>OX392462.1:25449685-27849685 GCA_947623515.1 Neoascia interrupta
TCCTTCTCGTTGAATCATTTTGATCTATTGATGAAGCGTGAGAGATGTTTTGGGTAGGTATTGTTAAAATCACTAAGAACATTCTAAGAACTAAGAACTCTAAGAACTTCGAATTTCGGATTTTCTGTCTGAACTTCGTCAAACAATTCCGTCCGAGTTTTGAAGAACAACAAAGCTCCAGGCTACTGGGAAAATTTTGATGGAGCTACCGAAAAGAGCGTTAGTCAAGTTTCTCTACATCATAAACGCACCAATGAGAATTTCATACGTTCCACGGAAATGGAAAGTCTCAGAGGTAATAATGGTTCCGAAACCAGGGAAATGCCCGAACGACAAAAAATCATATAGACCAATTTCGCTTCTGCCGATTACATCTACAGTCTTCGACAAACTTGTGTTCAAACGACTGCAACCAATAATTGAAGAAAGACGATTGATTCCGGATCACCAATTCGGCTTTAGGGTCAAACATTCAACAATTGACTAGGTCTATCGAATAACGAATAAAATTGAGAAAGTATTTCTCAATTTTATTCGTTATTTCTTGACGTATGCCAAGCCTTTGATAAAGTTTGGCACGAAGGCCTAAAATATGAGCTACGGGAAGTTTTGCCGGAAAAAATGTATGAACTCTTAGAGTCCTATCTTGACAACAGACTATTTCGAGTGAGATACGGGAGCGAATACTCAGAATTCAAAGAAATACACGCCGGCGTTCCACAAGGTAGCGTCCTCGGTCCAACACTGTTTTTACAAGAGATGTACCCCAAGACGAGACAACGACTGTAGCCACGTTCGCTGACGATACGGCTATCCTCGCTACGGATAAGACAGTGGAACTATCAACGAGCAAACTCCAACGCGCTTTAAACAAAATATGCGAATGGACAAAGGCCTGGCGAATCGTCCTAAATAAGACAAAATCAGCACATGTAAATTTTGCTTACAAGAGGGTAATCAACTAACCTCTATGCATCAACTCGGTACAAATTCTGTACGCAAACGAGGAGAAATATTTAGTCATGACCCTAGACGCAAAACTTAAGTGAAAGCCACACGTTAAAAAGAAACGCGACGAACTTGAAATCAAGCTACGAGAACTGAATTGGCTTTTCTGACGTTATTTGAAACTAAGCGTACATAACAAACTGCTTTTGTATAAGCAAGTGTTATGACCATTTTGGACGTACGGTACACAACTTTGGGGTTGTGCCAAACCAAGCAACATATCTATTTTAGAAACTTTTCAGAATAAGACACTATTTGACTGATTCCTTAAGATCTTCTCATTACTTTTTTTCATAATTTTTAGGTTCATATTTAGTAAATTTTGTTTTAGATATGTTTTGTGTTCCTGACGGTAACCCAGTTACTAGTTTTGGTGTATACCTAGTTCCAAATATAAGACTTCACATTCCTTCGTCAATGTTGCATTCCTTTGCAAAGGTGACTTTGACACTATAATTTAGGCATACAGACTTCCTAATAAAAACTAGTGGGAGGGTTACAATCCGCTAAGGCGAATCGTTGGATACCCCATCTTAATTGACCACTGTCAAGGAACAAGTTGTGTATTAAATCTTGGTTGTTAAAATTCAGTTAAGAATCTTCTCTCTAAGAAAGGGGCGTGGCATCCACTCCTTCTCAACAACATCGTATTTTTGTTCATATTTTTTATCAGAAGTGGTATACACGTATTGACTGCATTTTCATATTAAAAATTTGTTTTATACTTAAAAACGCCCCCAAAAGTAGGCGTGGCGAAAATTTATTCACTAGAGTTGATAGCTTACGCACATATCATAGTGCAAGTTTTTTGGATTTAAAGCAAATATATCAAATAAGTAGTGGAAGGGTTACAATCCGCTTAGGCGAATCATTGGGTACCCCATCCCAATTGACCACTTTCAAGCTCCGAATTGTGTCATAAATCTTGGTTGCTAAATTTCAGTTTCTATTACCTTAAACTGTATTTAGAATTTCTCAGTTAAAGAATCACTTCCCTTAAAACGGGGCGTGGCATCCACATCGTTTTTTTGTTTACATTTGTCTTGATTGCACTTTCACATTAAAAATTTGGTTTATACTTAAAAACGCCCCCAAAAGTGGGCGTGGCAAAAATTTATTCATTTGAGTTGATAGCTTACGTACATATCTGAAGATTTTATGGTCCAAGTTTTTTGAATTTAAAGCAAATATATCAAATAAAAACCGTTTATTAGAATGCGTATTAAATATAACCACGCCTACAAGGGGCGGTTTTCGCTTTTTTCTTAAATGCCAGTCACAATATACTTAAGCGAGGATCACGCGTACCGAATTTCAGCTTCCTACGACAACTTTGAATTTTCATGCCAATAAGTAAAGTGGGCGTGTCAGTGGGCGGATTTTGAAAATTTTTAAACTTGTACTGCTTCGGGACCTAGAAAGAACAGATAATAAGTTTCAAGTTCCTTGCTCAAAATGTAAGGCCTAAAAACTACCGACACACGGACGGACGGACGGACATGGCTCATTCGACTAACAATTCGGTCTCGATCATATGCCCTTAAGGTCTTGGGGGTCTACGGTGATTATTTTTCTATGTTACAAACTATGAATCAAACTTAATATACCTCCTATCCTATGGGATGGGGTATAAAAACTAAGCTCCTCAAATTGAGCCCATAAGATCAGACAAAAACAAAAACTCGCTACATATAGCAACCATACTGCTGACGGCTTATGTACCTTTGAAAAAAATTGGGTCTGCAGTTAAAGACTTCCAACCTCGTTTTTATACCGTCAAGTTTTATGATAGTCTAATACATAGTTTGTAACGCAATGAAATGATTACCGTAGGCCCCTAAGATTTCTGGCGATATGTTGAGACCAAAAGAAAAACTTAATAAGCGACTTCCGCCCATCCGTCCATTCATGGATGAATTGATTAAGCCATGTCCGTCTGTGTGTGTGAAACTTCGTGCACGGCTAGGTCCTTATATTGCACAGACAAAGTGCTTAAAATAGTTAAGTACAGCAACGGCCACGCCTACAGGCTGTATTTACTCTCTAAATTCTATGGGCACCGATTTTTGTTTTTAAATAGTCTTAGAAAAACCTGGGTTGGAAACGGTAATTTTAAAATTGTTTTACACAACCAGCTTTCTTTCCTTGGAAAGGCTTTGTACTTTAACCTAATATGAATAAGGTCGCTGTTACCGTTAATATAAAGGCTTCAAAAAATTGTCTTTGAAAAGGCTTTTATGCTTTTGAGCCAAATCTCAGAAGTTTTTCGAGCTTTGGACTTTGCTAAGAGTTTTGATAATTTCTGACAGTTGTGATTTCTTACATATCTAGTTTTTTATAATCAGCTCACGATCAAGGGATTAAGACTACCTTTTAAATGCGTAGAACACTGCCAGCGGAAAGAATTTGAGGTTAGGACAGAAGGAAAGAAAGATATTTCTTGATCCAAAACACGACCACTGATAAAGCAGTATGAAAAATGAAAAACCTGCAAAGAAACACCAATGCTACATGAAATTGTGATTCATTCTATGTGCATGATGGAAGAGAAAAAGGTGGGTAATATTCGGCCGCTCATTTTGAGACAGACGCACCTGGATTTTCGTGTGTTGCTAGTTTTGGTCCGCCCCGGTTATTACACCGGTACTCACCATATCTGGTGAGCGTTCCCATATATACTCTCTGGGGATGCGCCCATTTGAGGACCAGCAACCCTAGAACTAAAGTTTTATGTTAGCTGTGGGCTATGATACTTTGAAAACATCATCCATTTTCTACTCTTTACTTCTAAAAAACTTTTAAATATTTTCAAAAAACTAAATTTGTAAGGATTCAGCAATGAATTGAAGATACCCTTGTATGCGAAGAATACAACACACACAGCATACATAATAATAAGAATGTAGTATTTGAAACTTTCCTTGAACTGACTATAGCTTCATGCTTTGCTTGTGTCTATAAGAATCGCAGCAGAAAATAACACCTCCTTTTATCTTAATGTCCAAAAAGAAAAAGAAAAAAAAAAACTAAACCATTGATCCCTTAGCATTTTCCTGTGAAGCAATAAAACCAAATCTTCCCGCATATCCTTCTGTCGTCGTTTATCTTGCAGAAGAATAAACGAAAACTATTTCACCAGTTTCCACACTTAATTTTGAAGGATCTCTCCAAATACCCCTTGGCTGTTCTTTGGAGGCCACCCACACCCCCATCCAGAGTCCTCAACCCGTGGTAAGAAACAAAGCAAGTCTGTATACTTTAATACACAGGGTGGGCCACAAAAAAAAATGTTTAGAAATATTTAGGATATTTTATTTCGTAAAAAATAAATGTAAGACTACGTGCAAGATTCCTTTAAAAAATGAACAATAACATCAATACTTTCTGATAGCTAAATTCTTGTCAACGGCCCTTGTTTTTAGGTATTTCTTGCAAGAGTCACCCTATGTATTTCAAAATACCTACACAAAACCTATGACCATAGTTTTAGGAGTGAAGGTAATGAAAAAAAGTTGGTAATAAAATCGCATTCAAGTCAACTTATTTCGGGACTATTTTTTTCAGTCTACCCATCGTTAGAATGGCTGCAGATACTGAGGTAGAACACTCCCAAAGCAAAAACTTTCGGATGGCTTCTATCTATTACGCCGAAACAATGACGTACAATGACGTCAGTACCTACACACAAAGAACATGGCGAAGAGCTTCATAGCTTGTATAAGCGCTGCAATATGACATTCTCCTCTTTCGACTGGCAACGACGACCGAGGAGGAACATGACCTTAATGTGCTCTATGCTGCGAGGGGCTTGTGTGTCACACAGTTGATTCTAGTATACTGGATTCGCTGGTTTTTTCGGCTACATATCGAGAGTGTGTGAGTGTTCGTGCTGTTCCTTGTCTGCTTTTTGTGTTGAATCGAATTAACGTTATCACAACTCAAGGTAACCCAAAAGGTCAATAAACATTTTTACCTTAGATACACATTCCTTATCAAGATCTACGTGAAGGCCAGCTAGCTACTGTGCTGTACGGCACATCCTTATTTTGGGGATCCACTTTCCTGTGACTTGTATACATTCCGCCATCCTGTGCAGAGAGCAACTGTTACGAATAAATTTATGGCCGCGATGAAATTTATGCCGCAGGCGAGTAGCTGCGCGTCAGGATATTCATTTTCGGTTAGCTACGAGCTGTGAGCTATCTGATATCAGAGACTTATCCTGGAATTATGCGCATCGCTGTGCACGCCTGGAATGGATGATGATGATGGTGGGCGGCTCAAGGCTATGAGGCCGATGAAGTTGATATGGAATTTCATGAAATTCAAGACTTTTGCAAAAAAAAAGCCATACACATATACCATCAGTGGAGCAGGGGTGTTTTAAGTTCATGCAAAGCCCCAGATGTCTGTATGGGACTCTTCAGTCCATGGCTGTTGGATGGTGGGTGCGGGGTGGGGCGAATATTTGCACACTCATTAATGGGCCGCTGTCTCCGGGAAATGGCGTAATGAAACGTATTTTTCTTCTTGTTTCTCTATCGCTTCCTTTTCTTTAGTTTGTGCTTTTCATGTTCTTCGGTGACTTTTTGTCGGATAAGTGCCTAATATCTTTACTATGGGGATTGGGTTGCTGTTCGTTTGGATGGATCCGGAGAAATTTCGCACCCACTTCCTGCCCACTGGAGATAAATTCCACTCTATTTTGGGATTTCGTTTATTTTGCGGAAGCAAATGAAAAAGTCATGAAAGTATATTTCAGATTTTGTTTCCTTTACTTTTTCTCTTTGCTTTTTCTTTTAACATTTTCGTAGTTTGAGTGGAGGTTATTTATTTTTCTCTTTTTAAGGTTAATTTTCCAAGAAGGAGTTGAAATACCGAGACGCTTGGGTATTTCATTAAAAGAGTAGTTTGTTTTTATTAAATTTTTTCTAGAAAGTAATTTAAAAAAAAGTCTAACACTTGTTGACTTATATCAGTGTCATATAATAGTGACCCTTTTAGGGAGGAAAATGAAAAGTTGAACCAATGATCTGCTCAGTAACTATCTATAGGGCGACCTACTACTTTCTTTGTGCTCTTATATAGGTTTCCATCCGATGTCTTTGATTAAACATCTGAATTTCTTGACACTATTGCCACTAATAGAAAATTACATTAAAATTTTCATTGATTATGAATTGCACTTTATTTGCAAAAAAAATAAAACTTTTCTTAGTCTACGTCTAGTTTTTCTAGTCTATACCTGGAAGACCAGGTTATGGCTTCCATAAAGGATAATACAGAAATTCATACAGATATATCCCTGAGGCTGAGATATTACAGCAGTGAGATTCAAAGAAACTTTGCTGATGGTATACAATCTGCAAGTACAGGGAACTTTGGTGGGAAATCCTGGGCCTAAAGGCAATCAGTACTAAAGGCAATTGAGACTGAAAACGTAGCTCCCATCTAACACTATACACGGCTCATGATAATTCCAATGCAAAACCTTAACTATAGACTCACTAAGCTTTCCACAACCCACAACATAGCTAATTGAATCCTGCTCGATTAAGGCATTGGGACAAAACTCAAAAGCTCGCTTAAGACAAAGATGAAAAATTATTTTTGGGTGGTCTTAACCCCAGCATAATTAGTTGGTGCACAGTGCACCGTAGAGTAATGAAATATTGGAAAAAGACCGTCAAGTCGGGTTTTTTTTAAGGCTTAGCGTACAAATACTGCTTAAACTATATGTAAAATGATGTTAAGTATATTTGCGACTCAATGTTTTTCTTTCCTTTTAATGACAATTTCGGGCTTTATGGCATTTTTTCAAACGCATCTCGATAACTCATTTGTTTCCCTTACCTAATGAAAGCTATTTATTCAATGGCAGTCGACTGTTTTAGTTCTACTTTTCATCTTCTTCATAGTTTTTCGATATCCACCACTTATCAATGTAGATTTCAGTTTCAGTTCTAAGAGAGGAATAATAGATACAAGGATTTGCATGGCTCTCATATCTCAGTCAGTGTAGTGCGATCCTTTATTGTAGGCGGTAGTGCCGTAGTGGTGTAGGTAAATAACTTTGACCAGTTTATTGTTCTGGTTTGCCTAACAATTGCATTTGTTAACGTGGTGCATTAAGGACGAGTTTCTCACTGAATTGCCTGCTGTCTGCGGGTTGTTCGTAGTTAGTAATTATGTTTGTAGTTGCATGCTACAATATTCGTAAATCAGACTGCATTTTCTTGGAGAGGTCTGCCTGCGTAATAAAATTGCGCAGTTTTTATATTTTTGTATTCTTTTCTCCACGAAGAGAACTTATACCCATTGTGGTATATATCTCAGGAGTGCATGGGATGAGATTTGTTCATGTTGGCTCCCTAGAGCTTTGTTCTTGCTCGATATTGGTGAACATAGGCCTTGCAATGGTAGCCCCGCTTGATAGAGTAAATTCATCATAAGCCCGGGCATTGCGATGTACATCCCGCGTGTGCTGGTTAGAGTGGAGTTTGAGCATGAGGTATATGGATTTTGGCTCACTCACTCTGCTTATGATCCAGGTTCGGCGATGGTTTGGCGATGGTTTTACCCGTTGGCTTGATGGGAGGCGGGTGCGGAGCATGTTCTCGCACTCTATATAGTGGTATGGCGATGAAAGTCCCGCCTACCATGATCGGATTGGACCCTGAAGAGTGGAGTCTTCATGGGTAAGCTTGGAACTTTTGTTCTAAGTGTGTTATGCACATAGTTGCTTCGCGTTTGAATCCCATGGCTTATGTTGTCTTGTCCGCTTCCCTTGAGGTACGGAAAGGGATATCCAATATCTCAGGAGTGTATGGGATGAGATTTGTTCATGTTGGCTCCCTAGAGCTTTGTTCTTGCTTAATATTGGTGAACATAGGCCTTGCGATGGTAGCCCCGCTTGATAGAGTGGATTCATCATAAGCCCGGGCATTGCGATGTACATCCCGCGTGTGCTGGTTGGAGTGGAGTTTGAGCATGAAGTATATGGATTTTGGCTCACTCACTCTGCTTATGATCCAGGTTCGGCGATGGTTTGGCGATGGTTTTACCCGTTGGCCTGATGGGAGACGGGTGTGGAGAACGTTCTCGCTCTCTATAAAGTGGTATGGCGATGAAAGTCCCACCTACCATGATCGGATTGGACCCTGGAGAGTGGAGTCTTTATGGGTATTGTTCCCTATTCCAGACCAATGGCAGGTCGAGGGATGTTTTCAGTGCACAGAGCTATGATGACGGTTGGATATTTGTAGGCGGTCATACTCTGACACGCTGAGGTAAATTAAGAGGTGTAAGCTGTCAGAGTGTGATACGCCTAGGTAAGTAAGCTTTTGAAGGCTGTCATAGGCCAAAGTAAATTAATCCCACTGACTTGACTTGGTAGACAAGACCTATCGTCTTATTGTTTTGACTTGATCTTGATCTGAGTCTTTCTTTCTGATTTGATTGGACTAGATCAATTTTGTAGTAGTTTGCTGCTATTGTGGTTCAAGTATGTGCCTTGGGTATTGTGGTTTTGGCTTGATATTTGACTTTAGCTGGCAACAGCAATTCATGTTGTATTTTCTCTTCTCTTTATTTTTAGAACATTCAGTTTCAGTTGTCACCAGCTTCAGCGGCAAGGGATTTAGTTTGGTGTTGAAATTTTTAATTTAACGGTTTTCCGTTTGTTTAAATAAAATAAAATTTTATACCTTCCCTACACTAATATTTATATTACGTTTCGAGTGCAATTTTAAGAAGATATATGAATAAGATTTGTATAAACGCATTTTTATTTGACTAATTGCCCGATTTTTGGGCTTAAAGTTCTCTCCAAATATTCTTTCATTAACTGTAAGGTAAGTATGAGGTACTGTTGAATTTTTTTCTTGTAAGCCTACTAAATACTTATTTTAGGCGAACTTTGATTATGAAAGGTACTCAAATTTTTGTTATTTGTTATTTCTTTCCAATAGTCTGAGCACAGATTTTTAAGTCAAAAGTGCTGGTTTTTTCAATTCGTTTCAGAAAACTTTAAGTTACAAACGTCATTTTTGAAAGATCTTAAAATTTTTTAGAATTCTCTTTATACGCCTTATATACAAACCAAGTTTCTATAATTGGTACTACCGTTAAGATACCAGAATATTTTCAAAAATATTGTTTCTATTAGAAAACTATTAGGAAAATATAAATTTCTATAGTTTTCCCAAAAAATACATAATAATTCTTGATGTGTGTGATTTTTTTTAAAAGAATAGAATCGGAAATTGTGGTGGGGACAACATTTTATTCACCTTTTTTTCTAATATACGTCAAAACCGCAGTTTGATAATGGTTTTACCAAAACTTGAGACGGCCTTAACCCGTCTTTTCTCAAGCTGGGGTTGTTATATACGTTTGCCCAGGTCGACTTTTGGAATGAAGCTATCAAATTGCAAATTCTTAGATCTCAAAAACTTTTTAATATGTTTTAAAAATCCGATTTTATTATAAAAATTCAATATTAGTTTTGTGTTTGCTTTAATTTTCTTTTTTCTGGCTGTAAAACTTTTTAATATAAGTGTCAAAATACTTTTTGTCTTTTTTGCCGTCAAATTTCAACTGTATTTAAACTGTTATTTGTTTATAAAAAAAAATTGTGCTTGTACCTATGTTTTTCCATTTTTTTCATGGACTTTATAAGTGTACTAAGTTTTATCTCTCCAACGACTCACCGTTGAGAAATGCGGACGGACGGACAACGATAGTAATACCATAAGATGTCCCTTTTCCATTTTTGGATGGACCGCGAAAACTGACTAAAATGATATTTCACCGCTGTTTTTGCGACTAGTTTTTAGCGGACTATCGTTAATACATTGTCCTTAATGCCTCGACGCAGAAAAGCTCATAAGAACTCAGTAACCATCGAGTAACATTATTTTTGGAATTTTGGCATGGAAGTCAACTGATGTCAGAATTCAGAATTTTTGATAATTTTGATAAGAATTTTTGGTTGTATTTTAATGAACCAAAAGAAACTAATGGTTATCAATCTTTAATGCCCAGTTTTACCCAAATTTAAGTGCTCTCAAAAAGGCATTATGTTTTAGGACTGATTTTAAGGTTAAACTTTCCAAAGATGTCTTTTATTTAGAAGTGAATTTTTTTTCTATAGCTTCTAATACCACCTTCTAAATACCACAATCTGTTATGCAAAAGCGTGTTTATTTTGCTGTTGCCTGAGAGACTCAGTTTGTTCTTTCAATTTATAAAAACCTGTTAGCGATAAGCTTATTTGTCAAGCAACAGGGCCACAAAGAAAATTTCAGAAATGAAAGGACGAGCAAACACAAATTTTATTACTCTGAACATCAAACGACTTTCATAGTCGCACTGTATGAAAGTAAGTTTTCATTCATACATCCCTTGTCTATAGTTTTTTAAGACGGACATCATTAGCCCCCGAAAGTTGTATATCCATTTTCTTTCCATCTCCCTCGAAAAGCTGCACCCAAAACCTTTTGGCATGACAATCATATTTTCCTAAAGTATGAAGCCAAATCAAATTCCCACTCTAATAAGATCCCGGAACAAATGATCTTAATACACCATCGAATCACTCCCAAGTGTAATAGTGACTGCCTTATATTCCCATACATGTATGTTGGGGTATTAAGTCCATTAGCATCAATTTATGTATCATAAATAAAACAGAAAAAAAAAAATCACGCAACGTTTCCTGTGGAAGGCTACCCGGCTCCAAGGGCAGACGACAAAGTATATTCCCACATCGATAGGGAAGCATAATAAGCCGATGTACTCCAAAAATGTATAAAAATAGACCTGGCTGTGTATATGTGAACATTTTATATACACAAAGGAAACATCTCCAATCGCTTTACGTTTGAATGGTTCGCACCGGAACTGAGTTTAAAGCAAAACCCGCCGCCAACCATCAGAATCACAAAATTCGCGTAAATGTTGCGAAATTTGGAAAAAAATCTCTTCCCTGTATTATCATATTTTGTACTGGATTATTTTTCATAGCTAATGGATTCCGTAGGTGGGCGCCACCAAAAGTACACACATACATACATGCGCACCCCCATAGACAGACACTAAAGGACTCTCGTTGAAAAGTCATTTTTGCGACGCGCTTAAACCCCAGGCGAAATGATCTGGATCTCCTCTGTCATCATCTGCATGGCAATAGTGACAAATGGTAATACAGTTATGTAAGTGTAGTGTAATGTGTCAATTTACAGTACACACAGGATATTCGCCATAATGTATGTATAATATGCTATCCGGTCGCTACACACCATATTTACTATAGTGTAGCTATGCGTAGAAAACTTTTGATGTGAGTAGTGTTCTCTAAGGACACAAGGAGGGATATTGTAATTATAGCCTTCTGCCAGAGAGGAGGTAGAGTAACTGGAAACAGGACACCAGAGAATTCATTACGCCAGATAGTGGTTTGCAATTAAGAGTTCTTCTCTACGGTATACACTGACAACTAACGGCCCCTCTTCTGACTTTCGGCTGCCCGCTCGCCAACTTGAAGTGTAAACATGTGTAAACTTATTGGTGTATCCTAGGTAAAGTTTGATTTCTAAAGTGATGAGTGGTATTGGAGGCAAATACGCTTCCGATGGGTTTGGCTGGTTCAACAGCAGTGCGGGTGTTTACACACGAACTGAAATTGTGCTTTTTAATGAAGGTTCTATACACTTCGAACGCAACTTTTGTGTGGAGAATGTATCCTTTTTCGGTTTTACGCACACGCTTTTATTTGACTTTGTGTCATTTGCAGAGTATTGTTTGCTGTTGGGTTTTTCTCCATATCGAGTGGAGGTAGAGAGGAGGTAACTGTCTTCGGATATACATATAATATGTATGCATAATTCGGCATTAATAAGGGGATCGTTTCGAATTTATTAGCATAGCAATCTGGGTGTGTTTTGTGTATGCCAGCGTACAACATATGCCAGGAGTCGTTTCGAGTCCTTTTTCAGCGCTCACAAGAGAAACCCTTTCTTTTTATTGGTCTGGGCCTGAATTTCATCCGAGATATAGATCGAGTTATTAATTTGTTTTAAATTCCTTTTTTATTACGCAATATGGATTGGTATTAAAGGATTTTATATTGTTTTCCCTTCGACGATATGCATAATTTAATCGAGAACAATGGAACTTAAGAAGAACGTGCTGCACGTGGTATAAGGACGTTGATGTTAAAAGAAACCATTGTTCATTACTTAAATGGCACGTGGGTGGCAGTAGGTACATCATGGAAGTGTGTTTTATTCTTCTAATGGAGTATACCTGCTTTGTGTGTTGTAGAAGCGGTAGAAGGGATTGCGTTAAATGACTGCACCTGAGTGATTGATGTTTGCGTTTTGAATATAATCCTTAATTGATTTTCGAGGAAAATCATTTCAACAGGCATATCTACTTTTACACAATGTTTTCCAGTACCCATCCATTTTTTTAAGGAGTGTTCCCACTAAGGCACTTCTCCTTGCATCCGGACGGCAGCGGAGGAATTCCCCAGTTGAAATCAACGGTGGCGTCCATAGTTCCAGTCAGGCCGAACTACTTAGTGAACACCTTATATGGGCTACTACGACGTATTCGGAGCTCAGGCCTATAAGGAGCGGGCTATCCGGCTCTCCGTCCTTAGAGCTAAGCAAAGGATCTGGTCCTCCAGGTTGGGGGTCGTGCCGTCGGGGTGACTTCCCGGCCACGTAAAGAAACACCAGTCACGAAGCAGAAACAAGCCTCGGATTCGGACGGATTTACTGTTGACGACCAATGCAAACGAGAAAAGGACAACGAGCTACGGATCTGCACGTGGAATGTTAGGTCCCTTAACAGACCACGTGCAGCCGAGCAACTAGCGGAGGCCCTTAACGACTGCAAGGCAGACATTACTGCCATCCAAGAAATACGGTGGGACGGGCCGGGCAAAAGAAGGATGAAAAACTGCGACATCTACTACGGCGACTGCTATCGGCATCAAAGACAGCGCCTATTTGGATGTGGTTTCGTTGTTGGAGGCAGACTTAGGCAAAAAGTCTTGAGCTTCAACCCTGTAAGCGAGCGCCTCGCGACGATCCGCATCAAGGCTAAATTCGCCAACATTAGCCTGATATGCGCACATGCCCCCACAGAGGAGAAAGATGACGAGACCAAAGATATGTTCTACGAGCTCCTGGACAAAACTTATGAGCAGTGCCCTAGCTACGACATTAAGATTGTCCTAGGCGATTTTAATGCCAAGCTAGGAAGGGAGGGCATCTTTGGTCGTACGGTCGGAAAGCATAGCCTGCACGACACGACCTCCGATAACGGATTCAGGCTGATCGACTTTGCTGCGGGGCGACACGTTGTGGTAGCTAGTACACAGTTCCCGCATCTCAATATCCACAAAGGGACATGGAGATCTCCCGATCAATCAACCGTCAACCAGATTGACCATATTGCGATCGACGCAAGGCACTGCTCCAGTATCATGGATGTCCGAACTTTCCGAGGGGCCAACATTGACTCGGATCACTATCTTGTTGTAGCCAAGGTACGGCTGCGGATATCCCGACCAGCGCCAAGTAATGGAAATACTGTGAGGAAGTTTGACGTCGGCCGACTACAATCGCAAGAGATCGCCAGGTCCTTCTCCAACCGAGTCTCTCAAAACCTTCTACGAAGTCCTATGCAACCAGCATCAAGTATTGATAGCCAGTGGCAACACTGCCAAAATGCCATCAGAGACGCCGCCTCTGAAGTGCTGGGTTTCACACGGCGACCACAACGAAACCCCTGGTTTGACGATGAATGCCGGCAAGCACATGCAGCTAAACAGGAAGCATACAAAGCGGCGCTGCACAGAAGGACTATAGCTGCTCGCGAGCTCTACGAGCAGAGGAGGAGAAAGGAGCACCGGCTTCTCCGAAGGAAAAAGAGAGAGCACGAGAAGCGCGCGGTTGAAGAGATAGAGAGATGTTACAACAGGAATGAGGTTAGAAAGTTTTACCAAAGGATCAAAAGGTCCTGCCAAGGGTATAAACTTCGAACTGAAGCCTGTAAGGACCATCAAGGGAACATCGTTGTAGAATCGCAGTCAGTGCTGAGGATTTGGAAAGACCACTTCTGCAGACTGTATAACGGCGAGGACGAACCAAATACCGCTGTCAGGCAGAACGAACCATTCAACCCGGGCGAAGAAGTTACCGACGAAGCATACGAACGATACCGCCCACCCGACCTGGAGGAGGTGAAAGTAGCTGTGTCTAAGCTCAAGTGCAACAAAGCAGCCGGAGCAGACGGCCTAGCTGCGAAACTTTTTAAATCCGCTGGCGATGGGCTGGTTAGGAGCATGCACCAGCTCATCTGCAAGATATGGTCGGAAGAAAGCATGCCCGACGAATGGAACCTCAGCATTGTTTGCCCGATCCTGAAGAAAGGAGACCCTCTGAGTTGTGCCAACTACAGAGGCATAAGTCTTCTTAACATCGCATGCAAGATCTTTTCTGCTGTACTGTGTGAACGCCTGAAGCCGTTTGTCAACAATCTGATAGGCACATATCAGTGTGGCTTTAGGCCAGGAAAGTCCACCATCGATCAAATATTCACACTGCGGCAGATCTTGGAGAAAACCCAGGAATTCCAAATCGATACACACCACCTCTTCATCGATTTCAAGGCCGCGTATGACAGCATCTATAGAGACGAGCTATATAGCGCAATGTCTAGTTTTGGCATCCCTGCCAAACTCGTCAGTCTGTGCAGGATGGCGATGGAAAACTCACGCTGTTCCGTCAAGGTCGGCAAAGACCTCACCGACCCCTTTGATGTCAAAAAAGGATTTAGACAAGGCGACGCGCTGTCATGCGACTTCTTTAACATCATACTTGAGAGAATTGTGCAGAACTCTCGCGCCAACACCAGAGGTACAATCTTTCAAAAGTCCGTTCAACTACTTGCATACGCAGACGACATTGACATAATCGGTAGAACAAAGCGTGATGTCAGTGAAGCCTTCGTGAGTATTGGGACGGAAGCGGCGAATATGGGTTTAGCAGTCAATGAGGGCAAAACCAAGTATATGCTGTCATCAAGAAAAGACACCCAACACCGACGTCTTGAACAAAACATCACCATCGACAGCTGTAACTTTGAGGTAGTTAGGGACTTTGTCTACCTCGGTTCCGCTATCAATTCAGACAATGACACCAGCGCTGAAATCAAACGAAGGATAACTCTTGCCAATCGCTGTTTCTTTGGGCTAAGAAGGCAATTGAGTAGCAAAGCCCTCTCTCGAGCAACTAAAGTGTCCATGTATAAGACCCTCATCATCCCAGTCCTGCTTTACGGTGCAGAAGCATGGACCCTGTCAAAGGCGGATGAAAACACTTTAGGCTGCTTCGAGAGGAAAATTCTTCGGACGATTTACGGTCCCGTCTGCATAGACGGAGAGTGGAGGAGGAGATATAACATCGAACTGTACGGGCTGTACAGCGATACCGACCTAGCCAAAAGAGTCAAAACACAACGTCTACGATGGCTGGGTCATCTAGAGCGGATGGACACTAACGCCCCGGCCCGGAAAATCTTCGATTCCACACTGCAGGGACGGCGCGGTAGAGGAGCACCGAGACTCAGGTGGCGCACGCAAGTAGAAGGGGACCTCAGCCAACTTCGCGTGCGAAACTGGAGACGGCTAGCTAGAGACAGAGCTGGCTGGCGAAGCTTGTTGGCTGAGGCCCAGGTCCACCCCGGACTGTAGCGCCACCTTAAGTAAGTAAGTAAGTAAGTATCCATTTTTTTAAAGTGTCACCAAAAACTTATCTGTCTAAAAGGAACATAACCTATAAAAGAAGAAAGAAACACTATTTATGAAGCCCCGAGAAGGACCGGACTCGGACGGACTAACAGATGACGGACCTTGCAAATGAAACATGGGCCACGAACATCGGCTCTGTGCATGGAATTTTTGGTCGACTAACAGACCACGTGCAGTCGAGCGTTCAGGGGAGACCCTTATCATCAGCCTTAAAATATTTGCATCAAGGCTTAATTCGCCAACATAAGCCTCATAAAGCATTATTCTCGCACAGAGGAGAAAGATGGCGACACCAAAAATTATGTTCTATGTGAGCTGTTGAACAAAACATGGGGCGGTGCTCCAACTACGGCATCAAGATTATTCTTGGCATTTTGAATAATTGTGGCGTTATAATTCTATTCCAAATATTCCGAGGGGCCTAAACTTTGACTTGAATAACCACCCCGCTCACGACAAGGTACGGTTGTGGATATCCCGATAAACGCCAAGAAATGGAAAAACAGTGAGAAGTCATACAACAATCGGGAGAGATCACTAGATCCTTCTCTAATCGAGTCCCTCAAAACCTCTTGCGAAGTCTTCATTATTGCTGGCGAGAACATGCAGGAATAATATATAAATCGGTTCTGTAGAAAATAAAAGCTGCGATGGCTGAGTCGTCTAGAGCGGATGGACACCAACGCCCCGGCCCTCGAATCCACCCCGCGGGGAAAGCGCAATAGAGATGAACCGAGACTCAGCTGGGCACGCAAGTGGACAGGACCTAGGATAGCCAAATTCGCGTGAAAAATTGGAGACGGCTAGCTGGAAACATGGCTAGCTGGCGAAGCATGTTGCCCATGCCCAGGTCCACCCCGGACCGTACCACCGCCTTAAGTAAAGGTTCTGTACAAAAGGACTATAGCTGCTCGCAAGCTCTACGAGCAACGGGTAAGAGGAGAAAGTAGCAATGGCTTAACAGAAGGAAAAGGGGAGAGCATTGGAGTGTGCGATTGAAGAGATAGAGAGACGCTACAACAGGATTTAGGTTCGAAGTTTTCTACCAAAGGGTTAATAGTATCCATCAAAAGTACACATTGCCGATGCCCGTAAAGATGACCAGTGGACTGCATTGCATTGGATTCGTAGTCGATCCTTAGTATTGAGAAAACCCTTTCTGCAGACTCTATAACAGCAAAGACGCACCGAAATCCACTGTCAAGACGAACGAAAGATCCAATCTGGGCAAATAACGTGACCTGCATAAAGGGAAGGCTGCCATGTCTGGAGCTGTCAGCCTTAATACCGCACTTCTCCTAAGCATCTGGCGATGGCAGGAGTATGCAAAAACTCATCTGCAAGTTATGACCCGAGGAAAGCATGCCTGATCTTGGAATCACAGCATTTTGTGCCCGTCCTATTTAACATCGCATACAAGATGCTTTTTGCCTTTTGTTGACAGCCTTCTTTTATAAATAGCCTGATTGGTCCAGGTTAGTGTGGCCTAGGGCCAGGAAAAATCAGAATTGACCAAATTTGGATGGAATAGTTGACCAATAAAGTCGATGTCTAACATTATTTTTTTGATATTCAGGCCGCGTATGGCAGCCTCTATAGAGATAAGCTATAAATGCCAATGGTTAATTTTGACATACCTGTCAAACTCCTCAGAACGACTCTGCAGGATGACGATGGACAACTCACGATGCTTTATCAAGGTCGGTAGGCAGTCACAGACCCTTTGATGTCAAAAATGATTTAAATGATTTTTTTAACTTCAGACTTGATATTTAGAACTGTTCAGAGACACCGCACCGCACCACCGCACCACCACAAATTTTGGTTGAATTGGAAGAACACAGCTTTATATCATTGACATTTTTCTGATCTTTGAGACGAAAACAACGAATGTGAGGCAAGCTGCCAACAAGGTAAAAGCTGAGACACGCAATGGACTTTTTTGAAAAATTAACTTCAAGATTTTGAATCAATAACTTTAAGGTGTTACATGATTTAAGGCCGGTCTACCTGGCCTCCGCTATAAGTTAAGCGTTAGAATCAAAAGTAGAATAACTTTTGTCAATCACCGCTAGTTGAGGCTAAGAATGCGATTGAGTGGCAAAGACATCTCTCGAGCAGTTTACGCATCCATTGATAAGACCCCCGAAATCCCTGATCTGCCTTACGGTGCGGAAGCATACACTTTGTCAAAGCTAAACAAGGACGCTATTTCGGTTGCTTTTAGAGGAAAATAGTGTGAATTTTTAATTCTGTTTCCTGAATCCGATCCGGGGGCATGGCTCAGTAGAAGAAGATAGATTCAATTGACGCTTGCAAGAAAGACGACTCGTCCAGCTACAGGGCTGGCTGACAAAGCTTCCTTTATTTTAAGGTTGCCATTATCCGATGGTGCATTCAAACACACCTACTCGTCCATTGCACAACCATGCTGACACCTTACCTTAATGTATTTATTTTTCCCGTCTTTCAAAGAAAGATGCGAAAGAGCTTCAGTGATGAAGAGCTTAAGTGTTCGGCACTCACCACGTCATCCCCAAATATCCGCCAACATATGCGAGTAAAAGCATAGGGCAACTACAGAGAAAGTGCTTCTATGTATTTTTGGCCTCTCCGTAGGCAGATCAAGTGGTGGTTTTGGTGAAGCCTAACAAACTTAAGTATTTAACAAAAACTTGGTGGGCTCATAAATAAATAAAATAAATAGAGTGGCGCAACTGCTCGAGGTGAACCAGGGCCAACTTCTCAACAATGTATGCTGGTGTGTTAATTTCTTTACATACAAGGGGACCTACAATTTTTTGCCGAATCCGAACGGCACTTTGAGAAGTTTTTCAAGACAATTAATACTCTCGGAGGGCTTGTCAAACCCTCGCGGAGGTGGGGACCGTGAAAAAGAACAAGTCTTTTTTTTCAGGTGACTATGGCAGGATTCGAACCCAGACCTCCGGCGTAGAAAGCACACACACTAACCACTACGCCACGGCACCCCACATCCCTTGGTGGGCTCATAGGGACGCTTATAAGGAGTCTGCAGTCGATTCTCCTAGATGTCCGGGTGTAGTTGTTTAGTCTGCCTCCAAAACATCGCAGTCATGCGAATGAACCCTATGTTCATGAGAAACCCAGGTATCTATGGCAGGCGTGTTAAGAGATACAGGCAGACCAAGCGCAGGATCGTGTCCTGAGAAAACCTTTTTTGAACTTAGACTAGTAGAAGCTCATCAGAGATCTCATTTTCCTGAATACCCCAGTAGTGTGATCTGGTTCCCCAGTAGTGTGATCTGGTAGGTACACTACTTTCCTTTCGTTCCTTTGTCCAGTGCAAAGCAAGAGACAAAGAGAGAATTGCTCAACTAATTGACAAAGAGCGTTCTAAAGAGTTGAAAGAGCAATTAAAGAGCAGTTTAAAGAGCATTGTATAGATGAGTCAATAGGTTCGATGGCGGCTAAGCTATCGGCTAAAGCCTCCTTTGTGCTCAGTGTCGAAATCACAAGTATAGCACAGAATAACTTAAAGCAGAGCTTGAGAAATCCTAAACGTTACTTGCATTCACTTGCAAGAAGGATTCAAGCTCATAGTATCAAAAATTCATGTGATCATCAATTCACCTTAGGGGAGTACTTTTTAAGAACGAATTTTTAACTGGACAAGAGACTTGCTAAATATGGAGTGGACGTTGCATAAGCCATTTCCTTCTCGTAGTTCTTACGGACGTGTTAAGCTAATACCTCTCTCTGGTAAAAAAAAACGGGCCAATGATTTGATTCAGGAAGGCAAAGAAACACAGACTTCTTCTATGACTCTGACTAGCTCTTACTACCCAATCAAGGTTACTGATAAAAGGTGTATGTCTTCACATTTTTTTCACCATTTTTTTCATTGCTTTTTACTGCCTCCCTTTGAAAACGCACTGAATGACAGCAATTCTCCTTTGGCTTACGTTTATTACCTGCACTCAAAGGCTTTCTCGTAACGAGGCTTTTGCTTGCATTTGGCATTGGCAAGGAATGAACTCTAATTTCCTTTGAACCATTTTCCAAATGCCAGACTAGATTGTGAAGCCACCAAAGAAATCCTTTGGAACAGCAAATTGAATTGGGCCTATAGCTTTACCTCAGGGAAAAGTGTACACAAAAAAGATTGAAAAATATCAACTATAGGAAGACCCACTGCATCCGTACCATAACAATGGAAACAATGAATGACCAGACAAAGTTATCAAAATAAGAAAGAGGACTATTGCTACAGCCAACAATGGAAACTTTTCAGTCCTTCGAAACTCCCAAGGTGGCAGACAAAAAGCAGGCAGACAAAGTAAACCCGAAACAGAGCACACCCTCCTGCGCATATTTGCTTTTGATGATCTTAACATTTATTTCCCAATAACTGTCACATCCTTTAAGCGTCTAACTGATGGATTGCACCATATTAAACACGTAAAATATTGAATAGAAATCAATTTATGGATTCAAAGGAATACACTCCCGAATAAAATTTCCCTATGATGTCGTCCTTAGCTTTTTGTCGTCCATACCTGTGTTGTGTAGTCTGTGTGCTGTGAGGGAGTGCTTTTCAATAAACCCTCGTAATGTACCCTGCAATGAGTGTATACACACGTACAAGCTTAGGGCAGTAAATGAAGCTATTTCTTTATATCGATTTTATTGCCATTTCATGTCCTGTTTTATGGCATGTCTTTTCTCCGGTGCGAATGGGTGCGGATTTTTGTCCAAAGTGGCACTCAAAACCAGCACCATATAACACGAAGGACTTTACTGGCAAAAAAAAGTGCCCAAAATATGAGTCGACTATATGGTCCATATATGAGCATCCACAAGAAAAGGGCGAGAATAAAAAGGAAGCTTACATCCACCACACCCTGTACACGGCAAGTAGTCGTCATCGATAATGGGCTTTTGAATTTGCCGTGCATCTTCCATTAAAATCTCGATTAACGACGCTTTCAGGATCACATCTGGTGCTCGTATCTTGTTGCTAGTGGATATTTCTCGTGCTCAGCGAATAAATCCTTTGTTCGATTTTTTTGTTTGTTTTGTTTAGTTGTTGGTTGGCTGCTCCTTTCTGTTGTTGTTGGGCATCTCTCCACAGAATTGGCAGAGTTGCGTGTGATGTAAGCAACACTCTTGGCGTCTAAATTAAATTTTGTGGTTCCTCGAAGGTGTCAGGGGAGAGAAGTTTTTGTATTGTGTTCTGGTTTCTGCTGTTTCGTTTTTTTTTTCCTTTTTGCCAAAAAGGGTTTTCCGCAAATTTGGCAGAATCCTTTTTTGTCAGTTGTGTATTTGTGGTGCTAGGGAATGAATGAATTACTGATTTGGCCTTTTCCACTAAGTTGAAGGGATTCATGTACCATTTGATGGGGTGCTTGTATACACGCCTCATTACACGGGTGTATTAGGCGTAAATGTGCACGTATACTAGACCCTAAAGTACCCCTTTGGGGTTGAAAGTAGTCTTATCTATGGGTTGTGATCCGTTTGGGTTCCGAAATGGGTATGTTTTAATGTTTTCGCCAAGTTCAATTGCCTTGGGCGCAGTCGATAAGTTTCGCATTGACTTTGGCAAGGGCATGTAATATGTATGCGGCTCGAAGCTAGTAATTAGCTAAGTTCTTTTCTGGGGGTTCCTATCAGGTGTAAGTAGTTTTCCTCATAGCATTAAATAGTACTACTTGAGCAACACACATTAGCTTCCTTCTTGCTGTACCTACAATAAAGTCGATATGTGAAACTTGCGCAAAGGCAGAGATGTAAACAATGTTTGATAAGATATTCGATGCTTTCACAGCTTGGGATTTGAGATTTAGTAACGCCAAAAGGAAACGGAATTCAGACACCTTATATACGCTTAAAATTATTCCAGATACTTAAAGACGGGCTTAATACTAAAACTAGATAATGGCTTTTCAAACTCAGGTTTGGTTCGAAATTCTGCCGAGGTCAACATTTTTTTTACAAAATTCTGTTTTACAAATTCCATTTTAATAAAATCTGGAAATGCAACTTTGACAAAGCGACAGAGTGAAATATGTGTGGGGGACTAGCCACCCCTGCAACCGTCTGGCTGTCTCTCTTTTTATCTTTGCTTTATTTAAAAAAAGTCAAAAGTTTTCTTAAAAAAGCAGAATAAGTAGAATTTAATTGATCGATTTAGTAATTTAAAAAGGCAGAATTTTAAGAGCAGATTTTTTTCGAAAAAGCAAAATTTTTGATAGAGGAATTTTGAAAGTAGAATTTCGGAAGCAGAATTTTTTATCGAAAGAGCAGTATTTTAAAAGCAGAATTATGACTCACTCCTTTTGAACTTGAGGCATTGTTTTTGCCAAGAAAAGGACAATTTCAACACTTTTCAATCTGCACTCCAAAAATGGGAGGAATTAAGAAAATGATTTCCAATTCAATAAGACAACCGATGGCAGATTGGGTGAATTGGGTTCAAAACTCAGGCGGTGTTAAAATTCTTCTTTCATAATTTTGCTTTTCAAAATTCTGTCTAACAAAATTCTGGTAATGCAAAATTTACAAAGTGACACAATGAAATATTTATGCCTGTTTCCGCCAGGCATTATGTATAAAGTATTCCTTTTTCTTTGTTACATTTTCAATACTTCAAAAAAGTGAAAAGCGCTTAAAAAAGCAGAATCTTTTTTTAATCAGAATTTTGAGAGCAGAAATAAGACCCGCTCCCATATTGGACTCCAAAGAACTCCTTTTGACTGTCGCAGAAAGTCAGAGCAGGCTGCTTTTGTTAAGCTGCAGGAATAGGCAAAATCTTTAGAATGAGCGACGACTGCTATAACCCAACCCGAATCGAAAAAATCAAAGTCGGGCTTAATTCACCTGAGCAGAACTGCTTCAAGAAGACTTACCCCAAATTATTCACCAGGAAGAATATTATCAGATTGTAATTATTTGAACAAAACTAACATTTAAGTCTTTGAATGCTCAGCAGCAATTGGTCTTTGAAAAAACATCTTAACCGTATTTGCCTCTCACCGGACCTGCAAACCGTATCTGAAAAGCGATAAATTTTTTCTTCAAATACGCATGGAATGTTCAGATCTCTTTTGCCTCAAGAATATCCTCGGCAAGTGAATCATTTTATCGTAAAACTTAGCCGAAATCTCTTTAGACTTGATCTTCGTCTTGCTAATTTCCTCCGGTGTAATATGTTGCCTCCAGGATGTCACTACAGGGAATGAGGCAAGACTCCTTTAAATTTGAAATTGAAACATGCAGTCACATTTGAGAGCTATAGGCCAGCAGTGAACAAAAAGGCATAATTTTTTGTGACCCGAGTCATCATCATCATCATCATTTTCGGGGGCCGCTTATCCTTTAAAAGAGTCGCGGAGCGAGGGTGGCTAAATGGTCTTTCCATCGTTCTCGATCGTCCGCCACCAACTCAAGAGACTCCGGCGCAATCCTCAGGCGGGACTCAGAGAGGTTCTTTACCTGATCCCACCACCTGTTTCTTGGCCTACCAGGAGGGCGACGTGCTCGCATCCCGGCTAGCATGACCTGTCTAGGAAGTCTGTCAGGGGGCATGCGAACAACGTGTCCAAACCATCGAAGAATCGATCGCTCCACTCGAAGTAGCTGCTCAACATTAATATCCCCACGATCCCCTATACCTTAGAGTAACACCAGCAATGCACCTCAGGAATCTCATTTCAGCAGCTTGTACCCGCGATTTAATTCTTTCGGTCATTACTCAAATTTCATGACCATAGATGAGGGTCGGAACGAACACTGAATTAAAAACGGAGATCTTTGCTTTCACTCCAAGCTCAGCTTTTCTGGTGACCGGCCGGCGCAGTTCCTTTACTATTGCTCCAGCTTGGCCAATTCTACAGGACAACTCAGTATCACTCCTCCCATCTTTCGTGTAAAAGACCCCGAGATACTTAAACTTCTCCACCTGTTTTAATGGAACTCCATTTATGTGCAGTTCGGGAACAACCATCACTTCCGATTTGTTTACGTTTGCTTTCATCCCAGCATCACCAAAAACGGCTGCAAACCTATCCAGTACTCGTGGAAATTCCTCTTTGGATGATGCAAGGATGGCCAAATCATCTGCGAAAAGCAGATAGCTTATCCTGATGCCAGCCAATTCGGAACATTGCTCGCCAAGACTGCGCTTCACCATCCAGTCCATATATGCTATGAAAAGGAGCGGCGACACAACACAGCCCTGGCGAAGTCCAACGCGCACGTCAAAATGACGGGATTTGACGCCATTTATCCGTACACAGCTTCTGCAGTTTCTATACAAAGACTGGATGGCTCTCAGAAGAGGCCCACTCAGCGCATAGTCCTGCAAAACTCTCCACAGTGTATCCCGAGGAACTCGGTCATACGCCTTTTCCAGATCAACAAAACACGCATAGACCGGTTTGGCAAATTCCCAGGCCTTCTCAAGGATAACCTTCAGTAAATTGCTGGTCGGTTGTGCCTCTGCCAGGCCGAAAGCCGCACTGTTCTTTCGTTTCCAACACCTTCGCGAATACTTTTCCCGGAAGACTCAAGAGAGATATGCCCCTATAGTTGGCGCAATCTCTCCTGTTCCCTTTTTTGAAAATGGGCACTATAACTCCCGTTTGCCAATCGCTAGGTGCCTTCCCACTATCCCAGGCCACCTTAATTGCCTTGAGCAATTCTGGCCGGATTTCACCAACTCCAGCAGACTTGCCAACTTTTAGCGATTCAATCGCTTTAGTGATTTCGTCTACTGTGGGACTATTCTCCGCCCTTATCTCGTCAGCAGTGGGAATGCCATCTTCAGTGCCCTGTTGGGGGTTGTGCAACTCCGAAAAGTGCTCTCTGCGCAAAACATCGCTCTCATTTGAAAGAAGTATACCGTCCTTGGATTTAACCTCTTGAATGATATTCAACTTCCTTCCTCTGAGCCGGCGAAAGGTCTGCCAAAATATCATGTTTGCAGATCTGTAATCGTGCTCCAACTTCTCGCCGAACTTTTTCCATCACTGTTCCTTGGCTGTTCTGACTGCCAGATTGGAAGTCCTTCGCACCTCATTGTACCGGGCTCGAGAAGTTGAGTTTCTACATTGGATCCA
Source organism: Neoascia interrupta (assembly GCA_947623515.1). Taxonomy (NCBI): domain Eukaryota; kingdom Metazoa; phylum Arthropoda; class Insecta; order Diptera; family Syrphidae; genus Neoascia; species Neoascia interrupta. The sequence continues at coordinate 25,474,619 of OX392462.1, forward strand.
CGCAATGTAGGCTCTCTTCTTCTCTCTGATGGCTTCTTGAACTCCAGGCGTTTTAAACCAAGCAGTTCTTTTCTCACAACCAGCCGCTACCCCAAGCCGCTTCACTCCACAAACATTTCCTGCAGAGGCAATGACTGTCGATAAATACAGCTGCCATTCCTCCTCTACATTCAAAAGGTCAGTTGGAATTTGTTATTTGAAAACTTCTCCGAAACATGCTGTGCAAAGCGCTCTCTGAAATCAGAGTCAGCATCCTGCAACCTTTCCCACCGTGTGCGGGTCACCAGTCTTGGTTTTCGCCTGGGGGGCAAAAGAATACTGTCACTGAAAAATAATTAAAGTTGTAATCAGTTGACAACTCAGCTCCCAAAAAACTTAAACATCACAAATCATTCTTTGAACACCCGAGTGACCCGAGTTCTTATGCAAATCCTTTTATGGCTGCAGCTTTCGAGCCACTGCAGGTCCTTATTCGGAGAGGCTATACATATTTCATAACGATTATCGCAGAAGTTGTAAGGATGTTGAAGAACTTGAATCTGTTTATCACCTGCTTTAAATACCTGTCCCGAAAAAGCATGAGTCGAAGAAGTCTTGGCAGTTACTTCTTCGATGAGCTGAAAGATCTTGGCAAAGCAGAGGTGAGGGACCTCCAAGGATGAACACAATGGACCTTTCTCTTTGTCTAAGTGAGCCGTCACTACCGTTGCAAGTTGGTTTTTGAACTTAGCCTAAACCAGCCTATGGCCATCGAAGCTGAAAAGTTGTGCACCGAAAAGAAAAAGAAAAAGGAGATCAAAGCTTTTATGAAGGAACTTTTCAATGAAAACGTATGTAATAGCTTTGATCCGTCTGTAACAGACCGCGCTATACCCTATTCCTATTCTTCATACCATTCCTGTTGTCATTCCCATTCCTATATTTTTTGGTTTTCCATTACCTTCCCTTTACCAGTCCTGAATCATTAATTAACTAAATAAAAATATATTTTATTCCTTTTAAGGTTTTTTAGTTTATTTTTTAGAAGGGGCGTGGCATGCCCAACTCCTATAACCAAAAACCAATATTAGCATAGAAATATCGGCTAAAATATACGCAAAAACTATTTTTTTTTTTTTATTTAAAATTCAATTATTTTATAAAATCGAATGGGCGTAGCCAAAAACTTTGTATGAGTGAGTTTATGTATCTTATATGGTATGTACTTTATGTGTTAAATTTTACTGCTTATTCTTCCCTTAGTAGAGCCAAAAAGTAGTCGAAATCCATGTTTTTCTGGAAAACTATACGTTTTTCTTTATTTCTTCCTCTAAATATAGGCGTGCCCAAAATTTTTGTATGCACTTAATTTAGACTTAAGTATTTTCTACATAGGTTAGGTTAGGTTAGGTTGAAGTGGCTGTCGGATCCAAAGAAACCAACACACTTAGACCTATGTAGGTCCATTGTGATACCACGCGGATCTGACTCTATTGCCTACTCGTTGAACCATTTCGAGATATTAATGAAGCGTAAGAGACGTTTCGGTTCAGTCGTGCTGAGATCACTGAGATCATTATAGAAGAAAGCTCCAGTGTGAAGATTTCGGTTCTTGGAAAGAGCGGGGCATGTACAGAGAAGGTGGAGAGTGGTCTCTTCTTCCTCCTCATCCATGCAGCTCCTGCAAAAGTCGTTGGAATAGACACCAAGCCTTGTCGCGTGTTTGCCTATCAGACAGTGTCCTGTAATGACACCGATTGTAGCACTAATGTGCGATCTATTAAGAGCGATCAAACTCCTAGAGCGTTTAAGATCAAGCTTTGGCCAGATCTGTTTCGTCGCTAGACAGGTACTACCACTAGTAGATCTGACATTTGTTCTTTCTATCACATCCAGTTTAATCATGAGTTTACATGTCGAAATTGGAATACCTACGGAGCCTTTATCAGGCAAAATTGGGAGGGTAGTTCCAAGTTCGACGAGTTCGTCAGCCTTGCAATTACCTGGAATGTCACTATGTCCTGGCACCCACCACAGGAGAATGTTGAACTGCTCCGACATCTCCTTTAGAGATGAATGGCAGTCTAAGGCTACATTAGAGTTTATAGAGACCGATTCCAGGCACTTGATGGCCGCTTGGCTGTCAGAAAATATGCGTATGTCCTTGGCGGATATAACATTTTTCTTAAGCCAGGACAAGACTTCCTTTATCGCCATAATTTCAGCTTGAAAAACACTGCAATGATCCGGGAGACGGAAAGAGAGACTTAGACTCCATCATTTGTAGAAGTGGATCGATTCACATTCCAGAGGCGCACAGTCCTCCCAGGAAGACCTGGGGGGGTCGTTGCCTGGAAGTTCTTGTCAAACTGTAATTGGGGTAAGGTGAGGTCCATGTTTCTAGAAGGGAATCTGAATGTGTTCAGAATAGCAGAGTGGCCTATCTCACTATTCCACTGAGAGGTTGCTTTGAGGCGAGTAGCCGTGATGGCAGCAGTTTGTCTGCTGAAGATGTCAAGAGGAATTAGGTGGAGCAGGATGTCTAGTGCTGCTGAGGCAGTGGTGCGGAGTGCTCCACTCATAGATAAGCAAGCTGACCCTTGGACCTTGCTTAGCTTATCACGATTTAATGCTTTATCCAAAGCGGTCCACCAGACAGCTGTTCCATACGTCAGTATCGGCCTTACGACCGAGATATATAGTCAGTGGGTGATACGGGGTTGAAGTCCCCACTTGTTGCCGATGGCTTTTTTGCAGGAAAAGATTTTCTACATAACATATTAAGTAAAAATTTTCCGATTTGAAGGTTTCTTCTCTTTTAATCGATGCCACGCCCACCAGTCTGCTGGATTAATTTTTATTTTTTATGTCTTATAATCATTAGGAAATGCTATATGTTAAATTTCAGCTTTTTACGACGTCTTCCAGTTTTGAAAGCACTGGAGGTAGTTGCACATTTAGACCGATTGTGGAACCGGTCTACCGTTCTTGCACTTGTATTGCTTCGGATGACGGAGAGCTTACGTACAAACCTTGAGCTTTCTAGCTCAAAATTTTAGGCTTAAAAATTTGAGACATACAGATGGACGGATGGAGATTGCTCCTTCGACTCAGAATTCGGTCTCGATATGCCCTTTAGGCCTTGGGAGTCTATCGTTACTATTTCTTGATGTTACATTTTCGCCTGTATTAAACTTAATTATAATTTACTCTATTCCTGGGGACTAGGGTATAAAAATTGCCAACAGTGGTCACCGCACCTTGTACCAGGCTAACTAGAACAGCAACGAGGAACTTTCTCGAATCAAAGTCATCTGAGACATCCTTCTGATTAAGTTGAACAACACCCGCTGTGAATTTTGACGCATCTATTCAAACCTTTTATGTTTGCAGAAAGTGGTCCAATATTTCGTAGTTTTATTTAGTTGATTTAATCAGATCAAAATCAGTCTTCATTTAGTGAAATTTCCAAACCTGATTTGAGGTTATTCTACCCTAATGAACTTACATATATTAAAAGACGAACCCCGCACTTTTTAAGTGCTTATACTAAGCCACCTTGTTAACCGTATTCACCTATTAAATTAACATTGCCGAATAAAGTATATCGTCATTTCATTATCTGCTTAAATTCCCTTCTGCAATGAAATTTCTATAGTTTACACGTAGCAGCATAAACATCGGGGCAGGTACACCGAAAATTCGGTTGAAAAGTTAAAGATTTCCCGGGAATTACACCGTTGTGAACAGTGAGTCCTTGAAGCAAATTTCCAACTATAAGCGCCAAACCATTGAAACTTTCTAATTGAATTGGGATTACGTTTTGCAATTAAATGAGATCCACCCAATGAAAAAGGTGGCTGTTTCACAGATTTCAAATAAGCAACTTTCATCAAAGTATTAATCGAATTATAAAAGTGTATCTTAAACTTATAATTATCATGAAGAAGGTATAGTTTACTTACGCCATCAGGGACGAACTTTGCCGACGCTTGCGGGGAACAGAACTCCTGTAGGACATCCTGCAGCTTTCGCGTCGAATCTGAAAGTATAGAGAATATATTTTATGTTAGGAGTTTGTATGTGGGTTAGAAATAAATATAAAGCACACACGACATCCTGATAGTCATTAATTGCATGTGGTATAGTATATAGGTATCCAAGGAAATACAGAGAGGAGACCGATAGAGACCGAACATGGTGACATGATAATAAATTACACCCTTGTCCATTGCTGCTGTCATAGGAAGTAATTAGCTAATGGATGCATATATCCCAGCACAGAATATTCGAACAAAAAGATCGCGCGGAATGCGAAAGCAAACACAAAAACCACGGGACTCGAGTGAAATTAAGTTCCATATCGTAGGGTTTCTGTGTTTTTCATTGAGAGTCGCCAGAGTCTCCCTCAAGGCGGGCGATTTAGTATAACTCCCTAGACGAGGGTACTTAGGATGTACCCACCCACGCAAACACCACACAAATAAAAGGCGGTAAAATTTATTGCATAATTATTGCGCAAACGTGTTTAACCTCGCTTTGGTAAGGATCTGTATCGTTACGGGTCGTGAACACTCGTATCGTGGTCATGAATGGTGGCGAATCCTTTAGTTACAGTGCCATTGTCATTCAGTGTGCATGGCAAGAGTATCTGCACTTAATCCATGGCATTGGCAGTGAGAGTGTGGTCATTGATAGGTTGGAAGGGGGGGAAGGGAGTGGGTGCCCATGAGTACAGTCTATAAGAAGGTTTTAAAATATACGCTAGGGTTCAGCTAATAAGAAGTAGACAGATGGTTGTGAAGATTAAGTGGAATCGATAGCGTTTTACAACCTGAATCTAACGTTCATAAGGTACGTTCGTAGGAACAATTATAATATTCAAGAAATATGGGTTAATCTGAGCGGAATTAGAGCCTAAGAGTTACAATTTGATTTAAGTTAACAAGCACAAACTTTGTCTTCTGACGATATTTCACGTTTTTTGCTGAAACGAAAAAATTCGCCTACCGTCAGTTATCGATCTGGAAAATTCAACAAGTAATCAAAATTTTCAACACACCAAAAGCTCTTTTGGGTGTACTGCAAGCATTAAAATTTTCTTATGAAGGATGACATAATTTTACGTTTATTTGTCATCTTTACGCGTATAAGAACCCTGTTGCGCCGCTATAAAATGTGCATTGCGTGCACTCTGATTTTATGGCTAATCCTATTTTTATTAACGCAAGGAGTATGCAGTTTCCGTTCTTATGGTGCAGTGAATTCAACTTGGACAGGATTTTATTCAGACCATTTGGAATATGAAACGAAATCGTTTCCTTCTTGGGATAATGCTAGCGTTAAATTGAGAACTGAAATTGCACTCAAACTAGAAAAGTTTAGGAGTTTGCGGTAATTGTTGGGATTTTTTAAGTAACCAAAATTAAACGACGCGACCTCTGAAAATTTTTTTTATTTTTGTTTATACCTCGATTTAGTTGACCATAACCCAGATTAACGCAAGTCAGTCAGATTTCAGGAAGGAGTTTTGAGTAGTTTCGATGTCTTTTGTATTTTATGCTGTTTATAGGGTATTAAATTCGAATCTGATGTTTAAATAAATAGAGTGGCGCAACAGCTCGAGGTAAACTTGGGCCAACTTCTCAACAATGTATGCTGTGTGTGCTAATTTCTTCACATACGATGGGCCTAAAATTTTTTGCCAAATCCGAACGCCACTGTGAGAAGTTTTACAAGATAAATGATATTCTCAGAGCGCTTGTCAGACCCTCGCGAAAATGGGGACCGTGAAAAAGACGGAGTCTTTTTTTTCAGGTGACGATGGTAGGATAATGGTCGAACCCAGACTTCCGGCGGGCGTAGAAAGCACACACACTAACCACTTCGCCACGGCATCCCACTAATCTGATGTTTGCCAACAAAAGGTTAAGTGTCACCTGTGCTACGCAACATCTGAGGTGTTTTAAGCTCTCTCCCGCTCTTTTCCACTTACCCCAAATACTCCGCCACAGTATTGCACTATCTACTTAAGGGTCGACCGTCTGTCATCCTTCCGAAGAATTTAGCTGATCCTTTGCGATTTTCGCCGTCGATTTTCACCGTGATGGAAAAAGTGGGAATAGCTAGTGCCTCCATCCTTGTTGCTGAACGAAGTATGAAGAACGCTCACCAAAAGAAAAGTTGTTGGCTATACGCAACGCTAGACGTAATCTAACAAGATATGAAAATTGTGATCCTGACAGCCTTATTTAGTGGAAAAAGCCGCTTTTGAGTGAGTGCCTAATTGACCAATGAACTACTGCTTACTCAACAGTTGGAAATCAAGGACAGTGCTTCCGCAAAGGTATGAGTCGAAGCCGATCAGCCGTGCTCTTCTTCCTCTGCGGGGAAGCTAAAAGAAGTTACAACTGTTTCGCGCAGAAAGGGAAGGCTGACCAGCTAAGAAGGCAGATCCGACGATCCGCTTGCGCGAAAAATCCCTCTGCGAACTGCCTCCGAAGCTTCATTTTGAAGGTGTGGGCGTCTTGGGTTAAGCGATGCATGACTCGCGTTGACAGAGGTTTTGTGGGCATATAGGCATTTAGGGTTTTATTCCCAGCGAGGCTCCTGGGGCTACTTGTACTTAATCGGGAACTAAAAGCTAATATATGAAGTCCGTAAGGCGCAGAACCATGAAGGCAATACGGATAGTATATTCTGTTATCTATAGATAGGATAGGGATAGCTTACCATACCTTGAATTTCAAATGTGTGCTAAGGCATTTGGTAGGGCGGCTTAAAAAACTTCGGTTGGAAACGGCAATTTTGAAAATTTTCAACACATCTAGCCTCTTTTGTAAATGTTTTATGCTTTGACCAAATTTAAACAAGATTTTATTGCCGCAGAGAAACAAGAAACTTTCGAAAGAAAAAATCGTTCTCGAAAATGAATTTACGTTTTTCAGCCAAATCTCCAAAGTTTTTGAATATTCGAAATTTTCTTTGAATTTGTATTAAATTGCAGAACAAAGGGGGGACTATACGCTTTACCCCATCCCATAGGATAGGAGGTATATTAAGTTTGTCACATAGTTTGTAACACTTACTTACTTACTTAAGGTGGCGCTACAGTCCGGGGTGGACCTGGGCCTCAGCCAACAAGCTTCGCCAGCCAGCTCTGTCTCTAGCTAGCCGTCTCAGTTTCGCACGCGAAGTTGGCTGAGGTCCCCTTCCACTTGCGTGCGCCACCTGAGTCTCGGTGCTCCTCTACCGCGTCGTCCCTGCGGTGTGGATTCGAAGATTTTCCCGGCCGGGGCATTGGTGTCCATCCGCTCTAGATGACCCAGCCATCGTAGGCGTTGTGTTTTGACTCTTTTGGCTAGGTCGGTATCGCTGTACAGCCCGTGCAGTTCGATGTTATATCTCCTCCTCCACTCTCCGTCTATGCAGACGGGACCGTAAATCGTCCGAAGAATTTTCCTCTCGAAGCAGCCTAAAGTGTTTTCATCCGCCTTTGACAGGGTCCATGCTTCTGCACCGTAAAGCAGGACTGGGATGATGAATGTCTTATACATGGACACTTTAGTTGCTCGAGAGAGGGCTTTGCTACTCAATTGCCTTCTTAGCCCAAAAAAACAGCGATTGGCAAGAGTTAGAGTTTGTAACACGGTGAAATAATAATGGTAGACCCCTAAGACCTTAAGGATCGAGACCGAATTCTGAATCGAATGAGCCATGTCCGTCCGTCCGTCCGTCCGTCCGCCTGTTTGTCACATGTTCTTAGGCCTTAAATTTTGAGCTAGGGTGCTGAAACTTTTTACGGAAAGTCCACGTCATGCGAAACAGTACAAGTGTAAAAATTTTAAATCCGCCCAAAGACACGCCCACAATCGGTCTAAATGTGCAACTACCTCCAGAGTTTTCAAAACTGTAAGACGTTCTAAAAGGCTGAAATTTGCCATTTAGCATCTCCTAGTGAATGTAATACACAAAAAAGACAAATTTTATTGGTAAACCTCCTCCAGTGGGCGTGGCATCTATTTTAAGGGTAAATTTTCAAATGCATTTTTATAAATATTTTTGCTCGTAATTGAAAAAAATTTGCTTAATTTTTCATGTAGAACACGTTTGGTTCCACATTTTTTCTATACAAGTCTTCGGGCCATGCCCACATTTGGAGGCAGAATTGAAGAAAAGCTTTAACTTTTCCAGAAAAACTTAATTTCGACTGGCCTTGAGCCTTATTTAGGAAAACATGAAACAAACAAAGTAGCAGGTTAGGTAAACGAGACAAATCAGTCCAGATTTCGTTCACATAAAGTTTTTAGCCACGCCCCCTTTTAGGGGCCGATTTTTCAAAAATATTGAATTTGAACCAAAAAATTCCATTTTTACGAACATTTAAATGTAACTTCGAAATATCTGTGGAAATATCTTATAACTAATAACATGTAATTAGGGACGGTTGGACCACGCCCCTCTTCGCAGTTTGCATTACTTACAAAATGTCAAAAAATAACTATGCCATCAGCATTTTACAATGTGGGATAGGATGGGGTATTCAACGGTCCGTTTTACGGACTGTAACTTCTGCGTACACACTGTAGCACTTACTCACTGGTTTTACCTATTTTTAGCATTTTTGAAATTTCAAATAGATAAAACAACTATTTTCAATTTTTCGATTTTCGTTAGACTTTTTTTCCAATCGAACAACTACCTGCGCTAACGTTGGCGGTTTTTCTTTAAATTGGTGGGCACCGATTTTCTCGAAAACTGTTCTTTTGGAAAAATAATACTTAAGAACTTGAGTAACTTTCAGTTGTTTTATTCGTGTGTTCGATATTGGCTTCATGCAACAAGTGGTTCAAAAGTTATGGCATGACATACGTTAAAAAATGTCATCGATTTTGAGCTTTTTATTTCTTGAAAAATTCTCAATATTTTCAAACAAAATTTGTCAATTATTTACTATTTGCAAGACCTTAGTTTCGTTTTTTTAGTTTTTTCCTGTAAAACTTCTAAAAAAAGGTACTAGAAAACATTTAATTCGTCTAGCATGGTATCTCTGACCATTTTCGCAGTTTTAAAGCGTTCCAAAGTTGTAACACGATTTTACGTACGGACACCGGCTACCACCTATTTTCAAAGCGTTTTTTTAAGTAAACAAAACTTTACTCAGGGGCACCCGATGTTAACATGCTGCTTCCAGGTCTGGACTGCATTTAAATCCCATGCGAGGACCAATGTTGCTTTATTTGCAACACTTATTGGTTGACATTAAATTAAAGCCCGATTAAACATTAACGCTATTTTTACATATTTTCAAAAGAACGGTTCCCTTTTGTTTAAGGTCATAAATTTAGCACTTAGACTTCCCTGATACTTTGTTCAGAAAGATAATATTGGTCACATAACATTGAGTCAAAATGAATGCAGTACCTTTTTTTTCAGTTTTTCTGAAAAAGATATTGAACTTGAACTTTTTCTAAGATAATTTAAAAAATAAAATTAAAAAAAAAACATCACAAATTTCAGTACAAAATAACAGAAGACAGTTCAGCAGCGTGATAGTTTTATAAGCACCCCCTGAGCAAAGTGAAATTCTCTAATCTAATATTCAATTGATATTCTAATAAATTTTCGGGAAAAGCAAATTATCCGTTGTTCTACCTTGGAGAATACAGAAAATTCCAAATCAAATAAATTCGACATTCGATGCCAATATAATATGTATTTGCACTAGAAATGCATTTGCCAACATTCGTATCTAGGATTTTTGTGTGCACTTTTACTCACATGACGCAAGCTCCTGCAGGTGTTGGAATTCGCTTGGTGACAGTTTGTCCCATTTCTGTGTCAGCGAGGTCATTGTACCTGAAAAAAAAAAACAGAAAAATTAATTGTAAAAACGAAAATCTGCTTCTAAATATAGTTTCTGCATATTAAAAATAATGCCTAGCAACATTATACATAATTCACACAAAATTGCATTGACACGGCTGCAGGGTGTCTAGAGGCATTGATTTTCAGTTGACAATTCGAGCTAAGATTTCGTGGCATGGCATCGATAGAGATTTTTATTTTAATTTTATTTAAAATTTAAGACTAAATTTATTTACGTGTAGGAACGTATTTTTTATTTTTTCCCATTTCTTTTGCTTTACAAAATTCTATTAATGAAACCATTTGATTCTAAAATTAGCTTTTAGCAATAGAAAAAAATAAATTCATTTATAATCGGAGCTCTCAATGTGTCAGATGTAATAAATTTGTTCATTGTTGTGAGGAATTTTCAATATTTTGTTTCCGGCTGACGTTAATTGAATCGTGTTTGAAGTGCAAATTTTGATAATTGCAAGTTGTGAAAAATGCATTTTTAGAATGACCTTCACAAGCTCATTGTTCTATTTTGGGAAATTTAAGTAAGCATGAAGCACTGAAAAAACATGTTTGATTACATTAATTTTTCGAGATTTTAGAAAAAGTATCCATATTTAATTCGACTCTGGCAACACTTAACCATATAAAATACTATGAATAAGACAAGATAAACAGCAACAGCCAACACTACAGCCAGCGGCTGAAAGAATTTGAATGAAAGGAGATAGACAGCAACCACCAGCACCTTGACGTCACATAATGTCAGTTTAAATCACAAGGAGTGCGTCACTTACTTCCATCCAACCATGATGTACGAGGACGTACTGAGTGATATCAAACAAAAGTATCAGAATGAGAAGAGGTTAATAAACTTTTACGCATGCAGATATCTGCAATACGAAGTCAATGTCCCGTATTATGTTATTGGGTTTAAAAAATAGTTTTGTTTTGTCAGTTTTTATTTTTATTTTGATGGAAGACCATGCCTGGCTAAAATATCACATAAAGCAAGTCATGAAAGCAAACATAGTTCGGTATGAATATGGTCTAGTACCAAACTTTCAATGAGTCTGACCCAATCCCAAACCTATCTCAAGGAACTCAACTATTTTTTCAACTGTTCGATAAGTCAGTGATTGTGTTGCAAGATGGAGCTCGGATTGCTTTCAGGTTATTTTCTGACAACATTGCTTCTTTTTGGCCTCTGACGAAAAAATCTAGTAGATCAGTAAAACACTTGACTTTTGAACGAACGAGCCTTGGATTGGTTGACTAGCATAAACACTTCATTTTAAGCTGTAACTCCACTAAAGGAACTAAAAAGATGCAAAAAAAAAAAAAAACATTGCGGGACCTCTTATGTAGTGGTGCACAGGTTATTCGTTGCTCTGAGGTTCTGAGGTTGTTCTTAGCCCTAACGAAGGCCACAATATCGTGTATGACAATCGTGCGTCGGGTCGAGGCTCGTGAATAAGTAGATAAGACTGTTACAGTTAGGTTTAAATGAAACTGATACCCTTTTTATGGTGCACCAAAGACGGACTCAGGTGAATATTTCAAGCATCTTAAAGCGATTGCTGACAACTGGATTTGGATAATCAGATTGGAGGATTGACTCACGAGGGGACGTACATGAATGTGCTAAATATAAGCTTAATGAATCTATCAGGCGAAAAATTAATGGCAACCTTTTTTTGGGATTTCCACGGCATTATTTTCTTTCAATATTTGAAATTAAAAAACGATCACCAGACAGAACTGCGTCAATTTATGATTGATCTAGTGTGGAATCGACGTAGAAACGGCCCCATTTAAGCAATAACTGTAGGACCTGTAGAGGTAGCAGTAACTGTAGAAGTAGACATAACAGCTGTAAGAGCTTACTTACTTACTTACTAAAGGATGGCGCTACAGTCCGGGGTTGACCGGAGCCTCAGCCAACAAGCTTCGCCAGCCAGCTCTGTCTCTAGCTAGCCGTCTCCAGTTTCGCACGCGAAGTTGGCTGAGGTTGACTCTTTTGGCTAGGTCGGTATCGCTGTACAGCCCGTACAGTTCGATGTTATATCTGCTCCTCCACTCTCTGTCTATGCAGACGGGACCGTAAATTATTCGAAGAAATTTCCTCTCGAAGCAGCCTAAAGTGTTTTCATCCGCCTTTGGCAGGGCCATGCTTCTGTACCGTAAAGCAGGACTGGAATGATGAGGGTCTTATACATGGACACTTTAGTTGCTCGAGAGAGGGCTTTGCTACTCAATTGCCTCCTTAGCCCAAAGAAACAGCCATTGGCAAGAGTTATCCTTCGTTTGATTTCAGCGCTGGTGTCATTGTCTGAATTGATAGCGGAACCCAGGTAGACAAAGTCTCTAAATACCTCAAAGTTATAGCTGTCGATGGTGATGTTTTGTCCAAGACGTAGGTGTTGGGTGTCTTTTCTTGATGATGACAGCATGTACTTGGTTTTGCCCTCATTGACTGCTAAACCCATATTCGCCGCTTCCGTCCCAATACTCGCGAAGGCTTCACTGACATCACGCTTTGTTGTACCGATTATGTTAATGTCGTCTGCGTATGCGAGTAGTTGAACGGACTTTTGAAAGATTGTACCTCTGGTGTTGGCGCGAGAGTTCTGCACAATTCTCTCAAGTATGATGTTAAAGAAGTCGCATGACAGCGCGTCGCCTTGTTTAAATCCTTTTTTGACATCGAAGGGGTCGGTGAGGTCTTTGCCGACCTTGACGGAACAGCGTGAGTTTTCCATCGTCATCCTGCACAGACTGACGAGTTTGGTAGGGATGCCAAAACTAGACATTGCGCTATATAGCTCGTCTCTATAGATGCTGTCATACGCGGCCTTGAAATCGAGGAAGAGGTGGTGTGTATCGATTTGGAATTCCTGGGTTTTCTCCAAGATCTGCCGCAGTGTGAATATTTGGTCGATAGTGGACTTTCCTGGCCTAAAACCACACTGATATGTGCCTGTCAGATTGTTGACAAACGTCTTCAGGCGTTCACACAGTACAGCAGAAAAGATCTTGTATGCGATGTTGGCTCTGTAGTTGGCACAACTTAGAGGGTCTCCTTTCTTCAGGATCGGGCAAACAATGCTGAGGTTCCATTCGTCGGGCATGCTTTCTTCCGACCATATCTTGCAGATGAGCTGGTGCATGCTCCTAACCAGCTCATCGCCAGCGGATTTGAAAAGTTCGGCAGCTAGGCCGTCTGCTCAGGTTGCTTTGTTGCACTTGAGCTTAGACACGGCTACTTTCACCTCCTCCAGGTCGGGTGGGCGGTATCGTTCGAATGCTTCGTCGGTAACGTCTTCGCCCGGGTTGAATGGTTCGTTCTTCCTGACAGCGGTATTTGGTTCGTCCTCGCCATTATACAGTCTGCAGAAGTGGTAGCACCGACTGCGATTCTACAACGATGTTTCCTTGATGGTCCTTACAGGCTTCAGTTCGAAGTTTTTACCCTTGGCAGGACCTTTTGATCCTTTGGTGAAACTTTCTCATTCCTGTTGTACCATCTCTCTATCTCTTTTACCGCGCGCTTCTCGTGCTCTCTCTTTTTCCTTCGGAGAAGCCGATGTTCCTCTCTCCTCCTCTGCTCGTAGAGCTCGCGAGCAGCTCTAGTCCTTCTGTACAGCGCCGCTTTGTATGCTTCCTGTTAAGCTGCATGTGCTTGCCGGCATTCATCGTCAAACCATGGGTTTCGCTGTGGTGGCCGTGTGAAACCCAGCACTTCAGAGGCGTCCCTGATGGCATTTTGGCAATGTTGCCACTGGCTAACAATACTTGATGCTGGCTGCATAGGACTTCGTAGAAGGTTTTGAGAGACTCGGTTGGAGAAGGACCTGGCGATCTCTCGCGATTGTAGTCGGCCGACGTCAAACTTCCTCACAGTATTTTCATTACTTGGCGCTGATCGGGATATCCGCAGCCGTACCTTGGCTATACAACAAGTTAGTGATTCGAGTCAATGTTGGCCCCTCGGAAATTTCGGACATCCATGATACTGGATGTAAGGGCTGCCAAGTCGAAGGGGGCTGCCAGTTCTGGTGTAATGCGCACACACAGTTAACTTTTACTCGTGCTTCATACTTGTACATACTTGAAGCTCACATTCTACGAAGCTGGGGTTCTATTCCATAAGTGCCAGTAAATAATCCATGTGTACGTTCAAATATTTCGCTGTTGGAGCTTGTGACCTATCTTTAACCTGACAAAAATTTTGCTTTCAGGCAAGGTCTAGACTTATTTTTTCCTTATATTGACGGAGTAATAGGCTTTTTTATAAAGTGTGTCTAAGGGTGTAAAATAGTGGACCTTTTGCAAATTGTGAATGTCTTACAATGAAAGCACGAAAGGACTTTATAGTAACCTTGTGCCCCGAAAGCAGACTCATCGAAAGTAAAATTATCTATAACCAACTTGATTATGCTTCCAATGGGATACCACACGGCGCGGTGGTGACAAAGGCAGAATTTTTTAATTTTTGTGACATTCGCATAGTCACTACTGAAAGGACAATATAACAGATAAAAAGGTCTTAATTTCTGCAAAGGTATGCGGAAATATTTCAAGCAACAAATTCGAAGTGAGATAAGGTAAACATATTTTTTCCAGTCACCCATGAGGAGTTGTCAAAGGACCTCATCCGCTTGTAGCTCCAAGCGCCCCCAATATCATCAATCATGTACCCTCCCACGTAATCTCTAACTTCCATAACCCATCAACATCCACATAAGTTGCACATTTAATTTTAGGCAGCGCCACAGTGCTGCGTTTTCGCAACCTGTTTACACCATTCAGGACACAACAAAGAGTAGAAATGAAAGAAAAATTTTATGAAAACACCATGAAAAATAACAACAACAATAATAAACAGACTTTGCGAAAGCCATTCAATAACGTAAGAAGTGAATAACTCGTTGACGTCAGCATGATGAGTATTTCTCACGTAAATTCAGCGAGCATCTGTGTGCCACAAAAGTTGGTTCTAAAATTAAGCAAGATCAGTATATATCCGCTGCCCGCCACCTATCGCAGTCGTCAAAAAAACATCGTCATAGACGCGTGAGCGAACATCATCGCCTTCCGAAGCACCTATGTCGTCAGTATATACAACGCGCCTCCTTCACTATCGGATTCAGTGCCCAGCGCAGTGTTTTACGTTAATGGCTGCGTCTTTCATGCGCGCTCATTCATTGAAAAGTCGGCAAAGAGTTCTAAAAATGAATAGAAACCTCAGAGCTACATAGGCCTATTAGCGATTTCCGATGAATCAAAGTCTTTCACAGCGAACATCCCTTATGCACCCCACCCCCGGTTGGGTATATTTGCGTACCAAGGGTGCGTATACAAAATGCTTCACTTTGTGTGCCCGTAACTTGTGCCTGGGTGATGTGTTCTCTCTCCTATTTCAATAATGATTTCACCGATATGTTCGAGTTCTATATTTACGAGCAGTTCCATGTCTAATCTACTATTTGGCCATCAGATAAGATTGGTTTTATACTAGGGGGTAACCGTAAAGCTCTTATTTATCGTTTATCATGATTCCTACCAAGTATAATTACGATAGGTGCACTTGGGATTATGCTGAATTGATTGCATTTGAGGAATTCGGTGTGGACTAATTTTAGGACACGTTGAGGACCTCAGAAGAAGTGCTCTTATCACATCAAATATTTACAGGACAAAAATAAGGGCGGTTGTTTTTGATTAGAGTTCTGATTTTTGTAGGAATAATCGCAATTAGCTCTTGGGGATTGATTAAAAATTGATTAAAAGCCGATTCCTTTTAGTGAAAGTAAATAAAATGCGCGCTGGTGGTGGCTGCAGCTTGGTCTGTACAAAAATTACCCAAAAAAGAGAGTCCGATAAAGTATGTCAATTGAGTAGACGTGTTTTCAATTTGCTCATATATAGATTAAGTAAAATTTATTTCTATCGGCTAAACCATACTAAAATATTTGTAGCTAAAACTATACTGTGCTTGTCATTTTACTCAAAATTCAACACTTTACGCTACTTCAGTGCGCGGTCTTGCAAAAATATCGAAGTAAAGAATATATTTCCTAATTCTCGATCTGCTTAATCACTCTCAGTGTAATAAAAAATAAAATAGAGTGGCGCAACAGCTCGAGGTGATGCTGGTGTGTTAATTTCTTAACATACATGGGAACCTACAATTTTTTGCCGAATCCGAACGGCACTTTGAGAAGTTTTTCAAGACAAATGATACTCTCGGAGGGCTTGTCAGACCCCCGCGGAGGTGGGGACCGTAAAAAAGAACAAATCTTTTTTTTCAGGTGACGATGGCAGGACTCTCAGAGTAATATGTCAGGCAAATCTAGACGTCAAGGTCAAAACACAAAGGAAAAAAAAGTCATGACGTCTTCCGAGATGTGTAGTTCTCCCTCTCTCAGCAGCCAAATAAATTCCCGTCTTATCCCAAATCAAAACTCGGTAAGGAGGTCATCAGCATCATCTTTGTCATCTTTATCGGGCAATTTGCAAGATCTCGAAGCACTCCTCTTTTCTGAACTTGAAGAAAAAGTCAAGCTACTCATCAGCGAATCCAAAGCCGCTCTTGACTTTCGAGTCAAGCAGTGTGAAAGCCAAATTTCGGAGCTGAAACAGGAAAACAACAAAGTAAGGGAAGAGCTAGCCGATTTTCAGCGCCGACAACGTCTCTGTGATGTAGTAGCAAGGGGTATTCCTTATCCTCTTTATGTCAAATTTTGACTTCGAAGTCGTATCGGAAGTTGAGGTTGTTAATGTTATTCGTTGTCTTAAATCGAATGCTGTGGGTGTGGATGGTGTACCTCTTCGGTTCGTTAAGATAATTTTACTCAATATAATTAGCTGCCTCACGCAAGTGATTAACTTTTGTATTACGTCATCTACTTTTCCCTATAGTTGGAAGTTAGGCAAAGTAGTTCCGGTACCAAAAAAGTCCCCATTATCCATGGCAACCGATTTTCGTCCTATCACTGACGGACGAAACGGACGGATTTCACCCTGTCTATCAAAAGTCTTGGAGAAGATCCTGGCTAACCAAATGTCAAGTTATTTGGATCAAATTTGTTTGCTGTGTGCAGACCAGTCTGGACTTCGATCACGCCATAGTTGTTCTTCTGACGTGGCGAAAGTTCTCGATGATATAAAAATCAAACATGATATGGATCAGCTTACAGTTCTTTGTTTGCTAGATTTCTCCAAGGCTTTTGATAGAGTGAATCATGAGGCACTATGTCGGAAGCTCTGGTTTTATTTTGGTTTCAGCAAAAGATCGGTGCGCCTTATTCGTAATTATTCGGGTAATCGTTACCAAAGAGTTGTACTTAATGGTAAATCCTCGGACTTAAGAGCCTCACTAGTGGGAGTACCCCAAGGATCGATATTGGGGCCACTGCTATTTTTCATATATATATATATATATGATCTGCCTAATGTTGCCTCAAATGTTTCCTTTCACCTGTATGCTGACAATGGCCAGGTACCATAAGTGGTCGCTTTCTAATGGGTTAGAAATTAATCCAGGAAAGTCTCAATTGATATTAATATCCAAGAAAAATTACCATACTCGTGAGCTTTCACCGGTGTTTTTGAACCAAAGTCAAATTAAGTTTGTTAATACTGTAACGAATCTTGGTTTTAAGATCAAATGCTCGCTCTCAGCTGTTGACCATATAAATTACGTAATTGGACGTATTTACGCAGGCCTACGCAAACTTCGGCTATCTTCCAACTTTACCCCATTTGAAACAAAACTTAGGCTTGTTAAGACTTTATTTGTTCCGATTACTCTGCTATGGTATACTGCAAACTTGACTCCATTTGACTGACTTGATTTGACTGACTTGACTCCAACTTGACTCCAAACATTTATTCCCAACATAAGCTACTTGTTGCAACGACGCTATTAGGTACATTTATGGAATGCATCGATACGACCACATATCTCACTTACACAAAAATGTACTTGGTTGTACGTTCCAACAATTTTCGAAAGTTAGGTGTTTCCAGTTGATGCACAATCTTGTTCAAAATAGATCTCCTGCATAGCTTTTTGAAAAAATAAATTTTCCCAATCCAACAGGACACTTAATAGAATAATGCCCAATTTTAATTATTTGAATTCATCTCGACTCTTCTTCATCCATGCTACCAGACTATGGAACTCTCTTCCCGCCGCGACAAAACAAATAATTGAAGCTAGGAAATTCAAAAATGCCGCACTACAATATTTTTAACAACATGACAACTCTTTTCCTCTATTACTACCTTTTTTCTTTGTCTATTATTTCATTTTCCTTTGTTATTCTTATTTATTTGTTTTATTTTAATTAATAGTATTTTTTTCCTATATTAATTTTAGTTTGATATAATTTTTTTTTTATTTTTTATATTAATTTACCATTAATGATGTACTATTAAAAGACTTCGTCTTATGTGTACTTGTCTTTATAAATAAATTGAATTGAAAAGGCAGCACACAACACTGCCCTGTAGAGGTGGTTCCAGCGGTCACAAATAATAAATCGAAAACTTAAATTCAAACATCCGTGGAAATGAGGGTTACAAATGGGGGATCAATAAAAAAAGCAATCATTTTCCAAAAATATATCGGCACTGCAGCAAAAAAATTTTGGACATTGTTATGTGTATTTTTTCATTTCTGTTTTAAACATTATATTTGAATGAAAATGTCCTTTTTCACCTGGTCGATTATGTATGGGGAAAGCAACTCCCCTTGCTTTGGGTTTCCCCAAATAGGATGGTAGCATGGGTCTGCAATGATGCACAGCAATAATTCTAGGACTATAACCTGTAGATGTCTTGCAAAATATCCCCATCACACTCGTAAAGTATCCCCATCACATTAATTATAAACACGTGATGATTTTCATACATGCGGCCATGAAGGTTCAAGCACTCAGCGGTGTTTGAGTATTTAATCACCGCCGCCGCTTTAGAATAAGAAAACACAACAAATACCGCAAACACCGCAATAACCCTCATGCGTTCATATGACCTAAAAAACAATTTGTTCCAATATGATAAGAAGCCGAAACTTCTTTCCTCTCTCCCAACTGTGCGCAAATTTGATTTGTACAGAATGAGCGCGATTCATTTGCGGTATTTGCGGTGGCTCTCATAATTCAAAAGAGTATCGGTGTTTACTCCCACCAGTTTAGTTTCTGAACATGCGGCGGCGGCGGTTCTGAAAACAACAACTCAAACTCATAAAAATCGAGTTTAAAAAAGCCAAGCATAGTTATTTGACTTTATTCTAGAGAGTATGGTAAATCCAGTGATTGCTTACTTTGCGGTGAGCATACACATTTCCACTGCATTTTTTGTTAGTAGATTTTGAGTCGCGAAATTGTGATCGCTTGCCAGTCTGAGAGGTTTCGTGTATGCATAGCAAGTAAGAAGTAGGTTCTATTACATCTTCGTTCTAGACGTGGGTCTTATGTCAGTATGAAATGAATGCTTTACTTCGAGGAATCAATTTCCTGTTGATATAGAAGAGCGCAGTTCTCCTAAAACCTTTTTACAGTAAGGTTAACAGCTAAGTTACTATGACTTTAAACACATTCTTTTTCTAAAGTCTTCAAACTTTTTCAATTGACTGCACGGTCATACTTCAAGGTAGCTTGCCACACGTTACCAAAAGTTTGTTTCAATACCTCACCATACCCACTTTAATATCCGTGTTTTATTTGTAAACTCATTCTTATGACGCAAACGAACGCGAGTTTGTTTTAAGTTGTCCTTCGCTAAAATTAGCTTCGCAATCGTTTGCGTTTTCTCAAAAACTTACAAATCAAAAGTCATGCGTCCGTTGTAAACAAACGTACATTGTCTTAATGGCCACACATCCATCAATAGTTTTTTCGACACATTTGCCGTTAATATAAACAAATCAGTTACAGATGTGCGAATTGAAATCGCACTTGCTCCGATTCCGTTTGAGGGCTAAGGTGCGTCCGATTTCAGCCATGGAACCAGCCGTAAAAAAATGTTTATATAAAACAAAATTTTGAAACGAAAAAAACAAATACAAAATTCACCACCTGATGTTTACACGACTATAAAAAGGAACGCGTCGAGTACGTTTCCATCGAAGACTTCACTATGGGTGATCAATGAGGAACGAGCAAATTTAGCTCCTATTTTTCATTTTGTTTTATCTGATCGTTAAATTGCTCTTTTGAATTTGGCAGGGTACGGATACTTCAACGCAACAATATCATACATTTCCATATGATGGACTAATAAAAACGTAATAAAAGTCAACAGGAATAATTTAGATAGTATATATTTCAGTTTCCGGACGTATGCCTACACGACTGGACAAAAGGGGGTGATATCCTTGATGCTGTTTATTAGAAGCTGGTATATATTCTTATACCGATATTCCCGAATGTTTTCGGGAATTATTTCTTATTATTTTTTTTATTCGTGTTACATTTAATAGCCCATAATCGGTGTGGTAAAATAAGAAAATGTTTACAAGCACCAACAGATTATGCTAGTTTTGATTCTCTGTTGGTCTCTAACCTATTCGCAAAAAGACTTGATTGCTTCACGACGTGGCTAGGTAACCACTTGTATTGACTTGAAGAATTGAAGCTGAAAAGTGCTGCAGCAAAAAATCATGGCGATGGTATAGCAGTAAGATATAATTTTATCCCCTCAGGGCTAGGGTAAACACAAAAAACACTGTGTTATAGCATACCCTTGTAAATATTGGGGTACGGGGACGATATCGAGACCATCGCTTGCTTCAACCAAGCCATGATAGTCTTTGACGGCAACTGAAGGCGGTTGGTGTTGAAGTAAATGTATATGTTATCAACAAAGAAAAAAACGACCGTCCGCAGCTTGGGACAAAACTTCGAAGTAGTTAAGGACTTTATCTACCTTAGGAGTAAATCTACTCCAAAAACCAACACCTTAGCGGAGATAACTCTAAGAATAACCCAAGGAAATCGTTGCTACTTTGGTCTGACAAAGGGTTCAAATACCTCGTTAGAAAGACGAAGTATGAGCTCTAAGAAACTGACAGTTTTGTTCTATGGTTCCAAGTACTGGACGATAAGCAGAGATGGAGAATGTATACTACAACATTGGCTCGGTCACAATAAATAATTGGCTCAGTCAACGAATGAACAACCACGCTCCAGTCGGCAGTAGGAAATAAGGCCCCAATGAAATAAAGCCCCAAATTAAAAATGAAATAGCATGCCTCCCCATTCATATTCAAAACTTGCATGTACACAACCTCGCACCCCTCCGAAAATTAAGAAAGGGCCGATGGCCGGTCCGCTCCTTTCATAGGAAGAGTACAAAGAAGAGTTCCTTTTATATAAGATGAGGAGACAATACAAATGTGAATTAAGGCCCAAATTTCTAGTTAAAATTTCTAGTTTTTGTTGCATTCCATGCTTCTTTTTGGGGTCTTATTTCATTTTTCAATTTGGGGCCTTATTTTATTTGGGACTTATTTCCTAGCGCCTTCCAGTCACCCTAACGACCATGGCTTCCGAAATTCATCGCGGATGCCAGAGCCTTTGGTCTGGAAAATTAGAAGCAGCGTGCCCATAATTACAGTGGATGGAAGGCTACTGTGAACCAGGTAGAGACCCTCTATAGGTCGGTAGCCCCTTAAGTAAGTAGTTGATTTTTGTTAAGTAGCTATTTAGCGGCCTTCTTTAGCTTACACAAATTGAGAACCTTTACTGTGTTAGACAGTTACGTAAGAGTTACGTAAATGACTTTTAATAGATACTTTCCATAAAGATTTAAGCAAACAAAACCACAGACACAGAAGGCATTGTTTCGTTGATAAGAATCGGGGTCAAAATAGCTTTGAAATGGTGGTCTACAACCAAGTATAGAGCAAAAAAATTGTGGTAAACCTTCAAAAATGCCACTTCAACCCTGGCGGCTCGATCGAGCGAAAATCCTGAAAATCCCGAACTTTTGGATATTTCGAAACTTTAAAAAAAAAAAAAAAAAGTGGGCCCGTACAGAGCTACGCTGTGCCCCGATATTCTCTCGGCCGCCTTAGCTATACCACAGGTACTAGGGTTCGTTAATATATACTAGAACCCAAGAAGCTATGAAAACAGCTTCAAGAACAACGTCGAAGTAGGAAAGTTAAAATTAACGAACATATTGCCATTCGTTTGAAGAAGGGTCCAGGTGTAAAAAGGCTTAAGTCCACTTAAATCGATTTTGAAAACGGGAAAATACCCTGGACCCTGGAAGACGATATTACAGCGTGGCTTAAAACTAATTAAAATTGTTAAGCTACGTTTGGGTTGTTTCTTTCTTAAATTCTAGTACATTTTAGAAGCCTAGAACAGCATTGCAAATGATTCTTCCAATTTGTTTAGCCTTTATATAAAAAATAATCTTCCTGGGGACATATCGCATAATTTTTTGATTCATTCTTGTACTTTGAAAATTTAAAAAAAATCTGTGCTTTAATAAATTCAATCCTGTGTCATCATAAATGACACAATCCTGCGGTTCAATTAAGGCATCCAAATGACAAAAACAAGATTTTGAAAACGTGTCTGGTCCGACCATATAGTTCAGTGAAATCAGACAAAATTAAAGTAAGGCTTCGGCAAAAATTCCCAAAAGTTGAATTTCGGTATGAAGCTTGGAAATGTGTCTCTTCGCAAAATGTCAAAAGTCAAGTCTCTCGTCAATCGTGTGTCGCTTAAAAATTTGGGGCTCTTGTTCGAGGGTTGTTTTTTGGGTAAGGACAGATTTAAATGAATATCTCAGTAACAGAAAACACAGAAAAACTTGTGGTAATGTAGTCAAAATGTAGCTCTTAACACTTTTTACAATCAAGAAATGGCAACCTTTTTTTTAAATTAATCGTTTCGGATATATTTTGATCCAACGTTGCAGGTTTTGTCATATTTTTGCCAAAATTTGGCATATATTTTTTAGTTCTTAATTATAGATTGTCATCGCTATAAAAGAGGCTTGTGATACTTCAAAGACATTATTGAGACCAGCAGGAGAATTTTTTAACCTACCTTTTCCCAGATGTCTGTTAATAAACAAATTTTAAGGCTTTGAGGTCAGTGAAACTAGATAATACAAGGGCCAAACTTGAAAATGTTTAAATATGAAAACGTTAAAAAATATTTTGCTTTAATAGAAATGCAAAAAAATAGAGTGGAGCAACAGCTCGAGCTGAACCATGCATGGGCAGCTTCTCAACCAAGGAGACCTACAATTTTTTGGCTTATTTGAATGGGACTTTTGAGAAGTTCTTCGAGGCAAAAGTTACTCTCAGACTCACACAGTGGAGATATTGTGTCGCTTTATCCAAGTTAAGTCCATTCTTCCTTTTCCATACCCCATGCTTTGGGACCACTTTTGGTTGTGAAATTTAGGCGGCTGAACTTCAAATAACAGAAATACAGGAGCGTCTGTCTCGAATTTAAACCTGGCAGCTAGGTATAAAATGACCCCCCCCCCCTCCCCAACCATGAAAAGAAAACGAAAACAGCCTCGGATATTTGCTGATCCTTGTAATCCAGACCACCCTTTGGAGCTAAGCCTGAGTGGTGTCAGCATGCGAGCGCTTGGTGGTCGGAAGGTCCCGCTCGGCATCCGACCGGGTTTAACCCGAAGAAGTTACGAGCAGCCCGTCAATCCATTACGGGGGCGGAGGGGGATAGCGCCAAGCCAAAATGAGGGCTTAGGTGGAAACTCTACAAATCGACAACGGCACCAACTCAAAATTGGCACGTGGAATGTCTCGTCGCTAACGAGGAAGGAACTTGAACTGGTTGAGGAGGCCAAGAAGTATCAGCTCGATGCAACTGGCATCTTCTCAACTAAGTGGAAGGGTTTTGGAACCAAAGACTTCGATGATGGGTGAAAGCTCTTCTGGTCTGGCGTCCCAAATCACATGACTGCACAGGCAGGTGCGGGGATACTCACAAGCCCCCGGTTGTCAGAAAATGTATTCGATGTCATTCCGTTAGGGGGAAGGATTCTGGTCAAAAGCTTAAGCTTAAGCTTGAACGATCGACTCTGGCTCTGGTTCAGGTTTATGCACCAAATCGAGAGTCAGAGTATAAGTCCTTTTTGAACGAAGTTGATGCTGCCCTGGACAGAGTGGCAGAAATGGACTTCTTTCTCCTGATGGGTGACTTAAATGTACATGTGGGTAAGGTCGACAGTACTTGGAGGAGTGTGATCGGGAGGCACGTTGACCCGGATCAAAACAGGAACGGCGGGAAGTTCTTGGACTTTTGCTGTGCATATGGCTTGTCCATCATGAACACGTTTTTCCCACACAAAGACATTCACAAATACACATGGTACAAGTAAGGTTTGAATCAGTGATTGATTTGATTTCTGATTGATTGATTGATTGACTGATTGATTTCTTTGTTATATTTCAGGAGAGCTGAGTTGTCAACTGATCACCACTTAGTGCTGTGTAAATTGTTTTTCAGTGACAGTGTTTCTTTGCCACCCAGGCGAAAACCAAGACTGGTGACCCGCATATGGTGGGAAAGGTTGCAGGATGCTGATTAACAACTGATTTCAGAGAGCGCTCTGCACAACATGTTTCGGAGAGGTTTGAACAAATTTCAACTGACCTTTTGAATGCAGAGGAGGAATGGCAGCTGTTTTTATCGGTAGTCGTTGCCTCTGCAGGAAATGTTTGTGGAGTGAAGCGGCTTGGGGTAGCGGCTGGTGATGAGAAAGAACTGCTTGGTTTAAAACGCCTGAAGTTCAAGAAGAGAAAAGAAGAGAGCCCACATTGCGTGGATCCAATGTAGAAACTCAACTTCTCGAGCCCGGTACAATGAGGCTCGAAGGACTTCCAATCTGGCAGTCAGAACAGCCAAGGAACAGTGATGGAAAAAGTTCGGCGAGAAGTTGGAGCACGATAACAGATCTGCAAACAAGATATTTTGGCAGACCATTCGCCGGCTCAGAGGAAGGAAGTTGAATATCAATCAAGTTGTTAAATCCAAGGACGGTACACTTCTTTCAAATGAGAGCGATGTCTTGCGCAGATGGGGAGAGCACTTTTCGGAGTTGCTCAACCCCCAACAGGGCACTGGAGATGGCATTCGCACTGCTGACGAGATAAGGGCGGAGAATAGTCTCACAGTAGACGAAGTCACTAAAGCGATTAAATCGCTACAAGTTGGCAAGTCTGCTGGAGTTGATGAAATCCGGCCAGAATGCTCAAGGCAATGGGTGAAGAGGGTGTTAAATGGCTAACACGTGTCATTAAGGTGGCCTGGGATAGCGGGAAGGCACTTAGCGATTGGCAAACGGGAGTTATAGTGCTTATTTTCAAAAAAGGGAATAGGAGAGATTGCGCCAACTATAGGGGCATATCTCTCTTAACGCGTTTCAGAGCTGTAATCGAGCCTTTGTTACGGGAAGAACAATGTGGCTTTCGGCCTGGCAGAAGCACAACCGACCAGCTTTTTACTCTGAAGATTATTCTTGAGAAGGCCTGGGAATATGCCAAACCGGTCTTTGCGTGTTTTGTAGATCTGGAAAAGGCGTATAACCGAGTCCCTCGGGATACACTGTGGAGAGTTTTGCTGAGTGGGCCTCTTCTGAGAGCCATCCAGTCTTTGTATGGAAACTGCAGAAGCTATGTGTTGATAAATGGCGTCCAATCCCGTCTTTTTGATGTGCGCGTTGGACTTCGCCAGGGCTGTGTTCTGTCGCCGCTCCTTTTCATAGCATATATGGACTGGATGGTGAAGCGCAGTTTTGGCGAGCAATGCTTCGAATTGGCTGGCATCAGGATGAGCCATCTGCTTTTCGCAGATGATTTGGCGATCCTTGCATCATCCAAAGAGGAACTTCAACGAGCACTGGATAGGTTTGCAGCCGTCTGTGGTGATGCTCGGATGAAAGTAAGCGCGAACAAATCGGAAGTGATGGTTGTTTCCCGAACTCCTGTGCAGTGTACCCTGCACATAAATGGAGTTCCATTAAAACAGTTGGAGAAGTTTAAGTATCTCGGGGTCTTTTTCACGAAAGATGGAAGGAGTGATACTGAGTTGTCCTGTAGAATTGGCCAAGTTGGAGCAATAGTAAAGGAACTGCGCCGGCCGGTCATCAGGAAAGCTGAGCTTGGAGTGAAAGCAAAGATCTCAGTTTTAAATTCAGTGTTCGTTCCGACCCTATGGTCATGAAATTCGGGTAATGACCGAAAGAATTAGATCGCGGGTACCAGCTGCCGAAATGAGATTCCTGAGGTGCGTTGCTGGTGCTACTATAAGATATAGAGTGAGAAACTTCAGTATTCGTGGGAATCTTAATGTTGAGCAGCTACTTCTCCAAGTGGAGCGATCGATTCTTCGATGGTTTGGACACGTTGTTCGCATGCCCCTGACAGACTTTCTAGACAGGTCATGCTAGCCGAGATGCGAGCGCCTGGGGATCCCGCCTGGGGATTGCGGCGGAGTCTCTTGTGTTGGTGGCGGGGGATCGAGAACGATGGAAAGACCATTTAGCCACCCTCGCTTCGCTACCCTTTTAAAGGATAAGCGGCACTTGAAAATTGAAATGATGATGATGATGGAAACGGAACACATTTAAGGACACCCGAGCCTAAAAACCTCTTTTAGCATAAAACCAGTAAGTAAGTGCTACAGTGTGTACGCAGAAGTTACAGTCCGTTAAACGGTCCGTTCAATACCCCATCCTTTGCCAAAGTGTGATAAGCTGACGTTATTCTTTGACCTTTTTTAAGTTGTGCAAACAAACTATTAATATTAATGTAGATATCTCCAAGTTACCTAAACTTAAATGTACGTAATACTGCAATTTTTCGGTTTGGTTCAAATTCAATATTTTAGCAAAATTTATCCCAAAGGGAGGACATGGCTTAAAACTTTGTATTAACGAAATTTAGAATGAAACCATTTGTACCTCACCTGTTAATTTACGTTTCTCATTCCTTTCTAAATTAGGGTTAAGGTCATTCAAAATTACGTTTTTCTGGAAAATTGGAGTTTTTTTTTGATTTTGCCTCCAAATAGAGGCGTGGCCCAAAGTTTGGTATGAACAAAATGTAGAATTAAGTATTTTCTGCATAATATATTATACAAAATTTTTTCGATTTGGAACAAAAATATTGAACAAAATGCATTTGAAAAATTACGCTTTAGATGCATTTTATTGTATATTTGCCACGCCCACTGGGGGAGATAAGGCCGTTTCAGTTTTATTTTGTGTATCTTATAATAAACAGAAGATGATAAGTATCAAATTTCGGGCTTTTAAGACGTCTTACTCTTTTTAAGGCTCTGGAGGCAGTTGAAAATTTACACCGATTGTGGGCGTGTCTGTGGTATTTTATCACTTGTACTGATTCGGTTAAATAACCGCATAATGATAACAATAAATCTATGCACAAAATTTCACTTTCCTAGCCTAAAGTAAAATACCTAAAAACGTGTGACATACTCACAGACGGACGGACGAACGGACATGGCTTATTGGATTCAAAAATCGGGGTCGATCATGCCCCTAAGGTCTTTGGGGTCTACCATTTAACAGTGTTAAAAAATCGTTGATAAACTTAATATACTCCCATGAGATGGAAGTAGTGTTAAGGCCCATTATTCCCTGTAAGAAATGTGAATAGAAACCACATTAGCTCATAATGCAAAGACATCACTTTCAAAAGCTCCAGAATGACTTATAATCCAATTTCCGAAGGAAATATTATTACAGCGCCAAGACAAGAAAAACTTGGAGACAAAAAAAAATGTTCCACATACGCCACAGTGTGCGTAATGTAAATATGCGTCGTTTTCTATGTAGAAATATGCTACAGACACAAAATCTGCAAAATCTCATCATTCGAATTGATTTTCAAACAAAATTATGTTTATTACTTCATTTTCCAATTTTCGCAAAAAATATTACCAAGTTTATAATCGAAACGAAGGACGCGTCTTATATTTTACATTTCCCAAGGCAAAGGATATTTGTTGCGCATTGTGCACACATCGATTTTACTTTTTCCATTGACGTAAAAATCACATATTGTGGGTGTGTGTGTGTGTTTCTTTTTGACATAATAAGGAAAATTTCTTGCCAATTTTTTTTTTTTTTTTGGCTACGTTTTGTCTCTAAGGAGTACTTTTGTCCGAAATTACTTTACCATTTTCGCACTCTGACAGCAGACGTTATGTGCGAACTTTATAAGCACAACGAGTAGTTATCGTAGTTATCCAATGTGGTGATCCGAAAATGTGAGCTCTTTATGTAGGGAAGTAAGTGTCCGAAACAAGAAAAGGAAATAACTTTCCTAATTTTACTGATTCAACCAGGCGAACTAAACAGATGTATTAAAATGGAGTATAGCGCACAATAAATATTCATTATAAGGATAAATCAAAACGAATGACCCCATCAGCTGAGACTTGTTGGGTTGAGTGTCGCTTGATCCAATCCGGAAGACTATGGCCATCAATATAATTTTTAATGGCGGTTTAGCATTAAAAGTTTTATGACAACAAAAAGCTTCTCGAAATCGAAATGGAAAAACAGTTTTAACAGCTTAGTAAATATGTGGTAATTGGTGATGATGACGATGGCTCTAAAGATATCTGCGCTAAGAGCTACATTGAATTTATGGGGGATAAGGAGCTGAGGTACTTTGGATGGGATATTAAGGCGATAAAAATATTGCTGTCACTGTTTGATTTTTTAAGGGGAAATGAATTTAACAATGAGCGTAAACGAATAAAAGTGTTGTATATGACGTGTGTGCTGAATCGTTTAATTATGAATGACAGCTGCATCATTATTGCAATAAATATCATCTTGTGTAGAAGAATAACCCTCAATTGCCTCGTTAATACGAAAACACTTCCCAGACCCTGCTCGTAATTTATCATACGGCATCAAATTCAATCAGAAATATCCCTAATTGCTATGGTTCTAAGCCATCTTCAACGACACCTTGCAAGCACATTTGTATGCAAATCCTTGTGGTGTGCAATAAATTGCATTCAGCGCACCCTTCAATTCATCTGGCAGATACAAACAATGTGGTCTGTCAGGAATATAATCCGCCCTCCGACACTGTTACACTCTCCACTTGTCCGCCATAATTGCTGTCAATTTAACAAGACACCTCTTGCTGTAGGGCACCTAGCAAACAGTGAACCTCTGTACGTTCGCTTATACCACCTGTTCTGTTCCCCAACAACTCGATTTGTGCGAAGGTGTATCGATCTAAATGAATGAGGCGAGTGCAAGCGATGGAGGTGAAACTTTACGCTCTGCAGCAGCGCCTTTGTCAAACAAAGAACTTATTCGTTGAGACAGTTGGCTAGCGCATCCGGAAAAGTTTTCTATTTCAAATTTCCTGCAAACCATTATTGACAGTTCTTGTTGGATGTATTTTATTTAAGGTTCATGCATAGATGTTTTATGTTGTACATCAACCTATAGAGTCTCGAGATAAAATGTCAATTCCCTCTAGAGAGGGGCACACCTACTAAAAATAGTCACGATCGATAAATCCCTTTCGAATAATTACTGGACACAGAAGAAGTGGATCCGTCATTAAGCTATTTTTTGTGTTTTCATTGGCAGAGGCAAATGTTTGTCAATTTATTTGTCATTTCTGTCAATCTTGTGCGGAAAGGATAACAACAGCACGTGTACGTTTCGATGGCTTAGATACGTCATATTTGGGTGATATATACATTTGTGACCACTGCGTCGTACGTGACCTTATTAAATGTATGTTAGACGTCTGATGGTATTATTGGAAGATAAGGAGATAAACACAAAAAAAATTATGATACATGACAGATGGGGAGTGAGTTTGATGTATCATGAGCAAATATGGTCCTTGTTTTGCTTTAAGGAGTTTAAGGCAAAATTCTTGAAACCAAAAGAGAATTTAATTGCGTACGGACGTAACAAGCTATTAAAGTAATAAATTTAAGCCTCATTATTAGATTAACTTAATTAATTTTATTAATACCCAACATAATTTTTGATGGTTTTTCAAATTTCAAATATATGAAAAGAATGACCATCATTCTCAATAGTTCGATTAAAAAAATATTAACAAAATAATAAATAACAGAGGCTATTTTCCACCAAGAACCCTTGTTGAGGAGCGAACAACTTTCCGATGAGGTATCATCTGCTTACAGAAACACTTATGCATTTGCGACGGTGTTGAACTCGAAGTTATTTCGTCTCAAATTTATTTGAAGGATATTTGCAAAAAAACAAAGAACAATATTTTTAAATAAAACCTGAGGGCTAGACGATTTTATGTTAATCTGCAATACTACGTCAAACGAAAAGTTTTTAAACTTTAGAGTTTTGAGTGCAAGGAACTTTTGACGTCAAAGATCTTTCAGTCGCATAGGGTTAAAAGTAAAGAGATAAAAATGTCATGGTAGGTGCGATAGAAAAACCTTTTATTATACCCCATCCCATAGGATAGGAGGTATATTAAGTTTGTCACATAGTATGAAACACGGTGAAACAATAATGGTAGACCCCCGAGACCTTAAGGTCATATGATCGAGACCGAATTCTGAATCGAATAAGCCACGTCCGTCCATCCGTCTGTATGTCACATGTTTTAAGGCCTTAAATTTCGAGCTAGGGTGCTGAAATTTCGTGAGTAAGGTCCAAATCATGCGATCAGTACATGTGTAAAAAATTTTAAAATCCGCCGAAAGACACGCCCACAATCGGTATTAATGTGCAACTATCTCCAGAGATTTCAAAACTGTAAGACGTTCTAAAAGGCTGAAGTTTGACATTAAGCATCTCCTTATGAATGTTAGACACAAAAAAGAAGAATTAAATTGGTAAACCTCCGCCAGTGGGCGTGGCAGTTTACTCAATATTTTTGCTCGTATTTGAAAAAAATGTTGCTTAATATTTTATGTAGAAAACGTTTAGTTCTACATTTTGTCTACACAAGACTTTGGACCACGCCTACATTTGGAGGCAGAATTAAGGAAAAAACTGAAATTTTCCAGAAAAACGTAATTTCGACTGGCCTTGAGCCTAATTTAGGAAAGCATGAAACAAAAAAAGTAGCAGGTGGGCTAAGCGAGACTTCAGTCCAGATTTCTTTCATATTAAGTTTTTAGCCACGCCCCCTTTTAAGAAAAAAAAAATCTAAATAAATTTTTTGCCTAAAATATTGAATTTGAAGCAAAAAATTGCATTTTTACGTACATTTAAGCGTAACTTGATAGTTTAGTAATTGATAGTTTGTAAAATGTTAAAAAATGCCATCAGCATTTTACAATGTGGGATAGGATGGGGTCTTCAACGGTCCGTTTCACGGACTGTAATTTCTGCGTACACACTGGTTTTTTGGATTAAAAAGGCGCTGCCCGAAAATAAATAAAACGTCTTAGACCCATAAATCTGCGTATTCCTTAATTTTATTCCTTTTCATTATTCATTTACATTTTCGTCCACTTATGCTGAGGGATTGAGAAAGCCTGAAGGTGACGTATGTCTGTTGTATTGTTCTTAATATTTTAAGAGAAGTAAAGGACCCGTTTTTTATACAAAATTCTAGGAGCCTAAGCTTAAATTTGGGGGAAATCAATCCGGCTGCGTTTTCCACGAGATGAGTGGCATATCTGTTGTCTAGGTTAGGAACCCTGCATAGCATAAAAATAACGAAAATCAGTAGTGGTGATTTTTCTTATTACAGGGGCAAAGAGGAGCAACGCTTATTAGGCTCAACGAAAATTCTTGCAATCAGCAGCGGAATCGACTCAAAATCAGCACGTTTAAAATCTGATGGAGCACGGATAAGGAACTAGGACTAAAGTCAGATACTTGACTGATAGATAAAAGCTTCGAGTGGGTTTTCAGCAGGAACATTAGTGTTTTAGAGTAAGCTTCATTAAGTGAGAAGGTTTCAATGAACCAGCAGCATTGATGTTGCATCAAGAACATAATACTTGCGACGCGAGTTGACTATTTGAAAAAATGGGAGTAATTGATACTTTTTTGGATGTTGCTTCTATTCTATGGAGCGCTCAGGCGTTACTACTAGTTACTACTGGTCCATTGTACTACCATACACAACATTACATGACTAAGTCTACTACTTCTTTTGTGAAATATTTTGTTTTTTTCGTAAGAAAATAAAGAGTCAACTAACTTAGTAACTAACTACACAACTATTGTGTATAGCTTACCCGTCTTTCCAAAAAAGACGAAGAGGAGCTACAGTAATGAAGAGCTTAGGTGTTTGGCACTCACTACGTCAGTCTCAAAGATCCACAACTAGATGGATCTTTGCAAAGACAGAAAAAATTCCTCTCTACAGACAGGAAAGGTTTTGTTTTCACTCAAATATTAAAAAAAAGCTTGGTGGCCGTTTGGGCGCATAGAAGAAGTCTGCAGTCAATTCTCCTGAGAGATAAAAAAAAGGACGCTAGGTCCTTGCCGACGTATGGGCGTACTCAATTGGTCCGTCTGCATATATCGCAGTCACGCCAAGAAGCCCTGTGCTCACGAGAAACCTAATACCGACAACAGATACAAGCAGACCTATAGCGGCTCGGGTCTTTAGAAAAACTCTTCTGAGCCTTTTCTAGCAAGCTCATTAGAGATCTCTCACTTACTTGCTTTCATTCAGGGTAGACCTGGACCTTAGCCAACTGTATCTCCATCTAGCCATCTCCAGTTTCGCACGCGAAGTTGGCTGAGGTCCCCTGCCATTTGCACGCGCCACCCGAGTCTCGGTGCTTCTCTACTGCGCCGTCTCTGCGGGGTGGATTCGAAGATTTTTCGGGCCAAGGCGATGTTCGTGTCCATCTGCTCTAGACGACCCCAGCCATCGTAGCCTTTGTATTTTGACTCTTCTGGTTAGATCAATGTCGCGGTACAACTTACAGTTCGATTTTATATCTTCTCCTTCACTCTCCGTCTATACAGACGGAACCTTAAATCGTCCCAAGAATTTTCCTCTCAAAGCAACCTAAAGTGTTTCACCTGCCCTTGCATCGGAGATCTCATTTCCCAGAATATGAACTCGCGATCAAGGGATTGATGACCCTTCTAATCTTTGATGTCTCACGAGCGGAAAGGATACCAGTGTGATCTGGGACCTAAACAAGAATCACTGCAGCCTTTCGCCAAAATTTAGAGAAAGATTGAGTTCGTTTTATATCTTGCGGCCAAGTTAAGAGTGTTGAACAGCGATTTGTGCAGCGTGGCTGTCACTGAATATGGTAACACCCTCCACCTGTTCGTCAGAGTGTGGTGCATGGCTACAAGGATAGCATTTTTACTTAAGGAGCAGTGGAGTTTAATGTTCTCGCTTTCCACAAAGACTCCAGCAACGGACCCCTGTCCGGTTTTGGTGCCGTTTAAAAGTACGATTTCGTGATTTCCCTGGCTCAGGGTCTGACCAAAGCCATTCCATCTTTTGACGAAACTTGACTTGGTAGATTTGTCGGAAAAGAATTTCTTGTGTCATTGCGTCAGGGGTCGAAGGACGAATCTTGCACAAGTTCTTTAAAATTCCAAATGGCCGTAGTACCAAAAGCCAACTGTCTTTAAGCGAAATATGCTATTTATGATAACTATATAAAGGGGGATATGTTCATCAACGTTCCTAGAGCACAGCTCGGTGTGCTAGGTAACCCTGTACGGACAGGGCAGCCCATTTTCCTGAGTTTAACAAAAGAGACGGTAACACTTTTCCGCGAAAGCCTGTCCTACCAAACAACCAATTCGATACCATGGCCTTAAAGACATTCTATCCGTTTGATTGGCTTGGACCTCGCCATAAAAAGTATATTCTACTAGCTCTGCTATTTATATAAAGGGTCCGCCAAATAACTTTTTTTTTTTGAAAATGCTATAAAAAAAACTACTGAATATTTTCTAAAATTTCTTTTTTTATTTGTAACTGAAACCGGAAAGATTGTAAATAAGTACAAGATTAATAATGGAAAATAATTTCATTCAAATGGCTGCCTATTTTCGACTGACGATATGGGTTTAAGGAGCTTATTCTAGTCGCTCTCCTATTCATAAACATATATAGTTTAGAGCAGTTTTTTTTATAGTTTAGAGTTCCTAGTTTTTCTAGGCTCTAAAAAAAGAAAAACTAGGGGGATCGTGGGCTCAAAACTCTTTAAAGATATGTGTGTTCAAAAAGGTGAGAAGTGGCGAGTCCCAAAAGCAATTTTAAGGTGTCTTTTTGAGCTCAGAAAAATTTTTTTAGTGACTTGTCTTTAAGTTTTGTAATAGTTCGGGGGTCGCCAGGGATTTTTTATTGTTTAAGGGGTCGCGCATACAAACAGTTTGAAAAACGCTGGTTTAGAGATTTCTGTGTAGTCTTGAAAAGAAATGTCTGATATCAGAAACAAAAAGCTAAGCCTTATGATTTAGGCAAACCTCTAACCTATCATTACATTGTCTTAGGATGACCTTAAGTAAGTAGTGGAAAGTTTGTGGCGAAGCAGATTTCAAGGTTACTTGAGCAAATCAACTGAGGGATAAGTTCGACGAATAATCATTTGTCAATTGCTCCTTACGGTCACATGTCTTTTTACTACCTACTAGATTATTTTGAGGGCACGATCTTCAGCAAAACTAAAAAGAAAACTATTTATTTTATCGGTCTCTCACATTATCTATAGATATATACTAAAAATACTATATACTCGTATATATACAGATGCATAGCAAAATGATATTGCTACCCTCTGTCAAAAAAAAACCGCTAGAGCAATAATATTTCCGAATTGTCAATTTTAAGGGTTTTGTATGAACTAACTTTGTAAACGCTCGACACTTTTATTGCACAATTAAATTGCAATCAAACCACAGAGACCACTGAAAAAGGGACATAGATAAATTTTATTGAAATTTTCAAAAAACAAACTACTTGCAACTAGCAGTCAACATAGACACATCCGAATCATATATTAACTTACAAAAGCTTTTCCAAAATACCGACAACCATTATTCTACTTAAGCGGCAATTACTATGATTTATCTAAACTGACACGCTGCTGCAAATTAAGTATAAACACTTTTCCAAAACTAATGCTGGCTTTTATTAGACGAAAACGAATTTAATTATTCATTTTGTAAATATTTAGATGTAGGTATTGCCTGCAGTCTGATTGCGTTCATTGGCAGTAGTGTTTTAATGCAACAAACGTGACCGCCAATTTGGCGGACTACCATCGGTTTTATGGTTTTGTATCATATAGTTTTACTTATTTTTTTGTTTATATTCTTAAAAATAAATATTCATTAACGTGTAAATGGAAATTATAAACACAACATGGGATGTGTACATTTGTTGGTATATCAAGCGGAAATGAAAAGGATTTCGCAATTTATTTCCATAAATAAGGTTTGCAATGTACTTTTATAGTTTAGTTGATGGAATTATTGCCAGAGCTGATAAATATTGATTTTTTTATTAGGCGATTTAAATAGAATACTTTTGTGCAAAGATGCATACATATTTCTGCAATCGCTATAGCATAGCTCGACACAATTAAGAGGAAAAAATTCAAGATTGAATACAATAGAGTCAAAACGTCTTGCAAATAATATAATGAGGACAGCTGCAGAATCACATTAAGCTTAATTATTCTCTTCCTCCAGCATCTTATACAAAAAGAAATCCGAATCATGTTCATAAAATGATTGCTTGCGCTCGAAAAAGATTTGCTAGGGTTGTTTTGCTTATCTATGTTAAAAAAAAAAACTTATTGTGGCTTGCACAGTTTTCATTAGAAGAATCTAATTGTTAATCAAATAAATAAACTTCCATAGTATGGTGGACTAAGACCACCCAGCAGACCGCCATCCTAAAACTCAAAAAGGTACAGCGTCTTGCGTGCCTGGGTATATCAGAAGCTATGCGGACGTGCCCCACAGCTGCCATAGAAGCTATAATTGGGCTTACACCCCTGCACATTTTTGTACAAAAAATGGCAACACGCAGGATGGCAAGTCAACTACAAGTTAATGAGTTAAGTCTTAGCGACCATCCGGACCTGCTTTCACTTTTCTGTGAACTCCCGGAACTTGAAATGAACTGCTCGGTTACAGACCGCATACAAAAAACTTTATGCTTCAATAAAAGGTTCTCCACGGAGATCCCTACTAGAGAAGTATGGGTTAGCAATAACTCACCAAATAGCCAAAACGGCCTTATGTGGTATACGGATGGTTCTAAAATGGGGTCGGGGGTGGGAGCCGGCGTTTACGGGCCGAACCTGAAATACACTATTGCGATGGGAAAATGTCCCAGTGTATTTCAAACAGAACTCCACGCCATTCATTGCGCCAGCCACGTATACATCTCTGGTATCATAGGTGCAAACATCCATATATACACGGACAGTCAAGCAGCTATAAAAGCCCTTAGCTCGCACATCATTGACTCCAAATCAGTCATGCACTGCTTCAATACCCTACAGAAACTTAGTTCAAGAAACAAAACCAAACTGTGGTGGGTTCCTGGTCACGAAGGTATTGATGGTAACGAGAAAGCCGACGAATTAGCCAGAAAAGGCTCGGTAACCCCCCTTATGGGACCTGAACCCTTCTGCCCCACCCCCAAATCGGCAATTAACGAAGTTATAAAAAAACTGGGAGCATACTAGATGTATCTCATATTGGGTTATGATTGGCCCTTAGGCCTAAGACAGGCCGAACGGGCCAATCAGCCCTTCACAAACAATGCCAAGAGTTGCCTCAATCTAAACAGGCATGATTTTAAAAACTAGTAGGTTACCTAACAGGGCACTACAGGCTTAGGTATCACCTCTTTAAAATCAAAATAGTTGACTCCTCTGAATGCCGAGGAATGTCTTGAGGAAGACGAAAGCGCTGAATACATCCTATGTGAATGTCCAGCCTTAAATGGTATTAGACGGACCTTTTTCTTCAGAGAACAACTGAGTTCGGAAGACATAAAGACCTCCTCTGCTAGTAGTGTTATCCATTTCGCACGGAAGGTGAATGACCTGCTAGCCTAACTATCCTGATGTTTCACGTTCCAATAGGCGAGTCAGGTATATATAAAAAAAAAAAATAATAATCAAATAAATTGCGTGTACCATCTTCCTTTCTTCTTACTACAGGGGAAACATCATATGTTGTGAAACAAATGAAAAAATTAGTACTTGTGCTTTAAGAACGACCAAAAATTTTAGTATTTGTCGTTGTCGTGGCGCTACAATGCCTTCTTCCACTATTTATATCATTTTCAGACCATTGCAAAAGTATTAGAATACCTACAATAGAAATAGGTGTTAACAAGTAAACCCAGAGGTTATTTCGATTTCATAACGACTTTTACTCACAAGCCTATTGACGCCTTTCCGATACTTGATTTTGCGGTGGCTCTTTAAGTGCGGAATGCAGTATCCTTATACTTATGATCGAGGTAACAAATCAATCAACCATTTAGTCATGCATATTTGCTTTTCTATACATATTCTAATTAACAAGCCTTAGGGCCTTACCATAGCCATCATTGGTTTGCATTATTGAGATTTTATTTTCTTGTTTTAAGATGATTGAGCAGGCAATTTCGCTTGGATTTTATTGGCATGAAAATAAGGCCCATTAGCTACGGAATTGCTACCCATATATAAAATTTATTTCAACTTTTCTTTAAATTGACTTTTAATATTTAACTGATCACACCATTCCAATGATCAGAGAAATATTAAAAGTGAATTGAAGGAAAAGGCTTTCTATAATTTATGTGTATTGTTTTGGGCAAAAAATCATGTACCTCATTTCGATACAAACAAAGGCATTTTTTTAAAATTAAAATCTAAGAATGTTTGGTCAATCGCTTAAAAGCAATAAAAATATTACATATTTTCAATGATAGTTTTGCTTGGTCCTTATGTTTATTTACTGATATTCGATCTTGCAGTTCGAGGTTCAAACTCAGCTGAGTTTATTGGTTTTATTGATAAAATTTAATTTTTTTAAAACATTAAGATTTTAAAAGTAAGGAACGAAATATATGATGTATTTCTAAACGTCTTTAAGATCATAACTTTATAGCCAGTTTTTCACAAAGATGATATTGGGATCTCAGATTAAGCTTAAATGAAAATTTAAGTGTCAAATTTCAAATTTTGGTTAGACAATTTTTCAAATGGTGGCAGCGAAAAACAACCCAAGGTCAGGTGCGTCAATGTGATCTAATAGTATTTGCTGTATAAAAACAAGATCGGTGTTAATACGTCTTTGAGACGGGCCCTGCATATTAAGTAATTTTAGCCTCTGGGAATAGGGTGGAAGGTGAAATCAAAGCGTGAAGGCAAAGCGGATAAATCTCTTCTGAATAGCCTCAATCCTGTTAGCATAGCAAA
This sequence comes from Neoascia interrupta, assembly GCA_947623515.1. Taxonomy (NCBI): domain Eukaryota; kingdom Metazoa; phylum Arthropoda; class Insecta; order Diptera; family Syrphidae; genus Neoascia; species Neoascia interrupta. The sequence continues at coordinate 25,512,889 of OX392462.1, forward strand.
TTTGGGATGGTGTCCAAACCTGTGAAGCATATTCGAGGTGTGGCCTAACGAAACTATTGTATAGCGCAAGAGTTGCATAAGGATTATTAAATTCCTTAGCCCATCTTTTAATAAGCCCCAGCATACAGTGAGACTTATTAATGACATAATTAATGTCATCATCATCATCATTTTCGGATGCCGCTTATCCTTTAAAAGGGTCGCGCAGCGAGAGTGGCTTAATGGTGCTTCCATCTTTCTCGATCCTCCGCCACTAGCTCAAGAGACTCCGGCGCAATCCTCAGGCGGGACTCAGAGAGGTTCTTTAGCTGATCCTACCACTTTCTTGGCCTACCAGGTTCCCACGAATACTGACGTTTCTCACTCTATCCCTTAGAGTAACATCAGCAACGCACCTCAGGAATCTCATTTCGGCAGCTTGTACCCACGATCTAATTCTTTCGGTCATTACCCAAATTTCATGACCATAGATGAGGGTCGGAACGAACACTGAATTAAAAACTGAGATCTTTGCTTTGACTCCAAGCTCAGCTTTCCTGATGACCAGCCGGCGCAGTTCCTTTACTATTGCTCCAGCTTGGCCAATTCTACAGGACAACTTAGTATAACTCCTTCCATCTTTCGTGAAAAAGACCCCGAGATACTTAAACTTCTCCACCTGTTTTGATGGAACTCCATTTATGTGCAGGGTACACTGCACAGGAGTTCGGGAAACAACCATCACTTCCGATTTGTTCGCGTTTACTTTCATCCCAGCATCACCACAGATGGCTGCAAACCTATCCAGTGCTCGTTGTAGTTCCTCTTTGGATGATGCAAGGATGGCCAAATCGGCTCATCCTGATGCCAGCCAATTTGAAACATTGCTCGCCAAGACTGCGCTTCACCATCCAGTCCATATATGCTACGAAAAGGAGCGACGACAGAACACAGCCCTGGCGAAGTCCAACGTGTACATCAAAAGGACGGGATTTGACGCCACTTATCCGTACACAGCTTCTGCAGTTTCCACACAAAGACTGGATGGCTCTCAGAAGAGGCCCACTCAGCGCATAGTCCTGCAAAACTCTCCACAGTGTATCCCGAGGGACTCGGTCATACGCCTTTTCCAGATCTACAAAACACGCAAAGACCGGTTTGGCATATTCCCAGGACATCATTAATGTGTTCGCAAAAAGTAAGATCGGAGCAAAACAAAACACCAAGATTACTAAATCGAAAGACAAGACCAAGGATGTGGTTGTTTGTAGTGTATGAGAACTCCGACGGCGTACGTATTTTTGAGAACGTCATACCCTGACACTTATTTGGGTTAATTGTGAGTCGGTTTATCCATAGGATAGGAGGTGTATTAAGTTTGATTCATAGTTTGTAACATAGAGAAATAATCACCGTAGACCCCCAAGACCTTAAGGGCATATGATCGAGACCGAATTGTTAGTCGAATGAGCCATGTCCGTCCGTCCGTCTTTGGGGCGTTTTTAAGTAAAAATTAAGTAAAAAACAGATTTTTTATATAAAACTGCCATCGACAAATGTGTACCACATCTGATAAAAAATATGATAAAAAACATTATTTTATTGAAAATGGCTGGATGCCACGCCCCTTTTTCAAGAAAACAGATTCTTAACTGACAAATTTTTAAAACAATTAAAGTTAGTAGAAACTGAAATTTAACAACCAAGATTTTTGACGCATATTGGAGCTTGACAAGGGTCAATTGGGATGGGGTATCCAACAATTCGCCTAGGCGGATTGTAGCCCTCCCACTAGTTTTTACACCAGATGATGAAACTGTCGATGTGTGTCTGCAGAAAACTATGGTCCGACAATGACTTTTTTTGTTTTTGATATTATCATACCATCGGCATATGCAAGAATATCACTATGTTTCACACTTGACGGCAAATCATTAATCGAGAGTATAAAGAGAAGAGGACCAAGATGGCTCCCTTGGGGAACACCTGATACCACGAAAAGATATTTCACTTAGTCCCTCTGAAATTTACTTGATAAGTTCTCAAGTGAAGATAAGATATAATCCAAGATGTGAAATAAGGTGGGAAACCTAACCTAAGCGATGTAAGTTTAAAAACAATAATTTCATGTGAAATCAGATCAAAAGCCTTTGAAAAGTCGGTGTAAATACAGTCAACTTCAGATTGGCTCTCCAGAGCACTGGTGCAATCGTTGTGAAAGGACACGAGGTTGCGAGTGATATTGCGACGGAAAAAGACAAGACTGTCACAAATAACTTGCCCGAAAAGTTTAGGTATGGATGATAGCTTGGCAATTGGTTTGTAATTTGACACATCACACTTATCTCCCTTTTTAAAAACAGGAGTTATATGCGATAGCTTCCAAGCGTTTGGAAAAATTCCAGAAGAAAGCGGCAGAATAAATAGATGCTGGAGGGTTAAGGCAAGTATATCCTTACATTTTTTAACAAATTAGGTGGAATCCCGTATGGTCCTGCAGAGCAATCCTCCTTAAGATTGGACATAAGGTCTTTAATAGACTCAAAAACAACTGGTATTTCACTAAAGCTGACTTGTGTTGAATGCTTAAGATATTCAAAGTAATCCGTGTCGACAGAAAACGGGCCATTCCTGAACGATTTACAAAAGTTGTCAGCGAAAAAATTACAAATCACGGCAGGGTCATTAGATGAGTTACCGTTATACGTTATTCGCTGGATATCCGTCCGTCTTTCTTTTCGAATTGACGAATTTCCAAAATTTATATGGATTAGATTTAAATGATGCTCCCATTTGAGAGATATAACTGTTAAATAGATAGTCCGAAAGAGCTTTGAATTCCTCAAAAATTACTATAAAGCTTTCGAGGACTGTATGATTTAAATTTTTTATATATAATTTCCAAGACTTGTTACGTTTGTTACGCAAGGATCTAAGTTCACTTGTATACCAGGGACAGTCACAAACTTCGTTTTTCCTTAATTTACTAGAAATAATATTACCTATGGAGGTATTCAAAATAGGTCGCAACGTTAGAAATACCAAACCTGGTTAACTCTTCTGAGAGAGCGTGAAAGTTAGCCTTTTTTTAAATCAAACATGTATGAACGATCGTATGAGTTAATATTCTAATTTGAAGTTGGGCAATTAAAACCAGGGTACGACAAGAACACTTAATAAAATTTGAAGCATTTCTCAAAACGGTAAATAATACAGTGCGCCTAGTTTTAAATCTCTTGGGCCTAAAAAAAGTGCTTAAAATAAGGAATTTTTCAAGAGCAATACGAAAAAACAACCCTTATATACTTGTTAAGAATTTGATCACATATATTTTCCTTAAAAATTCTAAACATTTACCATTCTTAAAACTTTTCATTATATACTTTATATCCACTTTAATTGGCCTTAAATCAAGGAGAGCGTTTTAGTTTAAATTCGATTCCGTTCCTCATTCTCCTCGCATGCAATATGTACTTCTACATTCCTTCCAACATGATCCAAACTCAATATGATAGAAGAGTTCAAGTTCAAGGAATAAAAATTCTATTTTCCATGAATTCGACAACAAAACAAAAAAAAAAAAACATTTCAATGGGCCACTAAATTGAGTTTCCGGGAAAGCTTTGCCCATTATAAAAATCGTTTATGCACTTGAACCGACGACGACAACGGCACGTGTTAAAAATTTACAGCCCCCTCAGGCCAATAAAAGCCATCGAAAAAAACATGAAAGTGAGTCAAACTCTTGGGATGTATCTCAAATAGGTTTTTGGAAGCATAAACTTTCGTAGCATCCGATAGTAGCCCCTAAAGTAAATTTAAGAACAAACACATAAATGTGACTAATTGGCAAAAACTAAAAAGGCATAATGCTCCCATTGGGAAAGGCTATACGCCACAATGACTGGGTCGACAAGAAATTCTCTGAGTCAAAATACGGCTACCTTTAGGCGCATATAAAAATAATGTTTTTGCATTAAAAATATTATATCCCTCGATATTATAACAAAAAAAAACGACACAGGCAATCAGGAACGATTCAAGGAGATAAACGGTAAAGTATCTCCCACCAATTAGTGGGCGACTCATACTTTATGATTTATGAAAATTGAATAATCAATTTATTTAAGAGAAATATATGTTTTTTTTAGCAATCTTAGCACGTGGTTGTAAAGTTTTTCATGAAGGCAAATAAAAACTACATAAAAGATCAAAGAGTTTTTCTTACTTGAGCTTCAAAATTTGCTTCACATTCAAAATTTAGTTGTCGCCGCCAGGAATCTATTTATTCCAGTTTCTCGTTGTTGTTTGTTTTCCTTGTTTTTTTTTTTAGTGACTTTTGGGGCGCGTCTTTCAATCGAACTCAATTTGTCTTGTGATTTGGCAACGAGAAAATATCGTTCATTTTTCCGCTCGTCTGTTAATCACTTTTTAAACGATACAACGACGCGGATATTTATACACCATTTTCTTTTCTTTTTAAATTCAATTATGTATTTGTTTTTACTCACAGGATTTATGCCTGAAAAAAAGAATGTGTATCACCTTTGATTAAGTTTTTTTTTTTGTCAACCCGCCCAGCCTCAAAGAAGAGGCGTATAAATAAAATAAAATCTAGAGCGCGAGATATATAAAAATAAATATATTATATTCCCACGATATTGAAACAACGCGACAAAATAGCTTAAACACTCATCCCCGCCCGCGATCAGTAATAACAACAAACTCGAGGTAAAAAAAAAGAAGAAGAAGAACATAAAAGTATCTGCAGAGATCACACGTATCTTCACTTTGTATCTCGTCGTCTAATTAAAGTCGTTTTTTCAGGATTCCTCTATCTTTTATGTTTTTATTTATTTATTAGTACTCGAGGTACGATTAAATCCGTTAAAGCAATTTGGGCAAACGCTTGCACACAACCGCCGACCTGGTGAGTGGCTCGTGGTGGGGGGGAAGGAAGGCTTCAGGTGATGTGATGAATAATTTAACTAGATACACGGCAAACAGGAGTAACAACAGCTACTGAACATTGTCGGTCGTTGAAAAGAGAGATATACACGCATGTAAAAACGCACTGATGTTGACGATGATGATTTACAGGGGCGCACACATGCCGCCGACTCGTGCAAATTGCGTTCACCTTTAGATAAAGTACCTTATATCAAATATCTCTCTCTACATGGAGTAATATACACAAATTAGTTAAAGTATCGTACAAGTGGCCGTTGTTTTGTTTACATTCAGATAAATTACACTCATCAGGCACTTGAGCGGGGACACACATAGGTACATTTTATAATAGCACACTCTCGCTCTCGCGTTGAACAGGGAATTGGGTAATTAGATAAAATATCTACAAGATACCTATTGTATTATTGAGGAGACACTTTTTTCAATTTTTCCCTTGAAAATCGTTATCGATTACACGCGGTGCATTGTCATCGACAAGAGCCACCCACTTTGGAGGAAGGAGGATCTCTTTTATTTTTTTAATAGAAAATTAATATTTCTTCGAGATAATTATCTTCGGAGTGCATATGTATGTGAAGCCATATGCAAACACAGAGTGGCACATATACACACACACGCGTACACTATGCACGGAACGCGTTCTTAATTTTCAAGTTGAATTTTCATGCTTCCCGAGTAACCGGCTGTTCCAAACTGAATGGAAATCTCCGACGAGAGACGGTTTTATTCGAAAAGATAAAAATGTATCTCATGGGTTGGCTGGCGTTTCGTATGGTGGCTGGTGGCTTTTATACCGCAGAGAACCGTGCTCTTCAAATGAGATTGAATTTTCCTTATCGAATTGCGGTGGGTGAATGTGGAAAAACTATGACGTCATTGGGGCCTGGAGAAATTATGCTAAAGTGAAATGCGAGTAAATTTCCTGCTGTGCGCAGGACTTGCGACAAATTTATTACATTAGGCAGGACGACGAATTGCTTAGTCACAAGAGAGAGAGAGAGTGTGTGCGGTAGGCATAGGCATTCGGCAAGATTGCAATAAATTTTCCCACTGCCATGCATGAAGGAGGAAAAAAAGGAGCTTTGACCTACATCATTGTCCTTATGGTTGATTTGAGATTGCTTTCGGTGCTGTCTTTCGGTAATGATGGTATAGGCTGCGATGTGGCAGGCGGCAGGATGTAAGTTTTGTAGTTGTGCTTGTTTAAGGATTATTGGGTGTGATTGATTAGGTACCTCTCGTCTGGAACACTTGTTGGGATATTAATTTTCCGAATGAAAAAGTTCAGGTAAGTAGGTACTCAAGCAGAGCATATGACAACGACGACGTTCAGATGGTTTCATAATTGGCTTTAGCCCAAGTAACATTAAGGTGCAGCGGCTGAGCAGTGTAGAGCTGTACGCTGTACCTCGTTAGTGCAAGTCAATAGGTTTTGAATGATTGTGGGTAGGTAGGAAGTGAGTTAGTAAAGATTGAAAATCATCGAGTGAAAGCAATGGAATTTTCAGAGGAGCTTGGCTAAATTTGGCGGACATTCTTAAAACTTTTGTGTGACTTTATAGCTATATCGTTCCGATTATTGTCTTCTGCATTTGGAAGACGCAATTACTCTCGCACATATAGGTACTTATGCAAAAGAGCTTAAAACCATTGAAATACTTGAAATATGTATTTTAGGACTTAGGAGCCGATCGCGTAATCGTTACTGTATTTAAGTATTTATTAGCATAATATAGAAAAATTAACGCTGATCAAAAAACTTGAAAAAGACCGTCAAGTATGAAGACAAGCGCGGAGCGGTCCGTCGGCTTTTGTTGAAGGTTATAGTCATCTATATTGCACAGTTTGTGTAACATTCTATTTATTTATTAAAATTATTTGTGGATACAGTCTGTAATATACTTTTTTCATAGTGTTGTCTACTGTTCTTATATTGGGTGATTTTATATTGGGTTTTGTTACTCTAAAAAAAGGCTGTGCAAAAAGCTTTACCATTACGAAAATAGAAGGAAGGACATACTCTTTCTTGGCCTTTTTTTAGGATTTTTATAATTTACAACCCATAAAACAGCAATTTCGATTATTTTTGATTACCGTTAGACCACTTTTCTCAAATATTTGTATTTGTCACTTTTCTCAAATTCTGCGCACATGGATTTCTGAGAAAACGGTAAAAATATGCTGTAGTTTATTTCGCTTGTTTGAATGGGCTTAAAAACTTAGGGTCGAAAACCGCAATTCTGAAACGTTTTTGATGCAGTTCGCTTGCCTTTTAAACATTACATGCTTCAGCCAAATTTAAACAAGGTCGTCATAACCCTTAAGGAGCTAGAAATCCTTAAAAAATAGTTTTCGAAAATGTTTCCACGTTTTTCAGTTAAATCTTCGACATTTTTGAATATTCGAAGTTTGCTTTGGTTTGACCTTTTTTTGCTTTTGACCTTTTTTATATTTTTTTTTCAATTTCAAATATATAAAACAAATATTTTGAAGTTTTTTCCAGTTCCCGTTAGACTTTTTTCCAATAGCATAACCACCAGCACTAGCCTTGGATGTTTTTTTTTAATTCTATGGCCACCGGTTTATGCGTAAACGGTAAAACAAGCTCCGTTTTTATTTCATCATCATCATCATCATTTTCGAATGCCTCCTATCCTTTAAAAGGGTCGCGGAGCGAGGGTGGCTAAAAGGTCCTTCCATCTTTCTCGATCCTCCGCCACCAACTCAAGAGACTCCGGCGCAATCCCCAGGCGGGACTCAGAGAGGTTTTTTACCTGATCCCACCACCTGTTTCTTGGCCTACCAGGGGGGCGACGCGCTCGCATCTCGGCTAGCATGACCTGTCTAGGAAGTCTGTCAGGGGGCATGCGAACAACGTGTCCAAACCATCGAAGAATCGATCGTTCCACTCGGAGGAGTAGCTGCTCAACATTAAGATTCCCACGAATACTGAGGTTTCTCACTCTGTCCCTTAGAGTAACACCAGCAACGCACCTCAAGAATCTCATTTCGGCAGCTTGTACCCGCGATCTGATTCTTTCGGTCATTACCCAAATTTCATGACCATAGATGAGGGTCGGAACGAACACTGAATTAAAAACTGAGATCTTTGCTTTCACTCCAAGCTCAGCATTCCTGATGACCGGCCGGCGCAGTTACTTTACTATTGCTCCAGCTTGACCAATTCTACAGGACAACTCAGTATCACTCCTTCCATCTTTCGTGAAAAAGACCCCGAGATACTTTAACTTCTCCACCTGTTTTGATGGAACTCCATTTATGTGCAGGGTACACTGCACAGCAGTTCGGGAAACAACCGTCACTTCCGATTTGTTCATGTTTACTTTCATCCCAGCATCACCACAGATAGCTGCGAACCTATCCAGTGCTCGTTGAAGTTCCTCTTTGGATGATGCAAGGATGGCCAAATCATCTGCGAAAAGCAGATGGCTCATCCTGATGCCAGCCAATTCGAAACATTGCTCGCCAAGACTGCGCCTCACCATCCAGTTCATATATGCTATGAAAAGGAGCGGCGACAGAACACAGCCCTGGCGAAGTTCAACGCGCACATCAAAAGAACGGGATTTGACGCCATTTATCCGTACACAGCTTCTGCAGTTTCCATACAAAGACTGAATGGCTCTCAGAAGAGGCCCACTCAGCGCATAGTCCTGCAAAACTCTCCACAGTGTATCCCGAGGGACTCGGTCAACCGCCTTTTCCAGATCTACAAAACACGCATAGACCGGTTTGGCATATTCCCAGGCCTTCTCAAGGATAACCTTCAAAGTAAAAAGCTGGTCCGTTGTGCCTCTGCCAGGCCGAAAGCCGCACTGTTCTTCCCGTAACAAAGGCTCGATTACAGCTCTGGAACGCGTTTCCAACACCTTCGCGAATACTTTTCCCGGAAGACTCAAGAGAGATATGCCCCTATAGTTGGCGCAATATCTCCTGTTCCCTTTTTTGAAAATGGGCACTATAACTCCCGTTTGCCAATCGCTAGGTGCCTTCCCGCTATCCCAGGCCATCTTAATGACACGTGTTAGCCATTTAACACCCTCTTCACCCATTGCCTTGAGCATTTATGGCCGGATTTCATCAACTCCAGCAGACTTGCCAACTTTTAGCGATTTAATCGCTTCAGTAACTTCGTCTTCAGTGGGACTATTCTCCGCCCTTATCTCGTCAGCAGTGGGAATGCCATCTTCAGTGCCCTGTTGGGGGTTGAGCAACTCCGAAAAGTGCCCTCTCCATCTGCGCAAGACATCGCTCTCACTTGAAAGAAGTGTACCGTCCTTGGATTTAACCCCTTGGATGATATTTAACTTCCTTCCTCTGAGCCGGCGAATGGTCTGCCAAAATATCTTGTTTGCAGATCTGTAATCATGCTCCAACTTCTCGCCGAACTTTTTCCATGACTGTTCCTTGGCTGTTCTGACTGCCAGATTGGAAGTCCTTCGCGCCTCATTGTACCGGGCTCGAGAAGTTGAGTTTCTACATTGGATCCACGCAATGTAGGCTCTCTTCTTCTCTCTGATGGCTTCTTGAACTCCAGGCGTTTTAAACCAAGCAGTTCTTTTCTCACCACCAGCCGCTACCCTAAGCCGCTTCACTCCACAAACATTTCCTGCAGAGGCAATGACTGCCGATAAAAACAGCTGCCATTCCTCCTCTACATTCAAAAGGTCAGTTGGAATTTGTTCAAACTTCTCCGAAACATGCTGTGCAAAACGCTCTCTGAAATCAGAGTCAGCATCCTGCAACCTTTCCCACCGTATGCGGGTCACCAGTCTTGGTTTTCGCCTGGGTGGCAAAGGAATACTGTCACTGAAAAACAATTTACACAACACTAAGTGGTGATCAGTTGACAACTCAGCTCCCCTGCAAACTCGAACATCACAAAACATTCTTTGAACACACGATGGTACAACAAAGAAATCAATCAGTGACTTCTGATTATAACTGTGCTTGTACCATGTGTATTTGTGAATGTCTCTGTGTGGGAAAAAGGTGTTCATGATGGACGGACGGACCGTGGACGGACGGACAACGTAGCGATACCATAAGAGGTCCTTTTTCCATTTTTGGACGGACCCCATTTGAAAGGGAGTGCTAAATTTTTTTATATATAGCTAACCTGCTTTTATTTTCGTAAATCGGCAGATTTTCCAGGGCCGGATGTGTTTCATAGCTCAGCTGGATTTGTAAATCCTTTTGCACACTATTACGGTAAACTATTACAGTTTTTCTAAGTAAGAGTTACAATGTTCCCAGTCATCCTTAGCATCCTTGGGCTACTGATTTTTTTAGCATTTAACTATATTAAAAATATATGAAGGAATATGTATTGGATTTAAGCGTTAAAAACGTTAAAAATTTAAATCTATCTGTGCCCAAAAAGGCTCTTGATTTTTTTATATCTCACGCCACAATTTGGCTTATGATTCAGTTAAAAAGTATTCTGGCACAAGCTTGTCACGTGTAAAACGAACCAAAACAAAATTACTCAAACACGGAGACAAAAATTCTATCAGACTTTATTGTCTCCAACCGAATCTAAAATATCACCAATACTAGAGCAAAAACGTTTCTTAGACCAGTCATAGTTCACTGGTATACATTCCACTTTGCTAGAAGGTGCGCTGCCTGTCATAGAAAGACGAAAGTTGTCTGTCTACAGTTCATTCACAAAATTCGTCACAAGCGTGCAAAGTGTTCGCTCTGCTTAGCCATGTATTGCTTTTGACACCCCATAAAAGGGGTAAACAACAGGAGTTGATTTCTTTTTTCCCCAAATAAATTTACCTTTGGATTATCCGTGAAGAAATTTATTGCATGATAGCCTCTTTTTGGTTTTTGGTTCTTTGGGCTTTCAGTCTGTACTATCAGCCGTGGAGAAATCTCTTTGAAAAGAAAACAAACACGGAGTGAACACTGAGCAAACATAAAATTTTAGAAATAGATTGTTTGCACAAGCTTTCATTTTTGGCGTATGATCGCATAATCGAGAATCCAAAGGATTTGCGATGAAGAGGCAAGAGTGTGCGAAATTGAGGTACGTAAGCGAGAAAGTGCTCAAACATATAGACTGCATAATATAATTATGTTTAAAGACTCTAAAGTCTTATCTCATGTTGGTCACATATGTTTGGGTCTGTTTTAGATTTTATATTTAGTTTTTCGTTAAAAATAAAAACTGCTCAGATTTTTTAGATGCCATTGGTGGATCTACAGCCTCCTATAGAGGGTCGGTTATTGGAGCAATTTTCCGTATTCCGAATTCCGTCTTTGGGGTTTCGTTGACCTTTCCCTCCTTGGGCTCCACAATAAATACACATTGTCTGGCAGTGGCTTCTTGGGGCCGATCTTGTTCTTATAGTCGTAAGGGAACGTATACTTGGCCAAAATACCCAACACTCTTTGATGCAGAAAGTGTGGCAGTATTAACGTAGTCATTACATGTTTAAACAGAGTCAGACTGTCGACAAACAGCATCGACCTTGCACGCCCGCCAAACAACTCACCATGAAACAGCGACTTTGAAGCGCCTAACGCCTGGCGCCTGACTCCATAATGAAATGGAAAACACTATAACAGGCATGACGAACAGCCAGTCCTGAATTTGCTTGTAATTCAAGGCATTCCACTTGAGCGATAGTGCATAGACCGGGCATAAACGCGAACATGGTAGTGAGCTTATGGATGCGACGGCCTTCCTCGCTCAAGACCTGTTGGGCTTTGGTTACCATGATGATGATTTCGCTGGTGTTACTCGCACCCCAACACTGGAATGACCATCTTCACGCGTGGAAAACTCCTTGGGCTCAGCCTTGAGTATGCCATCTGCACCAAACTTACGATTTTTAGCGGTCCGTACAAAAATGAAAAAAGGACCTCTATGGTATCACTACGTTGCCCGTCTGGCCGTCCGTGAGTCCATCCAATCGCGTTGTAACTTCTGAACTCTAGAAGAGCGAAACTTGGCTGAGGAAAGAGTCTTTAAAGCTGAGGAAAGAATCAGAGAACCCAACGAGGAAAATTTTTGTAGCGTTTTAATAAGACCTTGAAGTTTCATGGGAAAATGGGTTCAATTATTTATTTGAGTACTTCTTTCAAGAAATTTAGCAGGCAGGAACTAGAAAATCGAAACGTAGGCCTCGTAAATAGTCAACTCTAATGAGGAAGTCTTAAGGTGGCGCTACAGTCCGGGGTGGACCTGTACCTCAGCCAACAAGTTTCGTCAGCCAGCTCTGTCTCCAGCTAGACGTCTCCAGTTTCGCCTCCCTGTGGTGAACACCGGGTTCCTAATACCTCAACTGGATTTTAATCCCTTTGGAGAGTTGTGTTTCCACTTAGGCACTTCTCTTTGCATCCGGACGGCAGCAGAGGAGTTCCCCAGATGAAATCAACGCTGGCGTCCAAAGTTCTAGTCAGGCCGAACTACTTAGTGAACATATGGACTACTACGAAATATTCGGAGCTCATGCGGGTTTTAAGGAGCGGGTTATCCGGCTCTTCGTCCTTGTCAGTCATCAAAAGGATCTGGCTCTCGAGGTTAGGGGTCGTGCCGCAAAAAAAAACTATAGTTACGAACCAGCGGCAAGACCCGGAATCGGACGGAATGAAAATGTCTTACTTTTTGAAAATATTAAAAGAATTGAGAAATCAAGAGTTCAAAACGAATGACGTTTTTCAAAGGGTATGAGGCCATAGCTTTTGAACCGCTAAGTGCACAAGGCCAACATCATTGAGCGTACGTATAAAACAACTCAATGCACCTTAACCCGGTGTGTAAGTAAGGCCAGAATCGCAATGCTGCGTTGCTGCGTGCGTACGTTAATATGCGTTGTCATCCTTTTCAAAAACTTTACAATACTTTACGTCAAACAACGCACCTAACAAATTGCAAAACGTAATGCCGCTTTGCGTTTTGGGGTAGGAAAATGAAAAGTATCAGCTCATACACATTCAATTTTTGTTTAAAGATATTGAACAAAATATTTGCAAAAGAACGAGCAGAAAAGATGCTTTTTAAAAACGAACCAAGTTGGATAGCAATGAAATAAACTTATTAATGTTAATTCCATCACAAATAATTCCAAGGTGTTGCACTCGTGCCTTTTGCATGCTTAAGACCAACACATTGCAAGTTATCGCCTCTCAAACCTTTCTACTCTACGCAAAGCTGTTTTTATTCTGACTAAACAGAAACAACCCTTTTTTACTACTGACGACAAGAGAACTATACGCACTTACCACACAATGAATGAGCATGAGGTTGTTCCACGGACGAAAAAGTAGAAAGTAGATCTACTTTTGCGTTGAAGATGCGTCTACGATATTTACGGTCGAACGCGGTGTGAAGTCTTGAAGTTCGTTTTGACATTTCGTTTTGCCCCATATGCGCCCGTTGCTTCTACTCTGCTTGTCATCGAACGCACGCAGCAACGCAGCATTGCGTTTTTGACTTAATGCTCTGCTGAAAAATTTTAATTCTGACGTTTTGACGCATAAACGGAAAAAATCGCAAGAATGCATTAAAAAAAAACGTGCATCCAACCCCCTCGTCCCGGGTGGTGTTATTAAATGAAATCGAATGAAAAAAATCACACGTATCAGAAATTATCCAAAACTTTAAGGAAAATTAAAGCCAATTTTGAAGTTCAAAACTTTCCGAGATTTAACTCAAAAATATAAAAGCATTTTCAACAACAATTTCGTAAAATCTTCTAGTGTCTTAACGGTAACAGCGACCACGTTCAAATATGGTTAAGATATAAAACGTACAAAAAGAAAGCAAATGCGTTAAAAAATTTTAAAATTGTCGTTTCTATCCTAAGCTTTTCAAAGCCTATTTTAAAATACAAAAACGAAGTAAAGCAAGTGAGTAAGTGCAAGAGTTCGTCTGTGACAAACTTCTATATACCTCAATTCATATATAATTTGTAAAGGCCACGCCCCCAAAAGTACGTCTGGGCTAAAAATTAAAATCAATTAATTGTAATTTCATTCGAATCATGACAAAATGCGTTAAAACCGAAACTAATTTCGGAAAAAAACAGTTGTTTCCCAAGAACGCCTCCTAAAAGTGGGCGGAGCTCAAAACTTTGTACGGACTAAAGTTTGCAAATGGCAATATCCTTAATATTTGTCATATAATTTTTTTTCGATTTGAAGTCAACTTTCCGACAAATCGGGTTTTTAAAGATCTAATATGTTAAAAGTGGGCATGGTCAATATTGTGGGCGGTCCAATTTTTTACTTGTTAAAGATCTTAGGCCAATATTGCTCAGTACCAAAATTAAAGTTCCTACGACTTTTTAACTTGACCAAAAGGCCTTTTTTAAAGAAAATGTGAAATGTGAAATGTGAAATGTGAAATATGAGCTTGTCTCACATTGAAGCCAGTAGTGGACGTGGCCGTTGACGGATTAAGCCAAATTTCACACTTTGTCTGTGCAGCAGAAGATCCAAGCCGTGTACCGCGTTTCAGTTCTCTAGCTTGATGTTGAAGACCTTAAACCTTCGTACATACAGACGGACGGACGGAAGGACATGGCTAAATCGATTCACCTGTCAGTCTCGATCATATCTTTAAGAGCTCTTAAGGGTCTACGGTGATAATTTCACTGTTTTACAAACTATGCGTTAAAGTTAATATACTCCCGGTCGGGTATAAAAAAAGAGTTTGTCTTACCATTAATGCAAAAACCGGTGCTCATAGAATTCCAGAATGCTAGTGCAGGTGGTTGTGCTATTGGACAAAGGTCTAAAGGAAATTGAAAAAAACAAATATTATAGTTATTTTATGAATTTGACATTTAAAAAATTGTAAAAAAAGGTCACAAGAACATACATACATATGCCTCCCCTTCTATTTTCCATACATCATAAAGTATAATTTTGAAATAAATAACGCGGCATAGTCCACCTTCCAAAATTTTCTTAAAATCCATAGCGAAATGCGAATATTCAAAAACTTCGAAGATTTGACTCAAAAAACTAAAAATACATATTTTTGAAAGCAATTTTTTAAAGTTTTCTAGTTATTTCACGGCCATGACGATCTTGATTAAATTTTTCCAAAGTTTTATGCTTACAGCATAAAAAAACTTTATTACTAAAATTACTGTTTTTAACCTATTGTTTTTTACCCATTTAAACAAACAAAACAAAAACAAGTGGGAAAGTGCAACAGTGCGTATGCAAAAGCTTCAGTTCATCTACGGCGGATTGTAAAATACCCGACCCTTTTCAAAAAAGGAAACTGCCACGCCTCCAAAAAGTGGGCGGGATATAAAAATATAACTTTTGAATACTTTATACTAGGTGGTTGCATACATTTCGGCCTAAAACTCCGCCTTTTAAACTAAAAAATAACTTTTTTTAATGCCACGCCCACAAAAGTGGGCGGAAGCACATACAATATATAAATAAAAGTTAGAAAATGCCAATATCTACAACTTTTGTAATAAAATTTTTTGTAAAATTTCATATATATTTATTGAAAAGCAGTCGTTTTTACCTAAGCCCCTTAAAAAGTGGTCGTGGTTAATGTAAAGGCTTACATTTTTTGGCTACTTCAAAGGCAATTACAAGGCTAACATTGCCTTGACGATATAAAAATGAATGCGCTAGCGCATTGTAACATAACTTAAATTTGGAAAAAGTATTTTTGTTAAATTAGAGATGGTCGCACATACATGTCTGTAGTGGGCGTTTCTGTGGGCGGATTCAGCTAATTTTCAAACTTGATCTAAAGGACTAGACTTTCAGCCAACCCACCAAATTTCAGTTCTCTACTTTAAAATTTAAGGCCTAAAAGTTTTTTACATACGGACGGACGGACGGACATGGCTTAATCGATTCTCCTGTCGGTCCCATTCATATCTCTAAAAGGTCTTAGGGGTCTACGGTGATTATTTCACTGCGTTACAAACTATACATCAAACTTAATATACCCTGGGTAAAATAAACAATATATTTTACCGTTTTCTCAGAAATCTATGTTCACAGAATTTAAGAAAAGAGGCCCATACTAGCGCAGGTGGTTGTAAAATTGTAAAATAGTCTGGCAATAATTGAAAAAATATCGAAATTGCTGTTTTATGGTTTTTAAGTTTTAAAAATGTTAAAAGACGTCAAGAAAACGTATGCCCTCCCTGTTTTTTGAAACTATAATAGGCAAAAATTTGAAATGAATAAAGAACGTAGTCCATTTTTAGAAATTCAAAAAAAAAAATTATATTTGCTAGTTGCATGACTTAAATGATGCTGCTAGCAAGGTTCATATATCGTTACTTAACTTCATGGCTTACCAACACAATCGATTTGAAAAATAAAACAATAAACTTATAACAGTTTTTTTTAAGAAAAAATATATAAAAAAATCACCCGATATAAGAACAGTAGATTGCAAATTACGAAAAAGTATACAACACAATGTAAAAATATATCCAGAAATAATTTCAATAAATAATTAGAGTTTTATACAAACTGCGAAATAAAAATTAGTAAAAACTGACGGACCGCTCCGCTCATGTCTTAATTTTTATATTCACTGCCATTTTTGTGTAATACGGCTCTCACAGACCGTGCCCAGAAAAGAAGTTCGGGTTATTTTGGGGCTACTACAAAATATACAAGTCCCGTTTTTAAAGTCGGAAAGTTTTTTAACTTAAATCAGTATTCTGTAATTAACAACATTTGTGACAGCTCACGAGGGCGCAGTTCTCATAATTTTTTCATCTTTATCTGCACCTCTTTTCATTAAAGCCCTTTTGTTTTATGGTCGCTTTACAAGGACGACATCTGCTGGTATTTTAATGTTCTCTGGGCCTGGGTCGTGTTAAATATGCGCGCGATAAAATTAAATCCACAAATTTTGAAAAAAAAAAACTTCGTCCTTCGATTACTGATGAGTTCCTGTAATCCTCGAGCAAACAGCTTCCTGAAAAATGCCGTTGTATAGCCCACAGTCGAATGCGCAATAATTTGCGAAATTGTTCTTTTTTCCTGCAGTAAAAGGGGCGCTAACCCTATACGCTCTATTGTAAAAGAGGCAACGTGAAGCTTATTTTTATTCACGCACACATCAGTTTCAGAGCCACCAGTTTAACCAAAGCCACCGCTGCGTTGCCACCCGCAAAAACAGAAACACACAGAGAGAACAGCCCACAGGAGCCCCGTTATGTAAATGACCAAAAACGCAAACCCAAACCGTGGAGCTCCGCTCCATCCCACAGAGGTGAGCTGACGTCAATGGCACGGCACACACAACACAAACAGGACGACAATGGGGCGAAAAGGGTTGGTTATGTGAAACAATAAGTCTGCAGGTTGCTATTTTAGAAATCTAAGCGCGACCACGTGCTTTCGCCATGTGGATGATCTACGAGGGGCGGGATTTCATCAACGTTTGTGTTTCGTAGAATCCATCCAGCAGTTGGAGGCGAACAAAAAAAGTGACAACGACAAGGATGATGATTATTATGAGGGAAATCAATTTCGCTCACGTATTCTCATAACTTAAGTATCTCTGAATCGCAAAGTTGTGCCAAAGGCTAGGCATGGATAACCGGCATATAGAAATATGAACTCACATCTGCAGGCTCGTTATCCTTATCCTTTCCTTACTTTGTTGGGCTTGCCACACAGGAAGCGATTGCTAAAGAAGATTTGGTCCTGCGGAAGTTGTATGGAAGGTTTCAAGTCACTCGCTGGAAATAAGCTGATTGATATCTGATGAGAGTTTCAGACTTTGTCCGACAATTCAAATCTGGCAGATGGATTGAAAGGATACCTGTGCCTGCTGAACGGAGAACAGATTTCGTTATTGGATTTCGCTTTGGCTGCGTGTATGTATATTTAATACAGGAAATCGTTTCACGGATTGGCTTTTGGGATGTGGATTAATATTTGCAATCGTAGGGGCCGGATAATGGATGTGCTTCTTAAATATGCACATGGCATAAATCATGAAGTTAAAGGATTAACAGGGAGGTGAGCAAGCAGAACAGGCCAGTCCATAAGTCTTTTCTGCCATCGAGGTTCGAGTATGGGTAAATTGGTGTTACACAGGTTTGTACTTGCTTGTGTATAGTGTTAAGGACATTCAGATTGGCAAATGAGGTTTTATTACAACCCATTTGTTACCGCATACAGCCAGTAGGTGCAATGGCTTGCATGAATAAATTCCAATCGTATTCAGTTTTCAATTAAGAGACTGAAGGGAAAAAATTACAGCCAGCAGAAATATTTCCACACCTGGGAACTTTGCGTAAAATGGGCATTAAACTGGCGAAAATTACTTTTTACTGTTCTGTACTTGCATGGGACTCAAAGGTTCAGCACGGGAAAGTCCTAAGTAAAATTTTGATTGTGTGAAAACAACAGAAAAATCACACGTTTTTCCAACGCATCCTTTGTGTGCTTTGCTTAAATTTATGTTGAAAATTTAAATATAAAAATGAAATTTAAAGCCCTGAATTTCAAACCGATTTCCCTGAGGAATTCGAAAATTAATCGTCGAAACGTCGTCAAAAAGAAATAAATTAATCGAAGATTTTTTCTTTTTACCTTTAAAAAAACACGAATTAGGGCAAATGTAACTAAATAGGCTTTAGGTTTTACCGGAATCTATGAATTTGTGTGGATGCATCACCTGGAAATTCATCACAATTAGTACACGCAATTTTCAGACGCAATCTTTTTATATATTTTTTTTAAATCCGTGTTCGTAACTTATTTGGACCCATAATATTTACAAAAAATATCCAACGACGAATCCATCAAGCTGTGTAAAAATGCATAATCTAGTAACTTGAGTGTTCCATCGTCCACACAGAGAATTGAAAAATGTTGCTTAAACATTTTGTCACTACCCACGTTGTTGGGTATTTAATACCTTAAATTAAATACAGGCTTAAGTACTCATGTGTCCCTTCCTTAAGATGGTGATTTCAGCTTCACTATGTGCCTATTAAATTTAAAATGCAGATCCTAATAACAATTGTCGCTGATCGTCAAGCAACAAGGTCGCATTTGCTACCCTCTTACAACTCATTCTTAATCAGCATAAGACAACCCCATAAATTCTCCCCAGTGGCATTTTAACGTCATTATCCTCCCGAACCCAGCCCTTACGGAATTCAATTGTAACCGAATAAGAGTGACATATTTCCTTCCTTGCCATTTCAAATATAAAAATTACGGATATGTTGCTCATTAATTTTTATTACACAACCGAGTGTAGACCACAACTTCTATTGTTTACATACTCCTCCGCACGAGTTGGCCTCACATAATGTGGGCCCACATACCACACACACACACACCCAGTTAGTCAATTTCGCGCTAGTCCATCGATATGTGTGCGTCTTCGAATGTCGTATAATTGACTCGAACCATCTCTGTCTGTTCCTTTGCCAAACATTATGAAGGACTATTGTCATTGTTTATGACATTGATTTATTTCGACTGACAGCAAACGACCGATGCCCACCGCCGCTGCCGCTGCCGCCGCCACCACCCTAAGGTCATAGGTCATTGTGGGAAGTCGATTCGATCCATTATCCTTAAATCTGGCGCCATATTGACAAAAAGCTCTTCTTTTATACTTATACCCCAGGAACCAAGGCCAGGCAATGAGGAAATCAAATACAGTTCGCTAATCATTTTTGGCTCGTCTACAAGCTGTGCTGTGCGACTCCCACAGACAAATAAGGAATGAGTAAACCATAATAACAACAAAAGCCATAAAAGGAAAACAGTTAACGTTTCCCATTTTGTAAAAGGATCTTCTCTATTACTATAGGATACTAAGATAGATATGATGGGTGAACAAAGAGGCGTGCTCAAGGATTGCGTTAAATGAAGTGAAAGGATGAATTCTGTTTCCTTGTGTGTCTGCGCTGCCAAAAATTTAAATTGAATTCACGAGACAGGAATTTTAATGAAGTCCTTAAATTCAGATTTGCGAGATGATGGGAAGTATTGTATGGTATAAATGTTGGCTGAATGATAGTAAACAAAAGGTTACGCGAGGCGTCATCATTATAAAGTGGTTGGGCGAGAGAAAGATATTTTTATTGGGAGTAAAATATTTTAGGACGAAACGTGCGCAGCTATATAAATACTTTTAAGATGACTCTTTAAAACTGACACTATTAGTGAGTATTACGTTTAAAATTATTCAAGGAGCCAACTGAAAGTATTTCGGTTTTTTTAGAAACGATTGGCTATTTAGAGAACGAAAGGTTAAAACAAATATTTAACGTGTTAAAATCTTGTATAAAATGTAAAGAAGCACTTTCGGATTTTACAAAATGTTTCTGACGGGATTAATTTACTTGCTATTTATAATACTGACGTTCTTCGTCACGTATTGACGTTCTTCCTTCAGTGTAGCCATGTCTTGCCTGGTTTCCTAGACATGAAAGACCAAGTTTTGCCTGGTTTTCGTTTTGACTTTGACGATTGTCAAAGTGAAAACAGGTTTTCCCTCGTAAGTTCGAGAAGACTTTTAAGGGTATTGTAGGGGGCTATCCTGGAAAGATAAAATTATAATGAGGTGCAGTAAGGAAAACAAATTTTTTGAATGTGAAATCAAGGCAGGTCAACCAGTTTCAGTTTAAGCCCATGTCGAAGGGAAAGCTTGCATCGATATCTCCAAACTGGTTATCGAAGACAATGCAACCAGTTTTGGTATTGAACCATTTCAGAGCAGTCTCTATCAGTCCTATGTATCCCCTTCAAGGTCGTAGCTGTATGAAATCTCCTGAGTTGGATAAGGTGGGCGAGGACAAACGATTTACGACGACATTAAGGCGTTCAACCAGTTTGACCCGGAGCCAACCTTTTCGTCTTCCTTAAGCTAAGTCTGGCTATATTCTTATAATCGACTATGAATAAAAAGTAGAAGCCTTATATTTTCTATCTCAAGAACCATAGGTTGGATCAGGTACACGGAAGGATAGTCATGACTTTCTCCTCTTATTCATCTCTACAGCATATTCGTAGATCGTTAAAGGGATTAGCAAGTCTTCCGGCATGCCACTGAATGGTAGAAGCATTTCTACCATTCAGTGGCCCAATATTATAAAAATAAATAACCCTCCGCCCCCTGAAACCCCTCACCCATTGCAACACCCTGCTGATTTCTGTTGTTGCTTTTACTTTACTTTTAAAAGTTTTGCTTTACGCAAGAAATCAGAATAAGCAGAATTTTGCAAAACAGGATTTTGAAAGGCAGAATTTAAAATTTTGTAAAAAGAATTTTGACCCCGGCAAAATTTTAACCCCAACCCTCTAGCTTTTTGCAAGCAGGAAATTGAAAAGTAGAATTTAGGACGCAAAATTTTGTAAAAAGAATTTTGACCCCTGCTGAATTTTGACACCAACCCCCTTGAGTTCCATCTTAAAAGATTTCAAAATATCTGGCGTGATGTGCAAAAAAATGTCAGTTCATGCGGATCTACAGGTGATATTTTACACAATTCTGTGAAAAGTACTCGTTAGTCTTTGAGGGTCTGACTTCGAGAACGACGATTTTTTTGTCAACCTTATTAGTTACTAAGTCTGGGCAGGAACTTTCCTGATATTTCTGCCGTAATATCGTCCACTTCGAATTCAACCATGAACCCATCTACCCAAGAGCAGGAATAATGAATATATTATCCTGCGCAAAGAGCATTGATCTAAGACCATCCAAGAAGATTGGTGTGAATATTGGATGGGTTGGGGTAAAAACTATTTTTTTTATAATTCTGCTTTCAAAATTCAGCTCCTTAAAATTCTGTTTTATAAACTTACTTAAGGTGGCGCTACAGTCCGGGGTGGACCTGGGACTCAGCCAACAAGCTTTGCCAGCCAGCTCTGTCTCTAGCTAGCCGTCTCCAGTTTCGCACGCGAAGTTGGCTGAGGTCCCCTTCCACTTGCGTGCGCCACCTGAGTCTCGGTGCTCCTGTATCGTGCCGTCCCTGCGGTGTGGATTCGAAGATTTTCCGGGCCGGGCCATTGGTGTCCATCCGCTCTAGATGATTTGTTTAGCTCTAAGGATGGAGAGCCGGATAGCCCGCTCCTTATAGGCCTGAGCTCCGAATGCATCGTTGTAGCCCATATAAGGGGTTTTACAAAACTCGACTTTCTAAAATTCTAGGAATGCAAAATTTATAGTTGACATGCCGCTTCCTGAAACCCCTTGCATGTTACTTTTTTTCCTTGGCTTTAGGTAAAAATGTGAAAAGTTTGCTTTAAAAAGCAGAATAAGCTAAACTTTATTCCTTAAATCAGAATTTTGAAACCAAAATGCTGGAAAGCAGAAATTCGAAAGCTGAATTGTGGAAGCTGAATTATGACTCCTATTTTGGATAGCAGTCTCAAAATGGCTGGAGTCAAAATTATGTTGATGTCAAAATTCGTTTTACAAAATTCTACTTTCAAAAACTTGCTTTTCGAAATTGTGTTCTACTAAATTCTACAAAAGCAACTATTGACAAAGGTACACAGTGAAATATTTTTTACCTTTACTTTAAATCAAAAAAGTCAAAACTTTGCTTCAAAAAGCAGAATTTTATTGTTTAAGTCAGACTTTTTTAAACCAAAATGTTGGAAAGCCGAATTTCGAAAGCTGAATTGTGGAAGCTGAATTATGACTCCTATTTTTTGATTGCTGTCTCAAAATGGCTGGAGTCAAAATTATGCTGAGGAGGAACAATCGAGTCAAAATTCGTTTTACAAAATTCTGCTTTCAAAAATTTGCTTTTCACAATTGCGTTCTACTAAATTCTGCAAATGCAACTTTTGACAAGTGGACACAAGGAAATATTTTTTTACCTTTGCTTAAAGTCAAAAGTGTCAAAACTTTGTTTAAGAAAGCAGAATTTTATTGTTTAAGTCAGAATTTTGGAAGCAGAATTATGATCCGCTCCCGTCTCAAAGTCCAGACTATGGACTGGCATATTGGATTTTGGAAAGCGTTAAACTTCGCACGGGGCCATAAAACACTTACTTTTGAGGTTCGACTTATTGCTTCAAGTCGACATAGGAGCCTTCCCGAAACGTGTTCAATACCTTGTGCTTTTAGAAAGTCTTCCAGGATAAAGAGCTTATTTTTCTTTACAGAAGTTGTATAGGCCCTTCTATTTGTGGTGCCATCTGTTCTAAATTGCCGTTTTTGTCTTATTTGCTGAGCTCTCATTAGAGTCCCTTTTTAGGACATACCTACAAGCTATTCGTTTGCGGGTGCCTTGTCTACTCGGTGAGTTTATTTTTAATATAAGGCATTTGTTTCTACGCTTCGACTACTTTTTCCACCACCTCTCTCAGTTCGTAACCTTGAAATATCCAATTAAGCTATAACCTTAAATTATTCTGACACTTTTTGAAAAAAGCAGTTAAGAAAAAGTACCCTATTCTACTTAATAACTAAACTTTCACCCACATAACGACATAAAGTAAACATACAAAGCCCAACGAGACACGCTTCAAAACAGGCCCTTATCTTGCTTCTTTAAATTCTATAGGGTGTACTATGTGCAAGCTCCCCTTATCTTTGAGTCCTTCGTTGAGGACTCGTTACTCTGGGAGCTGCCAGCTGAAATATCTTTGCGGTACGCTCCAGTACAATTGTGTTTGCGATTCATTGTATCATTTGTTTGCATTTATGTCGGTGGTGGTTCGAAATGGAATAACCTTTAATGCCTGTGTCACTTCACAAAGACTCAATTCACAATCGCAAACACACACCAAGGCTCTCCCATGACAAGGGATCCCTTTATTGCCGGCTTTGCTGAAATTGTCATTGTCGAGAAACTGTTACAATTAGCATTCGTCACCACCGGGAGATGGCTTATGAAATTCCTTGAATCTTTAATTTTACTGCAGCTACGAGCTAGCAGCACTCGTTAAGCTGGCATGTAACGCGGAAGGATTTCGCAACTTGAACTTGACGTCAGCAGAAGCAGAGCGCATGTGTAGATTTTCCCCTTCACGGAATGACGTAACAAATAAAGCACATATTGTTGCAAATACTGCTAACCTTCAAGGAAAGGGAGCACTGAGCTTATTTGTTCATCATTAGAGAAGTTAAAGACCATAAAACCATCCAAAGGTGCCTTACGTCATAGTCATAAAAAAAGAAACGAAAGATTCTTTTGTCTCTCTGTAGCGCAGTTGAACTTTAATCCTCGGCTGATGCACCATAATTGCATTCTCGAAATCGAATTAAAGAGTTTTATAGGTTGGTTGGCTTTCAAGGAAGAGTGCACCGCGCCAACGTAAAATAACTTTTGCAACAATTGGTATGGTAGGTTGTTGGCGGGCAAAGCTTTGTTACTTATAAGTCGTCCTTTTTCTTTTGCATGTTGCGACAAAAAGAGCAGACGAAAACGTCTTATGCATAAACGAGGATTTATAGTCAATGCTAAGAGTGTCGTGTCAGGAAAAAATATGGGATCAACAGCGTTCCTTTATCGTCGTCGCTACTTTACCCCGCAAAATTGCAACTGGGATAAGAAATTTGCTAACACTTCTCCTAGGCAATCCCAAGGCCACAAGCACATCGCCCAGAGTCGCGCGATATATTTTATGAACGTTTAATGCGTGAATGTAATCCCGTAGACTAAGTAAAATTTAATGCGTATTTTTATTATATCCTTTTTCGTAAATTTTCTCGCATCTCTCGAGGTCCCTATGACAGCGCTTTTACAAACGATGAGGGTGGCCTATTTAAAGTTTGATTTAAATTAATTCTCCCATGAAACGGCTTCAGGGTGGATTCAAGAGCTTATTCTGCACGATATTACTTATCGAATGGGGTACTTGAACGTAATGAAAACAGGATATGGGGGTGTGCATAAAATTAGCTCATAAAATTAGTCTGGTCACTGCGATTTGCATGCTTCGTTTGCTTCGACTCCTTGCAAAGGAAGTATTCGTTTCAGTTGCAAAGCGTAGCGTCGTTAATAGGACTTTGTCCTTAAGAAGATGGATTTATGAGAAGTGCGGTAAATAAGTTGAACGGATTCCAGCAGTCATAAAATTTTATTTGAATTTTTTTAGATTATTCACAAGTTTGTGTTGCAAATGAAGTGCAGTTTTCGAAGCAATTATGCTGACAATGTGAAAATCTAGATTTGGGTTAACGATGTGCTACAAACAAATAAAAGGAAATTGTTAAGGGTATAGTAATGATCAAGAGCTTATTATAGATAATAAAAATTTCCTCAGGTCCTAATTTATCTGGAATATTCTAATAACAAAAACTCAAAACAAACAATAAAAGTCAATAAAAAAAGACCGTCAAGTATGAAGTATTTGCGCAGTTTGTGTAACATTTTATTTATTTATTAAAATTATTTCTGGATATATTTTACAGTCTATAATATACTTTTTTCGTAGTGCTGTCTACTGTTCTTATATTGGGTGATTCTATTTAATCATCACCCAACATAAAAATCTATATATTATATTGGGTGATTTTATATCGGGTTTAGTTACTCCAAAAATATGTCATCCTATTTTCAGAGTAACGAAACCCAAAAAGCTTTACCGTTTTGAAAATAGAGGAAACGACATACTCTTTCTTGGCCTTTTTTAGGATTTTTATAATTTAAAACCCATAAAACAGCAATTTCGATTATTTTTAATTACCGTTAGACTTTTTGATCAATTTCACAACCACCTGTTGCCACTTTTCTCAAATTCTGCGCACATGGATTTCTGAGAAAATGGTAAAAATATGCTGTTTTTTATTTCGCTTGTTTGAATGGGCTTAAAAAATTAGAGTCGAAAACGGCAATTTTGAAACGTTTTTGATGCAGTTCACTTGCCTTTTAAACATTCCATACTTCAGCCAAATTTAAACATGGTGGTCATAACCGTTAAGGAACTAGAAATCCTTAAAAAATAGTTTTCGGAAACATTTTCACGTTTTTCAGTTAAATCTTCGAAGTTTTTGAATATTCCAAGTCTGCTATAGTTTTGTATAAAATTTAACAAGATTGACTATGCCTGATGTCATGTGATAAAAATTACACTTTATACCGTTTGGGAGATGGAGGGGGAGACATGCGTTCTTTTGACCATTTTTATCATTTTTCACATTTCAAATCCATAAAACAAATGTTTTGAAGTTTTTTTTCCAGTTCCCGTTAGACTTTTTTCCACTAGCACAACCAGCAGCACGCCTTGGATGTTTTTTTTAGTTCTATGGCCACCGGTTTATGCGCAAACGGTAAAACAAGCTCCTTTATTATTTCGATTTTTAAATAGGCTTCTAAAATTTTAGGTTAAAAACGGCAATTTAAAAAAAAATGAACGCAGCCTTTCTTTTTTTGTAAGCTTTGTACTTTAACCGAATCTGAAAAAGATCGATTATACCGTTAAGCTACTAGAAGACTAGAAGAAAAAATTGTTTCCGAAAATCTTTTTATGTTTTTGAGTTAAATCTCAGAAGATTTTGAAATTTCAAAATTCGCTATAATTTTCCTGAAAATTTTGAATTATTTCTGAAGCGTGTGATTTTTTTCATAGAATTTCAGCAAACAGCACCGTAGATAAGAGGGGGGGCACGTTTTTTCATGCATTTTTGTGATTTTTTTTCGAAAATGCGTCAAAACTGCAGTACTCAAACTGTTTTTGAAAAATATGACCTAAGCACTTGGTTAACTTTGAGTTGCTTTATAGCTGCGTTCAATATTGATTTTAAGCGATAAGCCGTTCAAAAGTTATGGCCTCCAACACTTTGAAAAACGTCATGCATTTTGGACTCTTCATTGCTCAAAAACGTTTTGATATTTTCGAAAAGTTTTGCTTTTTAGTTAAATCGTAGTATCTCTAAAACCTAAATTTCGTTATTCTAGTTCTTGCCTACTAAACTTCTTGAAAAAAACACTAAAAAACATTAAGTCCATTTTCACATAAAATTTCAAACCGTAATTAAACCGTTATATGTGCTTAAAAAAATTGCCCTCTTTTGATTCTCTGGCTATTTCCGCTGTTTATACGCACACCATATTTTGTCTTTTTACGACTTACCGTTCAGAAGTTATAAAGCGATTGGATGGACGGACGGACATCGTAGCGATAAGAGGTCCTTTTTCCATTTTTAGACGGACCTCTTAAAATATATTCAAAATCCCGCCGAAACGTAAAGCCGTTTTTTGGGCCTAAATTTCTCGCCCCTTCTTCCACCCTACGCTTAGGTGATGATTGATGTCGTCATCACAGTTTGCCTTGCTATTATTTGCTATACCAGGTACCTAAACTACCGCTGCCAGGCAGAACGAACCATTCAACCCGGGCGAAGACGTTATCGACGAAGCATACGAACGATACCGCCCACCCGACCTGGAGGAGGTGAAAGTAGCTGTGTCTAAGCTCAAGTGCAACAAAGCAGCCGGAGCAGACGGCCTAGCTACCGAACTTTATAAATCCGCGGGCAATGAGCTGGTTAGGAGCATGCACCAGCTCATCTGCAAGATATGGTCGGAAGAAAGCATGCCCGACGAATGGAACCTCAGCATTGTTTACGACATTGAAATAATCGGTAGAACAAAGCGTGATGTCAGTGAAGCCTTCGTGAGTATTGGGACGGAAGCGGCGAATATGGGTTTAGCAGTCAATGAGGGCAAAACCAAGTATATGCTGTCTTCAAGAAAAGACACCCAACACCGACGTCTTGGACAAAACATCACCATCGACAGCTATAACTTTGAGGTAGTTAGGGACGTTGTCTACCTGGGTTCCGCTATCAATTCAGACAATGACACCAGCGCTGAAATCAAACGAAGGATAACTTTTGGCAATCGCTGTTTCTTTGGGCTAAGAAGGCAATTGAGTAGCAAAGCCCTCTCTTGAGCAACTAAAGTGTCCATGTATAAGACCCTCATCATCCCAGTCCTTCTTTACGGTGCAGAAGCATGGACCCTGTCAAAGGCGGATGAAAACACTTTAGGCTGCTTCGAGAGGAAATTTCTTCCGAAGATTTACGGTCCCGTCTGCATAGACGGAGAGTGGAGGAGGAGATATAACATCGAACTGTACGGGCTGTACAGCGATACCGACCTAACCAAAAGAGTCAAAACACAACGTCTACGATGGCGGGGTCATCTAGAGCGGATGGACACCAACGCCCCGGCCCTGAAAATTTTCGAATCCACACCGCAGGGACGACGCGGTAGAGGAGCACCGAGACTCAGGTGGCGCACGCAAGTGGAAGGGGACCTCAGCCAACTTCGCGTGCGAAATAGGAGACGGCTAGCTAGAGACAGAGCTGGCTGGCGAAGCTTGTTGGCTGAGGCCCAGGTCCACCCCGGACTGTAGCGCCACCTTAAGTAAGTAAGTAAGGTACTTAAACTGTTAACACTTGCGAACCACATTTCCATTCAATTTTATGTTTGGAATAGGCTCGGGTTTGTCAAAGAATGGGCAGCACAGTTACTCGTCTTTTTCTTGGCTAATACGATACCCATTCCCCTTCAAAACATCCACCCATATATCAAGTGCTCGTTGCAGGGACATATGAACTTCACTTATGATGGCCCCATCGTGACCGAAGAATAACTGATGTACTTTCGAGTCCGTCAGTTTCCCTTTAAGCCGGCAATTAAGGACCACAATGAAAAGCAAAGGACTTGGGAGGTTTCCCTGGGGTACACCGAGGAAGCTTAAATTGGGATCTCTTCAGTGACTCCGGGAGGAAAGTCACTTTTTTATACTCTTTTTTATACTTTTTTATACTCTTCCCATAGAGTAACGCAGTGAAATAATGACTGAATGGGACCGACCGGAGAATCGATTAAGCCATGTCCGTCCGTCCGTTTGTCCGTATGTAGACAGTTTTTAGGCCTTAATTTTTAAACTAGAGAGCTGAAAGTTGGTGACTTTCAGTCTTTTAAATCAAATTTGAAAATAAGATGAATTAGCCACCCACAGACATGCCCTTTACAGGCCTGTATGTGCGACCACCTGTAATTTAAAAAAAAATACTTTTTTAAAATTTTAGTTATATTACAATGGTGCTAGTGCACTCGTTTTTATACCCCATCTCATAGGATAGGAGGTATATTAAGTATTTCACATAGTTTGTAACACGTTAAATCAAGAATGGTAGACCCCCAAGACCTTAAGGGCATAATGATCGAGACCGAATTCTGAATCGAATGAGTAATGTCCGTCCGTCCGTCCGTCTGTATGTCGCATGTTTTTAGGCCTTAAATTTTGAGCTAGGGTGCTGAAACTTCGTACATAAGGTGCACGTTATGCAAGGCAGTACAGGGGTAAACATTTTCGGAATCCGCCCAAAGACACGCCCACAATCGGTCTAAATGTGCAACTACTTCCAGAGTTTTCAAAACTGTAAGACGTTCTAAAAGGCTGAAATTTGACATTTAGCATCTCTTTGTGATTGTAAAACACAAAAAAGACAAATTAAATTGGTAAACTTCCTGTAGTAGGCGTGGCATCTATTTTAAGGGTATATTTTCAAATGCAGTTTACCCAATATTTTTGCTCGAAATTGAAAAAGCTTTGCTTAACGCTTAGTTCCACATTTTGTTCATACAAAACTTTGGGCCCCGCCCACATTTGGAGGCAAAATTGAAGAAAAACCTAAAATTTTCCAGAAGAACTTAATTCCGATTAGCCTTGAGCCTAATTCAGGAAAGCATGAAACAAAAAAGTAGCATGTTAGGTAAACGAGTCCAGATTTCGTTCATATAAAGTTTTTAGCCACGCGACCTTTAAGGGGTCGATTTTTCCAAAATATTGAATTTGAACTAAAAAATTGCATTTTTACGTACGTTTAAGCGTAACTTGGAAATATATGTGGAAATATCTTATAATTAATAGTTTGTTATTCGGGGCGGTTGGACCACGCACCTTTTCAAAGTTTGCATTACTAATGAAATGTCAAAAAATAACTATACCATCAGTTTTTACAATGTTCGTTTTTCAACGGTCCGTTTTACGGACTGTAACTTCTGCGTACACACTGTAGCACTTACTCACTGGTTGGTATGTTACATTGCCTTGTGATTGTCTTTGAAGTGGCAGAAAATGTTTGGCCTTTGCATTGACCACGCCCATTTTTTTTAGGAATTTAAGCTTGAAATGACTGTTTTTCAATAAATATATACGAAATTTGACTAAAAATTATGTGACAAAAGTTGTAGATATTAGCATTTTCTTTTTTGTATATAATAGTACATGCCCCCGCCCACTTTTGTGGGCGTGGAGTTAAAAAAAGTGATTTTTTTTTAGTTAAAAACGCGGATTTTTAGGCCGAAATGTATGCAACTACCTAGTATAAACCATTCAACAGCTATATTTTTATGTCCCGCCCACTTTTTGGAGGCGTGGCAGTTTCCTTTTTGATAGGGTTGGGTATTTTCAATCCGTCACAGATGGACTGAAGTTTTTACATAGGCACTGTTGAACTTTCCCACTTATTTTTCTATAATTATCTTGCGATCCGTTATGTCGGGGGGTTGTGTCTACCCTTTAGATGTGTAAAACATCGCACGCGGAAAGAATTTAAGATATCTTAAGATATCTAAATGTTGTCTTGGCTCCTTCATACATCTCCACAGTCATCCGCACGTAGGCTTCTGGAACTCCCCGCTTGCTTAGCACCACCCATATCAGATCTCGTGGTAGTCTATCGAAAGCTTTTTCAAGATCAACCAGCACCATATGCAGATCTCATCAAAGCTTAGATCAATAAAAATTAATATTATAGTATAAATAAATATATATTAAATAATTTTACTATATAATAAATATTATTTATATTTCTAAATAAATGTATAATATAAATAAAAGCGACGGATAGAACGTATGTGTAAAGATTTTATGTCGATTATAAAAATGATACTTAATATTAAGTACTTTAGTAGTGATAAACATTGTACTGATGTGTTTCCCCACAAATAAGTTCATGCCTAGAAGTATGCCTTCCGATTTCATTTCTTGTATTTGTGTTATGCCGATGTTAATCATGGCTGTCTTATATTTTCTCTCATTCAAGCTTACTGCACTGTAGTTAGTTTTACTCTTGATTAATTTTCTTTTTAATATTGTTTTTATTTTTTAGTCTAGCTGATTAAGGCCAACTGTCAATTAGACGCAGATTCATATTCACCTGTCTTTTTAGAGATTGAATGGATCATCCCACTACAATGAATTACATTCAACATTATCTGTGCATCTTAATAGGCCGGCCACCTATTGTAAATTCAGATTGGAAAAAAATTTGATCTCGGTGCAATAATTTCTTTGTGCTTTGATTTTGTATCCGCATTTGTTGTTTTATTTTATTTTTTACACCGACTCCCATGTACTTACTTACTTACTTACTTAAGGTGGCGCTACAGTCCGGGGTGGACCTGGGCCTCGGCCAACAAGCTTCGCCAGCCAGCTCTGTCTCTAGCTAGCCGTCTCCAGTTTCGCACGCGAAGTTGGCTGAGGTCCCCTTCCACTTGCGTGCGCCACCTGAGTCTCGGTGCTCCTCTACCGCGTCGTCCCTGCGGTGTGGATTCGAAGATTTTCCGGGCCGGGGCGTTGGTGTCCATCCGCTCTAAATGACCCAGCCATCGTAGACGTTGTGTTTTGACTCTTTTGGCTAGGTCGGTATCGCTGTACAGCCCGTACAGTTCGATGTTATATCTCCTCCTCCACTCTCCGTCTATGCAGACGGGACCGTAAATCGTCCGAAGAATTTTCCTCTCGAAGCAGCCTAAAGTGTTTTCATCCGCCTTTGACAGAGTCCATGCTTCTGCACCGTAAAGCAGGACTGGGATGATGAGGGTCTTATACATGGACACTTTAGTTGCTCGAGAGAGGGCTTTGCTACTCAATTGCCTTCTTAGCCCAAAGAAACAGCGATTGGCAAGAGTTATCCTTCGTTTGATTTCAGCGCTGGTGTCATTGTCTGAATTGATAGCGGAACCAAGGTAGACAAAGTCCCTAACTACCTCAAAGTTATAGCTGTCGATGGTGATGTTTTGTCCAAGACGTCGGTGTTGGGTGTCTTTTCTTGATGACAGCATATAAAGACTCCCATGTGTTCAATAGAAAAATATTTATTATTCACGCGAACAGCATTTATGATCTAAGCTGCCAAACCAATAGGCCCAAGGGAATGAACACGAGGGAGAGAGTGCAAATTATGTATCAATGGGCTCTTCAGGCGAATAAACATAAAAATTAAAATAAAATATAAAAAAAAAATGCTTAAAGAAATAAACACATTCAAGTGAAATCGAAAGGGAAGTGGATATCGTTGAACACCTTCAATGGCAATAATTATATAAGATTTGTTTCACTTATAACCTCTCCGTGGGTATTGAATTTAAATGAGAAATTTAGATTACAAATACTCGCTTTTTTGGCGAGCTAAATACCCACTGTGCTAGTTTTTGGCGCGGAATCCCCGGCAAAGTACAAAAAAAAATATCTCGATGGAAATTGGATTTTTTTTTTTAAATTAGTCTTTTGCGAGGGTGTCTTGAGCAATTAGCTTAAAGACTGCTTAGGTGAGGATTGAATTTTATTTTTGTAAGACCCTGTCTGATCCGAATATCCATATCGAGTACAGATTCATGGTATTTTGAACTGAGTTTTTGTTATGGTAAGCAGTGAATGCAATATTTGGCAAGTTGGTCAGGCCTTTGATGGTTGGCAGAACATGATAATGAGGTGTTTATGGCCTTACCCAATAATTTAGTTGCAGACATGAGTTTACCTCTTTAATTTTTTATTAGTTGACCTCTATTGCGAAATTGTTTTAAATGGGTTTCATTGAACATTAATGAGGAGGCATGATTTACTACACTATTGGCATGCGCCCAGGGTTTATAAAAAACTATAAACCTTCGTTTTGAGGCAACAATATTACTGGGCTGTGTAAACAAATGGCTTAATAGAGGCATTTTTAAGGGGAAATGTTTAAAAATAATATTAGCTGTGTTTTGAGGTAATTAAAAAAAAGTATATTAAACAAGTTTAATACCATTGTCCTTGTGTGCTTCTTAAATGCCTTAGCGGGTACCTTAATGAACGCCTTGAATAAAGCACAAAATCATAAAGCACCACGACTTCAAGACCATTCCTTTTTGATGCAACGCATGAAGAATCTATAATTTTAGATTAATTAGGGCCACTCGTCCGAAGTAAGAGTCCACTAAACGCTTTTCCTCCTGATAAGCTATGTTCACTATGGTTGCAGTCTAAGCCGCCGCCGCGCCGTGGGGTTGTTCAGTCACGATAAGGAGCAAAAAGTATACTCTTTCACAGTGTTATACCACGGAGCTTGTCACATTGTTTTTTGAACTAAACTTTTTCCTCCTTGACTCTTTTTCGATTGTCACTTTCTAACTTAGGATACTGCTTTGTTAATTGATTTCACCGGCCGGCATTTGAACGCGGGTTCTGGTGTACAGTAGTCTGACACACTAACGACAGCAACAAGACGCCAAGGTTTATACTATTCCTATGTAATTTCTCCGCTTACCTTTTATGAGAATAGCAAAAGCATTACAATATCCGGTTAAGAGATTTTTTTAAGATTTAGGGATTCAAAATAAAAGAATTCATAGATTGCAAGCAAGATATGAATCCTTTTCCTGGGGATAAAGTTTGGCGAACCATCGTTACTTATACCCAAATAGGTTGGCTGGGTGAGCTTAAATTTAGTTGGAAATTTTTATTTATTCTTTTTATACATGAAATTCAGTTAATGGCAACAATGAATGGAATAAAATATCCTTTCTTCTGTAACTTTTAAGGCTTTCGCGGTTGTTTGATAACATTTTGAATAATTTTCGGATAAGCCGCGTTTCCAGAAAGCAGTTTCCCGGTGAGCATGCTCGATGTAATTCGAAGCGAAACAGATGAGTTCAGAATTGTTCTCATAAAAATTTAAAACGCGGCTTATCCGAAAATTATTCAAAATGTTATCCTTTCTTCTGTTGCAAAGTCAATGTTTTCAATGACTTTTTGAAGAATGAATGAATCCCTGGCCAAATTGGCGATCAACTTATTTGGCTTGTGACTTCTGGTCGAAAACGTTTCATGGAGTTTGGTTGTAGAATTTATTGGCGAGGTTTTTCGGTTAGTACAAGTTTTGTACAAGTCAATGATTGATCTGGAGCCCACTGTAAAAACTTAAAATTTATGTTATGAAGTTTGACCCAAACCGAAACAGTTTACCATTGTATGGGTTCCTGACTAACTGGTGCTATTTTTCGATTGACAGAAGAATTCACGCAAACCACCAAAGAACAAACCACCATAAACTCAGGAAAGCAAAGCTTATGACAGCCAACATCCACACCATCTTTTGACTCACCATATTCAAGCCTTTCTATGGGCTAATAAAAGTTATAAGAAAAGATTTAAAGAAAACACTCTTGTTCTTCGTTTGACAATACTTTTCTGACGCGTTGGTTGACACAAAGCTTTCTGACGCATTTCGCCTTATAAGGGCATCTTCAGGGTACTAACAGTCTATGACAATTAAAAAGCTTTTTGTGGCAAAAAAGTTTACGATTGATTTGACAACTTAATGTTGACAAAATTGAAAAATTAAAACAGAAAAAATCTTAAGGCCCAAACATTATAGACTTGAGCGGCATTAATCTAATGACAAAATACAAATCCCACTCAAGTTCTGTCAAAAGATTGTGTTGCCCATATAATAGACTTAAGCAAACGATTTCAAAATCTTATGAGATTTCACTGTGAACGTCTCGAGTATCACGTTGCCTTGAAAATTTTAAATCAAATTTGAAAATTGTGTCACTTTTTCTTCAATTTTGGATGGTAATAACTCCGAAACCGATTGTTAGATCTAAAATACGTTTAACATTTTGAGGTTAGCAAACAATTCTTGGTATATTCTCTTCTTGTACGGAATTTTTGAAGCACGTTTAAACATAAATATGGGCATATTTAAGCCCAATGGGTGAACTAATCACAAGCAAAAACTAAACTCTAAGCCAACACAAGTTAACGAAAGCCTTACAAAACCCAGCATAAGGCTCATAATAGCCTGGTTCGTGGTATACGAATCGTGGTAAATTCGTGGTATACGAATCGCGTGTAATGGGACATTTCGGAAAGTCGACTTAAGCTCATCAAAGCCTATTATGGTTGGGCCTTTAGAGTATGTAGGAGGCCTGATGTAGGATTTGAGGTTAAAGATGATTTGATGTGCTCGTGAAAGCGCTTGTGAAGGGTTCTAGATGATTTACCAATGTAGATGCCATCGAAACCTTTGCATCTAATTTTATACATTCCGCTCATACTAAGTTTATCGATTCCTCTTTTGATTTTGTTGTTGCACTCAGGGACCTATTAGCCCTATGGTCCGGTGGGGTCCGGGCCCATAGCGACAGATTTTAGGGGGCGGCAAATTAAGAAGAAAGAAATTAAGAGCAAAAAATCAATTGCTAATTTACATATAAAAATACCATTTTACAAAGTAAACGCCAAAAATTTTGCATATTTTTTAACTCCTAGAAGACTTTTTGATTTTTCTGAATTAATGAATAGACGAAAGTTTTCGCACGGTCTTTGGCATAACTGTCGCCTCTGTCCATCTAATGGGTCCAATAAGATGTTTGTAAAACTATAACGTTAATGGCAGAACCCCAAGATTGGACATATGATCGAGACGGATTTGTGTGTCGCTAAAGCTATATCCGTCCTTCCGCCTGTTTTTTTTGCCTCAGAATTTTGAAAGGCCTTAAATTGCGAGGAACAAAGTTTGAACCTAAATATCTGGATTTTTTAAGTCCCGAAGCGTAAAGCTTTAGAGATCCGCCCACTGACTTGCTTCCTTCATTCATAAGGGTGGAATTAATTCGCCAGAAAAATGGTTGCAAAATAGTCGCAAAAAGTATAAACTATGCCAATAGCATGCAACGCCAAAAATATTACACCGAAAAATAAAACCAAAACCTGGGGTGGAATCGGCTATGGTGATCTGTGATTTTCACATTTTGTGATCAAAGCAAATAATCCGTCTGCGTAAGGTGATCAAAAAAATATTGTTCCAAATCGTTGCTTTATTTAGGCTTGTGGTGTAAGAACACTGATTTTTATTCGTACATGCAGAGAATCAGCCTAAGGGTAGACAAAAACACCACCTTACCAGAAAGTTTGAAGTTCAATCAGCTTACCAGTTAGCTGATTTTGACGGTGATTGATCGGGAGCTGTCACAAGAAAATTGTGATGATCACAGTTTACGCAGACAAATTTTTGTGATTTGTGACATCACTTATCATATTCCACCCCTGGGTCTTCTCAAAATTTTAGTCACGTTTTTTAGGTGTATTTTTTTTGGAAAATGGTCCCAGGGGCGGCAAAAATGTAGGGCCCAGAGCGGCACTTTACTTTAATCCGCCCCTGGTTGCACTGAACGTTTCCAAGGGTGCTGGTATTGAAGAAAGCAGGTTTTATGTTGGCGCATGAAAGAGGTTTGGTTAGTTTACCGGAGACACCAGGTAAGTAGGGTATTTTCCGCCAAAGACGGTTGGAAATCGGGACTTTTTGGGTGCCTGGATTTTGGGTTTTTGGATGTTGGAAATAGGGAAAATAGATTTAAGGGCAAGTGGTCTATATTTTTTCTCCAGGAGCTTATAAAAAACAGTTTTTTTGTGGTCATTTCTAAAAACTATCTGCAAGATAATGCTTAATTCCTATTTGTAGTCTCAGAACTGCTTAGAGGCACTCTGAGAAGACGATCTAACATAGAGTGGAGAGCAGACATCTTTGTGCTTCAGTGCTGGGCTGAGGAAATAGGACAGATTGTAACAGTGTACGTCTCTTTTAATGTAATGACAAATATGAGCTGAAATTTAATAAATTCGGTCGCGTCCATACTCCAAGGTGAATTGTAGAGGTGGATCTAAATAGGTTTCCGCAACAGTCTTGGTGAACCCAGGGTTAACTTCTCAACAATGTATGCTGTGTGTGTGTCAATTACTTCATATACAAGGGGAGCTACAATTTTTGACGAACCCGAACGGCATTTTGAGAAGTTTTTCAAGACAAATGTCAGACAAAATTGTCAGACCCTCGCGGAGGTGGGGAAAGTGAGTAAGACCGATTTTTTTTTCAGGTGACGACGGTAGAATTCGAATCCAGGCCTCCGGCGTAGTAAGCACACACACTAACCACAACGCCACTCAGCTCATAGAAAAAGACGAGCCCATGTCCAGACCCGAAAGTTGAGTGTAGAATTTCCCGTCGAATTCAAAATAATTTTGATCAATGCAAATGCCTGCGAGCCTTGAAATTGTTTGACCTTTCCCTTTTTTTATATTGTTGTCATTCAAAGTTTGATTTAAAATTATTTTCTATGCTGCAGTTGGAACAGAAGGAAATAAGATTTTTTAAGTCAAATGAAACCAATTTAGCATTAGCGGGTAGTGTGACATCTTTACCTTGTCAATTAGATCAATTAAATTATTAAGGCCGAATTTTTGCTTAAAATTAAAAATATGCAGGGGGGTGTAAGCTAGTTTTAAGCGTTACTTTTGTGAAGGAGCATTAAATGAACAAGCTACCGGGCGAAGAGGTATTCCATCTTTGTCCAACTTAGGCAAGCCATATAAAATCGGAGGGAAAGGGTTGCTATTCTTTATCCTCAATTTCTCATTTTTATACAAATTAAAGGTTGATGAGTCAATAAGCATCGTAAACGACTTACGTTATGTTTTTGTTGGAGGTTGCTACTATCCGATGGAGCACTCAGACACAACTACTGGTCACTCAGACACCTTACATTAATGTGTTTAGTTTACCCGTCTTTCAAAAAAAAGAAGAGAAGGAGCTTCAGTGATGAAGAGCTTAGGTCATTAGGTGTTCGGCACTCACCACGTCAGCCCCAAAGATCCGCCACCTGATGAGAGCAAGGGCAGGGCAACTACAAAGGAAGTGTTCCGCTGTATCGTCGTCCTCTTCACAGGCAGGACAGGTGGTGGTTTCGCTTAAGCCTAACACATTCAAGTGTCTAGCAAAAGCTTGATGGTCGGTAAGGACGCCTACAAGAAGTCTGCAATCGATTCTCCTAAGAGAAAGAAGAAAAGACGCAGACCCCTCGCAGATGTCCGGGCGTAGTCGTTTAGTCTGTCTGCACCCATTGCAGTCACGCCAACGAGCCCTGTGCTCACGAGAAACCCAAGTATCAATGGCAGACTTAACATCAGATACAGGCAGGCCTATAGCAAGTTCAGGTCTTGACGACTTTGTTAAATTTTATAGTTTACCTGGCAAATTGTCCACATAGGAAATAATTTTTTGTAAATTTACCTACATCTTTTGAGAGTATAGAAATTGCATTTCCCTTACCAGCTTTCGAGATTATCGAATTTTTTTTATTCTTTAATAAAAGTTGACTTAAGCGCAGTGGTCAGGTTTTTATTATTTTTCTCCTTAAATGAAAGTGCTATCAGTGGCCTTTCATAACAACGTTGTTCTTCCACAGTTTCAGTAGGTTTGTGAAAAGAGCTTTGATTGCGGATAGCTAGGTTAGGTTAGGTTGGGTGACTGTCCCCGCTGGAGGAGGTCCATTGTAATACCACTTGTAGGACCGGAGTTATCAGCCCGAGGACCTAAATGATGACTACCCGTTTGGGTGGGAGGGGTCTAGGCAACCAGTGACGGTATAAACCTGTACCGAAGGTCACCAATCAAAGTTTGATTGGTTGAGATACACCCGAGGGTAATTAAGGCTGGGGGCAACAGTTTCGGTGTGAACCGCTGTCAGCAGAGTTGAGGGGGGCCAGTGAGAGATTTTCTGAAGGATGGGTGGTCCCGTAACTGTTAAACTCCAGATGGGAATTTGCCTTGCTGATAAGGATTGGGGGGAGGGGTTGCTTTAGGCCGAGGAAGAGGTGGTGGGTCAGTGAGGAAAAGTTCCTGTACGAGAGACAGCAAGGGCAACCGATTTCGGTATAATTCCGAACCTCTTGTTTCTCTGCTAAGAATTATCCTCGATGATGGGAAGGTGCAGGGGTAACCGATTCGGTGTGAAACCTTGCAGGGGCGAATTCTCAGGCAAGAAGCTGATGTAGGGTAACATTCTTTGGTGTAAAACCGAACTACAGGCGACTCGCGTTCGAATTAGAGGAAGGTAGGGGTAACCAAAGCAGTATAAGCCCGTACCAGTGAGAATTATGTGCTGTGATCCCGTGGGGGTGGGAAAGTGAGGGCAACCGAAGCGGTATAAGCCCACACCGATCCAGCCTAGTAAGGGAAAAAGACTGGGATATGGTTTGGAGGGGAGAGATGAGGAGAGTGGCAGTTACTGTTGGAGTACTAGTAAATACGTCCCGTGTAGTGTGAGGGACAAATATAGGGTATCTTTTCCAGTTGCGGATAGCTAAGCTACGAGGGGAAATTCAAATTAATTCTA
Organism: Neoascia interrupta; assembly: GCA_947623515.1. Classification (NCBI taxonomy): domain Eukaryota; kingdom Metazoa; phylum Arthropoda; class Insecta; order Diptera; family Syrphidae; genus Neoascia; species Neoascia interrupta. The sequence continues at coordinate 25,552,266 of OX392462.1, forward strand.
TCAGAACCACAACCAAGTCTCAAGTTTCTAGGCTCAAATTGTAGGCTAAAAGTTGTTAACATATTTTATGGACACGCCTAGTTTAATCAACTTATCCGTTGGTCTCGATTGCAATCCCTTGAATTTTAAGGAAAATAAAAATATCCGAAAAAGAATTTGAAAAAACCAAGAAGTAAGGGGTTTTCTAATTGAAAGGCTGATTTCCATATCCTGTTGTATGTTGCAATCACTCACCGCAATTTGCACAATTGAGCAGCTGAGGGTCACGCGGCGAACCTTAATTTTTGCGTTGATTGTTCTGTTAACGGACAAACCTGGCATAGTTGGGCTGATGTAAAAAATCCCCAGACGAGGTTCAAGAGATGGGAAAATAGCCCAGAAAAGTTAGGACAATGGCGTAGTTATTCCACGAGTCTTAAAAAACATTTTGGCAAGGCCTTCATCATCAGCGGCGACCGTTGCAAGTTAAGATAATCAATTTCCGAATCGCATGGTTTTTTGTAGAATTTTTTTTGTAGAATTTTTCGAGACGCAGTCCATACTAATCGCCATAATCAACCGATGTTTTCAAAGTTAATCTAGGCTCAAGGTCAGCGATCTATGCGAGTTTGAGTTATTCGAAATAGTACCTCTAGGCGGTTGTAGAAGAATGGACCCTGTCATAGGCACTTGAAAACGCTTTAGGCTGCTTCGAGGGGAAAATCCTTATCTTTTTATTCTCGTCTGCTACACGGAGATTCGAGAGCGAGATATTAGATTTAACTGTATGGCACATACAACGGAACATTTCTTATGTAGTTGTGAATCTTTATGGCTGACGTGGTGAGTGCCTAAGCACCTAAGCTCTTCATCACTGAAGCTCCTTCTTGTTTTTCTTCGAAAGACGGGTTAACTAAATACATTAAAGTAAGGTGTCCGCGTGGTAGTACAATGGACCAGTAGTTGTTTCTGAGCGCTCCATCGGATAGTAGCAACCTCCGACAAATGAAACAAATGAAACTGTATGGCACGGGCTGTAAACACAACGGCTGCATTTGAGCGATGTCAAATTCAACCAAGTCGACCATCCCTTGTTGGAAAAATCAGTGTTATAAGTCAAAATATTTCCAAATTCCCACGATTGAAAATGTCAATCTTTCTCTGAAGATGTACCTACTCGAGATCTTAAGCCACGTTCAGACCAATGAAGGTCAATTTTTTCTCATTGCGTCAAAACGTGATTTGCCTAATATGTCTCCATTGTACAATGGTATCTATCGATATCAATGGCTTACCATTTCTGCGCACACATATTCATTACTCAATTATTATTAAATATTCAAGCAAAATCCATTTAATTCCGATATTCCACTTTTAAGTGGGCCATTATGCGACAGAGAGACATTTGTGCCTCTCCTCGTATCTCAATTATTATGCAACAGCCATCATAATTCACAAACACCAACTTATCATGGAGGCACATCATCTGCTTTCTATAAATAAAATATAAGAGATACAAAAACAAAACAAACAACAACAAAAAAAAAAAAACATTTTGCAAAACCTCACACAAGATAATGCAAATTAAATTGTCAGACCTCACCACACCAGCCGGTGACAACTTTACAATCGTCATTCATGAATATTGAACGGCGAGCGAGGTGCGTATGTTCGGTTCGACTGAACTCACCTGACATTGTCATCGCATCCATATGCCTACCTACGTATTTAAAAAAAAAGTATCTAACCGCCAGCCAATGCAGCGTTTGCTGCTATTGTTTGCATCTGAATATTAATTGGATAGTTTGTGCGCTCAAGAATTTTTCGTCGATGACAAATTGTGGTCAGATTTTCAATTTAGTGTGGGAACTTGTGGAGGCAGTCGATAAGAATGTGACACACCACACAATCCATACAGGGTGGGCGGGAATTACTTGTCTGGCTAATAGATTAGCATGCCAGTCAAATCAACTGATAAGGGTGCATTAGTTTGAAAACTTCATTTTCAGGTCTAGCCAACTAAGTCATTATAAGATACACTTTTTTGCAAACATTGTAAAAAAATTTACAAGTTGGCTTGAGAAACAATATGGGTTGCCGAAGAATGAATGAATTCATTCACATTCTGTTTCTTAATTGCAATTTTTGTCTACTGAAATCTGGATTGGGTTTGTTTTTGGGTCGCAGTTGAGAAACCTTGAACTCAGTGACTGCGTAGGTAGACGTTCTTCCATTTGCATTTCGATTTAAATTTTTATATTTTTGGTACCCAATCATTGATTTTTTTACTGCGTGGAATAATTTTTTATGTGTAATGAATTTTCGAATGTATGGACTGAATTTTTCACACAATGTACACCATTCACATAATTTTACAGAAATCGATTCAGTCAATATTACTCATAGGCAGTATTTTTTGTTTGTTTTGGAGCTGGGAACTTATTGGATTGGGAGCAATATTTTTGGTATTTTGCCCACACTCTATTACTCTTTAGTGTTTCTAAAAAATCTTTTCGAGATAAAGTTTTTAGAAATTTTTGCTAGTTTCGCAACTAGCCATTTAAACCAAAATAATGCCTACCCTAGTCTGTACTGACGAAGAGTTCAAATTTTTCTAGTCTTCTTTGTAAACTCGCTTACTGAATGTACATTGACAAACGCCACACCAAGCCGCTTCACTGCATAAACATCCTCTGCGGAAGCAATGACATCTGTTGTTAAAAACTCTTGATGTGAAGAAACTTCCAGAAGTTTCTTTGCTTTTTAAAGAAAGTACTTATTAAAAAGCTGGGGTTACATGGGGGGACTATTCTTTCCAAATTCGACACAAATTAGCTGTAAAATTTTGCGAACTGGTAGATTCACAAATAAACTGCTTCGCTTCAGCAATTAAATCACTAAAAATTTGCAAGCTTTCCGTGGCTAGCCCAAGGCAGTGGGATGTAGATAGAGAAGGGGTTATCACATATGACCTAAATATCAAAGTGACTTTGGTAAAAACAGGACCATTTTTACGCTTTTTCAAACAAGAGATTTATGGAGAATGCTCTACCTATGGGGGTTATAAGACCTCTTAGGGCTTCCTGAAAAGCCCTTGCAAGGGCAATAATCGAAGCAGAACAATGGGACGCACAGGGCCGCGGCTGGGGTGAAACCAAGCTTCATGCGTTTTGTAAGTTTGGAATTATCTGTTCAAAGTTTTCCAGGAGGATAGAATGAGTGACAATCTTTAAAGTGCCTTTTTTAGAATTAATAAAAATATTCGCTATTACGCGAATGATAAGAATTATATACTTAGTTACTTGCCTTACTTACTAAAGGTGGCGCTACAGTCCGGGGTGGACCTGGGCCTCAGCCAACAAGCTTCGCCAGGCAGCTCTGCCTCTAGCTAGCCGTCTCCAGTTTCACACGCGAAGTTGACTGATGTCCCCTTCCACTTGCGTGCGCCACCTGAGTCTCGGTGCTCCTCTGCCGCGCCGTCCCTGTGGTGTGGATTCGAAGATTTTCCGGGCCAGGGCGTGCGTTGATGTCCATCCGCTCTAGATGACCCAGCGATCGTAGACGTTGTGTTTTGACTAGGTCGGTATCGCTGTATAGCCTGTACAGTTCGATGTTATATCTCCTCCTCCACCACTCCGTCTATGCAGACGGGACCGTAAATCTTCCGAAGAATTTTCCTCTCGAAGTAGCCTAAAGTGTTTTCATCCGCCTTTGACAGGGTCTATGCTTCTGCACCGTAAAGCAGGACTGTGATGATGAGGGTCTTATACATGGACACTTTAGTTGCTCGAGAGAGGGCTTTGCTACTCAATTCCCTTCTTAGCTCAAAGAAACAGCGATTGGCAAGAGTTATCCTTCGTTTGATTTGAGACCTGGTGTCATTGTCTGAATTCATAGCGGAACCCTGGTAGACAAAGTCCCTAACTCCTTAAAGTTATAGCTGTCGATGGTGATGTTTTGTCAAAGACGTCGGTGTTGGGTGTCTTTTCTCATTGACTGCTAAAGCCATATTCGCCGCTTCCGTCCCAATACTCGCGAAGGCTACACTGACATCACGCTTTGTTCTACCGATTATGTCAATGTCGTCTGCGTATGCGAGTAGTTGAACGGGTTTTTGGAAGATTGTGCCTCTGGTGTTGGCGCCGAGAGTTCTGCACAATTCTCTCAAGTATGATATTAAAGAAGTCGCATGACAGCGCGTCGCCTTGTCTAAATCCTTTTTTTTACATCAAAGGGGTCGGTGAGGTCTTTGCCAACCTTGACGGAATAGCGTGAATTTTCCACCGTCATCCTGCACACACTGACGAGTTTGGCAGGGTTGCCAAAACTAGACATTGCACTATATAGCCCGTTTCTATAGATGCTGTCATACGCGGCCTTGAAATCGATGAAGAGGTGGGTGTGTATCGATTTGGAATTCCTGGGTTTTCTCCAAGATCTGCCGCAGTGTGAATATTTGATCGTTGGTGGACTTTCCTGGCCTAAAGCCACACTGATATGTGCCTATCAGATTGTTGACAAGCGGCTTAAGGCGTTCACACAGTACAGCAGAAAAGATCTTGTATGCGATGTTAAGAAGACTGATGCCTCTGTAGTTGGCACAACAGAGGGTCTTCTTTCTTCAGGATCGGGCAAACAATGCTGAGGTTCCATTCGTCGGGCATGCTTTCTTCCGACCATATCTTGCAGATGAGCTGGTGCATGCTCCTAACCAGCTCATCGCCAGTGGATTTAAAAAGTTCGGCAGCTAGGCTGTCCGCTCCGGCTGCTTTGTTGCACATGAGCTTAGACACAGCTACTTTCACCTCCTCCAGGTTGGTCGGGCCGTATCGTTCGTATGCTTCGTCGGTAACGCCTTCACCCGGGTTGAATGGTTCATTCTGCCTGACAGCGGTATTTGGTTCGTCTTCGCCGTTATACAGTCTGCAGAAGTGGTCTTTCCTCAGCACCGAGTGCGATTCTGCGATAAAAATGCTATGCTTGATATGAATGTTAGTAAGCCCCATCCTTACTATGCGCGTTAAGACTTGCCAAGCATATCACGCAGCAGGTCTCTGTAACTTTCAAGAGTCTTCTAGAACTTTTGGAGGTCCTTTGAAAAAAGGTCCTTTAAAAGAGCGACTTCGAGAGCTGTTTTAAGTAGGCCTGAGCTTACTCGATAGGTTTTTTTTTGTATATATCTAGCCTATAAGTAAACTTCTAAACGCCATCTATTGACTTGAAATGCGAAGTCTTTGATACGCTTCGAGTCCATATTTTATTCCTTGATATAAGCTGAGTTAAGCCCTTTCATAATACTGAGTCTAATGGGTTTAAAATGCCGATAGGGGTTGACGTCAAAATTCTGCTTGTGTCAAAATTCTGTTTTACAAAGCGGCACAGAGAAAAATGCACGCAGAATTATAACCTGCTCCTTGCAAACAAATGAGCCTCGTGTAAGCACCCTAAATGGACGAAATTTCCTTAAACTCGAAGTCACAATATCTCATTTAAGTCATAATCTTTCCGGAAACTTTTCCGAAGAGCAATGTCTACGTTCCCTGCACTTAACTTCACATTTTTAAAGCACTGATGATTAGTCGGTGGAAATACACCCTTCCATTAAGCAATGAGGATAAAAGTTTAATTGACAGTTTGGTTTGATTGGAAAATTAAAAATACAATACTCTCCTCCTCGCTTGAGAGTTCATGTATGGCTTGTATAATGTCAAAACAATAAGTTCTCTCAAAAATCCTTGCTAACTTACAGCTAAAATTTCCGTGGGCTGTAAATTTTGCAATTCATGTCTTGCCAATTAATTTCGATCCAGGAAAAGAAAAGCAATAATTTGGTTACAGTAGGAAATGGTTTGCCGTAACCTTAAACTTAGACCTTTTTTACCTCTTTGTGCAACATTGCGAAAACAAATGAAAAAAAGATACATTAACTGTTACTTAACTCGTTTACCTACTATTATAATTTTTATCGCGTCTCGTTCATCGCTGGGACACTCCTCCCAAAATGCTTAAAACCATTGACGTCTCTCTTGACGCTCGTCTCTGAGTCGGTTAATTGCTTGTCTGCTCAACTCAAACACGGTATTATGTCAAATCTGCGCTTGTAATGAGGAATTAGTTTTCGGCGTCAAACTTTTCCATAAAAAATTCTTCAGGGAAAGTTGCTGCCTTTTATTTGACAATGCAATTGGTTAAAGTGTTTTTTTTTTTTTTATTGTTGTCAACTTTGACAATGCACAACTGCCTGTCGCTGTCACGAGTAAAATGGGTCATATAACGTAAAATCATATCATATGCTATGCAAACCATTTGGCATTTATGTGTGTAATGATGTGTCGGCTAGCGCGTAGGTTTCGGGTTAAAGCAGTTCGCAATTTAAACCAATGATCGGTTAAATGTCAGATGAAATATTCATAAAAGTGTTCCGGGACCCAATGGAACGAGGCGGTGCGTCTGGCATGGCGTGTGTGTGGTAAAATGGTTTGTTACGCCAACGTGTATGACGAGTTGAGCATAATGTTGTACAGACAATAAAACATTCAATCGTTGCTTGTCAATGAATTAATTGGCATAGTCGATAGGTCATTTGTCGTCACTGATTGTAGATATACATAATTGAGATACAAGTTAAAAATCGGATAATTTTATTGATTGAATTTCGTGTAGGGCTATGAGTTAATTGGCATCATATTAATGACAATTGCAAATGAAATGCGATTTAATTTTTGTATTTGCAAAGCATGGGTCAGTCCTGGGCTTTTAATTCTGATAAGCGTCTACACGTGCTGGGTCTAAAAACATGTTTTTCAGAAATTTCTTATTACGCCCTTTCATGAGGGAAACAATTTATTAAGTAAATTGGGACTTAAAGAAAAGAAACGAATTGTAGACAAGCTTAAACACAATGGAGACACCTACCTACTATTCACGTCTATAAGGGTAAGGGCAAAAACTAGGAAAAGTTAACAGTTTTTTTTCCTCAGAGAATAAATTTAAATTGGTGTAGAAAATCATTGTCAAAGACAATTTGCTATTGCAGCTAAGAACTAGGAATTGCTCAATTCTGCAATGATGCCATAAGGAAGTACCTACACCAAAAATAAGCTAGACATGGCGTAGGAGCTCAAATTTTGGTTCTGAGCAATATTGGCCCAAGACCTTTGACAAGGTAAGAATTGGACCGCCTACAATATTGACCATGCCCAGTTTTAACATGTTTGATCTTTAAAAACCCGATTTCTCGGAAAGTTAACTTCAAATCGAAAAAAAATTTATAACAAATATTAAAGATATCACCATTTGCAAAGTTTGGTCCATTAAAATTTTTGAGCAGTGCCCACTTTTAGGGGGTGTTTTTAGGAAAAAAAACTTTTTTTTTCCTAAAAAAAAAAGTCCTTTTTCGGTTTTAACGAAACGCGTTAAAACCGAAATAATTTTCGGTTCTAACGCGTTTCGTCATGAATCTAACGAAATAACAATTAACTGATTTTAATTTTTAGGCCAGACCACTTTTGGGGGCGTGGCCTCTACAAATTATTTATGAATTCGGGGCAAAATTTTTGAAGATTTGGTGTTGCACGGTACATAGAGTCGAGTATATAGAAGTTTGTCATAGACGAGCTCTTGCACTTACTCACTTGTTTTATAAAGCCTTCAAGGCTTTTATGGAGCTTTGAATTTCCGTGTCGATGAGAACGTGTGAGAAGATCCAACAACAATTTACCTTACGCGATCAGCTGATGTAAAAAAGCCAAAACGGAATTGTATGGAACTGATAAATTGACTAATTTACTCACATTTGTAAACAATGTCAGAGTATGGGTAAATGCGTCAACTTAAGCTTGTGGGCAAAGATTTTACATGGCCGAAGTTGAATGTCTAGTTATTCAGTAATTTATGGCCCAGCTTAAAACCCAGATCTGTTAATCCCGGATCAAAATGAATCTGGAGCTAACCCGGAGAGCAGATTTCAGTGCTGTGTAAAATTTGTCAGCAAAGTTGTCGAAATTTCGACTCTCGAAATTATTGGCTCTCCCAACTCTCCCTTCACATAGAAAAACACAGAAAAAAAAGTTCGAGAAAAAAAGTATTCAAAGAAGTTCGTACTGTCCTCCAGAGTTGACCCGGAATTAACTCGCCAAATTTGAAGAGTTAAGCCGATACTAACCCCGGATCTAAACTCACGCTATCAAATGTCACTGACAATGGTTTCGAAGGAGTATCAAGGTAACGGTACTTTTTTTGTAATAGAAGCCGTTTTCGCAAAATTTTACTTTGAAAGATGTAAATACTATAAAATTTTTATTTCACATTCAGTGCTGTAGAACAATAACATTATCGAAGGCTGGAGTCATCATCATCATCATTTTCGAATGCCGCTTATCCTTTAAAAGGGTCGCGGAGCTAGGGTGGCTTAATGTTCCTTTCATCTTTCTCAATCCTCCGCCACCAACTCAAGAGACTCCGGCTCAATCCCCAGGCGGGACTCAGAGAGGTTCTTTACCTGATCCCACCACCTGTTTCTTGGCCTGCCAGAGGGGCGACGCACTCGTATCTCGGCTAGCATGACCTGTCTTGACCTGGTATGTGAACGACGTGTCCTAACCATCGAAGAATCGATCGCTCCACTCGGAGAAGTAGCTGCTCAACATTAAGATTCCAACGAATGCTGACGTTTTGCACTCTATCCTTTAGAGGAACACCAGCAACGTACCTCGACGATTTACGGTCCCGTCTGGATAGACGGAGAGTGGAGGAGGAGATATAACATCGAACTGTACGGGCTGTACAGCGATACCGACCTAGCCAAAAGAGTCAAAACACAACGTCTACGATGGTTGGGTCATCTAGAGCGGATGGACACCAACGCCCCGGCCCGGAAGATCTTCGAATCCACACCGCAGGGACGACGCGGTAGAGGAGCACGAGACTCAGGTGACGCACGCAAGTGGAAGGGGACCTCAGCCAACTTCGCGTGCGAAACTGGAGACGGCTAGCTAGAGACAGAGCTGGCTGGCGAAGCTTGTTGGCTGAGGCCCAGGTGCACCCCGGACTGTAGTGCCACCTTAAGTAAGTAAGTAAGTAAGCAACGCACCTCAGGAATCTCATTTCGGCAGCTTGTACCCGCGATCTAATTCTTTCGGTCATTACCCAAATTTCATGACCATAGATGAGGGTCGGAACGAACACTGAATTACAAACTGACATCTTTGCTTTCACTCCAAGGTCAGCTTTCCTGATGACCGGCCGGCGCAGTTCCTTTACTATTGCTCCAGCTTGGCCAATTCTAGAGGACAACTCAGTATCACTCCTCCCATCTTTCGTGAAAAAGACCCCGAGATACTTAAACTTCTCCACCTGTTTTAATGGAACTCCATTTATGTGCAGGGTACACTGCACCAGGAGTTCAGGAAACAACCATCACTTCCGATTTTTTCACGTTTACTTTCATCCCAGCATCACCACAGACGGCTGCAAGCCTATCCGATGCTCGTTGAAGGTCCTCTTTGGATGATGCAAGGATGGTGGCCAAATCATCTGCGAAAAGCAGATGGCTCATCCTGATGCCAGCCAATTCAAAACATTGCTCGCCAAGACTGCGCTTCACCATCCAGTCGATATATGCTATGAAAAGGACGGGATTTGACGCCATTTATCCGTACACAGTTTCTGCAGTTTCCATACAAAGACTGGATAGCTCTCAGAAGAGGCCCACTCAGCGCATAGTCCTGCAAAACTCTCCACAGTGTATCCCGAGGGACTCGGTCACACTCCTTTTCCAGAACTACAAAACACGCACAGACCGGTTTGGCATATTCCCAGGCCTTCTCAAGAATAACCTTCAGAGTAAAAAGCTGGTCGGTTGTGCCTCTGTCAGGCTGAAAGCCGCACTGTTCTTCCTGTAACAAAGATTCGATTACATTTCTGGAACGGTTTACATCACTGGAAGGTTACATCACTTGAAGGTTGCCAACACCTTCGCGAATACTTTTCCTGGAAGACTCAAGAGAGATATGCCCCTATAGTTTGAAAAATATGCCCCCTTTTTTGAAAATGGGCACTATAACGCCCGTTTGCCAATCGCTAGGTGCCTTCCCGCTATCCCAGGCCACCTTAATGGCACGTGTTAGCCATGTAACACCCATTGCCTTGAGCATTTATGGCCGGATTTCATCAACTCCAGCAGACTTGCCAACTTTTAGCGATTTAATCGCTTTAGTGACTTCGTCTACTGTGGGACTATTCTCCGCCCTTATCTCGTCAGCAGTGGGAATGCCATCTTCAGTGCCCTGTTGGGGGTTAAGCAACTTCGAAAAGTGCTCTCTCCATCTGCGCAAGACATCGCTCTCATTTGAAAAAAGTGTACCGGCCTTGGATTTAACCCCTTGAATGATATTCAACTTCCTTCCTCTGAGCCGGCGAACGGTCTGCCAAAATATCTTGTTTGCAGATCTGTAATCGTGCTCCAACTTCTCGCCGAACTTTTTCCATGACTCTTCCTTGGCTGCTCTGACTGCCAGATTGGGAGTCCTTCGAGCCTCATTGTACCGGGCTCGAGAAGTTGAGTTTCTACATTGGATCCACGCAATGTAGGCTCTCTTCTTCTCTGTGATGGCTTCTTGAACTCCAGGCGTTTTAAAATAAGCAGTTCTTTTCTCACCACCAGCCGCTACCCCAAGCCACCTCACTCCACAAACATTTCCTGCAGAGGCAATGACTGCCGATAAAAACAGCTGCCATTCCTCCTCTACATTCAAAAGGTCAGTTGGAATTTGTTCAAACTTCTCCGAAACATGCTGTGCAAAGCGCTCTCTGAAATCAGAGTCAGCATCCTGCAACCTTTCCCACCGTATGCGGGTCACCAGTCTTGGTTTTCGCCTGGGTGACAAAGGAATACTGTCACTAAAAAACAATTTACACAGCACTAAGTGGTGACCAGTTGACAACTCAGCTCCCCTGAAAACTCGAACATCACAAATCATTCTTTGAACACACGATGGTACAACAAAGAAATCAATCAGTGACTTCTGATTTAAACTGTGCTTGTACCAATGTCTTTGTGTTGGAAAAAGGTATTCATGATGGACAAGAAGGCTGAAGTGACACGACAATTAGGGTTAAATTTTATTGTGACGAAATATCTCCATCATAACGGTAAGGTACTCTTACGAAAAAAAGTAAATTTTTTTGTAGCAAATTTCAAGAGTTAAATATAATGACGTTGAGTTTTAATAGTAAAAATTACAGTTACTGAGATACTAACAAAAAAAAGGAAGCCAAATTAATTAGGTTTTTAGCGAATATCTTTTTCTATACACAGCGATCTGGGAAAAGCCACTATATGAACTATTGCTATACCCAAAATACCTATCCAATGACATATGAATCACTGCTATTAGTATCATGACCAGCTCCCATACATTTTTGGCCACCCTTCTTCTAAGATTCCTCTCCATATCGATATGCTAGATAAATATTAATGTAAAGACCCCGAAGAGTTTATTCCCAAAAATTTCATATTCCAATAGGATATCGCTCCAGCCAACAATGCAAGGTCCGAAAAATAATGGTTTTTGGAAAGCAATTTTGAGATTATGAAGTAGCTGCCTGGAAGTTTAGGCCTTTTCTTTATCGAGAATTTGTGGAAGATTCTTGCATGTAAAATTTGCCCCCATGGCAGACAATTTGACCAAGTTGATAAAGAGGCAAGGTCGACAGTCAGACCTTTAAAACCTTATTATATTATGGCAAAACCTTCTTGTAAATGTACATGAAAATAGAGGAGGGCCCATTCTTTATTAATATTGACATTTGAAAAATAAAAAAGTCTGCGAAATTTAGAACAACCGTTAAAAAACTGTTCATAATCGAACTTTCACCTATTTTTCATCAATATAAAAATGTTCGGCTTTTGTATCCTAAAATTTTTCTAAGAGTAAAAATGTGGGGTGCCGTGGCGTAGTGGTTAGTGTGTGTGCTTAACGCCGGAGGTGTGGGTTCGAATCCTGCCATCGTTACCTGGAAAAAAAAGAATAGTTCTTTTTCACGGTCCCCACCTCCGCGAGGGTCTGACAAGCTCTCCAAGAGTATCATTTGTCTTGAAAAACTTCTCAAAGTTTTTTTTTGCCGTTCGGATTCGGCAAAAAATTGTAGGTCCCCTTGTATGTGAAGAAATTAACACACACAGCATACATTGTTGAGAAATTGGCCCTGGTTCACCTCGAGCTGTTGCGCCACTCTAGTTATTTATTTTTTTTTTAATATTTTGTGATATTTATTTTACTTATCATTACGTTTTATGTACATCCAAATTTTTTAATAAATGTTTCTATTTTATTAGAATTAGAGTTCATAATCGAATTTCCACCACTGTATGTACATGTTTCAAACACACAGTCTCTATAGATTTATGCGAAAGGTTATTGCCCATCATTGTTTTTAAATGTTACTCGCAGAAAAACTTCATAACTTTTCCACTGGCACAATGAATATTTTACTAAAAATAACAAAACTAAAGCAAAGCAACAAAAATACTAAAGCAACACACAAAGCATCTGACCTCTTTTCCAATCGAATAGCGAAACGAGAAGAAAAACTCTTAACTATACAGAGGCACAGAAACAGCAGATACAGATGGTCAGGTCCAGATCCAGATGCAAATTCCGAGTGCAAAAAACAAAACTATTACGAGACTGTTGCTATCACAAGTCGGGAGAGTCAGAGCCAAAGTATCCAATTCAGTCTTTCGAATCCAGTTGAGGTAGGGTAGGGCGTGCGTTTTTTTTTTATCTGTAGTAGGTTCCTATTTCTTGCTGAATTCATTCACTTCTTCGGCAATACGGCGAGAATACCACATAAAAACAAAGAGCAAAAAAACCGATGCGAAAACGAAAACTGGAAATGCGTACCAAAATGAAAATGAAAATTGTCTGCAGAGAGTGTTAAAATACCAAACTGTGTAGCTTGGAGGCTCTTGTAGCCGTGGTTCAACGATAAGATGTGTGGTAATTGTGGTTTCAGCCATTGGTAGCACCTTACTCACCAGCTGATCGTGACCGATCAGTATGGTAGTAAAATATAACCCTCCGCTCTGCAAATGATTGCATTTTTTCAATGTGTAAAATGTGTTGTGGTGTGTGCGTTAGCTGGCTTATGACTATAGTCTGGCCTTTGCAGTGCAATGAGCAGGCACTTCGGGCATATAGCAGCTGCTTGTATCCTATAGCTGTCTTCCCAAAACGGCTCGAATTGCAGACCAAAACAAATGAACAAAAAACTCGTCAAGAGGAAAAGAAACAACAACAAAAATTTAGTAACTTTTTGTTCCACATTTGTGTGTGGAGGGGCTCTCTGTGCCAGTGGCGGCCGTCCGGAATCGCAGTTCTTTTTCGTCGGTGGCGTCGGTTGGATCTCGCGATCGGTTTTCGATTTTTCTTTTCACTTCTCATGCAGTTGATGAAGCGAGAGTTAGGTTATTGTTTTTTAGTTTTTAATTTAATCTTGATTTCTTTTTTTTTAGAGTTTTTAGTAGTGTATAATTCATTTTTATTTTTCAAAATATTTTTAGGCATCGATTGTACGATCAGTTGACATCGATAACCAGTAAATTACATTTTAATCGATAACTCAAATGCGAAAAAACGACGAAAGTAAAAAAACGATAATTCCAGTGAAGAAAACCCAAAGAAAGGCTCCTTTCGATTTCTTCCCCATCACAGATTGCGCTGAATAAAAGTGAAATCTTTGAACTTGAAAGGGGGTGGCGGGCGAACGCGTGTAGTGAGGCGAATACGCGTGAATTATTACGATATTGCGATTGTGTGTCTACGATATTTCATAAAACAAAAAAAAATGATCTGTGCTCTCTGGGTCGATTGAAATTAAAAATTCTCATTTAATTAATTCATGAATTAATGTACATTGCTTAATTTAGCAATTAATTGTGAATCTCTAATGGGGAGGCCTGCGAGTTGGGCCAGTAATGGAAATCAGTTTACAATGAATAGGCTGGTTTGGTGAGCGGTTTACAGAAATTATGTGCAGTTTCGATGGTCCGCGAGATAAGCGTTGGTGACTTACTCAACTTGTGCAGGAAGACGAAAACAGAGAAGAAGAAGAAGAAATTTTTTTTTCAATAATTATAAACGGTTGCATAAGTGTGATATCTTTGCTGATTTTTTTTTCCGTAACTAATGTTTGTGTTGGAGTGACAAGCTATCAATCGAATTTGGCGGGCGAATAAATTGGGAATTAATAAAAAAATAAGTGATCAAGTGAAGACGCTGGATGATTGATTTTATTTTTCCGGTGTGAAGCTTTTGGAATAAGTGAATTTTAAATAGCAGTAAATTTATCGAATCGGATTACATTTCACGCAAACAAGTGATCAAAATTGTCGGCCTGGTGAGTTTTTTTTCAATGTTTATGTACAGCTATTTGTTGTAGTTTATATAAGCAAAACACGTATTTAAATTCTTTAATTGGAGTGTGTTTGAATTTGATTTGTGCGAAGAACCTTTGAGCAGCGAATGTATAAAAAATCGTGTTCCTACAATTCCGGCTGAAATAAATTCAGGCAGCTTTTGCTTACTCCTCTAAAAAAAATTCATTACACCAAGAAGTGCCTTTTCTATCCAAAAACCACCAATGACTTTTCATAAAAACATCCGCCTTCATATAATAAACATAACCATACTAGCTTGAGTTTCCAGGCACCAATCTTTGCTAAAAGGATCTTTTGGGAAGCTGAATTCATATTAAGACTATTTTCTGTCGAAAAACTGATAATTCATAAAAAAATGATTTCTTACTTTATTACATTCTGTAAAAAACAAAACTTTGTGCCAGCTTTTTTATACCCGACCGAGGGTATAATGCATAGTTTGTAACACAGTGAAATCATTACCGCAGACCCTTAAGACCTTTTAGAGATATGATCGAGACCGACAGGTGAATCGTCCGTCCGTCCGTCCGTATGTGTGAAGGTTTTAGGTTTTCAAAATCAAGCTAGAAAGGTGAAACTTGGTACACGGCTTGGTTCTTTGGTTTACACATACAATGTATGAAAATTGGCTCAATCCATCAACAGCCACGCCCACTACTGGCTTCAATGTGAGACAACCTCTATTTCACATTTTTTCCAAAGGTCAAGTCTAGACAAGGCACGGGAGCCTAAGTTTTGGTACTAAGACCTTTAACAAGGCAAAAATTGGACAGCCCACAATATCGACCATGCCCACTTTTAAAACATGTTAAAAAAATCCGATCTTTAAAAATCCGATTTCTCGGAAAAATTACACCAAATCGAAAAAAAAATTATATGACAAATATTAAAGATTTTTCTATTTGCTAAGTTTGCTCTATACAAAGTTTTGAGCTCCGCTCACTTTTAAGGCGCGTTTTTAGGAAAAACCTGTTTTTTTCTGAAATAAATTTCGGTTTTCCCGTCCTTTCTCATAAGTCTAACGAAATTATAATTAATTGATTTAAACTCTAAGCCCAAGCCTACTTTCGAGGGCGTGGCCTATACAAATAATATATTTAATCGGGCCAAGATACTTTAAGATTTGGTGTTACATGGTATATAGGGTCGGGTATATAGAACTTTCTCACAGATAAACTCTTGCACTTACTCACTTGTTTTTGTTCTATCTTACAATAAAAGAAAAATCATAAAATCAAGTATTAGTGAAAGTGGTTAAAAATTTGGTGGATTTTTGACTCGCAAATCTTCTTCCACCCTTTGTACATACAGTAAAATTTGGGCTATTAAGTATTAAGACTCATAAAGACAAGGATGTTGCGCTATTTCAGTTTTGAGCATCCAAAATCATTGACTTTGTTTTTTAGTAAAGCCTTAAATTTTTGTGAAGTGGCAATAAAATTCCAAGTGAGCTGAGTTTTAGTATATATAGGTACACCTTTATTACGACATTGAAATGAAGATGTGAAAAATCGACAATGATATCGTGTCGGTTTAAAAATTTATAAAGGTCGCTAGGTCACGAAAAACAGTTTTTCGCGATTATCTCGTGACCTTTTGCTCGGAGGTTGCTGTGAACATTGTTCGTCGTGAAATTATTTACAAAAAATGCCCAATGCATTTTTCTGCAGAATTAGCTGTTTTCGAAGAAGAGCGCGCTGTTCTTCGAAAGTTCTTCGAAAGAGGTTTACAACGTTCTAAAATTGATTGCTCCAACCGCAGACCCACCGAGGTTACTAATTAAAGTCTATGCGCGCTGAGAAAGTTTATAAAAATAAATAAATAGATGGTTAACCTCGAGCGCAACAGCTCGAGGTTAACCAGAGCCAACTTCTCAACAATGTATGCTGGTGTGTTAATTTCTTTACATACAAGGGGACCTAAAATTTTTTGCCGAATCCGAACGGCATTTTGAGAAGTTTTTCAAGACAAATGATACTCTCGGAGGGCTTGTCAGACCCTCGCGGAGGTGGGGACCGTGAAAAATAACAAGTCTTTTTTTTAGGTGACGATGGCAGGATTCGAACCCAGACCTCCGGCGTAGTAAGCACACACACTAACCACTACGCCACGGCACCCCACTGAGAAAGTTTATAACGTTCTAAAATTGATTGCTCGAACCGCAGACCAACCCAGGTTACTCATTTATGTCTATGAGTATTGTAATGACGAATATTCCAAGGACAAACAAAATTTATCTCCTGAAAAACTTCCTTTTGTACGATCTACAGGTCAAGAAAAAAGCGTTTATCATCATGTCTATCCTTAAACACCTCCTAATATACTTTTTAAAAATTCCTATATCCTTATACTTTCGAACTCACTACCACAAAACATATTGCCTGACGCTTCTTCAAGTTCTGAAAATTAGAGTAAACTAATTTTGCACTGTTTCAGTGTTAAAGGGCTGCCTTTCCTGAGAGTAGGAAATAATAACGCTTGAGTGTCAATCAATGCAATTTCTTATGTTTTCGAAATTTAGCGTCCTCGTCCTTATTGCATACATCGAATTAATGAACAGTTGCACGAGAGAAATTAGTGTCAATCAGTAGCAAGCCAGAAAAATGCCTTAGAAGCATCGTAAATGCAAAAGGCTCTGCGAATATCTCTCTTTATCACAAAGGATGGTAGACCAATGCTAAGTCCTTGTATCCACAATAATCTCAGGTCATACTGAAGCCCTTAAAAAACTTAGTAATTCAGTAGTAGATTAGTACACTTAATTCATTAGAGACCTTAAATACCGAGGAAGCGGGGAGTAGGCATTTTTGGGTATTTCATTTGGTTTTACGTGTCGCAAATAATTAAAAAAAAATACTTATATATTTTAATAAATAAATAAAAAAATAAGGGCAACAGCTCAAGGTAAACCAGGGACAAATAATTGTTCTCGAGGGCTCACAACAATTTATGCTGTGTGTTTTGCATTCTTCACATACAAGGGGACCTTAATTTACTCCTCAAATCCGAACGACACTTTGAAAAATGTTTCGGAGGTACGGACCGTGAAATGAAGCTGGTTTCCAAATGAAGGAGGTAGGGTTTAATTCCTAGACTTCCTATGTAGTAAGCACACATACTGACCACTACCCTACAACATTCCACTTAAATACTTACGGCCTACTTTTTTCGAACCATAATTTGTGCTGCCCAATTATTATTTGATAACTCTTTTTTTTATAATATACTCGCGAATAAGGGATAAGGCTACCCTTTTAATGTTTTGCATCTCACGAGCGAAAAGGAATAGGAGAAGAGGAAAAGGAATAGAGGTACCGGTGCACTCTTGTTTTGAATAGCTGCATGTTGTAGTGAGAAGGAAAGACTATTGCGCCAGGACATTCCACATACGCGTTGTACGGCTTATTAAAGAATCTCCGAACTTGACGGTGCGCCCGAAAGTGGCCTCAAGGGTGAAATGATGTGCATTCAATCTTTTTCGTTTGAATATCTTAAGGACATTGCGTCGATGTTCCGACTCATTGACTTTCCTATGTCTCTGTCACCAATAAGTTTTAAGGCCCGTTTTTGAATCCTGTCTAGTAGGTGCAGTGCAATTTTCGGGGCACCTGTCCAGGTATGGGAGTTATATTCCAGCTAAGGGCGAATGTATGCCTTGTGTAAAATAGCCAGATCAGAAGGGGTAAAATACTTCTTGCACCTTTTAAGGAAACCTTGGCATTTCGCGGCCCTCTTGGCAGTCTCAGATATGTGGTCATTCCAACTTAAGTTTTCATTGACACACATTCCGAGGGTGGAAAGCTTTTCGGTTTCAGCGATGCAAGTACCATTTATGGATAATGGATGGGTGCTATGGTTTTGCTTCAATGACAGAAGACAGCATTGAGTTTTCGAAGTATTGAACTCCACTCGGTTAAGAGATTCACATGTCAAGGTCGGAGTTTAATGAGTTTGACATACGCCGCCGTTCCAGTTCTACACCCGAAGAGCAGGGGCGAGGAACCGCGAACGAATAGGAAAAACTGAGGATACTGTCATCGACAAAGGAGTGAATTGGATTACCTAGTTGCAGTAGACAAGAGATCATTTATGAAAATGAGGAAGAGGGTCGGAGACAAAACAAAGCCCTGAGGAACCCTAGCGTTTATTTTGTGAACTGCAGACTTGAAGCCATCCAAAACAACTTGAATTGAACAGTTCGAAAGTAAATTACGAATCCATTCAATGAGAGATTCATCGATTCCAAATGCACGCATTTTCGACAAGAGAGCTTGGTGCCAAACTCTGTCAAATTTTTTTGAAATATCAAGCGCAACAATCTTGCTTTCAAGCAAGGAGTGGTTCCTCTTTTCGGTGAGATATGCCGTTAGATCACCAGTGAACCTTATTGTAAGTAAGGTAAACCCTATTGCCGGTCATTAAGGAGTTTTCGTGACTCGAGATATTTCATGAGCTGGAAATAAATCAGCGTTTCCATGACCTTAGAAAGAAGGGAAGTAAGTGCAATTATTAGATTCTTCTTCTGCCTTTAGTAAGTGCTAAAGGGAGAAGAAGAATTGCCTTTTTTAGGGACGGGCTGGACAAATGCTGTTTTCCATCTACTCGGGAAGAGAGCTGAAGGGTAGGACCGATGAAAAAGCTTACACAATGGTTTTGCCAGCGTCGAAGAACACTTCTTCAGAACAATCGGGGATATACCATCTGGACGAGCGGATTTGTGAATGTTGAGATCCTGAAGTACTTTATTAACTGTACGAGTGCGAAAATGAATTTGTCCCATAGTGCATTCAGCGCGCTCAAGTACAGGCGGAGACATAAGTGGAGCTGGCAGCAAAATGTGCTGCGAAGAGATTGGCTTTGTCTAGGGAATCGACAGCTAGAATGCCATTGCAGATGAGTGTCGGTATGGAGGATGGGCACGATTTTTCACGTTTTTGACGAAAGACCAAAAGTTTTTAATACCTTTGGGTCAATGTAGTATTTTCTACCTCAACTTTGGGTTGTGCAAAAATTTCACACGACGGATATGAGCATTGCAGTCATTTCAGGCTTGTTTGAACTTATTTCGGTTTACTAGAGAAGGGTTGTCCTTGTAACACCGAAAGTAAGATTTTTTCAAATTTATCGCTTCTTTGTAGCTCAAGTCAAACCACGAATTCTCCTTCGGTTTGATCCTGAGCTTCTTTGTAGCTCAAGTCAAACCACGAATTCTCCTTCGGTTTGATCCTGACCCTAGTAAGGGATAAAAGATCTCATACCAAGGAGAATTAAATTTGTGATCATAACGTTGTTGTCGAGAAAGCAAAGCGACCAGTTAAAACTTTTGAAAAAGTCATTAAGGCCGTCCCAATTTGCTTCCTCGTATCGCCAAACAGTTCTCTTGGGAGTAGTGGTATTAATTGGTTGCTTACCAACGAAAAAATTTGCCGATACGATATGACACAATAATGGTCTGACGAGCCTAGATGAGATAGAACATCGATTGTGGATTTATCGGGATGGGAGGTCAAAAACAAGTCCAGTGTGTTAGCGGTATGATCATCAATGTCAGGTACCCGTGTGGGCTCGACTACACGTTGGGTCAGATTGTTTAAAGCACTAAAGATCTCAACACACCTTCCTTTGGGTGTTTTCTGACCAGAATATCGAAGCCAGCTAGAATTGTGAATATTGAAATCGCCCGTTATCACCATTTCATTATTAGGATTCAGGGTGACAATTCTTTGGATGGAATCAGACAGTGCATCAAACTCATTACAAGTTAATGCACTGCCGAGGTTTGGGCTTCTGTAAATAAGGAATAATGAATTGCCTGTCTACGGACGGTGAAATTGTTCCACTTGAAATTAAATTCCGGGTTGGAACAGGTGTTAATTTGTGGAGGAACATGGTAGACTATATCATTACGTATGTATATGGCGAGGACACGAAGTGGGAAGACAGTTTTTCTCACAGGTTTGACGTGGAACTTAGTCTCTAAGTAGGATCTAGGAAGAACTACAATCAGTATCGTAAATCATGAGACAAAACTAATGGAATCACAGAAATTGGTTGTTTTGGCAAAAATACACGAAATCACTACCCCTAGAATAACCGATTGTCAGTCCAAAGTAGGTTCTCAGACCATGCACAGACCCATCCTGTTAATGTGCCATGTGCACACAAAGTATGTCATTTGGACCCAATATTTTAATGCTTCTCATTACTTTTAAGGTTTTAAAACTTTTTTTGTTTTAATCTTACAAATAAAACAAAATTCTTTAAGTTTGTCTATAACAAAAAAAAAAAAAACATAAAAGTGCCATAAAACTGTTTATACCCCATCCCATAGGGTAGGAGGTACATTAAGTTTGATTCAAAGCTTGTAACATAGAGAAATAATCACCGTAGACCCCCAAGACCTTAAAGGCATATGATCGAGACCGAATTGTAAGTCGAATGAGCCATATCCGTCCGTCCGTCCGTCCGTCTGTCGGTAGTTTTTAGGCCTTACATTTTGAGCCAGGAACTTGAGACTTAATATCTGTTCTTTTTAGGTCATGAAGCAGTACAATTATAAAACTTTTTGAAATCCGCCCACTGACACGCCCACTTTACTTAATAGCATGAAAAATCAAAGTTGTCGTAGGCAGCTGAAATTTAGTATGCAATATCCTCGCTTAAGTCTATTGAGATTGGCATTTAAAAAGCGAAAACTGCCCCCTTGTAGGCGTGCTCATATTTATTATGCATTCTAATAAACGGCTTTTATTTGATATATTTGCTTTAAATCCAAAAAACTTACACTATAAAATGTTCAGATATATGCGTAAGCTATCATCTCAAATAAATGAATTTCTGCACGCCCACCTTTGGGGGCGTTTTTAAGTAAAAAAACAAATTTTTAATATAAAACTGCGATCAACGCGTGTATACTGCATCTGATAAAAAATATGATAAAAAAATATATGTTATTGAAAAGGGGTCGATGCCACGCCCCTTTTTTCAGAAAGAAGATTTTTAACGACAAATTTTTCACACAATTAAAGTTAATAGAAACTGAAATTTAACAACCAAGATTTTTGACGCATTTTGGAGCTTGACAATGGTCAATTGGGATTTATCCAACGATTCGCCTATAGGCGGATTGTTAACCTCCCACTTACTATCCCACTAACCTCCCAGTTACTATCATAGCTTTGTGCACTGAATACAATATTTTTTGTTCTTTATATTTGTCGTTACTTTAATTTTTACCATAATGTAACTTTTGACTTGTCGAATTTTTCATCATTGTTTTGACTCATCACAGAAATTCTGGCAAACCTGGGCGGCTACAGCTTTCGAATTCGTTAAGTTTCCACAAACTTTTAACAAATAAAACTGCCATGGCATAGTGTGCAATAACCATTATTTTGGCATCTAAAAAAAAATTTTGTGCAAGCAATTTCCATTCATAATTTAATTTCATTTCAGATTTTATTTAACTGTACTCAAAGCTAGTTCCTGGTTCAAAGTTCAAAACAATTATTGCTTAATTTTTGACAATTAAGAGATCCTTAACTAGATGCTAAACGATTGCATTTAGCACTAATGAATAAGCTTATAATTCGGTTGTCTTGATGCTTATCCGAGTACTTATTGTCATTTTACAATGTCCCAATAAAAAAAAATTAATTTATCCAATTGTTAATCTAACTGAACGGCAAATTTACACAATGTGTCACTGCTGCTGGTGGACTGTTATAAAATGAGTATTTTTAGATCGTTTAAGATAGCGTTCCTATTAAGTGAAGGAACTTGTTCTGACTTTATGGCCAAGTTGTTTCAAATTAACTTTATTAACGACACAAATTACACAACATTTTAAATTGCTTGGGTAAAATTACCTTACTAAAGGTCCGGTTGGCCGGTTTTTTGGCACCCATTACTTAAGAGTACAAAACGTTATCCCGCTGGGTGAAGGACATGTTATGCGTCACATGTGTTTTGTTTTTTAGATTTTTTTAGTAATTAATTGTTTATTACATTTTGTTACTGCGTTGAACAGTTTCAACAACTGAAACAGTTTGAACATCAGAAGAAGCAACAGTCTTCCGGGCCGGGGGTGATAGTTTACGTGAGACTTTGCTCTATGTCTATACGATTCCGTCTTGCCTTGCTGTAGAACTTGTTAGAAACTTATAAAACTACAAATCAAAAGGAGCTAAAAGCTCGCGATTTTATCAATAAAAGTGTTGACTTCACAAACCCCCTCTTCATATCATTTATGATTTATTTGTCTGGAAAAAGCAACTCCCCCTTGATAAAATCTTTTCAATTTCAACGCACAAATTTCATGTTTCATTCTGCCACCAATTTTATGAAACACACATCACCACCCGCACAAATCAATAAGCGATAGTCTGCCTATTTTTAGAATTTCATTGAAGAATTTTAAAAACAAAAACATTTTTGACCATGAGAATATGGGAATCTGCCTTAAATGTTTATCGAATATAGAATGACTTTCTGATTTCATAGCGATGCTATTTATTGTTTTACGATGAACAGTTGGTAGAACTATTTAGAATATTCTCGTTGTGGGATGATGATTAAGTGAATGTGTCTTTGTTCTTACGTATTTTAATGAAATACTACTATCGTTTATACTGGTCAGACTTCCCTTTCACTTTAGACACAGAAAACAAAGAACAAGCTTAACCAGTGAAGCCAAACAACTCGTTTTAACATTTTATACGACTTTTTCTATTTATTTTTTTTTGCATCTTTTTTAATTGGTTATAATTTGTTTACTGCGATTTAAGTGGTGCAAGGAATTTACAATTTATTTTACTTTCTTTGGTGTTGATTATTTCTGCTGACGTTTTAAAAATAAAATTGTTTTTGCGTTGAGTTGATTTATTCTAATTCAGTTGTTTATTTTAAACTGCATCTTGCAATTAGAAATTTAAATTTAGTACCACTTTAAATATACTTTTGGTAAAATCTTTTGCCAGACATTTTTTTGCTCAAAGTGGCAGTTCTTCTATAATAAACGACCATGTGAACAAAATTAAATTCCACAAACAGTTCACTTAGGCAGTTTGCATTTGAATTTTGTTTTCAGACGCAAACATTTAGTGGTCATTGAACTACAATTCTTTGTTTTTAGAGGAGGCCCTAAGAACTAAGCAAACCCCGTTGTCTCCCTCAGGGCTTTCATAAAAAGCTAAACGTCAAAAGTAATAACAGTTCAGTGTGAGCAGATATTTAGTGCTACTTGTGGTGGTATTTAGTTGTAATGAGCCTCGTCAGCTTTAATAACTTAAGCTGAGACTAAATTTGTAGCTCAGACTTGACCTTTGCAGAGCTGAGGGTATAACGTTATGCCCTCCTTGCTGATTGAAGATAGACAAGAACAAAAGTGCAAGAGTTCGTCTATAACGATGAGTACCAGTTAATTTACCCCTTCCTTAATTGGGCGCCTCCCCAGGTGGCGGATAGGGGAATGTTCGCCTGATATGGTGGGTACCGGTATGGGAAATATCCGAGGCGGACCAAAATCAGCAACAAATGAAAAATCCAGAAGCGTTTGTCTCAAAATGAGCGGCTTCTTGGTAGGCATCTGTTACCCAGTTTAGGGTCGGCTGAATACAAAACACATTTTTCTCTGCTATATGCAAATAGAATGGACAAAAATTAGATGCATGCCAGATGTTTTTATGAAATATTCTTCTGGTTATAGTATAGCTTTTCGCCGTAAAGGCATAACACTTGCGGGGGTTAACCTTGGGTGATTCTGTGCAGAGGTTTCATGTTTGGCTCATCAGCGTTAATGTAGGATTGAGAATTATCTACTTTCTTCTTGTATCTTTTCTATCCCCAAATTCTTTCCGCTCGCGAGGTGCTACGTAGTTTAAGGGTGTTACACGATAGTTAAATGTTTTTGGCCATATCAACTATTTTTATTGGCCGCCCCCAAAAATGGGAGTGGCCTGAAAATTAAGATCAATTAATTCTAATTTCGTTAAAACGTGATAAATTGCGTTAAAACGGAATATTAATAGTTTAAACTAGTGGGAGGGTTACAATCCGCTTAGGCGAATCGTTGGATACCCCATCCCAATTGACCACTGTCAAGCTCCGAATTGTGTCATAAATCTTGGTTGTTAAATTTCAGTTTCATTTAACTTCAATTGTATTTAGAATTTTTCAGTTAAGAATCTTCTCCCTAAGAAAGGGGCGTGGCATCCACCCCAATATCAATAACATCTTACTTTTGTTTATATTTTTTATCAGAAGTGGTATACACGTGATGATTGCATCTTCATATTAAAAATTTGGTTTATACTTAAAAACGCCCCCAAAAGTGGGCATGGCGAAAATTTATTCACTTGAATTGATAGCTTACGCACATATCTGAACATTTTATGTGCAAGTTTTTTGGATTTAAAGCAAATATACCAAATAAAAACCGTTTATTAGAATGCATATAAAGTATGACCACGCCTACAAGGGGGCGGTATTCGCTTTATTTTTTAAAGCCAATCACAATACATTTAAGCGAGAATATCGCATACTAAATTTCAATGACAACTTTGATTTTACTTGCTTATAAGTAAAGTAGGCGTGTCAGTGGGCGGATTTCAAAAAATTTTACACTTGTACTGCTTCGGGACCTAGAAAAAACAGATATCAAGTTTCAAGTTCCTAGCTCAAAATTTAAGGCATAAAAACTACCGACAGACGGACGGACGGACGGACATGGCTCATTCGACTTACAATTCGGTCTCGATCGTATGCCCTTAAGGTCTTTGGGGTCTACGGTGATTATTTCTCTATGTTACGAACTATGAATCAAACTTAATATACCTCCTATCCTATGGGATGGGGTATAAAAACAGTTTTTTTTCCTTAAAATGGCCCTAAAAGTGGGCGAAGCTCAATGTTTCGTATCTAACAAGCTTAGCAAATGGTTATATCTTTCATCATATTTGTCATAGAATTTTTTTCGATTCACAAAGAATTTTCTGTGAAATCAGGGGTGGAATCGGCTAAGGTGATCTATGACAAGTGATGTCATAAATCACGAAAATTCGTCTGCGTAAACTGTGATCATCACAATTTTTCTTGTGACAGCTCCCGATCAATCACCGTCAAAATCAGCTGGTCACCAGTTTTCAAACTTTCTGCTTAGTTGGTGTTTTGTCTACTCTTAGGCTGACTTTCTTCACGTACGAATAAGAATCAGTGTTCTTACATCACAAGCCTAAATAAAGCAACGATTCGGAACAATTTTTTTGTGATCACCTTGCGCAGACGGATTATTTTGTTTGAGAAAGTTGACTGTCAAAAAATGTGAAAATCACAGATCACCAAAGCCGATTCCACCCCAAGTTTTTAAAGATTTACCAATTTGAAAGTGGACATTGTCGATGGTGTGGGCATTGTTGATGGTGTGGCCGGTCATATTTTCGACTTATTGAAGGTTTTTAGCCATTGTTGCTCTGCACCAAAAATTGACTTTATATGCCTATTGAGGTTGTCTGACATCCGAGTCAGTTGTGGGCGTGGGCGAATCTTATCAATTTTCAAATTTTGTCTGTTCAAAAAAAGTGCCAAAATGCACTCCAAGTTTCAGCTTTCTAGCTCAATTTTAAAGATCTAAAAACTTTACACATACGGACAAATGGACAGACGTACATGGTTTAATCAATTCACCGGTCGGTCTCAATTATATCTCTAAAAGGTATTGGGGGCTTACTGTGATTACTTCACTGCCTTACAAAGTATGCATTAAAATTAATATACCCTTGGTTGGGTATAAAAAGGAATTAAAGAAGAGGAATCAGGAGGAATCGGTTCTTAAACGAGGAATTTCGGTGAATCGTTTGTCTTCAAGTATGCTTTAATAGGAGCATCAAAGTGCGATAACTGAGGGGGCTAGTCTTGAATTTTTTGAGTGCATCCAGGGGCTAGGCGAACAATTTCCGAAAAACAAAAAATAGTTACAATCGCCCAAGAATTTTCGATAGTTGTTCATCAGAATATAGAAATGCCACTAAAAATTTTCCACGATATTGTTGGTTTATGTGCATTATCTATGCAGAAAGATCATGTAGGCTATTTGGACATCCGATATGGTTTTTGGACATCCGAGAATTTTCCACTATTTTATTTTATAGCAAGTAATAAAGTTGTTTACCAAGTCCGGCAGTTCCATCTTCCATATGTATTATGTATCTTGATTTTCCAAACATGTGAAATTCAGCGGCGTCATTCATAATTCAGCTTCATAAACTCGATCGGTTTATGAAGCTTTGCCGTCCTTAAGGCCTGGCAATACCTAAATGAATTTGTTATCATGCGCGGTAATTTGTGAGTATAGTTTATGGTTTTAGAAGCTTAGAAACCGTTGTCGTCCACGCTCAAGCTCTGAATTCAATACTTTTTGCATGTCTGAATGCTTTAAATTTATTCACTTCCAGTAAGCAGAAGAAGTGCATAATGCTTATCTTTCTGACTTATTTTCTTTAAAGTTTTGTCTTTTCCATCGATATTATTCCTTAATGAGTAAAGTCGGGGGATGTGGCGTAGCGGAGGAAGTGGCGCAGTTGGTATTTGTTTCCAACCAACATTGGGAAAAACACACATATTCTGTTCAATCATCTTGTCTTACAAAAAAATGTCTTACAAGAAATTGAGAATGAAAGTGTGCGTTCTTCCCTCAAAAGTTTTGACTGTCAATTTTCTGCTCTGATGGCTGTCAGTCGTTCTTATACAAAAAGCGGCAAAAAAAACCTCCGAAGACTTGAATGGCAATAAAAAAGAATCTTAGACGCATTATGCCCATCACATATCTACAAGGGGAACCACAATTTTTTGCCAAATTTAAGCAGCAATTTGAGTTTTTCTGAATTTTATTCTTCAAAGGTTTGTCCGACCCTTACGCAGGTGGGGACCGTAAAAATGAACACTTCGTTTTTTTAGAATGCAAAGGTAAATCGAACTCAGACCCAGACCTCCCGTGTAGTAGTCATACACACCTATTCCATTCACTACTTACACTACGTCACAACAACCTGATGAGGTTAAGTCAACTGTTGGTTATTAGCGGACAGCAATGCGCCTTAATGACCTCTGTACACCAACAACGTTAAATTGATGAATGGCCTTTAGTTTAAAACAAACAGCCATTATACTTGCCTGAAAGCCTCTATTTATTACAAACTTAATAGGTATTTACCATCTGCATATTTTTTAACAAAATTTTCTTTTGCAACCATGCATCATCCTACACCCCCACCTTGTATTGTTACAATCTTTCCAAGGCATCTTGCAACACGCACCAGGAATGTGCAATCATGACACATTTGATGGGGTACAGATAATTTAAGAGTGACAAACCCCCCTCCCCTCCTTGTCAAAAGAAACTTCACTCATACACGATAATCTTCTCCAATGTGCTCGTTCATAATTTCATAGTTTTGTGCCGTGTCGCGTCGTCGTCGTCGTCGTCCACTCCTTCATTGAATACTTGTTCTTTGGTAATATGCCCCCGAAAACCAGTGCGCAACAACTAGACACCTTGATTGCGAATTTCAAATATCGACTAGTTCTTGGTATGACAGCAAAAGCAAAAAAATGTGCATCAAAAACACACATGCAACCAGGTTAGCCACTCTTGCACATATGGCGCTTGTGGCTAATGATCAATCTAAATTTGCCTTAGAGCTGTTCTCACTAGTTGCGATCAATCACGCATAGCTAAACTTGATAAACAAATGAGAGCGAAATCCATTCGAATTTGAATCGCTGTCTTAACATGCTTGGACTCATAGATTGTCCAGTTACTTTCACTCTGATGCTGGACGGAGTGACCCTGGGCCATTCCGTGGTTACTGGAAACAAATAAAGCTTGCGCTTATATGGTCTGCTTTGGTAATTTTTTGCAAACGAACGAATTTGCGTTTCCGGGTCCGAGAAATAGCGATATAAATCCACACACACTGACGGCTAATTAAAGATTTGCCAAAAATGCAAAAAAAAAAACCAAAAAAAAAAAGAAATGCGGAACACCATTTGACTTGACTTAATAAGAGATAGTCTTACGATTTGTCGTGACTTAATACCAAATACCATAAAATCATTATATTATGCTCTTCTTTACCTCATATTTTCGATACTTTACTTATATACTAAGCTACTTACGTAGATAGCTCTGCAACTAAATGGGATCATGCGTCCTTCTTTTTTCACAGAAGCTCTCCATTTAGTCTCTAGTCAAGCCTCCTGATCCAGATTGCCTAGTTGGCGGTAATAACCTTTAACTGACACACACCTTCATTCTAATTATGTGAACTAACCCATTTTGTGTATTTGAGCATGTATGGGCTGAAGTCCCTCTGCTTAAGCACACTACAAGATGCCAGCTTCTATGACTATTTCTATGTCAAGTGTGCCGGAAAAAGGGCTCTATTAAAATTTTTTTTCTAGATTTTTTTTAGAAAAACTGTTTTCGAGCAATTGTCTATTCTGGGCTTTTATTCGCACTGGAAAACGGTGTGATTCTAAAGGGTTGAGATGACCTTTACCCGACTAACAGCTTGAACTTGTCTCTGTGATTGTTTTCCAAAATTCGATTGATAGTTCCACGTTCAGCAATGGTCTTAAGAATGCTCAGCTGGACTGCTTTGAATAATACTTTTCACTCTTAAGTAGTAACTATAAAAAAAAAACTTAAAATATAATTAGGATATATTAAAGATAAAATTAATAGGATCCGCCCATTTTTAGAGGGCGTTTTTAGGAAAAAACTGTTTTTTTGAGCATAATTATTCTCTCATGATTCTAGCGAATTTGAAATTAATTGATTTCAATTTTCAGCTCACGCCCATATTTGGAGGCGTGACTAGTACAAATAATTGACATATAGTATATGGGTCAAACCAAAAAACTTTGAAATTTATAGAGGGTCGGGTATTTAGAAGTTCGATGAACGCTTTGACTTACTTACTTGTTTTGTTTTACCTGATTGCTTGAATTTTGTTTCGAATAGTTTTTGAAACAGGATCAATCAAAAAAACAGCTCAAGAGCATAGTTTGTGCTATACATATGTGCTATTTTTGCTTAGTTTTACTGGTGTATAGGTACCTTGATAAAAAAGGTATCAAGCTAGCGCACAAATTAAAATTTGGAGACCTGGGTAGAGAATTTTTGGAGCAAATAATTGCATCGCTCGATTTTCAGCGTAAATGGCTATTCGCCAGGTAGAAATCAGTAACCTGCAACACCACTGACATCGATTTCCATCAGCCGTTTCAAATTTTAAAAAATAGTTTATAGGTTTATAAAAAGGGCCGAATAATGGTTTTGGTGCTGTCAACTTCTTGTGCATGCAATGGCGGGTCATAGATTGCGTGTGAATTCTCGTTTCCCCAATTTCAACCAGTTTATAGAATGTTTATGGTCGTTGATGGACATTATTTCAGCGATCTCCTACTCTATACCCTTTTGTGCCTAACAAAATTTGACACTAAATGGCAGAATGTATTGACAGCTTGTTGATATTTCGACGACACTTAACTGAACCACTTTTTTCAATATATAGCGTTATTTTTCCACACTTTGTTTCATTATATTCATATATTTTTAACCATGCAGCCATTGTATTGTAATATTTTCGCCTGGGGTTCGTCGAATAAAACTCAATTTCACTTTTATAATAGCAAAATGCAGCACTTTATTTATCAAAAAAAACCTATTTAAATTTGAATCCCATTCGGTTCAACTTCGCTACTTAGAATTCAACACTTTATTTCAATTAAATCACTTTTGAGTCAACGTTTAAAACATAACTATCTCGTACGAGCCTGACACCCGTGTATTTAGACAAATTGAACACCTTCTAGTAACTTCTGCAAGAATAATGAACCCCTTTGGTAATTTTCCATTGGTACTTTTCCGCTGAGTTCCATGAAGGGGAAATTTTCGATGTCGAAATTCTAACTTCGAATATCAGTTCGCTGTCAGCTGACTAATATGAATGACAGTTGGGTGTATTCGCAAAAAGAATCGATGGATGCATTCAGCGATTCCTGCATGTCGTTTTATTTCTTGTCGCCACATTACAGTATATTACGACTAATGGTTAAATTGTTATGAACCTATGTCTTAAATATTTGTCTACTTATGTCATCTTTTTGTTAAATGTCAAAGTTATTCAATGTTTACATGCCGACGTCACAAAGATGGCGCATCAGTTGTGTGATTTAAAATTTTGTGTCTCAGCCAGCAGTCTACACTGTTCGCAAATGTTCCGTGAAGGCATTTTTACTTTGACCAATGAAGCCTGTACCTCCTTTTGCAGACTTTGAAAAAGATTTTTTGAACATTTCATCATAAGAGGGTGCCCACAAGGAGGAGTTTTGTCACCACTCTAGTTGTGGATGAACTACTTGATACATTAACCAACCTAGGCATCAGCTGTCAGGCATATCCTGATGACATAGTATTAATTGCCAGGGGAAAGTTTGAAGGAACGCTTTGTGAAATTATTCAAGGTGCACTCAAAACCGTCCAAAAATGGTACAACACAGCCGAGCTTGATCTTAACCCGGCTAAGACAAACATAGTATCATTCACAAGGAAAAGAAATACTCAAATGAAACCTATAAGACTATCGGGCACGACAGTCAAAGAGTTAAATAATTAGGTTCAATCCTAGACAGTAGACTCATCTGGAAAACGCACACAGAAGATATCTCCAAAAAAGCTACTCGTGCTCTTATGATATGCAGGAGCCTTACGGGTAAGTCTTAAGGATGCAGCTCGAACATCATAAGATGGATGTACACTGCCATAGTGAGACCGATGATCACTTACGGAGCAGTAGCATGGGCAAAACGAACAACCCTGAGCACAACGAGAGGAACACTTAACAGAGTGCAAAGACTGGCATGCCTCTACATAACCGGGGCTTTGCGAATGTGTCCGACCGCAGCAAGTGCTTTTGGAACTGACCCCACTACACATCGTCCATAGCCTCTCGATGGCTCTCCTACATAGCCATCCTCAGGATGGCTAAAGAGGGAACTGGGAGGGAGAGGTACATTGGGTCGAAGGAATTTGACGCACTTCTCGATAAACTATCCCTTCTGGCTATCCCTAAGGATGACAGTTTGAGGAAGTTTAGCTTCGAAAAGAACTTCATCGTGAAGCTCAAAACCAAAAAGAGCTGGAGCAATGAATTCACAACATATAGACTGAACAACAGCACCATTAAAAATTTGTACAGATGGGTCAAAAACTGATGATGGAACTGGTGCATGGAACAAATCCATGGGTAAATACACCAGCATCTTCCAGGCGGAAATATATGCTATAGACAGATGTGTTCAATTCAGTCTTGACAGAAATTGCAGGAATTGCGACATAGCAATAATGTCCGACAGCCAGGCAGCCATTAGGGCGCTAAAGTCCCAGATAGTCAGGTCCAAACTTATATGGGACTGCCTACACAAGCTTAATGATCTGGGTAAGGGCAATAAAGAGACCCTGTAGTGGGTACCTAGACGGCTAGCTAGAGACAGAGCTGGCTGGCGAAGCTTGTTGGCTGAGGTCCAGGTCCACCCCGGACTGTAGCGCCACCTTAAGTAAGTGTAGTGGGTACCTGGCCATGTTGGAATAGAGGGGAATGAAGCAACGGACTCCTTGGCAAGACGAGGAGCAGCAGAACCCTTCATAAGATCTGAAATTTTCTGCGGGATAGCGGAACACACGCACAAGGAAGAATTCAGGAAAACAGAGAATGCAAATCGAGCTAAGATGTGGGAAAGCGTTCAAGGTCTTAGGCAAGCAAAGAAACTGCTAGGGAACTATAACCAGAGAAGATTCAAAGCATGAATCGGCCTTAGTAAAAATAATCTACGCATTCTCACGGGGTTCCTAACGGAGCATTGTAAACTCAGGCTACCCTTAAGGAAAATTGGTGTAACGGAGGAACCCTCTTGCTGATTTTGTGATGAGGCTAATGCAACTCTGGGACACATTTGCAATCCTGTGGGGCTCTGAACCACAAGAGAATGAAATGTCTGGGCCAATACCAGGTACCAGACAGAGAGATACCCACCTTGGATCCATTTCTCATTCTCAGATTCCTACATGAAACTAGACTAGAGAATGTGCTATAAGGATGAGTTCTTTCAGCCAAGGCCAAGCAGGAGCACATACCCTCGGTATAATTTAGTAATGAATTATAGTGTGAGGGGAGCTTCTTTGAGGGAATCAACCTCTCCAAGGCAAGGCTCGCAGTGCAAAACCCAACTTTATAACAATAATAATAATAGCATGTCATCATTCTCTCCGCCATTTTTGGGAACCATTAGAAACCACAATATGCATCAGACTACCTCAATTCAATTGCAATTGATGGGTTCTTCTATTTCTTCGTGTCTCCACTGGATACTAATCTGCGATCAATATAAATTTCCTTTAAATCCTCCACAAATCACATACAAATTCATATCCTCTCGGTAAGTAATTAAAAATTAATCTGCTCTAAGATCACATTTGCCTCTTTGCAAAAACCTCTTCTATGCCACTTAAAACCCTTTCTTACACATTTATAACAGTTAGAGAATTGAAAAAGCAAGCGGAATCTGTTCCTTTAGGACAGATTTATCACAAGCACGTTTCTATTGGGACTTTTTTAAGCGGAAATCTTGCTTCGCTCTTGGGGAATCGTCACTCTGTACCAGAGCTCTTCTGTAAGCCGTAACGGGCTCTAAATACCCACACCAAATTATATTAAAAGAAATTGTGACTTGAATACTATATGGAATATATACTATATTGCAATTATTTGCCACGGCCCCAAATATGGGCATGTGCTGAAGGTTCAAACCAATTTATTCTAATTTCGTTAGAGTCGTGCGAAAATGCGTTAAAAGCGACCATTAATGTTTTAAAAAACTATTTTTTTCTCTTAAACGCCCCTAAAAGTGGGCGGACCCCAAAGATTTGTTTGTAAACAGCTTGGAAAATAGTAATTTCTTTAATATTTGTCTTAAAATCTAAGATACTGAAAGTGGCCAAATAATGGCCACTGTTGGTCCGCACAAAATTTGAGTTCATCTGCTTTTTTAAAACTTGACCAAAAGGCATTTTTAAATAAAATGTATATTTGAGGTTATCTGACATAGAAGTTATTTGTGGGTGTGGCTGTGAACTAATCTTATTATTTTCATACTGTGCCTGTACAAAATAAGAACCAGGCTACACTTCAGTTTTCTAAATTATTTTAAAGACCTAAAACCTGCATACATACGGACAGATGGACGGACATGGCTTAATCAATTCACCAGTCGGTCTCTAAAAGGTTTTAGGAGCATACGGTGATTATTTCATACTTTGTTACAAACTATTCACTACACCTGCGTCGGGTATAGAGAGTGGTCGTGTTAAATTAATCCTTAATACGGTACAGCCATGTTCGGGATTTATTTTTGATCATCTCTTGCTAATCGCAGTTTTATGGCCGGTGGAAATTGGGCTTTTTAGCTTTATTTCTTAGCTTATATTTTTATAATCAAATTAAGAATTAGCTTCTGGTTGGCTTACCTATATCTCCTTGGAGAATGTCCAAGCTCATAATCTGTGGAATATTTTCGCAGCTTAAGTTCCATGAACCAGCAACTACACACAGAAAAAAAACCGAAAAATTTTTCCACAATAGAATTGATTCTGCTCATCAAGAATTCAATTAAAATTCCGGTGTCTTCTTTTGTTAATCAACGACAAAAAATGTCTCCTTCGCAGTGATTAATTTATAATTAATCTTGTCCATCGCTATTTGGAATCTCTGGTGATTTGCTTAAAATCATAAGAAAACACTTCAATCAAATTTGTATCTCACAGTTCTTATGCAAATTAGACAGAGCGCGCTTGTCTGTTATCTCAAAAGTAAGCATCAATGTTCCAGGAAGCTATATCGAGCGTTTCGGGGCTGGGGACTGGGAAGGCTTCGTGTTGCTCGCGTATAATTTTCTCAAAACAGTTTTATGGAAATCAGGTTAATATAGCCACAGGGCTCCAGTGGCAATCGGAGTATCCGAATCTGGCTCTATTGTCTTTGCTCTTAGCGTGCACGGTGCAGACAGGAATTTGTTATTCGATTCCGCAATAGGGGGAGACGCGGACATTATATTACTATCTTGTTGAGTTGTCTTTAGTTAAGTATTTTGAAAATTTGTCAAAATGACAGATACATTGTGCGAAGGAAGAAGATGAAGCAGAAGCAGCACATTATCATACACAGCACAACTACGCGCCAGCAGAAGAAGTGTTATAAAGTTGAGGTTCATTAACCTCAGGGTCGACTGGTTGGATGTTGACATTAATTCCAGATTCACTGACCGAGTTGTGTAATTGTGAGTAATTCGTTAGCTTGCCAACTAACACTTTATAATAGTTTTATGTAATATGAAATTTGCAATTTGTTTTGTGGGCAGCGTTTTGACATTTTGGGTAGCCACACTGAGACATTTAATTAGGACTGGTGGCGTCCAATTTGTGGCGCGCAGTAGGCCATAATTTGAGTTGGAACAGAAGTTGGCTTGGGTAGGTAGGGTAAGTGGGCCTATAAAAATGGACATTGAAAATAGTTTTGGTAACTGGGCGTTAAAAAGCACTGTAATTATTGCTGTATGCAATGCTTGGAATTTTTTATATTCTTGTGGCGAAAGAAATTACGTTTTACCGAAAATGAGAATGTGAAGGCGTTTTTTACGCTATGACTGTAATAGCAGTGATGTTACAAATCACAAAAGAGCATTTTTTAAAGAGTACATTCATTGCTATTTCCAATGTTACATAATATTATGCAATTGGCCTTGGCGGGCCTTGGTTCCCATGCCCTGCTTTTGAAAGGAAAAAGGTGTAGGAAAATGGTTTTTCTCGCTTACTGATAAGTAACAAATTATTTCATAAACTATAAACATCTACCAAGTCAATGCAAAGCCTTTTCACTGCAAGTCACTGACTATAACGAGCTCCTACTCATATAAATATTTGCTGTTCTGCAAGTTAAATTTTCTTCAATAGAAAAAAAGAGAGGCACTCATCTCGAGGTGAGGCAGGGCAAACTTTTCACAACCATGTGTAGCTGTATGAAGCCGTATCCGAAAGGTACGTTGAGAGGTTTTTCGTGACAAATGTTACTCTCGAAAGGTTTGTAAGATCATCGCGGGGGCAGATATGGCTGGGTACCTCCTTGCCATGTGGTAAAAAAAGATGAGTTTTTTTTCCTGATGACAAAGATGAGAGTCAAAGTTCATCAGCCTTCCAATTCAATAACATTGTTAACATTCAGAAGTCAATTTGGATGCTTTACACCTTGAGTTTCCGGTGGATAAGACCATGAGCCATTTTTGTCAGATCGTTCGTTTTCTTGGAACCGCTCGATTCATGTTCGTTTCCGGTCACTTTTCTTACCCCCAAGCAAGGGCATTTCCATGTGAATGTGTTACAAGCTGCACCAACTAGTTTACTGTCTTTACCAAGTTTTTAGTTAGCTGAATAATGATTTGCTCTACTTTGCCGTCTCTTCGGGATTTTTGGAACGCCTGCCGGATTACTGCAATGAATTTCAAGAAGAACAGCTTACAGCTGTTCCTGAAGCTGCGGCCTGGTGTTCGATTAATAGAAATAGACTTCAACAGGGCTATTGTTTTTCTATATAGACAGCCAAACTTGGAAACGCCAACGATACGATTCAAGTTGGTAAAGCAGTGCCGAAAATCTCTCAACGAGATTGCTGTGCAGGTGCAAAATAATCCCGAGCTGGGCGCCGGGCCACAGGGATATTTGAGGTAACTCCAGAGCTGAAGAACTAGCTTGAGAGGGTACTAATGCTTATCCGCTCACGTAACGGAACCAGCAGCACCCACAAATTCAAAAAAGGGCACGTGGATACCATATAAATTCACCTGGACACCGAAGTAATCAGAATGGCCAACAATAGGTGGAATAACATCAGCACATGTCTCTCTTCCAAACAAATCTGGCCAGTGCTCCATCATTGGAAAACATAGAAACTTTTTTCCTTTAATAAGCTGAATCTAAATAAGATTATTCGGGCCATTTTCTGGTAGGGAAGCATGCTAGAGGACTTAAAGCCCCTTTAAAGATTTCTGCAGAAGTTGCAGAAGCAATGAGGAGAAATAAACAATGGTCTACCTTCTGTGAATCTGTCCCGCCCTATCGATCTTGAGAAGAGAAAACCTTTTAGAAAATCTAATCGATCTAAGAAGACTAGGCTTAAAGAGGATAAATGAGCTTTATCCCCGGGTCAGATTGGTCTAACGACTAAATGGTGAACCACACAATTCATCCCTCGTACCACCCCCAGAACTAAATCGTAGATCACTTATAGTAAACGCAAAATCCCTCACCGACCATCCCCGGAAACACCCCAAGGTCTTCCCTACAGGACGGGTATGGTTGCTTCGGTTGTCCTCACCTCTCCGCCCTTACGGAAATACCGGTATATATCCCTCATTGGTACGGAATCATGCCGATTTGGTTACCCTTACCTCTCCTTGGGGGTTACCCATTTCCCCAAGGCAAATTCTGACTTAAGTTGCTTTAAATATCGTTTATACACCGAAAACGATAATCCTGAATCTGCGTCTTGCTTAAGAATTCTCTTCATTCAACGGTTCATACCGTTAGCGGTTAGCCACGACCTCAAGTTATTCCCTCACTAATAACAAGAGGATATGTGGTATTTGGTATCATGCGCGTTCGGATCCTTGCAAGAACAATGTATTTTTGGTTTTAAAGTTACTTCCCCCTAAGGCAATGGGTGAAGAGGGTGTTAAATGGCTAACACGTGTCATTAAGGTGGCGTGGGATAGCGGGAAGGCACCTAGCGATTGGCAAATGCGAGTTAAAGTGCCCATTTTCAAATAAAGGGAACAGGAGAGATTGCGCCAACTATAGGGGCAGATCTCTCTTGAGTCTTCCGGGAAAACTATTCGCGAAGGTGTTGGAAACGCGTTCCAGAGCGTTTGTTACGGGAATAACAGTGCGGCTTTCGGCCTGGCAGAGGCACAACCGACCAGCTTTTTACTCTGAAAGTTATTCTTGCGAAGGCCTGGGAATATGCCAAACCGGTCTATGCGTGCTTTGTAGATCTGGAAAAGGCGTCTGACCGAGTCCCTCGGGATACACTGTGGAGAGTTTTGCAGGACTATTCGCTGAGTGGGCCTCTTCTGAGAGCCATCCAGTCTTTGTATGGAAACTGCAGAAGCTGTTTACGGATAAATGGCGTCAAATCCCGTCCTTTGATGTGCGCGTTGGACTTCGCCAGGGCTGAAGCGCAGTCTTGGCGAGCAATGTTACGAATTGGCGGGCATCAGGATGAGCCATTTGCTTTTCGCAGATGATTTGGCCATCATCCTTGCATCATCCAAAGAGGAACTTCAACGAGCACTGGATAGGTTTGCAGCCGTCTGTGGTGATGCTGGGATGAAAGTAAACGTGAACAAGTTGGAAGTGATGGTTGTTTCCCGAACTCCTGTGCAGTGTACCCTGCACATAAATGGAAATTTATTTATCTCGGGGTCTTTTTCACGAAAGATGGCAAGAGTGATACTGAGTTGTCCTGTAGAATTGGCCGAGCTGGAGCAATAGTAAAGGAACTGCGCCGGTCGGTCATCAGGAAAGCTGAGCTTGGAGTGAAAGCAAAGATCTCTTTTTAATTCAGTGTTCGTTCCGAACCTCATCTATGGTCATGAAATTTGGGTAATGACCAAAAGAATTAGATCGCGGGTACAAGCTGCCGAAATGAGATTCCTGAGGTGCGTTGCTGGTGTTACTCTAAGGGACAGAGTGAGAAACGTCAGTATTCGTGGGAATTTTAATGTTGAGCAGCTACTTCCCCGAGTGGAGCGAACGATTCTTCGATGGTTTGGACACGTTGTTCGCATGCCCCCTGATAGACTTCCTAGACAGGTCATGCTAGCCGAGATGCGAGCGCGTCGCCCCCCTGGTAGGCCAAGAAACAGGTGGTGGGATCAGGTTAAGAACTGAGTCCCGCTTGGTTATTGCGCCGGAGTCTCTTGACTTGGTGGCGGAGGATCGAGAACGATGGAAAGACCATTTAGCCACCCTCACTCCGCGACCCTTTTAAAGGATAAGCGGCACTCGAAAATGATGATGATGATGATGAAAGTTACTTCCCTACACAAAACAGTTTTAAGCAGGGAAAAGATAATAATTCTGTTAACACAATAAGTTTGAACATGTGAATTCAATTTTTTGAATTTTAAATTTATTTTGGGGTGGAATTCATTCATTGGAAGTCAACTTTGAGTATGGGCCACGCCCCCAAAAATAAGAGTCGACTAAGAAGAAAGTATTTTTAATTTATTTCGTAACAACCGTGAAGAAATATGTTATAAAACAAAAATTTAAGCAAAAAAAAATAGTTTTTTTCCTTAAAACGTCCCTTAAAAGTTGAGTAAGCGGAGCTCAAAAATTTGTAGGAAACAAACTTTCAGAATTGTTAGGTTTCAAATATTTCTTATAGCATATTTTTTCGATATTATAGAGTGAACTTTAAGGGAAATCAAGTTTTTAATGATATAACACTGTAAAAGTGGGCATGGTCGTTGGTGTGAGCGCATCCATTTTTGCTGGGTTAGGTTTTTGTGGCCGCAATTTCTAAACACCAAAATTTGAGTTCCTATGCCTTATATAACTTGAAGGCTTAGCAAAAAAGGTCAAAAGGTATTTTGAAATCAAATGTTAATTAAATAATTAAATAAAATGTAAAGAGCAGTGGGCGTGGCAACCTGATTTGGCCGATATCTACACTTTGTCTGTACAACGTAAGAAGTTTCTGTTTCTAAAGCTTGATTTTGAAGACCATTATTTTTTTTTCAGTTGCCAGAAGGTAAACAGAAGATATGTGACATTTTTGTGATATGTCTGTCTTCGTGCGCAGCTTTCAGTACTTTTTATAAATTTGTCATTTTTGTCCTATTTAAACAGTTTTTAAACCTAATCTAGGCTATTAGGCTGTGAAAGCTAATGTGCAGGAGATTATGGGTACGAGTCCCGGACGACGCAATTTTAAGTAATTTTACATATCTTTGCGATGGGCTTACGAAAAGGGTTCTTTTGAGTTTTATATGTCAGTTAGTGTGTTTTTTAATATTTCTCAGAAAACCCCATCGAAGTTTAAATTTCTTTCATGAGTCAACCTGATATGAAATTTCATCGAAATGTTATTTCCAAAAATGTTGTAATTGACTTTATTCACTTTCCATCAAAACTCGTTTCGCGGGGTATTTCCATTGTCTGATAAATCGCCCGCGTTCTTTTCACTTTTATCCACCTGTTTTCGTAGTGCACTATAATTTTCTTCGTTGCCTCTTGTCTGCAGACAATGAACTTGATTCACATCATCGTCATCGATGGCATCTTCTCGTCATTCATCATCCAAAAAACTACCGACACAAAACCGAATTCAACTTACGTAACGCCCGCACAATAACAACATCCGCGTCCTACAAAAGTCGGTCAGTCGAAAAGTAACAACGACGCGATACAAATCTGAGCAAAGAAAAAAAAAATTGCAACATAATGCTCGGTACTCACTGTACTCGCTGGCTTAGTTCACACTCGCCGTACAATAATGACTGGTGGTAGCGCGTACGTAAGTCTTTTGGAGTACATTGCATCTTAGATAGTAAGATGCCCTACTGGCGTACAAAAAAAAACGCAACGCTCCGACCTGACAACGCCAAATTGGGTAAATATGACTTCATGTACCTGCTCGCGTACACCTTTTAGGTGTGGTTAACCGTTTGTGCTGTGTGACGGCTTAAACAAACCGAAATGTTTAACCGGTTGAATCTAAGTAAAGTACGCTTGCTTGTTACTCTTGGAAGCGCGGCAAATAAAAACTTTCTTCAGACAAAATATTTCCCATTTTTTCCATGTTTTCCTGACAAGTTTTTTTCGTTTTTTTTTTCATACAAGCGCAGTTTGCACAAACGAAAAACGTATAAAAGAAAATTTATTTTTCATTGATAAAATCAGGTCAGGGAGTCTGAGCTCCGGTCTTCGGCTTGACAGAAAATAACAGATGCAGCCGGGGCTTCAGATACAAAAATGTACACAACTTCATTATCACTCACGCGGCTTTGGGAATTTGACTGCTGGGTAAAATTTAAATTTGTCTCCTCCCGAGCTAAAGCCGAGTGCACATCAGCCAGCTCACATCGAAAGCGAAAGTTGTGAAATTGCGAAAAATAAAACTGTTGTATAGTGATTAGGTTAAACAAAAAATTACATAGCGTTCATTCAATATTGGATGCTTAGCGGGTGACAGATGCCTCGGGGAACCAACAGCATTTCTGCGGTTTTTATGATGTTCAGAGAGGTGGGCATAATGTTGCTGCGGGAAGTTGCAAACGTGCGCCGGATTTTTTTTTTATCATAAGAGGAAGAGATGTGGTTGAGCCGGTGGTACGCTCGATTTTGGATGGCCAAATATGCCATGAGGCGCATATGCTTAGGCCATAAGGCGCTTGACGCTTCGAAAATTAAAAAGATCAAGATCTTAGGCTCGTGACTTGTGGATGAGTACAAATAAGCTATTTGCTGTTGATTTATTGGGAGGTGGTTCCAAGATTTACTATTAAGTAATGCTAAGTTTTTTCAGATGGATTATTTTGTATGTTGTCATATCGATCGAGGTTACTGTAAACGCTGTTTTTAATGTAATAAAAGACTCAGCAATCCCTAGCTCGGCGCCGCGTTCAAGTATAACAAAGGCTGTGTGGTATGATGCTGAATGTATCAAACTTCGGAAAAAATCGTTTGCTTTCTTAAACCTCTTTAGGAAAACAAATAACAGATGGTTTAAAAATCTTTATGTACTATCAAACAGGGTATACAAAAAAGTTTGCCAATGCAAAAAAGCTATGTGTCTCAAAAGGTCTGCCTCGAAGCTTCTGCTGTGTAAGGACTCCAAAACGTTCTGGAAGACCGTTCGTTCTGTTGCCGGCCTTGAAAATAAAACTTCTTCGGTAGTGTGCGTAGATCTCCTTGCTTCACACTTTAAGAACCTATTGACTTCAGACCCCAGCCAAAAACACATAAGTTTTGCGCTACCAAACTGTGTTGTTCCCGAACTAGATGACGCTTTTGTAATGTCCGAGTTATTAACAGCATTAAAAAAAATGAAAAATTCAAAGTCGCCTGGACCCGACGGAATCCCTGCAGAGTTTTTCAAAATTGCGACCGCTGAATTCCTCAGCTACCTCTTGGAGCTCTGTAATAAGATTCTTAAAGATGAAATAGTTCCCGGGAGCTTCTTGTGCTCAAAAATGTTTGGCATTTTTAAAAAAGGTGACCCGAGTGTCCCGGAAAATTACAGGGGTATTTCAGTCCTTAGCTCACTCAGGAAGATATTTACTCAAATGCTTTACCACAGGCTTGTAAGCTGGGTTGAATCAAATAATGCACTCAGTGCTTTTCAAGCAGGTTTTCGTCCAGGCCTGTCAACAATTGACCAAGTTTTCACCCTAACGACTATTGCGAGTCATTTTATTGGGAAGAAAAAGAAACTTTACTCCTTTTTCGTCGACCTGAAAGCAGCTTTTGACACAGTAAATAGAAATCTACTTCTTTATAAATTGTCAAACCTAGGTATATCCTCCAAATTTATTAGATTATATGAAAAACTGTTGGCTAACAATTCTGCCTCAGTTTGGGATGGAAGTAAGAAATCTTCGGAATTTCTAACAAACTCTGGAGTCCCACAAGGCTGTATTTTGAGTCCCCTGCTGTTTGCTTTGTTTATCGATGATGTAATAAATTTCTTGCCAGGTGGAGTAAGATTTGGAGATACTCTAATAAAGGTACTTCTATATGCCGATGATCTTGTTGTCTTATCAGACAACCCTCTTACTCTTCAGCTTGTCATCAATAAGCTGAAAGATTATTGTGATCTTTGGGACCTAAAAATTAATGTTTTAAAATCTAAATTTATGATTTTTAGACATCTCCACAAATTGAGTAGGAGCGAAAGGTGGACCTTGGACAACGACAACATTGAAATTGTGAATGAATTCAAATATCTAGGCTTCCGCCTGAAATTCAATTTAGACCTTCGTCCTTACATTAAAGAAAGATCGATGGCAGCTAAAACTGCGATCAATTCTATGTGGAACAGGTTTTTCTCCAACAAAGATGTTGACTTGCGGTCTAAATTCAGGGTTTTTGAGGCGGTAGCTTACACCTGTTTTCGGTATGCAAGTGAAGTCTATGGTCACCGAAAGCTCGACGAGGTTGAAGCTATCCAACGTTTCTTCGTAAAAAAGATTTTCAGGCTCCCTCGATCATCGCCAAACTACGCAATAGACATTGAAACAGGTTTATCTCCAGTTTTTGTAAGAAATGCCAAATCAAGTGCCGACTATTTGTCCAAAGTTATTATAAGATCTGTGAATAACTTGCAACGTAGAGTTCTTTTGGTTGCACTAGAAGGGGGCTTTTCACCTTTTAAGGAATGGCGTGAGCTTGCTGGTAACCATAATTGTCAATTAAATCTTGACGAGAGAAATTGCCACGAATGGCGAAGTATATTCTATGACTGCCTGGCAGCCATTGACGAAAAGCTCTATCAGCAGTCCTTGTGCAGAACGAGAACATCACTTACAAGAGAACTTTACAAAAGCCTCACTCACGATTTACACACCGCTAACTATTTTTGTGATAAGCTGAACGCGTCCGAAATTAGTTTAGTATTTAAGGCACGCACTGAA
Source organism: Neoascia interrupta (assembly GCA_947623515.1). NCBI lineage: Eukaryota > Metazoa > Arthropoda > Insecta > Diptera > Syrphidae > Neoascia > Neoascia interrupta. Next base: position 25,595,488 of record OX392462.1, read on the forward strand.
ATGCTTGATCTTAACTTCAGACCATACCGAAATGACTTAAACCCGCTTTGTAACCTCTGTAACCTCAATCAGAACGAAGACACCTTCCATTTCTTAGCTTTATGTCCTATCCTTCAAGAGATCCGAAGATTATTTTTTGCCAAGAGCTTTCTCTCGATCCAGGAATGTCGCTCCTTACTAAACGGCGGATTTGGTTGAAGTAAAAACCAAAAAGATTGCTTCTTTGGTAAAAGAAGCAATTGCTTTTCGTAATTTGTATCAGTCTTCATGAGCTAAATCAGCAAAACAAAATCAGATCTATCCACGAAAAAATCCCTTTTGTTCCGTTTTAAGCTAAACCAAAAGCCCATAAGTATAGATGACAAAGAAGTCACAATCTTTTCTTTTGTATTACAAATTAAATTAACAAAAAAAAAAAAAAAAACCTAATATAAGCACTAATTATTAATTAACTTTCTCGGTCCTATCATTCAACGGCAGACGGCTCTAAGCCATGTTGTATACTACTTTTTGTAAACTTCTTTTTGTAAAACTTATCGAAATGGAAATAAAAAGTTTTTTGAATTGAATTGAATTGAATATCTTATCAAATTAGAGGATGAGTGCCAATAGCCTACATTTCTTAACAATGCATTGAAATTGTTTAGAGTCAGATTGCAATATTATCTAAGTTTATTGATAAATATTATCGATAAACTTAAAACTATTTAATTTTTTTTTAAGAACTTATGACTGTTTCTTTCAGGTTACGTACCGACGTATTTTTTCTAGAATGCACATAAAGCCGTTTGCTTGCAACTATCGTTGAACTTATGTGGCTTGTACCGTATCACACACTTGTCTGGAGTAACGTTTTTCATTCTAGCAGCACCGAGGTTATGGCAGAAGTGTCTGCTACAGTATGTATGACTTTGGACACTTATAAGGCAGTTGCAACCATTTTCGACGCTGATGCCAGCCTCTGTCAGGTCTCTAGCACAACCGTTAAGCTTTCACTAGAAAGGTGCACAAATAAAAGAAAGACGTTAGCGGGTATTGTCATCTTAAGTTCGGTTCTAGTTAGTAACCGTCCTTAGTAACGTTTACTAGAGAACTTTAAAAAATCTTTTTCGAATCTTTTTTTAAATTTTTGAGTCAAATATTCAAAATTAAGGAATATTCGCAGTTTGCTATAGCTTTGTATAAAACTGCAGACGATATACTATGACGAGCGTTATTTATTGAAAAATTATGCTTTATACCGTTTGGGAGAGCGGGAGACATATGTTCTTTTGACCTTTATTACAATTTTTTAATTTCAAATCCATAAAACAATCATTTTGAACTTTTCCAGTTCCCGTTGACTTTTTTCCAATGGCACAACTATGTATATGCGCTAGCATTGGATGTTTTCCTTAAATTCTATGGCATCGGCTTTTACGTAGACGGTAAAACGAAATCCTTTTTTATTTCGTCTATTTTAAGTCTATTTAAGTCTATTTTAAATAGACTTCCAAAAACTTAGGTTAGAATTTTTTAACGCAGTTTACTTTCTTTTATACTTTAAGTTTTATACTTCGTTTTATACTTTAAGTAAATCTAAAAAGATCTAGAAGATTTGGAAAAATATTTTTTGTAAATGCTTTTATGTTTTTGAATTAAACCTCAGAAGGTTTCGAAACTTTAAAAGTCGCTATAACTTTCCTTAAAATTTTGGGTTATTTTGAAATGTATGAATTTTTATAGGATTTCTCTTATTAATACCGAAAATTAGGTGGGGGACGCACATTTTTTTATGCCCTTTGCGATTTTTTTTTTTCAAAAGTTAACGCGGCAATATTAAAACGTTTTGTGCAAAATATGGCTTAGAGGTTTCGTTAACTTTGAGTTTCTCAACACGTGTTCGATATTGGCTTTGTGCACGAAGCGGTTCGAAAGTTATGTCGTCAAACACTTTGAAAAACATCATCCATTTTTAACTCTTCGTTTATCAAAAATCTTTAAAAATTTTTCAAAAATTGGATCTTTTTTGATTAAATTCTGATTAAATTAAATTTAAAGTTTTTGACAAATGCGTGAAATTACAAATGACTCTATTAGGCGATTGGATCCTCCGAAACAAAAAGTGAAATATGGATATTGTTACTTTTTCTTAGATTAAAATTACAAAAAAAAATAAAAATAGCTGAAAACGTTTTTATTGACGAAAGTAATACTTTAGTATTTAGGGTCTTTTGGATTTTTCATCAAGAAAAATCTTATCTGCCGTTTAGGTGTTTTTCCATTTTAAAGAAATTTTCGTTCTGATCTAAAGTCTACTTTAGCTGTTTTTGCTTATCTGTTTGGTTAAATTATCCAGTTCTTATGTTGACTTTAGTTCTTATTCCGAAATAGAAATCTCTTTTTGCTCATTTTTCCTTTGAGAAAAACCACTTAAATGAAGTTTGGTTGTTATTCCCTTTCAAAAAAATAGTCAAAATAATTTAATACGGAAAAACAGCTAAGCTCAGTTTTAGCTTTTTTTGCCTCGACAGAAAACTGTTATAATTTGATAAATTTAATTTGGAAAAACAACCAAAGTCAAGTTAGGTTTTAATTCCTTTTTGTAAACTAAAAAACAAAGAATCTTAAGTCAACTTTAGATAATAAATTTGTTGTTTTCTTAGTTTGGTTGTTTTTCCTTATTCTCAACTCAAAAATTTGACTTTAGCTGTTATGTTTTTTCGAAATTCTGACCACAATTTTAAAGATGAAAAGTTGAAAAAAAAATTATAAAATAGATTTGAAAACGCTGAATCTAATGCCACCAAAATCTCAATTTCATCTAAAGTCGACTTTAGCGGCTATGGTTTGTGGGCACAGATTTTTTTGAGTTGTTTTGAAAAAAATGTTTTCGTTGGGTTCACTGACTATTTCCGCTGTTTCCGCTTACCGTTCAGAAGTTATAACGCGATTGGACGGACGGATTGACGGACTGACAACGTAGCGATTCCATGAGAGGTCCTTTTTCAATTTTTGGACAGACCGCTAAAAAACTAGTGGGTGGGTTACAATCCGCTTAGGGGAATCGTTGGATACTCCATCCTAATTAAGCCAAATTAAGCTCCGAATCGAATTCATTAGTTGAAAATCTTCTTTTGTAAAAAGAGGGCGTGGCATCGACTCATTTTCAATAACATTGTGGTCTTTGTTCAAATATCCCCCAGGTCTTTGTTCAAATATTCGCCCTATTGGGGACCAGCAATCCTTCTGGGGTTGCTGGTCCCCAATTGGGCGCCTCCCCAGGTGGCGGATTGGGGAATGCCTACCAGATATGCTGGGTACCGGTATGGAACAAATTCGGGGTGGACCAAAAGCAGCAACAAACAAGAAATCCAGGAGCGTCTGTCTCAAAATGAGCGGCTTTCTGGTCGGCGTCTGTTATCCAGTTTAGGGTCGGCCAAATATTAAACGCCTCTTTCTCTTCCAGTGTGCAAATAAAATGGACAACAATTAGGTACATTCCAGATATTTTGAAGAAATACTCTCCCAGTTATATCATTGCTTTTCTCCGTAAAGGCATAACACTTGCGGGGTAATCTTTGGTGTTTCTTTGCAGAGTTTTCATGTTCAATACTGGCTCATCATTGCGTGCTAGATTGAGAATTACTTTTCTCTACTATCTTTCTATCTTTCCTCAAAATCTTTTCTCCACTCGCGATGTGCTACGCATTTTAAGGGTAGTTTGTAACCCCTTGATCGCGAGTCAATTATAAAAAAAAAAAAAAAAAAAAAATATATCATCCAAAACTGTGGTTTGCATGCGTTAAAATCGTTTTTAGTCAAAAAAAAAAATAGGTTTTTTCGTTGAATAAAAAAATATGAAAATTTACAAAAATATGTTAACATAACAATGCAAGATTTTCTTGATTGCAAGCAAACGCATTGCATGTAAATATCGTTCATTAAACTGAAATGCGACCATGCCCACATGGGGGCGTTTTTGGATTTTTTTCGCAATTTCAATCTCAATACACTGATGCAAGAATACTGCATACCAAATTTCAGTATCCTACGACAATTTTGATTTCTCATGCTATTAAGTAAAGAGGGCGTGTCAGTGGGCGGCTTTCAAAAATTTGAACATTTGCACTGCTTCGGGACCCAAAAAGTTTAGGTGTGAAGTTTAAAGCTCCTTGCTAAAAATTTAAGGCCAGAAAACTACCAACAACTACTAGCAACTTACGGCCTTAACTAACTTTTTACCTGATCCTACCACATGTTTCTGGGCCTACCAGGGGGCGTCAAGCTCGCATGCGTTTCGACAAGCATCTGTCGCGGGGTATGCGAACAATTTGTCCAAATCATCGGAAATTGACCGTTCCATTCAGAGAAGTAGCTGCTCAACACTAATGGCGTATTCTTTTGAACACCGAACTGCCACACCGAGCTGTCAAATAATACTCGGTGTTCGCGGCAATTCCAGCGTGGTGTACACCCGGTTTCATTGTGTTCAGAACAACAAATACTGCACCGTCATCACGTTAGTGTCCAAATGGCGTTGACTTCATTTTGTTTCAATTTTTTTTAGTTTAATAGCGTGACTTTGTTGGCGCCGGTTGTTTGTTACTTTTAATTAAAATTAATTTTGATAGCTTTCAGTTTGAGATACATATTTGGTAGGTTTTTATCGATTTCATACAATTTCAGTCGCATTGTTAAAAATCACGAATGAAAATTAGGTCGAACGTCACTTCACATACAAAATCAAAGTTCTACCCAACCTCCACCGTCAAATACGTCGGTGGCGAAATTTCGAGTTCGGTGTCGACACCAAACGAATTTGGAGTTTAAACGAACATTTACATGAGCACGATTCCGTTTAGGTGTACGAGAAAAGAAACATTTTTTACTGTATTTCACACCAGTTGTACTATTGGGTGTTGAAAAGAAAAGGCCATAAGATTTCTAGGAATACTGACGTTTCTCACTCCTAAGACTTACACCAGCAACGCACCCCAGAAATCTCTTCTCTCTGAAAGGACCATGTATGATAAATTGTTTTAACGCCTCTATTTCTTGTGCAATATAAATATCTACGAAACCAGTGTCAAACAGGCCAGCTGTTTGACGTTTAGACTTTAGACCATCAAAAATCGCCATAAAGTCATGACGCAAAAAAAAACTTGATAGGTGAGACTGGGCCATCTAATAAATTTGCGGCGCCTGTATCTCAATTTGAATAAAATTAGCTTGTTGACATTTTTAACCATAAGAACTAGCAGTCAGGCTGCAATTATAAGTTCTAATTATTGCATGGGAATTAAGTTGTTAATTTGTGAGGTTCTTAATTAGAACAACTGTCAAGATTATGGATCAAAGGATTTATTATATTAGTTTTTTAATTTTCAAACTCAATTTATTTAAAATTCAAGACTATCAATCATGCCAGGGCAAACATTTGATTTTGTTGTAATGTTTAGTTTGAAAAAATATGAATTTAATGGATATTTATTTTTTTTAAATTATGAATAAGATGTACCTAGTGAGTGAACAACATCATGTATCGCGTGTGCGAATAATAATCAATCACAATCAATAATGAACTAGTAAATTTTGTACAAACGGATGTACCTAGTAAATAGACACTCATAAGTGAGTTAGCTTATAATTTCTGGATTTCCATTTTGTTTTTTTTTTTTGGGTTGCCAATCCCCCATAGGGTAAAATCAATGGTCAATAACTTAGTGTTCCGATCACACCAAGACACCATAATAATTGTAAGTATAAGAAGTTTAGGGCACACCAATTCTTATTAAATTTACACATGCATCAATGAATCAGTATGATAATAAAAATAATAAAAATTAGTATTTGTCATAAACCAAATTAGCTCGTGTATTCAATCTACCTTCTTAACTGTCATAAAAAAAATGCCAACACTCCTAGAACTGTGCAGTGTGCTGTGCACAGCTAAAAATAAATTATGTGTTTGAGATTTCCGCTGTAAGATTATAAGTCTCACTATAGTTAAGAGGAATTCCGGCTATGACGTATTTCTGTTGACACATGAATGACGTTACTTTAATTACTTTCGAATAGTCAGTTTGTTAAAATGCAGAGGTTTTAAGTGCTACTTTTCTACCAAAACTAACTCTGAGTGGGGTTACTCATAACTTTGCCGGGTTGGGTGGCTTGATTGATATTTTTTAGACTTGAAACTAACAAAAAAAAAAACAGGCAGAAAGTATGACCATTAAATAGTCGTGGTTTAATATCATCCCTCGACTTAGCCTTCGTTTGCCAACTAATCAACAATTTGTGCTCTGCAGGTGGTTATTCCAATACACATCCTTTGCACTGTTTTTGTGGACTTTGACATACATTTATGTTTACGGGAAGCACCGTGACAGTAACCGGCTACCACAGTAACTTTCACTATTTTCACTAGACTAGGTATTTCACTAGCCGCAGTGTTAAGAGATTGACCCTTCCGGGACATTGAATAATTTTTCAGGCCTTCAGTACTTAAGTAACTCTTTTCTGTAATTTTATGTGCTAAGCTTAGTTACCTACTTTGCACACACACTGCACAAGCTGTCACCAATTTTTGATATGCGAAAATTCGACAGACATAACAAAAAATAAATTTAAGTCTTGCATACTAAGACAATGCTCTGCGCTCTACATCATTTCATCACCTCCCTTCGCTAATGAAACAAAGGCAGACGATTAAATGGAATAATTTATACGAAGAGGCCTATTAACAACAACACCAAGTTACCTTGCCCTTGATTTAATGGCATTATTTATCCAACAAACTTAAAGATAATACCGCCATTAAGCCGTCGGGTCGTTCAGTCAATCCCAAGCTTCGCAGCCACATTCAAATGTAAATTCACCCCACTTCCCATCGATTCTTTTTAAGACAAAAAAAAAAAAAAAAAAACCAGCTGCCTAGTTTGGTCTACGAAAGTCTATAAAATGAAATTTTTCAAATTTGGACACCGAAGAGGTCACCACTGTTATCGGACGGTGTAATTAACCTTGCCGCACCGAACCGTGACCGAACTATAACCACCACCAGCGCCACCGACACGACAAGTGATGACGTTTGCCGTTGCCATTCACCAACTTGTAGTTCGATTGTTTTTTTTTTTTTTAAATCAATCCGGTTAAGATTGGAGATGCTTTCAGTGATTTCGATTTCATTTTTCACTTTAACATCAATTTAAAATTGTACTCATACTCTAATGAGGATCGTTATGTGTTTTGTTGATCGATCATGATCCTCGAGTGGGAAGAAAAACTTTCCACGATCAAGAAAATTACGAAAAATCTCCACAGTTTATCGAGTACTTCCTGGAAACACCATAGGCTTGGTTGGAGCATGCCAAACGACGATATTGTACCATACAACTGCTGCGCCGTGGGTTTTCTTTTAATCTAATAATAAGTGCAGCAGCAACGTAACGTGTCATCAACCAATGTAGGAGCATGCAAAGTTACGTGATGCCTCCGAGTCGGATGTCTGATTTGAAAATCGTGGGAATGATTAGAAAAATACCTTAAAGAAGACTCTTGTCACTCGGATTTTAGTCTACAGCTTTAAGTGGTGCAAATATTAATGGAAAAGGGAGTAATGCAGAAGATGCACGTTTTGCGATGCAATCTTATTGTGGCAGATATATTTTTGCTTTCACTTTTTGTGAAGTTATGGGTTGTCGTTCCATAAAGGCTGTAAGGCTGATTGTGCAGAGGCACAGCAACGCAAGCTTATATCTTAAGTTATTTGTTTTAAATCCCAAATAGCTTTTCTTATAGAGCTCGACTGCTAGACCTATATGCATGTACTCCTGTTTTACATAAATTTTTTTGGCAAAGATAGGTTCTGATTTTTGCAAAAGCCTTTTCTACGTTCGTCCCAGGATAACGGATAGGGGAACCGTTCCTCACCCATCCAATATGTATACGATTTTTTTTTACAGTCGGGCCACACCAGTTGAAAGAGTGGTTGAGTGAACTTTTTTTTGAAAAGCAATTTTGAATTTTGACTACCGATTTTCCTAATGATTTATGTCTCATATTCTCTTCCACAATTAGGGTCTTCACATGCTAACCAGTCAGGAATGGTTGTGCAATCACGGCAATCGACAATGCCATGAATCTAAAGAATAGAAACACAAGGTAGCCTCAGTTTTCTTGGAGCCTTGCTACAGTGGTTGCGTTTGTGTGCCGCTGCGCTTCTTTATACACAGGGTTTATTAAATTTAATGCATTGTTTGTAATATAGTGAAATAATAACCGTACCCCTACCAAACCCTTTTAGAGATATGTCAGGTAAACTGGCTAAGCTACGTCCATCTATCGGTATGTGTAATATATTTAGGTGTTTTGTGTTTGAGCTATAGAGCTGTAACTTGCAGTGTAGATTGCTCATCAATTTGTACAGACAGAGTATGAAATTGGCTAAGACCCGCCTACAGCCACGCTCAAAATTGACCTGAATGATCAGACAACCTCAAATCCAAATTTCATTTCAAGAGACATTTCGACTTAGTTAAACAAGCACAGGAACTCAAACTTTGGCGTTTAGAAATCGCGTCTAAAAACATTTAACTATCTATCCTTTAACTAAACTATCGATCGTCTCACTTTCACAGTGTTATATCCTTAAAAACTTGATTTATCTAAAAATTCTTTCTACATGGAAAAAAAATTTTATGAAAAATATTTAAGACATTAACTTCTCTAAATTTGTACCACGACGTTTTCAAGAAAAAATTTTTTTTTGCTCAAGTTTCCGCTTTTAACATTTCCCCATGGTTTCAAAGAAAAAGATTAAGTGATTTTTTTTTATCCATGCCCATTTATGGGGGTGATACAAACTGCAAGGTATGCGTATAAATTTGTATTTATTTTCATTCAATTTTACTGTAGGTATAGGTGCAACTGGGGTGCCGTGGCGTAGTGGTTAGTTCCTTACCTGGAAAAAAAAGACTCGTTCTTTTTCACGCCCCCCTCCGCGAGGGTCTGACAAGCCCTCCGAGAGTATAATTTGTCTTGAAAAACTTCTCAAAGTGCCGTTCGGATTCGGCAAAAAATTGTAGGTCCCTTTGTATGTGAAGAAATTAACACACACAGCATACATGGTTGAGAAATTGGCCGTGGTTCACCTCGAGATGTATTTATTTATTTGTTTATGGGTGCAACTTCACCATCGAACGGTTTCAACATCGAACACCTATTCGTTGTAATGAAACCTTCAGTTTAACAGTCTTATTCCTTCGGGATGTATTCGAGGCTGAATAACAGAATTCACAAAAGAATTTAGTATAACAGGTGAAGGTAACATAACAAAGGAGAAGTAAAATATTTTTTCTGTGAATTTCGATAAATTGTTAGTATCTTTTTTGATTGGTCAAAAGCTGATCAGCAGCCATTTGTCATCTCCTGCCAAATTCTTCACGTGCTGGGTGGTTGAATATTCAACCACTCAGCGAATAGCAACGAAATGTTGGGTGGCTATTGGAAAATCAAAATCGGATAAGTTCGTTTTGTATGCCAAAACCTATGCTAGGCGAGGTGCTAAAAAACCCGCATACAGTGCCCGAAACCGAGCGTTCACTGCTAAAAAAAAAGCAACCCAGAAAAATCATGCGGACATCGCAAGCGACACTTCCAAAAGCGAAGATTTTTCTAGCTGGACAATCTCGGAAATAAGTACAAAATAAGGGTTACAATCCCATCCCAATTGACCACTGTCAAGCTCCAAAATGCGTCAAAAAACTTGGTTGTTAAATTTTCGTTTCTATTAACTTTAATTGTGTTAAAATTTTGACAGTAAAGAATCTTCTTTCTTAAGAAAGGGGCGTGGCATCAACCCGTTTTTTTTAATTATTTTTTTTACTTATAAACGCCCCCAAAGGTGGGCGTGGCAAAAATCTATTCATTTGAGTTTCGCACATATCTGAAAATTCTAAAGTGCGAGTTTTTTGGATTTAAAGCAAATAAATATATCGAATAAAAACCGTTTATTAGAATGCATATGAAATATGACCACGCCTACTAGGGGGGGGGGGGGGTTTAGGCTTTGTTTTTAATGCGAGGATATCGTATACCAAATTTCAGCTTCCTACTTTCGTTAAATTCAAGCTATTTAAACTTATGGCCTATTTTTTTCAACACCGAATCGTACATTTGGTGTGGAATACAGTAAAAAATTGTTCTTTTCTTGTACACCTGAACGGAATCGTGGTCATAAAAATATCCTTTTGAGCTCCGAATTCGTTGGGTGTCGACACCGAACACGAAATTTCGCCACCGACGTATTTAATGGTGGAGGCTGGGTGCAACTTTGATTGTGTATGTGAAGTGACGTTCGACTTAATTTTCATTCGTGATGTTTCACAATGCGACCGAAATTGTATGAAATCGATAAAAACTTACCAAATATCTCAAACTCAAAGCTATCAAAATTGATTTTAAGTAAAAGTAACAAACCACCGGCGCCAACAAAATCACGCTACGAAATGAAATAAAATTAAACAAAATGAAGTCAAAGCAATTTGACACTTAATGCGATGACAGCGGCACCGGTGCAGTCTTTGTCGTTCTATACAAAATGAAACTGGGTGTACACCACGCTGGAATTGTCGCGAACACCGAGTTTTATTTGACAGCTCGGTGTGGCAGTTCGGTGTTTAAAAGAATACACCACTAAATTACTGTGTGTAAAAAATTTAGAACCTATGATTTGGGTTACTTGGTCTAAATTTATTTGAAAACAAAGTACATACATATTTGAGGTTGTCGTGACAAAATGTATCGGTGGTAGAGTCGGATTTGTCAAATATGAAAGCTGTCTTATCGAAAGTTTGCCAATGGGAAACAATTGGAAACTAAGCAAAGCCACAGAAGATAAACGATATCTTACACCCAACTTTTTGGTCAGATTTAAGAAGGTTTGGCAACCTTATAGAAACACGCTTTACTTAAGTAATAATTACGAAGTTTGCCAATTCGCCTAATGTTCAAAGCTTAGGATGTTTAAAACTTTAAGTGAAACACATTAACAAAGCCTCAAGCTAAGAAAAAAGAACCACACACCTACACTTTTATGGCGAACTAGGTGTGATTAAAAACCATTTAAAACATTGTAGAGTTTTTTGCGTTCATGTTCTGCTTGCCCAAAAACGTTGAAAATCAATTATGTAACTTTAGTGCGAATAACATCAGAGATGCGGCCTAATACCGGTTTCCTCTAATCCTCTTCCCCAAAATCATTTTAATATGGGTTGGTTTCACTTGAATTCCATTATTATTAAAAAATAATGTTCAGATAATTATTATATATACAATACATATGTAAAAATTATATTCGATATCAATTTGAAATGAATTATGTTAATGTGAGAGACCTGAAGAACTAGTATCTATAGCTTTTGAAAGTAGTTTGACTCGTTGAGAATTGAAGATGAGCCACATATCATGCTTGCAGTACAAATCTTATTGTTTGTTGACTATATTTAGAATAAAAAATTTATTGACTATCGTCATACTTAGTTATTGCGAACAACGAACAAAATATATATTTAATTGTGTACCTGTTTTAATTTAAGTCTTTGGAGTTTTTTTTTTCGAAGTATTTTTTTATATTTTTAATAGGCGGATGTTTAGACATTGATGGCTTTTGATGGAAATAAATGAGAGCGAAAATATTAGAACAACTTTCCATTGCTTAGTACAGGTTTCTATAGTGGAACAAAACTTAATAATTAAAGATTGACTTGATGGACGATATTTAACTCCATTGCAACCTCTATCTTAACTCCAATCTGCTCACAAGTTTATCTTCGTGTATGGTATTCACGCGACCAACTGCGTTCCATTGACCTTAGCCACAAATGATGTCCCTTAAAAGTTTGTGTCTTAATGGTACCCATAGTCCAATTGCAACTGCCCGCCTCTCTGTTTGGCATTGAGAAAAGCTAATAGCGTGTAAGAAAAACACACAATTTAGGGCTAAGTAGGCACACTTGAGGTACTCCACATCAATCACAGGCAGCTAAAGCAATTATCGCACCGAAAACATAGCCCATTGGTATTGTTGTGCAACTTGTGACCACTGATTTTTATCGTGCAGACTAAAGACTCCCACCCTCAGCGCATGGGTATACCAAAGACTCAATGGTTGTTGCGGAAACAATTTGAGATGACCATTGAACGTTCACCGCCCCCTTTTTGGGACTCAGATAAAGCAATGAAAAGGCTAATAATCTTTGGTTATGCAATAGTTTCCATAAATGATGTGTTGATTGTCGATTGCCCGACCGACCTTGTTCAGGTTGATAAAGGTGGCATGTAGGTTTTTTTGTTTATTCGATCTCATATGGTCTTCAAGGTCACAAACAAGACATAAAAGCTTACATGATTCATTTGTGCACGCAATTGTCACTTTAAAACAAGAATAAAAACGTTGGCGTATCAATTTCTGCTGCTTTAATCCGTTGTACAAGTGGAATAAGCTTAAAACCATTATAATTTTTTACATTTTTTATAGCCGCTTATGCCTTGCACACCAATTAGATGGGTTTGGTTCTTGCTGTCTAGCGTTAAGAGTTATTAAAGGCAATTCCATACTAGCTTTGATGTATTTGTCTTGTCTTCTCAAAAGCACTAGCCCCAACTACTTCGTCGATTTTGTTACCATATATTTTATTGAATATTGAAACATACTTAATTGCAAATGCAGGCTTAAGAACTGTCCAATCTCTTAACACGTCACCATCAAGGAAGGACGGAAACGGGTAAACGTGAAACTAACTCTAACTTGCCTTAAGTAGGCCTAAACTAACTTAAAATGCTCCCAACAAATCCGATTCTAATCATTAAACTACTTTAACCTCTCACCTAACACAAATTTTGGAAGTTACCAAATCGGATACCTTTAAGCCTGAGATTGTTCACCACAATTGTTGGCGTGAACAAATTCTTAAGCTCGCTATAGTTCTCCCTCATGTATGCCATGCAACCTAGATCAATCCAAAATTTCGTCATATAAGACTGTTATGATTTGGTGGAAGCACCGATGCACGATATCTCTAGAGAACCAATAGCCCGCAGTAATATCTTGCAATTCGCCCTCCTAAAAACAATAGAACTCTGCAAAATGATTGATTACCCCATACACCGTAGTGTCTAGCTCTTAGCCAAACCATCAACAATAACGCTCTACCATTTTAAAGGTTGTCACTTAATAACATTTATGCAACGGAGTAAGCTATGCAACGATCGTAAAAAAAACTTATCTTCTGCCGGTAAATTTGCGATTCGTTTCGCGTTCATTTTTTTTTACATTTTCGTGTGTTCAATAGTAAAGTTCTAAGGAGACACGAATGGCCATGGCACAAAATGTGTTACAAAAACTATCACGCTAAATTGCGAAACATCTATAAATAAATGAGACTCAACGAAAAAAAAAATAGATACAACAACAAAAAAAAAACGATGAACATCTGTTTGACTAAGCGTGTAAAGGCAACGCCACCGATGATATACTATGTTGACGTTTGGTGTTTGATTTTTGATTTCTATTGTTTTTCGCTAGCCAAGGGGGTAATTATCATTTTGAATAAATCCGAGTACCTTTGCCTATCTTTTTACGGATATGATCTAAGATTTATAATAAAAAAAAAAGTGGCGCGATTTGCTAAGGCTCCTCCATTAACTAGTGTTTGCTCTCTACCACTGGATTTTTTTCTGGAGTAGAATATTTTTCTGAAGATCCATTTGACGTCGTTAAAAATTCTATAAAGGTCGTTGAATTGTTGACGACGACGTCAGACGATGGTACAAAATGGTACGAATTAGATTGGACGATACGTCATGAACTGAGTGGCAGTAAATTGGATTGGTTTTAATAGGTTACAGAGCTGATGGAAGTATCAGATCAAAAGATAGATCCGACGTTAAGAAAGTTGGAGCTTTCTTTTGGTTGCCATTAGTGGGTGTACCATAGTGATTGATTGACTGGCATCGATAGCTTAATGGTGCGGTATTGGAATAGAAAGGTCAGTGTTCGCTTTAATGTTTGCAAACTACAGGATGTGTTTCGTATTTACCGTAGGCGTGGGAGAAAAAGAAGCAAAAATAGTTCAAACAAACGCCGGCTAAAATGGTCCTGTTTGCAAGAAATCCATTATTTGGCTGACTGCTAAGGGATTCACTATGAAGTCATATGACGGAAATAAGCCCCCTTTCTTAAATTCTTATTATTTTTAGCTACAGACATGAAAAGACGGCACGCGAAACCTTTTCCTTTACCATTGAGTTCAGAGCAGTGATATAAAAACGAAAGAGTTGAGTAGCGAACTTGAACATTTTTTTACCTTATGTGATTTACGAATTTATGTTCATAGCGATTGAATTATAGCTGTTGGCTCAAATTTTTTAGATCTAGTCTTTGATTCAAAATAGAAACCTTGTTTAGAAAAAAATTCACGTATTTTCTAGAGCACTGGGTGCAACGTATTTTGGGTATGATGCTTTTATATTTGAATCCAAGTCGTTATGAATGCACTCAATTTTTATTTCTTTTAACTTATTTTGCTTAAATATATTTATCAATGAAGAAATTATCAAGTATGCATTAAGGAAACATAATTTTTTACATGCCGTAAATTTAAAAGCTGAACAATGTCTCCTGATAAGTGTCTGAAAATGATTTGTCCTACACAGAAAATGGGAAATATTGGGCGGAATTTAAAGTGTATTATTTTTCAATGTTGATCCATATTATGCCTCTTTGCATAAGTCAACTATGCTCGAATAACAACTACAATAATCGCTAATTTTTACCAGAACACAGAAATCTACTAAAGCAGAAGTCTTTAGATTGATCTACTACAAAGCTACATTTCCTAAAGCCCTTAAAAAAAGTTATTACGTAAAGGATAAGGTCTCCTTAACGCAGATATTGTGACATATTGGACACAAAGGGTCCAGGATTTTTATTTTCCTGAACAGAAAAATATTTCTCTTTATCCCAAGCAACAATTTTGCTTCGGTAAGGCTCTAGAGTGGATGGTTTGTATAAGGCGTTATAGAAGTTGATTTGGCGCACTTAATCGAGACTGTTGCTTCAAAGTGTGGCTTCGTGATGCAAGAGTTACTGAAGCTGTTACTTCTACAATGCCTCCTGTTTCAAGCTATTATTATACACTTTTATATAGCTCCCTAGTACAAGCCCTTACTGAAACTTTTACTTGTGTAATGTTTCCCCCTGTTGCTCCTGTGTTGTGTAATTCCTCCTGCAAGTTTTACCGAAACTATTAGCTGTAAAAGGTTTCCTGTTGCAAGCATTACCAGAAATGTTGCTTGTCCATAGTTTTCTGTTGCAAGCCTTACCTTAACTTTTGCTTGTTTGAAGTTTTTTGTCATAAGGTTCACCGAAATTATTGTTTGCATTAAAGTTCCTTTTGCAATTTATCTGTTCATAGAACGTTAAATAAGGTTCCAAAGGGCTCACTGTTGCAACTTGCAAGCCTTACCAAACCTACCAAGGTAGAGGTTCACTTTGCATGTGAACTCAAACAGCACTATTGACCTATGGTGTGCCCTTAGGTTGCCACAGCTTGTGCGATCTGATGCATGAGGTTTCTAATAGGATGTGCCAAACGTAAGCATCTATGTAGGTGCAAATCTCTGTGTAGTTAAGAAGGAGACTAAAATTTAGTCTCTTTATCCAAAAGGTCTATTTTAATTCGTAGAAGTAAGGCTGGTGCAGAGTGCGCTGTCTGCTTCTTGCTTGTAAAGGATATTTGCAGTGGAAACAGAAGAAAGTTTCTTTCTGATTTTTGTCCCCACAGCTACGCAGGGAAGGTTGAGGAAGGTTACACCAAGTCTGGCCGCATTGTCTTTATTTGTCCAAAGACCAATGCCGAGTGCTTTCCGTGAATGCTTCCGTGAAGGCCTTCCTCTTTTTTGCGAGTGTGTTGGAATGTTGATTGGCATTGCCTTTTTGACCGGACTCAAATGATATCTCCTAGGAACATGGCAATACCGACTAAGCCAGTCGTGCTCAATTTTTCATGAGATAGGTTCTTTTACATGGAGTCTTCCTCAGATTTTCGTACTTCTTATTCTATTTCGCTTTGTTACTCCTACTGTCATGTGAAACATCTTCATCTCAGCTGGCCGTTAATTTTCTCTCATACTTCTTATATGCGCTGTCCAACATTCTGAGCCATATGTGAGCGCCGGACGCACAACTGCTGTGTAGAGCCTTCCTTTCAGCTTATGGGGCATTTTTCGGTCACAGAGTTTTCTCGCCACTTTGTTCACGCTAAGCTTACGCAATGATTGACGCCGTCATTACAGTTAACTTCGCTATTAATCTCTTATTAAGCTTATTTATAAACTTTTCAAACTTGGGAAGCACATTTTCATTCCATTAAATGTCTGAATTTGGCTTGGGTGGAACAGAGAATGGGCTGCACAGGTACTCTGTCTTCTTGTCGCTAATACGATACCACAGTTCCATGCAGTCTTCTCAGGATCAGAGTTCAGTCTTTTTTCGTCGCTAGTTGCAAGGCCGTAACTTGGGGGGAGATCATAGGGGTTTGATTTCCCCCGTAATTTTTGGCAAGTTGCAAGTGCACATTTTGCACCGCACCGAAAACAGAGCAATAAGTATGTTTCACTTTTTACGCTTAGGAAACACATTTCCATTCAATCTAATGTGTGGAATTGACTTGGGAGGATCAGAGAATTGCGCTGCACAGGTACTCTGTCTTCTTTTGGCTAATGCGTTACCCATTCTCCTTTTAAAATATCCACCCACACATCAAGTGCTCGCTACAGGGATGTATGATCTTCACTAATGATGGCCGCATTGCCAGCGAAGAACGACTGATGCACTTTGGGGTCTGTCAGTTTTCCTTCAAGCGGACAATAAAGGACTACAATGAAAAGCATGGTGTACACTGACTTAATTCGGAACTCATCAGTGGATCCGGAACGACATCTTACTCTTGTCTTTGCTCCCTCATACATGTACATTATCTGGCACTCCTCGTTTTCTAACCCATATGAGGTCTCCACATCTAGTTGATTAAAAAAAACCTTGAGCCCTGAGTTCTTTATCACGCTCGTATCCTTTAATGTCTTTGAGCGCTAGAACCCAAAGTAGCGTCACGATGAAAAGTTCAGCCAGTCAAGCAAGCGTGTTCCAGGAATTCATTATTTTAAGGATTTGTTATGGCTTACTCAATAGCCCTGGTAGCGGCTTAAATTAATTAAATAAATAGAATGGCACACAGCTCGAACAGCTCGAACCAGGGCCATCTTTTCAACAATGTATGGTGTGTGTGTCGATTTCTTTACATACATGACGTCGGTTTAAATAAATGCTTGGGCCCGTCAATTTGCTGCTTAAAGAATTCTTCATAACAGCAACAAGAGGTACGTAAATGCAATTGATAATTCAGCAAAGTGTGTGTCATTATAAATCTACCCTTACGTAAGAAAGGCCCCATAGGTGACGTAGGAACTTATAATTCAGAAATTAAATCAACCCGTCAAATGACTACCATTTAATAATTTGTTAGTTAAATTAAGTTCATTAGCTTCTTTGCTTATATTTAACGAAACACATAGTGGAGTCATTTGAGCCGCCATTAAATGACACATAATCTTTAAAATTCAAAATATTTAATGGATACGAATCTCGAAAACCCATTAAAAACTTTCGTGTTGATTAATTAACAATTAACAATTTTTTTGGAAATTTAATTGTTTTAACGCAACAATGCTAAAACACTCGTTATACAATCCTATAGGGTGGGATGAAGTTGAAAGCGCGATTTGTTACTCGCTATCAATTTGAGTAGATCAAATCTAAGTAAAAAAATTTTCTTCTTTTTTTCCTTGTGCAGTGTGAAACAAATTTTAATCATTACTTTTTACAATGCTATTTCTCGGTGGTATTAAAACACCAATCCAGCTTTCTATTAACTCTGCCCCTTTAATCTCTTAAATACATGCTAGGACAAGTACACCCACCCACGCAGTTAATATGGCTACGAGCCGTGTAACAACTTAGAATTTCAAACAACCTGAAGGTACTTGGCTTTTTAATGACAGTGCTAATTCGTTCCATCTACTTGCAAACTTACCACAATTGATTAAAACTCTGCGTGCCTCATGCGACCGACTGATGTTTATAAAAGAATTCACGGGCAAAAACTCCATAGAAGTGATGACCCACACATCTCTCGGAATTTTCGCATAAATTGACAATAAAATCTTTGGAATGAATCTTCAATATTTGTCATATATGGATTCAGCCGCATATTTAGTATTTACCAGCTTTAAACTATTTGTTTAGACAGTAATAAGGAAGAATAAACACGCTGCGCTCAGCTTAATTTTTATTTTGTATTTAAATGCAACTTGTAGCCCTTGAGGTAAATATATTTTGGCAAACAATTTTCTAATGGAATTTCAAATGCGTGAAGGCTTTTTAATGGGCTTAAATTGAAATCGACCCGGAAGCTTAAGTAGGCACGTTTCAACCGACGCTTAAGATTAATAGTGATTAATGAAGAGGTTGTGTCAAATAAAAGATGTACCTACATGTATATAGACAGCCATAAAGACATAACTTAAGTGGTGAAATTTTGATGAATAGACCCATAGATGGATCGATACTTACTCAGGTATTATGTAAAAATACGAAAAATCTTAATATGGGAACACGAATCGGATGAAAATAGTTTGCGTTGTGTAATTTCTCTTTATTTTGGGCAGTTATACTTTGTTGGTTACTTTCCCATACTTGACGAAGGTTATAATATGTAAAATACTTTAAGCAAGGGTCAACTTATAGGTCATTGTTGAATGTGTAGGGCTTTTCAATACCTATAGTATGACTTGCATAAATAAGTCACTTGGGAGGGAAATCATAAAGACGTGATCAGAGTAGGCAATTATTGTGAATAACTCTTTTTATTATTACCATCAGAGATTACCACATGGAATTTTATGAAGACCATGTCTAGAGTAGAGTCACTGGTAATTACCGGTGCGATTTACAAAAGCTTGAAATGAAAATTTAAGCAAAGCGTATTTATTTATAAAATTATTTTAATGTTCGTTTTCGTAGTAACAAGTGGGAATGTCCGTCTCTGTACGGCGGACTGCAAAATACTCTACCCTATCTACAAAGAAAACTGCCATGCCTCCAAAAAGTGGGCGGGATGAAAAAAAAATACACTGCTTTCCTTAAGACTGAGGGTGTGCCTAAAATATGCATCAAAGTTTTCAGATATTCTATCGCCTGACAGTACAAAAATAGTCTCTATCACCAGAAGATGAATCTATCTATCTCTTTTGATAAATCTAGAAGATGAATCTAGAAGATAAATCTTTCTATCTCTTATCTATGACCAGATAATGAATACATCTTATGAAGATCAGGAACTTATCAGTAAAACCCACTGTTTACGCTCATGATCTTGTGCTATTACTTTGTGGAAAATTTCTGCCAACACTCGTTAGCTTAGCTAAAAAAACGTAGGTGGCCTAATCATCTACCCTAAGGCAGAACTTGTCCTACGTCTACAAACAGTAGGGAGATTCCTGGTACAAAGTTGCTGACACTTGATTGCTCTGCTCTTCAACTATCTGAAAGTACCAACTACTTCTACTCGAATCAGTAGACTTAAGTAAATCAAATAAAGAAGAAAGACTTAAGAAAGCGTTTACAGTCTTATGAACCAAATCTGTGGAAAAAAAATGTATTTGCAAATAATAACGTACTGGCTCTACTTAGATATGAAAAGAATAAAACTTTCTTACTTTATGTGGCGTCTCAGTTCGGGCTGGACCAGGGCCTGCCAGCCAGCTCCCTTTTCAGCTAGCTGTCTCCAATTTCGCACACCAAGTTGGCTGAGGTCTCCTTTCAGTTGCGTACTCCACCTGAGTCTGGGGTGCCGTGGCGTAGTGATTAGTGTGTGTGCCTACTACGCCGGGGGTCTGGGTTCAAATCCTGCCATTGTCACCTGAAAAAAAAGACTTGTTCTTTTTCACGGTCCCCACCTCCGCGAGGGTCTGACAAGCCCTCCGAGAGTATCCATTTGTCTTGAAAAACTTCTCAAAGTGCCGTTCGGATTTGGCAAAAAATTGTAGGTCCCCTTGTATATGAAGAAATTAACACACAGTATACATTGTTGAGAAATTGGACCTGGTTCACCTCGAGCTGTTGCGCCACTCTATTTTTGCGGGCCGGGGCATTGATGTCCATCCGCTCTCGATGACCCAGCCATCGTAGCCATTGTTTTTAGCTGCAGCAACTCCACTGGCTGTCTATGCAGACGGGACGATAAATCGCCCGGAAAAATTTCCTTTCGAAGCAGCACAAAGTGTGTTCATCCTTTGACAGGGAACAGGGTCCACGCTTTTGCACCGTGAAGCAGGACATTGATCAGAGGGTCTTATAAATGAACACTTAAGTTCGTCGAGAGAGGGCTTTGCCTGCCTCAATTGCCTTCTTATTCAGGCAACAGGCAGCGATTGGCAGGAGTTATTTTCGTTTAATTTTAATGCTGGTGAAAAACAGAACTGACGTATGAAAATTTTGTCTAATGACCAGCAGTAAGCACGCAGAAAATTTTCAAGACCCTATCAAAGGTACAAAGAATGACATGCTTTATCACTACAGACACTCTGAGATCTTCCCCTAGCATAGAGCTGGAGACATTTCTAAACCCAACGATAATAAAAAAGATCTGACTGCAATAATGTAACAGATGCGACTGAAAAGAAAAAGCAAATGGATTTGAACAGCCTCAGGACATACTTTAAGCCTGCAAACATCAAAACTTCGTGGACAATTGTGAACGAGCTGGCAGAACTCATATTCACCGCATCGGTTTAAACACTGCCAAAAGCTTCGCTGATACCATGCTGTCAAGGGAATTAAGAATGAGGAGGTGATTTCCAAACCCAGCTATCCGAGCAAAACCTAGTTTTAAGTAAATCGCAAAAAACTTTTACGCAGTTATGGAGACGAGATAGGACGACCATGTCTTCTGCAATTTTGTGCCTCATGAGATGATGATAACAAAAAAGTTATCACCAAAGATCTTATTTAAATCATTATATTTAAGATTTAAATTAACTTGTTATGGATAGCTGCTTTTGGAAGTAAAATGTAACGTATCCTACTTTGGAAGTAAAATAATTAAAAAAAAGGCCTCTTTTGGAAATAAAATCACATTGAACAAAGCTTTTATAAATAAAAATTTTATTGAGTTCAGTCTCTTTAATCACATAGCTAAAAAAAAATATTTAAATAAATAATTTTATTATTTCACAGTCCATAGTATACGTTATCCTTATCACGTTTATAAGGCTTAGGTTTAACTTAATTGGAGAAGGAGATGTTTTCATCAATGTCACCACCAGCGTCTTCGATTTCAGATGCAGCAAGGATTTCTCTATAAAATACAATATCATCTGTTACCAAGCCCATAGCTTCCAACAATTTATTGACATCGTCGGGCTCGCTTGCTTTATATGGCTTGCCTGATATTTTTTGACAAGGCGAGTTTCGAGTCCAGCCCAATGTACTTTTTTTTTTTTACAGTGAATGCAAAGTGACTGCTCCACTGTAAGTTTCACAAAATTTAATCTTCCTTGAAGAGGTTTTCATGCCAAGGATTTTGGCATCGGAAATTTTGAATGTCTTTCTGACTTGAATAGCAGCTTTTGCCAAACCCTGCCAATCAAACAGCATAACATCTTCAAATAAAGTATGAATCGTTTCAAACTTAGAAAGCTGTCTCCGGGGCCATAATTGTCCCAATTTTTCAGCGGGCATATATGAATGACCCCTCACAGGAAAAAACCACTCAAAGTTTATCTTATTAATTTGACAAAATAGAGCGATCATGAGCAGGACTGTGTAATTTTTATTTTGCCTTGTGCAGCTATCCGAAAACAGTCTTATATTTGTAATATTTTTACAGCTGATAGGTGGTTTCAGAACTTCGTTTAAAAAATTCCAGATGCAAGACGCAATTTCATTGCATCCTCTCCCAGATTGGTTCTCTGTCCAGCGATAGAAATGAATATCCTTTTTGTCACTTAAAGGGCGCGCCCTATTGTGCATATGAACTACTATAGCAAATATGTAGTACCAAATTTGCCTGGAGTAAAAAGCTTCTACAATTTGATTTTTTGGTAACGGCTGGTTTTGCATCAGGTCGAAATTAGGGTGATAGAATTCGGTTTCACTCTATTTAGCTCCTGAAAAAATCTCTTACTTCTCATAATGTGCACCATATGTTCCGTAATGATCCGCTTCTTTTTCTCATCGTCTAATTCATGTTTTCTTTGAGCACATAGACGTTCGCATTCGCTGCAAGTATAACTTTTAATTGAACCAAATCCCAAAATGAAACTCTCTGTAAAAACCTAATAGAAAACCAATAATTTAAACTGCTCAATTTTAACAAAGTTAGTATAGCTTGTATAGCTTGTAACTGCAATGTTTATTTTTTGTGTTCAGTCCTTTGGAAATACTTCGTGTTCCACTTTCAACTATAGCCATGTCCTCGCTTTTGCCACACAAAATTTCTGTATCAGAGGGCGTCATAAGGGTTCTTCCTTCTTCGACTCCAATGACCTCCAAAACAAGACTTTGTAAGACTTCTTCCGTAGAAGTTGATTCTATGTTTAGTGCTTCAGAAGGCATATCAAATTGGAATTCGTCATCTTCAGTAAGACTGTTGACTTGAACATAGGACTCGCAAAACATAAGCCACATTTTTCTGATATTCAAGTCTTATGCGCCCGT
Organism: Neoascia interrupta; assembly: GCA_947623515.1. Classification (NCBI taxonomy): domain Eukaryota; kingdom Metazoa; phylum Arthropoda; class Insecta; order Diptera; family Syrphidae; genus Neoascia; species Neoascia interrupta. The sequence goes on from OX392462.1 coordinate 25,618,307, forward strand.
AGTGCTTTTCTTTGCACTTACTTGATATGTTCGACTTTATTTGCTTTTATACGCTCAGTAGCAAGACTTAATCGTTTGCCTACTCGAGCTTCTTTTCGGTTCAAATTATTATTGAGTTTTAAGTTGGCTACTGCCAAAGTTTTATTCTTTGTAATCCCAAGTACCGGCAAGAACGTTTTTTGGCAACCTGGGAAGCTCCCTGTCAAGCTGGGAATCCCGTAGGACAAAATTTGTTTGCGCTTAGCTCCAGCTCTCGTTCGCTTAACTGAAATGAACCTGGCTGAGTAATGCCGCTTTTCGACTATGTTGCGACACTCATAGTACTTGTTGTGAAATGATTCCAATTCGGAGTCTTGAAATTTAAGAATATGACAAGAAGAGCCTTCGCTATGACTGCAACCTATTTTCCAAGGTTTCACCCTCAAGCGCCTTTTCGTTTCCTTCTCTATATTTTTTTCCACGTTGTCGGATCAATCTTTCGCTTTCTTGATTTTGAAGAACAGCTGGGCGATGAAGTGAATTCCTCCAATAAATCCATCGTAGTTCAATTCTGAGCTTCTTCCACTAATTTGAAATCAGAAATAGAAAAACTTATTAAACTTTTCCTATTATTCTATTAATTAAAAAAAATATCGTGCCTAATAAAAACTCCATGCGCTTTGGACTACAACTAGAAGCGAACTGCCAAATTGCCGCGCACGAAACGTCAGACTGATGCTTTTTTGTATGGGGAGGCCTTTTTGGAAGTATAAAAATTTGAAGCCATTTTGGAAAGAACAATTTCTAGTCAGTAGGCTGTTTTGGAAGGAAACACGTTTTTTGACATCAAATTACTATGCTTTTAGCTTGCTTAGGAAATCATTTTTCATACTGCTAGGTGCGCGTTGAAATTGTCTTCAAAATGACATCCATATCGCTTTTTACGATTTTTGGTCCGATAGCTGGGTTTGGAAATCACCTCCTTTTTCATGTGCATATTCAATGGGTGTTGGCTTGTATCTCTTGAATAGTTCGTTCCAGAGGTTTGCTTGATTCGTAAAGTGTTTGTCTACGTAGCCGAGAGGTTATTGCGCAATCTCCCCATACCCGAAGATCTCTTATCTGCTTCACCCACCGATCTTCCTTAGGAATTGCACAATCCAATCTCCAAGCACACGATGCTCACCAGGAAGAGGGGTTTAAATAAAAGTTTAAAAACAAAAATGGTTTTAAGAAATCATAAAAACCATGGGAAAACCTGTTTTCTCTTAGCTAGGGAATAGGTGTCTATCCTTTGATCATAGACGTCTATTTCTACGCATCTCAAAAGTATTTTTTTTTTTTTTTTGTTGCGTATCTGTGAAGTGCTGTATGCCTTCGCAACATATAAAATCAAATGTTGAGCTGTCCCAAAACGTTTAAAATTTTATAGCTTCTTATACTCCCAACTAAATTCATTTCATACAAATTTAAACGCAACTAGGGAGCCTAGCTAAGTCTCAAATTTATTCCAAAAAAATAATTGCTAGCATTATGCTTGAAAGACGCATAGTGGCTTTAATGACATGCACCTCTCCATTACGTGAAAAACGTACGTAAGGAGCAACAAGTCGCAAAATTTGTGGCACGTTTCACTATTTGTTTAAAATTACTTTTTTTCTTCTACAATAATGACTGAGGGACATCATTTTTTTTTCAACATCATGTTAACAAAAGGTAAGGGCATATTTTCCATAAGAGAGTATTTTTCCATTTTCAAGAAGCATGTGCGTGACACTCTTGATAAATTAAACGCATTCTTGCATATACAAAAAAGGTTACTTAAATCTTAAACTATGTGACACTGAGGACTAAAATTTTACGAGAATCGAACCTCAGAGCTATTTCTCTCAAAAATATTTTCAGTACTTAAATGATATGATCTTGTAAGGCACGACGTTTGGGTAATCTTCTCCAAACTTTATGTAAATGACATAATATGAATGATTTTCCTATAATATAGCAACTGAAATTAATGAAGTTCTCGATAAATCAGTTATCCAATTTGTCTTACCCCAGCTCAGACACAATCACACATGTACAACATCTTAATTGACATGAAACTCAAATGTCAATAACTCCCACAATTTGCTTCGGTAATCAAATTCAAATAAATTCCGAAGTCGGCGATATTTTTCTGTATGAATTCTCGCCTATCCATCAATTTGGATACGAGAATAACTTTCCGAGAAATTCCCACACAAAAGTAACATTGTGTGAGCCCAACATTCTGTAAGCTCACATCATTGTGGAATGCCCGCATTAATTATATCTCAAGTTGACAGAATGCGAGCAACCTACCGCGAGGTGTGTAATTAAAAATCACACTTTTGCAACCGACTCGACACGACCGACGCGACGTGTGGTTATTATGTCAGTAGGTCTCTGGGTGTACAATATCTAACATTGAGTTGTTTTTCTTCTCAGAGATACACAACCACACAGCCACACAACTTAATCGTTGTTAATGAGTTTCTTTATGTCTTTCTTTATTTTAGATACCAATCTGATGCCAATGGTTGCACTTGACAGTTAGTAAGATGCCAACATGCGATAACAAAGCAAAGCCAACATCTGTGGGTAGCTTATCTGCGGCCGAACTTGATCACCACGCCTCTGAGGCGGCCAAAGTCAAACGCACCAAAGAACAAGCCTATTTCAATTCATACGATTTCGACGCAATCGAAGTGCTGCCCTACGAGGAAGGCGAAGAAGATCGCTCCCACACGCTCCAGCATCAGCATCATCATCACCATGGAAGCCATTCGGGCCATCATCCCAAGTTCACTGTGGGTGGATGCAAAGCCTGCCATCAGACATCACAAACTGCATCGGTATCACCAGCGTCGCCAGTTGGGAATAGCGCAACACTGCCAACTATCAGCCACAGCCACAGCCATAGTCTAAATAGTAGTCGACCTCATCACCATCAACAGCAGCAGCAGCAGTTGATGAAGAAAAAGCAACAGCTGCCATCGTCCAGTCATAGTTCCAGCACCAGCAGCAGTCTCAGTTCCTTTTCCCATCCCAATAACGTGACGGACTCGAAGAGAACGTATTTAAAGCGGATCGGTGCATTTTTTACATCACATCCGAGGGACAAACGTTCCTCAGTTGAGTCTCTGACGGACATCGAGAAGCAGGCCCAACAGGCGAATAGTTCCGCTTCGTCAAGTCAAATTTCGTTGGATGGCAACAACATTAGATCGGCGGCGACGACACTAACTGTGGGAAAGCTGACTAACACTGGGAGTAATAGCCGAGATGTTGTCATAGATGACGCTGTGAATAGTAATTTCCTCCTGCCAAGGGCGATGCTAAAGTATCAGAGGTAAGTGATGAATCTAGATGAAGTTATACGCTCAAAGCGAACGGGAGGCGGGTGCTGTATATTTAGCAGACAGAATTTAGGAAAAAAAAAGAATGGAAGTGGGCTTATGTCTCAGATGACAATCTCTTTGTTGACTTTAGTGTAAGAGGTTGTTTGCATGTAAATTATGAGGGTAAGCTAAAGAGCCTACTTCATGGATTGACTTGAAAAGAAATGTGCACCGGAAACATACAAACATACAAAGAGCTTTTACGAGGAGCTGAGGCTAAGGATGGAAGGAGGCGAGCCATGTTTTGCATGGAAAAGTAACGTAACGTTAGTTGTAGTCTTTGATATAGGTCAAACCTTTTAGTCAAAGGCGATAACAAGGTTATTGTCCTAAGTTTTTGTATAAAGCTTTGTCGGTGAGGCTATTTGTGTGATTGTTTGCATTACACAATTGCTTTCCGTCCTTCTTCTTATTTTAATAGAGGTGACGTTACGATGTCAAAAAACAAATAACAAACAGTATCTTATGCCTTTGCCATAGGGGCCGCTCCCCAATATAAGCAACGATACGTTCGGTTAGCTTTTTAATTAATATAAAAGATCGTCGTTCTTTAGAAAGTTTTGAGTAGCATTTTATTCTGCTGGGCATTTTCAGAAAGTTAAAGATTTGGGTGAGCTTTCATTTTTGACATTTTGAGCGATATTTTATTATTCACAAGTATGAAAGTGCAGGACTTCGCCGATAATGAGCTTCAATATACTCAAACCTATTAAGCACTAAAACTAAAAGTTTTTCAGCCCGAATTGACTGTATGTATGTCAATTATTTGTGTTGAGCACGCCATAAAAATGGGCTGGGCTGAATACTAAAAGCATTTAGTACTAATTTCAAAGCAAAAATTCCAAGCAAAATAATTTCTTTAAAAAGCAAATATTTCCTTAAAACGCCCCCTAAAAGTGAGCGGTATGTAACAGGCTAAGGAAAAGGTAATAACTCCAAGAATGAATTTCTATAGTCTCTATAATATCTTAGAATGAGTTTTCCGAAGAATCTGGTTTTTAAATACTTAACACATTAAACGTGGGCATGGTTGATGGTTAAGGCGGTTCATTTTTTGTCTTAAATAGGTAGAAGTCTAATTATAGGCTTCTGGCCAATCTGGCTCCGCACCAAAATTTGAGTTCCTACGCCTTGTCTAACTTGACCAAAAGCCATTTTGAAATCAAATGTAAAATAAAGATTGTCTCCCATATTGAAGAAAATAGTGGGCGTAGCTGTTGGTGAAATTAAAAAAACTTTCACATTTTATCTGTGCAACAGAAGAACCAAGATGTGCTTAAAGTTTCAGCTCTCTAGCCTGATTTTAAAGCTACAATTCATGCTGTGCTTGTTAAAACTTGCCCCTTATGCTATGCATACAACAGGTGCATATATAAGCTATATTAGAAGCAATATAAACACCAAGATTCTTTGAATCCTGAAAACCAAACCGGAAAATTTCTGTCGAAAAAGACAATCGAACCGAAAAAATCATGCTTTATTTTTAGAGAGTCCTTAAAAGGAATAAACGAAAAAAATAAAAATATGGGGGTAAGGTAATTTATTTTAATATCTTAAAATGAGCAGCAGAATCAATATGTTACGAATTTTGTGACTAAAATCTTTTTTTGTAAAAAAAAACAATCCTTTTAGTATGGAACTCTTAAAAAATAAATTTAAAAATTTATGAATTGTAAGCTTTTGAATGGGGGGTGCCGTTGCGTAGTGGTTAGTGTGTGTGCTTACTACGCCGGAGGTCTGGGTTCGAATCGTACCATCGTCACCTGAAAAAAAAAGACTCGTTCTTTTTCACGGTCCCCAGCTCCGCGAGGGTCTGACAAGCCCTCCGAGAGTATTTTTTGTCTTGAAAAACTTCTCAAAGTGCCGTTCGGATTCGGCAAAAAACTGTAGGTCCCCTTGTATGTGAAGAAATCAACGCACACCGCATACATTGTTGAGAAGTTCGCCCTGGTTCACCTCGAGCTGTTGCGCCACTCTATTTATTTATTTTACGCTCTCGAATAGTGGACCTGATTTGTGGACCTTTACCTCTTTTCAACACAGTCGATGTACTTTTATACAAATAGCTGTTGCGTAGCTGCCAAGAAATACCCATGAGTCATGCGTAAGAAGCTGTATTCTTGTACTTCTGATTAAGTACCTAATGATCATTCGTCTTTAAAGCATAGCGTTAACCCAGTTTAAAGTTTGGGATCACTAATCACGTCGGCTGAAATTTACAGCGAAAAAAAACGCTAAAATTGTTTTCAGAAATTTTGAATACAAAAATCTAGAAAGTGTAAAGAAATCTTAAAAAGGATTTTTTCGAAGTTCTTACAATGAGTTTTATTACTCAGAAATTGTTATTTACGTCCAAATTCCCTCCAAAAATGGAAAAAGGACCTCACATGGTATCACTTCGTTGTCCGTTCATCCGTCCGTCCGCACGTGTGACTTCTGAACGGCGAGTCGCTGAAAGATGAAATTTAGTGCACTTATTAAGTCCGTGAAATAAATGAGAACGCATTCAGGGGCAATTTTTTATGGACACAATTAACAATTTAATTTTATTTTAGTTTGAATTTTGGCGGTAAAAAAAGCAAAAAGTGTTTCGTCACTTATCTTAAAAGGTTTAACAGCCTAAATTAAAAAAATTCAAAACTACACTAAACAATATTGAATTTTCAAATATTTTCGAAATTTCGCAAAATATTGGAAAGTTTTTAAGAAATAAGGAATTGTAAATACATATATGCCCGTTTGCAATGTGTTAAAGCTCATAACTTTTTAATCAGTTCATTAAAAAGCTGATATTGGGCAAATTTGTATAATAGTCGCTTCAAGCAAAGGCTTTAATCAATTTTTTGCTAAACCGTTTCAAGACTGCGGTTCTTACGTGTTTTCGAAGAAAAAAAATCGCGAAAAAACTTTGTCCCCACCACCATCTTCGATGTTGTAAGGCCAAATGCTTTGAAAAAAACACACACATCCCCTATATAATAAAGCGCTATATGTGCGTAAGTATGTCACGTACAGTCGCCAAATGACGAGTCCAAATCGGGTGACTCAGTAGCTCACTGCGAGAGTGTTTCGTTGATTCGAAGTTCAAATTGCGTTCAGGGCCAGAGGCAAAGTTTTTTTTTTAATAAACTGCAATGTTTTTATTTCCTTGAGTTCATTAGAGTTTCTAAAATATTAGTACCGAAAAACGGAATGCTTCACGTTTAAAGGATTCCTCCTCTTTCTGCCCACTTCCTCAAGAATTAAAGATTCCTACAGCTCCTGCCCGCTTCCTCCAGAATACCTTGGGCTCATTGGAATATTCCTTGGGTTCATTGGAGTTCCTGGCCTGGTAGTTCCGAAAAATGCTATGCTTCGCCTTTTTTAAGGGTCCTTACAGCTCCTGCCCACTTCCTCCGGAATTCATTGGCCTCATTGGGTTCATTGGAGTTTCTGGCCTGGTTGTACCGAAAAGTTATATGTTTCCCCTTTATAAAAGAATCCCTCCAGCACCTGTCCACTTACTCCAGAATTCTTTGGGCTCATTACAGTATAACATGGGCTCATTGAAGCTCCTGACCTGGTTGTACCGAAAAATGATATGCTTCCCCTTTTTAAAGAATCCTTACAGCTCCTGCCCACTTCCTCCAGAATTCTTTGGGCTCATTACAGTATTACTTGAATTCATTGGAATTCCTGGCCTGGTAGAACCGAAAAATGATATGTTTCCCCTTTATAAATGATCTCTCCAGCACCTGCCCACTTCCTCCAGAATTCTTTGGGCTCATTACAGTATTACTTTGGTTAATTGAAGTTTCTGGCCTGGTAGAACCAAAAAATGATATGTTTCCCCTTTATACAGGATCTCTCCAGCTCCTGCCCACTTCCTTCAGAATTTTTTTGGGTTCATTGGAGTTATTGGCCTGGTAGAACCGAAAAATTATAGGCTTCCCCTTTATAAAGAAGCTTCCAGCTCCTGCCAACTTCCTCCAGAATTGTTTGGGTTCATTGGAGGTCCTAACCTGGTATGTAGTACCGAAAAAATATATTCGCCTACTTTATAATACCAATAAAGGAGCTCCTGTCATAAAGATGAAGCATATCATTTGAAGTTAAAAGTAAAAAGGTAAAATAAAAAGTTAAAATTAAAAAGGTAAAATAAAAAGTAAAAAAGGGTTGGGTTGGACACAAAATGCGTCGGGCGCAGGCCAATTTTTTATTTTTTATTTTAATAGTTGTATGCTGCGTTGTTCCTGTCGTACGACAGGCTTCTTTACTTGTCTGAAATAATTTGTCATATTCGGAAAAACTATAGAAAATTTTTGAATTTTTAGCAGAGTCTTTGATCTAGCTTGAAAGCTTCAAAAATATTTTAAAACATATTTTTCAAAATATTCTTGTATCTTAACGGTAAAAACGAATATAATGATATTTAGTTTGTGTATAAAACGTGTGAAGGAATTTCTAAAATTTTTAAGATCTTTCAAAAATTACGTTTTTGACTTAAAATTTTCTTAAACGATTTTGTAAAGCAAATTAAAAAAACCCGCATTTATAACCGATAACTAAAAAACTTGTGTTTTTTATATTTTAAACCAAAAACAAAATATAGCGGTATTCAAAAAAAAAAGGATTCTAAAAAGCCGGTTTATGGATTTCAAATCAAAAAATGCAGAAAAAACAGAAAAAAGCTAAAAAAAAACCCGCGAGCAGTTTTCAAGGCTTGTTGCCTGTTTTAGGGAGAACTACTAAATTCATAGGCCTTAGCTATTGGAAGAAAACTGGCTGATTCACCAGAAAAGCTTATGCTTTCCTCCTTTCCTGAAAAGGCAAATCCTTTTTAAATGTTAATAAAACTGATTACGCAGGGATCGCGATGGTGCCTAGTATTTCAGAATCTTGACGTTCTTGTTGACTTTTTGAATTGTTTGATATGTAAGAATATGAGAGTTCGAGGTCTGTTACCACCACTTTCGGTCATAATTGAATGTTGTTTTTTTTTGCCTTTTATAGCATCTCAAGGTTTGTTCTTAAAACTAAATTCGAATGTGACTTTACTTCTTTTATTTATATCTCACAAAAATTGCGGGTGCCGAGTATTACTAATAAGAATAAGGTGCTAAAACTGTGGACCAAAGCCAAACATTTGAGCACTATTAAGGGTGCTGCTTTCGATTTGTCGCTTGTCCTCAGGTAACATATTATGATCAATCAGTAACTTCCCACAACAGCTTATCGGTTTGAGTGGAAAAAAACTAATCGAAGCTTTTACTTCATGTCATGGTGTTTTAAGAAGACCACCCAAAACCAGAGCTCTGACATTTCAATCGCCTTGCACCTTAAATTGGTCCAATTAATTCTGACTCATCATCAGCCGTATCAGTAAACATTAAAGTGATCGCTCATTCAGTCACCTCAAGACAAGCCAATTCGATTTTTACACAGCGAGAAACAAAAATCAAAGTAATGACAGTGACCTTTGGAACACATGTTAACAGATAAAAGGGGCACAACTTGTCAAAGTCCTCTTATCGGTCTTTATTTTCTCGACCTCCACCATAAGTGGCCCTAAACAGATGTAAGCCCAATTTGTCGTAAGCCACTTGTACTGTGCTGGGCTATAAAATAAAAATAAAAAATTCACTGTCACTGTCACTGGTTGTTGTATAAGGCACACACTATAGTCTCCCCCTTTTGAGCTTCTTAAGCTTTTGTGACGACTCCTCACGAAGGTCAACTATTAATAAATATAAGTTTTTCTTTATAAGGCAACAAAACACAGACGATTGATTTGTTGGATAATGAAGAAGTCATGTTGGCTGTGGTGGTATATGGACTCCGGTGAGTTATGGATTCAAGTGATTATCGCATCAGAGTGGGACAATGATTACAAGTTTTCGATTAAGCACGGTCATGTGGTCATGCATTTTGGTTTATGAACCAAAGTAGCATTGTTTGACTGTATAATACCTTCGCCCACCTTGCACAGTAGATGGTGGATCATTAGTGGTAGTTCTGCGCCTGAGAGTGCATTAAATAAATGTAGATACTTCAGCACTCTGAAGGTCGTTTGAATGATGGCTGGTGAAGCAATTAATCAGAAAATAAGTCTCTTTGAGGAAGGGGATAAATTTTTTTAAACCTCTATCCATTCGATTAGTTTCGTAGTTGACTTGATCTGAAGGCTAAATTTGTTAATGAATTTATCTTCGTTTGTAGGACCTACATTTCAGAACATCTCAATTAGGTAGCCCCACAATGGTAACCTTCAGTTTTTCTGAATCTGATGCGAAGTTTGTGCTGTTTTTTTCGCCGAATAAGATGCAATTAAGTCACTCGTAATTGTGTGACATTTAGAATGTGAGTTATGGATTTTATTCCAAACCTTTTACTTTTTAAAGGGATATTTTGTTGTTCAAAGCTTTCATTTTACTTGAGATAGTGAAAAAACCCAAGCTGATTCCTGCTTGGCCAGTTAATCCCTTCTATATTACTGTGGCAGAGAACCCAGAGCATCGTAATCTCAATAATTTTGTCACTCGTGACCAAAACTTTGCGATTATTGTCGATTTTGCGATCCTGCCAAACGATCCCTTTATTATAAATGAAGTTGAAGTTTAAAGTTGGAGTTGAAAGTGTTTGATTTTTTTTTCGTATTAATGTATGAATTTTGGCGTCTTGCTCCGACTATGTTATAAAAAATTGTCGGGCTCGATTCGTTTAGCAAAAATATCTCAAAAAGAGTGCAACTTTAACATATACCCATACTTGGCCACAGCCGCCTGCCAGATGATTTGCACCTTTTTGAGCGGCGCAAAAGAGAGTTCAAATCCTTCAAATCTGAGATGCGGTCCACCTTAACGCTGTTATACTTAAAAAAAACATGCTTTTACAAAGAAAGTAGATAGAATTTTAGGGCAAAAAACAAGTGCATAAGAGGATGTTATATTTAAACTATAAGTGAGACCAACAACTTTAGAATAAAAGGACAAAAATATCAAACTAATTCATTTTTTTGAGACGCAGGGTCAGCTTCTTCCGTGCGAGAAGAGTTGAAATTAAGGTTGTCTCAAATTAAAGCCAGTTTTGGGCGTGGCCGTTCGTGGATTTAACTTATTTTTGCACTTCGTCTGTGAAAACCAAGCAGTGCACCACGTTTCAGATGTCTAGCTTAATTATAAGGACCTAAAACCTTCACACTTACAGACTTAATCCATTCACCTGTCGGTCTCGATCATTCTCTAAAAGGGCTTTGGGTCTACGGTGATTATTTCAATGTGTTACAAACTATGCATAAAAATTTCTATATGCTGGGGTCAGGTATAAAAATACCTTTGAGCAATCCTAGCGCCATCTAGGATCGAAGACACAGCCTTATCGAACAGCCTGTAAGAAGAAAAGAAACTAACTCTTTCAAAATTACGACAAGTTATTGAAACTTAAGTTTTTTTTATTCAGAAAGCTACTGTGATCAGGTTAGCAAGTTCGAACCGTTACCGCGGCGCTGTCAATCTGTCAAACAGATTTGGATTGAGGCTGGTTTGTGTTTGGACTTTCTGTTCTTTAAATATTTTGCCTGAGCAAGAAAGGCTTTTAGCAGATAATATAAGATCTGGACCCATTTAAAACCAAGATCATATAAAAACAAAAACTCAGTATTTTTATTGCAAATTTTTATCTTAGCAACTGGAAAAGTATCAAATTATTTTTTTTTATAAAAGTCACAAATACGTTAAATAAGCTATACCCAAACAGGTACAATGGGAATATACGGGTTCTAATTTTTAGTATGAAAATTTTTAAAACATGTTTCTTCTACACAGAGAGCAGTGCCGCAAAGCTCGCAAATCCATCTTACCCGCATGTGACACATTCTGCATCTAAGTGGCTTCTTCTTGATTCTTTTGGGAAAATGAGGTCCTTCTGCAAATCGAACACTTTCAGCAACTGAATGCTTTGAGCTCAAGCCTTGAATCGTATACTTCCTGAGGTAGGGCCGAGCAATATTTCTTTGGAATAAAAGAAGATCATCCTGGGAATCCGTTGCGACCTTATATAGTTTCCAGGCATTTACCAATGTAGAACCTAGCATTGACGTAAAAAGTGGCCACCACCACTTTTTGCCTCTGATTTTTATTTTGTATGCGTTTACTGCTTGGTCGTGAAGGTCAACACCCCCCATTCCTTTGTTATAATCAGCTATGAGATTAGGCTGTGGTATTAACACCCTTTTTTTCTCTGTCGATGACCAGCGTTTGACATAATTTAATGGTTGAACGGAGTCAAAATTTGTGCCCATTGTAACCACGCTATTGTCATTCCACTTCACGTCGTAGCTTTGCTCAAAGTAGTCCCTTTTTTCTTTCTTGAAGTCTTTTTTCAATTTCAATGGGCATTTTTTTGTACGGTTCTCTCTTGCTGTTGCAGTAGCTCTAAAACCTTTCAACCTCAATAAACGCAAAAGCTCATGTGACGTAAAAAAATTGTCGAAATAGATGATATGAACAGAGGGAACTGTAATGCATTCCAAAAGCTCAAGAACAACTCGAGGTCCTAGTGGCATATTCAATTGTTCAGGCTTCACATTCTTCGCACCACAGTATGTGTCAAAATTATATAAATAGCCGCAACTGCTCGTCAACATCCAGTTTTTAAAGCCAAATCGAACAGGTTTTCCTCTTATAAATTATTTCGATGAATGGTGTCCAAAATATTTTATCATGGCTTCATCGACCGATAGTTTTTGGTGCATAATGTCCCACTTTTGGAATTTTTGGCTTAGCAGGTTCATAAGGGGTCTTAGTTTGGCCATTTTATCTCCAGAATCTATTTGGCTGTTGTCAAAATTTATAAGAAACGCACAATTTCGGTCTTTATCCAATGAACTTTGTTAAAAAAATGTTGTTTAGATGTCAAATGCGAATCCATTTAAAAAAGTGACAGATAGAGCAATGGTAAAGCGATAAAGTGCATTAATTTATTGTACCTAAGCGGGTACAGTGGTAGTAAATGGGTTTAATCAAAAATCAAAAACATGTATTTTTTTCAGCTAAAAATAAAAATCTTTCTTAACACGTTTCCGTATTACAAGTCGTTGTTCACAAATTGATAAACGTTTTTGACAAACGATATGTATAGGAATAAATTAATGTTTTTCCGAATTCATAATCATTTATCACTCATAACTAACTAGTATTTTGTTCACACTTTTAAAGCTCTTCCCCAACGCGAAACCAATCACAACCACCTGTCTTTACTCTGTTTTGTAGCCATTGCCGTCAAAAAATCAATGCCGAAAGCTATGCAATGCCCCAAATCACAGAAAACCCACATTTTTGAGTGAGTTCCTCGCAAAGCCTTGCGGCTCCTCGGTAATTACAGTCCTGAGTACGTAATTGAGTGGCTATTTCATCACTTGATAAATAAATTGGCCATCCAACTCCAGATTGCATCTAATACCACCAAGATGGCTTGTCGATGACGCTGATTGCGCGCAAGTGCAGTAGCAGCGCGTAACCAGTCCCAACTTACTGCCTGGTCAACCTTGCATTCTTTTGCAATGCAATGGTGAAATGAATACCATTGCCGCAGATGTGAACCGCAGAACTAAACCATCGCACTCAGAGAGCACCAACTGGTTGCTGCGGTCGCCAAGCTACCCTGCCGACAGGCGACCCGAAGATATTTTTTTTGTTTTTATGTGAAGAGGAGCCCGTTTCGTTGTCGAGGTGAAGAATTTCATCTTCAAATCTTTAGCGAGCTCGAGCATACACCACATCGCGACTGCCATTAATATTGCATAGATTCCGACAAGTCAATAACAACAACAACCACTCGAGGAGCAGTTTAAAAAAAAAAAAATTATATGCACGCGTTTATGTGCACCTCGGACTGCATTTCGATAAAGAGGTTAAGGCTTTAATCAGGCGCCTAGCCGGCGTGCATCCGACGGGCCAGTGCCAGCCGCTTGCAGCTGACTTTGCGTGGTTGTTATTTCCACATTGAAGCCGCATGTTATAAATCTTCATTTTGTTTGTTGGAAACATGCCAAAAGGAAGACACAATCGACATTTTTTTTTTGGACGCATTCTTTGCCCGGATTGTTGCGCAATATACACACTACTTGCTTCAGCCTTACACCAACTGACATTAATTCGTCCATTATCATGTAGTCAATATCAATATCATCAAGATGGGTGGTAATGACACGAATCGTGACACTTACCTGACCCGCGCCAACTCTATACGTATGTATTGGTGTATCTGACGGCAGATGAGGTTTCTTGTTTCCTCCGACAGAATGACAGCTTAGGTTGGCTGTAATGGCAGCCTTCTTCGCATTGCAATTGAGGTCGATCGGTTTGATGATTCTGCTGCCAAAACTTCATGTGTCATTAAAAGTTGAAGACATTTAATTAAGCCGGGCCTTGGGGCCTCATGCTCACGAATTCGTGGTTTTGTCGCACAATATGCCGCTTGAAGAGTTGGGGGAAAATTACTTTGTTGTTTAAATGTCAACGAAATTTCTAGATTGCCCAGATAAGAATGATAGTGAAAGAAAGTTCAAACTTCACTGAGCCCTTAGAAAAAATATCATTAGTATTTGGTGCTTCGTTAGTGACAGCCATCTTAGGTAGCAAAGAGCTGCAAAAGGGTTGAAAATCTTCGAAAGACGTACTAGAAACATGAATGCATATTGTTTACTAATTGGAACGCAAACGGTCTTCTGAATAAAATAACCGAACCAGAAGTATTTTTGCATGTTTGCATGACTACGAAAACTCACCTAAAAAAGAGACCTGCACGCAAAATAAAAAGACCATTAAGTATGAATTCATACACGGAGCGGTCCGTCGGCTTTTTTGAAGGCTTAGCTTACAATTATTGTTAAATTTGCATACAAAATGTTGTTTAGTATATTTGGATTTATGACAAAATGACCACGTGGTTGCACGTAGTCAAGCAGCAATGCGCGAAATTCACTCACACAAGTCTTCTATGCGTCATTCCTAATCAGCTATAAAGAATAGCAACGAATAGAGCATGCGAAAAGGCAAAAACAAGTGAGGTGGTCGGATTTGGACAAAGAATCAAACGTGTTCACTGTAGCTCAAATGGTACAGCATTACTCGCGAAAAGTAAGGGTTGCAGGATCGTACTCTGTCGGTGAGCCACACACGTTTTTTTCTTTCGGCATTTCCGTCCGCTAACATTTCAACTCCACTCTACGACTAAACGTAAAAATAGAGGGGCCTGTTCGGCTAAGTTGTCATCATTATTGTTATAATTTACTTAACAAGACATGTTGGTATAAATGGTATTGGTTGGTATTAAGCTTAAAGTATAAATAAAAAACAAAAAAGTTGGTTGATTGGACCTGGATTCGAACCCAGCATCTCCCAATTGTCAGTCATAAGTGCTACCATCTGAGCCACAGCCCACTTCCATCTCTGCTGTCCAAATAGCCTACATGATCTCTCTGCATAGATAATGCACATAAACCAACAACTATTTGACTATTTGCCCGATTGTCGGGTTTAAAATTCTTAAAAATATTCTGCCATTAATTTTATAATTTAAAGGTTGGTAGGAACCTACTGTTATAATTTTTGTACATCCGACCCAGGGTATATTAAGTTTGATGTATAATTTGTAACGCAGTGAAGTAATCACCGTAGATCCCTAAGACCTTTTAGAGTTATGAATGGGACCGACAGGAGAATTGATTAAGCCATGTCCGTCCATCCGTCCGTATGTAAACAACTTTAAGGCCTTAAATTTTAAGATAGAGAGGTAAAATTTGGTGCGTAGGCTGGAAGTCCATTGGACCAGATCAAGTTTGAAAATTAGCTGAATCCGCCCACAGACACGCCCACTACAGGCCTGTATGTACGACCATCTCTAATTTAAAAAAATACTTTTTCTATATTTTAGCTATGATAGAATGGCGCTAGTGCATTCATTTTTGATATGTAACATCGCCTTGTAATTGTCTTTGAAGTACTTAAAAAATTTTGGCATTTTCATTGACCACGCCCACTTTTCAAGGAATTTTTGCTTAAAATGACTGTTTTTCAATAAATATATATGGAATTTGACTAAAAATTTTATGAGAAAAGTTGTAGATATTAGCATTTAGTAACTTTTATGTGTATGTAGTATGTGCCTCTGCGCACTTTTGTGGGCGTGGCGAAAGAAATGGAAAACGGATTTTTTTTTCTAACATTTTTTACATATTTTGACATGCTGTTCAAGTGGTTTGGTTTACGAAAAATTTAATTGACAAAATAGAAACAACTCAGAAGTTATAAGCATTTTTTGAAACACTACCATTTTAGTAAATGAACTTAAATGATCTTACGCGTATCTCAAAACCCGAGAAATATTTCAACCTCGCTTTACTCTTCTTTTGAATCCCAAAAAATTGTCTATGTCTGACCGTGGCCGAGTTAGTGGGGCTGGGACACGCGGCTTTTTTAGCTTTTTTCTGCATTTTTTTGATTTCAAATTTATAAAAAGACTTTTCAAAATCCTTTTTTGAATACCGTTATATTTTTTTAATTTCCATGTACTTTGCGCTAACAATGACAATTTTTTTAGCAATACTCTGGGCACACGTTTTTTAGTTATCGGTTATAAATCCGGACTTTTTAATTTGCTTTCTTAGCCGTTTCAAAAAATTTTATTTTAGAAACGCCATTTTTGAAACATATAAAAAAAAAATTAGAAAGGTTTTCATACGTTTTATATAGAAACCAAATTTCATTATAATCGATTTTCCGATTATACCATAACTTACCGTTAAAATACCACAATATTTTGAAAAGTATTTTTTTAAATTCAGCAAGTTTGACAAGAAGTAATTTTTTAAATGTTTTTGAAGCTTTCGGACTAAATTTCAGCATCTCCCAAATATTTGAAAATTTCTATAGTTTTCCCGAAAATTACATAATAATTCCTGATGTGTATGATTTTTCCAAATCTTTAGATCATATTGTATCGGAGAAAATACGTTAAAAACGCAGTTCAAAATCGGTTTCACCAAAACTTGATTTAAGCCTTTGCTTAAGCTGCGGTTGTAACTCAAAAGTTATAACACGTTGCAAACTTTTCTCAAAAACTTTTCAATATTTTGCAAAAGTTCGAAGTTATTATAAAAATTCAATGCAAGTATACAATTCCATACAAGTGTTTAGTATATGTTTCAATATTCTTCTTTGTGGCTTGAAAACTTTTAAAGATAAGTGCTTTAACGCCCTTTTTCCTTTTTTACCGTAATTAAATCGTTATGTGTATATAAAAATTTTTTTACGAACTTCATGAGTGTACTAAATTTCATCTGCCATGACTCACCGTTTAGAAGTTACATGTGCCGACGGACGGTCGGATTTACAACGGAGTTATATCATAAAAGGTTCTTTTTCCAATTTTGGACGGACCGCTTTAAAAAGAGACACAGTAATTATTATTTACTTTTTACTAAGTTTTTTACACACAAAAAAATTGAGCTCGGCCCCCTTTTAGCCGGCGTTTTAATGTAAAAACTGTTTTATTTTGAAGCCCAAAATTTTGCTAAAAACATGGCCCGTTCGCCCGTTTGCATCCGGTCTGCTACCGCGGCTGCATTTAGTTCGCAACGCGTTATGTCCATCATCATATTAAGTTCCAATTTTCGCATACAGGACAAAAGAATTTGTATAACAAATTTTTCAATCTAACCTGAAAAAGCTTAAAAGTTCCAACTGATTTTGTTTACTTTCAAAAACGTCACTGTTTAGCTTAAGGCTCGATGACGACTATTATATACAAATCTATATACAAATCAGACTACATCACCTCGATAATAATGTCTTAAATAACCGAAATATGCCATCTGGCATTTTTTCCAAACTATCTGATGTTTTTCCTTTTTCAAAAATTAAAAAGAGCCAGAAAATTTTTCAGATCAAATGTCTGAAATTTCGAAAAAAAATGCCAGAAAAATCTGCCTTTTTTCCAAGGAAAGCCCGCCGGATTTCGTATCGAAAATTGTCGGGCTTTTTCCATCAACATTTCCGGGAGCCTTACAGGCTTCCTCGTTTTGGGAAAGGCTTCCTCGTTTTTTCTTTCGCAAAAGGCTTGCAAAGTTCTGAATTTCCTCGTACTAATGTTTTTTCTATGCCTAAATTTATAGACTTGATCTGAAATTGTTTTAATTTTCAGTTGTTTGTTAACAGTTTTCTGACCGGAACACTGCGGTTCTGTTTGTTCACTCTTGCTTGCTCTATTCGCGTTGACAACTGACTAGACAAAAGTAAGCAAACAATACTTTCGGCAATTGAACGACTGATCTCTTCATGTATGGTTGAGAGCGGTGCTGATCTTTAGACGATTTAGTTCGGCAGGTATTTGAAGTTTTCGAAATTTGTTCCTTTGTTTAATCTGAGATTGGAGACAACATGACTCTGGGAAGAAATGTAGCTTTTAGTGCGCAGAGTCTCCAACCATTGACAAGGCTCAGTTTATTAAGATTTAGTGCCTTGAGTTAAAATGAGTATATTTTTTCCTGTTACAGTTTTGAAACGTTCGTGTGCTGCTCTCGTTACAAAATTGTGAGAAGTAAGCCAAGATTCGCCTCGAATTATTTTGGTCTTGCCTCGCCATAAGACGTGACAAACCATTTTTTTGCCGAGATCGGGTGCATGTTTGCTATTGTTTCAAAGTGTCGAATTTAGCGCTTATTTTTTTCTGTTGAGTCCCCTAACTTTGCCATCTTTTAAAATTGTTGTAAGGTCCAAAACTAGATGATGTATCTCGACGTGAATTTCTTTGATCATTTACAGGATCGGATCCTTTTTAACTATAAAATTTAGTAAAATGATCACACGCAACTTCATGCGATGCTCTACGGAAAAACCAAAGCAAAACGATAGAAATTGTCACCTCGACAGCACCACGCGAAATATTATATTTCTTTAATGAAACTCAAGTACCTGTTGCTATCCAAATTAGATTCACGAGGAAACATTCAAAGAACCACCTCAACTAAGAGAAGTTCACTACACACATAAAGACAACATTGTTGTTTGTTGGTCCCTTAAATTAAAGACAAAAACAAAAACTACAACAAATTAACAGCGCTATGGCACACAATGAAAATATACCTCAAAATATCTGGTTTCAAGAAGTGAGCTTGACTCCATCTCTCGATTCGGAGTCAAACGACAGACCAAATCTTGGCACATACATACTTATAGACATATATACTTACGTGCGTATCCAGCGAAGCCTGTCGCAAGTGTAGCAACTTAAGACTTGATTTGGAGCAAAGTAAATTTATCTTGAGCCACTCACTCAGTAGAAGATAGAAATGTTGAAATGCATATGTGCACTTAGGAACCAGTTTCATGTGGTAATAATATCTAGAAGCACTTAAAGATACTCAGTTTGGACATGGATATCTCTGCCTAGAATGGAAAATTTTTGACATTCTTGTTGCGTACCAATCGGAAGATATAAAATAGGAAATGTAGGCTAAAAACATATTAGGTGAGATTGTAGCAGAGGTAAAATTGTTAAGATTACTCTTAAGGGATAATTTTTAATAATGGCATCGATTTAATTTACCTCACCTTGTCTATGCCAGCTGAACTTCAATCGATCAATGTCTCCGGCAAATTATTATCGAATCGGAATTCACTTTCGCCATAACCCATTTCCGAGACTCTCATTCTTATAAAACCACTTTCAGTGCTAAGCATTTAAATTGCGCTTTCTCATTGATCTTATTTCTTTTTTTATTTTTTCTTCCAGTATTGACTTTGGAAATTCAATGCCACTGTCGGTCGTTTCGAACCACGGCGGCTCATCGGCCAGCCTCAAGAGCAGTTCTATTAGCGGACAACCCAATCAAGGCACCAGCAATAGCAGCATATCCGTGGAGCCTACGATCAGTGCTTCAGATGGAGTCGCAATCCACAACCTAAAGAAGCAACCAAATCCCATTGGCAATAATGGCACTACAGAGCATTCCGGTTTCATTTCATCATCGTCATCCGCTTCGGCATCCTCATCGTCGCTTGCAAAGTCTTCACTAACCGCCAGCTTATTGTCCGCTGATTCATCTATTGCTGGTGAAACCAGTGCAAAAGTTGATGGTGGTGCAGCTTCTGCCTCGGCTGTTACTGGTCCACCCGTCGTTGCTTTGAAATCAATCACGAATGCGAACGTTGTTAGTTCAATTACCAGTGATCTTCAGAAGAGATACAATCAGAAATTAGCTTCATCGTTGTCGTCCTCGTCAACAGCTGCAATTGGTGCTGCAGCTGGCAGTAGTAGTGGAGATACTACGGCTGCTAGTGGCAGAGGGGCTCGCGAGCGAGCAAGTTCTCAATCCCACTATTCGACCGACAAAAGTGGTTCATCGGGCTATTACAGCTCGAACGTGTGCTCAACGTACTCGGTTGAGGATCACATTTATTGTGAGCCAGTCATAGACATTCTCGATCCAAGTAAGACCGCCACCCTCAACTCATCGAAATTGGAACAGCAGAGCATCAAAATACCTCGAACGATCATGATTGTGCAAAACAGTGACGAAGACGACGACGACGAGGAGAACCATCATCATCGCCATAACCGACATCGTCGACAGCGTCAACACATGAAGCAGAGTCTTCGAATTCTCGAAACAAGTATTGAAAATTTGGATAGGCATCTCAAGAACTATCCGAAACTTAGTGCCCAGGATCGAATAGCGTCGTTTGTGCGATCGAATCCACAAGCTATCCCGGTGAATTTTTTCCAAGTGCATAATACGAGTGACGCGACGAAAAACCGATACGGACACCTGCCGACCATCATGGAGGGCGGTACCATCGACGGGCAGGCGAGTCTTCAAAAATCCTGGCAGGAGGATATTGCCGAGGATTCCCTACTTGACATCGACCTAGACTCATTTCTCCTCGTCAGTGAGGGGAAGAACAAGAGCTCTGGAGTCAACGGAATCGACAACCCGACCTTCAACAAGTCCGAAATCTTGCACGACGAGGATATGGAAAATCACTACAAGTGCGCAAAATACATAAATTCCTGTCCCGAGGATGCCTACAGGCTCGAAAGTGAAGTGGGTAATTCGCTCGATCATTTCCTTAAAAAATACGAAGACCAGATACACTTCCAGAATACCCGTGAGCTGCTCGAGGATGTGCGCGATAAAATTCGTCTTTTATCCGAGTCGTCTGAGGGTATTGAAAACTCCAATAATGGCGGCGTAAGAGTTGATAAAAATATGCCGCACGAGCTGGAAACCATGATAAAGGCCCTCAAGTCCGAGCTGGAGTCCTACCTCGAGCGGATGAATCATCATAGTGAAATGGAGATTCGTCAGCTGTGCGCCGGACTGGTAAAGAACCAAAACATAGTCAAAATGAAGAAAGCTTTCGAGCGACGCAAATCGAACGCTAGTGATTCTGAATACGATTTCGCCTACGAGGCGATTCGGGAAGGTGGCACGATTGTCACGGTGCAGCATACGCGGCAGCACATCGAAACGACCTCTATCCGTTGCACGAGCGATCCGAATTTCAAAATGAAACGC
Organism: Neoascia interrupta; assembly: GCA_947623515.1. Taxonomy (NCBI): domain Eukaryota; kingdom Metazoa; phylum Arthropoda; class Insecta; order Diptera; family Syrphidae; genus Neoascia; species Neoascia interrupta. The sequence continues at coordinate 25,639,262 of OX392462.1, forward strand.
AGATCCCTGTGTGAGGCTTTTCCAACCGTGGAGGGGCAATGTTACGTGGGTGCCACCGGAACGGTTATGGCTGCGGGTGGAATTGGCGATATCGATGGTGGTGGAAATACGGTGACGGGTATTGGTCGGCACGCGAGTTCGATTCCAAATGATAATGCGGCAACGTCGGCGGGCACGCGAACGCAGTTACAAAAGAATCTTTCATTTCATAAGCCAATTTTAAACAAGCTCAATGGTGAAGCTGGCGATAAAGATGCGATCCTCGATTGGCATCGAAAAAAACCGAGCATCTGGGAGATGTACTATGGGACAAACCGAATGAACCAAACACTGTTGGGTAAGAGAGGAGTCATCACGAACGGAAATCAAGCGATACTTTCATACGTGAGTAGAAATATTTATGTTTTTTCTAAAAAATTACTTATGATTTAAGAAATGAAAAGAAGATCAAATCCCAGAGCACCGTTGTACGGTATTCATACTAAGTGAAAAACCAAGTTTTTGTCAAGAAGTTTACACAAAATAATTTGACACCTCGGTGAAAAACAAAACTTGTTCTTTTTCACGGTGTCCATCAAAAAATTTGTATGCCCAAAGTGGAATTCATAGAATTTACAAATATTTCGCACGAAGTACCTTTTGCTGGAAAATATTTCCTGCGCACTAAAAGTTTAATTTTTTATGTACTTGAATTATTTGTATATTTGTATGAAAAAGAAACCAGACCAGAATGAAACCCGGTTTGCCATTTTCGTTCTTAAAAGACTCGTTTCTGCTAAAAAAAAAATGTATTTTCCTAAAAACCTGAAAGGGGGTGCAGCTTTGTATACAACAAACTTGAGGGCCGACAATTCTAACTACCATTTGGCATCAGGGCACTCAGCCCCGGATCTATGGGGGGGGCAAACCGGGGCCCGTGCCACGGGCGGTAGCTTACAGGGGCGCCAAATGCGTGTGCTTAAACTAAATGCGTTATAAGAAAAAATAAATTAACATGCAATTTAGGAAAACCTTGCATGGCAAGTAGTGCAAGAGGGCGGCAAATTTTCCTTAAGTTGAAGGTGGATTTAACTGTGCATAAGAACTGTTGCACTTTGTGCTGGTTTTTCTTATAGCCTGTTCTATAAGAGTATATTAAGTTACTTAGATACTACTAAAACAGTAGCATAGGCAAACAATCACAATAGACCCTCAAGACCTTAAAGTACATTTGCTTAATGGCCAAGATCCATTTCCGGTTCAGACAAAGCGTACTTAAGCTTTACGTACATGTCTAAAAAAAAAAAAAAAAAAACTGAAACCATACAACGCGGGGAGTCATTAGCGATCCCTGCGTTTGCATGATCAAACACCAGCCATATAGTCGAGCGAATTCTTCGATGTGAATTTTACGAGGTCAGGATCAGGAGTGGATTTGGCTATGGCGATTTACGATAAGTCATGTCACAAATCATAGAAACATGTTGGCGTAAACTGTGCTCATAACAATTTCTTATGACAGCTCGTGTTGAGCTTAACTGAGAATCACTATCAGAATCAGCTGGTTGACAGTTTTTAAACTTTTAGATACATTGACTTCATTGCATATACTAAAGAAGAATTTCTGTATGCAAATATGTATAATAAAAAAGCTCTTGCATCACAAGCAAGCCTGAAATTTGCAATTATTTTTTTGTAGTCATATCACGCAGAATGATCATTTGATACTGTCTCCACCGGAAATTTTAAGAAGATTAGCGGGAGACGATTAAAAATAAATCCCAAAGTGGCTCCACCGGACAAATGGAGTATTAACTTGGTAGGAACACTCTGTTTCTGTCTTTTTGGCTCTTAAAAGGGAGTGGCGATGTCATTTCGCAGGAGCGAAAAACCATTTTCTTTGTAAAAGTCACAATATAAAACGTACTTGTGACAGATCTATCGTACAGGGACATTTTCAGTTCCCTTTTTTGATTTAGAAAAGGTTACAAAGGTGCAGAAAATAGGTTTGTGAACAGGGTGATTTGGATTTATAAGAGGATTTATTTTTAATCGCTGATATTAATGATATTAATCAAATTTATTATCACAAAATGAGGTAAAATAGTCCTTAAAAACGGAGGTTAAGTCTTCCTGGTCGTCTTGAACCTGGGGACTTAGATTCGAATTTCCTCTTAGCATGAGCGTTGTTGTCCATACGCTCGACATGTGACCAAGCCAAGTCAATATAGTCTTCGTGTTTTGGCTTTTTAAACTGCATCTACATCTTACTACAGCGCATAGAAATCGCGGTCATGTCTCTTCCTCCATTCGCACACAGGACCATAAATTAACCGAGGATGATTTCTCATTCTCTGCTTATCAGGGTTACCGATGGGCGACATATGTCACCAAATGGCGACTTTTCTACAATCGGGACGCTTGGCGACCACATTTCGAAATTAGCGGTTTTTGGACGTTTTTTTTAAACGGGCGACATTGGGACGCATTTTTAATTTTCAAATTAGTTACGCCACAAATTGAAAAAAGTAATTGCATCTGCCTAAGCTAAGCCCATTTCACTAAACGTAATAAATTTGACGAATAAATTTTCTATCAGCACAGCAGAAAATCCGACTAGTGTTTTCTTTGCGTAACCGGGAGGTAACCCCGACGAGACGAACCCTACCTGGAAGAACAGATCCTTTTTAACAACTCGAGAGACCGCGATAACCCCTCCTTAGAGTTTCCTCCTTGTAGACTCCTCATCAGAGTTTCCGAATTAAACTGAGACTATTTTTTTTTTTTATATATTCCTGACTCGCCTATTGCGAACTAAGGCAACTCGACCTGAATAGATCTTTTGTGCCGTGAAGCATCAGGATAGTTAGGCAGGTCATTAACCTTCCGTGTGAAATGGATAACACTACTAGCAGAGGAGGTCTTTATGTCTTCCGAACTCAGTTGTTCTCTGAAGAAAAAGGTCCGTCTAATACCATTTAGGGCTGGACATTCACATAGGATGTGTTCAGCGCTTTCGTCTTCCTCAAGACAAAGTCGGCATTCAGAGGAGTCAACTATTTTGATTTTAAAGAGGTGATACCTAAACCGGTGGTGCCCAGTTAGGTAACCTACTAGGTTTTTAAAATCATGCCTGTTTAGATTGAGGCAGCTCTTGGCATTGTTTGTGAAGGGCTGAAGGCTGGCCCGTTTGGCCTGTCTTAGGCCTGGGGTGTCCACCCAATATGAGATACATCTAGTATGCACCCAGTTTTTTATTACTTTGTTAATTGCCGATTTGGGGGTGGGGCAGAAGGGTTCAAGTCCCATAAAGGGGGTTTCCGAGCCTTTTCTGGCTAATTCGTCGGCTTTCTCGTTACCATCAATACCTTCGTGACCAGGAACCCACCACAGTTTGGTTTTGTTTCTTGAACTAAGTTTCTGTAGGGTATTGAAGCAGTGCATGGCTTTTATAGCTGCTTGAATAGGCTTGCTTTGCACCTATGATACCAGAGATGTATACGTGGCTGGCGCAATGAGTGGCGTGGAGTTCTGCCTGAAATACACTGGGACATTTTCCCATCGCAATAGTGTATTTCAGGTTCGGCCCGTAAACGCCGGCTCCCACTCCCGACCCCATTTTAGAACCATCCGTATACCACTTAAGGCCGTTTTGGCTATTTGGTGAGTTATTGCTAACCCATACTTCTCTAGTAGGGATCTCCGTGGAGAACCTTCTATTGAAGCATAAAGTTTTTTGTATGCGGTCTGTAACCGTGCAGTGCATTTCAAATTCCAGGAGTTCAGAGAAAAGTGAAAGCAGGTCCGGATGGTCGCTAAGACTTAACTTATTAACTTGTAGTTGACTTGCCATGCTGCATATTGCCATTTTTTGTACAAAAATGTGCAGGGGTGTAAGCCCAATTATAGCTTCTATAGCAGCTATAATTGGGCAGCTAAACTGAGACTAACCCCAGAAATGAGTTTTTCATTGACTTTAGATCTGGCGTTAATCTCTCCTAAACTCACTAAATTTGGTGACTTGATCCTGGATCAATATTGGAGAACAGTATGATTGTATGAACTTCCTTGAATGTTTTTTTCGTTTTTCTATGAAAAATTGCATTTGAGAACAACTCGCACTTCTTTTCGTGAGTTTTTCTTTGTGAAGTGAGATTTGGGAGAATTCATAATTCCGTGAGTCGAAGATTTTGACAACTTTACTGACGGAGTTAATTCTGCTATGTTACTCTCAGTTTTTTTCTGCTAATGGCAGGTAAACCGCCTTCGCCATGTTATGTTAGGGATGATCATGTCTTGTCTGATTTTCAAATCAATAATTTAATATGTATGTAGAAGTTGATGGTCGCTATTAAAAGATTCTGTAAGAAGTAAGTTTTTATTTCACATTTAACTCTTTGTTCTTTTTTACTATTTTGGGTATCAAATGAGCGGCGGGTCTGAGACTACAAATTTAAGTATTTATATTTCTTATTTTTAAGTATATTTCTTTTCCATCATGTCACGAATTTTTTTTTTCTGTAAAATTGAAACATAAGTCTATTTTTTTAAGTGGGACGCATTTTTTGGCTCGGGCGACTTTTTTGGCGACATTTTCAAATTGTCCATCGGTAACGCTGCTGCTTGTTGTCCAGCCCTCGGCGGTGTAAAGCAGAACCGGCAAAATAAGGGTTTGATAGAGCTTAAAACTTTTTCTTTCATGAGAGGAGCTTTGAACGCATTTATTTTTCCATACCGAAATAGCATAGATATCAAGGGCTGATCAAGTTAACTCCAACCTAGGTGTACTTCTAAACTATGGTTGCTGCTTCCAACATTGGAGTTATATCCTAAACGGTAGACGGATGTTTCTTTATATCGTCATGCAGTTAGTCCTCGTTTACTTTCAAGATTGAAAAGTCAATGCCAAAATTGACTTGGACGATTAGAGGACTGAAGATTGTCTTGGCTGAGCGTTTTCTATACTAGATGTGTACCTTATGTTTATTCTAATTTTATTTAACACGTACCGAAATGAAGGTGGTTAAAGAGGTAGGTGATGGATGGGTTAAAATGTTTTTGTACTCCCGGTTACTTAATATTACAAGCAGTTACAAAACCAAGTAACATACTAACTTACAACAGTTGTTCTCTTTTATTATTTTACTATATTAATAGTGCTGTCAAAGAGGGGCGCCGAAATCGAATCCCTGCCCCTGTTCGGCAAAATCGTAGATCCGGGGCTGAGGACACTCAAAAATACTTATTTCTATTGCAGTAATAAGAAAATCAAAACATTTCTCTTTACCCAACCATTTAGTCATGCCGGCTTCCCTTATACTGAATTAACGAAACGCGAGCGAAAAGGATCACAATAAAGGATCCAATGAAACGGAATAGGTACTGGTCAACATAGGTTTTGAAAAGATAATGACTAGTAATAAAAAGTAAAAACCTTGCGTTAAAGCGTATTTAACATTAACGAATCTAGTAGAACTCGGTGTTCAAGCCTCAGGGGTGCACTTAATTCTTTGATGGGTGAAAAGGCTGTTTCACCTTAGAACTTTTTATTGTAAACATAACGATAAAACAGTAAAAGAAATGAGGATTTCTCATTGCGGCAATATTTCAAGGAGTCTTCACACTCATTTTTGAATCTTATCAAAAAACATAAGGCGGTCGGCACACCTGCCCAGACTTGAGAGTTAATATCTGATGTTGGTGGTATTTAAGCTCTATAAATTTAAATTTAAAAAATTTTAGGTCGTTCTTGGCGATGTGGGATACATGGTCTTTCCCAAAAATATTACCATCAATTTCAATTATGCAAGTGCCGTCATTCATGGACAATGGCAGAAGAGTTCAATTATTCATCTTGAGGGACATTACAAAGCGTTGCGTATGGAAAGTATTTTATTGTACTCTGTTTTCCAACCGCAAGATTTAAATGAATTTTATGAATTTTGAACATCGTTCTACTTCAGCGATTGAGAACATTCCACAACTAGGCGGTTCCACTTACCGTTAAGATAAGCCATAACTACGTCACAACACGTAAAATTGTGCAATCGACGCTTTTTAATGCAAAATGCTTAAATTACTAAATTTCTTAATTCCATGCAGTGGTCATTCTCTTAATTTAAAGCCCGATTAGTATTCTGTGCACTGAGCACTCTTCATTTAGCACAAATAGGGTAATTATTTTTGACAATAAACACAGTTGACCCAATGTCGCATGAAAGTCTAAGAATGTAATTGCTAATAAAAATGTCAAATGACATCGTATAAGATAACTTACAAGATGTTGAGAGGCGTGTGTACAAGGCAAAAAATTAATTCAAAGAATTAACGAGCAATTAAACTGACTCAAAATAAATGAAAAAGTTCCGGATGGCATAATATTCACTGCCGGAAAGGTGATTCAATATCCGTTGTACTAGAGTACAGTACTTATAAATGGTAACCATTTTTTGGGTATTTAACCTTGAGTTTTGAACCCATTTTCGGTAGTAAACAAACTGACGGCATATTATGCCGAATAATTCCTTAATCTTTGTCTGAAACGGACGTCACAATTTTTAACATTTCGAAAGTATACAGAAGACTTTAAAGGACGTAAACTAAAAATAAAAACACCGTAAAATCAGCGAACAAATAATCATAAGTCAATTGAAACGGCCGGCAGTAAAAAAAACTTTTTTCCTTACAATTTAAATCGGCAAACCAACTTTTCTTCTAAACAGAATAATGCCAAACTGTTTACTAAATTGAAGTTCTTAGTATACCGTGGGTCTTTTCTGAAAAAATGCTTGATTCCCCTTTACTCAGATTCAATAGGTTAAAACCATTACATAAGCTAAGCACCAATCGCTTTAGTCCGAAGGATCATTTATGAGACTACTCCTACCTACTTAACGAACCTTTAAACGCCTCTTTCCAATTAACACAAAAGCCAACTATCATTGCAAAAACGTGTCTTACACCGCCGCCGCGACGTAAGCTATGTCAAAAACTACACATTGACAACTGAAAATGAGTCTACTTACACAAACAAAGGCAAATAAGAAAAAAACTAGTCGGAAAAACTCAACTGGAAATAGCAGAAACTAGATCGTGTAACAAGATCACTCAGTAAGAGTGTTGCACCGCGCCGCCATCCGCCGCCGCTACAGCCGGTTTTCCACCTTCAAGCCAAATTTAGGTAAGGCCTAACTCGTGCCTTGGGTGACTACGAACCATGACCACAAGCCAGCAAATCGGAGTGCTCAGCCGGTTGCATATTTATGATCATTGCCCCGCGAGATTACAAAAATGAAACCGAATTTAATAATTGAATTAGAAAACCACATACCATGCAATGGAATTGGTCCCAATTAAACCGCAAGTCAGAGGCATATTATTCGCAAAGTTCCAATCGGCTTGAAATTTGCCAAAAAAAAAAAAAACAAAAATGCAAAGGGTTGGGCCGACCACATGACCCACTGGCAATGCATGTTGAATAAAGTTAAAGTGGTTGGTCAAAGCAATTTGAACTTTTGAATTTTTGCTAATGAAATGCAACGAAGCATAATTGCATTCTAGGGGATAAGGAGTGTCCCCTAAATGAGCACTCTAGCAGCGAGGGAAGGCTAGGCAAAGTTTGGCTTATGGCTTTTATGAAATAAGCGTTGTGCTAGATATTCCGACACCCATAAGTTTGACTTGTTAGGGTTTAATGGAGACTCATAAAATTACTTGAGTATCAGATAGTTCGAATTGTTGCTCAATCAGTAACTACTTTGAATAACTTCTGGAAACTTTAAGGATTTCATTTTTATCTTTGCATATCTCTACTTTAGCCAATGTCAATAAAACAACTTTTGGTATTATAGGTAACAAAAATCGTGACAAATCGCCAAATTCGTTGTAAATTGGGGATAAGAAAGAGAAGCACTGGGTCCAGCAAACAGAATGCTGGAAAGTCGGGTAAAATGGCGCAACGGAGAACAGGCGCACTTCAAATTTATTTTCAACCAACATTTTTGTTTGGATAAACATAAGTACCCTTAAGATTCAAGGGATTTTTTTCATTTCTGTGCTCCTTATTTTAGTAAGTTGTGGTTTTGTATTATGCTCGTAAAGAGAAAATCTCGAAAAATTGTTTGGGTGTGAAAGGCTGTGGTACCATTCGACTCTTTTACCCTACCTAGTTCTGCATTCACTTTACATGAGCTTAATCACCATGTTTTACATCCATAAGAACCACACATCGAACGTAAGAAACTGTTGAGATTTTAGAGCTGGTTTGAAACAGATTTTTTCTGTTTCCGATACATGATTTGTTCCGACAAATAGAGGTTCTTTTTTCTCTTCTTTTCTATCTTCTCTCACAGGAAAGGCGAACCTATAACACTGAAACCGTGCGCTGAGGTGTAAGGAGATATTTATTTACTTTATTTTTAAAAGTCTGCACTTATATATCTCTGTACGACAATCATATGAAGGTTTAGAGGATTCTGAGGAAGTCTTGTTACAGAATGTGGGGAGAATTACAAATTGAAAGAAAGAAGGTTGACTAGTTGCAATGTATTCCCTGCCATAAGTAGAGTTCAATAATAATTAAACAAAACAAGTAAGTAAGTGCAAGAGTTCGTCTGTAACGAACTTCTAAATACCCGACCCTCTTTACCCATCAACACCAAATTTAAAATTTTTTGGTCTGTTTCATATACTGAATGTCAATTATTTGTGTTGGCCACGCCCCTAAATAAAGGCGTAGGCTGAAAATTTAAATCAACTAACTCTAATTTCGCTGGAAACACGAGAAAATGGGTAAAAAGCGAATATGCTTAAAAAAACAGTTTTTTTCCAAAAACGCCCCCTAAAGGTGGGCGGAGCTCAATGCTTTGTATGCAACAAACTTAGCAAATGGTAATATCTTTAATATTTGTCATATAATTTTTTTCAATTTAGAAAGAATCTCCCGAGAAATCAGGTTTTCAAAAATTTCAGTTGTTAAAAGTGGGCATGGTCAATGGAGTGGGCGGTCCAATTTTTGCCTTATAAAAGGCTTCTGGTTGATATTGCTTTCCACCAAAATTTGAGCTCATATGTTTTGTCTATCTTGACCAAAAGGTATTTTGAAATAAAATGTAATGCCAATTGTGGGCGTGGTTGTGGGCGGATTTTCTCAATTTTCATACTTTGTCTGTACAAAATGAGAACCAAGCAACGGTGCAAGTTTCAGCTTCCTAGCTCAATTTTAAAGACCTCAAAACTGCATACATACGGACAGACGGACATGGCTTAATCGACTTACCTGTCGGTCTCGATCATATCTCTAAAAGGTCTTAGGGGTCTACGGTGATTATTTCACTGTGTTACAAACTATGCATTAAAATTAATATACCCTCGGTCGGGTATAAAAACTGTAGTGCACCAAACCACCTGAGATTTTACCCCTCTCTGCGGGGAAAGATAAGTAAGCTTACCCCTTTATCTTGTGAGTTTATGCCAAGGGTTTTCCTTCTTTTGCCTCGCTACAATAAGAAAAATATAATAAAGTTGCATATGTATTATATAGACTCAACCATAAAACCAAATTAACCCCTCGACCTCACCATATTATTGGTTTAATAAAATTTCTTTGGCGTTATATAACTACAAGTACCAAAAACATCAAATACCACTCTGACGTGCCTAGGTCAGACTGTAAATCTTCCTTTCACATTCTTTTGAATACATTACCACATCATCGTTGCTCACCGCACTCTAACCATCCCCTGCTTGTATCTGATAACCCAGCTGACCAGAACATTTTTCAATAATTTCTATACAAAGAGGAAACGCATAGCAAGTTGTATTTGCAGACAAATACTAGGCACGAAATACATATAATTTTTTACTTTAGCAAAAAAAAAATCGATACATAGTAAATTTAATTGGAACATTAAAAAGTCAACACGGCAAGGTAAACGATTGCCGTTAACAAGCTACGAAACCAATAAAACTGATGAAAACAATTAAGAACCCCAGAGGTGTTCTGTTCGAAATTGGATAGATATTTCACAATCTTCAAACATTGGTGCGGAGATTAATAATCTTAACATTTTGACCTCAAATGGGATTGAAATTGATTAAGGTTGTGGGTTGTGGCAGGTATAGCTTCCGGGGCGTCATTATTACCTGTTTTTTGTTTCTTCCATAAAATTATATAAGCATGAGTGTGAATAGAGTAACATGGAATAGATGTTATAGACATCATAGTTGGGGTAGGTTTTGGTAGAGTTTTGAGTCCGCACGCAATAACAATTTCGTCTTTGTTGCAAATTTAAATGATTTTTTGAGTCTTAATTATTTAAAGCAAAATAAGTTACAATAAATAAAAACTATTTGAGGTAAGACATCAGGGCGACAAAGTTTTTGAGTCTTCTAAGCTTATTAAAAAAATAAAATGAAAATTTATTTGCTACCATGTTAAAAAAAAAAAATTGGGGAAAAGTTTCAGCACTCTACTTAAATTTTCAAGACCTAATAACTTCACACTTACTGACATATGGACAGGACAGACATGGCTTGATTTAATTAATTCAAAATCCGAGGTCGATCAAATAAACAAAAAGTTCCTAGGTGCATAAGGTCGTTATTTCTCTATATGACCGTAGTAGGGTAAGGTATTAAGGCTATATCCCAAACTCGCGTTGTGGCTTCATTGCCCCGTTACGTTCTGTTTGCTTTACAGCCGCATTGAAAATATATCATTCGAAAATCGATTGAAAACTTTAGGAAATGCTTAGGAAATTAAGAAGAATATAGGAACAAGATAAAGAACCTCAAAACTGACGCAAAAATTTAACGTTGGCACAACGCAGCATTGTGGCATAGCCTTTAAAGATTTAAATAATTTTTTAGTGACTACTATTATAATACTGAACTATTTCTAGTATGGTATACTAAGGGCTTTGTTTAGTTAGCAGAGTCCCCTTAAAAATTTTAAGCTATAATATTTAGCTGGAAAGATATGGGGATAGATGGAACTTGTCCAAAGACATGGCAAGTATGCAAGGATTGAAAATGGAATCTACAGAGACAGTGAATAAAAGTTGTTAAGCAATTTAAGTACCTCGGAACGATAATTTCAAGTAGGGGCACATTCGGGGGCACCTTTGGCATCGCCATTATTACCAAGAAAGCTGGGGTCTAGGCCACTGGAGGAGGTATATTAAGTTTGATTCATAGTTTGTAACATAGAGAAATAATCACCGTAGACCCCCAAGACCTTAAAGGCATATGACCGAGACCGAATTGTAAGTCGAATGAGCCATGTCCGTCTGTCGGTTGTTTCTAGGCCTTAAATTTTGAGCTAGGAGCTAGCTTTTTAGATCCCGAAGCAGTACAATTGTAAAATTTTTTGAAATCCGCCCACTGACACGCCCACTTTACTTAATAGCATGAAAAATCAAAGTTGTCGTAGGCAGCTGAAATTTGGTATTCAATATCCTCGCTTAAGTGTATTGTGATTGGCTTTTAAAAAAAGCGAAAACCGCCCCCTTGTAGGCGTGTTCATATTTAATATGCAATCTAATAAACGGCTTTTATTTGATATATTTGCTTTAAATCCAAAAAGCTTGCACTATAAAATGTTCAGATATGTGCGTAAGCTATCAACTCAAATAAATAAATTTTTGCCACGCCCACTTTTGGGGGCGTTTTTAAGTAAAAAATCAAATTTTTAGTATAAAACTGCGATCAACACGTGTGTAATGCATCTGATAGAAAATATGATAAAAAAAATTATGTTATTGAAAAGGGGCTGATGTTACGCCCCTTTTTTAAGAGAGAAGATTCTTAAGTGACAAATTCTTAACACAATTAAAGGAACTGAAATTTAACAAACAAGATTTTTGACGCATTCTGGAGCTAGACAGTGGTCAATTGGGATGGGGTATCCAACGATTCGCCTAGGCGCATAGTAACCCTCCCACTAGTTTTTTTTAAGCACCTTTCTATGGTAATGCGAGAAGCTTTGTAGTTTGACAGTTCTGGTTAGTTTGGATAAGCAGTTACAATTGGTTGTGTTTTTGTGCTACTTTCTCTAATTTCCTACAAAAGGTTGTTAAGCAATTTTTATACCCGACCCAGGGTATATTAAGTTTGTTGTATAATTTGTAACGCAGTGAAATAATCACCGTAGACACCTAAGACCTCTTAGAGATATAAATGGGACGGCCAGGAGAATCGATTAAGCCACGTCCGTCCATATGTAAACAACTTTTAGGCCTTAATTTTTAAGGTAGAAAGCTGAAATTTGTTGGGTTGGCTGAAAACCCAGAGTTTCAGATCAAGTTTGAAAATTAGCTGAATCCGCCTACAGAGACGCCCACTACAGGCCTGTATGTGCGACCATTTCTAATTTAAAAAAATACTTTTCCAAATTTTAGTTATGTTACAATGGCGCTAGCGCATTCACTTTTGGTATGTAACATTGCCTTGTAATTGTCTTTGAAGTAGCCAAAAAAATTTTGCCTTTTCATTGACCACGCCCACTTTTTAAGGGATTTTAGCCCAACATGACTGTTTTTCAATAAATATATATGAAATTTGACAAAAAAATTTTATGAAAAAAGTTGTAGATATTACAGCATTTTCTAACTTTTATGTATATATTGTATATGCCTGCCCCTTTTAATGTATCTATATTATGTATATATTGTTTTGTAGGCGTGGCGTTAAAATAAGTGATTTTTTCAGTTAAAAAGGCCGAGTCTTAGGCCGAAATATATGCAACTGCCTAGTATAAAACAATCAACAGTTAAATTTTTATATCCCGTTCACTTTTTGGAGGCGTGACAGTTTTTTTTTGGTATGGTCGGGTATTTTGCAATCCTGGACTGAAGCTTTTGCATACACACTGTTGCACTTTCCCACATGTTTTCTTTTATTGTATTAATGCAAGAACGATGTGTCTGAATTAAAATAAATTTATTGATTGTGTTTTGGGCTAGAGACAAATGTTTGCTGAATGTGCCCCAGGCAATGACGAATGTGCCCCGTGTTGGGACACATTCGTCAAAACTGCTTTTTTCTTGAATTTAAAAGCTGTGCTTTTAAAAAAGCTGTGCTTCATACTGAACACGAAAAAGTGTTTTATTTTGTTTTAATCAAGATATATCAAGCTTTCATTTAGTATGAAATTTTTTGCAATACGTCGATGAATAACGTAAATATGAAGCGTTCAAATTAAGGGGCCGAATGTGCCCCAGTTTACCATAATCCTTGTATAAAGAAAAGTGTCAAATCAAAACTTCGGAAAGAGACTATGAGAACATTGAAAAACTACTTCGCATATTTTTAAAAATAATTCTTCCTTCTTCTCTCGCAGCACTAAATTACATTCTTCATATTGAAACAAGATTGGCGCGCTCAAATTTCATTTCGATTACGACCTCAAAATACTGCATTATGGACTTTTCCAGATCCATCATCAGAATAGTTTAATACCTGATCTCCAATCGTTTATCTTAGTTAGATCATGGACAAAAATAAGCTAGGTCATGGATCGATCTAGCTTAATTTTGGTTGAATTGATCGAACTGGGCTTAAACAATTTATTAAGCTCAAAAGGAAATCTATACTCTCTTCAAACATTATGACAAATCTTCGCAATGTAAAGAATATTATAAACGTAAAGAGCTAAAATTCAATAAAGTCAGACTATGCTTCAACGCCAATAACCAAGCAACCATTATTTCTAAACTTTTATGAGCCAGACTTAAAGTACTTGGCCTGAGCTCCGTTCCCCACAGGCTAGACTTACTTAATGCATTTCCCTTTTTTACATTTTTGCAATTAATCCTTTATTAAATTATGCATAAACTCTTGTTAACAATCAATGAAATCAACAAATCTGTCAATATGACAGAATGTTTCTAAGTCAGGTTGTAAAAGACTTTTCGCTGAACTTCGCTAACAGGAATTGTTTGTTTTTTTTTAAAATAATTAAAGTCTATTCTATTTCATTCGAATCTGTTCTATTTTTTTCGATTCTGTTCTGTTCTATAAGTAAAATATAAATTTGCGTTTATTTACTATTCTTAGAAACTTCAACTTTCTCGTGCCAACCTCGAACTTTGACCGTCCGACATGGTTGTACCTTGGTCCGAGAAGGGACTTTTCAGGAATCAAGTAATGAGGATTAAAAATTAGTTTCCAAAAAAGTTAGTACCAAAAAATTAACTAAAGCTTCCTAAAGTTTAAATTTAAGTAAAAGACTCTTACTCCTGATCTTGAAAAAATGATTTTAATATTTTCTGAACAAGACTTAAATAAAATACATGTAGTGAATTAAGTTAATTAAAAACAAGTGAGTAAGTGCAAGAGGACGTCTGTTACGAACTTCCATATAACCGACCCACGTGTGACACCAAATTTAAAAGTTATTTGGCCTGAATTCATGTACTTTATATCAATTATTTGTATTAATTAGAATTGTAAAACTAGAATTAAAATCAATTAACTTCAATATCGTTCAATTATTTCTAAGAATAACACAGTTTGTTCCTTAAAACGCCTCCTGAAAGTGTGTGTAAAAAGTAATATTTTTCAAAATTGTCATATAATTTTTTTTGATTTGGAGTAAAATTTCCGATAAATCGGTTTTTTGAAGATCTAACATGTTAAAAGTGGGCGTGGTCAATGGTGCAGGCGCGGTGGTAAGAACTCGATTGATGTGTAACACCACCGGCTGTTACTTATATAACAAAACTCAAAACTAGCTCACTAGAAGAGAACTTGCTTTGTGATCCGCCGATTATTCTTACAAAATGTGGGATTTTACAAGTTTTATAATAGGGAACCGGTTTCGTACCGGAGTGTTGCTTAATCAATTCACCTGTCGGTCTCGATCATATCTCTCAAAGGTGATTATTTCACTGTGCTACAAACTATGCATTAAAATGAATACCCTGAATGGGGTATAAAGACCGTTACCGATCTAAGCTAAGACCATTTTGTTTTGGAAAAATTTTGGAAACTAAAAACGAAGACTGCAAACTAAATTAGAAGCTTGAGAACTATTAATAATGTGCTTTCCAGGGACCAAAGTGAACGCAATATTGATAGCGCCAAAGGCACATGTAAACCAATTAAGTACAAAATATGCGTGTTAAAACTATTTTAATAAAGGAAGGAAGTTGATTTATCAACTCCGCGCAATTCAAGTAGGTATAAGCACCCAAACTTCTTAGCACTTAATTTATCTCATCGGACACACTTCAAACATTCATATAAATACTTCTCTTATGGTGCAACATGCAATACACTTAAAATCTGCTTAACACAGCACACTCATCGTGAAACTTTCAAGTTGAAATACTTTACCTTGACTCCCATGATAGACCTTAACCATTCCCATAGCCCACGATCCCGCAATAAGTACATTAATTACCTTCAATTCAATTCACAAAGGTGCTATATGGAAATAAGATACACATTGCAAAAGAAGTGCACTATACGAATGGATACATGATTATTTACACTTAAGTGATGGCCAAAACCATCTGGCAAAGACGTAAACTATACTATTCACATCAGTAAACATGTCCATTAGGCAAGAGTTATACCACAAACAATTTATACCAACTCATAAAAGCCTTTTACAAAGTGTCTTAAATTCCTAAAAGAAAATTACATTTAAGTCCAATCGTTCCCCACTGGCACTGGTCATTTACAATGAAAGCAATCAGAAGTTTGTATATGTGTGTCTGGGTTTGTATGCGATTGTGCTCCCCAGACGTTTTGATACTTCCATTCCGCATTTTGTATTTGAGAGTCTTATGAGCGTTAGCTTCTTGTATAGACGTTTTGTGCGTGAAATGTGGATAATTGAGATATATCTATGAATTATGTTGTTATGACAACAATTTTTTTTTTATAGATCTTATGCAATTTTGAGAGTTTTGCAAGCGACCTTTAAGGTAGGCTTTTCCTGGCTATGCTTAGAGCCCTGGATAGGTAAATGTTCTTTTAGAAATTAAAATGTTAAAAACTGTGTCATTGATGCCATAAACATTGAGCTTAAGAAAGTTTTGACTTTATGCTGCTTGCCCTTCGATTCTAGTCAATAATATGCTTCTGCAAAACAGCAGGCAATAACCACCTGCAGCACCTGCCTTTAGCATAAGGTTAATCAATTATATTTCATACTGACACCAGATATGCGGTCAAGGATTAAACGACAGCTAATTTCTGTTCGTTGCGCTCTGAATGACATGACTAGCAAGACAGCAGTCAACAATTTAAACAAATCACTTCGAAGGCAATATCATCCAACTGAAGACACTCATATACATGCATCAATGTTGGGTGATTGTGAATGGCATGCATCGCATGCCCTGGTCCCGGACTACCTCCAGCAATGACTATAGTGTGTTCTTCGAACAGCATTAGAACGAAACCAAACATGGCAATTACCCAGCTAGGAAAATCGGTAACAAACGACTTCCTTGACCGATCGTCAACATGTTGCACAACATCTATTATTCAGTTGGTTTTTCTTGTCGAGCTGTATTGATTACAGCATAGACTGCCTCAAGAGGCTAGATGGTTGCATCCAGAGGTGGCGTTATAATGAAGTTTTTGCATGCATGCATCTTCAAGACTATGGTTTGAGTGTTTTGCCGTTTGTTTTTTATTTTTAAATTATCACGAGAGACCTGTGCAACATTCGTGCGGCATACGGCAAGGCAGAGCGTGTCATGCTGTCATGTCTGAAAGCTGGTGTTTCCTTCGATGGAGGCACATAGTTAAAAAAAAATTACCTCCTTCAAATTTGTAACAAAGCCATGCTTTTCAGTTTTCACTGATCGCAAAAAGGGTTACATTTGTCAACTTTAAAGAAATTATAAAGAGTTTCTGGTAGTTATGTTAACTCGGTGCTACCAGTAGATACGCTGTATTATTGAAACAAGCTTGTTAATGCGCAATATGAAAAAAGTAATAGTTATAACACTTCCGCTAGTAATTTGTGCCCTGATGTAATGATTAAAGTAAAGTTAATTTCATTAGAGTTGATGAAATTATATAATGACCTTTAAGTGTAGTTTGGAAGACCCACTGATGGATTCAGCGTAAGGTACGGTTTTTGTCTCGGATATGTCTCTTAGTGTGTAGTTGCTAAACTTAGTGGAAAACATTAACAATGTATTTATAAGGAAAGCAATGGTATGACAACTTATCTCAAAGTAACGCCGCGTCATAAAATCGCTGCCAGGTTTCTCTAATACCAGGTTACCCGACCTAGGGTTAATTTGATACAGACGTCGCCGACCAGGAAGACGCTCAATTTGAGGCAGATGCTTCTTGAGTTATGCTTCTTCCAAAACCCATCATATCGGATGAGCGTTATCACCTAACAGTCACTTGGGGAGGCAACCCCTGAAACCCAAGCCATTTTAAAATTGAAAAATCTCTCTTTTTATACCCTTTTCCACAGGAATGGAGTATATTAAGTTTGATACAGGCGAAAATGTAACATAGAGAAACAAATGACGATAGACCCCAAGACCTTAAGGGCATATGATCGAGACCGACTTCTGAGTCGAATGAGCCATGTCCGTCCGTCCGTCCTTCTGTCTGTCCGTATGTCACCAATTTTAAGGCCTTAAATTTTGAGCTAGGAAGCTGAAATTTTGTACGTAAGCTCTCTGTCATCCGAAGCAATACAAGTGTTAAAATTTTTCAAAACTGCCCACAATCGGTCTAAATGTGCAACAACTTCCGGTGCTTTCTAGGCTGTAAGACGTCGTGAAAAGCTGAAATTTATTATTTATGATAAATACAAGTCATAAAAAAGTCCGTAGACCGCTCTTGTAGGCGTGGCATCGATTGTGATGCCACGTGAATATTTCAAATGTAATGTATTCAATATTTTTGTTTAATATATTATGTAGAAAGCACTTTTTTTAAATTTCTTTCTTACAAAGTTTTGGGCTACGCCCACATTTGGAGACAGAACTTGAGAAAAACCTCTAATTTTCCAGAAAACATGGATTTCGACTACTTTTTAACCTAACTTAAGTAAGGATAAGAAATAAAATTTAGCACACCGGGTTCTATACTAGATTTCGTACCTACAAAGTTTTTGGCCACGCCTATGTTTAGAGGTTGATATTACGAAATTGTTGAATTTTACCCAAAAAATTACATTTTTGGCATCGAATTAAAAAGTAATTGTTCAAATGCAATTTATTCAACATTTTTGTTCCAAATCGAAAAATGTTTCCTTAATATGTTATGTGGAAAATATTAAGTTCTACATTTGGTTGATACAAAATTTTGGGCCACACCCATACTTAGAGGCATAATTCCATAGAAACCTATAAATTTCCAGAAAAACATGGATTTCGACTGCTTTTTAGCTTTACAAAGTATAGAATAAGAAATAAAATTTACCACATAAAGAACACCGGATTCTATTTCAGATTTCGTTCGTACAAAGTTTTCGGCCACGCCCATCGTTAGAGGTCGATTTCACAAAATTATTGAATTTCACCCAAAAATTACAGTTTTGCGTACATTTAAGCCGCAAACTTGGATATTTCTATGCTTATATTGATTTTCAGTTAAAGGGGTTGGACATACCACGCCCCTTTTTCTTTTTAAAAAGTAAACAAAAACTTATAAGGAATACTTTTTTTTTTCTATTTAAAATGATACAAATGGTAACGGGACGGGGATGGAAAAAAAGAAAATAAACGAATGGAAAGGAGAATAGGAATGGAAAGGAGAAAAGGAATGGAAAGGAGAATAGGAATAGAGAGGGGAATAGGAATAGAGAGGAGAATAGGAGTAGAGAGGAATAGAGAGGAGAATAGGAATAGAAAGGAAAATAGGAATGGAAAGAAGAATAGGAATGGAAAGGAGAATAGAAATGGAAAGGATAACAGGAATGGAAAGGAGAAAAGGAATGGAGAGGAGAATAGGAATAGAGAGGTGAATAGGAATAGAAAGGAAAATTGGAATGGAAAGGAGAATAGGAATGGAAAGGAGAATAGGAATGGAAAGGAGAATAGGAATGGAAAGGAGAATAGAAATGGAAAGGAGAAAAGGAATGGAAAGGAGAATAGGAATGGAAAGGAGAATAGGAATGGAAAGGAGAATAGGAATGGAAAGAAGAATAGGAATGGAAAGGAGAATAGGAATGGAAAGGAGAATAGGAATGGAAAGGAGAATAGGAATGGAAAGGAGAATAGGAATGGAAAGGAGAATAGGAATGGAAAGGAGAATAGGAATGGAAAGGAGAATAGGAATGGAAAGGAGAATAGGAATGGAAAGGAGAATAGGAATGGAAAGGAGAATAGGAATAAAAAGGAGAATAGGAATAAAAAGGAGAATAGGAATAAAAAGGAGAATAGGAATAAAAAGGAGAATAGGAATAAAAAGGAGAATAGGAATAAAAAGGAGAATAGGAATAAAAAGGAGAATAGGAATAAAAAGGAGAATAGGAATAGGAATAGGATATACCGCGGTCCGTTACAGACGGACTGAAGCTATTACATATGCACTATTGCACTTACTCACTGGTTTTGCATAGCATTATTAATATGGCGGACTTCTTTGAAGAATTCTCACACCAAGAAACTGACTGTCGGAACATTTTGATTGCTCCAACTGGAGCTGTTTTCTATCAAAGACCTTATCATTAGATCATTGCCTTAGAAGCATGCAATTTTTCCTAATCGTGCCTTGAATATGAGATTATTCTAAGCCAGAAGCCTTTTATTGCGACTTTTTTGTCTACTATTTACGTATGTACCTATGCCTCTTGATTCATCTAGTCGGAGAGCTGATAAACATTTTTTTACTGATTTATTTACTGATTTATAAATAATTACTAATTTTCTTTAAGCTTAATTTTTATAAAAAATAATAAGAAATAAATGTTACCGGGTTAGACAGACTTCTTTCTACATTTCATTCATACGAAGTTTTTGGCCACGCTCATTTTTAGAGGGCGATTTTACATAAAATAAAATCTTACGAAAAAATGCATTTTTGCGTGCATTTGCAAGCATCCAAAAACTTCGTATGAAGGAAATGTAGAATAAACTCGTGTGATAAACTTAACATTAACATCATTTTCGAATGCCGCTTATCTTTAAAAAGGGTCGCGGAGCGAGGGTGGTCTTTCCATCGTTCTCGATCCTCCGCCACCAACTCAAGAGACTCCGGCGTAATCCCCAGGCGGGACTCAGAGGGGTTCTTTACCTGATCCCACCACCTGTTTCATGGCTTACCAGGGGGGCGACGCGCTCGCATCACCATCGAAGAATCGATCGCTCCACTTGGAGAAGTAGCTGCTCAACATTAAGATTCCCACGAATACTGACGTTTCTCACTCTATATCTTAGAGTAACACCAGCAACGCACCTCAGGAATCTCATTTCGGCAGCTGGTACCCGCGATCTAATTCTTTCGGTCATTACCCGAATTTCATGACCATAGGGTCGGAACGAACACTGAATTTAAAACTGAGATCTTTGCTTTCACTCCAAGCTCAGCTTTCCTGACGACCGGCCGGCACAGTTCCCATACTTTTGCTCCAGCTTGGCCAATTCTACAGGACAACTCAGTATCACTCCTCCCATCTTTCGTAAAAAAGACCCCAAGATACTTAAACTTCTCCACCTGTTTTCATGGAACTCCATTTATGTGCAGGGTGCACTGCACAGGAGTTAGGGAAACAACCATCACTTCTGATTTGTTCACCTTTATTTTCATCCTAGCATCACCACAGCATCACTGCGAAAAGCAGATGGCTCATCCTGATGCCAGCCAATTCGAAACATTGCTCGCCAAGACTGCGCTTCACCATCCAGTCCATATATGCTATGAAAAGGAGCGGCGACAGAACACAGCCCTGGCAAAGTCCAACGCGCACATCAAAAGGACGGGGTTTGACGCCATTTTTCCCATTATTCCCATAACAAAGGCTCGATTACAGCTCTGGAACGCGTTTTCAACACTGTCGCGAATACTTTTCCCGGAAGACTCAGAGTCGTGTGATAAATTCGTGTGGTGAAATTTATTTCTTATTCTTTTATAAATTAGGCTTAAAACAAACCATAATATAAAAAATTTAAGGTTTTTTCTTAAACTCTGCCTCCAAATGTGCACATGGCTCAAAACCTTATATAAAACAATAATTGTAGGACTGGGTGTTTTCTACATAATATATTAATTAGAAATTTTTTGATTTTGAACAAAGATATTGAATAAAATGCATTTGAATAAGTATTTTTTAAATCTAGACCACGCCCACTACGATAGGTCTACCGACATGATTTTTTTTTTTTATGACTTGGAATTGCTACGAGATGCTAAATACGAAATTTCAGCTTCGTATATGTCATACGAAGTACCCATAGTAAGACGACATATATGTCATACGAATGTCATATGTGTCGTCTTACTATGGGTTAACTTTCTTACTTTTTTGCGAAACTTTAAGTCAGTGCATCTCCCAGAGGTCCCCGGTTCCAGGTGGCAGAATGTTAGATTTTCAGGACTACAAATTTGTGAAGGTTAGAAAGTTGTTGAAATCAGTAAAAAAAAATGTTCATCAGCTCTTAGACTAAAGTAATCGACTATAAATAATCGATTAAATTCAATATTCTTAAGAGTACCGTTAGTATCAGATTTGCCTTCTTTTAACACTCTGTTAATCCCCTTAATTATGGAGCTCTAGTCTAGACTTTTGCATATTTATAAAACCAAAGTATTTGATCAAAGACTAACAAACCAGAAAATAACCAGCATCGACGACAGCAAAGTCTGCAATCTATCTCATTGATCAAAAACACACGAGACTGCAAAGCCCAAAGACAAGCTCTACAGCATTATTTTTGCCCCTTGTATAGTGTAAACAAGACCCAGAAAAGCAAAAACAAAAAAATGTAGATAGGTAACTCAACTATTTTGAATTCGAACGTCCTTAAAGGTCATAACGTACACCGGTTTTTCATATGATATCGATTTTGGTAGTGTTGTGTGTTTTGCTTCGATATATCTGCATTGTGTCTGATGTACTGGTATTGGTGTCTATATTGCGAAATTACGCGCATTGAAGATGTCAAGTTTTTGGATATAACAGCATTTCAGTGACGCTACGCATGTGCACTGCACTCGTGCGTTGTTGGATGGCTAAACACAGATATGAGTTAACGTATGGAATTTATTGGGTGAACGAGTTTTTTTGTATTTTTTTTTTTTTTTTTTTTGAGCATCCAGAGGCGGTGCACTGCAGTGTATTTATCTGTAACGGAATTTTAAGGTCAAATTATGGATTGTTTTCAAGTAGCACAATGATGACTCGGCAATACTGAATCAATTTAGTCGAAGGGAGAAGGTGTTAAAATTTTTTGCGTTGGTAGTTAATGGCATATTTTTGGAGATTTTCTTGGCAGATCGCTAAATTGCTGTAAAAGAAAACTGCAATTAAGCTGTGGAATTTTGCTAAGTGGGTTTGGCAAAAAAAAAGTGAAATTGTAATATAGGGCAACTTGTCGCAAATATTTATAGTCCTTGAACTCTCCTGATGTTTTTTAAGGAATGTTAAGAGCTCTTCTTATACGCTAAACTAAATGCGCACGATTTGAATTGGATACTTGAATTGGATCATACGAGCTGTACCAATACTTTTCTATATAGTATAGATCTATCTAGTGTCTAGTATAGATCTATAGAAATCTGGTAGCATAAAACCGATTTTGAAAACCTTACATTTATATGGCCTTAAGGTTCACTTTCCACCGCTTTGTTTTTTCATTTGTTCATTGTATTTTGTAGTCCAATGTGTTATTCTCTTAAAACCGTCAAAGCACTCATTATCTCCAACCAACAAGCACTTAGGTCAATCACTTCTTACAGTTCATTGCCATATTGATTGCACCATGCAATGAGTACTTGTTCATTCCATCGACGAAGTAAAGTTGCCTCACGTTTATTTAAATCGTGTTGCATGCATTTTCACCGAATTTGAGAGATATGCGCACACAAGCCTTACTCCAATAAATCGTTTTACGACGAAGGAAGCTTATAAGATAATCCTGCCGATTATGTATGTATCACAATATCAGTGAGTTCTCAATAAATAAATAGTGGCTACGTGATTTGGCTGGCTCAAAACTTTTTTTCGTCTTTGAGTTACAGTGTTATACAGCCTTTTGTTTTTTGCATTGACGACTTGACGAGGCTAATAAGAAGGTAAATAAAGTAAATAGCGGTAAGTTGGCGTAAAAAAACTGAGAATACGTATATCATCACGTGTGACAGAATTTCATGATAAAGAAGTCAGCAACAAGTCATTCTTGTAGTAAAAAGAAAAAAAGATCGAAAGATTAAAGAGGGAATCAATGCCTTCTGGATTTTGAAGACCGACTGAAGTACCTTTAAATCTAATGGCCAGAAGTTAGCGAGAGGAAAACCTTTTATTTTCTATCTTTCATAAGTTACACCAAAATTTTGACAAGTGTTCTTACATTCTACCATCGTCATCCGGAAAAAAAGACTCGTTCCTTATACGGTCTCCGATATCCGCGAGATTCTAACAAACCTTTCGAGAGTAACATTTCCTTTCGAGAAAACCTTTCGAGAGTAACATTCTTTAAATAAATTTTTAACATTAACAAAATACTCAACGAGCTGCCAATTTTGTGCCCCTAATTTTAAATATGGACCGGGGTATGTGGCCCACAAGGAGATCACGGTGGATTAATAAGGTTATAAAATTGTACAAGCTCACATAACTTACAGATAACCTAACGTAGGGTCCAACATAAAAAGCAAAAATTTTCACACAAAAACACGTAAACTTTGGTTCTAGCCAAAAATTTGTCCCTTATATTTGCTTGAAAAGCGTATGGTGTCATGCAAAGACAAGTTAGTAAGAATATCATAGCCGTTTCACATTCAGCGCGAGAGCGTTAAACCAGCCCGGCAGCGACAACACGAGACTAGAGAAATCGTTTGCTAATACACAATGAGAGCGAGAAACCGCGATAAATGTTTTGACTGCTCAGTAACAAAACACAACATATTTATAAAATTTGTCGACTTTATTGCACATAAATAGTTTATATTTCACAAAAAGTATTAGCTTCAAGAAAAAAATGTCTATAACAGCATGTCATAACTTACTACACCGATTGACACCGAATAATCGTCAACCTCGGCGAGAGTTTTTCAATTTTTCGAAAAGCCCGGCGAGCAAGACAGCGATCACGCAGGTATTGTGAGCCACCCCATACATTGCCGTTATTGAAATTCATTTGACAGCTCGCCCGAAATCCCCGCTCGCTCTCTCGCTCTTTATGTGATGGCGGTTTCAGACTATCAGTGCTTCCAATAAACAAGGTCTTTAGACACGTCGTCACAAGGAGCAGAAACAGAAACAGAATTTCATACATTAGCAACGCAAAAAGCATTCAGCGAATTTAGGTTTCTGTTGCTAATGTATGGGATTCTGTTCCTGTTTTACGTTGCTTGTGACAACGCGACTTTAGACTGATAAAACTCGCAAGGCAATTGTTGGATCGAAGTAAGCCTAGTAAAACACTAAAATTTAGTTAAGGGTTAATTGGTTTGACCACAAAAGCAAGAAACAGCGCGACAGGTCACTATTAAATTTTTCCGCAAATTTTTGGATAAGGGTAGGGCGATTGGGAGGCTGTAGACCACTTTCTGTCTCCCAGTTTCAGTACCTAATTTTTTTCGCATTCCTGATTCGCCTGACAACTAAATATAGGAGGATGTCGATTTTAGGGGAGTTTTAACAGAGGATTATTATTTTTCAATCATAAGCTGGATAGATAAAAACCTTCGCAGCATCTGTCAAACGGGCTTTTTGGCTATGACAATTGTTATGCTTACTCACGTGTTGGAAAAAAAAACCTTGATGAAAAAACGAAACTGTATGTTGATTTCAAAGTCTCCTTTTCATCCATCCTTTTAAATACTTCTGCAACTGTGCCGAATGACTGTTTTATCTTCTTAATAATGTTATGTGGCGACAAGAAATAAAACAACTCGCAGGAGTCCCTGAATGCACCCATCGATTCACTCTACAAACGCACCCGCTCGATTCAATAAACGAACATACCCAACTGTCATTACACTTCTAATGTAATCTTTTCGGCCTGGTGTTCGTCGAATAAAACTCGATTTCACTTTTATGATTTCACAATGAAACACTTTATTTATCAAACAAAACTTATTTAAATTCAAATCACACTGTTATTCAACTTTACTACTTAGGATTCAACACTTTATTTCAATTCAATCACTTTTCACTTTATAACCGATTTTCACAAGTCAACGTTTAAAATATAACTGTCCGTACGAGCCTGTCACCCGTGTATTTATACAAAATTAAACACCTTCTAGTACGTTCCATACCCCCTTTGGTAATTTTCCATTGGTACTCCTCCGCTGAATTCCAAGGAGGGGAAATCGAAATTCGAACTTCGAATATGACAGCTGCTGTCAGATGACTGGAATGACAGTTGGGTATGTTCGTTTATTGAATCGAGCGGGTGCGTTTGTAGAGTGAATCGATGGGTGCATTCAGGGACTCCTGCGAGTTGTCTTATTTCTTGTCGCCACATAACAATAAGTATTGTGATCTGAGCCCATTCGTTCTCAGTCTCTTTGTTGACGGTGTCTGGAGAGAAATTCCAGGATGGGATAGATTCGAGGGTTCACAACTCCTCCTCTTCGCTGAGAATTCTAATTCTTCGCTGATAAACTTTTTTAAAGAGGCGTTTTTTTTTTGGGAGGCATATACTAATGGTCGCCAGAGAAATGTCGATTTTAAAAATGTTTATTTGGTCTATAGCTAAAGTGTCAAAAAAAATTTAACCAAGTGAAAATATGATACAGAGAGTTGTACAATACGCGACATGTGTTCAGTCCAAATTATAAAGGAAAACTTAAAATATGCGCATTCCAGCAGTGTCTCGATCTTTGTTTTATGTCTTCCATATATTTTCGCTTTCCTTCGCAATTTGATAATTATAAAAAAATTAAAACAAACGTCAAAATTTAATGTTGATTTGATTTTCATAATACTTTTCAGCTCAGCTTTCTTATTTCGCTCGATTTGGGCATTTTGATTTATTTAATTTTAAAAATTTCATGAACTGCTGTTTTTGATAATCAGTACACTTAAGCCCAAAACAGATGTGGAGAAATGTTCGTGTAGCAAAAATAAATTACACAGGCTCTTATGAGGCAGGCGAACACAGCTACTGCAGGGGTTGAAGTAACTGCTCGGTGTCTCTTATTCTAAATTTGGTGTCTAGTTTCATTGCAGCCACAATGAAAACAAAAAAAAATTAAATTGGAAGATACCTGTTATCACTGTTACCGTCAAATCTGAAAGTTTTGACTGTTTGTTGACTTACAAAAAATTCAATACTGAGCAAATGCGTTCTCTCGCCTTAGTTTTAATGGTCAGTTTTTTCTTACTTTTTCACCCAGTGACAATTATATCAAAACCGGATGACAAACTAGTAAAGAATTTGGAATAGTTAACGTCAAAAAGGGTGCACTTCTGTTTTAGAGGCATTGACTTATCTGTTTTGAGCTTTACGCGATTTACACTCGTGATTTGCCAGGGGTACTCATTTAAACCAATCTAAAAATTTATACAATTACGAGCTGCGTAAATTTACTAGATCTAGTGAAAACGATTAATAATACTTTTGAAAATTCCGCTTCTTCTAAAATTCCGGTTAAAACAGTACAATTCTGCTTATATTCTGCCTTTTAAGCAAACTTGAGACTTTTTTGACAACGATCTTACGCTATTACCGAACTTCATTCGAGTTCCTTTTTGAAATACAAAAGAATCATAAAAATTCATTTTGTTTTTCAAAAAAAAAATGTTTGGTTCTTCAAAGCACGTAAGGAGTAGCTGTGACCTTTTATTTGTCTTCGGGAAACCTAAAGAAATACAAATAACCACAAACTTGACACAGATATTGAAAATTATGCAAAATTTATCACGTTTCAATCGGCAGTACATCGGCTTATGATCGTTTAATGTCATTACAGTAGGAACCTACCTACGTCAAAAAAAGGTTTTCATAAAATGCATGGGCTTTACTCGTCCGTCAGTCATTTGGTTTAAAGCAAAACAATGTTTGAATTTTTGCTTAAATAAACTCACGTATCGACATTGAACTGATTTTTTTCGCCACTAATCGAAAATAGAAGCGTTCATTGAAGCTTCACACGGCGTGCAATTAATTATAAATTCTAAAGATGTCGGCCTGGTGGCTGGCGTGAACCACCTTCAGAGTGTGACAAACGTTTTGCATGCGTAATTCAAAGTTCGCTGAGCAATTGACATTTTAACCAGATGTCAGTTAGTGGTTAGGCGCCTCCAATTACTATTAATTGCGTTCCGAAACAACGGAATTACATATTTCATCGACATTAATGTATCTTGACGCTAATTCGTGTGTTCTTTACCAGGTAGCAACTGATTTGCAAGTTAAATGTCAGAATTTATTATCGATGACAAAATGATGTGTCAGTTAGGTGTCAAAAATGTCATAAATCTTGTTATTGCAGTAATGTGCGTTTATATTTGTTTCTGTTACATCAAGGCAATACCAGAAGATATGAAGTTTTACGCAATAGTCGGTAGTTGCGTACAGTTCTGTCTGAAGTAAACCCTGCGGACACTCCAATTATTGTCAATATTTGTTGCCTACTTTCACTCAACGTATCTTCTTAAGTTGACAGGTTGGCATGTAGGCAGGTTTCTACATTTAGGGACGGATTGTTTACAATTCGTAAACGAATTTAGACCGTGACTCACGTGCGTGAACGTACTTTCAGGCGTGAATAAGGGGCATGCGAAGCCCTGCTCGTGAGATACTTGTAACTAAACACACACTGTTGGTAATCTCGTTAGACAGTGTACCCAGTGAGTGGTTTTCACATGTTTTTTTCTGGATTCAATTAGCTGACCGGATTACGGACCGATTATTGAATTAGGGCGATTATGTGTG
Source organism: Neoascia interrupta (assembly GCA_947623515.1). NCBI lineage: Eukaryota > Metazoa > Arthropoda > Insecta > Diptera > Syrphidae > Neoascia > Neoascia interrupta. The sequence goes on from OX392462.1 coordinate 25,667,275, forward strand.
TGTTTTCTGACGGCATTTGCCAAAATCACGTAATTACTATTTTCGGCAACAAGTATGTGGGGACTTGTGTTCATGTATCAAGTGATGGTCAAATATTTGTCAAGGTAGGTAGTGCAAAGTTTATGTAACATTCGACCATTTTAAGAACGCGTTACAGAGGGAGGCGAGTTATTTGTAGTATATGTTATTGTGATGATGTCACTAGGAAATCTGGAGTGGACTGGAATATTAATCACATGGCGGTATGATGCAATTTTTTATTGTTTAGGAATCCCAAACGATCTATTTTATGGTTGTTCGCATGACTGATCGTATCGGGATTTGCTTATCGTTTTTATAAGATGTTAGCGGATACCTTAGGGGACTTAGTTTTTTTCCAAATTGTTTGAATTTCCAGCAGTGACAGGTAGACAATGCTGTCAGATTCTTACTTAAAGTTGTATTCCTTTCACGTTATTTGTCACACTTTTCCTCATCAATCAGAAAAGCTGAAGATTGTAGCCATCATGGAAAGATTATTCTTTCTTGTTGTGATGTTTATAGTCACAGCGTGCTGAGCGTTTTCGTTACAGGTGCTAAGAAGCTTCCCAAAATGGACACATTGGACCTAACTGCTAGTCTAAGTGAGCCGTGACTATTGTCAAAAGGGCATCCAACAACCCAACCTAACCTAACCTAGCAACACATCGAAAATTACGGGTTAAACAACGAGACGAAGCCCAGAATACACCATGGCCATACTCGTGGCAACCTCTCGTAAAAACTTTGTTAACTAAATTAAATTTTTAGCCGACGCATTTTTCTTTTAAAAATGACTTTTCGACAAATTTCATTTATTTAGAAACTTAAAAAATACTAACTTACGACATGTCACCTTTTATAAAATTGTTTACTAATAATGTCCCTAACCAATCCAACAACAACAAGGTTAAACAAAATATTACCCTTGAGGAGCATAACCTTCATCCACATCATTATCAATTGATTGATCATTGTTTGATGACATCAATTTTGAAACATCAAAATACATTGTTTGATGCAATATAAATAAAATCGTATTGCATCAATGATCAAACTGTAAACATTGCCGGCGAACAGCCATTCAAGACTTATGTTGTTAGCACATTGTAACACTTAAGTGTTAATTTGTAGCAAATAGCAACAATGGCAGCCAGCCGGTTTAAGTCCAATTATGATGATCGTTTTCGTAATAAACTCTTAGTTCGTAGTTAACTCTGAGATTAATAATAAATCAGTTGCCACTGTTTCCACAAGAAGTAACTCAAAAAAATTTCCTATTCGACCCTTGCAAAAAGGGAACAAATTCAATTAAGATTTTTAATTTGACCCACTTTAGGCTAACGACGTTATAGTGCCCAGGCACACTCTAGACTTAATGAGCAATTAGATGGGCATGGCATGTAGCTCCTCTTTAGGATTCGTCGAAAAGGAAATTCTTCTTCAAATTTATATCAATTTCATTTTTCTTTAAGTACTTTTGAAGTCATTTCTTTTTATTATTGTGTCAAATTTTAAACTGGCACTCCGAAGTGCCCTGGCCTGACCTCTGACAACCATGCACGTTGTGTGCGTAACAGTTGCTCTAACACACATAGTAGGCACCTTCAGTTTTTTGCCGATTCCCAAAGGCGAGTTGAGAGGTCTCTTATGGTCCAGACAAATGATTTTCTAGTGAAGATTGTCAGACCTTCGCGTAGGTGGGACCTTTAAAGACATTTAGTTTCCCCAGTTGGGACTCGAACCCGGAACCTAGTGCACAGTAGGCCGACACACTAGACGTTGCATTCAAACTACATTAATTTAAGAAAAAACTCAATTTTCCGTCCCTTTCCTCTTAATGGCTTGACAAAAAAACCGAGAACTGGCCAGACTTCAAAATCTTCTCTCAATCTTGCCTGAAAAAGGTTCCCTATGTACCATTCCAAATCTCCAATAAATACAAACTCATGCTCAAATTGAATGAACTGAAATCGCTGAGCTCGCTCAAGCTGAATGCAGTAGAAAGAACATACTAGTGTAAAATATTTGCCAAATGCTGGATCGGAAACGCTCAAGAGTTAAACGCTCTTTTTATTTTAAATCACAGGAGTAGTATAGGACACTCTTGCTGCTCTTGTACAAGAGCAAAATTCATAACAATGGAAGAATTATAAAATGCAGATAAGTGTCAAAAACAGAAAGTGTAAACACCTTTGCTATGATTGTTGATATAAATGGCGCTAGATCCTGTTACTTTTTAGAACAAAGCTCTTAAAACTGCTACAATGGCACAGCGTTAAACTATCGAGCTCTTTTAGTAATAATTAACACATTTGAGGGACAAATTAATGACGTGGGTTTCCGACTTGCCTCATGAGTATACATTCAATCTGGACACACTGGATCGACCGTGCTATCTTTGTCAAGGTCGGTGGGAAATCCAAATTGAGTTTTTTTTGTGGCGGCAAGTTTTTGCTACACGTATAAGTAAACTTATTGCAAACTGTAAATATTAGACGAAATGCTGTCCATTAGGCTACAGCTTAATGTGTCACAAATTTGAGTAGAAATATCACACCTCTTACCACATTTCCAGTTTTGCAAATTTAGTCCAAAAGAGCGTGTTCCACTCATTTTAATAATAAATTGTTTTTTTTTTTCGGAAGCAATCAAGATCATCAACATAGTGTGGTTTTGTGATTTGACGCAGTGGCACTAGAGTGATCGGTCGGTGTGTTTCGAAGGTTTTAATTGCAGCGATGGGGACGGAATCAGTGAGTGATACAAATATTAAAAAAATTCAATGTTCTTCAAAAAACAATTTTGTATGCTTAATCAACAAAAAAAATCACAATAAGTGACAGGATTAAATGAGTGCAGAAATTTTTCTCTGACTCATTGTTTGACTCTTCACTCTACTTAGAATTCTGGTGCTTAAAACAGAAGGCGCCTAAAAGTTTGTCTTTTTAGTTATGCATAATTTATTCTTAAAACAAATATAGGCAAAAATGAATTATTTAATAATGTGCAAAGTGTCTAAATTTTGAACACCTTTGAGTCAAAAGAAGTTTAAATTATTGCGATATTCACATGCAAGAGCATTTGAACTGTTATTTTGGATGTGATGTGTTTTGTTTTAAGAAGTTTTTGATTTCTCCAATAGTAATATCTGTAAACAGAAAAAAATGCCGTTTCAAATTACTCAAACGTCTTATCAAGCAGCTGAGCTGTCTTCTGTTATTTTTTCAAAACACTAAACGAACTGTGTCGGCTAGGATAAATTGTTAAATTAAAAAGCTTTCTAAAATCCTTTTACATTGGCATGTTAATGTGGCCTAGTTTGATTGAACGAGCCTTACCGGGCCAAAAATTACATACCCCAAAAAGTGATTTCAGCGGTCCGTCCAAAAATTTGAAAATAAAAATCAATTGTGAGCGTATCTGTGGGTGGATCGTATCAATTTTTAAACTTTGTTTGTACTTCAAGTTCCAGCATCCTAGCTAAAATTTAAAGATCTAAAAACTTTACAAATACGGTCAGAAAGGCGAACGGATGGACATGGAGTCATCTAATCCCATCTAATCATGGAGTCATCTGTTGGGGTAGATTATGTCTCTCAAAGGGTCTCAGGGGATTACAGTGATTACTTTACTGTGTTAAAAAATATGCATTAAAATTAATATTCAAATGCCTCAAATCTTCAAGGCGAAAATTGTCCAAAGCCTTTAATTAGACAAAAAAAATTGGACCGCCCGCATCATCGACCATGCCCACTTCAGAGGAATATTAAATCTTTAAAAACATGATTTCTTGGAAAGTTTATTCTAAATTAAAAAAATAATAATAAAAATATTGCCAAAGCGGTGAGCTCCGCTCACTTTTAGGGGGCGTTTTTTTGGAAAAAAACAGCCTTTTAAGCATTAATTTTCGTTTTTAACGAATTTTCCCATGATTGACGATTGAGGGCTTACCCCTGGCGGCCAATTTAGGAATATGAGGAATATGTGAAACAGTCAACGGTTGGCTGTTTTTGCCCTCCCATTTGTCAAACGAATCCGAAAATTTTTTGAAGTATTTCATTCATAAATCAGGTTGATAACTCACACGGAAATATGCGAATTTGTTCATCGAAAGGTCAAACGTTTAAACGTTTGTCAACTTCGACATCTGTGTTGACAGCTATAGGTCTTCACATATTCCAAATTTGACCACCAGGTATCGCATTCTTACTTTTCCAAACGTCAATTATTCTAATGAAATTAGAGTTATTTCATTCTATTTTTAAGCTTACGCCCATTTTTGGGGGCGTGGCCAATACAAATTATTGGCATAAAGTATATTAACTCAGGCCAAAAAACTTCAAGATTTGGTGTTTCAGGGTAAAGAGGGTCGGGTATTTAGAAGTTCGTTACAAACGAACTCTTGCACTTACTTGTTATTATACAAAGCCAATCACGTGTAGGTACGTCAGGTACGTTAGGTTAGGTTGATGCATGCCCTTTTGACAATAGTCACGGCTTCACTTAGACCAGCAGTTGGGTCCATTGTGTCCATTGGGAACCTTCTTAATACCTGGAACGAAAACAGAAATAGACCGCTGTTAGAAGCTCAGAGTTCCGCCCTCTTGGACCCATCCGGATTTGTATACAAATCTTAGGAGGTCCTTTAGATCTACATTATTTCGATCTTCGAGCTCGATGAAGAATTATCTGCCGAGGATACTACGCCTGATGCTGTTTAGGGCTGGGCATTCGCAGAGCAGGTGACGAACAGATTCAATTTCTTCAACGTCCCTGCAGCTTCTGCAGTAATCGTTATGCGGTATGTCTAGCCGCTCAGCATGTAGACCCACAGCGCAGTGCCCCGTGAGGATTCCCGTGAGTACTCGGATGTTCCTGCGGGCTATTCGGATCAAAAACAGTGATCTCTTTTTGCTTACCGCTGGCCATAGCTCCCTTGTGTGTCTGCACGTATCAAGTTCTGCCCAACGTAGGTTGGTTCTACTCAAGGATTCAGTTTCTATCCTACGTGCTATCGAACTCAGCGGGACTCTTATAGATTTGAGGGCTAGAGATGCATTTATTCCAGACCCAAATCTCGCAAGCTTGTCCGTTTCTTCGTTTCCCGATATATCGGTGTGACCTGGCACCCAACACACAGTTACAGTGTTGCCAAGTGATAACTCGTCCAGAATTTCCCTGCATAGTTTCACAGCCCGTGACTTCACCACGTCTGATTCCAAGGCTTTAATTGCCGCTTGGCTATCAGAGTATATAGTGATGGTCTTGTTTGCGGGGCCGTGTTTCTTCAGCTCGGAGGCAGCTTCGATTATGGCTGCCAGCTCCGTCTGAAAAATGCTGCAGTCGTCATTAATTCGAAAAGATTTACCTAGACCCAAATCTCCACAGAAGATGCCCGCACCGGTTCCGACGTCCATCTTAGAACCGTCGGTATATACGGCGATCTCGTCATCTCCTGTAATGGTCTTATCTTCCCATTCACCTCTTTCAGGTATTCTGGTAGCGAATCTCCTGTTGAAGGCGAATGTCATAGGTAGGTAATCCGTGACTCTGGTGTTTGTGGAGGCAGCCCATCGAGTTTCCACAGAGGCGTGTCGATAAGATCTTGAGGCCCACAGTCCGGATTCCCTTAGGCGAACAGCTGTTTAAGCTGCCTTGCTGCTGCAGTATATGTCCAAGGGGGTGAGGTTGAGTAGTACCTCCAGTGCCGCGGTGGGTGTGGTCCTTAGGGACCCTGTTATACCCATGCAGGCTGCCCTTTGAACTTTGGTGAGGCTAGAGAGATGACACTTTTTTTTCCGTAGCCTTCCACCATACAACTGCACCGTAAGTTAAGATGGGTCTTACAACCGCTATATACATCCAGTGTACCATGTTTTTTTGCAGTTCCCACATGCTTCCGAACGTTCTGCAGCAGGCGTATAGTGCCACGTATGCCCGCTTGACACGATCTTCTATATTATCCCTCCAGCTGAGTTTGGAGTCTAATATGACGCCCAGGTATCTTACCGATTTGGATAACGGTAACTCCACTCCCCTCATTCTTGGGTTGCTGAAGGATGAAACTGCCCTTTTTCTTGTAAACAACATAACTTCCGTCTTAGAGGGGCTTATTCCCAGTCCTCGACCCTCAACCCATTTTTCAACAATGCGAAGTGCGTAGCTGAGTCGGTCACTGAGGATTGATGGAAGTTTGCCTGGGATCAGGATTGCTACATCGTCTGCGTATGCGCTCACAATGAAGCCTTCCCTCTCCAGGGTTTTTAGCAATTCGTCCATTACCAGGGTCCATATGAGCGGAGATAGGACAGCTCCCTGCGGTGTTCCTCTGCTGACGTTTCGTCTGCTGCATACTTCGCCTAGGTAGCAGTTTATCTTTCGTGTACTTAACATGAGCCCGATCCAGTCGCATAGACTGCTATCTAGGTGGGCGTTTCTCAAGCTGCGCAGTACCGCGACTGCCTCAATGTTATTAAAGCCCCCTCTATGTCTAGAAAGGCACCCAAAGTGTACTCCTTGTGTTCCAAGGATTTTTCTACTACTGTTACTACTCTATGTAGTGCAGTGTCAACCGATCTGCTTCTCATGTATGCATGCTGTGATTTTGATAAATAGTTATCACCAATCAGCTCTCTCACATACACGTCAATAAGCCGCTCCAACGCCTTAAGCATAAATGAAGACAGGCTTATGGGTCAATAGTCCTTTGCCGTAGTGTGGTTTGCCTTCCCTGCCTTGGGGTTGAATATCACTCGTACCTCAGGTAAGTCGCCGTATATTTGGAACGCATAATGTGCTTTTCTAAGTGCCTCTGGTGGATTGTTTGTTTGTTGAAAACATGAGGTATTTATTCTCGCTTACTTCAAGACCAACCAACTTCGCCTGTTCTACAGTCACCGTAAGAGAACTGCACAGAGAGAGCAGGCGGCATTATTTGTTAGAGATTTGTAGAGTGCTCATGCAAACGCTTGAATGTCATGAAAAATTTTAATAATGCCAAAAAATATCCCTCAACTTTTAAGGAAGCTTTTAATATAAGCATAATTTACTAGTAACTATTCTTGAAGTCAAGGTGCCTTATGTACAAAAATCCTCTTAATTGGCAATAATAATTGTTTCTAATGACCTCTGCTTTCGCTAAGAGTAGTTATTAAATCCGAGAGTATCTATGAAGATACTCTCGGCCATCTTTTTTAAAGTACCCCACAAGTATTGCAATTATAAAATATCGATCTATCACGTGAAAAGCAATTGCCATGAAGAAGTTTTTAAACACCACCAAGAGTGTCTAATTGAAAACCTTGCTCTGCTACTAAAATAAATCAGAAAAAATAAGCACTTCCCAGCTGTCAGAGTGCAGGTAAAGCGCACTCCACAAGTCCTTCAATATGCATCATAATACAAATACAACTAATTAGCATACATAATCACGTAGTATAACAAACACTTCTCCTCCAACTGTAATTAGATACGCCATTGTTCCACATGCAGGTGAATATATTCCATTAAACTTTACCGCCCCATCATCCTTGTAACAGTGCTCAGTTTTGGTGCCCACCTGTCTAACCTGGTGGTGCTCAGGGAGGGGGTTGCATAACCAAATCAACAAGTCAACTTCCAGAAACCAATGTGCAGAACGGCGACGAAACGAGTGCAGCTCCATGCGACAACATTGTTTTAGTGTTGTTGTTTTTTTTTGTCAATCTTTTCATGGATTTATGCGGTTGCGCCAGACTGCTGCGCTGTCACCAAAGCGTTGGTTGTTGGAGCACTCGCGCGCAAGTGTTTACCACACATTCGGCCTCAGACAATGCAAAATGTCGGCGGACCGCTATTGAGTCATTACGCAACATAATGGTAAGACTTTGGGGAGTAGTCGGTCCAATAGTTAGGCCCCTCGGTATGCTAACTGCTGGTGCATTCAAGCAAATCGTACTGATAAAGGAAATGCACCAACACCCTATGCGGCTACAGTTTCGTTGGCACCAATGTTCCATGAAGACACATAGCCCCCGCGAATGGGTCGTTGGAAACGGAAATAGTTGTCTTTGTTTACAGGAATTAAGTAAGGCGATCGTGTGTGGGTAGAAAATGCAATTTTCAGAGATGTTATCAGCCTCCTTTGAATGGTTGACAAATGTCGTATACTTTTCGACAATATAAAGTACCTTTTTCCAGTTGAGTTCTTTCAGACTATAGGCTAAAATTGCATGTCGCTTAATATACGAGGAGGTTTTTATTTTGTCAAAAAAGAATTTGAAATTTAAGATTGAGGCCCAACATTAATGGACTTGAGCGGGATTAATCTTATGTCGAAATACAACGAAAATCCCACTAAAGTTCTGCCAAAAGATTGTGCTGCCTATAACAGACTTAAGCAAACGATTTGAAAATGTTATGAGATTTCACTGTAAACGTCTCGAGTATTTGCCTTGAAAATTTAAAGTCAAATTTGAAAATCATGTCACTTTTTCTTCAACTTTGGATGTTATTATCTCCGAAACCGAGTGTCAAACTTAAAATACGTTTAAACTTCTGAGGTCAGCGTACATTTCTGGTTTTTGAAGCACGTTTGAAAATAAATATGGGCTTAAATATGACAATAAGTGAACTGATGACAAGCAAAAACAAAACTCTAAGCCAACACAAGTTAACGAAAACCTTACGCAACCCAGCATAAGGCTATTATGGTCGTGGCATACGAATCACGTGTAATGGGACAATTCGGAAAGCCGCCTTAAGCTCACCAAAGTCTATTATGGGTGAGCCTTAAGGATCAAATTCGGAATATTAAATCAATATCAAACAGGTCGAAACAGGCTGAGAATTAAAATCAATTAATTGTTATTTTCTTATACTATGTCTCCATCAGCAATAAAAAGAGGATTAACAGAAGACGATTGAAAATAAATCCCAAAGTGGCTCCACCGGACAAATCCAGGATTAATTTGACATGCGCACTCTATTTCTGCCTTATTGGCTCTCAAAGGAGAGTGGCGAGGTTATTTCCCAGGAGCAAAAAGACATTTCCGTTGCAAAAATTACAATAAAAAACGCATTTGTTACAGTTCTGTCATACAGGGACAGTTCAGTTTTCTCTTTTGATTCTCAAACTGTTGCAAATGTGCATAAAATAGGTTTGTGAGTAGGGTGAATGGGATTTATGTTTAATCGCTTGCCGAGAGGATGTAAATTTGTATGGTAAATCGCGTGATTCGTAGAGGATTTAATGATAATTTATGTAAATCGCAGATTAGTGCCCGGTGGAGACATTGTATTAGAATTATGAGAAAAAGCGTTAAAAGCAAAAATTAGTCTTGAAAAAAAACGGAGCACAAGACTTTGTATGAAATAAACTTAGCAAATAGTAATATCTTTAATACTTGTCATATAAGATTTTTTTCTTTGAGTGAGTTTCTAAAGTAACATGTTAAAAGTGGGTATGGTCAATGGTGTGGGCGGCCCAATTTTTCCTAAATAAAATTTTTTTGCCAATGTTTCTCTGCACCAAAATGTAAGTTCCTACGCCTTGTCTATCCGGTAGTGGACGTAGCCGTCTGCGGATTTAATTTCTGCGGAAGAACCAAGCCGTGCACATTTCCCAGCACTCTAGCTTGATTTTGAATACATAAAACCTCCACACATACAGACGGACGGACAAACGGGCAGACATATCTTAGTCAATTCACCTGCGGGTCTCGATTCCATCTCCAAAAGGTCTTACTTGTTTGCGGTGATCATTTTATTATTATTTCCTAGGTCGGGTATAAAAACCTTAATTGAAACAACCCTTGTGCAAGAAAGATGTCGCACTTAATAAATTTATGAACAACGACATAATTCAAATCTATTCTATCTCAAGAACAATCAGATATTACAGTAAACTTTGGATCTATTTTTATTTGAGATGAAGAATACTCCTTCGTTATTTTCCTAAGCTCGAAGAGGCAAAAATAAAAAGGTGCGTAAACCAAAAGTTTTCCATCAAGCAGACACTTAAACGTCAAAAGCAGCTTAAACTCTCAAATAAAATAACAAACTTAAAGGCGGAAATCAAATGGTCGAGAATAAACACTTGCGTTAAAGATGATCTACGGAAGCAAAAGATCAAGTGATTTTGAACAATGACCCCTATACATGAGACCTTGAAATGCGGTGACTACAACCGACTTTAACTGTTTTTGACGTAAAGTCTGATAATAACACTTTCGAAATAGTTTACCCCCACAATCATAATCAATGTCCATGCCAGACGAAGCGCTTATTTGTTTTCAAAACACGCATTAGTTTGGCGCTGACACCAATCCTAACCTTGAAACATTTTTTTTAATTCACTTTCTTTCTGGTGATCTTTTTTTATTTGTCTTGTTTGTTGTTGTGTATCTATAGCATGACACAGAAATGCGTTCATTCATCCAATGCCCTCGAGCTAGCCGGCTTTTGGTCTAAAAACACACTCACGTTGTGGCGCGTCGTTGTGCGTTTACGAAAAAGTATTGAGGAAAAGTCGCCAATCGTGTTTAACCATTTAGCTTACCATTGCCTGGCCCAAGTGTTATGTAGCTATCTCATGCCTTGCACTTGTTTTTCAATTCAAATAAGTGGTATTATAGTATGCACAGATTGAGGTACAAAATATCAGGCGCAAGGAAGGCACAAGTTCGAGAAAGACTCCCCGCATCGCAAGAGTTGTTAGAGTGTAATAATTGATTTTGAAATTAACACCCAAGTGTGGAACTTAAAAAATTATATTGCTGCAAAGTAATAAGGAAGAAATTGTGTCGACAGCTTTAATATTAGCTCTTGTTATTTGCTTTTCGGTTGCAATTTTTCTTTCTGCATCACCCTTTTATTTATTCATGAATACGTCATATTAAATGTATTAATAAAAATACATATAACATTTGCTGAAGTATAATTTCGTAACGTAGCATCGCAATATTTTTAGTATGTATTCGAATTTAAAACATTTTACAACCTGTCAAATTGGCGTTAGGTGTTATCGCCCAAAACCACAACGCCCAAATTTTAAAATGTTTTAGCGCCCAAAAATGCGACATATTGCCCAAATTTTAATGTGTAAAGAGTCATAAAGCCCAAATGAAATGTCACATCGCCAAATTTAACAAATTTTTGTCAACAATAAATTGTTGAGAATTTCTTTGGGCTTTATGAGATTTTTAATTTGGGTGTATTTGTTTTGATCGATATGACTAAAAGTATAAGATCTTATCGCCCAAACCCCAACGCCCAAAAAAGGAAATGTCATAAGGCCCAAAAAACTTTTCAACGTTTTGGTAAAAAATTCCTTAATTTTTTGACATTTTAAAATTTGGGCGTTGTGGCTTTGGGCGATAAGGGCTATCATGGAACGGCGTATGGTATATTTTGCAGGTGCTCCTCAGGGCGTATGTCCTGTTATAACTATATGCTATCATTTTTTGAAATCGCGCAGTTTAAAGTTCATTTCCAAACACAAAATACCGAAAGTCGAACAGTATTTGGGTGATTCTTAAAAAAAAGGCTCCGAGTGTCTCTTCGACTCATACGCCGGCCGGCCTTTGGCCCCACATGCAGGTGATCAGCGCCCCGCTACGCGGCGAATGCCCAATTGAACATTTGTTTCAAAATCGCACAATTTGAAATTTATTTTCAAACTCAGTTTTTTTAAACTGCGCATTTTTTTGTTTATTTCGATTCGCAAAATTCCGAAAATCAAACAGTGTTTAGATGATTCCTAAAAAAAGACCCCGGGTGTCAACTGGCAACCCCTTCAACTGGCATTTCCTTTGGGTTTTTTTATGCTTTTTACGTTGAGATTCAGACGATATGATAATAATTTGGGCATTATGACATTTGTAAATTTGGGTGTTGGTGATTTGGATGATGAGACATGATGCTTTTGGTCTTATCGCCTGAACTGGGTTAGGTTAGGTTAAACAGGGGTTTGGTGAAAAGGACCACACAGGCACTAGGCACCAAAACGGGCCCATCGCGATCCCTTGGGAACCAGTTGAAAATACGCCTCCTTGCGTGTTTCAAAAGGCGAAAACAACCTAAACATTCACCGTGAAACAGCCAATTTCCCTGTAAAAGCCAAGAAGGCCTTTGAAGTTTGTGCCGTGTACCCCTTCCAAACTTCCAAAGAAATATTCGCCTAAATATTTTTGCGCAATCGCGAAAATGCCTCGCATCCGCCAGAATGTGTGCTATATCCTCAGCCGCCTGCAGAATCGACAAATATCCGTGTCAGAAAGCCTGAGCCTCCTTGCGTGTTTCCTCAGGACACAATGTCCTGTCAGAACTCCCACTAAAGCCCTTAGCTTGTCCCTGCTCAGTTTGAATAGTGCATTCGATCCTTTTTACGTCAAGTCGTGGCCAGAGGGACCTAGATACCCTGTGCCGAGCCAGACGAGACCACCTTTGGTTGGCCGTCAATACAATTTTCTCCCCAATAGTGCCTCTAACTACGCAGAGGGGTCATTTGATGTTAGAAACCACACTGTTTCCAAGGAATCCTCCTTTTCTTGCAAGCTCATCAGCTTGTTCGTTACCCTCTATACCGCAGTGTCCTGGTACCCAGCACAGTGTCATCCGGTTCTGACTGCACAATGCCTTAAGCATTGCGCGACAGCCCCTAACCAAAACGCTCAAATTTTTTATGTGTCATAACGCCCAAATTAGCGACAGCCCCAAGCGGAAAGCGTCACGACGCCCAAAAGAAATGTCATATCACACAAATTGACGTAGCGCAAGAAAGTTTCTCGAACCAGCCTTAAGCCATGCTTGCAACTTCCTTTAATGAAAGAAAACGTCAACATTTTTATGTTGAAATTATCTTCTTATTTATTTTTTATTTATCTTTTTAAATATATTGTTATCAGTTAAAGATAAAACAGCGATTTATTTTATAAAATGTACGAAATTAGGTTTGCATTATCAAAAGACTTATACCAGGCAAAATTGGTATTTTGACGCGGTAACGACCGAGGATAATTTCCATGATTTAAAGTGTTGGTGCTATAAAACTAATGGCGTATTCTTTTGAACACCGAATTGCCACAGCGAGCTGTCAAATAACACTCCGAGTTCGCGACAATTCCAGCGTGGTGTACACTCGGTTTCATTGTATACAGAACGACAAATCCTACACAGGTGCAGTCATCACGTTAAGTGTCAAATTGCTTTGACTTTATTTTGTTTAGTTTTTTTCTATTTCGTAGCGTCAATTTTGTTGGCGTCGGTTTTTTTGTACTTTTTACTTAAAATGATTTCTGTTAGCTTTGTGTTTTTGATATTTAGTATTTTTTTTTATCGATTTCATACAATTTTAGCACCTCGCGGAGGTGGGAGCCGTGAAAAAGAACAAGTCTTTTTTTTCAGGTGGCAGAGGCAGGATTCGAACCCAGACCTCCGGCGTCAGAGGCACACACACTAACCACTACGCCACGGCACCCACATTTTATATTTTTATACAATTTTAGCCGCGTTGTAAAAAATAACAAGTAAAAATTGAGTCGAAACGTCACTTCACATACACAATTAAAGCTGCACTCAGCCTCCACCGTCAAATACAGCCTCCACCGGTGTCAACACCGAACTTATTCGGAGTTCAAAAGAACATTTGCATGAGCACGATTCCGTTCGGGTGTACGAGAAAAGAACAGTTTTTCTGTATTCCACACCAGTTTAACGATTCGGTGTTGAAAAGAACACGCCATAAGTCTTACATAAAAAAATAAAAGAAAAAAAAAAGAAAGAAAAAAAATTGTGTGTCAATTTTTTTTTTTTTTTTGTAGAACAAAAGAAGAGTGCAGGTGTTTCCGAGTCGCCTTTAGACCAGCTTTAATAGATTTGAAGGCAGACAAAAATTATTCGGACAGATGCCTAAAAAAGTGTTTTGCTAGTTTGACTGAAAGGAAGTTACATCAAATATTTAAGTCAATAACATATAAAAGGACCGCCAGAGTTAAAAAAAACGCTATTCACTTCGCAGACCACATTTTAAGGCTGGAAATCGTTTACTTTAATTACTTTAAATTTAAGGGAGCTGTATTTTGTCCTTTTTTGTGCTTTCAAAATATTATAAAAAAATATAAGGGCACTAAAATTAATGTCTACCACCTTTATTTCGTTATAAAACAAGTAGTTTTGGTATTTTTTTTATTAATTTGCATTTACTGTGGCGTATGCGTATTTTTTTTCTCAAAATTTTGATGCATTACAAAAAAGTGGCTAAATACAAAACATTGCTGCCGAACTTCATGTTACAGACTTGCATGCTGAATATCCATATACGAATGATATGTTTTAAGTTTAAGATTTTAAAATATGTTTAGCTCGTCGCTCCAGCAATGCTGTCTAATGTCCCTAATCTTGCAGACATCTTTGTGGATCCTCTGACTTAGTATCTTTGCAGAGTATCTTACAGAAAAGGTCCAACGACCTAGGAACCTTTCACTAGTGCAGTAAAAGTGTTTTTATTGGTATATTAGCCTATCTTCTGAAAGATCCATTAAATACACGCTTAATGACACCACTTAAGCCTAGATGGCTTTAATGACCAAACGTGTGGATGATTTTTTGTTTGCCAGTTTGCCTGCCAGGGGTAGTTGAACTTATAGAACTTTTTGATGGGATAATCAGTCGATTCATCGTGGGTTCAAAACGATCAGCTCAGTGAATATCTTGACCAGATAATATACCTAGACTACTCTACAGCCAGGAATCTTGAAATCAACCGGTAACACCCAGCTTTTTTCTTAGATATATCTGTGTAGCGTACACGTTTGTATCATTCCACACTAACTGAGCAGTGAAAGTAGTTTTTAACCGCCCCGCGGTCCGGTCTTGTATTGATCGATCGCACCGGTCTGCAGTGTAAATGTTAACGCGCGTAAGCATATCCATGACCTTGAAACATGTAAACACAATTTTGTGATCTTCACTGAAAAAAGGAAGGCTTCATATCTAGATTAATGATTTGCGTAGGCACACACGTTGTAGATACCATTTAAAAAATTGGTACGAATTCCACTGGTCACGAAAACGGGTTAACTACATTGATGGTAACATTAATTTATCAGCAATCGACGATGAGTAGGCTACAAGGTGGGTCTTTAAAAATTTTTAAAAATTGAGACCGAAAGTGGTCTTCATGAGTTCGAAAGCAGCTCTGTATATGCTTTCGAACTTTGGTTTCCGTGGTAGTTTTTTTATGTATTTTACGTATGTTTATTTAACTAAGCAGAGGCTTTGTTAATACCGCTTAAAACTTTTTAAACGTCGTTCTTTGACATTATTTCTCCTACCGGATGTATTTGATTAGCTTGAGGGACTTTTTACATTTGAAAGCTAAAAGTGTTTGTCTGATCTGTTCACTCATCATACGACCGATAAGACGAAAAGTCAATAGCTAAGTGCCGTTTCAAAAGCGTTTTAGTCGAAAGCAAAATAAATATGCAAATCAATTACTTCAAAGTTTACCGTTAGGTACACTTTTACATTTACTGACCCTTTAATTTCAATAATGTTAACTTCACACTTTTTTTCTCCTCTTACAGCCATCAACACGTCCCGAATCGGATTTCACTTTGGACCTTCCTCGAGCCGAACAGCTGCGCATCAAAATGGAAAAGGAGAAGAAATTTCGACGTAGATGTCGCTACTTGACAACATTTCTGAGTTTGGTGTTTTTCCTGCTGACGGTGATGGTGGTTAGTCTGGTACTAACTAGAGGCAAACGAATGTTTGGTAGTATGATCTAAAAACCTAATAATAATATTTTTATAGAAATAAAAGCTAAGCTGTAATGTATTTGTATAAAGTATCTTCCATACGAAAGAAATGTCACCCTATAAAGTAAAGAAAAACCATCAAAATTAGTAGTTAAGGAAAATGATAAATCAGACAACAAAACTAGTTAAATTATATTATGTACAACAAATCAGTGCCGTAAACAAAAAAAACAATACAACTTCAATTAAAGTAACTACCCTAATGTGTGTGTTTGTACATAATATATTTAAATAAACTAAACTGGAAAGAATTCAAGAAGCGTCCTTTGGAACGGGTAAGGGAGTTTAAAATTTAAAAATTGAAACCTTCAATATTATGTAGTTTAGTTACAATTATTCGATTTCATTTTATATATCTTTTTCTATTGCACATAAAGTACATATTGTGAATATATTAAAAACAGTATTGTTAATAAATTATTTTGTGATGTTAGTTTTTTAAGTGAACAATTTTTATGATTGACTGTAGGCGAAAATTATTCCAATTATTGTTAAATAATTTGAAAGAAATTGTATTAGGTATTTTTGACAATAACAAATTTTAATAAAAAATACTTTGTAAAAGAGCTTTTGTTGCATGTTTTATATTTAATAATGGAGAGTATCGCGAAGAAAATGTAGAGCGGAGTAAAGGGCTTGATTTATGGTCGATAACTATATTAGACGACATAATCATCTGTCAAGTAAATATTAAAATTTATTTCTCTCTTACCCAGGAGCTCCACTTGCAATGAAAAAAGAAATTTATTAAAAGGAATATTTCCATTGACTGTTTCATTGCTAGTGTAGACGCTTTGGAAATTAGCTTTGCAATATTGATTTTCAAATGGATATCAATGATTGATTTCCATTTAATGAGCAATCATTGCCACAAATCCACGCGGCAATGAGTTTTAAATTGACATTTGATCCTAAAATTATTTTTTTTTGGTCTCCAACGCCTTCTATACAAATAAAGAACATAAATTTTAATCCGAAAAACAATGTAGAAATTATGAAATTTCAAAACTTTAACAATTTTCCTATCGTTGAAAAGAAAAGCCCACATTGGAAATTATTGAAAATCGATTTGCCACCTATTTTTTCATGGCGATTACCATGTCCATTTCCATTGCCTTGTACATTGACTATGTATAAGATAATAATAAGACGCAGCGTTATTATTATCAATGACACAGAAAGGCGTTTATAAAATGTTATGACCTACTGTTAAACTTCTGGTAATTAAGAGAAAAACTTTCCATATTTCCAAAAATTTTATATTTCTAGTAATTTTCATTCATACACTACCTAAAAGTACATTTACACCAGCACTTTAATTCAAAATTTAGTAAAAAAAATTTCTAAATCCAATTTTGCTGCTTATACTGGAGTTTTAACGTTTCAAATGACAGTCGGGGTCAAAATCTGAAATATCAAGTGCCCCACACGGCAAAAA
Source organism: Neoascia interrupta (assembly GCA_947623515.1). NCBI lineage: Eukaryota > Metazoa > Arthropoda > Insecta > Diptera > Syrphidae > Neoascia > Neoascia interrupta. The sequence goes on from OX392462.1 coordinate 25,684,531, forward strand.
TTGTCGTTATTCCTTGGTTATTTTTTGTTTTAAAATATGTACGTCCCAGAGCACTTATATCGATTTATGTTAAATAACAAACGTTTTTTTGAGTATTTTCTGTCAACTGCCCCGAATTCTCTTAAAAATAAGAGAATCGGAAGTTTGAGAGGTTTGTTCAATTCGACAAACTTCAAAATGCGCAGGCGAAATTCAACATTTAACTGAAATTCAATATTTATAAATCCTGAAAAGTATATGATGAAACGCTGAGCATTTAGGGTGAAATGTTAAATTCAGCTTAAATGCTGAAATTAGGCGGTGTGATAACGTTCTATTTAAAGGGTGATTTTTTAGCTGGTTTGGTTTTGGCAACACTGGTTTTGACAGCTGACGTGTGTTTAGTACCTTGTGTCACTGTCAAACAGCTTCAGTTTGGTTTGCGATTTAACCATGGATCGTCTTACAAATGAACAACGCTTGCAAATTATTGAATTTTACTATCAAAATTCGTGCTCGGTTCGAAATGTTCATCGCGCGCTGCTTCCATTTTATGGTCGGCGAGTTTGGTGAACAGTTAATTTCACGTTTCGGGCCGGTCAATTGGCCGCCTAGATCGTGCGATTTGACACCATTAGATTATTTTTTGTGGGGGTATGTCAAGGCTAATGTCTATAGGGACAAGCCCGCTTCGATTGACGCACTGGAAGCCAACATCCATGCATTCATTCGTGAGATACCGGCCGATATGTGTGAAAGAGTATGCCAAAATTGGACTCAGCGGATGGGCTACCTGGGACGCAGCCGCGGTCAACATTTGCATGAAATTATCTTTAAACATTAAATTGCAAGGTTCAAACTATCGATTCAAATAAATATTTCATTAATTTTTTCGAATTTTTTGTGTTTTTTTTTTTTAAAGTTCTCAACCTCTTAAGAAATCACCCGTTATAAGAAAGCAGGCACCAGATCAACATTTTGTGACGCACGACTTTTCGCAAGTGTCATTTTTGACTGCAGCTTTCAAAACTGTAAGACGTCTTCAAATGATGAAATTTCATATTTAGCTTCTCCTAATGATTATAAGGCCGCGTTGTTACAAGCAACGTAAAACAGAAACAGAAACAGAATCTCATACATTAGCAACTAAAACCTAAGTTCAATGAATGCTTTTTGCGTTGCTAATGTATGAAATTCTGTTTCTGTTCCTTGTGATTACGCGACTTAAGACATAAAAACGGGCGGGGCATCGATTTAAAAGGTACATTTTCAAATACATTTTATTCAATATTTTTGTTCGAAATCAAAAAAAAATACTTATTCTATGTTTCCACCAGCAATATTACGAGGATTAGCGGGAGACGATTAATTATAAATCCGAAAGTGGTTCCACCAGACAAATATAGGATTAATTTGACATGAGCACTCTTTTTCTGTCATTTTGGCTCTAAAAAGAGAGTGGCGATGTTAATTTCCAGGAGCGAAAAAAGATTTCCGTTGTTAAAATCTGAATAGAAATTGTAATTCTGACAGACCTGTCATACATGGGCAGTTTTAGTGTCCTTTTTTGATTCTCAAACTGTTAAAAAGTTGTTGGAAAAGGATTGAAAGTGGTTTGTGAAAAGGGGAATGAGATTTTATCGCTTTGTGTTTCCGTGGTCTAACCCGAAATTGTGTTTGAATAATTACTATGGAAGATAGTATCCAATTTTTTTAAGTTTTTCTTCCTTCTACAAAAAAAGTTTGCAAACACGCAATTCTATGGGTGCTAAATGGGTGTCAAGTAGAAAGAGTTAAACAGAAAGAAGATAAAGAAGAAAGGAACAAGAATAGAACGAAAGTTCAGTCGATCAATTTAGTTAGCTTAGCAGTAACAATGGAGGTGATTTCGGAGGTGAACCATAATTTTAGTAACCAGGTGTGGGTGGGTGACAAAAAGCTTGCCCGGTGACTGGAAAGTTTGCTCCATATGCGATGCCCAATCTATATGAAAGGCAATCCTTTGGGCAATCCTTTTTTCTTGGATGTGTTCCAAACATGCACTGGATTGCGGCTAAGAGATACGCTGTCAAGTCCATTCTTCAACCTAGGTTTGGAGATGATGATGCACAAACTAAGTACATATCCTATCGGATATTTATTGCTTGTTGCGTTAAAAGCAAACAAACAAACATCCATGCTCACCACTTATGACGAAACTTAATAAAAATTGCCAGAAGTAACTTTGAATAAGTTCATCAGTTTAGCTACCTTCGAGTTAAGATCAACTCTTCAAGATCATAAATGACACCTAAGAACAGATTTGTGGAAGTATAAGTATAGAAAACTCTTGCTGTTTCGGTTTGACAAAACAAATGGTTTCAATTCAAAAATGGTCACGAAAGAAAATGCTCCAAATTTTGCTTTATGGCGCCAAGTGTTGAGAACCAGAAATCGTACTTAGTTGTTTCAAGAGCGAAATTCTACAATGAATTGTATGTGAATGAATTTGTATGCATATGATTTGGCATCAGTAAATCAATTATAACCGACTTGACAGATGTCACCAAAACAACACAACGACAACACCGTGAATTGGAAAACCTGAAAGAAGTACGTTATGTGTCAGTTACAAATTGACAGTAGAAAAAAGGCTCGGAAAACTCAAATGTCTTCCGAAGTATTTTAAAAACACAGAAGCAATAAAATAAAGAACCAAGTGAGTAAACGTAAGATTTCGTCTGTAATAAATTTCTAAATGCCCCACCTTATTTACCCTGTAAAGCCGCGGTGTCACAAGGAACAGGAACAGAAACAGAATTTCATACATTAGCAACGCAAAAAGCATTCAGCGAATTTAGATTTCAGTTGCTATTGTATGGGATTCTGTTTCTGTTCCTGTTTTACGTTGCTTGTTACAACGCGACTTAACACCGAATTTAGTATCATTGACTAAGAACAAAATCCTTTTGTCTCATTTTGTTAGAACTACGAGGAAATGCGTTGAAAGCGGAAACTAATACTGGTGATTAAAAGATGATTAGCGGGAGACGATTAAAATTAAATCCAAAAGTGACTCCACTGGACAAATGTTGGATTTATTAGACAAAAACACTTTTCTGTCATTTCGGCTCTCAAACGAGAGTGGCGATGTCATTTTCCAGGAGCAAATCGCAATTGAAAACGTACTTGTGACAGATGAATCGTACAGGGAGAGTTTCAGTTCACTTTTTTGATTCTCAAACTGTAACAAAGGTGCAGAAAATAGGTTTATGAACAGGGTGAATGGGATCTATGAGGGGATTGATTTTTAATCGATTATCGAGAGGATTTAAATTTGTATGGTATATCGCGTGACTTGATAACCGGGTGGAGACATATAATAAAGCCGCAAAGACTTTTTTTTGAACGCCCTTAAAGGAGGAGCTTATGACTTTTTATGGAACAAATACAAAGATTTCTTTTAAATATGTTATGGGCAAGTTCGCCAATTTCGGTTTGTTGGGCGGCCTTCCCAAATTTCATACTTCGTCAGTATAAAACAAGAATCAAAATACACTTAAAGTTTAATTTACAAGACCTAAAAACTTCACTTATTCTATACCCCGGGGGTAGGGTAAAATGCAGGGTCCTTTACCGCAAAGGGAATAAGCACCTTAAACAGCAATAAAACAAAACTGTGTAACTTAAAAAAATATATATGGAAAAATATTCACTTTCAAAAAAATTATATTTTTTGGATTTGGATCACCCTGCTAATGAATGGGAAACATTTTATGCCAGTTGGAGGAAAGGTATAAATTAGCAAACCACAGCCATCTTCAAGTTTGGCAGTTATTTTACCTCACAGCCGCAGAAAAAAGTAGCGCAGCAATAGCTGTCACTTTAACTGTCAAATTTCGGGCCTGTGAGAAAAACCAATTTTTCTTCTTTCAGACGATAACATTCACGGAAAGAAATAAAAGAATAATTATCACGAAATGGCTGCAGCTTTGATGCATTCAATTCGTCGCCATGTCGCAACAACTGCCATCAGGCCATCTGGAACTGCAGCAACAGCTGGAGAACATTCAGGTAATTGAAAAACACAATTGTTAAAAGAAGAGACTGTCGCCAAAGCAACCCATATCTTAGGTTAAGAGGTTATGTAACTCGAACTTGGTATTGAAATCCAAAATTTTCATTTTGCTCTTCGCAGGTGGATACAAACTGTGGAAGCGACTTACGTTCTTCGTTGCAGTTCCATCCATTGGCTTGTGCATGTTGAATGCTTACCTCAAGCACCAGGAGCACGCCCATCATCCTCGTCCAGATTTCGTCAAATACGACTACTTGCGGATTCGCAATAAGCGCTTCCCATGGGGTGAGGGCAACAAGAGTCTATTCCACAATCCCCATGTCAACCCATTGCCCGATGGTTATGAGGAATAATTTTGGTAAAAATAGTTGCAAACATTCACTAACTGTAATTTTCGAAGAAAAATAGTCAAATACAAGCTAACTCCGAGCGTTACACAATTTTGAGTTTTGATTAAGGAACACTTGTGATTTCAGAAAAATTTTAAAATTTATTCGGTTGTAAAGTTGCAGAGTTGAAATTGCGAAGCGTTCGGTGCTACATGAAGCAAACCGGGATTAGAAATACCTCGCCTCGCACAGCATAATTAAAAACGCAATTCCGTACGTGCCCGTTGTCTATGGCGGCACGGTGGCGAAAATTGAAGCAGAGGTCAACAAAGATCTCTAGACAATCAGTGGTGCCAGGTTCTAAGATTTAGTACCTAAGAGCTAAATGAGTTGCTACCTACTAGGAGCTCGATCAACAAAGCTAATTCTGTATGCTTCAATTTAGCTTCACCCCAAATTAGGCGCGACACAAATAGAAAGAGGACTCGAGCCTGCCCCATCCACTTTGCGCATAGTTGGTGCTAACCTAAAACGGCGACAAACCAAACACATTCTTGAACAAACTTTATTGAAATTCGAGTGACAAAATAGAGCGATACATTTTCTGTGTGTACAGCGTCTAACTTGATTTCTTAGCAGACTTAAGTGGCTTATTTGGATCTTTCTTGAGAATCATTGTGCCCTCCTTCATTTGGATACGGCCTTCGCGTGCCATCGCAGCCGCTTGCGCTTTGGTCATAGTGATGCGTTGAACCTTCACCTTCTTATCGCCGATCATCATCTCTACAATTTTGTTGTCGACCCCTGGCATTGCATTCGACTTCTTCTCTGAAACCGGTGTAGTCTTCTGTAAAGGTTTTTTCACATCCTCAACGTTGGGTGAGCTTGTGGTCGTTGTCGACTTTGCCTTGATGTTTGGCGAAGTTTCGGAGCGTTGTCGCAACATTCGTGAGTTGGGTTTGGGAGATTCCTTGGTATCAGATCCGGATTCCGGGGAAGTCAACACACCCAACTCTTCCCGAACGGATGATACTGTCGTGGAGGATTTTGGGGTTGGTGTCGGCGATTGAGTGACTTTTTTTTGTGTCGGTGTTGACTGCTGTGTATTGGTGGTAGGTGCAACCTTTTTCACAGACAAACCTCTCGGAAGTGCTTGCAGGGCTTGTTGGATGGTTGGCTGGCGAGTCTTTGTGACCTTAATAGCGGGAATGACCGCTTCTGACTTTACGACAGTCGAAGAGACCGACAATTGTTTTTCGGGCTTTTTATTTTCTTTTGGCGAAGATGAATTGGAATTGAGCACCACTGGAGTCGATCGTGGAATGGGTTTTACGGCTGTTTTCCGCGGTGGATTAGCTGCTGGAACTGCTTTAGTTACCTTTTGAACGTTAACAGTAGCTTTGCTGACTTTAGCTGGCGGTTCCTCCACCGTTTCGCCTTCTTCCTTAAGGTAGGTTTCCTGCGACTCATCGCTAGCGTTGTTCTGTTCGCTCGGTCGAGCGTTTTCTGGAAAAAGAAAGGTTTACTTGTGCAATTAAATAAAGTTGAGTACACTTACGCCAGTCCGTCTCTTCCTTGACTATGATGTTCGATGCGACTGTATCGCCTGCGTCCGAAAACTCTTCGATGAGAAACTCTTCAATAACCTCGTCTACATCCCGAGAGGTATTAGCATTCAACTTATTTTGCCTTGCTGCCGCATTCGCCTCATCGTCCTGATTGTATGCGACCATGTCCTCAGCATGCTCGGCATCGGTGTGGTCTTGCAGTCGCTCAGCTGTCATGAATATCAAATCGCAAAACTCGCAAGCATACGCCTCTCCCTCTGCATGGGCCTTAACGTGCTCAGTCACCGTTTCAATATCTTCGAAAACATCCTTGCACAGTGGACACACTAGCGTTTGAGTTGCGTGCACTGCAGAATGGTAGATTAAGTCATCACGAGCACTGAAGTTCTTGTCACAATCGTTGCACTTGTACAATCCAGAGCCATTCTTGTGCGAGCGCATATGTCTCGTCAAGTGATGGCTGAGCAAATAGGATTTGGGACATAACTTGCAAGGGTATGGGCGGTCGCCAGCATGGGCAGTCAAATGCCTGGCTAGCTTGCTTGGCGTTGAAAAACTTTCAACGCAATATTGGCATTGGAACGGCTGTTTTTTGAAGTGCACTACCTCATGCCGCTCAAGACCCTGCTTGAAAGCAAACGATTTATCGCACATCTTACACGTGAAAGGTCTCTTTCTTCGATGTCGCTCTGTGTGTTTCTCCATCTCTTCTTGAGAGATGAATGGCTTCTCGCAAAACACGCATATGAACTTCGGAATATCAGTATGAGTCTTCTCGTGCCGATGCAACAGCGTTGAACGCGTAAAGCCTCGGTTACAGACGACACACTTGTACGGCCTTTCGCCAGTGTGCACTAAAACGTGCTTCTGCAAATCGTACTTGCTGTAAAAACTCTTTTCACAGTCTGAGCAAGCGAAGCTGCGTTCGCGGTTGTGATTAACCATGTGAATGTCCAGCAATTGACGCAACGGAAATGAGCGCTCGCAATTCGGACAAGGGAAAACATTGGTCTCTATCACCGAAGCCTTCTCTATAGCTTCCGATTCATTGCGGGAGTAATCATCGCGGTCCAAAATCTCAGTAACTACTGTTAAATTGCCATCTTCATCCTGCTTCAGAACTGGCTTTGACATTATCGGCTCTGATGGTGTCTGGTGAGCTTCTTTGTTTAGAATGCGAATTGCCGCTTTGTTCAGCAGTTTGTGGGATGTTTTGTCAGTCGTCGGTGGTGCTGGGACTCTTTTTTGGATTTGCTGTGGCGGCATCGCTGGGCGTTGTTTCGGCGTGTCTGTCTGATCGTCGTCTATCATTGTCAAAATTGTGTCTGAGCTCTCCTCATCAATGTCCTGCACTTGCGGAACGCTTTTAATCACTCTGGATTGCTGTTGTAAAGGGTTCCGGATGCTTGCGAGATCTTTTTTCAAAATTTGAGGAGGAATTTTCGGTTTCTCTATCTCGGGTATAATTTGTCCGGTCATTGTATAGTTTCGAAGCGATTGGTCGGCCTTTTTGCACATCTGCTTGAAGCGATAGCAATAGTCAAACATCAACCGACATTCTTGACAGACGAACACCGGCATGCAGTCGCTATGGAATACCTGCAAAGATAGAAAAAAATAGTACCTAGTTAATAAGAAAAAATAAAATGGAACATGTGAACTGACTAGCAATAATTGGTACGCATGAAAAACCTTTTTCTGGTTTTAAAAGGAAGCAGGTTCAAAGAAGTCACTGGGTCATCTAGAGCGGATGGAAACCAACGCCCCGGCCCGGAAAATCTTCGAATCCACACCGCAGGGACGACGCGGTAGAGGAGCACCGAGACTCAGGTGGCGCACGCAAGTGGAAGGGGACCTCAGCCAACTTCGCGTGCGAAACTGGAGACGGCTAGCTAGAGACAGAGCTGGCTGGCGAAGCTTGTTGGCTGAGGCCCAGGTCCACCCCGGACTGTAGCGCCACCTTAAGTAAGTAAGTAAGGTTCAAAGAAGTAGATAAACAGAAGAGATGTTTGCATTTGTGAGTTCAGGTCAAATCTCCCAAAATCGGTGCAGCGCATCTATTGTAATAAGAATTGATCTAGATTCTATAATTTCTCTTCTTTTTTATTTGGCCAGGAAATTTGAAAAAGATCAAATCTTTTAAAAGAAAGATGGAAATCGCTGTACTAAACACAACACTTAAATCAAATAAATGTTATTAGCACAAATAAAACTGACTTTTTGCAATTATCTGTGCCCTTAACCAGTAAATGGTAAACAATGACCGGGTCGACCTGTCCTCGTGCGCAGATCGCGTGCATAGTTATTGGTCAAACCCGCCTCGACTCAAGACAAACAGAAGCGGTATATTTTTTGAGTTTTCAAACGGACCTCAATTATGCGCTGATCGAATTCTGTAATTTACGCTTAAATATACTCGATTGGAATTTTGATAGCTGCAAACTTGTCAAATCACAACTAAAGCCACTTGAAAATAGGAAAAGTTGCGAAGCTGCAGTTTCGGTAATGGCCTTTTCGGTTGGTCTTCCAGGAGCGTCCGGGAGCCTTATGGACTCTCCTGAAACTGTTTTCTTGGACTCGTTTGACAGTTCCTCTTCTGGATAGAAGAGAAATTTACGACTGATTTGGGATCCAGAATCAAAACCAGAAGCACTCACACAATTATACAACGCATGTCTCAAGTGTGATAAATGTCATTTTTCCCCTGTAGAATAGCTTTTGTTTCACAAATACAACGCCAGACAAACTTCAAAATTAAGAAAAACGTCTTTGGCTATTCAGATGTAGAGAGCCCCAATCCAGGAGAAGAACACCCTGATCCGGGATCGCCAACCGAAAAGGCCATAACAGCCCTCCAAGCAAAAAGTAGAAGAAAGAAGAAAGAAGCAGAGATCAACAAAGATCTCTAGACAATCAGTGGTGCCAGGTTCCTAAGATTTAGTACTTGAGGGCTAAATGAGTTGCTACCTACTTGTAGCTCGATCGACAAAGCTTATTCTGTATGCTTTAATTTTGCTTCACCCCATTAGGTGGAAGCCTGCCATCCACTTTGCGCTAATCGCTCAACTCTTAACGCAAGCTTTACGCTTTAGTCTGGCTTAAAGGCTATGCCACAAAGCTGCGTTGTCGTTTGCTTTGTCCCGTTACGTTCTAGATATTCAACTTCGGACATTTAAAAGCTTTGTCCACAAGCTGAAATTGACGAAATTCAACACGAAATATTTATTTGAATCAAATATTTATTTGAATCGATAGTTTGAACCTTGCAATTTAATGTTTAAAGATAATTTCATGCAAATGTTGACCGCGGCTGCGTCTCAGGTAGCCCATCCGCTGAGTCCAATTTTGGCATACTCTTTCACACACATCGGCCGGTATCTCACGAATGAATGCATGGATGTTGGCTTCCAGTGCGTCAATCGAAGCGGGCTAGCACACTAGCTGATACGGCCGCAATATTTTCTTCACTACGCACAGTACGTAAACGTGTTGGTGGTTTAATGTCCAACAAAGTAAATTTGGTGCGAAATTTGGTCACAATCTTCCCAATAGACTGCTCAGAAGGTCGAGAATGCCGACCATAAAATGGAAGCAGCGCGCGATGAACATTTCGAACCGAGCACGAATTTTGATAGTAAAATTCAATAATTTGCAAGCGTTGATCATTTGTAACACGATCCATGGTTAAATTGCAAACCAAACTGAAGCTGTTTGACAGTGACACACGGTACTAAACACACGTCAGCTGTCAAAACCAGTGTTGCCAAAACCAAACCAGCTAAAAAATCACCCGTTATACGTGTATTTTCGGTATTTAAGTGCTATCGTCGCATAATTATACAGTGTCCCAACCCTGCTCGCCATTTAAGATACTGATTACTTCGTTCTCATCCAGGGAAGATTTGCCAAAGAAACCCACACAAAACTCTCTTAATACAGGGCAGATGCCCAAAAAGTGAAAGATGTCCTCTCTTGCTTTTAGGTTGCAGATGTTGCACAAAATTGGTAGATCTGGGCGGTGAGGGATGGAATTGAGACTGATAAGCTCACCTCTCAACTTAAATAACGTACTTATTTTCTCCGTAGAGCTGCTGTTTACGAAATATGTAGTCCCGTGAAGATGGTAATTCATTTTACTGTAGAAGCACCTATACTGTGAAGAACGAGCTTCGTTGTAGAACTTATCATACAAGCAGCGTGCTGTATTTTCGAGGATGGCGTCAAACAAAGCTTTCAATGTCGACGGTTGGGCGTTATGAGTTATAAGCATGCGTAAACCGCAGTCAGGTGCGAGTCCCTCCCACTCTTGAACGACTTTTCCTCTTGTTCTTAAAGCATGATTTAACACCAATTTCGGGATCCTTTCATCCTCCATAGCTTATACCTTGTTTAGGTAATTGAAGTGTAGCTTAAGTGTGTCCAAAAACATAGGTGGAGATCCGGTTTCAAGGTACAACATGTAATTGGGCGTGCTGCTTGGCAGGCGAAAAATTCTCTTGAGGAAGTAACGGAAAAACTTTTCAATCGCTTCGAAAGACCAGTGACCCCACTCTTGAGCACCGTATAAGAGGATAGCAGCTGCAGTTGAGCGAAATAGCTTTTGCTTTGCTCTATGCGCTACAAGCTTATTGCTAAAACACCGGTCCAGATGGCAGAAATTGCCCTCTTGGCTTCAGAAACTTTGGATTCCAGGTGCTTACTCATGTTCAAGTTGGCACATATCAGTACTCCTAAATATTTGTATTCACGAACAATATACACTGACCGCCCATCGTATGGCCATTTTTCGTTCCGACTGTAGCGCCCGCCGCCATCCCTAAAGACCATCATCTTCGATTTGTTTAAGTTTACCACCAAGTTCCAGCGTTTGCAATATTCGTTTAGTCTATTCATCATGAGTTGCATGTCCGATAGGAACACAATGTCATCTGCGTACATCAAAGCGCTAATGACACGATTGGAAAACTCGATTCCGCCGCGAACAGCATCAGTAATGTCATTAATAAGCAAGATGAACAGAAGAGCACTCTGAATGCACCCCTGCTTCACACCCATAGATGCAGGAAACTCTTCCGAAATAGAATCTCCATCCCAGACATACGCTACGTTGTTATTGTACATTGCTTTCAGGACTCTGATGAATTTCGTTGAGACTCCTATTTGATACAGCTTGTAGAAGAGAGCTTTGCGCGAAATCGAATCGAATGCCGCTTGAAAATCGACGAAAAAAGCGTACAATTTCCTGTGTCTCCTTTTATAAGCTTCGGCAATGTTTGTAAGCGAAAAGATTTGATCGACGGTGGAATAACTTCTTCTAAATCCTGCTTGGAACTCAGACAAGACTTTCCTTTGCCGAACCCATTGAGTGAGCCTATTGAACATCAGAGCGGCAAAAGGTTTGGCTGAAGTGTTTAGGAACGAAATTCCCCTGTAGTTAGATGGATCGCTAAAATCCCCTTTCTTGTGCAACGGGAAAATAATTGCCCTCTTAAAACTCTCTGGAACTACTTCAGAATCGAAAATTTTGTTGAATTCGGTTGTGAATGATGCCATAAATTTGGGTGTGCAGTTTTTGTAGAACTTGTGTAAGTAACTTTTGTAGAAAAAGTAATTCGGTCGTCTCCTGGAGCTTTTTTTGGTTTGGAGTTCTGGATGATGCCTTGAACCTCCAGGAAGGAGAATGGACTGTCCAGATAATCATCAACAAAAAGTGGCTCAGCGTGGTGGAACGGAGGAGATAGTACATCCGAGTTAAGTAATTTGGCAAAATGTTCCTTCAACTTTGACGCTTCTAGAGATAAGGCTATAGGCCTCGATTGCTCGTTCAAACATTTAACTGCCTTCCAAAAATCAGCTGAGCATCGCGCGTTGTTTAAGATGGAGATTTTATTTGTAGCGTAGGCTGACTTTTTTGCCAGGCAGAGACGCTTAAAATTCCTGTTTGCTTCTCCGTAAAGTAGTTTGAGTGAGTATGAATTGATTTTTCGCCACAATTTTAAGAAGGCAAAAGACTTCACGAAAGACCCTAAATAAAAAAAAATTACCTTGCAAAAACATATGAAATTGGCGCGGCGGCGTTACGAAAAAGTTTCGTTTTGAATTTGCAAAGTTACAAACAAGTACGCGTTTGTAACAAAAGCGTTTCGTATCTGTCCCCATTTTGAATGCGAGCCAAGCAAATCAATAGCAGTTATACAAAGCCAAAATTTCGCGTAAGCGACGACTTTCGCTTCTAGAGTTTGTTTTAGGCCCGGTTTTTCGGTGCCGAATTAAGCCCAGCTTAAACAAAGATCTGTTAATCCCGTAACAAAGTGATTCTGGAGTTAACCCAGCGAGCAGTTTTTCAGTGCAAAGTTAGCTCCGTAAACAAAGTTGCCAAATCTTCGACTCTCGAAATTATTGCCTCTCCCAACTCTCACTTCACATAGAAAAACGCAGGAAAAGAAGTTCGAGTTATTCTCAGATGTCATTTTTCATTGAAATACGCAAATCAACTGCCATTCCACACCGAAAAACATTCAAAGAAATTCATACTGTTCTCCAGAGTTGATCCCAGATTAACTCACCAAATTTGGCGAGTTAAACCGAGATTAATCCCAGGTCTAAGTTTACTGAAAAACTCACTTTTGGGGTTAAACTCGGTTTAACTCGAAAACTCGGTTGATCTCGCACTGAAAAACCCGCCCTTAATCCGTAAAAAAAAGGAAAATTTAGACCAATTTCCCAACCTTTGAGAAACGTTTGTAAGCCCTTGTATTTCATTTCATAAAAATTAAATTAAATGCCAAAATCCCGCAACATAATTCTGTCCTTGGTGCTTCCAGTAATTAACCCGAAATCGACACCTTTTCCCACCAAAACCCCAATTCAATTTGTGCCACCCGTCCACCATTCTCAATCCATGAACCAAATGTTTTATACCTATAAAACGAGAAATCACAATTCGCCCATAACGTAGCCGATGTTCGTTTTCGTTTGTAGCTTGTCTAGAAACCTGGGCATCTGTTTTTGGCGGGTATTTGCTGAATATTGGTGGTTAAATTTATTATCCAGAGACGAACCATTTTGCCCAAGTGTAATATGGCTGCCCGTTTGCAAATATCACAGCCCAGCAATCAGAAAATGTAAACAATGGCCCAACAGGGGCCGTGAAGAAGTGAAACTTAGCAATTACCTCAATTGAAACGCAGGCCATCACCTGCAGCGGCAGTGGAGCCGTCTTCATACGTTGATCCCGTGTATAAATATTGGTCAAATCGGCTTCAACTCGAGACAAACAAAAGCGGCATATTTTTTTTCTTTTCAACTCTTCTTGACGGACCTCGACTATATCGACCATCTTGCTGCTGGGAAAGTTTCTTTCAATTACACTCCGGAATATTGTTTATTTTCGCAACTTAATATTCTTAACTGGTATATTAATAACTGCGAAATTTGTAAAATCACTTAATTGTTAATAAAAACCACTTGGAAATATGAATTATCGCAAAAGAAGTGACCCTTTGGCTTTATGAAAACGAAACAAGGCGTGCAGAGGAAAAGTTTTGCACTAATGAAAAATGGTGGATCTGGGCTTGGGATGAAACTTGGCGCTGAATGAAGCTGAATGATGGGGCAAGAAGTATCGATTGAATGCCAGATACTAGATGTCACATATAGATGCCGCTGTTAAGAAAAACAATATTTGATTGCAAAATTCCATAAAGTATCAAGAATATGATAATATAGTTTGTAATTTATCTAAAATTTTATATAATTTCATCAGATATTTACAATTAAGGCGAGTTGCACAGTCGGTTTAGTCGAATTTAGTAGGTAATATTTCACTGCCAGATGACACTGTTGTAGAGAAAAAGAAAATTATTGTAGTCTAGAGAACAACATTTTCTAGTTTATGCACAAGACACTAATAACAAAAACCGCGGTACAGCTGGATAAATTTTTTTGCAATATGGAGTACACTAAAAGCTGAAAGTGTTCACAACTGAATTTGAAAGCGTTCAAAACTGAATGATGCCTGCGTATTTTTATTCACTAATTTAAGCGACTAATCATAGCTACCTAGTTTTGAGCACGCGGTATTAAAACTTAGACAACAATGAAGTCTACACCCCATACATGATGTCCATTCGGTGTCAGATTTTAGTGTCAATTTTGAATCAGTTTTAAGTTAATTGCGTTCCTAAATTGAAAAATTGTAAACACCGTTTTTAAGTCTCCATTTGGTTTCAAAACTCTGACATTTTGACACAATTGACGCTGTTTTTTGTGGTTAGTTTGGTTTTTAAATTTTTAACTCAGTTTCGACTTAGTTTTGTGAAATGCCCGCTCTCTTATATTTTTTGGAAGGCTATTCTTAAATATGCAATGCTATTGCACATAAAAAAACATTCTCAATTCTGTGGTACACGAGATTGAAAGTAAAACACTATACTTTACTTTGAATCAAAAGAAACAAGGAGCTCAAATAAATATTTAAGGCCGATTTCACATAATAATTTGTTATTATTACACAATCAACTTTGCAATGACAACAAGCTACCAACAAGCCCTAAGAACCTATCCCTAAGCCCTAAAGCTTAGATTAGACTGCATGCCATTTTGGCATATTTGACATGTGAAAAAAATATTTGCTGTATTTTACCTCAAAAACGCCAAAATGGCATGCCGTCTAATCTAAGCCTTAAACCATGTTTTCACCGAGCACTTATCCTCGATTAATATAAATCCTTATTAAATCCCCTACAAATCACGCGGCTTACCATACAAATTTAAGTCCTCTCGGCAAGCCATTAAAAATCACAAACCTATTTTCTGCACCTTTGTAACAGTTTGAGAATCAAAAAAGGAAACTGAAACTGTCCCTGTGCGACAGATCTGACCCAAGTACGTTTTCGATTGTGACTTTTACTGAGGAAATCGATTTTCGCTCCTTGGAAATGACATCGCCGCTCTCTTTTGAGAGCCAAAATGACAGAAACAGAGTTTTCGTGTCAAATCAATCCTATATTTGTCCGATGGAGCCAGTTTGGGATTTATTTTAATTATCTGTGGAGACATAGTATTAGTCTAATCTAAGTTTAAGGGTTATACGTAAAAAAAAACGAATAAAAACGTAAAATTCTACCAATAAATGGCTCTATGATATCTGCCCCTCTATGATATTTGTCCTTCTGAAATGAAGGCACATCTTCTACGAGCCATCTAGCGCGAGCCACAATCATACAGCACAAATATTGGATAAAAGTCATTTCATGGTTGCCTTGAAGCATTATCTTGAAAGTCAAGAGCAACATGTTTGTGTGTTCAATTGCAGTCCTTAATCGAAGCATTCTTAAAAACTGCTAACCGAAAATGTCACAAAAGTCCTAGGGCCAACCGTCTTGTACTGTAGCGATATGACATTTAGAACTGTTGTTATAGAAAGTTGTTGAAAAAATTAGGAGAACCGACTTAAGCGACTTCAACGAGCTTAAGTCTGCTTTTGTAAATATCCTTTTACACTCATAATTTGTTACTGAATAACTAGTAGATTCAAGCTCAGACATGTAAAATTTTTGCCCACAAGTTGAAATTCACGAATTAACTCATAGTAAATATGGTCATCACAGTTGTTCTTGTTATAAACTAAGTTTGCGCATCGATAACATCCATAAATTTTCCTCATACGTGTTAATTTATTTATTTATTATTTCAAGCAAAAAAATTTTTATTTACCAATGTCACATAGAATAGAATTAAATACAATTAAATAACACCAAAGTAAGTCACATATTCAAAACACTGTTATACCATGTCTCCACCGAACACTAATCCGCGATTAATATAAATCTTTATTAAATCCTCTACAAATCACGCGATTTACCATACAAATTTAAATCCTTTCGGCAAGCGATTAAAAATAAATCCTCTAATAAATCCCATTCACCCTATTCACAAACCTATTTTCTGACATTACCTTTTTGACGGGGTTCGTAGGATCTCTCCTTTGAACGTGGCAATACCAACTGAGCCGGTCGTGCTCAATTTTTTTGGAAAGTGGCTTTTTTCCATGATAAGACATTTGTGCTTAGATAATAAAATTGGATTTAAGCTTCGCGTAGACGTACCTTTAATTTACTTGACGAGACATGTTGGGAAAAACTGAAACTATCGATTTCCTTGGACTTATCTTGTTTGGCAGGCACTTTCAGGCCTGAAGTTGCATGTTTTTAAAACTTTTTTTGCCTGTAACTTCTAATCGGAACCAACTATTTTAAATAACATACTCGGAATCAGGATATTTAAACTTGAAAGTCCAACAATTTCTAGTTAGACACACTTCAAGCTTACGCCTTCAGACGTTTTACAATTTATTTATGTTTTATGTCTTATAATTTCCTTTTATTTTCAAAAACAATTTAAAAAGGTATTGCATGCATTAACTGTACCAAATAAATCATACATTTCACAAATTTAAAATGTGCTGTTCAGCATCCCTAGATGCATGTAAGAAATTCGAACAAAAAACACAATCAGATTGATTGTTTTGAAAAAAATTAGGCGGCAGCGACATGCTTCGCTCTCTCGTTTGTGTGTTTGTTTGTTTTTAATCGCAGCGAAGGCACTCCGACTCTTCCTAAATTCGATCAACTACTGCCACCGACACCCGCACCTGAAACCGTCACCCGAAGAGCCGAATAATGAGGACTCACGTAATTTCACAACAAAAAATGCAATTCAATTCACTTATCTATCTACTCCTAGTTACAAGCTGAAAAGGCATTAGACCCACGAGAATCTGGTGAATTGATCGTTCAAAATGCAAAGCACCTGATGGTCCGCCAAGTAGGAATAGAAAAGCTGTCGAAGGAAATAATTAAGGGCATCCAGTCGAAGAAAATTGACGTAAATAACTTTTCGCAACATGAGCACCACCCAAAACCAACGGATCCAAATGCCGTCGAATGGATTTTCATAGTTGACACACTCAACTTCTGTTTCTGGACTCCAGGTAAGCTTAAATTACCACGCCAAGTTTTGGTTTGATTCCTAGAATCGTGCTTTTAGCTAACTACACCAAGTACAAAGTGAATGGGTACACTGGATACTTTGCCCTCTGTGCTGCGGTCAATCGTGCTCTGAGCGAAGGAATACCAATAACTGATGCCAGCTACTATGCCAACATTGACGAAGGCACTTTGGGCAATATTTTACGGTCAGACGATGGTGAGACAAAGGTTCCACTGCTCAAAGAACGCGTCGAGTGCTTGCAGCAAGTTGGCACCATTATACTCGCCGCATTTGGTGGTAAATTCGAGAACATGGTGAAGGGGGCAGAAAAATCAGCAGAGAAGCTCTTGTCAATGATCGTTGGCGAGTTCTTATGCTTCCGCGACACAGCCAAGTTTGAAGGAAAGTATGTCGCCCTTTACAAAAGGGCCCAGATACTGGTCGGCGACGTTTGGGCATGCTTTCGCGGCAAGGGACTGGGAGAGTTTCACGACATAGGAAGGATTACGATGTTTGCCGATTATCGCGTGCCTCAGGTTCTCGTTCATTTTGGAGCTCTAGAATACAGCGAAGACCTATTGGAAGTTCTGAAGAAAGATACTGTACTCGAGAATGGTGACCGAATGGAGGTGGAAATTCGTGGAGCATCCATTTACATCGTGGAGAAAGTGAAAGACGCTGTGCTGCAGGAAATTGAAAAAAACTATCCGCAGATATCAAAGGAAAACGTGAACTCCATCCTGATTGATCACTTCTTGTGGGACTATAGACGACAACATGCCGCAGAGCTGGAATCGATTCCATTTCACAAAGTTTACAGCATTTACTATTGAATAAATTTTCCAGTTTTAAAAAATTGTTTTCCTCTTTATTTATCAACACACATCGCTTATAGGGTCACTGGTTTTGGTTTTCCAGCGCGAGCAGCGATACGTTCTTCGTAACGCTTCTTGGCCTCCTCGCTAGACACATTACCCTTGCGGCAAAACTTTTGGTTGGTCAAGAACTTCTGGTCCATCTGCAACACGAAATAATAAATGTCAGCAAGTGGTAAAATTTGTCTATATTTAAGCAATACTCACTCCTAATGTAGATTCGTGACGGAAACGAGTGGGCCTCTTGATACCATTGCGGTGAGCCTTGCGATTTTGGTTGTGATTTGTGTGATTCTTGGACTTGGCCATTTTTTTATTCTATCAATTTCTGCAAGTGAGTACACAAGAACAAAGATTAGTATAATTGAAAAGCCCAACACCGTACGATTCACATTTTGAAAGTTAATTTAGAAAACTTTCAGTGATTAAATTGAAAATTAAGGATTTATTCAGTTTTTTAGGAAAAATCAACCTACGTTTTTGACAGCTTGGCGGAAAAAGAAAGGAAATGATTCGAACATGTCGCGAGCTGTCAAATTTGATATTTCGAAATTTTACGAGTCTCGATTCGCAGTCAGCACCCGTTACGTTTTCTTAAGGGTGGAGATAGATTGGCGTGATACAGTTTTTTAGCTAGCATCTATTCTTCTTAGTTCCTGTTTTCATTTGGTTTATCCTAACCTAACCCAAAATTTATTTCTCAAAATAAAACTGAGGTTGAACGGTGGCCACACACTGGCGCTTCCCCTCACCCTAATAATTCTGACACATTAGGTTAGGATAAACCAAATGAAAACAGGCACTTAGGGCGCTCAGAATCCAAATGTATCAAAGAGTATGCAATGTCTTTGTGGTAAACTATGCACACAAACATTCGTTTGCTGTGCGATTCCAGTGAATTGTTCTGAAAACTGACATTTTTATCGATAAATAAAAAAAAAAAACGTTTTTTGTTGTGCGGCTTGAAGGAGTCGCAACTTGCAAAAATGTCGAAAATCGAGTCTCGCGCCTAATTGTCGTAACCGTAATCGTGTGCTGTCTACTATTTAAATGCTTTTACTTCTAGGCGTACAATAATTAGTCGCGCGTTTCTCTGTTGCGGAAAATTATTGTTCGTGTGTTAAGTATGCTTGCTGCAAAAAATGTTTTTTTGTCGCTCGTTTTTCTGTATCAATGTGTCCTAAACCTGACAAAAAACCTGTGCAAATTTTCAGTTAGGCTAAGTGCATATTGAGACACGTTTACGCGTGTGACACGACCTAAGCCCGCGTTGTCACAAGCAACGTAAAACAGGAACAGAAACAGAATCCCATACATAAGCAACTGAAACCTAAATTCGCTGAATGCTTTTTGCGTTGCTAATGTATCAAATTCTGTTTCTGTTTCTGTTCCTTGTGACACAGCGGCCTTACCCTTTAACACCCATTTGTTTACGTTTTTATAAAGCCTTTAAAGCTTTTATAAAGCTCTAAATTTCCGTGTCGGTGAATACGGAATAAGAAGACACAACAAAAATTTACCTTACGCGATCAGCTGATGTAAAAGCACCAAAACGAAATTGCATGGAAATGACGAATTGATGAACTTACTCACATTTGTAAATAAATGTCGGAGGATGGGTAAATTCATCAATTTAAGCAAGTGGGCAAAGCTTTTGCATGTCCGGAGTTGAATATCTACTTATTCAGTAATTTATGGCCAGAGACACACAGCGACATAAAAATGCGCGAAAAAAAAACAGTGCGGTTTTTTGTAGCAAGAATCAACATACAAATGATAATTTTCCGTGCGGCTCCTGTCAGTTTTGATGAAACTTCAATTTTCATAGTTGAAAAAATAAAGAGTTTGAAAGCTTGAAAAATTAAAATTTTCACCACAATTCACAAGAACCGCACAGAAAATTATTGTTTGTGTACTTTGCTTACAACAAAAAACTTTCAAACTCTTTTTTTTTCAACTGTGAAAATTAAATTTTCATTAAAACTGACAGGAGCTGCGCGGAAAATTATTATTGGTGTGTTGAGTATTCTTGCTGCAAAAAACCGCGCTGATTTTTTTTTGTCGTGCGTTCTTATGTCGCCGTGTGTCTGGTCTAAATGAGCAAAATCGGCCAATTTGAATTTTATGGCCTTTTCGGTTGGTTGCCGGAAGGGTTTGGGAGTCCCTCTTCTGGACTCTGCTGAAACTGTTTCCTTGGCACTCGTTAAGGCGCGTTGTCACAAGGAACAGAAACAGGAACAGAAACAGAATTTCATACATTAGCAACGCAAAAAGCATTCAGCGAATTTAGGTTTCAGTTGCTAATGTATGAAATTCTGTTTCTGTTCCTGTTTTACGTTGCTTGTGACAACGCGGCTTTAGGTCAGAATCGCTTGGCTGAATCCCAGAATCAAAACCAGAAGCAAGCAGGCAATCATACAAGGCATGTGTTAAGTTGGGCATTTGCCCCGTGTAGAATAGAATTTGCTTTACCAATAAAACGCCAGGCAAACTGCGAAATCAAGAAAAACGTGTTTCACTGTTCGGATGTACAGCCCCAATCCAGGAGAAGAACGCCCTGATTCTGGATCGCAGTCCAAAAAGGCCATTAATGACAGACAAATGGCGGTACGTGCTACGGCCTCGTCTTCAATTCGATTTCACAATTTTGTGGTTGAATTGACATTTCAAACTTCATTTTGACGTCTATTGTTTCGTCTGCTAGTTTTAATTACTTGAACCACATTAACTACTTCATTTATGTGGCAGACGTAAAAAACGCAGGAAATCAAAAAAGGTCGCATTTCTGCCATGTCTTGTTGAATGTGGTTTGTGAAAGGGCCATTATGAGGGGATTTTTTTAATCGCTTGACGAGAGGATTAAGTATGGTTATTCGCGCAATTTAATAAAGATTTATATTAATCGTGGATTAGTGCCTGGTGGACACAAACGCTAATGCAAAGTATACTTTGTAGCAGCAGAATGGCAATCGACTACTCCCTCCAAGGTTCTACTACAATAATTTGCGTTAAATTCAAACTTCGAACGAGTATCGACAAAAGTGTTGACATTTTACCGTACACTCTTGTGGAGCGGTGCTATGTTTAGGCGGCATAAAGTGATTTATATTATCTTTATCTAAATAAATAAATAATCTAAATGTTAAACCTTAATTGTGTTATATGTGCTGAGCTATTCAGCCCGACCGATGATGTATATGTGACCAAATGTGGTCATATGTTTCATTATGCATGTCTATGTCAATGGCTAGAGCGGTAAGGAAGGATATACTCCTTTTAATTTTTCCACTAAACTTGAGCATTTGTAATTGTATACATAGTTCAAAAACGTGCCCACAATGTCGGAACAAGTGCACCGATGCGAATGTCCATCGAGTGTATTTTAACCTGGCAAACTTGGATACGAGTAAAATTGATATTGGATCCCTGCAAGAACAGCTGGATAATGCCAATCTCAAAGTCAAAGTTAGCGAGAATCACCTCCGAAAGGCTGAGGAACATATCAAGAGTCTCAAGCAGACGCAGAAAAAGTGCATGTATGCTTTTAACGGTTGTATCGGGATCGGGATGCAGTTTGAATTTGTTTTTATTTTTTTAAAGGAAGACGATATCTGGTCTGGAAGAAAAGGTGCAAAAAAATGATTTTTTAATATTATCCTATGCAGAGCAGGTACTAGATTTTGTTCAGATAAAGAATCCGAATTTAATTTAGATTTTTTAAAGCTCAAAATGGTTAGGCTACAAGCAAAGGAAGCTGACGAGTTGCGAAAAGAGGTTAAGCACCTGAAAGAAAAAATTGAGATGATGGAGAATGTTTCGTCGATTTTGGTTTCGACGACACATGATGCAGAAAAGATGCTGAAAGAAGAAAGTAACCCCAAAACACTTGCCGTTTGGGTGTCAGCTTTGAAGAGGTAATCACTTAAGCTATGCGTAAATCATCAACTGAAGAACAATATTCTAGGGAACTTCGAACATGTGAGAGCAAGAAAACTGATCTAAGAAATGTCCTTAAAGTAGTTCAAAATGATCTTCGAAAGGAAACTGAGCTTCGAAAGTGGGTTACTATTTATTTTTTTTAATTTTTTTTTTGGAACTAATAGGCTTTACGTTCCTTAAAGAAACCGCGATGAGCGCGTATCACAGCTGGAAAGTGATAACTACAATCTACAACAGAAGGTATGTTTTTGAACAGCATATGGGTTGATATTTTAACAGTTTTCTTTCAGCTGCAAAAGTTTGAGGCTGACAAAGAAAAAGAAAGACTAAACACCGCCTACGTAATCGACTCTCCATCAACTTCATTTGCTAGCCACAATAGATTGTCAGGTCTCCATAAAGACGCCAAACGGCTCAGCCTCTCACCTTCAATTGTAAATCACGTAGAATACTTAGACATTATTTTAAAGCGTTATCTTTGCAGTCGGAAAAAGTAAAACAGATAGAGGAGTCCGACTCTCCTTATTTAAGCATAAAATCCAGCGGGGTTCCCCTCAGCATGCTGAGAATAGGAATTCTAAGGGGAAGTAACTATGAGCACGCAGCTAATGGACTTACGAGTGCCACCAGTGATTTGTCAGACCAGGTATGCCTTGATGTTAAATAAAATTTAATATAGCAAAGGGGTCTTATGATTTGAAAAAGCACGTGATGGTGTTGATAAAACTGTCTTTAGCTGTTTCCCTTAAAATGATAAACATGAACTCAGAGACGGCACTGTATGCATGGGGAATGTTCATCAGCATAACATCTCCAACGTTTCAAAAAACTAACGTTTGTAATGCTATTATCACCTTAATATACACTTTCTTTGGGGCACATGCTGTGCTGCCCATTAAATTAAAGCAATCCATATAAACTGCGTGTTGTTAAACTTATAATTTCTTTGCAGTACTCATTCTTCAAGCGACCTCGTCTCATGGCTCCAACACCAGGTACTACAGTAACCCCCAAGCCTGGGTACGTATTTGATGGCTTTGGCGGATCGGAGAAAGAACCGATAGTGATCGACACTGAGGATCGAAAAAAAATAAACACAAAGAAAACACTTGCCCAAAGCCTATCAAATCGTTTGAAATCTGGAAAGCTACGCAAATTTCCATCAGCTGGAACAGAGTCAATGGAAAAGTTCTTAAGCAAAAACTGACCTCAAGTGTTTAATGTTTGTGCAAGTCTGCTCGATGTTGCTATTTATTTTTTACGAGTTTTCATTTATTAGTTTAGCATATTATGTATAAAAATGTTACAATAATTAAAATATAGTATGTTAAGAGTTTTGTTGCTTTACGCGATTCGTTAGTCTCTGGTGCTGCCAATACTATGTGAGATACTCTTTCTATTGAGAAGCATTTTTATGTGGGTGTGGAAAACGAAATACATAAGAAAATTTTCAATAGTCCTTTGCTATGGGCTTCTCTGCTTTGCCGGTCCATTCCTCCTTAAGATCGACTTTGCAGTTTAAGTCACGCAGTGCTGCTTTGATATCTTGTTGCACCGATGGATGTTGGGCCATAGCGGCGTTAAGAAGTTCCTCTACACCATGTGACAAGAAAGCGTCACATTGATCACGCGATCTAGATACCATGTTTCGTATGGCCCAGGCACCGTTTCGCTAATTATCAATTAATGAGCTTTCTTAGAGGTTGATAACATACTCGATTAACTAACCTGCACCATTTTATGCTTTGGATGCAATCTAAGCGTTTCGACCATTGTTTCAGCAATTCCTGTCTCAAAAAATGCAGTGCTGTTCTCCTTAACTCGAAGCGTTAGAGTGGAAATGCACGCTAAGGCGGCGGAAGCTATTGTGTCGTTGTTCTGAGAAAAATATTATTTATCGTCTGCAGCTGTGATTAAAATATCTCACCATGTGATTCTGTAGAACCTCTTTGATAATGGGTGCAGCGCCTTGTTGGATAATGTGTACCTTTGTCTTATCATTACCAGCCAGGGCACGGAGGAGTTTTAAAGCTTCTCGATTTAATTTTAAGGCACTCGGATGTTTTAGCTGGATAGTGGAGAATAATATTCAAGTCTTGAGGGAAAGTGAATCCGCTTAATACTTACCATTATGTCAAACACTAGTTTAAGACCACCTGCTTCCTCGATAACGACGCAAAACTCATTACGTACTGCTAATGTGCCGATTGTCAATATAATGTCGGCTAAGACAGCAACGTCTTCAAAGTCTAAAAAAAAAAAAAAAAACAGTTGTTGTCGACTAAATTGTAAGGGATATTAATTGTGTGCTGTTTACCAGCTAATCTCTTGGTTAAGGCGACAACAACTTCGGACGCAATCAACCGTGCGTGTTCGTGTGCCTTTCCAAATTCTACGCGAATGTCGTCGTCTAGCACTAAATACCGCAGGACAGCACACACGTCCTTCATAACACCGAGACTCTGGACGAGTACAAGTGGCTTTAGCTGTTTCATAATGTCAGCGTTGACAATGTTTTGACGATTCATTTCATGCATGATGCACGCTTTGCCCAGCCACTGGAGAGTGCAACTTAGTAAATCTTCACTTGGCTGGGTGCTCAAGAGCTTAATCACCATCGCAAGGGCTTCCGCATCAAACAGGTCAGGTTGGTTGTTGGTCAACGATATAGCGGCTTGCACACATTTTTTTAAAACTTCTTCATTCGGGTTAGTTGAAGAAAGTTCTTGTTCCAAGATTGTGATTATGATGTCGTGGGCACCATTCTTGCCAGCCAGCACACGATGTGGAATAGACTAGACAAATAACTTGTAGCAAAACAACAAAGAAAAAAAATGATTTCCTCTCACCTTTTGGCACTCTTCGTCGAGCACGGTTAAATACTCGAGAAGCTGCTTGGTGTCTGTGGACTTTTCACCGATGTGGGTCTTAAGATTGTCAATAATTTCATTTAAAACAGGAACACCTGTTTCCTTGTTGATTGCCAAGTCTTTAATAATGTTCGCCAGGTTAATGCCCTATAGAAGAAAGTTTGTCTTCTACCGAAACTCGACCCACGCAAAATAATTTTGTACTCACCTGGGCCTCAAATTGCATTATGGTCTCCTTTTTGGCCTCGTCAGGACTCATTGAAAAATCGACTATGTTTTCCTTAACCACATCATCAAAGGTTTCTTGTGATATAACCTTGGTCATGTCTCTTGCTGTTCTGCTTGGAAGTCGCGGCTGAGTTATTCACCTTATATGGTATCTTGACTCTTTCTGGGTATTCCGCAATATTTTGTGTGTTGTCTTTGTTTTTTGAAAATAATTTAATTAGCTGTGTAAAAATCACTTTCGATAGGAAAAATGCCTTTCAGTTTTGTTTCATTTATACAAAAGAAAATATTTATGAAGAGTACTTAAAAGTCAAAATAATATTATTGTTTATTTATTTAATTAAAAATGTACCTATACAACTTTTTCGGAACAGAAAGAAACTTCAAGTACAAAGTAGCGAATTCACTTCACTCAGCTGCTGCTGCTGGCAAGCAGTAGTGCAACGAAAACACAAATTGGGTTTGTTCGATTTAAAGTGGGTCCATCGTTTTTGAGTGCGTTTCCGAGTGAGATTTACAGGGTGTACCATCCTCTTTTTGGCTCCGCACGCCTGCAAAATCTCCCAACGAAATAAAATATCAGCCAAAACTAAAAATCAAAAATCGCCCTATATTTAAAAAAGTTATTTTTTAAAGCTTTGCAACTTTATACCATGCCTCCACTGGGTACAAATCGGCGATTAATATAAATCCCTTTTAAATCGTCTACAAATCACGTGATTTTTTTTTTTAAGGTGGCGCTACAGTCCGGGGTGGACCTGGGCCTCAGCCAACAAGCTTCGCCAGCCAGCTCTGTCTCTAGCTAGCCGTCTCCAGTTTCGCACGCAAAGTTGGCTGAGGTCCCCTTCCACTTGCGTGCGCCACCTGAGTCTTGGAGCTCCTCTACCGCGCCGTCCCTGCGGTGTGGATTCGAAGATTTTCCGGGCCGGGGCGTTGGTGTCCATCCGCTCTAGATGACCCAGCCATCATAGACGTTGTGTTTTGACTCTTTTGGCTAGGTCGGCATCGCTGTACAGCCCGTACGGTTCGATGTTATATCTCCTCCTCCACTCTCCGTCTATGCAGACGGGACCGTAAATCGTCCGAAGAATTTTCTTCTCGAAGCAGCCTATCACGTGGTTTACTATTCAAATTTAAATCCTCTCGGCTAGCGATTAAAAAAATTCTCTCATAAATCCCCTTCACCCTATTCATCAACCAATTTGTGCACTTTGTAACAGTTTGAGAATCGAAAAAGGAAACTGAAACTGTTCCTTGTAGGACAGATCTGTCATGAGTACGTTTTTTATTGTGATTTTTACAGCGGAAATAATTTTTCGCTCCTGGGAAATGATATCGCTACGCTCTTTTGAGAGCCAAAATGACAGAAACAGAGTATGGGGAAATTGATTCTATATTTCTAGTCAGTTCACATGTTCGATCAATCGGGTGAAACTGAATATCATATTTAAGATCATTTGGTCTTAACCTCAGTTTTTTGATTCAGTTTCACCCCATTGATCGAACATGTGAACTGACTAGCAATAGTTAGTACGCATGAAAAACCTTTTTCTTATTTTTAATACAAATGCTGGTCACGGCATATTAAAATCCATGCACAAAACTATATGTTCGAATTGAGCATCTGTGTTTTGGTCATTATAATTCACGTTGTATTTTTTCAACAAAAGTTATAATTGATATTCGGCAATAATCGAAAAGATGTGTGTCTGGGTGGACTTTCTTGGCAACATCCACTAAAGAGTATTCAGAATGCCAAGATCGTTAAACTAAACAAACATCCGTCAAAAAACTGAGGTTAAGACCAAATGATCTTAAATATGAAATTTCAGTTTCACCCCATTGATCGAACATGTGAACTAAATAGCTGAATAGATATTCAATTTGTGTCCCTTTAACCCTCCAACACCCATTTTTTTTAGGTTTTTATAAGGCCTTCATACAAACCCATATCATAAATTACTGAATAACTAGATATTCAACTTCGGACATGTAAAAGCTTTGCCCACAAGCTGAAATTGATGAATTTACCCACCCTCCGACATTTGGTTACAAATGTGAATAAATTCATCAATTCGTCATTTGCATGTAATTTCGTTTTGGAGCTTTTACATCAGCTGATCGCGTAAGGTATATTGTTGCTGTATCTTTTGACACGTATTCAACGACACGAAAATTTATAAAGCTTTATGAAAGCTTTAAAGGCTAAAAAAACGTAAACAAATGGGTGTTGTAGGCATAAATAACTGAATAACTAAGTCTTAGCCATATCTGCCTATAAATTCGCACTCAATGCAAAAACACTCAAAATTGACGTTCCATTTAACTGTCAAAAATACGTCAAGTATGTTTTTTGGGGTTGAATCACATTTTTGTTTTTGTCACCCCTCGAAAAAGTCAATTTTACAAACAAAAACAATAAAAATTCGCATACAAATAATCACCAAATTGCTCACAAAATACCTGATAACGCCCGGACATAAAAACAAAATCCCATTGCAAGTGGGAAGCTAAATAATCTCAATGATATCTAGCAGCCGCTTTCTATTGCGACACAAGTTTTTCGAATTGCCCTAGTTTGGTTACTGTCGCAAGTGCATTAATCCCAATTTCAAACGCCCGTGAATAAAAATCAATTTCATTTCTAAACTTAAATGTATGGGTTGCCGTTTAACAAAAGATGAACCAAATATTACAACGAACATTCTTGAAACCTCCACTCCAGCCCTCGACATGCAATCTAAAAGCGAATATAAATCTCGCTTGGAGCGAAAAATGTGCCTGGTACGTACAGAAAACCCCTTGGGACATTAGTCTTGTATAATTAATTAAAATGTTCAAAGCCCATACTTAAAAACGCATCAGCGAGAGAGATATACGTTTTAGCCTTTAAACATGTCCCTTTTTTATTTCATACAGGCAAAGGAAACCCCCGAAACGGATTTCGATTTATCCGATTGTAATCTGAAAGAAATTCCAGCGGGCGTTTTCATTTATTGTCGTGTTCTACGCAAAGAAATTCTAGACCTAAGTAAGAACCAATTAACATCTTTAATCAACTGCAACAACAACAGCATTGGCCTGTTAAGTGACCTGCAACTGCTGCGAACACTAGATTTGAGGTTCAATCGAATAAGACAACTGCCAGAGGAAATTTACAAATTAGAAAATCTCAGGGTAATCCGTTTATTCCCATAACAAAGTTTCTAATATAAATATGTATCTACTTCTCTATTTGCAGGAACTTTTAATATCGAACAATCAGCTTTCGAAACTACCGCAGACGATAAATCGGCTGAGATATCTCGAGCACCTCGATGTATCGAACAATAATTTACAATCAATTAGTGAACTTAGCTGTATGTCCAATTTGCGAATCCTGAACATTAGCGGAAATCCTGGTCTGCGCCATTTACCGACCACGCTAACAACTTGTGATACTCTAAGTGACTTGATATTTGATCAGGAGACTGTACAATGGCCTCCTTCGGAAATTCTCGCTAGTGGCACGGCCAATATCCTGCAATTTCTAGCCACCGGTGAGGTTTCACTTGATGCTGCCGATGCGATTCCGAGCCGAGAACAGCCACAACAACACCCAGAAGATGTAAGTTTAACCGTAATGTATAATCATCTTTAAGGTGAATACTTGTTCTTGAGTATGTTCTGCTGGGCTATGATATTTCTCAATCTTTTCAAGAAAAGCTAAAGTTCCTGAATGACTGTGAAAATACTTTAAAACTTGAAGTTTCTTGGCCAGAAATTTTAAGCAACGATCCTGATCTTTTCGCAGCTCAATGATAGTTTTAGAACCGTTGTACTGTTTCTGAAAATGAAAACACTTCCGTGGGGGTATTTTACTGCAGTGCTTTTCAACTTCTGTACGCAGAACCCAGATGCCTTGGCTCTAAGCGAAACAAAGTTACTTATCGTTGATTTCTAACAAGTCTGATGCATTGCCCGATTCCATAAGAATTGATTGAGAATTAATTCCCAGCCCAGCGATATAAGAAAGTCAATTGGGACAACCTTAACCTAAAAAGGCTAAAGAGTCTAAAACCGACAGAGAATTCTTGCGGCGACTCGAGCTGTTAAAAGGCGATCAGCTTAAAAGCGTCGTATTTTTGGTCTTAAATCCGTGGTCCCAGATAGAATAAACAATCTAGGTATGGTGATCAAAAAAAAATTGCTCTTAGTCGTTGCGTTATGACTAATCTCTTCTGTCTGCTAGTACTAATCCAATGCACTCCTTTGCCGATGACTGCCATCTCAGTGTTTCTGAGAGCCAGTGCCAACCCCTAACAGTCAAGCTGTTTGCTTTGTATTCTTCACGTACATAGGAACGGTTTTTGCGGAATCTAAGTGACACTGAGAAGTTTTTCAGGCAGATTTTATTGTAGGGGATTTTATCAGACCTTCGCGGAGGTAGGGACCTAACGAAAGAAAAAGTGTATTTTTGTACTTATCGAAAGAGTTTTTAAGAACCATCCAAACACTGTTTGATTTCCGGTATTTTGAGTTCGCAAATCAAACATTGTTTGGGTGGTTCTTAAAAAAAGACTACGGGTGTCTCTTCGACTCATGCGCAGGCCGCCCTTCGGCCTCACATGCACGTTCTCAGGGCACCGCAACGCGTCATATGTCCAGTTTTACATATTTGAATTGAAGAATTTATAGAAAACCAACGCTTTTCCACTTACTCAAAAGTGCATTTCTATTATATCAGGCCTTAATAGCTCAAATGGAACATAACCACAACGAAATAATTCAAGCGAACAAGATGAAGTATCAAAAAATTGACGAAAGTGGTTACGGCAATGAAAATGTAAGTGCTCTGCTAGAAATCTTTCATTTGTGGAGATAATGACCCAAATTTTAAATTCAGGCACTATTGGCGGAGCTTCAACAAAGGCAGCTGCAGCACAAGCAAGAAGTATGACTGCCGCAATGAAACGTTATTCATAAATCAATTAATTATTGTCTGTTTCTTAGCTCTTGCAAGCTGTTTTATTGCAACAAAATGAGACCGAGAACTTAGTTAGTCGATTGCAACAACAAAAAGACAACGAACGAACTCAGCTGATAAAAGACATAATAAACGGTAAGCATGCTGAAATAAATGGACAATGTGTAACGAATCTCTTTCAATTTAAGCTGAACAAAACGCTAACATAGTCATAGATAATTTCTTGGCGGCGAAAAATAAAGCCGATAGTCAACTGCTTGAGAAGGAGCTCATCGAAGAGCAACGTCTTCTCGAAAATGTATGTGGATATTGCCAAAAGTCTTTTCATGTATTAATAACTAATTTTTCTTAGCTACATCTGGAACATTTCGAGCTGCGTAGACAAGAAGTTCTTTCAACAATGCTTGACACCCTACGTGAGGAAGAAACCAAAATTCAAATATACCAACAGGAGCGCGATGCCACAAACGTGAACATTATTGAACAAGAGAACGCCACAACTGCTCAGCTTAGTGCATTTTATCGCAACTACGAAAAGAATCGTAACGAAATTGCTAACAGGATATGTGAAGATGAAGAGCTTCAAAAACAGGCAGTTGTGGCTTTGATGGCACAAAACGATGCTCGCTCCTGGGGTCTAGTAGAACAGCTGCGAATAGTCGAAGGCCAACTGGCCAATATGACACAGTTCGAAATCGAGCGTAAAAAATACTGCAATAGTGAACAAATAAATGAACTGGCCGACAAACGAATGCGCTTGACGTACATTTTAACGGATCTACTGGAACAGCAAGAATTACGTCGAGCCAAACTTTGCGACACCCTCAAGTCAATGGAAGCACAAAAGTCAAGTGAACAGCAGGACTACTGGTTGCTGCAATATCAGCGTCTGCTGGATTTGCGTCCAGTTGACTTTTCCTCGAAAGCGTCCTACATTGATCCGCTTTTGGGCTATAACTTCCTCGTAAACGGAGTTATACATTGTTTGCCATTCTTACAGAAACTGCTGCTCAACTACGATGTATTTTTGGAAAAAATCTCCGATGAAGACCTAAAGCAGGCGGGTATTCGAGAAGAACGCGATCGTCGCCTGATTATACTGTCAATCGAAGAGTATATTCGCGAGAGCTACGTTGCCGATTGCAGTGGTGATCGCGTTGCCTCTGCACCCTCGGTCGAGGAAGCCGAAGAAGCAGAAGAGATTGTTGCGTCTACTTCAAAAGCCCCCGTCAAGGTTCGTGAGTCGTCAATGGAAACTGATGCCGAGTGCGTCATTTGCATGGAGGAATATGTAAGTTGACTTAAACACTCCATGTTATTCAACTTCAATTTTATTCAAACTCTCTTTCCAGGTGCGTGTAATATTCCTTCCATGTGGCCATATGTGTTGTTGCCTTACTTGTCAACTTAAAGTTGACATCTGCCCTATGTGTCGAGCGGAAATAGAGCGCAAAGTCAAAGTGGTCCAACCATAACAACAATAATCTTTTTAATTGCATGCTATAAAAAGCACACGCTCACATGAAACAAGGTTTTCTTTAAATTCTCAATCAAATCAGCATTTCTTCTCCTATCTTGATAGCTACTCTCTCCCCCTCAGTCATAACTTCACTAAAAAAAAAAGTGTTTACTTAAGCAAAATAATCAATTCGATTGATCAAGAATAATTGATAGTCAAAATCAAACTCAGTAATAATTGTTTGTATAAAGTTTATAAAGCATCTAAACGAACGCAATAAAAATATGAAAATTTACAGTCTACATAATATACATACCATAAGCACATTTTTAAATTGAACTTTAGTTAGTATTGATTGCATGGAGCAGAAAACAACAAAAAACAAAGTGCTACTAAAATTTTATACTCGTATAAGTAAATTTAAGAAAAAAAAAAAAACACATTTATCTATTAGAAGTTGTTGAAAACAATTATTTTGAATTCTTGTGATTTAAATGCCAAAAAAACTGAATATACTAACAAAAATCTTTTGAGGCTTTATGTAATCTTATTTTTTTTTTGTTTTGAAAACTAACCGCCTAGCATTTGGTTTTGGGTTCTGCTATAATAAAACTAACTTGAGCTTTAAACTAATCAAGCAATAATAATTAATTTTACTATAACAACTATAGATAAGAATACAGATTTTGCTATATGATCTTTTTAAATGTTCATCTTTTGAATAACTTTTTAATGTTAGAGTGTCAATCTATCAAAAAAAACTGGATATTTTTCTTCTTCTTTCTCTGTGAAGAATTTTCTTTTTTCTCATTTCACTCCTCATCAAAAATAGAAAAAC
Organism: Neoascia interrupta; assembly: GCA_947623515.1. Lineage (NCBI taxonomy): Eukaryota > Metazoa > Arthropoda > Insecta > Diptera > Syrphidae > Neoascia > Neoascia interrupta. Next base: position 25,716,631 of record OX392462.1, read on the forward strand.
GTAATCGCAGTCGTAATTCCAAATCTTTAGAATATCCGAGTGAATAAAAGTACTATAACTAGGTCCATGATACTTGGGGAACCGTCAAATCCTTACTACGCGCTTACAAAGTTACCAGTCGACTAAGTTTGTCAATTTTTTATTGCTTTAAAATGTTTTTGCCCAACATTGAAAACTTTGCTTTAGATGTCCACTGAAGACCACTGTGTGCTCGTCAAGAATTAATCTAGGCAAAAAACGGCTTGAGCCTTTATTGTGATATTAGGACAAGTGTATTAACTTATGAAAAGGCAACAATTTGACGATTACAAGTCGACAATTCAAGCGATTAACTTCATTATAAAAAAATTTGTAAAAAACAAAGTTTTTTTATGAAACGCTAACCGAACGATCGTTGCTTAGTTTCGGGAGTGGCCCCTGTGACTCCTATGGCAACACCATACAAAATTATATTTAATATTGAAAAGTTTTTGTGCTTAGCTGCACTCCGTAAGGCCATTTCATGTCTCAAATCCTACTTCCAGAGAAGTTTTATTTTTTTTTTTTTCAAGCCAATTCAAGATCATTTTTTAAGTATCGCTTATTGCAGTGCACTCTATATGTATCTTGTGCATTTACGAACCTTAGAAAGCATAATTATTTATATATATATAAAGTTGCCAACCAAATAAAACCCTATTATAACATTCAATAATAAATCTTTTTACTTTTTGCTCAATTTAAAACATACAGCGCACTGTAACCTTCTAATTGAAAAATCGCAGTTCTATTTAACTTTTTGGCAATTGCCCACCGAAATAAGTTCTTTCCATTCCATTTTACGGTAATAAAAGACCGATTAGAAAAGTTTTTTACAAAGTATATTTGCCACTTATGAACAACATGCTTATTTTGTTTCACTATTTGCATTTATGTTGTTTTGCTCATTCTTTTATGGTTAGACATCAGAATATTTTAATTTAACAATTTGTCAATTTAGGAGTAATTGCATTAAGGACCTACATACATATACATTACATGCGTGTATGTTTTAAAAGCATTCTATTTGCGATCTTATGATATATTTATCTTTAAGAATCTATAATAAATACAATATTTATAAAATCTGTTATACATACTTCAATTTTATTTATGAAAAATAAATCAAACATCTTTAAAATTTCGTCTCTGCTCCTATTTTTGTTTGAAAACCTTTTTGTTTTTTGCAGTTTTAAGAGTGCATATCCGGTATCTCGGTAAGTTGTCACACTCATTTTAATTATGCAGGGACAGGATATCCGTGCCGTCACTTTTTAATTTATTGCACAGAATTCATCCTTACAAGGGTAGAAAAGGGTGCTAATACTTGTTAAAGGAAATTACAAACTTAAGTATAAAAAACTTTTTTTTTTGTATAAATAGTTTTGCAACTATTTTTTATTATTTTTTAAAATTTGAAAAAACTTAGGGGTGGACCTGGTCCTCAGCCAACAAGCTTCGCCAGCCAGCTCTGTCTCTAGCTAGCCGTCTCCAGTTTCACACGCGAAGTTGGCTGAGGTCCCCTTCCACTTGCGTGCGCCACCTGAGTCTCGGTGCTCCTCTACCGCGCCGTCCCTGCGGTGTGGATTCGAAGATTTTCCGGGCCGGGGCGTTGGTGTCCATCCGCTCTAGATGACCCAGCCATCATAGACGTTGTGTTTTGACTCTTTTGGCTAGGTCGGTATCGCTGTACAGCCCGTACAGTTCGATGTTATATCTCCTCCTCCACTCTCCGTCTATGCAGACGGGACCGTAAATCGTCCGAAGAATTTTCCTCTCGAAGCAGCCTAAAGTGTTTTCATCCGCCTTCGACAGAGTCCATGCTTCTGCACCGTAAAGCAGGACTGGGATGATCAGGGTCTTATACATGGACACTTTAGTTGCTCGAGAGAGGGCTTTGCTACTCAATTGCCTTCTTAGGCCAAAGAAAAAGCGATTGGCAAGAGTTATCCTTCGTTTGATTTCAGCACTGGTGTCATTGTCTGAATTGATAGCGGAACCCAGGTAGACAAAGTTATAGCTGTCGATGGTGATGAAAATTTGAAAATACTGTGGTGGAAACTGCAACATGAATAGCAAAATTTCCTCTTATTTGTAATAAAATTGAAATATTAATTAAAAAATTTGGATGTAAACAAAGCATTATGATTAGTAAAAAAATCAACACAATATTTTACATTGAAAAGTGAAAAATTATAACAATTAACAATTCTACAACATTATAATAAGGGCTAGTCCTGTTAGAAAATTTTACTGTTAGATAAAGATTTTCAGGATACAGAAGCCGAACTTTTTGAAATGATGAAAAATAGGTTTAACGTTTTTCCAGATTACGCTGACTTTTAAACTTCTCCACCATTAAAACAGGTGGAGAAGTTTAAGTATCTCGGGGTCTTTTTCACGAAAGATGGGAGGAGTGATACTGAGTTGTCCTGTAGAATTGGCCAAGCTGGAGCAATAATAAAGGAACTGCGCCGGCCCGTCAGCAGGAAAGCCGAGCTTGGAGTGAAAGCAAAGATCTCAGTTTTTAATTTAGTGTTCGTTCCGACCCTCATCGATGGTCATGAAATTTGGGTAATCACCGAAAGCATTAGATCGCGGGTACAAGCTGCCAAAATGAGATTCCTGAGGTGCGTTGCTGGTGTTACTCTAAGGGAGAGAGTGAGAAACGTCAGCTTACGTAGGAATCTTAATGTTGAGCAGCTACTTCTCCGAGTGGAGCGATCGATTCTTCGATGGTTTGGACACGTTGTTCGCATGCCCCCTGACAGACTTCCTAAACAGGTCATGCTAGCCGAGATACGAGCGCGTCGCCCCCCTGGTAGGCCAAGAAACAGGTGGTGGGATCAGGTAAAGAACCTCTCTGAGTCCCGCCTGGGGATTGCGCCGGAGTCTCTTGAGTTGGTGGCGGAGGATCAAGAAAGATGGAAGGACCATTTAGCCACCCTCGCTCCGCGACCCTTTTAAAGGATAAGCGGCATTCGAAAATGATGATGATGATGACGCTGACTTTTTTATATTTTAAATTACAGTCTTAATATTGAATGAGGCCTCCTCTAATTAGCAACGGTGCAAGAAGATTTGGCATTGATATGATGAAGATTTTAAGCTTTTAAGGGCCGACTGGCGACCAAGTCTCTTTAAGCTCAAAGCTTAAGTTCAAATTGTCTCCCAAGCAAGTAAACCTAATTTTCAAGAGTCTTTCACGAATTATCGATTGAGTAAAGGCCTACCTTCGAGACAGCCATTACCCCAAAATTGCTTTGCGAAAACATAATTTTCCGGAGTTCGCATTGCGGACTGGCACAGTACCCTTTCAGAATATGAAATTTCTGTTCATAATCGAATTTTCACCACAGTACATTAAACTAAGTTAATAATAAAAAAATTTGTACTCAAGCTATGTACAAACGATTGCCAGATCTGACAAAATTGTCCATTGACCCGACAGACATTGCCCTGTCCGAGCTTTGAACGTTTAATTCGAATTGCCACTGATCTTGGGCAGCATCGCTAGTCATAAGTCAACTAATAATCTCCGTTTTTGTTTTGATTTAGATCACTGTGCCTCCCAACTTCACACTTTTAAGGCCTTGTGGCAGCAACAACATTTGCTTGAAGTCGCTCATGAGTGGCAAGGACCAAGTAGCATGTCTGAAGATCGGTCGTTACAGAAACCCAAAGTTGGTTGGACGTCCCTTAAAGTTGGCGTACCAGAAAAGTTTGACATCGAGGAGTTTTGCATACCAATCGAAATCTAACTTCACCTAAGACAGACGCTTTCTCTTGCCTCAATGAAATTTCTTGGCTCCTCTAAGTCAACTTTTAAGATGCAAAGTTCAAAAGATCAAAAAAGCCATCTGGCTCTGTTTCGATCCTATTGAGGTCGTGATGCCAACTTGAAGGATTCGCTGTATTCAGGTTCAAATCCTGTTGAAGCTTCATGCCTGGGCATGTTAAATAGGAACGTGGACCTATGCACCGAACACTGAGAAATCGCGACTGTCATCTTTGGTATAATTTCCCTTTCGTATTAACGATGCTACTGAACAGTCGCAATTTCGAGACCAAAATTTAATTGGGGCATTAAGAAAAATATTAAGTTTTGATTCTTGTTTTCAGAGATAGAAATAACGCTTCTTTGCAGTTGTTGCCAGAGTTTGATTTCTCGTATTTTTCCCTTTGATATGATAACCAACACAGAGCGGATGGACATCAACGCCCCGGCCCGGAAAATCTTCGAATCCACACCGCAGGGACGGCGCGGTAGAGGAGCGCCGAGACTCAGGTGGCGCACGCAAGTGGAAGGGGACCTCAGCCAACTTCGCGTGCTAAACTGGAGATGGCTAGCTAGAGACAGAGTTGGCTGGCGAAGCTTGTTGGCTGAGGTCCAGGTCCACCCCGGACTGTAGGGCCACCTTAAGTAAGTATGATAACTAACACATGGAGATCTGTTCATTAACAAAAAAGTACAACCTTAACGGTTGCTCTGAAATACTTTCAGCAGGTAGCTGGACACCTGGTATTTTACTAAGCTCTTAGTAAGTTAGATTGTTGTTAGTTTTCAGTGAACGGCAAAACAAAATCTTCCACCAACCATTTTCTAGACACTGTTTTTGAAACATTTCTATCTCATGTAATGATATAAGTCGCAACGGGCTGTCTTAAATTTTATTTGGCACATATTATTTATAGTGTGCAAGTTAAAAAAGCCAATGGTGACTTAAGTGTGAAAAGCAGAAGCTTAATTCGTCTTCCTTTTTTAGGAGGCGTTGTTCTTTTTTGCGCTGAGTCGCAGCTTTAGACTGCAGCATTCTGCAGACCAGTCTTGTTGCCGACTTCAAACTCCTAAACGCCGTTTTTTCTGCATATTCCGTCAACGCAATTCGGAGGGATCAAATAGCTAACCTTAGGTAGGGAATAGGGATATCATCATCCGCCTTAAATAAAGAATTATACTTCGTAATGCTATGGAATGACTAAGATGCTATACTACTCAGATGGTGTCTTCGGGTAAAGAAACCTACTACGGTCAAAACATTACACAACGGGCTGCATGCATACACGTTGTGTAATGTTTTGACCGTAGTAGTTTTTGCATACACGAGGGCCTATGGGGGTCGCAACTGAACTTTTCCATCCAATACCCCAAAGCTTAAATAGAATCAAAAAGTTCTGCATTGTGAACACGAACACTAACTTAACTACTGTGTACGTTACCCACAGACTATTCAATTAAGTAGCTTTACGGAACGTTCCTTTAATAGGTAATACATACCAATGTCCTAAACTAGATACAACCTGTGAATGTCAAACAAAAACAATCGCGTTTATTCAGTATAGTGTATATTTTTGTTTGTTTTCATTTCATCAAATTAACATTTACAATATATATGTATGTATAATAGTATTTCTAATAAATATAATTGTCACTCATATCCGTTTACAAATTGTTTATTCAATTTCGTAAATATCTCAAACAAACTAAAAATAAAGCGAACTGAAAATTAACCTTTAGATTAAAAGCAAAAATTTTCGTTAAAAATATGTTTATAGTTAAATGTTTTTAAAGCAAACATCTTTAGTGCTTTATGAACTCTGCAGTTTTTGTTTTCGTAATCTTTATTATTTCAAATTCACTTTAAAGCCAAGATATAGGTGAAAATAAAACCCTGTCAATATTTACAAAAAAAAAAATAAAAACTAATTTGAAAGAATATTAATTTACTACATAGTTGTTATTGTTTCGTTCAAAAGAAGAGATAATTTTTATGCATTCAATTTTCTACTTGTGTTTTTGTCAAATTAAAACAAGAACTTATAAATGACTTTAAATGAGTTTCACTACAACATTGTCTTTAATTTCGTAAGCGCAACTCAAACGTATTCTTCGTATTGTAAAGATAAGACTCTACTTTAAAAAATAAAGAATACAGAGAATTTCAAGATGATTATGATTAAAGAGGAAGCAGATAAAAGAAACCTAATTTCTAATGCTTAAGCTAAGTTCAAAATCGGACATTTTCAAGTTTCCAAGACCAACACATCTTTAATCGACTCAAGGTTTATTTTAAAATAAAAAAAATAATTCACTAAAGTATAAACAAAACTCTTACAATCTATTTGGTTTCATGAAAATAAAATTCGTGACGATATAAGGGCTTAAATGATGACAATACGATGAAGACCTAGTTAACGATGGTGATGATGGAACGGGAGGTCGTGAATAACTAACAATTGGGTATTTCAACTTTTTGTCTCTAGCGATAAGTGGGTAATTTGATAACGGAATCACTTCATTTGTTCTCAATGGCGGCAATATGATCAGGTTCTTCGCCGTTATTAAAGCGTTCCCACATCCGTGCGAAGAGCATCTCTAAGCCTTTCGCATATTGCGAGCAATCGAACAACGGGCTCTCCACACGCGCCTTCCACACTTTGGCACGCATTGTCTTAAGATATTCGCGATCAGTGCCAAGACGGATTGCGATTTCTTGGTATTCCTGACGCGTACGAGCAATTAGCTCGGGGCAACCAAGGGTTGCTAGCTGCGAAGCTGCCACTCTGCGAAAAAGAAGGATAATCATAATGAAATGAAAAAAAAAAAAACAAAATCGGAAGGCTTGTGACCGAAGCTTACCGTGAAGCCAGTGTCTCCCCCGGTAATGTCACGACCGGTGTTCCCGTCCAGAGGACATCCATTGATGTTGTGTGTCCATTGCAGAGTGGTGTATCAAGGCAAACATCTGCCATTTGGCCACGGCGTACGTGTTCCTCTTTAGCGGCTACGTTTGAGAATATAACACGGTCTGAAGAAACGCCTGCAAATAAAAAAAAACATTTAAGTAAAAGATTTTTTGAAATCAAAATTGCAATCTCCTAAAAGCAGAAGCTTAAAACCGTTTTACGGTTTTGACGGAAACTTTTTAATAAATATACTGGCAATAGGCGTTGTAATAAGCCTACATCTGAAGACTTTATTGCGTACTTGTTTTATCAAGTTATTTTTGGTATAAAAAAATAAACGAAAGATTTAGCTAAACTGCTTGTGCGTAGAGCTTCAATGTATCCGGATATTTCGGATATCCGCATATCTGAAATGGATCCGGATCCAGGATCCGTTATCCGAACTATCCGTATAGTGTCGGATATCCGGATAGTGTCGGATAACAGATTCAGTGTTGTCGTTGGAATCAACTAGGGAATTACTAGAAGCAGCGACTATTAACCGCCACTTGTTGATCACTGCGATCTTTATGAATTCGTTTCAATAAGAGAACACACACGCTTCTTTTCATTTCAAGTGAACGGGAGCGCAAGCTCAGCTCACTATACCTCTTTCACGAAAACGAACGTAAGTTCGGGTAGATAGAAATCTATACATAATTCACACTATGCCTTAGGTGATGCTCCTTTTCTTTCCGAAAATCGAAATTTAAATCCGACTGTATCAAAATATCCGAATTACTGAAATCCGGATATTTAGAAACCGGATATCCGGATAACTCAGATTCGGATATCCGACACTTACCGGATCTCAGCTGTCCTGAATTTCTTCGGATAGCTCGAATATCCGAATTTGATTTTGAGAACTGCTTGTGCGCCGACGATTGTAGAGTGATAACAATTGGTCCATTTTCATATACATACATAAGTTTACGCATTTAAATCCCTTTTTAAAACTGAGTCGAGTTTAAGAGATTATGGCAACGCTTTATTTATAGTTATTTTTCGGGTCAATAAGGCTACCCGCTCTGACTAGACGGGTATTTTTATTTCATGTTTTGTCGTAATGATTGTTCATTAAATGATTGTCAAATGATTTTTAAAGAGCGACCTATAAATATAACTATAAAGCGTTGCCATAACCTCTTAAACTCGACTGAGCTATAAAAAGCGATCTAAATGCGTAAACTTATGTATGTATATGAAAATGGGCCAATTATTATCACTCTACTATCGTCGACGTATTTGGTTTAAAAGTGATGGTATCTTAACCAATTTTCTTCATATGAAAATAGGGTGATTTAGGAGATGCGATCAAAAAGGTAAAAAACAATTGTTCCATCATTTCCCTTCGCTTACTCGGTATATCTGTCTTCTTTATTGATTTTAAGCGAATACATCACAGATTTTTCGGATTTTATTTTATAAATTAACACTGATTTTAATATTACTGGACTGTTAAGAACTTTAATAAATAGAAGAATGAAAATCTACACAACGAAGATACACATGCAGCAGGTGCTCACGTGACTTCGTCGCTCTGCTTAGGGAAGGTGCTAGTTGTCTAGCAGACGCCTGTGGTCAAGTATGACTATGTTAAAGATGCAGTGTTTCTGAACTATTTTTGCCTATAACTTCTAAGCTTATTAAGACCGACAAAACATAATATTCGGAATCAGGGCGTCCAAATCAGTTAATTAATTTGAACAAAACAAATTCAACTTCGACGTACGGTAAAATAATACCCAAAAAGTGCTTTGCCACCTCACCTATTCAATGTGCATATATATATACATATATAAATATATATATATATATATATATATATATGTTTTAAAACTGAAATCAATTAATATATAGTAAAGCTCTGCACTCACCCAATTCCTCTACCGTTTTCTTGATGTTGGGTTCTCCCACAGCTGGGAAGCGCAGCAACCACAACACTGAGTTCGGCACGTGCTTGAGAACGTACACCCACGACTGCAGAGTGAGCGGATCGATCTTGTACAACTGATTAAAATTGCAGTACACAATGGCATCGTCGGGTAAGAAATACTGGCTTCTAGTTGTAATAACAATGTTCTGTGGGACCTCTTCACCTGTTGCGGCCTTATTATTCGTCTGCGTGGTAGCCAGTCCATTTTGTACAACGACTCCATTCAGTGAGGTCTGCACCTGCCCTTGGGCGATCATCGAAACAATTTGTGTGGTCGTTGGTAATTCAGCAACTTTCAGGGAAATTTCCATCGGTTTTTGTGCGTTGATCACTTCCCGAATTTCCTTAATATCAGTATTTTCCACAAGTGGCGACAAATCAGTCGCGTTAATCACGGCAACGTTGTCAGCGATTCCAGCACCTGCTGCTCCTTCACTCACAATCAATCGCTCCCTCAGATGGGGGAACATTTGCTTGTGGTCTCCGATAAAGTATGTATAGGGCATGTAAGCTAACTTTTCACTGTATTGGGCAGCCAATTTCATGGGACTGGTCACAGCGTCTGTAATTATGTAGTCCATGAAACTCGCACCACTGGTACCAGGATAACCCAACCACATAACTTGTACTGGAGCTGGACGTAGGGCGAAAATCTCGTTGCGTGCGCCTTTGGTGTAGCCGTTCATGTTTACCAAAATGTGGATACCATCGGCGTAGATCCGATCGGCCGCTTTGCCATTACAAGAAACTAGTGATAGGTCGATGAAATGTTCAGCTTCCTCTAGAATTTTGCCGCGGTATGTGGTGCCATCATCTGGACTTAGGGCATAGCAGAAGATCTCAACGCGTGAGCGATCGTGTAGTCCGGGAACGGATTGCATCAAATGCGAAGTTGGATGATTTCCAAAATCACTGCTCACGTAGCCAACTTTAAGGCGACCATGTAGTTCTCTGTTGAATTTATACGGTGGCTTGTGCAGTACATGAACTTTCTCAAGGCACAGGTTAGCGTGTCTGGCTGCAATTGCCTTACGGAAGTCATGTGTCAGCGGATACAGCATCGAATGATGCGGATGTACCGATGGCAAACGATTTTTCTCCAACTGTTCGGCCACAATGCTGACCAACTTCTTCATGCGTGCCTCGTAGTCAGTCCAATCGCATACAATCTGCAGACAATGCGCCAAATTGCAATATGCATCGGGAAAGTCGGGCTTCAGTTTCAGTGCCGTACGATACGATTGAATGGCGTCCGGGATATTGCCAGAGTCCTTATGAATGCTCGCCAAATTACTGTGTGCATCGGCGAAGGCCGGATTTATTTGTATGGCCCGGGTGTAGCATTGAAGTGCTCCGCCAACATCCTGTAACTCCTTCAGTGTATTGCCCATGTTCGAGTATGCATCGGCGAACGTTGGTTGTATACGAATCGCTTCCTTGTAATGTAGTAGAGCTTCGCTTAGTTTGCCTTGTTGCTGTAATACTGACGCCAAGTTGGAATGTGCAGCGGCGAATTCGGGAAAGACTTCTAGTGCTTTTAGGTAAAGACGAGTGGCTTCTTCGATGTAACCTTGTTCGCGCTTGATATTGGCCAAGTTGTTCAATGAATCCGCATGGCTGGGACAGAGTCGAAGGGCGGTATTGTAGCATTCTTCCGCTTCTTTGACCTTAAAAGATAAAAAGCGAGTATCAGAAAAATCTGAAACAAAACTCTGCGCAGCATTATATTGGTTTTATAATGAAATACATTTATTTTAATACAAGGGCTTCAACTTATAAATAGTTTTACGTTTATACTATTTACGTTTTTACTATTTTTAATGTGTATGTATACAAATGTATATTTAAAAAAATATAGCCAGCAACCAGACACAACCAGGAAGAATAACATTGCTAGCTTTAATATCCTTTTCGAACTTTCCTCCTTAAGCACATAAACTACAAAAATACAGGTGGATGAGAGAAGTACATGATTTAACCGCCTTTGGCATTAAGGGTTTTGATCACTTAAGTCGTTTTATTCACTTGATCTTGAATCACAGAAGCAATAGTGCCAACCTTCGCGTTGAGATAATCGCATTTTTTTCTCCTAGGATCAGTAATTTGGGGAAAATTATCACGTACAATATGATCTTTATTGTTTTCATACCAAAATACGTGCATAGATACATGCACGTATTTTGCAAGATGAGAATCTTCTGTGCTAAATATTAAACATAATAAGGTTTCAACCTAATGGCAGAATATTCGTAATTACAGTTCGCGTATTATGGCATGATAATCCTATATACATATCATCATTCCTCTCATTATAAAGTTCCTTATAAAAAGGATATTTTTAGTTTTGTTTACAAGAGTTTGGTGATATTTTCAGCTCTTATCTTACTTACTAAACATCCTATTTTTATATTTAGATTGAACCAACTTCCTGAACGGTGAAACAACTTCCGCTAACATAAGGCGGCAGAAGTGCGTGGTATGAAGGGTTGTTTATTCTATCTGAATATTAAAATCGATAGACACAATTTCGTGTGAAGTTTTTGTCTGCCAGGAAGCCAAAGGAAAAGGGATTGGAAATTCAGTGCTTGCCTGGTGTTAGGATGTTCGTTACGACATGACACGTTATCATTCCAACTGTTCGGTTTCTTTTGAAGTTTTCGAAAAATATGAGGCAAACTTTTTCAAACAATGTTCAAACGCAAAAACATGTCTTACTCTTTGTGAGACTCTTACTCTTTGTTACTCTTACTCTTTGGATGCGTGAAAAGCACTTTTTTATAATCCGTATATGATGGCACACACATATTCTCTTCTATTATAAATGTCAGTAAATATCAGATAAGAAACATAGGTAGGTAGGTTAGTTACACGCGGAAAATTTGGAATACGCTCTATTGGCAAGCCCACCTTCTCTTTCGATCGATAGGACAGAATTTAATTAAAAAGTTTGCAACATGAGTACGGCTTTGAAACAAAATTTTACTGCAATCAAAGCATAATTAGTGTTGGGTTCATTGCAACAAAGACCCCTCAATTGAATTTTTCTCGCATTAGAGACAATGTCCCTGATACTCAAAAAACCAAAAGTAAAATCGCTTGAAAACCATAGGACTGCGAAAAACATGATGCCTTAAAATAAAAAAACATTTGCTACTTGTTAAGGTATACCCTTCCTTAGACAAACTTTGATATACCGCCTCGAGAAATTAAACAATTGATTACTAACGAATGCTGCATGTCAAGAGAAATATCAGGAAATCCCTTATATTGCCAAGCAATTTAATTAAATTTACCTTCGGTTTGATTAAATCTTTGTGTAGACCTGTACTGGGTTCTATCAACATTATGCTCAACCAACTACAGCAAATAATAGGAAAAACACTTCAATCCTTAGGTGATTAAGGTAGGATATTTCAGGGCAACCATTTAACCTAATCTCAACCTGAGGTGCAAAGGGTGGTGGGAAGGCGCACTCATAAACAGATGCGGCATCCTATGAGCTAAGTTCATTACAGTCAGATGCAATTTCTTCCATAGAGTAGTTTTTGCTTTGTGGGAGTTTCCACATTTAGTGTCAAGCAAACAGAGATCTCTTCTGTCAAGTGACTTAATTGCTTTAGCGTTTGTCGTTTATGGTTGGCTTTATTTTTTTTTCAAGACTTTAAAGAGCGAAAGCAAAATAAAATAAACGACACCACACGAATGTACAGCTAGACATTAATTTGACGTCTTGTGGTTTCTGGTGTACCTGGCAAAATTGAATAGGATATTCAAATCTAAACGTGAAGCATGAATGGTGAAATTAAACACCGACGAGATATGATATGCATTCTTGAGCTGCCACTGACAGGACAAGTTAAACGATTTTTTCTCTTAATTGACTGATCTGATTTAAAAGGTAATGGATTCAAGTTTATATAAGAAGGTATATGAAATTTGTGCCCTAACCTAAAACGCCTAAGAAAGTAAGTCTTAGATTAAATATTATAGAGTATTTTATTGAGACTCTTAATTCAGATTATTCATTTTATAATTATTTAGAAAAAATATCTGAACGTTTCAAACGTTGAATTTCCTCTTCATGGTACAAGCTGGAGTAAGACTTGGATGCTGTATACAAGTGGGACTCAGTTTCTAAGCGTTACCGTGAGCTTTTTGAATTCAATAAAGAACGGATGTTTCACAACTGATTTTGGTTTTAAGTTTTCGCTTTTTTAAAGAAATCAAAACTCTTCTTTCCAATAATAATTATTGCCATTTGGGATTCTAGATGAACTTTAATGAGAAGTATCATTGGGCAGGTCTAGGTTTATGCCTAAAACTAAAAAGATTTTTTGCATAAAAATTTATGTCGCGTTGCAAAATACATATTTCAGACATGAGAATAGGAAAAGCTTTGAATCTTGGAGCGAACTTAACTGAATTCTTTTGGGAATTTTACAAGTTTGTTAATTAATCAGTTTTTAAAATAAACATATCTGAATATTTTTTTAATCTGGTTAACGAAGGCAGGGTAACCTTTTCCAATCGCTGCTTCTTTGAGCTAAGAAGGTAATTGAGTACCTAGCAAAGCCCTCTCTCGAGCAACTAAAGGTTCATTAAACAGGACCTCATTTTCCCAGTCCTGCTTTATGGTGTATGGACCCTGCAAAGGCGGACGAAGAAAACGCTTTATTTTGCTTCGCGAGGAAAGTCCTCCGGATGATTTTTTCCGTCTGCATATAGATGGAGAGTGTAGAAGGAGATATAACATCGAACTGCACGGGCTGAATAGCGACACCGATTTAGCCGGAATGGTCAGAAAACAACGGCTGCAATTACTGGGTTGTTAAGAGCGGGTAGACACTAAAAAAGTCAGTAATCATAAGGGATGGGGTAAAAATGTTGACTTATAAGGTACAAAAAAATATGAAATACTCAAGAAACTATTATGAGCTACTATACGTTCCCCAAAAAGGGATTGGTAAAACCTCTTCTTAATTAGTTGGGAAACTACCACTTGGAAGATTCAAGTTTAAGACTGTGAAATAAGCAATTCCCGCATTTTCATAATAAGTAAGTACATGGGAATAGCTCATTTCTTAGTCTATTACGTGACCAGCGCGTTTTGAGGCCTATTATGACTCTATTATAATGTCAGTTGTAGCGCATTAATGGGCAAACAAAATTATGCAGCAACTTCGACAATATCCGCATCACAATGGAATTGACATTCTGGATAGCTATAAATAGAATTGCGTTGTCATCGAATGGTACACATTGATCCGCTCAACCCCCACCCTATCCGCTCTTGTCCCAACGAAATGATATTAGATTTCGGATATTAGCTGCCAGCTATCGTCTTTGAGAGCACCTACATCGCCTCTACTACCCTGAAAATAAATAAACGTTGGCGTCTGTAGTCTTTTGCCCCCTTTAGTCCATCCCTTCCATAGAATATGTATATATGCATATCCTTGTAACTCGTCCTCACGTTGTTTTGTGTGCAGAAAGCTATTTGCGATTTATTTTCCGCTTTATTCGCACAATGAAGGACCACCTCATAATTCACTCCATCGACGTAAACAAATGGTGTTTTCGCACGCGGAAGTATGACATCGATGGAGCTTGGTATGTATCTATATGTACATTCAATTCGTTTTTGGATAGATTCAGCAGGCAGCACCCTTACCCAAGGGAAGAAAAGTTAAAGAAAACATAAACAAAAATGACAGCAACGTATACGAAAGAATGAGAGTGTTGAAGTGGCATGAAAAAAAAAACGCGCATAAACCTATAAGGGGATAGAAAATAAATTGTTTCTTCCACTGGGAAAAAAGTCTAAACGGAACCCGATTATGTGTTTAGGGGTTTCACGCCACAAGGCACTAAAAGCGGGACGATTTGTAAGTCTTTTGTGGTTTGAATATAATTTTTTGATGGACATTCCTAACCTAACTGCGGCTCACTTTAGGTGACTTGAGCTTGTTCTTCCTATTTGAAGATGTTGCTGATGAATATAGAGAGAAAGAACCAAACTTATTAATGGGGGTCGAAGCGGATGAAGGAAAAAGGTCGATGGGACACAGAAAAAGGGCAAATTAGTAAAGTTTCTTGTTCTAAGCACAATTAGGGGTTTTTATAGAGGATAACTTGACGGCCTGTGGGGATTGTTTTCCGAAATTGAGGCGTAATCTAATTGCATGTCTTGGACGAGAGGCAAAGGATAGTTAAGCGTGTACGAGCGGGGTAAATGGATTCCGAAATAGGATTTAAGCAGTGGTTGATTGACATTTTTATACGCTCGTTGTGGAAACAGGTTTGTTCTAGGCAAAGTAATTGTCAAATGGCTTTCTTTGAATTGCTTCTCGATGTTCTCATAAAGTTCGGTAACCGGCTTTGCCGTAAGCAATTGTCCAGCAAATAATTAATTTATTGAGAAAGGTCTTTCTTTACTTTGAATATGATAATAGGAATAAAGGCAATTTTATTGGCTTACGCATTTGACTTCTCTTTGGCTTTTGACTGGAGCTGTATTTTTAGAAAAAGGTGTAAACAAAGAAAAGTGTAGGTATTTCTTCCCTGATCGAACGAGTAAAATGATGTGAGTTTTGCGGTCCTCAATAAACAGCAGAGTCTATCATGCACCTGCGTGAGGCACGTGAGACATATAGTTTTTCTAAGCCCTAATTCATAAATATTTTAACGAATGTAGTTTTTCACAAATCGTAAAGATCGTTTCCAGAGCTGTAAGTGTATCTTTTCAACCATATCTGGTTTGAATGGTATTCGTCGCTTATTTGACTTCTAGAGTTTGGGGGAAGCGGAAGACCACACTACTGCATAGGGTCTCTCAGAAACCAAGCATATATGCGTAATGCGACCCTCATTTTAAGGCATCGTCCTATCGAGAATACTATTCGTAGTGTCGTGGTTGATGAATCAATTTGAGTCCACTAAACAAACAACCAAAACCTTTACGTCAACGTTAACATCATAGAATCCCAGGCAGTCGATCGTTCTCACGCACTCTTCGTATGGTTTAAATTTGTATAAGCTTAGCTGTCATTTTACCCAATGCCTCATTTGATTTAAATATAGGTAAATAAGGGAGCGGGTCCTTAGGCTACCCGCATACATAAAATTTTCACACCGACTAGATTATTTTTTCGAGTTGTGTGCCTCTCTCGATTTCGACACAACTATCCATAGAAATAAGAGACTTGGCATAGCTTACTTGAATTATTGAACGAAATTATACTGAAAATTCAAAAGCCGATGATCGATATTAGTCGATAGTATGCGCACTTAAATATAGGACAAGGCACATAGAGCTCTAGATCGATAGTTTTTCGACTTTTTAGTCGATCTGGCTTTCCGATTTTTTTGTCGAAGTTCTGTCGAATTGATTGTATGCGCGCGCTCATACGTTCCTATACACTTTTGAAAAACAACAAAATAGTTTTTCGATTTAAAATTGTATGTATGCACGTAGTCTTATTCTGCTTGCTTTTCAAAATTCTAACTTGAGCAATAAAATTCTGCTTATTCGGCTTTTTTAAGCCAACTTTTAAATTTTTAAAGTAAAGCAAAGGTAAAACCAGTGAGCAAATGTATAACAGTGCGTATGAAATAGCTTCGGTCCGCCTGGAATTCCTAAAAAGGTGTTTTTATATATTTTTTAAAAGGCGGCATGTCCAATCATAAATCGGATATACTAAAAATGTACTTGAAGTCAACAATAGCATAGAAACATCAAAGTTTGCGGCTTAGGCTTGGGACACACGGCGACAGAAAAACGCGCGACAAAAAACAGGGCATGAACAATAATTTTCAGTGCGTTTCCTGTCAGTTTTGATGAAAAAATAATTTTCAACGAAAGAGAAAGTCTTTGTGGTAAATTCAGCACACAAAAATTCTTTTGCTGTGCAAGTGAATTGTAGTGAAACCCGTCATTTTATCGTTACATAAAAATTCTATTTTTTTTTTCGTGCGGCTTGAAAGAGGCGCAATTCGGAAATTTGTCGCAAGTCGAGTCTCGCGATTGATTGTCTACTATTTCAACGCTTTTGTTTCTAGTCGGACTTCAATTAGTCGCGCGTTTTAAATGTACGCAAAAATTTAATTTTTTAAAGAATTTTTTAAAAATCGAGCCGAAAAAATGAGTTTGGGCAAAAACTTTGTGTAAACAAAAACTATAATGGAGTGCGCTGCACCTTACGTGGCAACTGGTGCCTTTTTTATGGTTAGGTATGTAGAGTGAAGTAATCTACACAAACAATAGTTACTGTGACAGCTCACCTCTAAAATGCATTCGTCTCGAGTTATGTGACATAATCTTTTACATGTACCTATTTATTTAAAAATGTGTTATAGTTAAGGGCGCTTATATTGAGACCAACTTTTGAGTATGTATTTTAGAGCTGAGCTGTCATAATAACTACGGTTCGTAAAGAAGTCCTTCCTAGTTGAGTCTTAAAATGTAAGTGTAGCCTAACACTTTGTATGAAAAAAGTGCGTTATACGTACATATTGAGTATAAATTTTTCAATTGGAACAAAAGTATTAAATAAAATGCGCAAATGCTCTTTAAATCGATGCTGACTAGGGAAGGTCTACTGACTTTATTTTTCTTTTTTATGTCTTACTAGGAGGTCTTATTAGGAGGTACTAAATTTTAAATTTAAGCTTTTCACAATTCATTTCAGCTTTGAAAGCACTGGGGGTAGTTGTACACTTAGACTAGACCTATTGTGGGCGTGTCTGTGGACGAATTTGTAAAAAATTCATAATTTGTGTTGCTTCGGATGTTAAGAAGCCTACGTACAAAATTTCATCTCTCTAGCTCAAAATTTAAGACCTAAAAATTGGTGACATACGTACGGAGATGACTCATTCGACTCAGATTTCGGTCTCGATCACATGGTCTTGGGAGCCTACCGTTATTTTTTCTCTACGTACATTTTCGCTTGCATCAAACTTATAACAGGTATACTCCGTTTCTGTGGAATCGGGTATAAAAAGAAACAGGGACAAGTAAAAGTTTCATTTTGAGAATTTTTTAAAACAGAATTTTGAAAAGCAAAATCTTGACCCCGCCAGAATTTTGGACCCCAACCCCTAGGACCCCTTGAACTTAACTTAATTTTGAGCAATCTAACATGTATGCAGAGTCGAGCCTGGCTTCAACCTGGCCTCAAATGCATGGAAACGCGGTTTGAGTCGAAACTGGTTTGAGTCGACTCGAATACGTTTTGCGAGCTGAGTCGAGTCGAAATTATGCATGTAAATGCGAGTGGAGGAGTCGAATTTTCTTTGATTGAACATAACTAAAAGTCTTATCTTATCAAGTATTAGTAATAGCTATTATATCGATAATTGTGTTTTATTTGGTGTTATTTCTAAAATACGTTTAAGAATATCGTTCGGGTATATATTATTTCAACAACCAGAAGTCTTGTGAAACCCATCTGTTATTGGCTGTTTTTGTTTGTTTTTCGAATGTTTTTTGTACGCTACTTTTCAGAATGGGTATAAGTATTATGTTTGGTTTGCAATATGAAAAAAAGTTAGGTAAAGGAAAGTAAATATAAATAAATCCTCCACAAATCACATGATTAACAATACAAAGTCAAATCCTCTCGAAACTATTTAAAAATAAATTTCCTCCTAGTTACAATTCACCCTTTACACAAACTTTTGTCGTTTTTTTCTTATCTTTTATGCCACTTTCGTCTCTTTTTTCACACCTTTATAACAGTTTGGGTCTTGAAAACGGAATAAGAATCTGTCCCTGTATAATAGAACTGTCACAAATGCGTTTTCTATTGAGATTTTTTACAACAGAAATCTTTTTTCGCTTTAGGAAAATGTCATCTTCACTCTCTTATGAGAGCCAAAATAATAGAAAAATTGTGCTAGTGTCAAATTAATGTTATGTTAGTCCGGTGGAGCTACTTCGGATTCTATGCCTCTTCTCCTTCAACTTCTTTAGGCGATTAGCGCAGTTTTATGGCTGGTGGAGACATAGTACTGATCGATCAACGAGTGGAACCAGCTATGCCCGTCTTTCCGTATTCAAACGATCAGATTTTAAGTATTCATAAGGCTTTGTACCTAAAAGAAAAGTTTTTTTGGGCTTTTCAAAAATATATTAGTAAAAATATCAAAAGTAACAATTTTTTTCGCCAAAACTATCGATACTACCAGAAATAAGAAATATCGGTTTCCAACCAGCACTAGTAGCGTGTATGCAAAAATAACAACACATCAGTCAGTTGAACTACATTTCAAACCAATTTCGCCTCGACTACTCGACTCGTCTTGGGATTAAGGAATCGGCTTGTGATACTGACCGTAAATAATTATACTTATGTATGCAACTTTCTAGATCATCGTTAGGTTAGTTTGAAACTACTTAATTAGTTTGCGCGTAAACATGGCAGTGGAATCAGTATGAGTCAAAACGGCTACAATTCAATTCGATTCATTTTGTCGGATAAACAAGGTAATAGATCGATTATAAAAATAACTTTAGAAACACTTACCTGTCCCTTTTCTTTAAGAGCGTTGGCCAAATTGCAGTAGGCGTCTGGGAAGTTTGGTTGCAATTCGATTGCTCGCCGATAAGTGTCAATGGCCAAATCGATAAGTCCTTGCTCATAATAAACACATGCAAGATTACCATGGACTACAGCATTGTTAGGCGATAGGTTTAGGGCACGGAGGTAGGCGGCAACAGCTCTGTAAGGAAACGTAAGAAAAAATAGCTTTTAAAAAGTTTGTACGCAACGATGTCGGTGGTCTTTTTTCTTTTGGAAGAAAAATTGTTTTGAAAAATAATTCTCAGAGGTCTTCATTAAGGTTTTCTCTGATTAATCAAAACAAGTGTCAACTGGTCTGGCTAGCTTATAAATAAAGAAATAGAGGCAAAAGTAATCAAATTACATCATGGAAAAACTCTGGTGATCCAAATATGCGTCGGCGAGAGAATTGCTTGGGAAAAGTTTATTAATATCATCGAAAAACAAAACTTTCAAACTAGGAGTTATAGGAGTATAAGGCAGTTGGGCAAATACCAAAACTGAAATCAGGAATGTTTTACCCTTCCCAAGGCAGGGGGTTTTCAGAGAAGTGAAACATAAATCTCATTATTATTGCTTTAGCTTTATTTACGTATTATGAAGGAAGATGACACCTTCAAATTCAAGGAATTTGTGCGGTCTACAAAGCAAATATTAAAATACTAATTGAATTGGAGAATGAGCGAACACAACTGCTACTGCAATTTAAAGTGTCCCTAGTGCCGTTGAGCAACAAAGCGTGTTTAACTTCTTGCCCTATGACCAAGACATAATCTAAATAAGCCCAACCAACCCTTTGGTCTTGAAGTTGACCATGACAGCCGGAATTAATTAATAAGCTGCACCAGTCAGTGCGCATACAAACTGTGACACCCCCGGAATAATTCAATTCCGCCCTTTAATAATTCGTTCCGCCCTTTTACTTCTTCTTTTATTTCGTATTACGGTCCAGTTCATATATTCCAGTTAACGAAGTGAACCCAATAATGGAAATGAATGTGTGTTGTCCTGGAGGCGACCCATAGGCGACTGCAAGGAAAAACACATTGCGATGAGTTTCTGACTGAATTATTATATACATGAATACTTAAGGACTAACATACAGAGGGGCAAAGGTCCATCAGGGTTTTGTTTATTTCAAGTTTATGTGACGTAATCTACTTGGAGACGCACATATTTTGCTTGATTGTCTGCCATTGTGGGGACTCAAGAGATTCCGATTCCCCCACGGAATCTGTTCCAAATCCAATTTCATTTGTGAATGTTTGAGATGAGATAATGTCCATCTACGAAGTGCGATTTTGCATCTTTCTTTCTTTACTCTTTTTTTTAAGAGTAGTTCACACATTTGACACGAATATTGGAATATAGAAGCGAGTGCTGTGCTGGGTGCTAAGTGTGAACCGAATCTGGTAGAGACGATTATATTATCGTTTAATTATTTAACTTGATATCTGCTTTAAGTGTTTCGTAAATGATATTTGAAAATTCCTTTCAAATGTAAAGATGTCGTTAAATTTAAATACTTTCAAACACTTTTCTGAAATGTTGTTGAAAATAATGATTGCATTGCGGATAACCAGAAGTACATACTTTAAAACAGTAGTAAAAGTACCTTCTTCACGTTAAACCGTTAAACCTTAACATTAAATGGATGTTAGGGTCGTTTGTGCGATGTGGTGTTATGGGTTTTATTTAAATGAAACCCATAACACCACATAGCACACTTTAAATGAAAAAGAGCAATTTAAGACAGAAAGCGTTAATCGATCTCGAAAAGATAAATCGAGAAGGGCGAAGAGGCAGTTGTACAATACAAAAGGACCACGTAAAAAGTAAAGTTTTGCGACTTTTTAGGACTCAGGGTTTAACTTTATGTACACTGTGGCTAATCAAGAAATAATTTCAAGACATCAACTTTGTTTTGGATATCAAAAACCTATGGGCGAGGGTGAAAAAAAAATTATATTTTTTTTTTTGAGACAAGATATTAGAACTTTTAAAGTGTAGGATACTTATACTTAACCATGCAATCATGTTTAAGCGAAGTTCCTGTGTCAAGTTTTTAGTCAAATTGAAAATGAAATCCGAGTTTGACGTGTCTTAAAACGAGCAGGCTTAAAGTGTAGCCCGATAGGTTATTTACTTTAAAAAATCTACAATGCGGGAATAAATCACCTTCATCTCTGATATTTTTTTTTATTATCTATATACCACGAAAATTTATTCTTTAACTATACATGATTGAAGTGGCTACAATCCATTACGAGCGAAATGCCACTGTAATAATGCCCTTACTTCCTATAAACCCGCTGAGTAATTTCAGACCAATTACAGTATAGTGGTCACTGCGGTTGTGAATTCGAAAATTCCCCTCGGTCCAAGGAATTGAAACCGTCGCACCACCTACGCATATTTGCCCACCCCACATGTCTCTATCTGCATCGACACATCATGGCCGCATACATTTTAATTAACCTACAATAAACATCCGCGGGCAGGTGCATAAATGTGTGCTCTCGTGCAAATTTTAGTGAATTATTAATGTGATAATCGCCGAGTTTTGATGACTGACGCAATCCTCCAGGGAATCGCATGTAAATCGAAAATAAGCTTATAGAAGTGCATGTCTGCAGGAACAAGAGCAGAGGTTGTATTGTCATGAGGTTGTATAGATAAGTGGCTTTAAGCATTTGTTTGAATGCGTGAATACAGCGAGTATTTATCACGTTCTCTGAGGTTCAGTCAATTTTCTCCTTGGTTGGGCGCCAGATAAAGTGCACTTAATCTTCACTGTGTGACGAAGAAAAAGCGGTCGCATTAACCAGTTCATTAATCTATGTAGTAATATATTTACGTTTGGGGTTAAATCATTGATGTTGTCATGGTCGTCAGCATAAAAGGAATGAGAGTTATTTATCCTACTAAACTGGTGTCAATTTATCTGCAGGATTTTGTCTGGAGAGAACCGTAAGCTTATTTTCTTTATTTGACATACATTTTCCTAAGGAGCTGCTGTATGCCCTTCTCGCCACCTCAGCTGTTTTAAGGTAATGCGCTTCCCGTAACTATGGCTGTTTTGTATGCACGGTCTTAACAACGTTACCATCAATTTAAAAATTATTACCGGACTTATTGAAAAACCGATCATACCAAAAGGTCACCGAGCCATAGCACAACCTTATCGCTTGGCAAACAAAAGATTGGAATTCTATTCCCTTTCTTTATGCATAGTACCAATCACGTCCTCAACAGGATAGCAGTCTAATGTGCTGCGATATTGCCAAAGAGAAAAAAATATACCAACAAGCAAATTCATTCCAAACCAATGCACGGTGTTATTCAAATTGGAAAAAGCTAATTCGTTCAACTTCTCTTTTTCCCATCGCAAGTCTCAACTGATGTCTATAAAAACCCATGAAGGCAGAAAATTCATATTGAAAATCCCTTCCATTGAAAAGCACAAGAAAAAAAAACGAGATTGTGCTGTATCTATGCCTTGGTTCGGGTGATTTACATAATTCCAAGTTCGAGAGGAGTGTTCTAAAGCCATGGACGCTCACATTCGCGGACACATATAAATTTAAAAAAAAAAGACACAAAACAAATTGTTTTTAAAAATGTCGGCCGATTTTAATTTTCTTTTTAATTCTGTCTATTCATGCAAAGTGAATTTATCTTTGGTTTCAGCAAGTGTTGGTGGTATAAGAACTTTCCTCCTACAGGCAGTTAATATTCTTTTCAGAATGCAGTGAAGCTTTGCCGTAGGATTTTATTCGAGGGCTGTGCGATGAGTCAGTGACTTTGATGCTAGATGGCGCTCGGTTTGCACAAAGGAGTTATATTTCGGATATCAGTTTTTTTTTGCCATAGACAAAATAAATCAGATAGATCTGTCGACCAGCATGATCTGTCAGGGGGCATGGGAACAAAGTGTCGAAACCATCGAAGAATTGATCCTTCCACTTGGAGAAGTAGCTCAAATGGCGTTCGTAAGAAATCGTCAACAAATGCCTATTGTGTTGGACCATCCCGTTGTCAACGTTCGTAAAGAAACTCGAATTGTTAAAACTTTAAAATGCGTAAATATTTTGATATGAAAAAATAATCATATTTCTTGCAGCGTTTTTTTTTATGGTGAAACAAAACGCATAGGTACGGATGAGCAGCTCAAATGCCTAATTAGAGATTCTTCAAGCGTGATTCAAGCTAATGTTTTAATCGTTTTGAAACTATTGATGAATCTGGGATGAACAGCTGCAAAATTAAAATGAGCGAACGAGAAACACGGGACTTACACATGCAAATATGCTCCAAAACAGCGGCTCCTAAGCGGCTTCGTCAGACTTAAAAGTTAGGGCAAAGGTTTTCTGGGATTGCAACATTATTTTCTTTGGCTTGTAAAAAACGAATATTACGAGTATACGGTGTCAATACAATACGGAATTAATAAAACACGGCCTTATTTGAAGAAGAAAATGTGCGGCCTGTCCGCAAAATGGACCAGATCCACAATTGCAGAAGCAAAATTAACTAATTTTTCACATGAAAGTTGATTTATTTTGAAAATTAGTTTTTCCCGAAGGGATTTGACATCGCGTTAAATAGACCTTTCCAATGATTCGCAACTTTTTTGGTTATATAGCCACTCCCAAAATATGCTGTGGGCTCTCGGTCTATATTTGAAGAATAAAAATTATGTTTTTAGCAAAAATCACTCCCTTATCGTAAGCTTATAAGCCTACGTATAAGAAAAAATATATATGTATACAAATTTTGAACTGCTTGAAATTTATCGAAAGGTCTGATCGAAATGAGGGCGATGCCGAGACGATGACGATAGTATTCCGTGGAGCGATTTTTTGACGACATCGTGCAAGAAAATAGTCTCGAAATTCACGCGATGAGGGCCCAGTTCAAAGAATTACAAGTAAAAGTTCTTTTATATTATGAGTTGGTGACTAATAAAATTGTTCGAAATAAGAGCTCTCAAAATTTACGCAATGAGGGCCCAAGTTCAAAGAATCTCAAGTGAAAGTTCTTTTACATTAAGAGTTGGTGACTAATAGAATTAGAAATAACAGGGCTAATGTGAAGGGGGTAAAAACCGCTCAAAACCCTCTATCACTAAAAAAAATTTGAGGTTTGTTTTGGAAGAGTTATGTTTCCAGCTTTGTCTGCAATCTCTGGGTGCGCTCGTTTGGCAGACCAGAAAGCCGTCTGAGATGGAAAAACTTACCACTTCGAGTTTCTTCAGATAAAGAAATGACTTTGCTTCCAACTATGAGCCAGGCGAAAAATGTCATCCTATTTTCACAGATGGCTCCAAAAACTGAAGAGTTAATGGAAAGCGAGATCTAGACTTCACTACCCCTAAGATAAACACAAGCCTGTCTTATTCGCTTTCCTAATGGTTGACTTACGCCAATGTGAAGGCCAAGAAATCCTTTTTTTTTACCATAGTATTGTTTGATAGCCAAGCCAAACTCAAAGCGCTGCTCACCCTTCTTACCACGCTACACGTCTTGCCCAAGTAATTCGAGCTCAAGCATTCGTGTTTTGGTCCCTGGTAACACTGGCAATCAGGAAAATGATATCTATGATGCGTTTATTTCAGATGAAGAAGTTTTCTTCAGAATTCGAAACTGCGTTGCGTCTGTTTGTCATCTGTAGTCACGTTTTGCTAGGTGACGCAGGGGTACGTAAAAAAAGGGTAGTTATGAGAGGGGAACAAGTAGCCTTGGATAATTAATGAGGCAAGTAGCCTTTACTAAACTACTACATATTTTAGTCTTAAGCAAAACCCCCATCAGACCGGAATACTTCGTCTGACGTTTTTATGCCCTTGCTCGCATTAGGAGGCGGGTTTTCAGGGCTGATATATTGAGTGCTGAATATCTTAACTCTTGGTCACTTAAACGCCATTTCTATTTTTAGCGGTCCGTACAAAAATGGAAAAAAGGACCTCTTATGGTATCGCTACGTTGTCCGTCCGTCCGTCCAATCGCTTTATAACTTCTGAAGGGTAAGTCGTAGAAAGACAAAATTTGGTGTGCGTATAAACTGCAGAAATAGTCAGAGAATTTAAAGAGAGCAATTTTTGTATATTGATTTTTCATGTGAAAATGGACTTTATGTTTTTCAGTGTTTTTTCAAGAAGTTTAGCAGGCAAGAACTAAAAAAACACAACTTAGGTTTAAGAAATACTAAGTTTTAATTAAAAAATAAAACTTTTCGAAAATATCAAAACGTTTTTGAGAAATGAAAAGTCGGAAATGCATGACGTTTTTTAAAGTGTTGGAGGCCATAACTTTTGAACGGCTTATCGCTCAAAATCAATACTGAACACACGTATAAAGCAACTCAAAGTAAGCCAAGTGCTTAGGTCATATTTTTCAAAAACAGTTTAAGTACTGCAGTTTTAATTATTTTCGAAAAAAAAATTGCAAAAATGCATGAAAAAACGTGTGTGTCCCTTTTATCTCCGGTGCTGTTTGGTGGAATTCTATGAAAAATATCACACGTGTCAGAAATAATTCAAAATTTTAAGGAAAATTTTAGCGGATTTTAAAATTTCAAAATCTTCTGAGATTTAACTGAAAACCATAAAAGCATTTTCAAAAACAATTCTTTTAAGTCTTATAGTAGCTTAACGATATAAGCGATCTTTTTCAGATTCGGTTAAAGTACAAAGCTTACAAAAAGAATAGAGGGTGCGTTAAAATTTTTTTCAATTGCCTTTTTTAACCTAAGTTTTTATAAGCCTATTTAAAAAACGAAATAAAAAAGGAGCTGGTTTTACCGTTTGCGCATGAACCGGTAGCCATAGAATTAAAAAAAAAACATCCAAGGCTAGTGCAGCTGGTTGTGCTATTGGAAAGTCTAACGGGAACTGGAAAAAACTTCAAAATATTTGTTTTATGGATTTAAAATTTGAAAAAATTATAAAAAAAAGGTCAAAAGAACCCACGTCTCCCGCTCTATCTCCCAAACGGTATAAAGTATAATTTTTAAATTAACACCGGGCGTAGTCCATCTTCTTAAATTTTATACAAAACTATAGCAAGCTTCGAATATTCAAAAACTTCGAAGATTTAACTGAAAAACGTGAAAACATTTTCGAAAACTATTTTTTAAAGATTTCTAGTTCCTTAACGGTAATGACGACCTTGTTTAAATTTGGCTGAAGTATGAAATGTTTTAAAGGCAAGTGAACTGCATCAAAAACGTTTGAAAATTGCCGTTTTCGACCCTAAGTTTTTAAGTCCATTCAAACGAGCAAAATAAAAAACAGCATATTTTTACCGTTTTCTCAGAAATCCATGCCCGCAGAATTTGAGAAAAGTGGCAAATGCTAGCATAGGTGGTTGTGAAATTGATCAAAAAGTCTAACGCTAATTAAAAATAATCGAAATTGCTGTTTTATGGGTTTTAAATTATAAAAATCCTAAAAAAGGCCAAGAAATAGTATGTCCTTCACTCTATTTTCGTAACGGTAAAGCTTTTTGCCAGCCTTTTTTTAGAGTAACGAAACCCAATATAAGAACAGTAGCCAGCACTACAAAAAAAGTATGTTACAGACTGTAAAATATATCCAGAAATAATTTTAATTAATAAATAGAATGTTACACAAACTGCGCAATATAGATGACCATAACCTTCACCAAAAGCCGACGGACCGCTCCGCGTATGTCTTTATACTTGACGGTCTTTTTTTTTTTGAAAGACGTAAGAAATTACAATCACAGATATGTAACGCCTAAGCTCTTCATCGATTAGTAGCGAATGCCAGAAAAAAAAAAATGTAAATCTATTAACTATCATTTCATAACATTCCCAAAAACATTTTTAGGTGCAGTTTTTTATTGCCATGTTAACGCTGAGTAATACCGAGATTATGCGAGCCTTGATTAATTTGGATTTAGAGTAAAGCCTTTTATTTTATTCCGTTTTCAAGTTCTTTGATAATGGTTTGTTTTAAGCATTTCTTTTACTAAAGGTTAGAGTGAAAACATAAATATTAATTCGCTTGCCCCTGTTCTGTAATTTATTATGTACTTCAATTTGCCGTCGTCGTCCAACAAAATCCTTTTTCAAACTTACTCACATGAATTTAAAAAACATATTGACATTCCAGTACGTTAAGCTTAATGACAGTAATAAGTTTCATTTGCCTCGTGATACGTCAATTTCTTTAATGTAATCAAATCACTTTACAATGACTACGATGCTCTTCGTCAAACAAACTCTACAAAAGGTTAACATAATAATAAATGAAGATATCCAGCGAAGAGGGAATATGGGTAGAAAAATCTTATAGTCGGTTTGGAATACTTTTCTAGACTTCTCCCAAAATAGTTCAAAAGTAATTAATTTAGTTCAGAAATTGTTAAAGTTTCTTTTCAAGACTTTGTTTGTAGATGTTTTCAAAATATTTTTTGTCTCGATAATAAAAAAAGTAATAAAGAACCTTTCTGGTTGGATAAAGTCTAAGTTTTGCCGAGGCTAATAAAATTTTTAAAATCTCCCACTCTTTGACTGCTATAAATATGTATGATTGAAATGCGCACAAGCCCATTGATTCGTAATATTGAAACAAAATATGTAGTAAAAAAGTTGGAAATCGTTTTGAGAATAAATAGCGCTTATGTGTAAGCATTTACGGAACGCGTTGTTGTGCATCTATAATCCAATTCATTAGAACGCAATCAAATGTGAAGTTTTTATTTTAACTGGAGTGGAAAATTGTTCAGGGGAAAATTAAAGGATAACAGCATATGCAGGTGAACTTATTAAGGATTAACTGGAGCATTGTTGTAGAATAAACATGTCAGTTAATACCTGCGAGGAATATGTAAAACGTATAGTGCGTAGCGGACTTATATATCGTGTTCATTCAAATACAGCATTGACATCAATAGTGAGTTATTTTTAACACCAACTGATAAAATTAGTGTACGTAAGACAACACTACTCTTGCTCCATCTTACTCCATCAGTGAGCATGCTCTTTGCCGTGTTGAACATTTTAAGGATCTTGGTGTTTTCTTTAGTCAAAACCTTGACTTTTCAAAACACATAAACTACATTGTAAATAAATCCAATTGCATGCTTGGCTTTATTAAGCGTTGGTCTAAAGAATTTAATGACCCTTACGTCACGCTTTCCCTTTACAATAGCTTTGTTCGTACTCACCTTGAATACGCTTCACAAGTGTGGTCTCCATCGCAAGTATGCCATACGAATAGGATCGAGGCGATCCAGCGGAGGTTCATTCGGTTCGCGCTCAGGGGACTTCCCTGGGAAGATCCACTCAATCTCCCCTCATACTTCGACCGGCTTAAATTGCTTAACATTCAAAGTCTCTCCCAAAGACGGATAAATAATGACTTGATTTTTATTCAGCAATTGATCCAAGGTCTAATAGATGCACCGGACCTTCTATCTAGTATAAGCTTTAAATTTCGTGGAGGCTCTCATAACCTCCGAAGAATTCAGCTTTTACACGTTCCACGGCACAGAACAAATTATGGGAAAAATGAGCCTATCAGCCGTATGTGTTCCACCTACAACGCACATACCAGTATTTTAGAGTTTGACATGGACAAAGCCAAACTTAAGAGGCTGCTTCGGTGTAATTCGTCTAAATATTAAATATACTTTTATTTTTATGTTTTTTTTTTTTTACTTGTGTTCGTAACTAATTTTTATCTGTTGTAATAATAATGTTTCTATCATTTGTTTTTTTTGTAATTCTTAGTGTTTTGTGTTTGGTGTTAGTTTATGTTTAATTTATTAACCACTAACACTTGCACTAACTGATGAGCCCGTGTTGGCAGTTTTCTGCTTGGCAAATTTCTGCTGCAGATATTGTTTGTATTAAACAAACTGCATCACAGTTCTGATAGTGTAATAAAACAAAACGGCTTTTTAATCGGAATCATTAAAATTTAGAAGTTCTTTTGAAATCCGAAGTCGCTGAGTGTTGGTTAAGATGCTTGAAGATGAATAATCAGGCGTTTTAGGTAGCATTTTAATCACGGACAAATAAACACAAAACGCACTGATTAAAATGAAGTCAAAGCCATGTGACACTTAACGTGAGGATTACACCTAGTACAACGTTTGTCGTTTGTTTGGGGGTTTTATTTGACAGCTCAGTGTACTAGCTAAGAAAATTGACAAAGTTAGCCTATTTTCTTGTAAGACCTTAAATTATTTTTATGGAACGGCAAAAAAAACAATAAAAGAGAATATTGGACTCAAAGTGTAGAACACAAAAACGTTCAAGGCACATCAGTATTTGGTTAAAAAACTAGTCGCAAGATTTCTTTTTTTTTTTTAAAGCTTGTCTACCAAGTATTTAACATAAAAGTCCCTTTGAAGTCAATAGCTCTTCATCGGCCTGGACATTCATTAAGGCTATTAAATTATTTACGGTCATTACTTCAACCGTGAAAGCAATATCCGTTTCCATCGAAGAATAAACCAATATCTTTATTAACAGTCCAATCAATTTTATCAATGATTTTTCGATAACGTCTTTTCATGGAAAAAAGGAACCCTCTCTTAACAGCCAGAAAACTCTCTTAACAGTGGGTGCCGTGGCGCAGTGGTTAGTGTGTGTGCCTCTGACGCCGGAGGTCTGGGTTCGAATCCTGCCTCTGCCACCTGAAAAAAAGACTTGTTCTTTTTCACGGCTCCCACCTCCGCGAGGGTCTGACAAACCCTCCGAGAGTAACATTTGTCTTGAAAAACTTCTCAAAGTGCCGTTCGGATTCGGCAAAAAATTGTAGGCCCCCTTGTATGTGAAATAAAATATAGCACACACAGCATACATGGTTGAGAAGTTGGCCCTGGTTCACCTCGAGCTGTTGTGCCACTCTATTTACTCTTAACAGCCACGTTTAGTATAATAGCATATTTGCACAGGACACTGTGTTTCCAATCTTATGATAGTGTTTTTTTTTTCCATATAATATCTGGATAAGCGCTTTAATTAAGCTTAAAATGTGGCTTCTTGTTATGTTATCTGAAGGAAACTGTGTGCTTTTAAATGAACCTTTGAAAGAACCGCCTAAACGTTCGAAAGAATCACTAATAAATACGAATAGTTATCGTAATTATAGTAATGTGTCCTACAAAAAATACTACCCACTAACTTGGCCTTTCGGAGAATATGAGCCTTTAACGATGTAGCCTACCGTTCCGCAAGTAATGCTGATTCAGCTATCAGCGAGCGACTCTACTTCTTATAGTCATTAACGCCCCAAATTACGGGCGCTAAGGGTGAATATAACATTCATTTGTTTAGGGATATGGCAACACAACTTGATTGAACGACCGCGTTCATTATTAAAAGGATATTCAGGAGCTTTATATTTATGAGAAAATGTTTACAATAGAGAAATGGGAAACAATTTCAGAGTTAGTTAGTTGAATTGATGAGATAAGATGAAAACGAGCACGTATTCCCCATATAATCACGTGACTAGTTCAGCGTTAAGATGGCTTTTGAGCATTTATAGTTTGTCTTACTTGTCATATGCCTGTGGAATGAGAAGTCTTGGGATATTGACCATGATTTTCGTATGCATACGGAATTTATTATTGGTTTAATGAGCAAGATCCGCAATTTTACTTCTTTGCCTATAATATTGCCTGCTGTCAACTTTAATAGATGTCTCTCTTCGGAGGGACGGACGAAATACCATTTTATTAACAAGCAGGATGCGACCGGTCGTTAGAATTTTGTTTGTTAACAAAAATCCACATAGCAATGGTGTGCGGGCGGAATTTAGTTAGGTCTTCTGGGTGTTCTTGATTTATTCCTAGATTTAATAAATTGGAAATAAAACAAAACTGTATTTAAGACGTTATCACATTATTTCCAATTGGCTTTTTGTCTTTAACCGCAAGACTGCAATCTACTGCATCAAATTTACAACTAATTTTTTTTTTTTTTTTTTTTTTTTTTTTTTTTTTTTTTTTTTTTTTTTTTTTTTTTTTTTTTTTTCCGTGGGTAGGTAAAAACCTTCATAGGCACTATGAGAATCGAACGCGCGTGCTCATAGTAGTGTGAGATTCTTACTCACTAAAAAACCTCCCAATCTTTGTAAGACTACGACTAAGTTTCCTTAACAAGTAGTTCATGCTTCTGTATAGTAATCGCGTTTGGCAGGCTACCTTCCAACGAAAGCACCTGCAATACCGTCATTATGTGCGGTTTCCTCTTACGACGCTAGATCCAACGGTCTTGTTCGTTGTAGTCGGCGTGCAAGATTTGTCTGATCCAAAGTTCGGATTATTTCGTGGTTGCAATGGCCGTGAAGGCGAGTGTGAAGTTTGCGAGCAAAGTTTCTTACTTCGTCGGTCACGGTTGCGATGCCTAGATCTCGATGTAAATCGCTATTTCTTATATACCATGGAGCATTTACGATTGCTCTTAGTGTCTTATTCTGAAAAGTTTCTAAAATAGATATGTTGCTTGGTTTGGTACAACCCCAAAGTTGTATACCGTACGTCCAAGATGGTTTTAGCACTTGCTTATACAATAGCAGTTTGTTATATACGCTTAGTTTCGAATAACGTCCGATAAGCCAATTCAGTTCTCGTAGCTTGATTTCAAGTTCATCTCGTTTCTTTTTAACGTGTGGCTTCCACTTAAGTTTTGCGTCTAGGGTCATGCCTAAATATTTCGCCTCGTTTGCGTACGGAATTTGTACCGAGTTTATAAATAGAGGTAAGTTGATTACCCTCTTGTAAGTAAAATTTACATGCGTTGATTTTGTCTCATTTAGGAGGATTCGCCAGGCCTTTGTCCATTCGCATATTTTATTCAAAGCGCGTTGGAGTTTTCCCGTTGATTGTTCGACTGTCTTATCCGTAGCGAGGATAGCCGTGTCGTCAGCGAACGTGGCTATAGTCGTTGTCTCTACTTGAGGTACATCTCTTGTAAAAAGTAAAAACAGTGTTGGACCGAGGACGCTACCTTGTGGAACGCCGGCTTGTATTTCTTTGAATTCTGAGTATTCGCTCCCGTATCTCACTCGAAATAGTCTGTTGTCAAGATAAGACTCTAAGAGTTCATACATTTTTTCCGGCAAAACTTTCCGTAGCTTATATTTTAGGCCTTCGTGCCAAACTTTATCAAAGGCTTGGGATACGTCAAGAAAAGCGGTAGAACATATCATTTTCGCTTCTAAGGCTTTCTCAATTTCATTAGTTATTCGATAGACCTGGTCAAGTGTTGAATGTTTGACCCTAAAGCCGAATTGGTGATCCGGAATCAATCGTCTTTCTTCAATTATTGGTTGCAGTCGTTTGAGCACAAGTTTCTCGAAGACTTTAGATATAATCGGCAGAAGCGAAATCGGTCTATATGATTTTTTGTCGTTCGGGCATTTCCCTGGTTTCGGAACCATTATTACCTCTGCGACTTTCCATTGCCGTGGAACGTATGAAATTCTCATTGATGCGTTTATGATGTAGAGAAGCTTGACTAACGCTCTTTTCGGAAGCTCCTTCAAAATTTCCCCAGTAATTAGGTCATAGCCTGGAGCTTTGTTATTTTTCAAATTTCGGATTGTTTGACGAAGTTCAGACAGTGTCACGGTTTTCATTCGATAATTGTCTAATTCCGCATTGCGATACAGATCGTCAACCAACGGCTCCCCGTCAAACGGTTTGAATGTTTCTTTTAGATGTTCTGCAAATACATCTGCTTTCTCTTTGTCGCCTTTTACCCATTCACCGTTATCTTTTCTTATTGGCGCCGAGTGTACTATGGGCTTTTTAATGCACTTCACGGCTTTCCAAAGTGAATAGTTTGACCCTCTATCGGCAGTCAAGTTTTCGAGGTAGTTGGTAGTCTCGCGACTTTTAAAATCTTGAAGTAAGTGCTTTAATTTGTTAGATAGCCCATTCAGAATGGTTTTATCAGGAGGAGCTCGAGACAAATGCCACCTCTTTCGAGCCTTTCTCTTTTCGCGTATGAGCTCTTCAATTTCGCGCGGGTAAATTGATCCGCTTTTCCTTACTCCAGTCTTCCGGAAAGAAGTATTGTACCAAGCAGCGTCTTGGATAGTTCTAATGAGTTTATCGACTTCGTCTTCTATTTCGAAAGGGGTTGTAAGTGGTACATGTAGAGATACATTTTCTTTACAGTATTTCCTAAAGCCATCCCAGTCGGTGTTGTTATTCGTTAGCCTAGGCGCTCTCTCATTTTTTGCTAGACTTCCGCCGATTTTCAAAACGACTGCCGAGTGATCCGAACAGAGATCATAGCCTTCTTCTACATTTGTTAGGTGGCGGGGAACCCCTTTTGCGATAAAGAAGTCGACAAGGTCAGGTACTTTGTTTCTGTCGGTTGGCCAATACGTTGGCTTTCCCGTCGAAAGGAAAACCACGCCACGTTTCATGCTAGCTTTGAAGAGTACTCTACCTCTTGTTGAATTGCACCGTGATCCCCAAAAGGTGTTTTTCGCATTAAAGTCCCCGCCGATGATAAAATTCGACCCAAGTAAGTCAAAGAGGGGAGTAAGATCGTCGTCCGCTAGCCTATACTGTGGAGGAAAATAACTCGAGGCAATATTAAAATCTAGGTGACCTATTTTTACCGATACTGAAGTTATTTGCATAGAGTCAAGCTCAATTTCTTCGTTTTTGTAATGCTTAATGCAGTCTTTGATGTAGAGAGAGGATCCGCCTCTCGAATTTTCTGATGGATGATGCGCGTGGTAGTCGATGTAACCTCTAATTTTGGATCCGGATCCCTTCTTAAAGTGTGTTTCCGAAATCAGGCATAGGTCAATATTTTTTTCCCGTAGAAATACTTCTAGTTCGTCGATTTTCTTTAAAAGACCATTTGCATTCCATGTAAGTATGTTAATGAGCTTCATATTCATGATTTGTTATTGGTTTTGCGAGGTTTAAACTCTAGCTCGCTCAGTTTGTCAAATATTACTTGATTAACTTTAGTTTGTTGCTCAAGCTTTTCCAATATCATAAATAATATTTGAGATACCGAATCTGTTGTGGTAGGTTCTGGAGGTTTGCTTTTGTGTGACGCGACTTCAGCGTACGATCTTGGGCCGATGAGTGATGATTTTCCCTTTGTACTTGGACCGGCGACGTTTTCTTGCGGAGTTTGTATATTTTTTCTCGTCAATCTCGTATTTCTGACCGATTTGGGAGTTTTCGGCTTGTCAGCTCTAGAACGTTTTGGGGTTGTGGCCCTATCTACAATATGTTGCTTAACAGTTTCGTGACGTTTTTGTAGCTCTATTGCGATTTCGCAACCTCGGTAGCTCGCCGGGTGACTTCCATTACAATTGGCGCAAGTCGCTGGGGCCTGACTGCTTACGTTGCAATCTTTTGAAAGATGTCCACCGGCGCATTTGACACATCGCGGTTCTTTTTGGCAGTACGCTTGAGTATGTCGGAAGCCTTGGCATCGCTTACATTGAGGTACTAGTCTATTGCCCTTTCGCTTGGGCTCAATTTTTACCCTGATGTTTAGGATTGTTTTTATTTTATAAATTTCGTTTATGTTTTCAATCCTATCGAACGTCAGCATGAAAATAGGAAGACCGCGCTTGACCACGGTGTCTTTTTCTCCTTCCGTACGTTGTTTTTCTTTCTTAAGTATGTTCACGGCATCAAGAATTTTAAAGCCTTGGGCTTGAACATCTTCAACAATTTCTTCCTTCGTGCAGGTTGGGTGAAGTCCCCTAGCGAAAACCCGAAGCGGCTTCTCGAATTTGTTTTCGTAAGTATACCATTGTACATTCTCGGTATTTAATTTTTGCGAAAGTGCGCGATAGGCATCAGAGTCATCGACATTGACTTTCCATACATTATTTCGAAGAGAAATTAAATTATACTTCGTCCCCAGAGTATTTTTTAAGATATTTCGCAGCTTTCCGTAGTCTGCGACCCCAACGACATTTATTGCAGGCGGTCGGCGAATTTTTTCTTCAATTTTCGCTGTCGCTTTTTTGACACGGTTGGTGTTTCATCGTGTTTATATACGGCCTCAACTACTGGCGAAGACCCAATTTTTCGTTTTTTGGTAGATCTTTTCTTGAGAGCCGGATTAGTTTCGCGTGCAAGCTCTTCTTCGTCTGTCACGTATTCGCTTTGACGCTTCGGCGTGTCCTCACGTTTTGTAGTATCACGGGGATTCCTAAGAGCCTCGTTTTCTTTTCGTAACGAATCTACTTCATTTTTGAGCTCACGGTAGAGACGTTCCATATCTTTAAGCTTAGCGCGGAGTTCGTTGTTTTCCGCTTCAAAGCATTTAGTTTTCGCTGAGTCCCGATTAACCGGCGGACTTCCTTTCCCGGAGATGATCGATCTAGGTGGTGGTGATCGAGGTACCCTTGGTTTCTTCATAAAGGGATTTGAAAGCAATAAATGGCTCTCCCCAGAATCCGTAGAGCCTACCTCCGAAGAGGGTGGATTTGCCAGTGATGCTGGATTACCACCTGGGGTATTACTTCCGTTCGTTTTGTCCATTGCATGGTTTGTATGCGCTACGCGCTCGGCATACGGAGGGTGGATTTTAGTCGCCTCTTACGACAGGCATGCCTTACCTCGGGTATATTCTAACCCCTACCCGAAGGGGGGGGATTATTTACAACTAATAAAACATTTGGATTTATTCTAAATTAATGACAGAAAAACTTTTTAAGGTTGACAATGTCCTCCAAAATTTAAAATTTATCATAATTGTATAGAGAGACGAGAGAAGTTAATTCTTTTTACAAAGTTTTGTCTGTCTCGTCAGAGCAGGTGATTGACACTTTCATGATAAAGGATTTTTCAAGTCTAATTAGTTTAGCTTCAGAGTTCGTTCGCGTTTTCAAGGCAAGCACGTCATTAATCAAGTCCACAGGTACCAATTAGGAAGCAACTTTATTCTCATAAGAACTTTTAAAATAAAATTTCAAGAAGCAGCTTCATGGGTGTTTCGAAAGGGTGTTGCATGGTAGCACAAACAGCGGCTGTGCTTTTTTATGTTGTTAACCTTGTAAAAATTAATTAGATTAATTGATTAATTTTTTAAATTTTTATTTTTTAATTTATAAGTTATTATTAGTCATTAAATTTATATAATTATTATAAGTTATTTAACTTATTAGTAATTTTTATTTTAATTTATTAGTTTTAAACAAATGGGTATACCTCTTTTTTGCCAACATATTTAAACAGTAAAATTATGCTACAAATTATGCTAAGTGCACGGTAAGATGTAGTAAAATGTGAAAAACTTGATTATTCAAACGGGCTCATTTTTTTTTTTCAATGACTCAACATTTTTTTAAGCAACAAAAATGATTTAAAACAAATATGAAGCTTGTATATGTGGAACTGAGTCTATTATTACGTCCGAGCTTAAGGGCTCTGACTTTAAGGATCAGTTTACTTTGTAAAATTCCATGCCATTACCATGAGGGTAATGAAGAGAAATTGCTGAATTGTATCTGCTGCCTTATAGCGTTTTTCATTGTAGAAAAGATTTGCTCCTTCTGTCAAAAGGTTTGATCTTTTTCGATTTTGCATGTTTCATTGAAAATAAAAGAGCAATTCTAGATCAATTCTAAACACGAAAGAGGCGATCTCCCGATCTTGGGAGATTTGATCTGAGCTCACTTACACATGGTAACATTTCTACTGTCAAACGGCAAATAGAAGCAATTTTATTAGCTTCGAATTAATGTGCCGAAGCAATTTTATTAGCTTCGAATTTGTCGCCAAACGGGGAAACATGTTTTATTGAAACGAGCAGTTCTCGAATTTGAGAGCAATTCTTTCATGTTTAAATTAAAAACGCTCTTAGCTACCACTGTGGCACCATATACACCGAGGGTAATCTTCAAGCATGCTGCGAAAGGTTTCGAAAGGATTGCTACAAACGGAGCGGACTGGTCTAAACAACTAGAAGGATTCTACGATGTATTGAACTTTTCAGTTAACCTTAGGAAATCAAGTGTTATGATACGATCTTTAGAACAGTTACCTATCCGGCGATGTAGTACTATCTGACAGTAGGTCCACGGAGACACGGGTAGAGGTCTGTGCGAAGGGTGAGGCTTTAATAAGTAGGCATATGTGTATCGGCTGAATGGGCAGAAAAGGGTGTGCCGTTGGGATCTTGGGAATATCCCTCAACCCATGACGCAATGCGGAAAGAAGTTGACCAAGATGCCAACGGACCGTGCCGTTGGTATCTTGGGAGCATCCCTCAACCCATGACGCAATGCGGAAAGAAGTTGATCGACAAAATTGTAAAATACAAAATCATAAATCTCCAACCAATTAACGTCTTTAAGAGCATGAATCTCTAGTTGTGCACAAACCAATCAAACTGAACATGCTCAATTTTTCGGGCTAAAAAATAAATTTGTTTTCCCTTATCTCTAAATTGGATGAAAAATATCGAGTATCGATAGAATATTATCGATATATAAAAAGGAGTTTGATAAAATGTTAGAACAATTATAACTCAAGTTTGGCATCACTGAATTTTATGATTCTTTTTTCCATTGAAAAGGTATGGCGCTGAAGAAGTTTTTTAAGTTAAAAAAGTTTTGCATTTTCAACGCGATTCCAATGCATTTCGACTCAACATAACTTGAGAACGACATTAGCGATTCCTTTCATTCATTATTTTTTTCTTTTAGTTTTCTTTGTTAAAGGTTCTCAGGGTAAGAAAAATCAATTTTCAATTTAAGAAAACTTAAGCTTTTATAGCTTAGCGACAATTAAAAAAAAAACATACGAAACTGTTTTTTTTGTAGCAAAACAATTTCGGAGAAATATTAAAACAAATTATCGTCAAAGTAGTCCATATATCAGTTAACCATATAACAAACTCCATATAGAGTCGGAGTTACCTATAGCAAATTAACGTAGAGGGAAATATACCAAAGATGACATATCAGCCTAGTAGAGGACAGTCGTAATTTCTTAGTGTCCATCCTTTTAATGTTGAGCGAAACTTCTCCGAGTGGAACGATCAATTCTTCGACGGTTTGGACACGTTGCTCGCATGCCCCCGACAGACTTCCTATACAGGTCAAGTTAGCCGAGATGCGAGCGCGTCGGCCCCCTGGTAAGCCAAGAAACGGTGGAGAGATCAGGTAAAGAACATCTCCGGGACCTGTCTCAGGATCGCACCTGTGTCTCTTGAGTTGATCGAGGCGGAGGATCGAGAGCGATAGAAGGACCATTTAGCCGCCCTCGCTCCGCAAGCCTCTTAAGGATAAGCGGTCACAAAAAAAGGTTTTAATTATTGGTCCATCCTTTAAACATAACTTTACAGCGAATATATCCGGTTGGCAACACGACCTCAACAGTATCGAAATAAAAGAGTTTCAAACTTATATTATTTCAGAATGAAAACCATCTCTGGGCTAAAAGGAGTAACTCCGGGCTTAAAAGGAGTTACGAAGGCAAGAGAGTATCAAACTTAAGTGAAATTACAATTTCGATTGGTGTACATCACTCCTAGATGTCAGTTTACCAGGACACTACAACATAACTTAATTAAGTCGTTAATGTAAAGGCGCAACATGGTAAGCCAATTCAACGGTTTCCTAGACACCCACTCTGCAGAGCTGTGAAATTAGTTTAGGTGGCGCTCACCCTTATGGGTATCTATTAAAGATGGCCCTAGGCAAAAATTGTTCCAGATAAATTTAAATGCAAAATAATTTCCTCGAGTCTAAATATGCATCTCTTCTGGACGAATTCGATCAGCCCCTCTTGATAGAGCAGACATTGAGTTTTCGAATATGAGAGCGAGCGAGTAGACGTAGTTTCAGTCTGGTAATTTTGTTTCAAGTTTTCTTCCAAATCAAAAGTTTCCAATTTTATTAAAAAGTACTTAAAAGAACAAAATAGTGGTCATAAGTGATTTAAATACAAATCCCAGTCCTTAAGTTTTAATTCTGTGCAAGCAAAGACACATAAAAGACTTGAATATTCACTAAGCCCCTTGCATAAAATTTTTCCTGTTGTGCCTAATGAGTGGAAAAAAGAAAATTGTCTCCGTGCAAAAACAAAATTTAATATTTGATTCACCGCGCTCCTCCTTCACGTCTTCCTCAAAAAAACGTCATGGATGACAGTGCCGAAATGTGGAAGAAAATAGAATTTTCCCTTCAAAAACAGAGTGAGTTAGTAATTTCACTTCTGTCCAGCAAAATGTCCGAGATGGAAGCGAAAATTTCAACCAAAATCGAGACAGAGATGGGAGAAATAAGAAACACGATTGCCGATCTAAACGCGAGAGTTGCTCTGGTTGAAAGCACAACTGCAATTATAAGCGCCGAAAACACCGTACTCAAAAATGAAATCATCGCGCTAAGCTCTTCGTTGTCGGACGTCAAAGCAGAGTTTGTAGCTTGACCTCCGAAATAAATAGCCTCAACGAAATACAAAAGGCAAATGAAAACAAAAGTGTAGCCTGCGATGCTGTCATCAATGGAATACCACATGCACCTGACGAGAATCTAAGGGCCATATTCAATCATCTTTACCTGGCCCTAAAAACAAAACCACCGCTGCTGAATAGCATCTTTCGCACGCGCCCGACGAACAACTCTAGAAACTCTGCGATAATTATTAAGTTTGGTTCAGCTTTCGACAAAAATACGCTTCTAAGATCAATTGCTGTTTTTCGTAAGCAACACAAGATAGTCGACTTATGACTTGCGATGGCTGAGAGGCTTAAGTCAAGATCAGTTATTGCTCAGTTTTGCTTGAGTATCAAAAAGCATTGGGGAAAAAGCAGTGCGAATTTAATACTCAAAGCTAAGACAGAACAACGTCTGTCAGGTCAGCTAGTAAAATGTAAATTAATAGAGTGGCGCAACAGCTCGAGTTGAACCAGGGCCAACTTCTGAACAATGTATGCTGTGTGTGTTGTTTCCTTCACATACAAAGGGGCCTACAATTTTTTTCCAAATCCGAACGGCACATTGAGAAGTTTTTCAAGACAAATGTCACTCTGGGAGTGTTTTTCAGACCCTCGCAGAGATGGGGACCGTAAAAAAGAATGAGTATTTTTTTTCTGGTGAGGTCGATGATAAAATTCGACGATGTTATCGAAAATCGCAATATTTAAGGAGACTTACAGGTAACAGGAGTACGTATTAGGCATTACTTTTTTTTAATTTCTTCTCTCAGGAAAGGCGAACCTATAACACCGAAATAGTGCCCCGAGATGTAAGGAGATAATAATTTATTTTATTTTTCAAAGCTTGTAGTTTATATGTTTGGGAAAATTATGTATTCAGGTAGTAAATTCCAAAGTGTGCTTGTTCTATTTAAGAAAGAATTTTGAAACAGTGTTGTGCGACCTCACCTTTCCCCAAAAGCCGGGTTTACTGGTCGAAATTTGACGAGTAGTCAAATAAGTTAATAAATAAATCAAGTTCTCTCAAATGGGGAGAGAGACACCGGGATAAAGGCTGAGAGAATTTCTACAGATTTATTGTGCCATAAAAATCCTTGAAGTCGTATAAATAATGAGTGAAATGACTCTAAATTTTTAATCTGTCAATTATACTGGGGATGGTTTCTTAACCAGGTTGCAAATGATTTTTTGTTAAAATAAAGTTTTTTCCCAAATGAATTGTTTTCTTTTTTCTTACTAAAAAAAATAAGTTGGCTTTCGGGCCCCCGATAGGAGGCATCGAAATTTCGCAGGCATCGTCGCAGGTCATCGTCTTGCTTAACATAAGTGATGAGTTTTGTGCTAGTCAGCGTATGCTATTCAAGTTACATCGCATAAATATGAAACATTTCCTCATATTTTTGCGATCTCTCTCACACGAAAGTAAAATGGGCAACATTTAAAAGTTGCAACAATATGTTCTCTACTTGTTATTATCATTATTTTCTTTCCTAAAGGCATAACACCTGCGGGGATGGTATAAGTATAAGTAGCGGTTAGATCCTCCTGTCTCAGCTGCATTTGTGTTGCATCACAAACTCAATATCCGATCTTTCCTCGAAATTTCGAATTTCCGCCAATCGGTTTCCGCCAACGTAACAGAGTAGTACAGAACCAAAATGTTTTATATATTGCATCAGGTCGATCAATTCCCTCCCCTTTAATGTTTTAAAACGACTAAGTGCCATGAATACTAAACTTAAGTCCCATTTCAGAAATTTAGAGCAATGGCTCTCATAAATTTGAACAACCTCAATTAAACCTAAATCACATTGCGCTTTCCTTAAATGATAACATTAAAATGTAAATTGTAATTTCTACACCTAGCCCTCGGTGTATTCATCATAAAGAGAACATATCTATTAAAAGAATTTCGCAAACGAAATCCTATATATCCCGCAGGAAAATTTCAAGTGTTTTCGTCAATTAACATTTTTCATCGCAAATTCCCTCGACAATCCTTGGTGAAAAGTTCGCAGTCGCCCCTCATTGTAGATTAAAATTCATAGCCTAAATTACATTTCTGTTCGTGCAATTCATATGTAAATTTCGTTGAGTGTTTCTCTCTGAGGCATACCTATTCATAGTAAAGCAAGGATAAAAAAAAAATCCTGGCCAATAATAAAAACGAATGCGTACCGTTCTTTAACCGGGGGTGATATCCTGTATGTGTGTAGAAAAGAAAGTACAAATTCACACGGCATCGGTCACGCAGTATGAGAGCATGTCCTATTTCAAGGGATGATGTGAGAGTATAATCATAGTGTCCTTTCCTATGTGTGTACAACTGGTGTTAATGACTGTTGTTGTTTTTTTTTTTTGTTATAACTTCTAAATTCCAAACACGAATTAGGTTTCATTTTTTGCTATCCTTTAGTGTGTGGCGTATGAGCAACATTTCTTTTGTAGAATTATTAATTCATTCAGGTATGCTCACCAGTTTCTTGTGGTTGGGGTTTGTGTGTATTCAAGTGCTAGGGTTTTATTGAAGTAATGTGGAATTCCTTTCATGTTTGATACGAGTCGAACTGTGTAATGTTATTCCTTTTAAAAGCATCCTACGAGAAGAGTGGCGCAACAGATAGCTCGCGGTGAACCAGGGCAAATTTCTCAACCATGTAAGCTGTGTGTGTTGATTCCTCACGTATAGCATCCTACGAGTACTCTCACAAGATGTTAAGTAGTTTCAACCATGCAATGCAAAGAGCAGGTGTTGAAAAAAAAACAGAAACACAAATCGAAAAAGAATTGATTGAAAAATGTTCGCAGGTTAGAACAGGCAGATTGTTAATAAGACAACCAGAGGTGCATAGTTTCTTAAATAAATAGATTAAGAATAATCGCTAATAGCAGCTTTCACTTTGATTAGAAAAGGTTTGACAAGACTTCAGAATGTTGAGTAAGGGTCCAGATATACCATAAAATCGAATGGTATAGAACTTGAACTAGTCAAAGTTTTCCGTAAGCGATAAATATTTCATTCCATCATCACTTGCAGGATTCTTGTGCCGTATTTTCGTGGAATCTCAAATTCATGTTCTTTAGGGGTTTTTCCTATTAAGTTCTACTTACGGCCTCCATTATTTGATATACATTTAGACTTACCTGAAACAAGAAAGAAAAAGTAAATCGTAATTATTTATTTTAAAATCGTAGTAATTTTTAATTGATATGTGCAATTAAAAATCTGTCTGATTTACAAAACAAGAAAAGAAAAATGAATTACATACCCAGAAGTGGTCAGCTTAATTTTTTTTAAAATCAATAAAACAAACAACGCAAGCTTTAAGTCTATGCCTTGTATAATTTTTATTGACTGTTTTAAAAATCAAATAAAGAAAATTATCTAAAACATCCTCCTGAAAGCCAACACTTCCAAAGCCATAAAAGTAAATCGGAAAACATCTTCGCAACAAAACCACAACTTGCAGCCACTTAGCGTAATTAAGCTGAACATCAACCTAACTCCATTGCTTTTTGCAATGATCCTCCAGTCATTCCCT
Organism: Neoascia interrupta; assembly: GCA_947623515.1. Lineage (NCBI taxonomy): Eukaryota > Metazoa > Arthropoda > Insecta > Diptera > Syrphidae > Neoascia > Neoascia interrupta. The sequence continues at coordinate 25,759,839 of OX392462.1, forward strand.
AATGACACGGCTCTCTTGGAGTCATTAATTATTTTCTTCATTATGATTCAAGAATACTTTGCCAAACTAATTTCCATTCAAACTTTTGTTTTCTTGTCCTCCTACCCCTGGCTATTTTGTTATTAAAACATTTAAAATCTCACAATGAAACATGATGTTTCTCAGGGTGTCAGTGAAACATTTTATGGAAGGTATAAGCTAGCTGACATATATCATTTTTATCAAAGTTACGGCAATTAGAAGCTTAACTGGTTAAAGGTGGGAAGTTTTGGCAAGACAAAACAATGAACGCAACACTTTAAACAAAAAACATAAGAGAAAAGAAAAAAATAACTTTTTGATGTTTTAAGGCAACAGAAACCCGCAGAGAAAACCAGAAAAGTTTTTTAGGAGTTTTTCAAACTTTGTACCGCAACATTTTGGTGTTCGGAAGAAGGTCGAAACTTACTTTTTGTTTTTTTTTTTTGTGCTTAAATGAAGCAATTTATTATCGATGGGTTTAAAATTTAAAGCTTTGCGGAACACGCAAAAAGTCGAATCTTTTAAGGCGATAGGAACAGTTTGTGTTGTTTTAAGGAAACGTATAAAGAAGAAAATAAGTTGTTCGAAGTAAGCTATGAACGTAAGCGGATTTTTTATGTTATTGATTTAAATTAAACTACATACTGCCGGCAGTAACTGTTATCAAGCCTTCAACCATAAAGTGTCAATGTTTTTTAAATTAAAATAGTTACATTATTTTTTATATAATTTACTGTTGGTGCAAGAGTTTTTGACAGTGAATATTTACCCGGAATAAAGGAACTAAATTAAACGACGTAACCATAAGGATAAGGTTTAAAGTGACGTTGTAGGTTAAGCAATTTATGGCAACTCTTGCCATTGTCGCTGAGGCAGGCTGGATGTCAATATCACCCGAAACAAATTCACTAAAGCTCAGCAACTTTTAAGCGGATTTCACAAACTCTCATCCACTCTTAGACAAGAGAGAAGGGCCTCTATGCAGTCATCCAGAACGGCTAAGGAAGACTGTATATAGGCCTTGCTTACACCCTGAACACCCTTCGCGTTAAGAAGACAGCGTTTCGAAAATTGTCTATGATGAGTTTTGTTGTTCGAGAGCCAGATTGCTTTTTATTTAGCTTGAACCTGCAGGAGCAATTGACATATCTCTTAAAACATTTATTGTATTCCTAGAACTTTATTTTAATGTTGTCGCCTGTCGCGAATGCATAAATAAATCCGCTGTACTTTCCCGTCTGTTGAATAATTGATAATTTCATGAAACACACATAAAAATGAGTCCTTTATGACTTTCTTTAATGCTTCAAGTGATGTTATTAGGTCGTTAACATAAAGTACCTACCCGAAAAATTTCAAGAAATACACAAACAAAGGCGCAAGTGTTGAAAAGTGGAATGCCGAAAATAAACCGAAAGCTGTATAAAAACCAGTGGAACATCTCCGCACTAAGGCATGCTTTATAGTTTATTGTGTTTCGAAGTCCTTAAAGGAACAAAAAAAAACTATTTGTCTGTGGCAACAAGATAAAGCAAACAGCTTCCTTTTTAGCTATACGAAAAGGACTATTTTATATTTTTCAAAAGGCTAAAAGTACCCACTCGACTTCTTGGGGAATATAACATCACAAAAAAGGAAGCAAAAAAAACTATAAGCGTGGGAACACAAATCCTTGTGTATACATGATAGAAAAGATACTTGAGCTAAAAGTTGTATGTGATTTATGTGAAGCATAAAAAAAAACTTCCACCAGGTAAAGTAGGATAATAAAATAATATTTCCCTTCAGTTACATAAAAAACACTTGCAACCTGCCATCACAGTGAACGTCTATGATTGTGTTTGCTACTGATGTTTATAATCAAAGTTACAAGAGGGGATTCACATTCACAGTCGTGATTGCAGAAAATTCAAAATACAAAAATTCTGATGAAAAAGCAGAAAATTAAGCTTTATTCACGCAGTCGTGTATCATAAGGACACAATTGGATTGGTGATGGAAGCGCGCTGTGGATGACTGCTTTTGTGCGAAGCTCCAACTGACGGATGGGATGAATATGAAATTCTGCTTCCGTCCCATGGAGGCAAATATACATAATAACTTGTGCCACGAATGGCACTCATTTACAATTACCCGATCCATGCTTAATGAAATTTAGTACGAGGGAGATCCCTGAATTGCCACGTAATCTTCTTTTATTTGTTCGTTACGGTTATTGTGGCTTAGTTGAGTTCAAGTGTGGTGATGAATTTCGGTTTGATGAGGGGCTTACGGAGTAAATGGCTAAGAAGGGAAACATTTTTGGGGTAGAAATTAATTAATTTGTATTGGAAGTTAATGAAGTGTGGCATTAAACCCTATTGGAAGGACTTTATTGAAATGAGCATCATACGTAGGTTCAATTGAACTCTTGAGGTTTGATGCCTACATGAAATTTTCAAATGCCTAACAGTAAAGATTAATACTAAAAACTAAAAAATTACAACAACGTATAAAGATATATATTTTACAGTCTGTTGTATACTTTTTTCCTAGTGATGTCCACTGTTATTATATTGGGTGATTCTTTTGTTTCGTTTCTCTGAAATAGGCTGGCAAAAAACATTTCCTTTAGTTTTCTTTTTACAAAATTTCTTAAAAAATTTGCTTACGTCAAAACAAAAACACGTTTTTTCATGCATTTTTTATTCGAAAATGCGTCAAAACGGCAAAATTAAAACTTTTTCTGAAAAATATGACTTAAGCAATTCGTTAACTTTAAGTTGTTTTAAAGTGCACTTAGCGCTTCAAAAGTTATAGCCTCAAGCACTTTAAAAAACGTCATCCATTTTTAACTCTTTATATCTCAAAAACTTTTCAATACTAAAAAAATGGATTTTTTCGTTAAAGCTCAGTATAAACTTAATCTAAGTTTCGTTTTTCTAGTTCTTGCCTGATAAATTTTTTTTAAAAAAGTATTAAAAAACATTTAATCCATTTTCCCATGAAACTTCGAACTGTAATTAAACCGTTTTTTTATAATTAACTCGCAATCAAGGGATTTGCGCAGCACATCGCGAGCGGAAAGAATTTGAGGATAGAAAAGAAAAGTTATTCTCCATCCAACACGCAAACGCTGATGAGCCAATACGGAACATGAAAACTCTGAACAGAAACACCAAAGCTTACCCCCGCAAGTGGGTATGCCTCTGGTGAAAGGAATATAACTAGCACAGTTATAATTGCATCTGGAATGCATCTAATTGTTGTCCATTCTGATTACGTATTGGAATAGAAAGAAGTGTTTAATATTCGGCCGACTCTAACCTGGATAGCAGTCGCCGACCAGGGAGCCGCTAATTTAAGACAGACGCTCCTGGATTTCTCGTTTGCTGCTAGTTTTGGTCCGCCCCGGATATTTTCCATACCGGTTACCCACCATATCTGGTGAGCATTCCCCAACGCCACCTGGGCCCAATCGGGGACCAGCAACTCCAGAAGCAATTCCACATTTCATAACCGTTATATGTGCTTAAAAATATTGCCTTCGTTGGGATCTCTGCTTATTGCCGCAACAAATTATGTCTCTATGAGTTACCGGTCAAAAGTTATAACACGATTCGATACCATAACAGGTCCTTTTCTATTTTTGGATGGACCGCTTAAAATTTCATGAAAATGCTGACCGCGATTACTCTCTAGAATCTACTCTCTAGATGTGAAATGGTTCGAACAAGTAGGCGCTACACCACATACTGCGGGTGGAACAATGCCAATGGACTAAAGTCGTTCACCACACGACAACGATTTTTTTAAAAGTTAAAGTTAAGTTAAATCTCAGTTAAAGTAACTTTTTATTGGTCTACAAGCCCAAGACCTTAAGGGCTTGTAGACCAAAACCGAATTGTATGACCGAAGTCGAATGAGCCAAGACCGAAGTCGAATGAGCCGTGATCGTCCTTCAATTTTGGGCTAGGAACTTAAAACTTGATATCTGTTCTCTTTAGGTCCCAAGGCAGTACAAGCATTAACATTTTTAAAATCCGCCCACTGACGCGCCGACTTAACTAAGCATGAAAAATCAAGGTTGTCATTAGACACTGGAATTAAGTATGCGATATCCTTGCTTAAGCGTATTGTGATTGGCATTGCAAGATTTAGGACGCATTTTGGAGCTTGATAGGGGTTAATAATTGGGATAGGGTATCCAACGATTCGCCTAATCGGATTGCAATCCGCCCACTAGTTTTATTCGTGTCTACACAAATAAACAAAATTGTAGCCACATTTGTGGATCTTAAACTTAATAATTCAACCTATGGGAGTCGCATTAACTATGTTGTTACACAATTTTCATAACTGCCATACACGAATCCCATTTATATACTCGTATATAAAAAATATATAAAAATGAATTCTTGTATGTTTGTTTGTCTTACACAAATTTCTATACCATTCATCAGATTGCAATGAAATGTTGGTGAGCTGTTGTTTGCATATTCGCCGCAATAGTTGTATCAAAAAAAATCAAAAAATTGCGAAGGTTAATGCATCAAACGAATGGTAAACGCTTTACGGATTGTTTGACAATTTTGGACTTGATCTGTTCGTATTGGCCCAAGGAAGGACATTGGGCCATAGATAAGACTCCCAGAAAATTTTCAATCAAACTTGCCCACATTCACTCTGTTTAAAATATTTTAATTTAATCAAATCAAAATATCAAAAATTAAATTAAAACTGTAAAAATATATTGCCTTTGGAGGCCACAGTGTTTGGGTGGACCGCCTCGCGGAATTAAAGGATTTCATCCCTCTTTACTGCGGGGCTTAGCCGATAAAGAGGGTTAAAAGGTTCTTATTAAAATTACTTATTTAAAGTAATTTTCATTCCAGTTCGAATTGAAAATTCAAATCTTGGACAGAATAACGTCTGTCGGGTCAGCTAGGGCTGGTGTCAGCTGCCTGGCAGACGTGAAAGTTGCACTCTTTTTAACCTTTTTTCCCTATAGATTCTAAACCAATCGAGGCCGATAATTTTTAATAGCATACTAGCTGACCCGACAGACGTTGTCCTGTCTCTGATGAATGGTATAGAAATTTGTGAAAGACAAACAAACATACAAGAATTCATTTTTATATATATAGATTCGAAATCGGGACACCAAAATCCATTTTTTAGAATAAAAAATCAAACAAATTCCAATCCGACCTACAGTAAGTTTAGTGCTATTATAAATTTACTACTTTAACGATTAATGAAAAAAAATTATTTTGCCAAAAAAAAAACAGTTCTTAAATATATTTGTTTTAAATAGTTGCTAAGTTCAAAAAGTTAAGTTTTTTTGAATTACCCAACTTTTTGGTCAATTTTCTTTATTTTTAGAACCTTCCACAAAGTATAAGAAAACTTTTTGATAAAAGATGAATGAAATCGGTAAAGCCATTCTCAAGTTTTTGCGGGACCAAGGCAAATATGGATTGATTTGATGTTGACCACTGAGGCGAAAGCCAAGATCAGGGTTTCAATTTTGTTTGGATATCAAAAAGCATTATTTGTAATAATAAAAAATGCTGATGGCAGTTATTTTTTAACATTTCATAGTTAATGCAAACTTCGAAAAGGGGCGTGGTCCAACCGCCCCTAATTACAAACTATTAATTATAAGATACTTCCACAGATATTTCGAAGTTACACTCAAATGTACGTAAAAATGCAATTTTTTGGTTCAAATTCAATATTTTTGAAAAATCGACCCCTAAAAGGGGTCGTGGCTAAAAACTTTATATGAACGAAATCTGGACTGAAGTCTCGTTTACCTAACCTGCTACTTTTTTTTGTTTCATGCTTTCCTAAATTAGGCTCAAGGCCAGTCGAAATTAAGTTTTTTTTGGAAAATTTTAGGTTTTTCTTCAATTCTGCCCTCAAATGTGGGCGTGGCCCAAAGTCTTGTATGAACAAAATTTAGAACTAAACGTTTTCTACATAAAATATTAAGGACATTTTTTTCAATTTCGAGCAAAAATGTTGAGTAAACTGCATTTGAAACTTTACCCTTAAAATAGATGCCACGCCCACTGGAGGATGTTTACCAATAAAATTTGTTTTTTTTTTTTGTGTCTAACATTCATTAGCAGATGCTAAATGTCAAATTTCAGCCTTTTAGAACGTCTTACAGTTTTGAAAATTCTGGGTGTAGTTGCACATTTAGACCGATTGTTGGCGTGTCTTTGAGCGGATTTCAAAAATGTTTGCACTTGTACTGCTTCGCATGACGTGGACCTTACGTACGAAGTTTCAGCACCCTAGCTCAAAATGTAAGGCCTAAAAACATGTGACATACAGACGGACGGACGGAAATGGCTCATTCGATTCAGAATCTGGTCTCGATCATATGCCCTTAAGGTCTTGGGGGTCTACCATTATTATTTCAACGTGTTACAAACTATGTGACAAACTTAATATACCTCCCATCCTATGGGAAGGGGTATAAAAATTACGTACTTGAAGTAGTTGTCATTCCAGTTCGAATAGAAAACTCAAAGCTTGGACAAGACAACGTCTGTCGGGTCAACTAGTTGATTAATAAAGTTCGATATTCACAATAAATGTGTGTTTTATATAGTGAAAACTTCCACAATAGATGGTGGCTCACCATTTGAATCAGATAATTGTTAGTATAAATATTAACTACACACTTACAATGTTTAGATTTTGAGAAACTATTGCCATTGTTACGCCTCGGATGAAACACAAAAATTAAAATGTTTTATCTAACAAAAGAAGGAATTGGACCAGTAGTAGCTGACTAAATATTTTTATTAATAGAAGTAGAACAAAAGCCTAGGGCAATTCATTTTTATTTTGACTTCTAGGATAATTTGAAAACTATTTGAATGCCTCTGAATAAGCGACGTTAATAAAGCCGGTAAATTTTGATGAAATCAATTAGTCAACCACAAAAACTTTATGTCGTCACTTCTTATTGCACCAGCAAATCAGCAACAAAGTATTAGAAATGCTAACATCAAGAGCACCTTGAACTGATCTCTGAAAATGCACTTGCTGACCTTTTTCAAGTATGTACAAAGTTTTAAATTTAATTCCTAAAAAAATATCTCGGCTTGAGCTTTAATTTTTTGGATTTACTAGTTGCAGCTTCAATGTCTTAGCAGTAGATATACGACAATTCAATGTACTCTTTCCGAAATCGTTTCGAAATATTTTCTGTAATCCAATTACGAGTAGATTGATAAGAAAAAATCCATCCAAAGCAAGGTGAAGAAAATGAATATAATAACATGATGAAATTTATCAAGGACATGCTTCGCTTAACATTTCCACTTCATTAGACCTAATTTCGATACACTGAAAGAACAATACAATAAGTGTAAAACAATGTGAATTCGATTGGTATTATCTAAAAATAATGTCCTTGCTAGAGAGCTTCTATGACGAATTGTTAATTTCCTGTTATAAAAGGACACATCTGTGTTGCCCTTGTGACTTGAATGGATTCGTACATGGTAAAGGAGATCTCACATTTCATCAAATCATTGTCATTTCGCACAAATGACGCGACAATCTTCAAAAAGTCATCATGCTTTTTGTATACAATATAAAAGTATGTATGTACCTTTTTTGACGACACAACATGCGAGTGGGGTATCTCCTAAGGGTATTTACAAAAAAGAAATTCAATTTACTTTCAGTTCACAGCTGGACAGGTTGAATAATGATTCGTATGAGTTGGTATTGATGTGAGCTTCGTTTGAGCTGACAGTTCAATTTGTTGCGGAATGATGAAAAAATGGGTGCTTTTTTTGTGGTCGAATATATACTCCGTTTGTTTTTTTTCTTTTTTGTCATACATGCCGGAGGACTTTTACTTAAACCTATTTTGAACCTACATAATTTTGAGCACTATTTTCGAACACTCTTGGTAAAATAAAAATCCAGAAACGAAAGATTACTTAAAATAGCATTGGGCAAAAAACAAAGACTTTCTGGAGCTACACTCAAATCGTGTAGTGATGATTGATTTATTTATAAATTTCAGTCAATCCAATAAGGGTTTCGGATACGCCTCGAGTCGATCTATGAATAGCAACTAGAGTCGTTGATTTTACAAATGTTTCTCAATCCAATAAGGTTTTTGAGTATATGCCTCAAATTGATTAATCTAAAACAACTATAGAGTCTGGTTGTTAGTGCCTGGTAGTTTTCTTTTACTATCTTTGTTACAACCATGGACATGACCAACAGGTGACAGATTTTTTGCTTTTTCGATAAATACGAGCAGGCATTCTATAATCACATGTCACTCTTGGTGTATTTTATTGTGAAAAGTACACTTTATAATAGGGTTATCGAACATGCAGTTGAGATTTCGGATCCGCCTTAAAACACGCTCTTTTCTCATAAACGCTAGGCAGATTGGATTGATGACCTTAAATTCAAAACAGTTTAACTATTGATAAGATCAGCAAGAGCCAGCCATTATAATAATGTTTGAAGAATTGCAAATTGTTGTAATTTTTCACGTTTTTATATTAAATGTAATTTTCTATAGCTTTGCCATAGGGGCCGCTCCCCAATATAAGCAACGATACGTTCGGTTAGCTTTTTTACTAAGATAACCATTAGTTTTTGTGGTCTAAACAGTCAAGCTCACTTACCTACTAAATAAAATTTTATTCATAGCGACTAAAAACAGAAAAAAGTTTACGAAGTTTGCTTACATTAAGAAAAAAACTGTTTTAAGATCGTTATAATCGGACATATCATCATCAGGACATATTTCAAATTTTATTTTAACTGCATGGAGGTACAATCAGTATGACACGATTTTTCTCAGTTTCCTATAAATCAACTTCCTTCCTTCCTAGAATCAGGCAAGGAATCACAAACGTTAAGTCACTTCTTAAAGAGAAACTGGAAAAGAACTTGGAGCTAGATTAAGGTCTTATTGTATCATTTGTAAGCCTATTAATTCAATAAATGAAAATAAATGGAAAGCTATTTTCTAGATAGTTACTCCGGGGTTAACCCACTGAACTTGGTAGTCGAAACTGAGTTGGACCAAGGCTAGAAACTGACGGAACAACTCATGTCTGTGGTTGACCTCACTTAAAACTTTTGCTATAATTTCGCAATAAAAGATTTCTCGGACCGACTTTATTTGTGATTCAAAAAATGTTGGTCAAAATACTTCTTGAATTTTTTTTTAAACAGATCACATGCATTAAATTTTCTGTGTGACTTGGTAAATCCCATGGTCTAGATATTTATCCATATTCCGTAAATAAACCTTTCGATTAGGACCAGTGGTGCCATATTAGCATTATTAATGCTAGATCTGGCATTATAGACGAAAGAATTGCATTCCGAAATCTGAAAGCAATGCCAAATGCTTTTTTAGCATTATTGTTTATTTTTTAGCATTGCTTTATCCTTTTTTCGGAACAAATTCCTATTTAACAACTTTTCGTAAAAGAAAATATTCTAATTTTTCGCTAAGTGCCAGCCAACTTTGTCTAACAAGCTTAGAAACAGCATATGTAGATGCGCCCTTAATAACGCCATGTCATGAACCGGCACATTTTGTGACGTGGAATCGGAATACCCTGTTATGAAATGAACTAAAATGTGAAATGATATGAATCTGTTCAAAGGGTTTGACGGCTGTGCTGTGTTGTGTCTTTTGTGCTCGCTTCTTGTGTCTTAAATCCGCCAAAGGCCACGTCCACTACTGGATTCAATGTAAGACAACTTCTATTTCACATTTTCTTTCAAAATCCTTTTTGATAAAGTTAGACAAAACGTAGGAACTCAGATTTGGGTACAGAGCAAAAATGGCTTAAAACCTTAAGAATGCAAAAATCGGACCGCGCAAAATATCGACCATGTCCACTTTTAACATTTTAGATCTTGAGGAACCCGATTTCTCGGAAAGTTTACTCCAAATCGAAAAAAAAATTGTGTACGACAAATATTAAAAATATGTACTCCCCTTTGCTAAGTTTGCTCCATATTAAGTTTTGAGTTCCGCCTACTTTTAGAAGGCGTTTTTAGGAAAAAACGTTTTTTTCCCCGAAATAATTTTCGCTTTTGAAGCATTTTCTCATAATTCTAAGGAAGTTACAATTAATTGACTGAAATTTTTAGCCCAGGCCCACTTTGAGAGGCGTGGTCAATACAAATATTGTATCACTTGTTGTTTTCAGTTTTAGATTTTAAAAAAAATTAATATAAATTTTTTTGTAACTTTTAAAGATCGTGTTTATTTTCCAAATGTTTTTGTTTTTTGTATAAAACCTTTATTAAGTATATGTTGTTAAATCTAGCATTCTGTTTTTTGAGCTTCCATACGATTTAGCATTGGAAAATTTTAAATTTAGCTTTGTGGAATTTAGAATTCTGGCAACACTGATTAGGAAAGGACTTTTCGACAATGAGCCAACTGATTTTACATTCGGTTAAATAAAAGGAAAACTGAAAATAGTCGAGCGTAGTCACCAGAAGTGTACTTCACTGTTTCCTGTGCAGTGTGAGCACTGTAAGCTATTTTTAGTCAAAAAACCAACTCATTTACTTTATGCAGAGTATCCATGATAGTGGCAACTTGAGCACTCATCCAATCATTTGTTTTTTTTCATTTGCTAACATGGGAAACTCCCCAAGCATCCCAACAGTTTTCTGCATCGTTTGGCTCTTCAGCTAAATGCTCGTTCGGACCAAACAAAAAATAAACCCCTCAAGTGGAAAAGGGATACTCTTGCGCTTATGGAGAAATTAATTTTGATTTTTTTCTTCTTCTTTCCAGCACATTGTTGACGCGTCCATTGGGGAAGGAATTAAATTGCTCCCTTTCTACAGAGTATTGAAGTTTCCCATTCTATGCGGAAATCATTCAGAGGATGTTCATAAAGTTTATTTTTGTTGTCCTTCGTCCCTTCCTCGAAAAAAAAAAAAAACAGAAAACCCAGCCATACAGGACGTAGTAGGAGTCAGTGTAACAGCTTTATTGGTGGCGCCAATAAAGCTGTTTGTAATTTCACTGATTTCATATCAAAAGATAGAAAACACAGTCGGAGAAGTTGTGGTTTTTAACTTTGCAGACAGATTTATGGAACTATCTGGTCTGGGAGCATCAGATTGTTATGGCAATTTTGAGTTCCGTTTTGTGGTATACAAAAGCCGATCTGATATGGAATGGTCATATGAAATCGCTTTCATTGATTTGCTTAGTCGGCAATGTTTTTTTTTAAATGGATTTCGAATAAGAGATTTCGTGCGTGCGTGCCATTTTAGCAAAGGAAATTCATAAATCAATATTTGTAAAAGAAATCTAAGACTATGCAGTTTCAAACGTATGGAGTGAGTTTTTTTTCCAAAGATTATTTGGCACTTTTTCTTCCGTTTCGATACCCAATTAGAAATTATTGCATTTGAAACTCTTATAAGCGATAAAAGGATGTAAACAGACACTATATGTTGCGTCGCGTCGCCAGGCTCTGGAATGCACTTAATAAAGGACAGACGCCGCGCCGCATGGTTTGCGAAAAGACCAACAAGGCTTCGCAACTGAGAACGAGGTAGTGTGTTTGGGGAATTGCATCTCGTCATGTGCGAAACTTTTGATCCAAAAGTTAAAGAACGATATATCAGAACGATACAAAAAAGGGGTAATTATGACAGGATACCTGCCGGTGAACCAAGACAGTTTTTTCTTTCGACATTTTGTCCGCTAGTATTTAAATCCCATTTTATGATAAAGCCAATTTTGTTTTCGTAGAAGCTTGTCAATGCCAAAGGCATCGATTTTTTCCAGGTACGGTTTGATACACAATAGAGGTATTGCGACAAGTAAGTGGAACTCTGGTTTAATTTAGCCTTTTATAACAGTTGGTGAAAAAATTTTGTTGAGTTGAGAAAAAAAGTATGAAAACTGTAGTAGTATATGAAAGTATGTTAAACCTCTAAAGCCCAATGAGAGACAACAAATGACATATTGCCCAAAAAAAAAAAAAATGAGCATGAGGCGTAATAGTTTTTGTACAAACGAACAATCTTGTTAACAGCGGAGCAATATATCCGCGAGAAATAGAAGAGCTATTATGCGAAAAGAGGAGAGCGCGCAAGAGACGTCAACGTTCGCGAGCACCCCCGGATAAGACCATCTTGAACCACCTTTCTAACAAACTGAAGCACGAACTTCAAGATTTTAAAAGTCGCGAGCCTACTGCTTACCTCTAAAGTTTGACTGCCGATAAGGGTTCGAACTACTCTCTTTGGAAAGCAGTCAAGCCCGTTAAGAAGCCTATAGCACACTCTGGGCCATTAAGAAAAGCCAACGGCGAATGGGCAAGAGAGGACAAAGTAAAAGCGGATTTATTTGCAGATTACCTAGAAGAAACATTCAAACCGTTTGACGGGGAAACGTTGGTCGCGGAGCTCAATCTTTATGGGGTACAAGATAATTATAGAATAAAAACCGTGTCATTGGCTGAACTTCGTCAAACGATAAATAATCTGAAAAACAACAAAGCCCCCGGCTACGACTTAATTACTAGCGAAATTCTAAAGGAGCTACCGAAAAAAGCTTTGGTCAAGCTACTCTATATCATGAACGCCTCTATGAGAATTTTATACGTTGCAAGGCAATGGAAAGTGGCCGAGGTCAAAATGGTTCCGAAACCAGGAAAATGTCCGAACGACAAAAAGTCACACAGACCTATTTCGCTACTGCCGATAATATCTAAGGTATTCGAGAAACTGTTGCTTAAAAGGTTACAACCAATCATTGAAGAAAGACGATTGATCCCGGATCACCATTTCGGATTTAGAAAAAAGCATTCAACAATCGACCAGGTCTATCGAAAAACAAACGAAATCGAAAAAGCTCTGGAAGCGAAAAAGATGTGTACTAGCGCTTTTCTCGACGTATCGCAAGCCTTCGACAAGGTGTGGCACGGAGGCCTGAAGTACAAGTTAAGGCTCAACTTACCAGAAAAACTCTATAGAATCTTAGAGTCTTACCTTGAAGACAGAATCTTTCGCGTAAGGTACGAAAATGAGTACTCGGAATTCAAAGAGATAAATGCCGGTGTCCCGCAAGGAAGCGTTCTCGGCCCAATATTATTTTCGCTTTATACAAGAGACATACCCCACGAGGAGGGAACAATTTTAGCTACGTTTGCTGACGACTATTTTCGCTATTGATACGACAGTTGAAATATCAACAGGGAAACTTCAGCGCGCTTTAGACAAAATATGCGACTGGACGAAGAGCTGGCGAGTCGTCCTCAACGAGACTAAGTCAACGCATTTTAACTTTACTTATAAAAAGATAAACAACAAACCTATATTCATTAACTCCGTACAAATCCCGTACTCAAATGAAGCGAAATATCTAGGAGTGACTCTAGAAGCAAAACTTAAATGGAAGCCGCACGTTAAAAAGACTGCTTTTGTATAAGCAACTGCTAAAACCATTTTAGACGTACGGTATACAACTCTGGGGTTGTACTAAGCCAAGCAATATATCTATTTTAGAAACTTTTGAAAATAAGACACTCAGAGCAATCGTTAATGCTCCATGGTACATAAGAAATAGCGATCTACACCGAGATTCAGGAATCGCAACCGTGACTGACGAGGTAACAAACTTTGCTCGCAAACTTAGTACTTGCCTTCGCGGACATTGCAACAATGAAATTATCCGAACTTTGGATCAGACAAATCTTACGCGCCGACTACAACGAATGAGACCGTTAGATCTAGCAGCATAAGATGAAACCGCATAAATTGACGGTATTGTAGGTGCCTTCGTTTGAAGGCAGCCTGCCACACGCAATTACTACAGAAGCTTGAACTACTTGTTAAGGAAACTTGTCGTAGTCTGGCGGAAAATGGGAGGTTTTTTAGTGAGTAAGAATCTCACACTACTATGAGCACGCGCGGCCGGTCCTCGTAGTGCCTATGAAGGTTTTTCCTACCCCCGGAAAAAAAAAAATCTTGTCCAAATCACGAATAAGTCAATCAAGCATAATTTGCCAACGCGAATACTCCTACCATACAAGCTTTATTTTCTTTGTCCGACTAGGATTTCTATAAATTTTATTAAAGAAAGCACATCACCCGACGAAATCACCCTGGCAGTGACAAGCAATGCCAGTCCCATTTCTTGTAACAAGAACTTGAATGCCTGATATCTGTTGAAGGATACTTTTGACATCTGCACTCGGATCTGGCACTTTGTGTTTGATTTTGTGTAAAGCATACAGAAGGAGTCCTTCTTCATTGCCCTACACACTGATCCAAGCAATTAATAATTACAAGTTTACAATGAATTTTGCAATAGATGTTAGAGGGGGGCGATAGCAGGACGACAGATCACGTTCAAGCACTATTCAATTAAGCAGTCCATCACTTTAAGATGCACGTCTGATGTGCGTCTTAGTGATGAAAATTTCTCGTAAATCCATTTGAGTGGGTTTGCTTGGTGCTGGGACTGCAAAGTGTTGAAGTCCCAGCAATGGTGTGACGTTGGAGGTAAAGTGACTTGATACATGTACAAGCGACTTGTTGACATTTTATGTCTGCAGGGTTCTTTCGGTATGTGGTCTTTAGGAAGAGATGCTTTATTTATATAAAGGACATTGATTGAATAGAGGGGTTTGGAATAGCTTTCAGCGCAAGAAATTTATCACAAAATTAAGGATAACTTGTATTTAAAAAAAATTAAAGTATACGAAGAAAAATTTTCAAGGACCTTAATTTGAAGGGGGGGGGATTTTTTACACTCATTTTGCTTAGTTGTTATTGTCATAAGTAAAAGACATTGTTTAAAACAATTGCTATTGGTTTTTGTCCATATAAAAGTAGTAAAAGTAGCAGTCGCAGCATTTAAATTTTAAAATATCAGTTGTAGCCCTTTCTTAATTCTTCCTCTCGTTTTCGGTATTTCGTCGCGGTATTTCAAGCCTACACACAAAAAGAGCATGCTTGAATAAATGAATAATAAATCATCGCAATCGGTCTGAAAGCTATTGGAATTTCAAATAACTCTTAACGCTGAACCTAAACTAACAATCGCTTACAAGCCAACCTTTAAGTCAAAGCCCTTCACCTTTAACAGTGCTTGAGTATTAATAAAATCCTTTGACACACAAAAACATAACAATCAAGCGAGTGAATAAAATCTCGGCATTAAATTAAACACCTACTGAAGATAACAGACACGTTCGTCTTGCTTCCACAAAAAAAAAAACCCTTTGACCGTTAACAAAAATGAAACAAAGGCGGCAAGAGGACCTCTCTCTCAAAGGATAAGGTGTAAGCCCTTAATAAAAGAAAATACATAGTCGTCGTAGGGAAAACCCTCTTCATTCATAAGAGGAGTTCTTATAAGCACACACAACAAAAAATAAAACCACCCACCCACACCGGTATGGGGTATACCTTTTTATTTGTCCTTTCACCCAATCCAAACATCCTTTTTGTCTTCCTGGCGTCGTGAAGAAATCACTATCTGCTGTTACCGCCGGATAGAAGGGACTGATACGAACAATAGTATACACAACAATACACTGATAGTCCATTGTGGTGTTTGTTTTTATTAATAAATATTTAAGACTACGACGATTATAACGAATATCACAACGATTATTTTTAATGAAACATTTTACGAAATTTACAAATATACAAAGAACGTAAATTACGACGGCGATTATGATGGCGAAAATGACGGAGGATATAGGACGACGATGAACACTTAGATTTCGGATTACCGACTGCATTAAGTACACGTTACGTTACACACATGAGGACGAGGGAATATAATTTTGATTTATAAAAATGTATTTATTTCCTTTTTTTGTATAAAACTTTATTAAAACATTTTTATTTTGTATTTTTTTTTATTATTATTATTTGATTTAATTTACACAACCAACAGCACAGCGATTTAGGATTAAATTTAGTATTTTATTTTAAGATTTACGTATATAATAGTTGTATTATTTTTTTAAGTTAAAACTTTGTTGTATAAGTTTTGGAATTTCAGGTTTTGTAAACTTTGTTGTTTGATGTACGTTTTGTTTTTGTTAAGAGCGAAATACTTTTGGACGGTTTTTTAGTGTTTTATTTGGCCACGATGGGTTTTTTCTTCTTCTTTTAAAATAGGACAATGTGACCATAAATGCGACGATATTGGATTGAGTTCACTTTATAAAAAAAATTGTGGATTCTTTATTGAGTTTTCTACGTTTGTTGATTGAGCAAAATGACTAAATTTAAGAATACAAGTTGGTGGTTAACAAGAATATTTGCTTTTCATATGGGTTGGGGGTGGGAGTAATAAAAGGAAGGCTAAACGAAGTTTGTAATCGCGTGTCAAGGTTAATTTTTCGTGACTTTAATGGTTCTAACTATAGCCTTAAAGTGTTTTGCGATTAGACGGCCTAATTTCTTGGAATCATTCAAAGTTAAGGTCAACGGAAGGAAACAAGCACATAATTGTTTTTCTCTTTGTGTAAGAACTTAAGACTCATAACAATTCAGGATGTCATTTTGGTATTAGAGGTTTCGTTTGGAATTTGGGAACCAAAACACATTGGCAGAGAGTTTTCATAGAATTCCGTCAAATTTGGTTTAATGTGTCACGCAGTATGTTGCCTCTTTCTAATTATTCATTCAAGCTTATTTACCTTGACGGTCAATGTTTAAGGCTTGTACCTACCTCAAAATCTGCACTAAGACTTGATTTATCTAAGCAAATATGTATATTAGCCATTAAACATGGTTTTCCTGCAAGTGTTCATTAAAGTGACTAAGGAAATATAGTCTTGTTTGTAATATAACTGTGGAAAAATGCAACTGCATTACTTGTGCAACAAGTGGAATCCCAACATGATTGGGGGATCCCATTTATGAGACCCTGATGTCAAAGGCCGATGAAAACACTTTAGGTTTCTTCAAGAGCAAAATTCTTCGGGCGATTAATAAAGTCGCATCTGCGTAGACGGAGGAGCGCGGAGGCGAAGAAAATATTCGGGCCGGCAAATATTCGAATCCACCTCGCGGGAACGGCGCAGTAGAGGAGCACCCAGACTCAGGTGGCACGCACAAGTGAAAGGGAACCTCAGCCAACATCACGTGCGAACTGGAGACGGCTAGCTAGAGACAGAGCTGGCTGGCGAAGCTTGTTGGCTAAGGCCCAGCCCCACCCCGGACTGTAGCGCCACTTTAAGTATTAACTGTTACCGAGATATTAGAAACAGTATTTGGGGACTTTTCGCCCTAATAAAGTATTTAGCGGCCCTCAGATCAATGGGGACTTTTGACATTTTGTTTAGAAGGGCATAACAAAGCTTCATGTCAAATTTTAGCTTGCCAGGAATTATTCCGAAGTTTGGTCTTTATTTTGTCTAATTTCATTGAGCCAAACGAGGTGTTGAAGCCGAGGCAACTATGTGTTAGGAATGATTAAAATCGTATGGCTAAGCTTGTAAATGTCAGGCCGAGGTGCGAAGATAAGGCATTTTTGTGAATCTCTCTTAAAGTATCCTCTTACTATATTTTCGACCGACCAGACGCTAACCTGTAGCCGAGACAACCACCAAAACTTGTAAAAGAGTAATCGAAAACTAAAGTTAAGTTAGGTTAAAGTGTAACATAGTATCCGCCCGCGATATCTGTATCTTCACGGATAGCCAAGTCGCAATTAAATCCCTGTCATCGTTCTCTTTAAACTCTAAATTAGTTATCAACTGTCGCACATCTCTTGACAAGATATCCGAACAGTTTCACACCCGCCTGTGATGGGTACCATGCAATAGAGACATGGGAAGCTGTGAGGCTGACAAACTAGCATAAAACGCTACCAGACTGCAGCGTTTTAGCGAGTTTGACGATGAAGTGTTCTGTATTATAGGTACTCCCCTAGCTAACATGAAATTACAGCTCAACAATCACAGTAAGCAAAAAACAAACGCCAGATGGAGGACAGGCACCACATGCCAAACCTCCAAACAAATCTGGCACCGTCCTGACCCAAAACGATCAGATAGCTTGATCTCCTTAAAGCGATATAAATTTAGTAATGCAGTAGGAATTTTTACCGGACATTGCTTATTAGGTCTTCACGCAAAAAGACTAGGTTGTTTCTCGAAAGACTTCTGTAGAAGCTGCCGAGACAAGGAAGAGTAGGAAAGTGTACAACACCTTCTCTGTAGCTGTCCCGAAGCAGTACAAGTGTACAATTTTTTGATCCGCTCACTGACACGCCCACTTTACTTAATAGCATAAAAAATCAAAGTTGTCGTAGGAAGCTGAAATTTGGTATGCAATATCCTCGCTTAAGTGTTTTGTGATTGACATTTAAAAAAAGCGAAAACCGCCTCCTTGTAGGCGTGGTAATATTTAATATGCATTCTTATAAACGGCTTTTATTTGATATATTTGCTTTAAATCCAAAAAACTTAAGCGTAAGCTATCAACTCAAATAAAAAAAAATTTGCCACGCCCACTTTTGGGGGCGTTTTTAAGTAAAAAATCAAATTTTTAATATAAAACTGCGATCAGTGTGTGAATCTGATACAAAATATAATAAAAAAAATTGTGTTATCGAAAAGGGGTCGATGCCACGCCCCTTTTTAAGAAAGAAGATTCTTAACTGACAAATTCTTAACACAATTAAAGTTGATAGAAACTGAAATTTAACAAACAAGATTTTTGACGCATTTTGGAGCTTGACAGTGGTCAATTGGGATGGGGTATCCAACTATTCGCCTAGGCGGATTGTAACCCTCCAACTAGTGTTTTTTTTTAAAGAGACCCCCATGAACAATTGAGCCGACGCAAACTAGAAGGAATGGCATCCTGCAATACTAAACTCCTGTCAATCAAAAAGGATTACATTTACAACCTTATAAAACAGCGAGGTGTTCTCCTTTAGTTTGAAAAAAGTTCCCACGTGAAAAAAGTTTCCAAAGGCCAATGGATGTGCTCATTTAAAAATTTTTTTGCGATATTTTTTAATTATCTCCTCGTGCAGGACATTATAAATACCCCAAACCTTACATAAACGTTTCGGTAAATTAACTCCGCAAGAATACATCTAAGTACTTCCTCGCTGTGCACGTTAGGTGGAAAAATGTAATAAAGTCATTACACAAGGAATAAAAATTATGATAATTTTTTTTCCAGAGCGTAGGAGCGTGGAGACAGGTTGTAAATTATCATAAACGTGTTTGAAAAACAAAATATGTTCATTTTTGTATATTTTTCCCGCACTCATAGATTCCATTGGACTTCCGTTTGGTGGTGGCACTGTGCTAACTCCATTTTTTATTACCAATTGTGCCGCGCCCCAATGATGTTTAGTTCGTTCTGGCATTCACAGTTTACACCCCGCACAAGGGGTGTAGTGAATCGGAAGGATATGCCTTAAGGAAACAAGTGTTGTTTCCGTTTTGCCATAAAACGGAATTATCATGTAATATATTTTTATTGTAAATTCTTAAATTCTTTTATTGGTCGACAGGGTTTGGCTCTCTATGGGTGGATCATCTCCAAATGGTAATTTTGTTTTTATGGTAGGCTTGTTCAAAACATTACACAGTTTGTTTTAGCATTTCGAGGATGTCACGAGGTTTTGGCGTTAAGCATTTATGTGCGAGAATTTTTGCCACCCACTAAAAGACCAGGAATTAATAGAGGTGCCTAGGTTCGGGATTGGGATATTGAGTTTTGCTGAGCATACACCATGGACCATGCCTGACCTATTAAATTTAATGTTAGCTTTTAAATGTGCTCGAGCTGAGAGGACACAGCAACCGCACTCCCTTGAATAGTCTCAGGAGTTGGCATAGTGGTTTGCTAAAAGATGGGTGGGGAAGAAACTCAATCGATATACGCTTTACGTGACAATTTCTTACGCATATAGTTTAACGCATGTAGTGTCTTTTTAAATCCTTAGTTTTGCTTGTTATTTTCTATTTAAAAGGCTTTACAAAGAGGGTTCTGCTCTGCAAATGCTTAACTACAGGCCAATATCTCTATTTCCAGCTATTAGTAAAGTTTTTCAAAAGCTCGTCAAGAATAGGAAAATTTTCGCCTTACAAAACTGCAAATCTACAAAGGACGCGCTTCTTCTATTTTGCAGCCAACTCATGGCTAATCTGGATAGCAAGAAGTATACGGCTGCCCTATTTATCGATATCAGCAAAGCTTTTGATGGGTTAATCATCATTTTCTAGGTACTTAAAAAAAAAGTCCATCTTGAATCAATTGTAGTGAAATAAATAAACGCAATTGAACTGTTCAAGGGTCACATAGCCCTCACACCCAGGTACTGCTGAGATGAACGACATTCAACATAAATTAACGACATTCCACATAAATTTTTGTATTTATAATATTAAAATATAGAATGTCAAATGAATTTCTTATTTTATTATATCGCATCGAATTACAGCATTATATTGTTATTTTGTTGTTATGTAAGGAATTTATTAAAAATAAGCCATTGAAAAAAGATTTCTGTTAAAAAAACCCTAAATGATGAATTGTAGAATCGCTTCAAGCCAAGTTCTTTGAAAACATTATTTTTACAACAAAAGGCGTTCGATTTCGGTAAGCAAATACCGTAACAAAACACTTCCATTTATGTATCTCTTAGTCCTTTGAAACACAATATAATTTCAGAAAATGTATCTACTTGTTTTGACAAAAAATACTTGGCACAATATGAGGATTCTTATCAATACCTTGAATATCTCGTTACGCAAGAACGTCCCTAAAATTCCTCTCAAGGTAATTAGAAAATTCAATTACGTTGCCGTGTCAATTCAAAACATTTATATTTAAGGAATAAAATGAAGAAATCTCCACAGAATTTCTACTTTTTCGGAGAGCCTCCTTAAGCTCGTGTTTCATCGTTGAAATCTCTGTCGGATTCTTTTGTGTAAAATTTGCAAGTGTTCATCGGGACAACAGGATGATTTTTTTTCTTGTTCTGCTCAGCTTATTGTTCGCTTGATTCTAAAAAAAAACTCGTGTACACGAGTATTCAATACAATATTATGGTGAAATGCGTGCGTTGGAAAAAATGTAACATAAATCCTTTTGTTCACTTCACTCGTATAAAGGCAAGGCTTGTTTTGAAGTTACTGTAATCAACTACTGAACTTAGTCTAGGTCCTGTCTTGTACATTGTTTTTTTATACGTCCTTTGTATTGTGTGATACACTGTGAAAGAAAATGGTGGAGTGTAATAGTTTTCTTTTGTGAAATTTGGCAGAAATAGCAGCACAGGTTGAGGTAAAAACATGAAACAGGCACCTGCCAACCAATAGATACGCAAGAAATTTCATTGAACTGCTCGACACACTCTGATCTTGAGTTGACAGTTTGATAAGATTCTTTGCAAGTACTTTGCACAACTTACTGTGTGTTGATGACACCCAGGCATATTCATATACCTACCCGTTCTTTGTCGAAGGATGTGTTCGATATTCGTGTCATGCTGTTTTCTTGGGTGGAGTTATTTTAAGGACAAGTGGAAGGCCCTTCACCAGCCAAAGTACACTGCAACTCTAAATTGAATATAAACAACATTCGTGAACCCACTTTCAAGGGTTGCTTGCCTTCCAAGAAATAAGGGAACAATTCTTTCACATGCTCAAGTGCGTGAAAATGTCATTTTGAGGACAAGTATTCAATACAATGTGTGTATTCATATGCTTTTATATGACACAATTTGAATATTGGTGAAAGCCGCATAAACAAAGAGAAGAAGCCACAGTAATCCTATTTTACTTTCATTCTTTTCAATACGAACCGAGTCACAGACAATTTTATAGCTCAATAAATTTCATTTAAATTGCAATAAAGTTTTTAACAGAATGTACGTACAGTCGGTCTTAAAGGGAAATTAGAAAAGCAGGGAAAGAAACAATTTAGCCACACCGTGGAATACATTAAAAATTCAAGGAGTCATTAAGCAAAAAGCAGGTAGGAAACATTGAGCTACTTTATTTTTTTTTATTTGAAAACTGCGGTTTGGGTATGATGGTGAAGCGTTTTAATTTTAAGATGAAAATAATTTGAATTTTCAGGTGCTGGGAAAATTTATTCCTGGGATTAATCACTTACTTTAAGAATTAAGTTACATGATTGACGATAATTTATCAGAAGCTATTTTTCAATTAAATAGAAAAAAACCTTACAACATTGCAAGAACAATATATACAGTCGTTTATGAGTTAAGTAAGTCAAGAATGACGGAAAATATAAAATGTACATTTGACTTTAACGTCACGCAAATATGAGAATATTCGTTAAATGTTGGTTGCAGGCAGCATGTCATACAATGTTGGTAGCACATAAAGAAGATTTTGTCATGAAAGCTTAATTTTTCTATGTAAACAGTATGGTTGCATGAAAACTACTACATACACAACTATTTTTTTGCTGTTATCATAGTTTTTTGACATTTTAATTTCTTAAAATTTTTTGTGCGCTATAAAATAGGAGAGTGTCAGAAAAATACTGCATTTATTTTTAGAATTAATCAAGTGATACGATTCAAATGAGCACAAAGCTCTGCGCATGGATTTCGATGATCAATGCGATGCCCTTTTATTTTCCATGAAACCCTTCATCGCATGTTGCCTTTAATCGTTAACGGATAGCAAAAACCAGCGTTGCATGGACTGCACCCACGAATACATAACATACTGCGCTTACCACTGTCACAAATATGAGTAAGAAATGCTATGTAACATTTGGTTCAAAATTAAGGCAGCTTCACAAACAGGCTTTGGATTCGTCCTCGATCCATCGACCCGAACCCGCAAATACGACAGATTTAAACCAATTTTAAAATGACATTTGCTAAAAAAAAACGTGGTTGGTATTCACGCGTTGATTGCATTTTTATATATAAAAATGTGGCTTACATTGAAAAACGCCTCAAAAGGTGGGCGGGGCAAAATTTATTTATTTGAGTTGATAGCTCGCGCACATTTCTGAACAAAATACAATGCAAGTTTTTTGGATTTAAGTCAAATAATGCATATTGAATAAAAACTGTTTATTAAAATGCAAATCAAATATGACCACGCCCACATGGGAGCTGTTTTCGCTTTTTTTGAAATGCCAATCACGACACACTCAAGCGAAGATAACGCAAACCAAATTTCCTACGACAATTTTGATTTTACATGCTTAAGCAAAGTGGGCGTGTTAGTGGGCGGATTTAAAAAAATTTTACACTTGTACTGCTTCGGGATTTAAAAAGAACAAATATCAAGCTTTAAGTTCTTAGCTTTATATTTAAGACCTAAAAACTATCGACCGACGGAAATGGCTCATTCGACTTACCATTCGGTCTCTATCATAGGCCCTTAAGGTTTTAATCATTTCTCCTTGTTGCAAACTATAAATTAAACTTAATATACCTCCAATCCTGTGGGATGGGGTATAAATATGTACATTTTTTAGGAAAAATTGTTTTTTCTTCGTCTTCTGAGTGCTAATTTTAGTTTTATGCGGACCACTACTAAAAGTTATTATTAACAGCAAAAAAAATTAATTTTGATTTAAATCTCTCTTTCTCTTTACGATTGCCAAACGAGACGTTGAAACCGAAGTTGCATTGTGGTAGGAAAGATTAAAATCGTATGGCTGAACTAGTAAACGTCAGGCCTAGTCAGGGTTTTTTGGTACCATTGCGGGAAACTCTCCTACAAGACATTTTTACGTATATGTCATTTTACTTTTCAATAACAACATTTATCCTTCAGGCAAAAGCTTGATTAAAAGCAGACCATAGGACCAACAATTTTTAATGGAATAAACGCATAACTGATAATGTAATCATTTCCAAGATAATAAAAACCTAATCTTAAGGGATCACTGCACTTTCGAAAGACTGCAAATGGGGGCAGAATGAACAAGTTTCACTAACTCGACAACCAGCAACATAAAGCAGTGTGATTTGGTTTTTAAGAATAATTGGGCTTGGTTACAGGGTTTCGTCAGTTTATTTTATATTTTAAAGTACATAATTCAATTTTCCCCCATTTTTGTGGGTTTTAAGAAGTTCCGAAAATGATTTTGAAAACAGCATTTTCTTGTAGCAGACATGTCTTTGCTACCCTCATTATAAAGAAGATTTGCAAAATGAAATATGATATAAGGGTACGAAGATAACCCAACCTTGTCTTCTATGAGCTTCAGTGCTACCGGCGTCCCAACAAAAAGGAAAGTATCCAAAATATTATTATCAAAGATAATAACTAAACATAAAACATTAACTTGTTAAGTCTCCAAACTCGTCCCTATCGACGAGTTCGGATAGGGACGAGTTCCCTAACAAGGGATAAAAGGCCCAAAAAGATTTGCCCAACTTAATAATATATATATAATATAAAATAATACAAACGAGCTTGCATCATGTTTCATTTTAGGAGGTCAAAGCATGAGAAAACTGAAAGCCTAAGGGCCACCCAACCCATACAAAATACGATAAACGAATTTAAAGAAAATAAAATAAAAAAGTATGACATACTTTTTGTTTCTGTTCAAGATTATGAAACATGATTTCGTATAGTTAGAATCGAGTAGAGGAATTCATTCGAACAGAAAATAATGATTTTTCACTCGAACAGCATGATGTATTCGACATGACAACAAAATGTTGGAATATAAAATGAGATTTAGATTGTATTCGAAGCATTGTGTTATGCGCGACATGAGTGTGTGTAAACTTGAATAATAAAAGGACATGAATTGAGGGTATGTGGTGCGTCTGATCGACAAATCATTCAAGAAATCTTTTGAGTTCTTTTTCATTCATATTTCTGTTCTTTTCCATAAAAAACATAAAAAAAAAACATTATAAGGACAATACTGGATGGAGGTTTTGTGAATTTCCGAAAGGGGAAAGAAGTTTCGGATTCTTTTGTGTTCATTGAGTACCAGCTCTTTTTTACGTTGAAAACCGGTGTTTTGAATTTATGCAACTTAATTAGTCATGAAAATCAATTCAGTTAAAAATTAGTTTTAAAAATAAATCAAACGAATAAATCATGCAGATGGCGGGGAAATCTAAGATGAACCTACTTTCACCGGATACATAAACAATTTTGAAAACGTCTTCATAAAGCTTATTTTGATTGCACTACGATGCAGGCGGAAAGAGGTCGGTCATTAAAATATAATTAGAAAATTTTCCGTGATGTTTCTTGTTGGAGATTTTTCAGATTTACAATTCTTAGAAGGAATTTTGAAAAATTTTGACATTCCGATCCTAATGTTAAACATTGAGTTATATTTGGGACCGCATATGGACTTTAGTGAATATGGCTCTAATCCATAAAAAAATGATTTCTTCTTGTAGGAGTTCTGGCCAAGAGGAAGAGATTTCAATATTTCAAACCCACGATCAAGAGGTTCGGGGTTCGAGTTCTAACAAAAAAAACATCAATTTCATTTTGTATTTTGTCAAAGCGTTTTGTTCTTTTTTGACAAAAGGTCTCTTCTACAAAATTTTGAAAACCAAACTTAGTTTATTAGTATGGAAACATGCGAAACATAAGTTAATTGTGTGGCCATTTTATAGAGGTTGCCAATTTCAAAAGAAAAATTCATGTCAATTCAGCTGTCAATTTCATACATTGGCCTGTATCGATGAATAAACTATTTGTCAATAATGCATTCGGTTTAGATGTTTCTATTTAAAGAGCTTTTAGCAGTCTTGCTAAATTATCAAAATATCAAAAAATGCGCACGAATTTTAACAACTGACAAAAAGCTGCAAGACCTTTCTTAAACAAAAGTTTTAAAATATTAAATTCTCTCGCGTAGCTTTTAACTA
Source organism: Neoascia interrupta (assembly GCA_947623515.1). Taxonomy (NCBI): domain Eukaryota; kingdom Metazoa; phylum Arthropoda; class Insecta; order Diptera; family Syrphidae; genus Neoascia; species Neoascia interrupta. Next base: position 25,785,727 of record OX392462.1, read on the forward strand.
AAAAATATTTGCCCTCAAGTCGTAAAGATTACTTTTGACTAAGGAGGTTACAATTTGATACTTCCGGAACAAGACTTTCTTGTTTTATTTGCAAGTCACAAAGATTCGATCTAAGCCAAAAAATCTCAGTTTTACAAGTCTTTTCGGAACACGGGAAAGTGTCGTTTTCTAGTTTGGAAGATTGACTTGAATAGTAATACCAAATTTGGTGTTAAACAGGGAGGTGCTTAAAAAGATTGTCATTACTTTAGGGCAAAACTTTTTTTGTGGAGAAAAAAATTTAATAATTAATTTTTAAAAAAATTAAATAATTATTTTTTTTATTATTTATTAATTATTAATTAATAAATAATAAAAAAATTAATTATTGTTTTTTAAAAAATTAATTAAAAAACAATAACCGAGTTGAAACAGCAACAAAAATGTACTTTTTACTACTTTTGGAGCGCGCACAGATTTGTCAGCACAGATGTCGGGGTTCGGCGAATCAGATTTTTCATCCCTGATGAATGTTAATGCACTATTTTCTGAGTTTCAAAATAAACTCAAGATTTTTACTTTACTGGTCGAGTTTTTTGTCAGAGTTCCTGACTAAGATATAAAACAGGAACCTCTAAATTAGTCAACTTTGTTTTATTTTTTAAGTTTTAATTGAGATCAATAAAACTTTAAGACTTGGTAAATATTTCTAAAAATCATTGTGATTGTGTCAAATTTAAGGCAAACTTAATAAACATTTAGCTTTTTCATACGCAGGCAAACAACACAGCTGTCAGAGATGATTGAAACGTCAAACAAAACCACGTCGGTTGCAAATTTGACAAATCAAATCCTTGCATTTTAATGCGTTATAGCAGTAATAGATTAGGGTAGAAAATTCAAATATTGGAAGAATCCATAAAAAGGTTTTCCGGCGTTTTGCTAAATACCCTTTATAAGCAACTTATTCGATGAGATTCAGGAAACCTTAACCAGATCAAACAAATCACTGCCACTTAAATCCCATCCAAACCGCAAGTTGAGCAAGAGCTTCTGAATAAGAACCACATGTGATTAAAGATTTAAACCAAGATCTGTTAATCCCGGAACAAAACGAATCTAGAGTTAACTCAGCGAGCAAAAGTAAAGTCGTCAAAATCTTTGACTCTCGAAATTATTGACTTAATCACCTCGCACTTCACATGAAAAAACACAGGAAAACAAGTTCGAGTCATTTTCAAATGTCATTTTTCACAAAAAACCCGCTAACCCACTGCCATTTTACACGGGAACAAAAAAAACATTAAAAGAAGTTAATACTGTTCACCAGAGTTGATTCCGGGATCAACTCACCGAACTCGGAGAGTAAAGCCGAGATTAATCCCAGATCAGTATTCACTGAAAAATTTATTTCTGGAGTTCATATCGGTATGACTCAGAAACTCGTTTGATATCGCACTAAAAAAACTGGCCCTTAAAACGAAAACTATTTTCATTCAAAAAGCATTCATTCAAAAAGCATTCATTCAAAAAAGCAAAATGCAGATAAACGATAAATTTAAAGGAAATTTTTTCTAACGTCAAGTAAATTTAAAATCTGTTCCGCCCGGAAAACAAAATAATTTCATGGATTGTAAACATTTCCTTGAAACACCTGCCAAAAGATGTGCAGCGTAAGTGTTGCATAAATTAATAATTTGCAAAACCGAACCGAATGAAAACGTTTTTGTGTAATTTTAAAAAATTTCAAATTCTTACAAAAGAAAAACTTGAACTTGAAACGTGAATACAGTTAAACTCGAACAAGTTTCCAACAAAAGCACAACGTCACCGCACCGCCGCGCCGGCCGAAGGAATCAAGACACTTGTCGTCGTGCAGCACGAGAAATTCGAAATGAAATTCAGAAAAAAAGTTTTCGTGCTTTTGGCACGATACGAGTGTGAACACATACTGATTAGATGTGTTTTCGTAACGTGTATACTCTTTATGGGGAGGCACGACTGCATGAAGTGCTAGATGAACGATGGGAGTATAAACTATAGCCCCCCCCCTCAGAATGGTGATACTACACGCTCACTTTTTGAATGTATTAGATGCCCATTAGTATAGTGTTAAAAAAAAACCGAAAAAAGGATGTTAGGCAAGTATGTTTTGTTTACCCTGCAGAGTTGACTAGGACTTTAATTGCCCAATAAATAGTTGATACTGGCAATTCGTGTTTTTTTCAGCTAATTGAGTTATAAGGCGGGAGAAATTGGCCGAGTAATGGTGGCAACTGTGTCATTTCGTACTAATGCAATGAACGTGCTCTTTTTTATTTTTTCATTAAATTTAATAGACAACAATTATCCAGACGGGGGTGTTGAATGACGAATGGGTGTCGGAGAGCTTATGCGAAGAACAGAAGCCCATTAATCACATTGCGGCGTCAATCAATTTGAACTGAAATATAGATGAAAAAAAGAAAAACGAGGTGTATAATGTTGGGGTGATGTTGAAAAATGATACGCAGGTTTTGCGTTTTGCTGAAACGCTCATTTTGGGAATGCTCAATAAATTTATTTTATTTTCTAGGCTCCAGGCTCACTGCGAGGGGATCGATTACTTTTTATCTGTGGTACTGAATCAAATTTTGAATTTATTTAAGACTTTGATTTGAAAAAGTGAACTGTCTCAACTGAAATGAATCGTAGGTACTTAATTGGAGCATTTCAATGTACAATGCAATATTAGAATATCGCAACTGTTTTAAAAGTACGTGTTTTTATGAAATGAAAGAGTGTATATTTTCGGTTCTATATAGAGTCAACTGAGGACTGATAACCCTAATGTAAAAGAAGTACAATTTCCTATGCGTCTTCCCATCTACTATGTATATTTCCCTTAAACTTCTCTGCTGCCACTAATGAATCGTCGAAAAAACATAAGTTGCTTTTGTTAAATATTTATTCGGGATCCTTATAATTTTTTTTATGTTTTATAAAAACGGGAGTGACCATCAGCCTCTTTGACAAAAAAAAAATATTAATATTTGCATGGTTATATTTCAGGATTTTGCTTACAAGCTATGCATTTAAGTTTTTTTTTTGTATAAATACTTTTCTGTGCTGCGGGAAAATTTACCAAAAAGATATTTGAAATATTTGGCTGGACTAACAATTACAGCAACCATATTTCCAATCAAGTGTTTAAAAATAGCTGTGCCCTCAATTTTACACTTTTCGTTATTCCACGGATATTTTCGAACAAACTTACAGTGAGGTCGGGAATGTAATTAATTTTAAATTGACGTAACGCCAAAAATTATTTTTAATTCGTTTTCAATCCTATGAGCAAATGAATTATCCAAAGATCAATTGAACGCAAAGAATATTTTTTAAGAATCTTTGCCAAAATACAAATGGAAACAATCATAATAACGTCAAGTACAGATGTCAGCGTAAGCCAAAAAGGTAATTTCAACAGCACATGCAATGTTGAGTAATTCTATTTGGTTTGCTTTTTTTAATGATCGATGATCCACAACGAAAGTGAAATTTTGGAAAAAAAAATTCACAATTTTCTACTTTTGTCTTTGAATTTCTTTGACAGCGGCACTTTTACACATCATACATGCCTGCACACAGTTTTTTTTAATACAAACGCCTCCATTGACTGCTTTGTGTAGTTGAAAAATTCCTGATCTTGAACTTGCATTTCAAGTAAAAATAAAAACTAAATTGTAAAGAAATTTCAGTTAAGTCACTGAAAATAGATATTTTTGTTTTGGCAGAGGCACCGATTGCGTATGAGACTAAATTGCTTTCCAAGGTGGTAATGTAATGAATCAATTAGTCACTGAATTAACTGTTTTATAATAGACCCGTCGGCTACTTTATGTATGACACTAGCAAGTAGATTTGTTTAATCTTTTAATTTTTTTATACATAAAAAAAGTAAACAGAAATACCTTAGACAAATCGAAGCCAGACACAACAATTTACGATATGATTGCGCGTTTGTGTTGAAATACTCGCATTAATTAGGCGTACGTCGTGATCTGATCAAGCGCCTCGTGTGGAAAGATGAATGAAATATTTTTATTTAACATACAAAAAATTAGCCCTGACTTTTTTTTTAAAAAAGGGCGAGTAAAGCCTTCAGCCCAATGAATCCGTTGCGTCCGACACGGAGAAGTACGCAACTGACAACTGAGTTAAATATACACGTGAAGGGACCCATAGAAGAACTTCGTGACGTACTTTGCTTCCCATAAGAACGTGTGTATTTCACTGAGTTGTCAGTTGTGTACTTCTACGTAACGGATTCGACGGATTCATTGGGCTGAAGGCTTAAGAAATTTTTGAGGAAATGGTGGCTGTGCTTCTTTCTTGAAATTCTGCAATTGCAATAATGTAATTTTAAGTACCTACAATATTTAACATATTTGATCAATCAAATCATATTTTATCATATTTGATCAATCAAAAACTTACAGAACAAGAGGTATTTCATAAAGGAGACTGTTTAAATAAGTGAAATCTCACATTTTATTTATTGCTAATTTATTCATTTTTTTATCAAGTCACCTATCTTAATATTTTTATTTTTTCCCTACCTTAAACATATATTATTTAAGTATTACGACCATGCAAAAGATGTTAGCCCACAAAAAACTAAACCGGCTTTCACAATGAAACACAAAATCCCACATATTCATAAAAATCTTGCAAAAACGCCATTTAAAAAGTAAGGAATTTATTCCCGTATTACTTAAGCTCAAAACAGATGAGCAGCGGGTCTGCACGTATCACTGCTAGCAGTTCTGCCTCTAAAACAGATGTGCACCCTTTTTGACATTAACGATGCCAAGTTTTATACAAGTTTGTCAAACGGTTTTGATATACTTGTCAACTGGGTGAAAAAGTAAACAAAAACTAACCAATAAAAGGCGGGAAAACTGACCAACTAAGGCGGGAAAACGGTTTTGTTCTGTATTGAATTTCTTGTCAGTCAACAAACAGTCAAAACTTTCAGATCTGACGGTATCAGTGATGCCAGATATTTTATATTTAAAAATATTTTTGTTTTCATTGTGGCTGCAATGAAACTAGGCACCAAATTTAGAAATAGAGACACCGAGCAGTCACTGCAACCCCCGCAGTAGTTGGGTTCGCCTGCCCCATAAGACCCTGTGTAATTTATTTTTGCTGCACGAAAATTTTTGCACATCTGTTTTGAGTATCCCCCGTATCTCGGGGGGATACTGACATATGGAACGGTTGTATATATGTATTTATTTACTGAGCCAGGTCCAAATATCGGTGTTCTTAGCGAAGCCGAAATTTGGACCTGGCTATTTGCCTCAAAGTAACTTCACAGTCAGTGGTCCGTTTGCGATAAAGGTCACTCTTCATTTTGACAAAAAATTCCATCAGACTACAATCTCCCTGATCCTTTTGGGATAATCCCGTCATCTTGAATAAAAATAACTGGTGATGGGTGGGTGCGTTTTCGGATAGACTAATTCTTGGGGTCTAATCATAGCTATCAGCGGATAGTATCATTGGAAAAAATCAGTGGAACAATGTCTACGATTTTCTGACAAGTCATTCATAGCAATCATTGAAAATTTCTGTCAGTGCCAACAAACAGCTACAGGCATTTGAGGTTGGAGTTGATCAGAAAAGGAAAACTGACGGTTGAGAATAGAAAGAGAATGGAATACTTTTCAGTGAGAACAATTTTGTCGCAAAAACACAAATCAAAATCAGCTGTTTCTTGAAATCGATTTCTGTCAGTGAAATAGTAAAAGCGAGTTTACATAAGTGTTTTAATGCAATTTATGTGTTTTTGTTACGGAAAAAATTCTGCAACTCATAAGCTTCATTTTGATACAAATAACAGCCAACATTGTTTGCTCAAACGTCTAAAAACATGAAAACAAATTTTTCAATGATGCAATCCGATGATAGCTATGATTAGACCCTTAGAATATCTTCTCGTCTTTTTGATCATTGTAGTGTTTTTCAAGCGAAAAAGGTTTAAGTTTAGTTTATGACGACAAAGGTAGTCTTATTCTGGCTTAAGAATAAGTTAATATCCGCTTAGGATATACTTGCCGTCAAGCACTTGGTATAAGTCTCTCTAAACCCGAAAGTTAACTGCCGAGTCGATCATGTCCTAAGGAGGTATAATAGCGCTATTGCATTCAATTGTGCTATGTGTCATGGCATAGGAACATTCCAGAAAACTTCATGGCTGACGAACTCACCAAACTTGGAATTATCCTTTCAATCTTGCCTAGAGAAGGCTCGTAAGACCGATCTCCACATGCAAACTCATTAAAAAGCTGGATGCAATAAAAAAATAAACTTGCATGGTTTGTCAGATGACAATACTTGTCTGGTGATGAACAGATTTATTGAAAGCTGGAACTTACAGGATCTAGAAATTTATCGCCCTTAATAGACGACACATTAGTGCTACAATCGGTGTCATAACGGGACAAACTGTCAGCAAATCACCAAGAGGTTTGGTGTATGGATGATTGATTCCGTAAAAACAATCGCTCAAGATGGTTAAAACCATCCAAACCCTTAGAAATCTAATTCCAACCAAATGGGAAAGACTTCAAGTTTTCAGATTTATTTTCTATTAGAATATCGAAACAAACCGAAGTATTCCTGCATGGTTAAATGTCTTAAAAGTACCTTATGCAACCATAAGGTTTCGCCCTCATATTTATAAGAGCGATCTTTTTGCCAAATCGTCAACACGTAGAAGGTCAACTGCTTACTGGGTAGTGTAGCAGATATTCAGGTGCAGCTCAGCCTTAGTCTAAAAAGAGCTTAACTCTATCCTCATTCAGTTCTCTAGATTTTTTTTTAACTAATCCACAAAATTCATGTTTGGTTGCCAAAGGCAGAACACAGTCAGGTTGATAGACAATGTAATTCCACAATTCGTTTTCATTACAAAAAAAATGTTCACTATACACAAAGAACCATCAACGTCCTTTAGTCCCATGAACCTTTTGGGCCTCTAAGGCTTTAAGCTATCACATTTTTGTGCTGTATAGATCAGAGGCAAAGAAATTCAATAGAAAAATGTTGAGTATAAACATAAATTCGTTCGTATATGTTTACATAGTTCCAAAACGGATTGCTTCAACACGAACTATGCAAAAAGAGGACCGACATAAAAAGGACCTATTGAATTACCATCTTCATTTGCATAACTATACATAGCCGTCACCCAAAGATCTGACTCAATATCGACAATTTGGCAGAAAATATCGAATTCGCTTGCCCTAGGCGTTACGACTTCCATTAACTGGAATTGTATTTCCACTGATACAACACAAACCAGATGGAGGACAGAATGAAAGAAAAGTTCTATGTATTACGTGCTACACCAGAGGCTATAGGAGGACCTTTGAGTTAGTTTGGGGTTAAAATGAGGCATTGCGCCATCAAATCCTAATTTATGTATTTCATTTTATTGATGTTATTTTCTCCTGAGACTCAATAACTTTTGATTAGCTCTGGTTTAACGAGGTGCATTTTATTTTTATAAGTCAATATGTATAGTGTCTTTTGTTGAAAGTTGCCGATAGTTGCTTAGTTGGGGGGAGGCATTAAGTTTTGAAACCCAGGTACTCTGTGGTTTCATATATGAACAAAGGCGACTTTTTATTTATTTTTAACAAATTTATTAAAAACAAAATTAAAAAATTGTCGAAATTGTTTTTTAATCGATCCTATCTACCCCGATAATCGAACTTATTTTTTTTTAATTTAAGAAGAGTATGGAAATTCCTTATCCTGTTAATCGCGATAAGTGATCGCGACATTAGGTATGCAACTCAGCGACGTAAAAATATTGAACGCTGTTATCATAGTTTTCTTAACACCAACCTCTACACCAGGTCGCTTCACCCCACGAATTAGTTCTGCAGATTCGATGACTTCTTCTTCTGCGTTAAGGAAAGAGCTTAAGTTTGTTATCATTTCCGAAATGAATACTGTGGTTTACGGAGCATACCGTAACACAGTTGGCTAAAACTAGCAACCTTTAATCCTTCCCGCGGTATGTGAGTTACAAGACTTAGTTTGCGCTTGAAACACTTTTAACGCTGACAACTGAACACCATCAACGTGGTCTATTCACAATTGCCCTTAACTTTAATGATAGCATGAAAATACCCTTATTGATGAATAAAGTGATGCGAGAAGCTTGTTATCAAAGTAGATAGTAAGAACAAAAAAAATGAACCTAATGAGCCTAATCCATACAAATTGTTTTCCATTTTCATGAACTCCAAAAGGATTCAAGCGCCAGAGCAAATCCTTACCTCTACGCACGTCTGGTAATAAGTTTGATGGCTGTCAATTCACTTGATAGCATGCCAAACAAATTGATTGATGAACTTTTTGTTCGCAGATATCAAATTCGATCCTGGAAGGTTGTTGTAGTCGGGACTGTTACAAGCAGAAGGTGATTAGGGAAAATTCACAACTTCTCCATACTCCCAATCAATAACAGCATAAGCATTAAGAAAGGATATACATATGGAATTTGGTACTCAAATTTAAGAGTCAATAACACATTAATCATGAATCAGGTATCCTTAGCTTTGGATCTGCACCAGCACACAAATGGGTTAAACCTTGTTAAATATTTAAAAACTAGACAACAATTTATGAAACAGTCACGAAAATTATTGTCAGAGCCGTGCGTTGTGGTATAAAAAAATGCCCACCACCGACTCGTTTCATGGACTGAATGTCTATGTCATTTATGTAACGACGGTTTAAACATCATAACTCATAACCAGCAATTACCCAATTGAATTTTAATCAGACGCGCTGCTGCTGAAGTCCTCGTCGGAGTCATTATCGTCTCTTGGAGGCAATAAGCAATAAGCTAAACGGAGCATGCAATGTGAAGTGAGTGAAAATCCTTCCTTAGCAAAACAAACACAAACACACTCTTTGTACGCTCTGGCTATATGCGGAGAACGCGTTAAGGAAACAAATAAAGGACGAAAAAGGTAAAGAAGAAAGGAAAATTGATATGTTTTTATCGTCGATGGTGTAGGAAGGGTGTGCTTAAGGTGTAAAAAAGGTGACTAATAATAACCCACTCTGTATGCGTTGTGGTATTGCAAGGACTATATAGCGTCGTTGTTCTTGAAAGGTGGACAAGAGGTAGAGCAATTATAAAATTCTGAAAATTTAAGAAAGTACTAAATTCAAAAACTCCGCAAAGTCATCAGTCAGGAGCAGATCAGCTTTTTTAAAAAAATTACTCTTAAAGAAACTTGTGTAAAAAGTGGTAACTACCTCGTGCACAGTTAAACTGCTTCTAAGCCCAAAATGAAGGCGCACGAACTTAAACTTTTCTTAACACTATTCCAGTCCTTTAAAATAATCTTTTCGTATGAACACATTTTCAGATTTACCCCTGAACAAGAGCATGTTAAATTTAACTCAATCGACTGGCGTCTAACACGACGTCAACGAGAATAGTGGGATAAGTTACAACTTCAAAAAGTTTAACGGATCATTAATATTGTTCATACAATAATTAATGATATTTTTCGTCTTCAAAAAGCCCCGATTATATCACCCTTTAAGAGAAGCCTTTCAGATCAATTTTTGAACTCAATACTTTCATTTAAATATTTGCCTGCAAATCTGCTTCTTTTCTTCACGTACTCACCACACACACAAATTGATATCTAAGCACTCAATAAAAAGTACTTTTATCGGGAAGAGCTTCAAGTGATTATCACCCACATCCATTTTTCGTGGAACAAGAGTGTCATTTCTGTACGATGTTTCCTTTTAACGTTCACTCTTTGCACCATCCTTGTCAATTCCAGGCAAAGTGATATGATTATTATCATTCAAAGCTTTAAATGGATGAAACCAATAAAATTTATGGACATTTATGTTATCCTTTTTTGTACCTCACTTGAGTGCACTCCTTTTTTTTTATTTGAAGTATCGAATCCTTTTTATAGGGGTTACCATCCCACCTTCCAACCACACCCTTACTAAAGGGACAGCTTAAATGGTCGGTTGAAAACAAAATTTACTAAGGTTGTGATTCCACAGTTCTTTTTTATGCCTAACGAACATCCTTTAATGTCCATTGGACATGACATTCGGGAGTCGGTTTTTTGGGTAGATGCGAGCAGTAAAAAAATGTGTAGATTAATCATATTTTAACAGACTGTTTTGCATTGATCGAACTCGTTACGATTTCGTGGTTGGAATGTGTTTATGGAAGGACATTTGTCAGAATCTGATATTTATGAATCAAGATTGATTCGGGTTGGGCCTACACTCTCTTCTGCCGTAAATCACTGAAGTTGTTGATGTTTTTGTTTTGATTGCCTTGAAACGTGAAGAAAATAAAAATACACATGTAGTTTGTTCTATCTACCCTTAGGAAGTGGATCGAAAAAAGGGTTGTTAATAAAGCACTTTTAACACAAGCGAACACCTGGAAATTGGATTTGGTCAACTGTGTTTTGACTCAATTTGTTGTTAGTAATATGTATACGCAACCTTTCGTGATAGAAACATTATTTCACATGAAGCAACTTGAGTGCGTAATTGGTTTTTAGCTAAAGGAAATATTTGCGGAGTCCTAATAGGGATATTGATTATTATCAAATATGTAGTTATAAATAGTTATAAGATATATAGTTATAAGATTTTTTATTATTAAAGGATATTGATTTCGAGTAGAACATTGGCGAGTTATAAGGAGCGAGAAGGTTCATATATTTGTGTAAGGTATTAAACATATTAAACAGTTTACAAAAAGATCTATGACAGAGGCCTGTATGATAGGTTATGGCAAATATATGGGAAAGCTATCAAAACTAATAAACACTGAGACTCAGGTGGCGCACGCAAGTGGATGGGGACCTTAGCCAACTTCGCGTGCGAAACCGGAGACGGCTAGCTAGAGACAGAGCTGGCTGGCGAAGCTTATTGGCTGAGGCCCAGGTCAAAACTGTAGCGCCACCTTAAGTAAGTAAGCAAATATCAAAACTAATGATGCCGCCTTCCGAATCCAACGAGGTTCAAGAGCGAAAATAAAAGTTATCTACGTGGATCGCGTTCATCGGTACAACGGAAGCAATTATGATGTGCTTGTTCGGTGCGATCCAAACTAGGAGGGAGACAATGTGATATGGCGAAAAAAAATGTTATTATAATTCAATTTCTTATTTGAAAAAAAAAAAACAATAAACTTCAGATGTCATGCAGTATGGTCCGCCCTCCATCTAGTAGAAGTTTCTTACCAAGTCTCATAATTGTATAAATAGCTGATTATGTTACCTTCGCCTTACACTATGCAATACAAAACATACATGCTTGAGAAAGCTATTTTCACTTCTACTGGAGACAGTTTTAATCGGGATATTGGAAAAGCAAACGTCGAACGTGAAAGTAAAAAATAAAAAAGGTTAGGGTGAACTTGAACGATTGTTGATAAATAAAGTAACTGAGTGTGCGTTTATTAAAAATGAAATTGAGTTTTATTCGACGAACATGAGGAAAAATATAACAATGTATCGGGTGTTGAAAAATAAATGGCACTATACGAAATTTTATACTTTTGAGTTATAGGGACACCGAAAAGGAACTAAAAGGAAAACATTTTACTTGTGTGAATATATCAACTTTTTATTGTGTGACATTAGCGCTTCCTGACATCAAGTGTCAGTAAAAAAGAGTCAGTCTTAGTCTGCGATTGCCATATCCATACGATACATATCTGAACAAACATGTGAAAGTTCAAAACGCAGCTCTCATGTGTCTTACTAGACTATATGCAGTTCACAAACATTGACTTAATAGAAGCGCACATTTACTCTTGCCCTTAAGCCAGAGTTTCATTTGACCCAGTCCATTGAATAAACACTCAAAAATCAATAAACCGGTATCACCATCATGTGACAATATGTAATATTCAGCAAGCACAGATGGAATAAGGTCATGAAACTTAATATTTCCTCTGGGGATATGGCATAGTAAAATATTAAAGTCAAAATACCATCAACATATTGCATGGGGACACGAAATAGCACTTTTGCAACACAATTTCTTTTTCATGTTGATAGACAGTTGTGTTCAAGTAGTGTTACGTACATTTCCATATTCACTTGATGCAACTGCTGCGTATTTACCTGAAGGTAAACTAAATATGCATAGTGTTCATCTGTGTGCTTGTATAGTTAAAACCAGTGAGTAAGTGCGTTAAACGAACCGTTGAATAACCCTCCCTATCGCACATTGTAAATTGTTGATGTTATTGTTATTTTTTGACAATTATTCAAGAAAGTTGTTTCTTGAAGGGAACGTAAAAAAATTTATAAAGAGGCGCGATGCGAACAAAATATTCGCCCCTAAAAAAATATTCATATTTGCATAGATATATTTTTATGCTTACTAAATGCACCCAAAAATTTAATTTTTTGGTTCAAATTTAATAATTTCGTAAAACCTACCTTCGAAAATAGGCGTGGCCAAAAACTCTGTTTAAACAAAAACTAGAATGGGGCCTGGTCTACTTAATGTGCTACGTTATATTTCTTATTCTTTCCTAAACTAGGCTTTAGGGCATTTATAATCTACGATTTTTATGTGGATTATGGATACAAATTTACCCTCCAAATGTGTGCATGGATCAAAATTTTTTAAGCACAAAATGTGCATTGTAAGAATTTCTAAACAATAAATCATTTGAAGTAATTTAAAATTTCAGTTTGAAGTAAAAATATTGAATAAAATTAGTTTTATACGATATCCCCACCGGGCACTAATCCGCGATTAATATAAATCTTTATTAAATCCTCTACAAATCATCAGTTGACCATACAAATTTAAATCTTCTCGTCACACGATTAAAAATAAATCTTCTCATAAATCCCATTCACCCTATTCACAAACCTATTTTGACTGCACCTTTGTAATAGGGTTTGAGAATCAAAAAAGGAAACTGAAGCTATCCTTGTACGACAGATATGTAACAAGTTCGTTTTCTATTGTGATTTTTACGGCGAAAATCGTTTTTCGCTCCTGGGAAATGACATCGCCACTCTCTTTTGAGAGCCAAAATGACAGAAACAGAGTGTTGTCAAATTAATCCTAAATTTGACCGGTGGAGCCACTTGGGAATTTATTTTTAATCGTCTCCCGCTAATCCTCTTTTAATTGCCGCTGGAGACATAGTATTATTCTTACTATAAAAATACTCAATGAGGGGAGGTTTAGGCGACCTTATTTTTCTTTTTTATGTCTCACCAGGGGATGCTAAATCTTTTATTTCAGCCTTTGACATCAACTTACAGTTTTACCGTTGGACCACAATGCCCGTAGCGGTGGTATGTAGCAGTAGTACGCCGTACAGCCGTGGAGCCATGTGGCGTAGTACGGAAAAAAATTGAACACAATGGTGTGGCGCGGCTATGTCGAACAAAAACCTCGTTTATAAACAATGGCCGATACTCTGAGTAAATTTGAACTAGATTTAATATTTTTGTACAACGGATGACACAAATTCCATAAAATTTCTTTAGATTTAACCATTTCAATAAACTTTTCGACGTTCTTTTCCTCCATTGTTTACTTTACTTGTATTGAACTGTCCACCGTGTAACGCTGTCAAACGTGTAGCGCTACGAAAGTTAAAAGTTGGCCAACTCCTTCTACCGCCACAGCTACGCGCTACCGCCACAGACACACCTTGTGTGCGCAATAGACTGAATACATGTGTTTTAACTTTTGACAGCTCTTACTACCGCTAATACTACCGCCACAGCTACATCACTGTGGTTCTACGGTTAAAAGCATTTCAGAAAGTGGCCGACTTAGACTGATTGCGTGCGTGTCTGTGGACGCATTTGAAAAATGTTTACACTTGTACTGCTTCGCATTGTCGTACGAAGGTTTATGCAGCTTAGATCAGTTCTTTAATGCCTAAAAACATGTGATTTGCAGACGGACGTGGATTATTCGACTTACATATCGACCAAATGCCTTTCATGTCTTGGTGGTCTACGATTATTATTTCACCGTGTTACAAACTATGTGACTAACTTGCGAAGTACCGAGAAATTTCAAAGTTTCTAATTATTTAAAAAATATGGTCTAAGGGGAATGTATTATGAGCACAAATAAAAAAATGAGTAGTTCTAATGTGTAGTTCTGAAAGATTACTTAAAAACACAAGTGGTTATTATCTTAGTAAGGTATGCCGGCGGTTTGTGAGATCCCGTGGCAGATTTCCTAACATAAAAATAACCCGGCTTAAATTCAAATGGCAAGTTGTTACTAAACAGTTTGATGGTAAAACTATTTTTCGTGCCTCGTAAAGACTTATGGCGACACTATATAAAAGTTTTCTTTTATCAGAAGATGGTATCACAACCCGAAAAATTATGTAACACAATACCAAATGGAAGTTTTTTCTACCGCAGGTTTGAACTCAGAAGCTTACGATTGAGTGTCTTTGCTACTGAATATATAACTGCTTGAAAACAGATTTCATGTCCACGCGATCATTGTATTTACTACACTCTCTCTCTAAAGTAAAGTCAAATGAGTATGCGTTTAAGACGTTGCTTTTTATACTTCTGCTTGTTCAGTTGATTTATTAAAATGCTGGGAGTAGGTAAACAGCACCACCGCATTTTAATATGGAAAACATCGCAAGCACCGCAAATGAAATGCGTTCCCTCTCCACAAATCCGAGCATGCTTGGGAGCAAGAAATTAAGTTTCGTTTCTTATCAAATGGAACAATATTGTTGTTGGGTCATTTGAACTAATGAGTGTAATAGCGGTCTTTTCTTATTCAAAAGTGGTGGTGGTGTGAAAATAGTCAAACACCGTAGAGTGTTCGAACTTATATGACCGTATGAAAGGAACTCATTGCGTGTTTGCATTCAATGCGATGGGAATACATGTTTTGCGAGAGATCTGTGAGATATAGTCGTAGATAAAGCAGAGTGTACATGCATTGCACAAATTATTGTGGTGTATCATTGCAGATTTCTGATTACCATTGTTCATGGTTAAGTGATTGAAATACTCCTTATCTTGAGTAAAAAGGACGACATTGTTATAAAAGGTTCCTTGAAACTGAAGGCTTAATGGAGCATGTTTTTGAACAATCTTCAAAGTAGGCGGATTGTGTTGTCTTGCTTGATTGAGCAATCTTGCTTGCCCCTTTTTGAAAATGAGGAATCTTTGTTTATTACTAAATGCTTTCACGCAATCCCAGGTCACCCAAATGACACGTGTTAGCCATGTAACAAGCATTTCTAGCTAGTGGATTTCATCCACTCCAGCATACTTTTAGTGAATCAATTGCGACAGTGACTGCGGGAAGTATTGCCGACCAAATCTCACGTGTAAATGTGACCATTTGCTGTACCTAGTTGGAGGTTAAGAAACTCTGAAACTCGCTCCACCTCCGTTAGACATTGTTCTCATTTGAAAAGTTTGCCCCAACTTCCTTACTCTGAGACGTCTGCGAATATATTTTATTTCCAGATCTGTAATCGTGCTATTTTTTGGCTGCCCGTTCGAAAGATCTTCGCGGCTCAGTTGAGGGGGTTCAGGAAGATAAGACTTTACTTTGAGCCCACAAAATAAGGTGTTTCTTATTTTCCCTTGTGACTCTATAAACTCGAGGTGCTTTAAACCACGCAGTTATTTTTTGCCACTAGCTGCGACACCGAGCTGCTTCACTCTACCATTCTTACGATATACACTTAACATATGAGTTGGATTTTTTTCAAACTTCTTTTGATGATAAAAACTTGAGTTTGATGATGAAGATGCCTCCGAAATCTTTGCAATTTCAGTCAATAGTCCTTTAAAGTCGTTTTTAGCTTTTTAAATTGAGAGTTAGCGACATAGCTGGTCCTCTTCTACGCAAAGCGGCATTGTTAAAATACAACATTCGTTTGTTTCAATAAAGCTTCTTTTCTCTAAGCTTCCCTTCTCTAAATTACGATTATCAAGTTCAGTTGGGATTATTTTTCACACAGTACCCGGGAATGGTTTTTATTCACAATTAATTTAACACAATAATATTTCCGTTTTTATTTGACACAAGTTTCCTGCGTTTAACATACCCTGAATGGATTATCTTTGTTTTAATAAATGGGTTAAGTTCAAGCATTTCAAAAGAACGACCCGTTTCATTGCTTTTCGTACCACGACGAGTGCCAAATTAGTTTTCCTGACAGCGTTTTGCTTTATGGGTTAATCGGTGGTTTTATCACAAAATCTGAAATTGCTTTTGTCTCTGTGTGGGAAAAACAACAGCCAACGCCAAGTTGGCCTACATTTTGTCTCTTATGTGCCCTCCTGACTCATTTCAAGTCCAACGGAAAGGGAGAAAACTTTTGTTGAACTTGCATTGATTTGAACACATTTGATGTAAAAATATTCCACATACGCCACCGGATCATATCGCGCCTAACAAACCTTCTCGAAAAGAATCGAAAACTTGCCTGTGCCCGCAGAAGAATATCTGCGCTTTAACTTCATTATTTTACTCCAGATCAACTTGGACAGAAGAATTCGTGTTGGGCCTTCTCCTTGTTGGGCCTGAAATTTATTTTCTTGAGAAATAGCAAACAAGGAAACGAGCATCACCATCATTACACAGCAAAAAGAAACTCGATTCCCCTTTCTGCCTTACTTTTGTGTTTGTGTCATAAGGGTCGACCGAGTTATAGGCTCCCTTGGCTTTGCCTTGAAACTGTCAAAAAAAAACTGTCAGTTGTTAAGCCCAAACCCTCCTCACGAGGGACGAAAAGTTCCAATATACGACGAATCCCCCGAACTTCATTATTTTTTCGGTGGGCATCTCACTAGGATTGCCATAAATTATTATACCCTTCAAGGAAGAAGCGGAAAACAGTGTTGTCAATGAAAACGCAAAAGCATGTGAATGGAACAAAAAAAAAAAACTTTCAAACACATGTCTGCGAAATTCAGCGCCGAAGGAGACAAGAAAAATACAGTTTTCGGGTTCTTTTTGGTGACTTTTTTGGGTGGTTGGGATATTCTGGATTGTGGTACATAGTGGGAAAGCAATATACATAATTCTAATATCATAATGTTTTTGTTTATTTGTTTACCACATATAAAATAAAAAACGTGTGTACTAATCGAAAAATGGCAATATTTAAATTTTCATATTTTTTTGATTAATTTTTGGCGGTTTTTACAATCTTCATAGAAATTGGCACTTTCTAGCTATACACGTTAACACTAATATACATAAAACAATTTAAGATACACCACTACACACACACACACACAAATGCGAACAAGAGAAACACACGCGACAAATAAACAACAATTTACACAGGAATAGAAGAATTAGAAGCAAAATTATTTTCTCTTTTAACAGCGAGTTTGTAATTTATGGTCTGATTCCTCGGTTGTAAATTTTCATTTCAATCCGACAGAGAGAGCGTTCGAAAGCAAAAAAAAAATTAACATTTCACACACTAAAATGTGACATCCTAAAGGTGCGTATAAAAAACCATTCGGAGCAACAGGAGTATCGAAGAGGTGAACAATTTAGCGACAAACTCAAGACTAAAAAGAATAATCTGATAAAAAAGTGAAAGATGAACAAAAATTATAGTTTTTCGCTGAGTCTCGCGACGTTATCCTTTTCGTGTTTTTGCTGCTCGACGCCCGCAAGACAACTATTGGCATTTGGATGGTGGATAGGTCGTTTTCTGTCAGAAAGTTGAAATCGGAAAAAAATTGGTGAGAGCAAACACAAGCGCAAGGATTATTTTATTGGGGGAGTCAGATGAATTCTCCCTGCCCGACTCTGTGTGTATAGTCTCTTTCGTATTGTGGGGGAGGAATGTGTTCTTCCACATCACTCAACTAGGATACACACACAAGCACTCGTTATTAGCACTGGCGCCATCTGACAGTTCACTAAAATGCTATACACAAAAACACGCCCATCATCAGCAGAGGACTACCATGCAAGGGGTCTTATTTGTTGTTGTAAATTCCGAGAGAGTGAAAGTTCATTTTGTGGTAAAATTCTTATCTTTACCGGGAAATTAAAGAGAGGAATTCATTCAATCAGCTGTTTTTGATAAGAATGTTATCGCCAACGTGGTTTGTCGTTGGTTGTGTGGGGGTTGAAAGTTCTCTTAGAACTTTTCACCACTCATGTGGGGTGATGATGTTGGAAAAGCTTTGGAATTTTAAATTGAAAATAGTTTACTGGCAATATTCATTGACCGGAAATGTGTAATGGAAACTGCTCGGAAGTCAGGGACATTAAAAGAGAGCTGTTAATATCTTTTGAAACTTTGCATTCTTTTTTGAATGTGACAGGCAATGTGTCAACAAATTTTTTATACTGTCTGCGTTTAATTGTTCGGAGTACAGAATGAAGAGAAAGCCAAATAAGCTTAAGTTTATATAAGCTCTTTCGGTTTCATGTGCAACTACGAGTTTCTCTATACCTATTAGTTGTTAACAAATCACAATAATTGGAATATATTTCAGAGCTTTTGCGTCCTATTTTTTGGCGTCCAAAATACGTATAACCACGAGCCAGCACACATTAGCAATATGTTTAAGGGGCCATAGAAAAAGAAAAAGTAATAATTTCAAGTCTTTATCATGTTAGTTCGAGAACATAGGAACTGAAGTAACAGAACATCAAATTTTCGACTAGGATTAAAGCGCACGAGTGCTGTAGGGTCCTAAATGTGGTACTCGCAACATAAGCTTTAAGTTTATTTTTTTTAAAAAGTGAATAAGAATTTAAACGCTAGAGGCAGCCCGAAACAAGACGGACTCTGATTCACCACTTTGACTTAGGCAATGCACAAGTTTATTTAAAAACTAAGTTTCAAAAATTTTTTTGGTAATCTAACACACTTTTGACTTTTGATTTTCAGACAGATTTACTTAAACATATATTGCAAACATTTTCAAAATTTCACTCACCGATCGAAAATTCTCGCCTCCTTGAGGACGTTGCCCAAATTGATGTACGCATCTAAAAAGTTCGGATCCAGAGTAACGGCCTTCTCAAAGTGATGAATGGCCAACCAGATCTCTCCTTGTGCATTGAAGACACACCCCAGATTACTCCATGCGACTGCAAATCCTGGGCACGTCTCAATTGCTTTCAAATAACATGCCTAGTTTTTTTTTTATTATTATTTTAAATGAACGAGCATTTTTTTTTGTTCATATACAATTTTTTGATTGAAATAAATAAAGAAATAAAAAAATTATGGTTAGCAACTTTATTATAATATTTTCTTTTTAAAGCAGAAATAAAATATAATAAAACAGAATTCATTTTTTGTGCGGAGAATCTGATGGAAAAAACTACGAGATTTTAGTTTTTTTTTGTAAAATTGTATTTCAAAGCCAAATTATGTTTTAAAAAAATTATGTGTTGCGATTTTTCCATCGTGCGTATTGTCTCCGTTGAATCCTTGTTTTATTTTTGGAAATAAATAAAATATAAAAAGTGTAGTTTTTCTTTTACAACATCTCCAAATTGTTGAGGACTTCCCATCAAAAAAACATAGCAAAGTTTGTGTTATACGTTTGTTTGGCAGCTATGTTGAAAGAAATGTTGCTAGAAACGTTTATATTGTTTCGCGTTATAATATAATGCAAGGACACGAAATCTACGCCGCACCTAATATAAAGTTAGCGCCTGGTAAAAAATAAAAAAATAAATCTCATTTACGCATAATAGTTATTTGTATGCTTATACAAATAAATACAAAAAAAATTACTACGCATATCCGAAATATGAGCAACGATGAGCTGTTTCGAAAAATTACGCCAAAGGGTTGCACTACGCTCTGCGCTGCATTCACATCCTTTTTTCAAGAACACTGTTCAAGTATTTATGTACATAGGTTTCGAAGGTCTTAAAGATGTAATGTTTTGCATTAAAAATGTGTTTAGTTGTTATCGTTTTTGTTGTTCCTTTTTGCAGTTGTTTTTATGTAGTTGTTTTAGAGACTATAGATTTCAATATTAAGCAATGATTTAGTGAACATGACCGTAGAAACAAAGGTGTGTTCGAGGTTTTTGGCACATTTTTCTTGGTACAAGCATAAGGAAAATAAAGTCTTCCAAGTGTAGCAGGAGCAATTGCTTAATAACGCTTTATGACAAAGCAGTAATTCTATTTCTTTAACAAAGCGAGATAGAATAAGAAGTGCGAAGATCCGAGGAAGCCTCCATGTAAAAGTCATTCTATTTCTTTAACAAAGCGAGATAGAATAAGAAGCACGAAGATTCGAGGAAGCCTCCATGTAAAAGTCATTCTATTTCTTTAACAAAGCGAGATAGAATAAGAAGCACGAAGATTCGAGGAAGCCTCCATGTAAAAGAACCCATTTCCAGAAAAATGGAGCACGACCGGCTCAGTTGGTATTCCCTCGTTCAAAGGAGAGATCCTACGAACCCCGTCAAAAAGGCAATGTCAATCAGCATTCCAGCGCAATCGCGAAGGAGAGGAAAGCCTTAACATTCATGGATCACACAAATGCAACGACAACAGCATTTATTTGGCCTCAGTGACGAAGAGATCCAAAACCGGTTGGCCTGCCGGTATATTCTCAGGTCAAATCGGCGTACACCGGGTCAAACCCGGCGTAGAGTGGGAGGGTAATAATCCATTACTTCAGATTATAACCTCGCGCCTAAATGAAAAAGAAGAAAAAGTCATTCTATTTCTAAGAGGACAATAATGATTGTATTTTTCCTTTCTTTGTCTAAACTTCTTTATCTCATCAATAAGAGATTCAATTTTGAATAAGAATCCATATTTTTGAAGTGAATTGTGATGCTTTTATAAAATTTCAAAGTATACATGTTCGATTGATTGAAATGGCCCCTGATGGCAGGCCTCTTATACAAAATGTTTGGTAAATGTTAGACAACTATGTATGTACTTTTGTTTAACAACAGTACTTTTTCCTATAACTTTAGCTTGAAAGAATATATAAAAATTAAAGAAAAATATTATGTAACATTATGCTAAAATTTCTTTTTTTCAAGCAAGACCAATATACAAAAAAAGAATCACAAACGAATATTTATTTAAAGGCTTATTTAAAGCGCTCAACATCCTACTTCTAAACTTTGTTGTAACATAGCACAAGACTGACATTTGCACTATTCCTACTGACCTTAAGTAATGAAATTAACAAAAATTAGATCGAAATCAAGTCATATACATGAACAAGGCTTTATAGTAAATTAACCAGAATAATTCTTTAATTTTTCATTACTAAGGGCCATTGGATGTTTCCCATTAAAAAAAAATCATTAATACAACCTATTTTACCAATAATAGACCTTCGAAACGAGCAATTTATTTAAAATAATTTGGTTTAATTTCGTCAAAGATGTGAATGCTTTTAAATACAACAAGATTAGTGATAATAGTAATAAAAACAAAAACAAGGTGAGGAAAATAAACGGACGTTGATTAAATCATTTAAAAATGTATCATTTTCGAAAAAATAAAATTTTTTAACGTTTTCTTTTTTAAAGAAAGGAGAATTTAAACAAAACAAAATAAATAAAACTCTTTTAATTTTTAAGCTATTTTAAATAATTTAATCAACGTACCGGAGCTACTACGCAATAATGACAACAATGCCGACACGGATGGACAGAAGAATTGGTCTGCTAACGCTGATAATTCTGTTGTGGATAAAAAACGATGACATCGGTCTGATGTCTTGATGAAAGAGAAGCAAGGAAATAAACTTGAAATAGTGCAAGTGTTCATCTGTAAAACTGAGACCCTCAACAAATAAATTTTCTGAAATAACTCTCTTTCTTTGTAATGCAATGATTTCAAGTGAGGGGAGGGGAGTATTATTAATTTTTATCTTTTGATTTAGGAAGCTTGGAAGGGATAGGGATAGGTTTATTATTTTGTAACTTTCTTCTTTTATTTTTTATTTTTATGTTGTCGTCACCATGAAGCACTGTACTTTACCTGTTTGTTGAATCAATCAGGCTTTTTCGTATATCAAACACTGTACAACCACACTGAGAGCCAGGAAATGTGTGTAGGAGAACCCATTACGTAGAAGAATATAATTCTTTTGTTTTATCTATTTAAAAATTGTTCTCTTCCAATTGAAAAATAAAAAAAATAAATGTAAACTACATGAACTAGTATAAAAAATATTACAATGATAAGTTTTTTTTTTCTTTTTGCTTTGTTTTTTATTTTACATGAGGAAGAGAATATTCGCCTGTGATTCATTAATTGTGATCGTAGAAGGCGACATACATAGGTCTACACAAAATGTAACCATTTTTTTTAAAGTTTTTTTTTTTTTTACATCATTGCTAATTGAACACTGAATTCTGATTGTGAATTATTATTTTTAATATGACGAAATCGAGAGTTACACTGAAATCGATTAGGTGAGAAATAAAAAAAAATGTAAATTAGAAATGAACTTCTTGATTAATGGCATTTTTTTATATTTTGTCTTTCTTTTTAAAAATATTTGTTGTTTTTATTCTGTTTGTGTTAAATCATTCTATTATAATATATTTCATGCATTCCAAAATCTACAAGCTCAAGCACTAATGTCATCAAAAAAGCATAGGGAAGTATAAGAGTTTTGTTTTCTTCTTTTTATAAATAAAATCAATTATTATTATCAAAATTAACTTAACAGTTTGGCAAGAATGTTTTAATGTTTTAGGAGTAGCTACTAACTCCTACCCCTTTGGGCTTAGTACGATGATTGTACGATAATTTATTTATTTAAATTATTGGAGCATTCGTATACCACGAAACGCGACAATTCTCTATTTGGACCGTATGAGGACAATTTTTATGCATCCATTTAAGAATCAAAAGCATTCCAAAACGATTTTTGGAGAAGACGATATAATCAGTATGAATAAGAAAAACTAGTTAAAAGCCCTGACAGCTGGCTTCAGAAAGTTATCTCCTGGGCTTGGACACTCACGATGTCCAGCTGAACTCCAAATTAAGTTCATATTATTGGGACCTTCATCATTTAAGTGATAGCCTGCCGCGTCGAAGCATGAGCCTTAGGTAAAGCGGCAAATTTGGTCGTTTTGGAATAAGCATTTTCTTTAATTTGAAGTAGACGTTTATGCAAGGAACTTCATTGCTGAAGACTTGTTTTGGTTTAGTCTTTCAAGCTAGTCTAAATGGTAGTTTTGTTTTAGCTCACAGTAAATGGTCGCGTCAGTAAAAATAACTGCAGCAGAAGTGTAACATATTTTTGTACATATCTTTAGAGAAGAAAAGTTTTCCCAAAGTGATTTCCATATTTCCCACATGATTTCTGCACAAAAACTGTCTAATGCCCAATTTTTTTAACAGAAAATTTCTTAATTTATAATTTTAAAAATGTTTTCACTACACTAAATTTTCCATCGAAATATAAGGTTTACTTTGAATTCACTTGTGTTAAATGAATGATATATTATTTTTTGAGAATTTTTAACAATATCAACTTGAAGGAATTTTGACTGATACATAAAAAACAAATCAAAAACCGCAGTTGATATTCTTAAATAAACTCCGCAGCTTGAAGTTACACAGAAAGAAAATAACGAACGCATACCCTAACTACAGAGGCCATTTTATATGAGTTTACGCATAAATACCTGCAAACATAATTCTTATACATTAAACAAAAAAAAAATTATACAATTTACGCAAATTTTACGCCAAGGGTTATGAGCACATATCAACCTCGCATGGACCTAGAGATATGGATGCACATCCATTCTCAACAGCTTTTCCCAGCACTTTGCCTATTCACTAGGTGGAAGGTGGGAGACAAACGAAATTAAAATCTAATCGATAAATGGGGAACCATGGAAAAAACATGAAAATGAACAAAGACAAAACAAGTTTTTTTTTTACAAATAAAATACCAATTGAATTGAAAGCCTTTTCAATTTAGCTGAGTCAGGAAAATCTAACTGAAAAGGAAGTTATTTTATGCTTACGTTCTCATCCGTTACAATGAAAACTAAGCAAATGGAATATTTTGTTATCAAAAATGTTATTGTCAGTCAATTCATTAAGGATAAAAAAAAATTATAATAAGAAGTGTAAATGAATTCAAAGTTATTTAGAGGATTTATACAGTATCAACGAGCAAGTGTGCACGGGAAAATTTAGTGTTTATCAAGGGAACATTTTATTTTTCAGTTTCCCTATGCTTTTTCGTGTGTAAAATAAATATAAAAATTTTAAATAACGCAAAGCTTTACAACATTCACTCTGGAAATGTAAATAAATATATAAATATATTGCGCGATAGTGTGTGTAATTTTATAACATTTTGTAAGAAAATATTTTAATATTGTTAGACAATTGATTCATACCTTAGCCTCTTCTAGTCTACCAAGAGCTTTTAACAAATTTCCCAAGTCACTGCGGACGCAATACAAATCCTGAAAAAAATAGAAGTATTTATTTATTATTTCTTCCCTATGTAGGTGGAATAAGTGTTTAAAAAAACAGTCAGTGGATAATAATAATTTTGACTTACGAACAGGGTACGGTCCTGCTAACTTTACCGCAAGCGAGTACTGCTTTAACCAATTAAGCTAGCGGTGATCGGTTTATATTTTGTCCAAATTCGATCTCACTGGTTTTGCCTTACGTATTGTGAATTTATTTCTATTTGTTATAACCGGCCCAGCATACATTAATTTTAATGCATAGTTTGTAACACTGTGAAATAATCACCGTAGAACCTCTTAGACGTTTAAGAGATATGATCGAGACCGACAGGTGAATCGATCAAGCCATGTCCGTCCGTTCGTCTTTATTTATGAAGGTTTTAGGTTTTCAAATTCAACTTGGAAAGCTGAAAATTGGTTGAATCCGCCAACGGCCACGCCCACTACTGGCTTTAATGTGAGACTACCTCTATTTCACATTTTTAGTGATGGTGATGCTGGGTGGTGATGCTGGGATGAAAGTAAACGTGAACAAATCGGAAGTGATGGTTGTTTCCCGAACTCCTGTGCAGTGTACCCTGCACATAAATGGAGTTCCATTAAAACAGGTGGAGAAGTTTAAGTATCTCGGGGTCTTTTTCACGAAAGATGGGAGGAGTGATACTGAGTTGTCCTGTAGAATTGGCCAAGCAGGAGCAATAGTAAGGGAACTGCGCCGGCCGGTCATCAGGAAAGCTGAGCTTGGAGTGAAAGCAAAGATCTCAGTTTTTAATTCAGTGTTCGTTCCGACCCTCATCTATGGTCATGAAATTTGGGTAATGACCGAAAGAATTAGATCGCGGGTACAAGCTGCCGAAATGAGATTCCCGAGGTGCGTTACTGGTGTTACTCTAAGGAATAGAGTGAGAAGCGTCAGCATTCGTGGGAATCTTAATGTTGAGCAGCTACTTCTCCGAGTGGAGCGGTCGATTCTTCGATGGTTTGGACACGTTGTTCGCATGCCCCCTGACAGACTTTCTAGACAGGTCATGCTAGCCGAGATGCGAGCGCGTCGCCCCCCTGGTAGGCCAAGAAACAGGTGGTGGGATCAGGTAAAGAACCTCTCTGAGTCCCGCCTGGGGATTGCGCCGGAGTCTCTTGAGTTGGTGGCGGAGGATCGAGAAAGATGGAAGGACCATTTAGCCACCCTCGCTCCGCGACCCTTTTAAAGGATAAGCGGCATTTGAAAATGATGATGATGACGCTTTTTCTCATAATTATAAAGAACTAACAAATAATTGACTTTAATTTTTAGTACACGCTCATTTTGGTGGCGTAGCCAACACAAAAAATTGACATACAAGATATGAATTCGGGCCAAAAAACTTAGATTTGGTGTTACGGTAAATGGGGACGGTTAGTCACTTGTAATACTTACTCACTTGTTTTTTATGTAATCTTTTGTCGTGATCATCATAAAAATTAAATTGGATTCGCTCTGTTTGACAATTATTCTTCTAGGCAAAGAGGCAATTTAAGGATCATGTTCTCCTGATTTTGCGCACATTCATGAGGGATAAAAAGGTACACGTTCACTGAAATGTCAAATCAAACGTATACAAGTACGTGGCATGGCTTAATCAATGGACCTCTTCTAAAAGTGGGCCCGTCGTCTGCTAGGCATGCAATGGAATGGAACGCATTCACTCAAGGTAGCAGAAGAGTAGGTCGATCCCCAACAAAGTGGGGATTAGTTGAAGAGAGCTAAGACACTTTTCTTAATACCCCACATAATGGCGGTAAACGTGGTAGCTTTCTGCTTCATTAGGAGAAACAGGAGTTTTTAGATGCAAATGTGTAAGAAAAAGGAAAGAATTTGCGCACAGAAAATGAAGCAACTTTTAAAGCTTAACAGAATTTAGATTCTAAGAATTTCTTAGTTTTGGGCCACTGTAGAGGCACAAGTAAATCATATGAGGATGAGGTTAACAGAAGACAAACTATGCAGAATGTGCTAAGTAAAACAAAAGCGTTATTTAGGCAAATTTTGCCCACAGGCTGCCTGCATGGCATTGAGATCAATCAGAAATCTAGAAGTATTTTCTCTACAAGGCTAATTCGCTCGCACAATATTAGTCAAGTGTTTCGCCCCTCTTAAAATTGCGATACATTTTACCACGAGGATCATTCAAAAATAAAAGCTCGGTGACAGATTGTTGTGAATCCTGGACTGGCCAACCTCCATGTATGCATTGTATACTCCAAAATTTATACAACCTCAAAACTTTTGCTGCACCGGATGGCAATTGGGAAGATTTTTGGGACCGATTTAACCCTAGTTTTTGCCAGGCTCTCGCTGTAAGAAGACCATAAAAAGGTACAAGCATAATTTCAGAGGTCAAAGGCTAGAACCCAATTTTAACCCAAACGTCCTGCGTGAGTAAGCAAACATAGTAACCACTACGCAAATGCAGTCACGGGGAACTTTTATACGATACCTTTTTCCTACACAATGAATCCAGTGTGGGCTTAGAACGGAAACACTCTGGTGTCAGATGGTTCTTTTTTATACCGAATTTTCAATATATCGAGTTTCAAAAATAAACTGTATCGCGTATAATCGCAACGGCGTTTGCTGAGACAACGTATTCCACGAATAACTTTAAAAAAAAATTATCAAAACCTCAGCATGAGCTCTATAGACAGGCGACTGTCATAGACTGAACTATTTTGTTTTGTAACTCAACATTGCAATAGACAATTGCTTTTTTAATAATGGGTACAAACCCTATCTTTAAAGTCTTAAATTAATGGCCGAATCAAGCTCGATACTAAATATATATAATAAAAGGTTTCATCTTCAAAAGCATTTGTTTATGTTGATAAAATCGCAAAAAATGTATCTAAGATAAGTTTAGACCAATTTGTTTGCTATATTTCGTATTTTGTTTACTTACTGGGTTGTATTGCAACGCAGTCACATATGCTTGCACCGCTGACTCCATGTCACGCGCTGCAACCAAAGCAGCCGCCAAATTTATGTATCCATCAATAAAGTCTGGCTTCAAGCGTACTGCCCGGCGATAGTTCTCCAGTGCCTCTTGAAGTTGTCCACGCTCCTTGTATACGTTACCGAGATTACTAAAAATTTATATTTATCTAACTGTCCATTTCATAAATGCTTATAAAAAATTTATGTACCTGTAAGCCTCAGCCAGTAATGGATTTTGTTTAATTGCCAGTGTCGAAAACTGAGCCGATTTGTCTAGACGTCGACATTGGAAATGAATCGACGATAATAGCAATAGAACTCCTGTATTTGTGCTATCTTGTCTCCAGAGTTGCATGCAATGTTTCTCAGCATTTTCATAGTCCACTGCTTGGTACTCTCGGTGGGCCAACTCAAGAAGACCTAGTAGAGGATTAAATGCTTTTTGAAATACTGTTAGGGGGATATGCGTGTTTGATTTAGGGAAATGATAATGAAATAAGATTCTTTTTTTTTCGGTCGTTTGTTGTGTGGAGAAGTTTATTTTTACCCAAAAATTTGAAAATACACAGGAAAAGGTGTCCTCATTAATATCTTTTCTTATACATAAAATGGATTAAAGAAATATACTACTACACATGATTTTTAACTGTGAAAAAAAACTCAAATAAATAAAAGAGAAATGAAAATGTTTTATAATATTCACTAATATTTACGATTATTCTACACAAAAAGTATAAGTGCTATCATAATAAAAAGCAATATATTTTAACTACACACAAAAATCTAAAAAATATAGGAATAATCTACATAAAAATTGCAAGAAAATTTAAAAAGCAAAAAAGGTTCTTTGTAATGATAAAAAACGATTCGAAATATTTTATTACGTTTTCTCACATTAAAAATGAATAAATAAATACAGATGTAAATTTTTAGATTTATAATATACATTCGATTGTTATTTATATATAAATGATATCAAAAGACACTTGGATATACACCTCAACATGACTGCAATTAAGAAACAAGCAAAAACTAGATTTTTGTTAAAGATTTATATTTGCTCGTCCAGTGCAATGGGCAATGCACTTCAGGTTTTTTTTAACAAAAATTATTTTGTAGCAAAATGTGTAACAAGTGTAGCAAAATGTAGGTAAAAACAGCACAAATAAAAAGTGTTCGTTCGCCATATATACTTAAAAGTAATATTGTTGCAAAATGTATAAACGCAAATATAAAAAAATAAAAGGGAAATTATTGTTTTAAAATAAATAACAATGATTGATTGATAGGGGCAGATTATACCCAAGTATTTTTATTAAAAAAGCTTCTACTTTTGTTTAAAAACAAAAAATGCGTCGAATTTGTTAGGGCGGCTCAGCTCGAGTATTTACTAACAAACAAAAAATTACAAGGAGTTAACTGCCCTTGAGTATGTACCGAAATATTTTCATGTGTAGCATGC
The DNA here is from genome assembly GCA_947623515.1 of Neoascia interrupta. Taxonomy (NCBI): domain Eukaryota; kingdom Metazoa; phylum Arthropoda; class Insecta; order Diptera; family Syrphidae; genus Neoascia; species Neoascia interrupta. The sequence goes on from OX392462.1 coordinate 25,814,669, forward strand.
ATATAGTTGCTTAAGCTTAAAAAGCAAAATTCTCGATCAACTCGATGTGCCGTGCTGTGGTGTAATGGACAGTTGATGCGCACTACACGGAAAGTTTGGATCAAATCCCACCTCTCTTATTTGAAAATAAGTATTTCCATGGCTCGCGGAGGTGGGCGGAGGTCAATAAACTTTCCGAGAGTAACATTTGTCAGCTAAATCTTCTCAAAATGCCATTCGAATTCGGGAAAAAATTAAGGTCTCTTGTATGTGACAAAAACAGCACACACAGCATACATGATTGAGAAGTTGGGCCTGGTGCACCTCGACGCAACATTATCTTGTTTTTTTAATACACTAGATAAATGAGTCAACCATTGCTACCAACTTTCGGAGATTACTGATTAAGTCGTATTTTACCTTTAGTGCACCTGTCCTAAGAAGAGAATTGTACACAAATTTAGAGTAAAAAAGTTACGTAGTTACGTAGTGTTATAGATCTCACAGCTTTTCGGCTGTGAGACAAATCAAATGCACTCTTCAGTATGAATTTTTTTAGGTTATAAAAGCCTAATAGCATAAAAGCAATTAAGAAACACGTTTGATAAATTTTTATTTTTTTATTAATTATTTGATATTGTTTGCTCATGGTTGTAAAAAATAAACTATTCCCCTGTTAACATTTTCTTATGCCCGGCAGAGTGAGCTCCAGGTGAAACAAAGGAGCAGTTGCAGAGTGCAGGCCTAACTCTCTTAACAAAGTTATTGGAGTCTTAGGCTCTCGAAATCATTGACATACAAAGAAGTTTGAGTTTTTTTCACTCCAATTAATCCTGGAGTAATCCCACCAATTTTGCGAGGTAAACCGAGATTAAGTCCAGGTAAAAATCTACTGAAAAACTAATTTCTGGGGTTTCAATTTTTCAGATGATCTCGCACTTGAAAAGCGGCCTTTGCTTTTTGCACCATGAGTATACATATTATTATAAGGACGTGTGCCATTATCAGTCAAATTTTAGATCTTTGTTATCTTGTTAATAGTAGGATCTTGTTAGTGCGCCTTATGAGAAAGTATTTTTTTTCAATCCTTATATTAATTTTTCCCATTATATAAAAGTTGCACAATAGCTTTAAAGCATCTGTAAATGAGCCTAAACCGGGGTTTTCATCATCGAAAATTGCTCTGTACATTGCGTATATTTTTTTTTTTAAGCAAATTGTAGCAGGTACTTAAGACAACTCATGTAGTTTGATTTGAGTGCAACAAGATCAAAATTGTTTATGAAAATGATAATCAGGTTTTACGAATAAAATAAATAAAATAAATAGAGTGGCGCAACAGCTCGAGGTGAACCAGGGCCAACTTCTCAACAATGTATGCTGGTGTGTTAATTTCTTTACATACAAGGGGACCTACAATTTTTTGCCGCATCCGAACGGCACTTTGAGAATATTTTCAAGACAAAATGATACTCTCGTAGGGCTTGTCAGACCCTCGCGGAGGTGGGGACCGTGAAAAAGAACAAGTCTTTTTTTTTCAGGTGACAATGGCAGGATTTGAACCCAGACCTCCGGCGTAGTAAGCACACACACTAACCACTACGCCACGGCACCCCGTTTCACCCCGTTTTACGAAAAGGGACGCCATAAGACGAGTCTCAAATCCTTTTCTTTAAATGCAAAACTATAACGACAATTGATTTGCTGTCTGTGACAAATGTTTTCATGACTTTTGCATGATAGTAAGAATCTGAATATATTTTAGGTCGTTGTAGCTGCGGACTTAGATATCGGCATAGAAATGCTATGCACCAAAGTACTGCGTTTTGGAGATAATGGCCAACATTTGATACAGATATTTTAAGAACAAAAAATGTTTGAAGCAAAGAACTCCAGGCTAGAAAAGGGCTTTATTACCTACTAAAGTCCTGACATTTACCGGATGCGCCATTTTTTATGTCTGTATGTGAAAATTGAATAACTTTTGAAAAAATAAACTGATTTTTCTATAACGATTTTTTTTTTGTCTAAACGGTTCCCTACAAAATTATTCGAACTAGATTTCGAGTACAACATCAATCAAGAAGCCGCCTCTTTAGTCCAATGCAAAATGAGTTTCTGCATTTTCAATCATTTTTTAGGTGGAATAGTGATGATTTAACTACGTAAGAAATGATTTCACTACGCACATACACTAACGTTAGTGTGTGTGCTTGCTACGCCGGAGGTCTGGGTTCGAATCCTGCCATCGTCACCTGAAAAAAAAAAGACTTCTTTTTCACGGTCCCCACCTCCGCCAGGGTCTGACAAGCCCTCCGAGAGCATCATTTGTCTTGAAAAACTTCTCAAAGTGCCGTTCGGATTCGGCAAAAAGTTGTAGGTCCCCTTGTATGTAAAGAAATTAACACACCAGCATACATGGTTGAGAAGTTGGCCCTGGTTCACCTCGAGCTGTTGCGCCACTCTATTTATTTTTATTTAGTGATGATTTCAGCACGAATGTTTGTTGTGCTCAACTCGCCTATGCCCCGAGGCTTGTTGACGTACACTTTACAATAATCCCAGAATAAATAATTCAATGTTATTCAATCTTTACAATCTTCGAATCAGAGATGGCGCACTCTCTATGAAAAATTTTGTAGGTTCCTATTTGCTTTAGTGGACCAAAATCAAAAAAAATGCTATGAATGTTATATGGTCCCCTTATTTGGTCACATTACATTTTCCTGTGGCATAAGAACTAATATTCACCTGGATGGTGTGTGTGTGTGGGTAGAAGATAGACTAGAAGTACAAAACAAAAAGACTTAGTTTCCCAAGCTAGCAAAGCGAATTTAGCCTATAGCTTGCGAAATAGCCCCACAGGTGACAAGCGAAGCTTCGATTCCCAACAATGTGTATTTATACACATAATAAGTCCATACTGTACTCTCGAAATTTTCCGTTGCCATTTTTAGAGATATTGCTAAAGACAATAACTGCATACTTTGTTTTGGATTTTTATTAATCTAGAATATGGATCGTGCAGTTGCCTGGGTAGGAAATCAGAAAATTAACCAAACGTCAAAAGCAGCGCTAAATCATTGCGGGGTTTGAGTCAAATTTAAGTGGTATTTGAGCTATTCGCATTCCCTTAGCAAATATGACTCGAAGTAACTTGCAACTACGTACTCAACTCATTCATTAAAACACAAAAAAAAAAAACGTTATACATGAAAAACATGTAAAGAAGAATAAATAGCAACGTGCTAGTTTTAACCCAATCTATCGTCAATCCCGTCACGTTGCTATTTACCATTCTTAATTTGTTTTTCTTCTTCAACAAATATTTCTTGTGATCAAACAACAAATTGGCATTTATTAGCTTCGATTAACTGCCCCGAAATTATACTAGCGCTGGAAAAAATAATAAAAGATTTTATGAAAAACATTTAAGTTAATTCTCAGCATACGCTACTTACGTGGTTGAAAATACCGTTTCGACAAAACTGAAAGTAGTACAAAGCAAAACGATTCCCAATTAGTTAAAATTGCCCAAATCAAGCCAACGAGCAAAAGTATCATTAAAATATATATTTATAAGAAATGCATATGGATATTTATTATATAATAATGCTTATTTTTTGTTATATTATTTACGTATAAAAAAAATAAAACTTACGAATATATCGGCGAATTTGATTTATATTGTCTGCGTTATCTTAAAAAAAAAAATAATAACAATAATAAAGAGAAACTAATAAATTCGGAGATTGCCAAATGCAATATACACTATATTGGGAGGATATATATATATATATGCCATTTGGTACGTGGGATTAGTGAAGAAGTAATTGATAGTACATAATTTGTTGTTAATGAGGAAAATCAATTGGACTTACCCTTGTGCGAAACCCTGAAATTTTGTTTTGGTTCTACATGAAGAAACATTCAAGCAATGAGTTTAATAGAATTCAGTTCTACGATTACAGAATAATAACAACCGATTAGGAGGTAAGTGATTTTTGTTTTGTTTTGATAACGTAATAGTTGAAAGATTACGAGAGATTACTTGTTTGTATAGTAACGAAAAAGGAAATACTACATGTTGCATTTTTTTTGCCTTCTACTGCAATACTTACATTGTTTTGTAATTTCGCTGAAGTCAAAAACACTCAAATAAGTTTGTAATTCGTAATGCGTATTGATAAAGCTAGGTAATTGTTGAAATATAAATAAACTATGCAAAAGTAATCTTTATCTGTTACTTACTTATGGAACACGAAACTTATCAAGTCACGTTATTTCACAGAAATGTGAGACATACCTTCCTAACAATTGGTGCTATTCATCTATAAAGATCCATAGTTCATCTATATAACATATAAATTTAGGGTTATCCTAAGGAAGCAATTGAGCTAGCAGCTCTTTTAAGACAGTACGTGTGTTGGCAGGATCTCAAAGCACACAAGTTTGGGTTAAAGAATGCTTTCTTAAAGTACTGACAATAATTACGAAATTTATAAAAATATGTAAATACAGCTCGGAAATATACAACGCCACTGTTGTATTAAATATTTATTTTTTAAAAGAGCAGACTTTTGTTTATTTAATAATTGTTTGTTACTTGTTAATTATGCACTTTTAAAGAAAAAAAAAACAAAAACTTAGGCACTAAACAAACAGGCAGATAGAGCCAATTCATAAATGAGAATGATAGGGTGATAACTGATAAGAAAATTCTTTGTTATAATCAGCCGACTTGATTAGGACTTGTGAAGCGCTATGGCAAATATAGAACACGTGACTATTTGTTGTATAAAAAACCTTGTAGGAATTAAGACGGAAATGCGTCGCCCTTCGTCTACTGCTTAAAGCAATATAGAAGCAATAGTTCCACATCGAAATTTGAAAAATATTTTAGTGTGGAACTGCTGCTAAATGCATAGCAAAAGAAAAGAATCTGCCAACCGACTAGAAAAGAAGCCTAATGCCTCAGTCAAAAATTGAAGCCAGCATCGCGACAATTTAGGTTTACAGCCATCTCAAAAAAGGGTCTGTTCTGTTATCTGTATAATAAGGTCTGCGTGTATAGGAAAAAGGTGGCCTAAGATGCATATGAGGAAACGTGTCGCATTGATTTCATCAGGGTAAATCGAAGAAAAGAGAAAAAAAAATTGCGCATAATACAGTCTTTTAACTCAAGGAAGATCAAAAGTCTGAAGTTCGAAACAAAGCAAGAGAATTTTATAAAATGGCTGCAGATTTTATAACTGAAACGCAGACTCTTTGTTATAGGAAGAAAATTAAACTGTAGACATTTTAATTCTCCTTCAATTTTGTGCGTTTCAATAATTAGCGTAGAAATGTCCTAAATCCGGAGATGCAAAAATGTTAAGTGGTTTTCAGCCGATTTTCACCGTAGCACCTTACATTCTAGGTAGAAGTAAGGATTTTTTTTGGTCGAAAGAAACTTGATTTAAGTTGGCAATGAAAGCATTTTAGCCTTGAATAGCTTAGGTCAGATTAGGTTGGCTGGCTGCCCCGCTAGGAAGGAGCACACTTAGACCAAAGGAGGTCCATTGTGATATCACTTGTAGGACCGGAGTTACCAGCCCGAGGACTAAAATGGCTCCCACCCAAACGGGTGGTTTTTTTGGGTAGGAGCGGTCTAGGCAACATGTGACGGTGTAAATCTGTACCGAAGGTCACCAATCAATTGTTGATTGGTTGAAAACTTACCCGAGGGTAATAGAGGCTGGGGGTAACCGTTTCGGTGTGAACCAGAAGAGAGACAGTGAGAGACTTCCTGAAGAAAGGGTGGCCTCGTTACTGTTGGACTCCAGATGGGAATTCGCCTTGAGGATGGATGGGCCGGGGTTGATAGGATTTAGGGGCGAGTAGCTTGGGGTAGAGGGGTAACCTATAGAGGGAGGTGTAAGGTCACTGGGGAATGGTTTCTATGTGGGAAAAGCCGGCAGGGGCAACAAATTTCGGTATAAGTCGATGCCAATTGCTTCTCTCCTAAGAATTATCCTCGAGGATGGAAACGTGCAGAGGTAACCGAATTCGATGTAAACCCTTGCAGGGGAGGAATACCCAGGCAAGAAGCTGATGTAGGATAACCGTCTTCGGTATAAACCCGTACTACAGACGACTCATGTTAAATTGGTGGGAAGGGGATGTGGAATGGGACGGTAGGGGTAGCCGAAACGGTATGAACCCGTACCAGTGGGAATTATGTGCTGGTGATCCCATGCGAGTGGAGGGGTGAGGGCAACCGAAGCACTATAAGCCCACACCGGTCCAGCCCTGAGATTGGAGAGGTAGGGGTAACCGAAGCAGTATGAACCCGTACCAGAGGGGAATATGAACCGGTGTTCCGGTGTTCCATAAGAGCGGAGAGGTAAAGGCAACCGAAACGGTATGAGCCTTATGTCAATTTTACGTCGTTGATTCAGTTGCTGGTTCAGTTGCTAAAAAAAAATGGTGCCGTTTGGGTTTCAGTTTCTAATGTATGGGATTCTGTTTCTGTTCCTGTTTTACGTTGCCTGTGACAGCGCGGCTTTAACCAGGAGGGGTATATTTAACGCTCACTGTAAGGTCATCATGAATGCTGAGCTTGGAGTGAAGATCTCAGTTTTTAATTCAGTGTTCGTTCCGACCCTCATCTATGGCCATGAAATTTGGGTAATGACAAAAGAATGACAAGATTGACTTGATGACAAATTTGGGTAATGACAAGATTCGGTACAAGCTGCCGAAATGAGATTCCTGAGGTGCGTTGCTGGTGTTACTTTTAGGGACAGAGTGAGAAACGTCAGTATACGTAGGAATCTTAATGTTGAGCAGCTACTTTACCGAGTGGAGCGATCGATTCTTTGATGGTTTGGACACGTTGTTCGCATGCCCCTGACAGACTTCCTAGACGGGTCATGCTAGCCGAGATGCGAGTGCGTGGCCCAGAAACAGGTGGTGGGATAAGGTAAAGAACCTCTCTGAGTCCCGCCTGGGGATTGCGCCGGACTCTGTTGAGTTGGTGGCGGAGTATCGAGAAAGATGGAAGGACCATTTAGCCACCCTCGCTCCGCGACCCTTTTAAAGGATAAGCGGCATTCGAAAATGATGATGATGATGACTGTAAGGTGCTCCATCTCCCACATAGAGTTACCATGTGCAGAAGGGATGGGTTATGTGATTCACAATTAGGCGTTTAGCCAGTTTGAGTCCTCTTTAAATGTAGCCGCGCTAGATCATTTAGATCACCAAAGAAGTATTTGCCTAAAGTTTTCCTTCTCAATGTTGATAGAGCGGGACAGTTGCACAGAAGATGAACCAAGGTCTCTTCATCCCCGCAACTTCTGCAGAAATCGTTGAAGGAAGCACCAAGTCCTCTGGCATGCCGCCATAACAGACAGTGGCCTGTCGGGGCCCCAATTATCTTTCTTCTTGTATACAGCCAGAGTATGGCTCTGGGTTTGTAAGCTATTTCCAGAGCCATACAGCTTACAAACCCAGAGTATGGGCCTGGAAATAAGAGTCATGCTTCTAGAACTAACTGAAAAATTGTATTTTTTATTTTAATTGATCAATAGTTTTGCTTTACTCTTGCGTAACTATCACCTTCAAACGTCTGTCTGTCTGCGTACGTACATTTTTAAATTACTATACCTGTCATAAGGACTTGAGGACTAAGGATAATTGATAATTGGGCAGCGACACAGCAAGATGGTAACCGGCCAGGGCCATCGATATCTAAAAAAGATGTGAAACTTCTCCATCATTACCAGCCCTGCAAACAAACTGTGCCTAATCGGATTGACAAAAGAAAAGATAATGAAAAAGTAGGTAGTTACAGATTGTGTCCAGATATCTGAGGTAAGCACGGGTATCCCGGGAAGTGGAACCAAAGAACGACCTCTTCGACAAGGTTCCTAAAAATGGCTACACTAAGTTCCTACAGTCAGACTGAAGCACTATACTCCCGTAACTAATTCCAATATTGACAAATGGGTATGATCAATACAGGTAAACAATCTTATCTTATGACTAAGCGACTAATACGTAGTTGCTTCCCTTCTTTAGCACAGGTGTGTATGATCGCCCATTACCTATTTAAAAAATAGAAACTTAACAAAAGCAATAGTAATTAATACCTACTGCTCGAAGTGGCTGCAGTACGGGAAACAATTCACGAACGATAAGAAATGAAATATAACTTTTTTGTCTAAATTTATTTTAGTCATCGCCGCTGTGCCTGACTCCGGTTCAGACTTTTTGCATGCGACAAGCATAATAAGATACCGCTTCAGCGCTCATGTGCAAAAAACAACCCCTGACCACACGATACCAAGCGTTGTTTTCGTCAAAAATTTAAATGCATTATGGCTTATCCGTCGTCGCACTTAAATGCGGAGCAGCCAACAACCTAGTCATTGCTTCCATTGTTTTTTAATTTTTAGTTTTTTTTTTTGCACTTACACAAGGTGTAATCGCAAATATAACACCATGTAGCTTTGTTGGTATACAGTTAAACAGTGTTGAAACAATTTCTAAAATTCATGCATAATTTTCGTAACAAAAAAAACGCCATTTATTAGAGTTTATCCTTATCTACATACAAACAGCTCATGTAACTCAAAATATAGCTAAAATATGTTTTTGTTGTTTTATTACCCAAGCGACCTTGAACTTCTCCACACAACTTTAAAAAAACGACCTTCCTCGACACAACTTCTATAGGTGCGTACAAAAATTTAAAATTTTCCTCTGAAGTACTTACCCACGGAGGACAATGGCTGATTGTCGGTCATTTTAGCTGAACTTGCACTATTTGCGGCCGCCGCAGCTGCCTGCTGCTGCTGTTGTTGTTGCTGTTGGAGGAGCTGCTGCTGTTGCTGGGACTGAGCTTGCTGCTGCTGCTGCTGTTGTTGTTGCTGCTGTTGATTCAGACTTTGCTGTTGGGACTGCATTGCGTTGAATGCGTTCTAGTCTGGTGTGGTTAGTTGAAAATCGATTTTTTGTATTTTGAAATTTACGATTTTCTATTTCGTCCCTGTTTGCACAAGATTGGATGACGAAAAGTGAAAGAAAATCAAACGATTAACAACGCGTCAATTTTGGGCTTATGTTTATTGGTAGTGGTGTTCTTTTTCGCTTCTCCTTTAGTCTTGAAAAAAAGTCGATGAATGGAAAATTACGAAACATCCATCTATACCGTTGGGCAAATATTTTTTTTTTACTACGGAAAATTTTCTTTAGTTTTTCCTGATGCTCGATTAGTAATTATTGTTCTTTCTGTTTCACTTGAATTTTCTTTTTGTTGCTATTTTTGTCAAAATTAGTATTTTTATGGGCTTTTATCGTGTAGTGTGATCGTTTTGTTTTTTTTTTTTTTCTTTATAAAATTTTCCATTAACTTGGTGGTGTGCGGTGTTAGTGGATTTGAGTTGAACACTTTTTCACTCTTGTGAAGCACAAAATTTGAGGTGAAAACTTTAGGTAATCTAGTTAAGAAATTCACTTTGTAATATGCACTGGATGGTCAGAATTGCAAGGCAAACAAATTGAAAATGTTTTTTCTTCAAAAATTACAGGTAAACTATTATTTTTCACCGAAATTGGAAATTGCACTCCAACCTCGCTTGTGGAAAAAATTCAGTAATACAAAATGTCTAGCCAAGGGTGGTAAGAAGCATTTTGTCTCGCTCTAATCTGACTGTCGTTTTTCTAATGACAGGGATGTTATACAACTGCGGAAAAGATTCTTTTCCCACCGTGGGTAAATTGTGCGGGAATCAATCAACTAAAGTGATTTGTGATAGGTGATGTTACAAATCGCAAAAAATTGTCTGCGTAGACTGTGACTGTTACAATTTTCTGATGACAGCCCAGCTCCATAGGCTTGGAAAACACGACGACAGAAAAACGCGCGATAAAAAACAGCGAGATTTTCTGCAGCAAGCATACTCAACAATAATTTTCCGTGCGGTTGCTGTCAGTTTTGATAAAAAATTTATGGCGTATTCTTTTAAAAACCAAGCTGCCACACCGAGCTGTCAAATAATGCTCGGTGTATGCGACGATTCCAGTGTGGTGTACACTCACTTTTTCCTTTACACGAGGAACACCGGCTTCTCCGAAGGAAAAAGAGAGAGCACGAGAAGCGCGCGGTTGAAGAGATAGAGATATGTTACAACAGGAATGAGGTTAGAAAGTTTTACCAAAGGATCAAAAGGTCATGCCCAGGGTATAAACTTCGAACTGAAGCCTGTAAGGACCATCAAGGGAACATCGTTGTAGAATCGCTGTCGGTGCTGAGAATTTGGAAAGACCACTTCTGCAGACTGTATAACGGCGAGGACGAACCAAATACCGCTGTCAGGCAGAACGAACCATTCAACCCGGGCGAAGACGTTACCGACGAAGCATACGATGCCGCCCACCCGACCTGGAGGAGGTGAAAGTAGCTGTGTCTAAGCTCAAGTGCAACAAAGCAGCCGGAGCAGACGGCCTAGCTGCCGAACTTTTTAAATCCGCTGGCGATGAGCTGGTTAGGAGCATGCACCAGCTCATCTGCAATATATGACGACGAATGGAACCTCAGCATTGTTTGCCCGATCCTGAAGAAAAGAGACCCTCTGAGTTGTGCCAACTACAGAGGCATAAGTCTTCTTAACATCGCATACAAGATCTTTTCTGCTGTACTGTGTGTCAACAATCTAATAGGCACATATCAGTGTGGCTTCAGGCCAGGAAAGTCCACCATCGATCAAATATTCACACTGCGGCAGATCTCGGAGAAAATCAAGGAATTCCAAATCGATACACACCACCTCTTCATCGATTTCGAGGCCGCGTATGACAGCATCTATAGAGACGAGCTATATAGCGCAATGTCTAGTTTTGGCATCCCTGCCGAACTCGTCAGTCTGTGCAGGGCAGAACGACAAAAACACGACACTTCGTGTTGGTCTCGTTCGAACGACACCGATGCAGTCATCACGTTAAGAGTTTTGCTTTGACTTCATTTTGTTTTTTTTTTCATTTCGTAGCGTGATTTTGTTGGCGTCGGTTTTTTGTACTTTTTACTTAAAGTTAATTTAGCTTTGAGTTTGAGATATAAAGTATTTTTTTTTTTATCGATTTTATACAATTTTAGTCGCGTTGAAAAAAATAACGAATGAAAATTTGGTCGATCACTTTACATACACAATCAAAGCTAAACCCAGCCTCCACCGTCAAATACGACGGTGGCGAAAATTCGAGTTCGGACACACGGTGGCAGAAAAATTCGTGTCTAGTTGCCATCCGACTAGAAGCACAAGCACTTAAATAGTAGACTACACACGATTGCGGCTACGACAATTAGTCTTGGGTCACACGCCCACAGAAAAACGCGCGACAAAAAACAGCGCGATTTTCTTTAGCAAACATACTCAACACCTGAACAATAATTTTCCTTGCGGTTCCTTCAGTTTTGATAAAAAGTAAATTCTCATCGATGAAAGAAAAGAGTTTTCAGGAACTTTATGGTAAACTCAGCACACAAACATTCGTTTGTTGTGCAATTCCGTTAAATTGTGATGGGTGAAGCCCGTTATTTTTGTCGTTAAATAGAAAACAAATCCTTTTTTTGTCGCGTGGCTTGAAAGAGTCTCAATTCGGAAATTTGTCGCAAATTGAGGCTCGCGACTTGTCGTAGTGTCTGCTATTTGATCATGTGTTGTCTACTAATTGAACGCTTGTGCTTCTAGACGGACTGCAGTTAGTCGCGCGTTTTTCTCTCGTCGTGTGTCCTTTGCCTTCGGGACTCTATTTGCGATATTCGATTTCCGAGTGGCGAAGCTTTTAAGCCGCGTAACAAAAAATATTTTTTTTTTTTTTAATTTATCGACAAAACCGACAGTTTTCACAAAAATCGGACGAAAAATAATGTTTGTGGATTGGGTATACAACAAAAAGTGCACGAACTCTTTTTTTAACGACGAAAATTAATTTTTTTTTTTTTTTTTTCAAAACTGACCTCAACTGTACGGACAATTTTAGCTCGTTTGTTAAGTATGCTCGCTGCAGCAAATCGTGCAGTTTTTGTCTCACGTTTTTCTGTCGCCGTGTGTCTCAGTCCTTAATGTGCGGCATTGCCATCGAAAATGCTAGAAGCATTTTTGTGCGAAAGGTATTCAGGAATTTCTCACCAATGCATCCAGGAATTTTTCAGTAATTTGCTCAAACGCGCGTTTTCAGTAAATGCTTGAGGTGTCACTTTTTATCTATCAAATATGCAGGCAATTTCTCACATTTTGATAAGTTGACATTTTCAGGCAGTGTGATCTTGCACCCGAATCCTGGAAAGAATCCTAAGTGACTCCAATAAAAAAAGTTTGCGACGCGAAATCATGTAAAGAATACCTCCCAATAAATATGATGCCCTTATACCCTCTAAGCAAGGCGAACCAAATGCGAAACGAAAACATACTCATCTGCCCATACAACTCTTCGCTTACGTATCGCCTTGTCGAATTAGAATCTCAACGCTTTCCTTTCTTTCGCCATATGAAAATTAGAATCACCAGCGTAACACAATATGCGAGCCGCTTTCTCAACGCCAAAGCGAAATGAATTCTTAACGCCAAAGCAGAGCGCTCTCTTAGCGTGTTTCTTTCACAAATAAGATTTATTTCCCTTCAAAAATCGTAATAATCTTTCTTGTCCATTCTTGCAACTTAAATTCCTTGTTCGAAAACTTACGTAAATCAACTTATAAGAAAACAAAAAATTACCTACGTTATCGAAGAACGCCTGTGCTTTAACCGAAAAAATAGCACTATCAGACTAGCCTTACACTCACGATTGATTACACTTACAATCTTACACTTAAGATTGTATTTGTTTAGTGAAACCATCCCATCATCTCTGAGTTCTAATACGTTGTGCTAATATTTGAGCGCAACGAAAGCGTAAAGTTTGCGTAAAGAATAAAGCGGTTCGCTTTTTTGCTTGGAGGGTATGAAAAAAAAATTGAAAAAATAGTGCAAGTGCAATTAAAAGAACATCTTGTTGAGCAGAACAGTTTAACTATAACTCAATTCAGTTTTATGGAAAATCATTCTTGCGAAACCTGCATTAATTCTGTTTTCAATGATTGGAAAGTAAATGTTGATAAAAAAAATGTAGGAGTGGCCGTAATTCTTGACATTAAACGTGCTTTTGAGACTAAATCAGGGTATATTGATCGAAAACCTATCGAAAATGGGCATTAGATCGAACGAATCGAGTTGGTTCCGGTCATTTATAACTGGAAGAAACCAACGTACAAATGGAACGAAAATCTCTTATCTATTGATATTGGACTTCCGCAAGGAACTATTGTATAAGACCAAATATCTCATTTAACTGTGTTGCAAAAGTGTATAACGTTATTATAAAGCCTCATTTCGAGTACTGTGGTAGTCTAATATATATGTGTCTCCAATACCAAAAAGATTTACTGCAAGTCCTTCAAAATAAAGCTATGAGAATTATCTTAAAATGTGAAAAATATACCCCAATTATATCTACTTTAAATTCTTTAAACTGGCTCAGTGTAAACCAAAGACTCTTCATGAATTCAATGTTATTCATACACAAAATCCAAAATAGCAAGTGTCGAAATTACCTTCTAGAAAGTGTGACAACGAATAACAACTCTGCGTATACTCTTAGGGTCGGCTTTTCAGTACTGAGCTAAGCTCAACATAAACCAAAGATCTGTTAATCACTTAACAAAACCAACCTGGAGTTAACCCAGCGAGCTGTTTTTCAGTGCGGAGTTAATTCCATCAGCAAAGTTGTCAAAATTTTCGACTCTCGAAATTATTGACTCTCTCAACTCTTAATACACAGGAAAAGAAGTTCGAGTTGTTCTCAGACTTAAACACACAAATTAACTGTCATTGTACGCAGAAAAAAACATTCAAAGAAGTTCATACTGTTCACCAGAGTTTATCCGGGATTAACTCACCAAATTTGGCGAGTTAAGCCGAGATTAACCCCGGATCTAGATTCACTGAAAAACTCATTTCTGGGGTTTATCTCAGTTTAACCCGGAAGATCTCGCTTGAAAAACTGGCCCTTAGAAGTGCAGGCGATCTTCATATTTAGACAGTTCGGATTACAAGAGGTCAGCGAACTATAAACTAAATAACATGGGGTTTCAAGTATTCAACGTTCTTCCACAAGAGCTACAAAACGAAACTGACTTTTTATTTTCAAACGAAATATTAGTTATTTACTTCACAAGGGAAACATTCAATTAAATGAAAAGTAAAATATAAAAAAGATTACAATTTGATATGCTTATTATTAATTTAAATTAATTTTGTTAGTCTTAAAAAGTGCAATCGAATTATGTAACGAATGTAAAAATAGTTTTTTAAACGCACCCTTTGATAAAGTTTATGTCAACATTACGTTACTTTTTATCGCATGCGATTTACCTTCTGAACATTGCCCTCGGTAAGCCTCTTATCTCTGACATTTACCTTTTTTCTTTTGTGGTTGCATTTTATCCAAGTCCTACCGAATTGTGACCTTGATATATCTACCGGTACTCGTCTCCTGGCAACACTAATCCAATTAAATATTCCTTTCTTTCTTTCGCACATAAGAAAATCCACCTGCAAGTGCCGCCGCTTCACCGCTCTAGATGACGTTTTTAACAGAACACAGCAACTGGCAACAGCGACAGCTACGTAGCTCGGGGTCCGGCATTTTGATGATTGCTTCAATTTTGGCATTCTTCTCGTTGTTCTCGACAGCAATGGCAGCAAACAAGGAACGTACTTTCATCATGGTCAAGCCCGATGGAGTCCAGCGTGGACTCGTCGGCAAGATCATCGAACGTTTCGAGCAGAAGGGCTTCAAGTTGGTCGCCATGAAATTCATGTGGGTATGTACTGCATTTATCCGTATTTCCTTTTTCACAAGCGAAAATCGATTCCTTACCTCGTCCGCCATTTGCTGCGTTTGCCCGCATGTGGCGAAAAAAATCCGCATCAAGGGCATTTTGAAGTTCAACCACTCGCGTGCCTTAAATTGTGTAACTACTTGTGCTGTTTGTTTAAAATTTCAATGTTGAAAATTTTCTTTGTCAAATGGACGAGGTTCGGGTTAATTTCCTAAAACCGCGTGTGTGTAATTCTAACCTCAAATGTACATCCTGTGATTATGTCAAAATACGTCATCATATTGATAATCGTTTCTTTTGATCTTTTCAGGCCTCCAAGGACTTGTTGGAGAAGCACTACTCCGACTTGTCGAGCCGCCCATTCTTCCCCGGTTTGGTTAATTACATGAACTCCGGTCCAGTGGTTCCAATGGTGTGGGAAGGTTTGAATGTCGTCAAGACCGGCCGCCAGATGTTGGGTGCCACCAACCCTGCTGACTCTCTGCCAGGAACCATCCGTGGTGATTTCTGCATCCAAGTTGGACGCAACATCCTCCACGGTTCCGATGCTGTTGAATCGGCCAACAAGGAAATCGCTCTGTGGTTCAATGAGAACGAATTGGTCTCATGGAGTCCAGCCACCGAGAACTGGGTCTACGAATAAACTCAGGGTGCTGCGCATCGTTCTTAGTATTAAGGAGAAAATCGTTAAGCATTTCCAACTTTCTTACATAAAATAACGGAAGAGAAACACAGAAAACCAGAAAAAAGTGTCATGAACAATAAAAAGCAACTTTAACGCAATAACTTTTGTTGGATTTCTGATTTAACTTAATTTTTATTCATAGACGGCGGTATTGACTATGGATAGTTTGCATAACTGATGGTGTGAGTTCTTGAAAACGATAATTGGATTTCTTAAAAACGTTATGTGCCTATGAGCTGCTCAAGGTAATTGTTATTATTGGGTTATTATAAGATCGCTAAGGGGGGTGCGTCATTTGTTAATTTATAAGGAACTGCCATGATTAAAATGGATAGTCCCAAGCACGCTACGGCACTTTTTAATGACTTATCTATCCGTTAATTATGTGAAACAATTGACCTTAAAAAGGACATGTACACTTTATTGATCAGTAATTGGGTGATTGCGTGCAAACAACCCAATAGTGCGGTTTTATTTTCGCATGTTTTGCTGCATATATCCATATTTTGGATCGTTTATCATCGGTAATGAGAACATTTTGTCAATGGCAGATATTTTCAACTTCGTATAGCAAGCAATAAAAAAGCAGACGGCTCTTGGACTTCCTCCAGTGCAGAATCGCTAAACCTGCTACTGGACACCCACTTTCCAGGTAGCTCCGAAGTTATCAATAGCAACTAATAAATTTGATCTAATAACGAGAGATAGACTGCTTTGGGCACTTAACAGCTTCAAACCTTACAAGTCGGCAGGACCAGACGGCATAATACCAGCCGAACTACAAAGGTCATCGGACATTATCCTCCCTGCACTGGAGACAATTCTGAGAAGCTGCGTAGAGCTGGTCCACATTCCGCTGCTATGGAGGGAAGTAAAAGTGGTTTTTATACCCAAAGCTGGCAAATACTCCCACGTTACTCCTAAAGATCCATAAGTCTATCATCATTCCTTCTAAAAACTCTAGAAAGATTGATCGATATCCACCTACGATCTAGTATTGACAAAAGGCTGCTTTCTACTGCTCAGCACGCTTATTGTAAGGGCAGATCTGTTGAAACAGCCTTGCATACGCTAGTACGTTCCATTGAATATTCCCTTCATCACAAGGAGTACACGATGGTAGCCTTCCTAGATATAGAAGGCGCCTTTAATAATGTCAACACGTCTGCGATCTTGGCTGCACTGTCGGATCTGAAGGTGAGTGGCTCACTTTGCGAGTTAATTAATCAACTTTTAACGAGTAGGATTATAAACTCTAAGCTAGGTGAGACAACTGCCAGAAGATCCGTCAGCAGGGGAACACCGCAAGGTGGAGTCCTATCCCCACTCCTTTGGAGTCTAGCGGTGAACGAACTGCTGGTTATCCTAGAAGGAGATGGCTGCAGAGTGATCGCTTATGCAGATGACGTTGCCATTGCTGTATCGGGGAAGCACCTTAACACCCTCAAAGAACTCCTACAGAATGCTCTAAACAAGCTAACAAGATGGGCTGACAGCTGTGGTTTGGGGGTCAACCCTCACAAAACTGAACTAGTCCTATTCACCAGGAAATACAAAATCCCACATATCGACTTCCCCTCAATCAAGGGCACTAGCTTAATCTTCTCTGAGGAAGCTAAATATCTGGGTCTCATCTTAGACAGAAAGCTTAACGGAAGTCTAATATACAAGAAAGAGTCCGGAAAGCTACGGTAGCACTCTTTTCCTGCAAAAAAGCCATCGGCAACAAGTGGGGACTTCAACCCCGTATCACCCACTGGCTATATATTATCTCGGTCGTAAGGCCGATACTGACGTATGGAACAGCTGTCTGGTGGACCGCTTTGGGCGGTAAATCGTGATAAGCTAAGCAAGGTCCAAAGGTCAGCTTGCTTATCTATGAGTGGAGCACTCCGCACCACTGCCTCAGCAGCACTAGACATCCTGCTCCATCTAATTCCTCTTGACATCTTCAGAAGACAAACTGCTGCCATCAAGGCTACTCGAATCAAGCAACCTCTCAGTGGACCAATAGTGAGATAGGCCACTCTGCTATTCTGAACACATTCAGATTCCCTTCTAGAAACATGCACCTCACCTTACCCCAATTACAGTTTGACAAGAACTTCCAGGCAACGATCCCCCCCAGGTCTTCCTGGGAGAACTGTGCGCCTCTGGAATGTGAATCGATCCACTTCTACACTGATGGATCGAAGACAAATGATGGGGTAGGCGGGGGTGTATTCTCAGACCGACTAAATCTAATCTCCCGCATCACTGCAGTGTTTTTCAAGCTGAAATTATGGCGATAAAGGAAGTCTTGTCCTGGCTTAAGAAAAATGTTATATCCGCCAAGGACAAACGCATATTTTCTGACAGCCAAGCGGCCATCAAGTGCCTGGAATCGGTCTCTATAAACTCTTATTTAGCCTTAGACTGCCATTCATCTCTAAAGGAGATGTGGGAGCAGTTCAACATTCTCCTGTGCTGGGTGCCAGGACATAGTGACATTCCAGGTAACTGCAAGGCTGACGAACTCGCCAAACTTGGAACTACCCTCCCAATTTTGCCTGAGAAAGGCTCCGTAGGCATTCCAATTTCGACATGTAAACTCATGATTAAACTGGATGCGATAGATAGAACAAATCTCAGATGGACTAGTGGTAGTACCTGTCTAGCGACGAAACAGATCTGGCCAAAGCTTGATCTTAAACGCTCTAGGAGTTTGATCGCTCTTAATAGATCGCACATTAGTGCTACAATCGGTGTCATTACAGGACACTGTCTGATAGGCAAACACGCGACAAGGCTTGGTGTCTATTCCAACGACTTTTGCAGGAGCTGCATGGATGAGGAGGAAGAAGAGACCACTCTCCACCTTCTCTGTACATGCCCCGCTCTTTCCAAGAACCGAAATCTTCACATTGGAGCTTTCTTCTATAATGATCTCAGTGATCTCAGCACGAAGAAGTACATATTAAAGCGCCAACTACTTTCCTCTACTCTTATTCTACACACAGTAGATATTTTAATGTTTAAGTATCATGCGTAAATTAAAAAACTGAATTTAGAAAGCGTCCTACATTTAAGTGATAAGAGTTTCGGATCATTTAAGTGATCAGAAAATATTATCGTAGAAGAGTTACAGTTTAGGCGGAGGAGCAGTTCGGGAAAATCTTATCCCAGCATCACACAGGGCTATCACAAACGTATCCAGTGCTCGCTTTGGTCCATCTTTGGACAATCATGTAGGAATAGATTGGTCACAAGATGGGTGAACTGATCACTCATCTTTATTATGGTGCATCATTTTTGCACTCAGATCTGTAATCGCACTCTAACCGGATCCGGGAAGCTGCCCTCAATTAAATCCATAAAATGTAGATCCACTTCCTTTCTCTCACGGATTCTCAACTCCAAAGTGTTTAAAGCCACGGCACGTAGTTTCTTTTTTACCACCATATTGGTGGCTCTGCACATCTCAAACATCAACAGCAATGGCTGTCAATAAAGAGTTTCCTTTCTATCTCTAAATTTAAAGGATCAGAAGGAATTTGTTAAAACTTCTCTGAAACTTGTTGTGGAAATCGGAAGTCGAAGCCAGTATGCAAGTGTCGATGAAATACAATTTGCAAAACACAAAGGGCCTGTTTTCTGGCCACAGTTAAGCCCAACTTAAACCCAGAGCTGCAAAACGGAATTGCATGGTACTGACGAATTGATGAATTTACTCACATTTGTAAACAAATGTCAGAGTATGGGTTAAAAAATTAATTTCAGTTTTTAGGCTAAGCTCTTACATGTCCGAAGTTAAATATTCATATAAATAAATAGAGTGGCGCAACAACTCGAGGTGAACCCAATGAATAAAGAGATAAGGAATAGCTCTTTCTCACATATGCAGTGCGTGTGGGTGAGGCATTTATTTTGACATTAGTCCTCCGAAATTGGATATTGACATGTGACATGTGAGTATATGCGTCACCAGTGGGGATATAATGCCATTTTAAATCAGAAATGTTAAACAAAAATAGAGCCAGACCCCAAAACTTAGGGCCGTCTCTCATGACATGCCTGGTCGAACCCAGAGATAGCCCCCACTCAGCCAACTTTAACAGATGCTTCACATTTCTCCCAAAACACCACTTCCTTATCTCTTTATTCATGGGTGCAATGGGGCCAACTTCTCAACAATGTATGCTGTGTGTGTTGATTTGTTCACATACAAGGGGACCTACAATTTTTTACCGAATCCGACCGGCATTTTGCGAGGTTTTTCAAGACAAATGTTACTCATGGAGGGTTTGTCAGACCCTCGCGGAGGTTGAGATCATGAAGAGAACGAGTTTTTTTTCAGGTGTCGACGGTAGGTTAAGTTGAATATCTAGTTATTCAGTAATTTATGCCCAACCCATTGGTCAGATTTTCAGACTCTTTCTTATGAAGTAAGCCCAAAAATTGGAGACTTTTTTCATGGGTTTTCGGGGCCTTATTTCATACTTTTAATTGGTTTTTTTTTTCATTATGAAAAAAGTCCCTAAATACTACTATTCCCAAAGGAGTCCTTAAATGTATTCTTTTCTGGATTCAAGCGACACAGTAAGATATGTATGGGCAACCCCATGCCTGTTTCTTTTTTACCTTTGCTTTCTGGACTAAGGTGGCTATTTAGATTAAGGTGGTTATTTCATACCTTTTTAGGATTTCTTTCATCTTCGATTTGGTGAGTAATTTCACAGTGAAATTATCCCCAAATTATATGACCTATTTCGTTGGGCGGTTATTTCCCGGAGCCAACTTTCAGTGAGGATCATAAATTTCTGAATAGCTAGATATTCAACTTGCGTCCCTCTTGCCCTCCAAAAACTTTCGCGTAAGCGAAAAATATTGAATAACCAGATTTTCAACTTCGGGCTTGTAAGAGCTTTGCCCGCGCTTGAATTTATCTATGCTCTGACATTTTTTTTTATAAATCTGAGTAAATTTGTCAATTCATCAATTCCATGCAATTCCGCTTTGGTGCTTTTACATCAACTGAACGCATAAGGTAAGGCGTGCGAAATTCTTAAGTTATTGTATATCGGCCGGTCAGAAAGCATATAAATTACTGTTTACCTTACGCGATCAGCTGATGTAAAACCATGTAAAATAGAATGCAGTCTAATCTAAGCTCAATACTCGCAAAACACATAAAAGAGGCGGCGAAACAATACGAGAATGAAATTCTATAAAAAGTTAAGCTAAGATTAGACTGTATGCCAAGTGGTCTTATAAACTTACGCTGAAATATGACTCAAATTTTAATCATAAGCCCATTTGACGAGCTATAAAAGTCAGATGTATTATTACACTATACGGCACATATCACCAAAACGTTCATATTTTCTCTGCTGGGAGTACGAATAACTAAAGTTATTACACTGTATGCCACTGTTATACTTAAATCATTCATAAAAACTTGAAGTTTGCACGCCACTTGATGATAAACACAAATTTAAAAAAGAATTCTTTCGAGCAACAAGATAGTTTGCAAATTGCTTTGATATTTTCTGGAAAAAATTCAAATCGAAAAAAAACATGTGAAAACAAATTATGAATTTTTAAGAATGGCATATGGTCGTATTGGGTTTATGGCGGAATATTATGTTTGTGTTCCTATTACACAGTGTGCCCTAAAGGTCATATTTATCTGTCAAAACGAATATGGTCATACCGGAAAATATTGACATATGGTCACATAAAATTATAACGATTACACTGTATGACGACTAGTGACCGAGATATCTGTCGAAAAAGGAATATATATGACCAAGTGGCATACAGTCTAATCTTACCTTTATGCGTAGATGTACGATGAGTATTCGTAGTTGTGCATGTGTGTGAGCATGCCGAACATATATGAAACATTTTGGTTTTGGGCTGTAATGGAGCCAGCGTCAGAATGGCTTCAGAAAAATTGACGCGGAAATTCGCATAGAAAGTGTGATTGTGATTCCCGTATTAAGTATGTATTATTTTCATTGGACTGGTAACTCCTTCTTTTCTTTAACTATCGGAAAAAAGACGACTATCGATATTAGTTTTGACATTTTAGTTTGACATCCACCGGTTCACCACTTTGCAAGAAAACAGCGTCCGCCAAAAACAGTGCATTGCAATTTGCAAAATCTTTCGATTTCGATCACTTTAAAATTTTTTGCCAATCAAGACAAAACCAAAAATGGTAGAAAGGATAGAAGACCTCAATTTACCCACTTCTGTTGTAGCTCGGCTAATAAAGGAAGCTCTGCCTGATGGGGCTGTCGTTAGTAAAGAGGCACGAGCCGCAATAGCCAGAGCAGCATCTGTTTTTGTCATATTCCTGACATCATCCTCCACAGCATTGGCCAAGAAGCAGAACCACAAGACTATAACTGCTAACAACATTCTTGAAGCCCTTGAGGAGCTAGAATTCGATCCTTTCCTGGATCCATTGAAGGAAGACCTCGAGTCGTACCGAAAAATGATCAAAGACAAAAAAGATTCCAAGGCAAAGGGCTCCAAGGAGGAGACTTCAGCCGATGCAGAAGAGCCAATGGATGATGAGTAGTTTTAACGTAATTTCTTATTCTATTTAATAAAAAATAAAATAAAAAAGTACCTTGCTGTTTATTTCGCCAATTGGTAAACACCTCCGCTAAAGATAAGCTTGTGCTCCCGAACTTTGCGTTGCAGGAAATTTTTCAACTCTTCCTGTGAGAATTCCACTCCCGGTCCATGGGAGGCAAACATTTTTAACATTTGATGTATCCGCTCGATCGGGAGGGAGTCCAGATTGGTAAGCATTCCAACAATGTATGACCAGAACACCTGTAGCACAGGACTTGGAACTGTTAAATGAACATGAAATAATGGAATGCAACAAACCTGAAGCTCCTCTTCGCGTTGATCACTTGCCGATGCCATGGCACTTTCACTCTCATCATCTTCGGCAATGTCCGTGGTTTGCATCTCCTCGATCCCATTGCCGGTGCTCTCATCCACAAGGACGTACACATCTGGCTGAGTCTCCCTAAGTAGGCCTTGTGTTTGCCAAAAGCCGATTCTTCGTCGTAACACCGACGGTGGAATCTTCATTATCGCACTAAGCTCATCCAATGACCATTGACCTAAGGAAGCGGGCTGCATAATTTCTTGCATTCATTTCAGACCATGACCTACTCTTCGTTTGAAAGTGATAGATAATAATCGCCTGGGTTGGAGCAGCAGTTATTTCCAGTGTACGATCTCCTAGCTCTATTTCAAGCTCAACCCTCCCGGTGACATTACGCCAGCAAAGTGTCCTGTTCCCCTTGTACGCTTCGTAAGATTTTGTGAACTTCTTAAACTCCTCTTCGATTTCTTCGGGGAGCTCCAGTGTTTCTTTGTTGAATGCTGGCCAAAACTGAGACGAAATGATGAGCGACTTCAAGTCGAACTTTCGGTCTAGAATAAACAAAGTCAAACAATGCAATGAAATAAAAAAATCTACCATAAACCCACTTTCGTTGTAGCTAATGTCCCCTTGAATGTGTCCATTTATACGTTTGGAATCACTTATGTCCTTAAGCATTACCTCGCAACTGTGCAAGAGCGTTTCTCCAAACCGAAGCTTGAGCAATTCAAGATTTCTTATCTCCCGGTCTGGGTTGAAGTCAAGGTTCGAGAGCAAACGGTCGGCGAGCAAATTTCGATACTCGTTGACAAAGAGCTCCTTGCTGCCGTAAATGTTAACGACCATGGAAATGATGTCCGCAGACCGATTGCTCCGTGGGTTTTGAGTGAACGCAACTAAAAGGATTGTGTTTGTGATTTTGATAAAAGTAGCTGCTCAAAGAATGCACAAACCTGGCGTAGCGTCTACAGGATCTGGCTGCCAGTTCTCCCAATTGGCCATTTCATCCTTTCCAGCTGCATCGACATTCTCCTTGAGGGTTTCACTTTTTGCTAACTCTTCGGCTAGGTCTGTTGGACCTTCCTCAGTCAAGCCGGTGACAACGCGGCGCACTGTATCACTTCGCTTCTTTAGGTATTCTTTCACAGGCTCGGTAACAGTTTCTAAGATTACCCCGCTACTGTCCAAATGACGAATTGTCTTAATTGCTGCAACATAACCGGTAAGAATGTCCATAGTGTTTACTCCGGGATGGAGAATCCGCGCTTCCAAGGATTCCTTCAACGATTTGATCAGATGCTTGCGCAAATCGATTTTTTCCAGACAGATTTTTAGATCATCGATCGCAGGTATGCTGTCGGGATAATCTGGTAAACAGAGACATGTTAACAACGAGAGCACACCCCAGCAAGGTGGACAAACCAATGATAATGCTGAAGAACTGCTCGATGATAATATTCGCATAGGTTTCGTACAGGAAATAGGTGAGTTTCACTTTGAAGTCTTGAATAACCGCTTGGGTTTTGGTGTCACTAGCATCAATTTTTAGATGGCCACGGTTGAAAATTCTTGTTAGCCAACTGAGGACAATACCATCCAGCCACTAGATGAGAACATGGTTTATTCAAACTATGAATTGGATTGTGCTTCATTTACCTTTTCGAGTGCTTTTAAGTGGCACTTATCGAATATCCCTAGGCAAGTGTCTCTGGCGTGTGTTGTGATTCTTTGCTGGATGAGTGCCGTCAGAGTATGACCAGCGATACGATCCAACAGCCCCAGATTTGTCAAGTGTTCGTTGGTTTTGTTAAACGAACAGACAAGATTCTGACACCGACAAACGTCTGTTTCGCGATCGCAGCCGTTGCATTTGACTTCATCCACGTCCCCCATATCGTCATCTTAAGGAGTATTAAGTAAATAACTATCTAAATCAAGAACCCATTTACTTACCTTCTCCAGTCTGATGACTATTGGCAAACACTTTAAACGAGACATTGTAGAACGCATGGACTATCGTGTTAAAATTGGCCGGCAATTGCGATAGTAGAACACTCCTCAACATGTTGTTTAATTCCTCGTTGTCGTTACGTCGCTTGTTTTCTGGATTCTCGAAGCGACACATCTTCTTTAGAATCTCCACCCGCCGGATGAGCTCGAGCAGGCAACTATAGTCCTCTTCCAACTTGACGACTGCCATTTGGAATTTCATAAACAACAAGTACTGGTTCTCACTCTCTTCGTGGGTGGCTTGAAATTGTTCCCAGAACTCGGGAACGATCTTCCCACGAAGAGTAGCATTTATTTCAATGAGGATTGATTCATAAACACAATCCGTGATTTCCAGTTGGCTGAGCTTCCCGATCACATATTCAAAGTCTTCGTTCGCTACCGGACTGCATTGGAGCTATAAGAGTGGGAAATAGTTGTGATTGTGGTAAACAATTCAATTGGGCGGATAAAAATCTTACGGATTTGTTTAGAACTGGAAATATTTCATAAGTTTTTTTCCAAATTGTGTCAATTTCGCTCATTTTTATGTGTTATTTTTATTTATTTTATGCGGCTTTTCAGAGACAGCGACAGATCAAAACAAAACCTTTGCAAGTTGTGCGTAGCTTTGTTTGTTTTGAGCCGTCATTGTAAGGTAACGAATTCAGTGCTGCCGTGGTGTCATCGAACTCTCTTTGGCACAAAAATTTCTTGGTTCACAAATGGGTGTTGGAGGGTAAGAGGGACGCAAGTTGAATATCTAGTTATTCAGTAATTTATGGTTCACAGTTCACAAAACGTAAATGGTCTTCTCGCTTGAGCGTCCAAAAACATAATGCGGGAACCACAAAGCAGCCTGGGCTTGGCCTCGGCTTGACGTTTACAAGTTCAGCCATACGATTTCAGTGTATCCTAACACAATAGAGCTCGGCTTCAAAATGTTGTTTGCAAAGAGAAAGAGTGCGCAAAGAGAAAACGTAGTGCTACGTAATGAGGCTCAGAAGCCCAGGACGAGTTCAGATATGCTGAACTTTTGCTTCGTGTGAAGCAAATGGGGGTTGATTTCGATTGCACACACAAAGGCAATCAGTCTGTCTTATGGCTATATTTGCATAAGTGTGTTGGTCATGCACGGATATGACGCAGAATATAGGAGTGTGTCTACATTTTGCACCAAACTGCGTTTTATTTATTTATTAGTTGAACATGAATGTTCTACATAATTATGTACACAGCACTAGCTACCAGGGCTTTCTCGGCTGTGTGTGAGTATTTTTTAATTTATCGTGGCATGCTTGGAGAATGTAGTGACTGCACAATAAAAGCTCTTTCTCATTGAGCGAAATGTCATTGCAAAGCCGGTTTAAAGCCCACGTATCGTAACGGGGAGAAGCCGAAGCCTGAGCCTGCTTTGTGGTCCACGCTTAAGTTACTAAATAAAGGCCATACGCTAATAGGCATTAGCAAGTATAGAGTAATGTCAAAATAGAAGCAAAGGTATCGCCATGTTTCCTAAAATATTCCACATAACCATGAATACTCATATGCGCATATACCTTGTTTATCCAAAGAAATATATCGATTTGGACTGAATGCGTTTTGAATTGAAACGGTTGGGCAGCAGTGTTTACGCACGAGCATAATTTACTGAATAACTAGATATTCAACTTCGAACATGTAAAAGCTTTGCCCACAAGCTGAAATTGAGGAATTTACCCATCCGCCGACATTTGTTTACAAATGTGAGTAAATTCATCAATTCGATATTTCCATGCAATTTCGTTTTGGAGCTTTCACAACAGCTGATCGCGTAAGGTAAATTGTTGTTGTATCTTATTTTTATTCATTTAAAACAAGGACAAAAAACTTTTTTAGAATAGTTAATTTTGAACAACTAATTGGCTGAAATAACCGCAAATTCAGTAAGTGTTAGGTAGGTTAAACGCGGAACAAATCGTGCTCCCTCCCAACGGCTCGGAGCAGTGGTATACTTTACAACTCTACTTACGTCACTGCAGTCTTCTTCTGTCTTAAATAGTTTACAATTCCGAGTACGCCCGATGAGTTCTTATACTCTACACAGATTTTTATGGGAAGCGACGTACGTCACGAAGTTATTCTATGGGCTGCTCCCCAAAAGAACATGTATATTGAACCTTACGGATTCATTGTGCTGAAGGCATTAAGCCTTCATCATAATGAATCCGTTGCGTCCGTCACGTCAAAGTACACAACTGACAACTCAATGAAATACACACGTTCCTATGGGGAGCGACGTACGCCACTTACTCCCTCTATGGGCCGAATAACATAAGATCGTATGTATTTAGCATAGTTGTTAGTTATGCACTTCAACGTGACGGATGCAACGGATTCATTGGGTTGCAGGCTTGAAATGTACAGCTGGATGCTTTGGAATTGACTAATGGCCTTTTCGGTTTGGGATCCCGGATCAGGGCGTTCTCCCGGATTGGGGCTTCTCTCCGAACAGCCAAACACGTTTTTCTTAATTTTGAAGTTTGTCTAGCGTTGTATTTGTTAAGCAAAAGCTATTCTACAGGGGACAGATGACATTTATCCCACTTGACATTGACACATGTATGATTGTGTGCGTGAATCAAAACCAGAAGCAAATTTCTCTTCTATCCAGAAGGGGAACTGTCAAACGAGTCCAAAAAACAGTTTCAGGACAGTCCAGTAGTCTCCCGGACGACCAACCGAAAAGGCCATAAATTTTAAATTCTACTACACTTACGCTGTCAGCTGATTAGACAGTTGCTGTCAAAATATGCGTCATTCTTGAAAATTAAAATTAATTGGAGAGACACAAAATTTGTTAAAACAAAAGAAAACTTTTTATTCAGCGGTTTCCAATAAAAATGCAAGAAAATCCAGAGCTCTACGAGGAAGTGAAAATATTCCGCAATGCTCGAGAACGCGAAAAGTACGATAACATGGCCGATTTGTATGCCATAATAAATACTTTACAGAATCTGGAAAAGGCGTACATCCGAGACTGTATCACACCACAGGAGTACACGGCTGCGTGCTCCAAGTTCCTGGTACAGTATAAGGTTGCCTTCAAGCAGGTCCAAGGTGATGATTTTCCCACGGTGGACACGTTTGTGAAAAAGTTCCGGCTTGACTGCCCGGCCGCTCTCGAACGCATTAAGGAAGATCGCCCCATTACGATTAAGGATGACAAAGGCAACACCAGTAAGTGTATTGCCGACATTGTATCACTGTTCATAACGATTATGGATAAGCTGCGACTGAAAATCAAGACCATGGATGAACTGCATTTCGAACTGAAGGATTTGGTCGACACAATGAATCGTTTGTCACTGATTCCGGCCGATTTTGAGGCAAAGACAAAAGTGGAAGGCTGGCTGTCCACACTGAACGACATGCAGGCGTCCGATGAGTTAACCGACAGTCAGGTGCGACAATTCCTTTTCGATTTGGAGTCGGCTTACACGGACTTTACAAAACTTTTGCATAACCAATAAGTCGAAGTCAATATTAATAAACGTTTTTTTTTTTTTGCCATTCGCACTAGAGTTCGCAACGTGATAGGATTTATTGTCGATTTTGTTTTTTTAAATATCTCAGAATGTATTCACTGTAATGTTATTTGGAATAAATAATTATGAACCTTCGGTAGTCGGAGGATTTTTATTTTAAATTTTTGTTATTGCTTTGTTTTATTTTTATTATTAAGTACATACATAGTTGGTGTGTAGTGCAGCTTAAACTTGATTGTTCAGGTGAGGTCGATGCTACTGGAGAAAGAAAAAGAATCCTCTAAGTAAATACATAAAAAATCTTACTGTGCAGAAAATCACTTACGACTCGGACCACCCTGTAAGTAAATAAACCCTAAATATCCTTACCGTCCTATCAATGACCTGAAAACAGCTTTTTACTACTGTCCAGATTTTTTTTCTCTTTGGTCTAACGATCTAACTTTGATGCCTAAAAACAACTTTAGTCGATCAGATCGCATCGAACCTGTGGCTTGAATTGAAAGGTCATCGAGCCTGAACACTATAAACTACCGAATAACTAGATATTCCACTTTGACCATGTAAAAGCTTTGTCCACAAGCTGAGATTGACGAATTTACCCGTACTCTGACTTGTTTACAAATGTGAGTAAATTCGTCAAATTTCTTAAGTTTAATACCATTGGATTTTGGGTTTTTTACATCAGTGTTGTTGCATCTTCTCACACGTGCTTACCGGCTCGGAAATTTAAGTCTTGATAAAAGCTTTGAAGTCTTTATAAAAAACAACGTAGAAAATGTGTGTTGGAGGCATAAATTACTGAATAACTAGCTATTCAACTCCGGCCATGTAAAAGCCTTGTCCTCAAGGTGATTTTTTTTTCCCCGTGGGTAATTTAAAACCTTCATAGGCACTATGAGAATCGAACGCGCGTGCTCATGGTAGTGTGAGATTCAAACTCACTAAAAAAACCTCCCAATCTTTGTAAGACTACGACTAAGTTTCCTTAACAAGTAGTCAAGCTTCTGTATCGTATCGCGTTTGGCAGGCTACCTTGCAACGAAAGCACCTGCAATACCGTCACGACGCTAGATCCAACGGTCTTGTTCGTTGTAGTCGGCGTGCAAGATTTGACTGATTCAGAGTTCAGATTATTTCGTGGTTGCAATGGTCGTGAAGGCGAGTTGCTGAAATTGACGAATTCACACTGATATTTGTTTACGAACGGAGTAAATTCGTCAATTCATCATGCATGCAGTTCCATGCATTTCCGTTTTGGTATTTTTGACGCAAGTCGAATAACTGTAGATATGCAACTTCGGCCATGTAGAAGCTTTGCCCAAAAGCTGAAATTGATTAATTTATCCATACTCTGACAGTTATTTACAAATGTGAGTAAATTCGTCAATTTGTCAGTTTCCTGGGGTTCAATTTTTGAGCTTTCACATCAGCAGATCGCGTAAGGTAAATTTTTGTTTTACACGTATTCACCGACACGGAAATTTAAAGCTTTATAAAAAACGTAAACAAAAGGGTATTGTAGGGCAAAAGGGGCGCAAGTTTAATATCTAGTTGGTTTTGGTTTATTAAAAACGTGTTAAAAACTGTCGTGTCGGAAGCTTTTTTTCAATAAACCAAAGCATTGTAGAATTTAAAGTGATTTCTTTTAAACTTTAATTAAAATAATAATGCTTATTTTTTTACTTATCATCTGCGAACTTTATGTTATGGATTGAAACTCAATTTACGAGATTATTTCTTAATCTTAATGAGCTTTAATGTTTTTGAATTTTAAGAATTTCTTCATAAGACACAATGAAGAGATAAACATAAAAATGCAGCTTGTGTAACTGCTCGTTGGAATGTTCTTTCTCTCTTTACCTTCTACAACACTTCCACTTTGATTGCAGTAGGTATTAGCCTTAACGTTTACATAATAAATTTACATACGCACATATTACAAAGTATACATACACATCTTTAAGGCATAACAGTTAGGGGCTATGTGTGCATGTTTTAATAATATTTTGTCTGGGGTTCGTCAAATAAAACTCAATTTCACTTTCCAATATTTACACAGCAAAACACTTTGTTTTTCAAACACAACTTACTTAAGTTGAAATCACAATTAAAACAACTTCACCACTTGGAATTCAACACTCTATTTCAATTCAATACTTTTTTATTTTATACTTCGATATTCACAAATCAAACGCTTAAATACAACTGTGTCGTCCGAGCCTGTTATCCGCGTATTTATACAAATACACCCACTTCTCGAAATTTCCCTTTTGGTAATTTTCCACTGGAGTAATGGAGAGGAAATTTCGATACTCACGTGTCAGTAGAATGTCAGTTAGGTGTATTCGTTAAGTAAATCAATGGGAAAATCGGTGCCTCCTGCATACTATATTTTTACATCTTGTTGTCATAACCCTAGGAAAGCGTTGCTATTCCGGTTTGGCAAAACAAATGGGTTCAGAACTTCTCTCAAGAAACACAAAGTGTAAGCTCTTGTCTGCCTATTCTGTGTTTTTGGCGCCGAGTGCTGGACGATAAGCAGAGAGGAAGAAATTATACTTGGCTCTTTCGAGAAAAAAAATCTACGGCGAATTTATGGTCCTGTGTGCGAGGAGGGCGAATGGAGAAGATATTATAACCGCGTACTCTATGTACTGTACCAAGATGTAGATGTAGCTCAAAAAGCCAAAACAAGAAAACCACATTGGCTAGGTCACATCGGATGGACAATAACCCGCCAACCAAGAGGGTCTTCACCCCCAGGCCCGAGACGAGAAGGAATACCGAGCCCCGGTTTTAAGGACCAAGTCATTGTGGGTGTCAGAACGCTTGGTCGTACCGTGCGCAGGATCGCCGAGTATGGAAGGCTACTGTGAAACAGGGGTTGAATCGGCTAAGGTTATTTATGATAAGTGATGTTACAAATCACAAAAATTCGTCTGCGTAAACTGTGATCATTAGACTTTTTCAATTTCGGCTCATGTAAAAGAAAGAGACAACCAATTTTCAACACTTTGTCGGTTAACCAATTAACTGAATCCCAAATAACTAGCAATTGTAACAGAAACAACGAAATATTAAAAAAAAATAAAAAAATCTCTTTAACACGTAGAAGTCATAGGAATCAAAAAAAAATTAAAACAATTATTTTTTTCTTCATTTCATGCCATCAAATGTTTTTTTGTTTTATTTTTGTTCTTGTGTCCATTATAAATATTCTTTAGTTATTTGTTTTCTCGATTTTTTTTTTAAAATTCATCATCTGGTTGAGTAATGTCTTTGAAAAGTAGCTCTATAATTTTCGGATTGTTTTATTTTGGTTTTCTTTACATCATTGAAACTAGTTTAAATAAAAAAAAAAAATACTAATAGATTTTATATGCATTCAAAAAGTACAAACTACGCTCATCCCCGCTATCTTTATATTTATTTAATTTTTCTCTTTTAATCATAAAATTTCCAGTTACGGTTTTCTATATAAACAATTTTTTTTTTTAGACTAAGTAACCCTTACGCTACGCAGAGTTCTTATTCTTTAAAATTTTTCACTGATTATATATCTTTTTTATTTTTATTTTTAGATTTAATGTAAGTTTCCTTTTTTATTCATGTCAAAAAAAATATTACGATAAAGCTATAAATATATATTTTGTTTTAATATAAAGATGTGGATATATAAAAAAGAAATGAGTGTTTTTGTCAATCAAATATATAAATATATTTTTACTTTATTTTCCATTTCTATCTTGATTTGTTTTTTTTTTTTAATATAATAAGATTCTATATAATTCCCTTTATTTTAGTTAAGATTAAGTAAGAAAAAATCTGTTTTAAC
Source organism: Neoascia interrupta (assembly GCA_947623515.1). Taxonomy (NCBI): domain Eukaryota; kingdom Metazoa; phylum Arthropoda; class Insecta; order Diptera; family Syrphidae; genus Neoascia; species Neoascia interrupta. The sequence goes on from OX392462.1 coordinate 25,846,505, forward strand.
ACATTAAATATGAGATACTATGAAAAACAAAATCTTCCCATTTTATTAAGTCTAAAAATGAAACGCACAGTTCCTTATTAATCTTTTGTTAGCTATTCAATGACAAATTTTGTTTTAACGTTTTTATTTTTTTTTTCGGGCATTTTATTTAAGAAGACATATATTTAACATGTTTTTTTTTCTTGCGTGTGTGTGTGTTAGGAGGGTTGTGTGTGTTAAGTGTGATCTCTTTTGCAACAACGAAGATATTTTGCGAGCGAAATTTTTTTCGCTTTATTTTTTCTTGTTGTGTAGGGAGAAGAAAACAATAGTATTTTTTTTATTACAACTACACACAAATAGTTCTGAATGGTATTGTAGTATTTATTACATTTATTATCTACTAGAAAACAATATAAAAAATAAAAAGTAAATACATTGGTAACAAAAAAGTAAACATCGTTGCCAAACAACACTTTGCTTTTTCAAAATATGAGACAAGAAGAGTATTTTTTTAATAAATGCAATTATTCCAAGAAATGATTGCAGCGCCCAAAAAAAAATTGTTTCCATAAAATTTTTGATGTTTTTTTTTTTATTTTCTTTATTTCTTTTGCACGCAGTTCGATAGTTTAACTTAAAACCGACCAGAAACAACTGTCCAAACTTAAATCATCCATTGCCGATAACATTTGCTTTGTCAGAGACGAAAAGTTTTGTTCGGTATTCGCCAACATATTAATATTGGCAAAATATTTTACGATTAGTTTGAAAGGCGCGAGCAAAAATGTCATGACAATCACTTTGAAAAATAAATAACTGTCAAAAGTATTTTTTTAAGGTACTTTTAACCTGTCATAGAGAACGTGAATAAAAGATCGTGTTTGAATGTAAAACGTCCATCATTTATTATTTTTAAAATTTTGTCTCTCCTTGCTATTGAAGTGTTTTTTTTTGTTCTGTAACAGACACAACATTATTTTAAACATATATATATTAATGTCTATATATATATATGAGCCATACATACTAGCATTAAAAGACTTGTGTTACTAATTTAATTAATGTTATATTTATGTATTAATTTATATTTTATTTATATATATATTAAAAAGTTAAACATTTAAAAGAAAAACAATATCCAGTTTTGCTGTTTGTGTGTGTAGGTAGGTTAAGGAGAGGGAGTCACGTGTTATTTATGTATATATGTATAGATTTACCAAATTAAGTTTGTTTTCTTTTCTAGCAAGAGCGCGTACATCGATAAATTGATGCACAAAGAGAACGTGTTTTTCTTTTTTTTGTTAAATAAATTTTTTGCTGTTACTGCACAGCATTCTAAACTATGTATGTATTACTAAAAAAAATCTGTCTGTTGGTTAATTTGTTTTAAAAGTATATTTGTTGTTTTATGTTTCATTTTGGATTTTTTAAATAGTATATAAATTATAAACGGATTTGTAGAGTTAATGAAATCTTTTTGTTGTTGTTGTATTGTTTTTATGTGGACTGAAACAGAGTGGGGATGTAAATATTTGCGGCTTTCGATTTCTTTTAAAAGACTGCTTGCAGCAGTATGGTAATATTGAGTTTAGTTTTGTCCAGCCCAGTATGATGGGGAATAGCCCTGTTTGGTAGCCGATTTTGTTTGGTTACTCGACTGTTGACGTTGTCCAGTACTGTTCGAATCCTGTGAAATATACATGCGTTTTATTTCTATATATTTTTCTCTGTTATAAACAAAAAGTCATTTGATGTAATTTTCTTTTAGTTGCATGAAATACCTAGGAATGATTTATTGTTAAAATTTTACATGTGTACGTTAACATTATTTACGCAGATATTTTTTTTAATGAAACCAAAAAAGATAGTATAGTGATAATGTTTTGCGTACATAGCAAAAATATAATGATTGTATCGATTGGTCCAAATTTAAGTTAAAAAATAAATCTCACTCGTAAGTTTAAAACTTTTGAGCTAAGGTCTCGCTAAAGACTTTTGCAGTTCGAGCACACGTCCGCAATACTACCTTGTTTGTTCAGCAGCCCTCGATACTTACTCCATCTACCCAGCTGATGGATTGTGACAGAGTACAAAAAACGGTACGAATTAAGCTTGGGTTGATTTTTGGATATCTCGGACGCTGCTTTGGTCAATGCTGTTTTCAGGCTTTCCAAATTTCTGTGGGGAGTCTTGCAGGCCATGTTTTCCAGTTCTGACCACAAACCATAATCCAGTGGATTCAGATCTGGACTCCCCGAGGGCCAATCTTGAGCTGCTATGAATGAAGATTGCCAGGAATGTTGACCCTGAGCCACTCCTGCGTGGTTTTGGCTTTATGCGCTGGAGCAGAATCTTGCTGGAAGATCCACCTGCTTCCGTTGAAAAGGGTATTGGTCAAGCCTTTAACAACACCCTCTAGCACGTCCTCTTGATAGACCTTTGCCCCAGTTTTCACGCCTTTTTCACAGAAATGGAGGGATGTGACACCTTGGTGGGACACCCCCCACCAAACCATTACGGATGCAGGATGATGGCCTCGTTGAACCCTAGGAACAATTTTTTTTCGCTTCCTTAGATGAAGTGGCATAAATCTTAACATTTTGCTTATTGAAAACTTCTTCAATGGTAAAAATTTTTTCATCCGTAAACAAAGTGTTTTCATGGCCATTGGCCGCGTGCCACTGCAGAAGTCTTTTGCATCTTTCCAGCCTAATATTTTTCAGTTGGGGAGTTAAGAGATGACCAGTGGACCGACGATAGGCTTTCATATGGAGATCGTCCCTAATCAACCTTGATATCGATCTGGTTGACATATCCAACTCCTTGGACATTATTTTCTGTTTTCCTAAGGGATTTCTCCGAATTCGCTCACGCACTGCCTTCACTACCGCACTTGTACGGACGAAGCGTGGGCGACCACTTCTTGGTCTGTCATCGACTCTGGACATTTCGGAGAAACGATCAGTTGCCCGATAAACGAAATTTCTCGATATGCCGAGTGGTTTTAGCAACTCGAAAATTTGGCCAGCACTCTTCCCGCACTTATGCAACGCAATTACCGCGATTCGATTTTTTTTAACGCCCCAATCCATGTTAGCAGATCGCAAGTTGGCTAGTTTTCTTTACTGCACAATGCATGCGTTCCCAAAAAAAAAATTAACGGTTCTATTCCCGCAAGAAGTTGTTTGCAATAAGTGATGGAAATTGTGTAACAGAACTTATGGCAGGACTAGGTATAGAATAGCTAGGTCAGACAAGGTAAGATTTTTTCTTGGACCTTTTGAGGAAACCTTATTTCGTCGCGTTTTTGGCGGTATCAAATAATTGTGCACTCCAATGCTGGTTATCATTTACGCATATAGAAGAGAAGAAGAAACCATTTAGTTTCAATAAAGGTTGAACTTTATTGCTTTGTGTTGCGAAGCAATAAGGAACACTGAATATTTATTTTTTTTATGTTGGTCACATTTGCATTTAAGCCATAGCATTTATCGCTATTTTTTACTTTAAACCGGTAGCGCGAGTTAAGAGTGACAGTTTCACCTGTTGACAAATAGTTAAGCTAAAGTTAACGACAAATATGCTCATATTCATCGCTGCAAAAGTAAGAAATTCCAAATTATTTTAGCCTAACATTGCCAAAAAAATAGTCGAGATGGGGAATATTCGAGTTTCGGCGTTACACTGACCTTAAAATTGAGTTTTTCAGTCAATTACGCTTTGAGGCTAGCCTCCATTTAATGCAGGAGTACAATTCAACTTTTTTTTTTCTATTTTGATATACAGTGGTGTGCAAAATAGTCGGTGTATTTTTGGGTTGCGAATAATGGGTGAGAAACTGTTGCCGACAGTTTGATTTCTCAGTAACGCTCTCTTGATTGTTGAAGGTCTGACAAGTAATTCTACTAAACTTTTCATAATATAATTCGCAGCTATTATTTTAGTGTTTGAAACCATTTTTCTAAAAACTACACGTATTATTTTGCACACCAGTGTATAGTTGCTTCGCCGGTTTCTGTAAATATTCAAATTTTTTGAGATAGAAGGGCAACAACTCACTCAAACTTCCTTTTTTTTTTCTTTTTTCTATGTTAAATGACAGTGGAATATTTGAAAAGTATAAGATTTTGATAATATTGATTTTTATTATATTATCAGATATTAATATTTTGATTATATTGACAGGGTAATAGAGTTAGAAGTGCAGAGTTCCTGCATTGAAAAACTACTTCCTGGATAAAACCAAGATTTATTTTGTTCCGGGATCAACAAATCTTTGTTTACCTCAGGGAAAACTCTGCACTGTAACAGATAAAAAAGTAATCAGACTTAACTTCACTGTTACATTTCGAGTTGAACGAACTGAAAATAGTACACAAATGCATCCTAGACAGACAAAGTTAAGCTTAGAAAAGTTGAAAACATCTACAACTTTTTATTTGTACATTTATTAGCAGAACTTCATTGTAAATTTGAGAGCACTTGAATAGCAACATTGAGGTTTAGGATTACCACATCGACATCATTCGATAACATAAAAATTGTGATGCCAATGTTGCTGTTGTAATCTATTTCTCGCTTGAGGCAGCAATTATAATGAGCATTGGATTGCATAATTTTACAGTTTATTTTGTTCTTGTTTTTAAACTAGGAATTGAAACAATGTTGGCTTTTATGGTATCAAACTTAAACTTTTGAGTTACAGATCTGTTTGATAACATAAAAACAATAATTATATTGAAACTTCTCTTTGATTTCATTTTTATTTTTAGAACAAAATTGTTCCACTGAAAGGTTTTTCATTCTCTTTCTATTTTTCGGCTGTCTGTTTTATTTTCAATGATCAACTCAAACCTAATTTCTTATACCTGAATGCCATAAGATTCAAAGAGTGGAAATCTTAAAAAAATATATATATGTAATTTAAACATGATACGTAATACTATGCCTCCACCGGCAATTAAAAGGGGATTAGCGGGAGACGATTAAAAATAAATCTCAAAGTAGCCCCACCGGACAAATATAGGATTAATTTGACACGAACACTCTGTTTCTTTCATTTTGCTCTCGAAAAAGAGTGGCGTTGTCATTTTCCAGGAGCGAAAAGGGATTTTAGCTGGAAAAATCGGTCGTACAGGGACAGTTTCAGTTTCCTTTTTTGATTCTCAAATTGTTACAAAGATGCAGAAAATAGGTTTGTGAATAGGGTGAAAGGAATATATGAGAGGATTTATTTTTAATCGCTTGCCGAGAGGATTCAAGTTTGTATGGAAGATCGCGCGATTTGTAGAGGATTTTATTATGATTTATATGAATCGCGGATTAGTGCCCTATGGAGACATGGTATAAGGTTGTTATTCACAGAGCATGTGGTAATTTGTTTTTACTAAAAACCATACCGGTTCAACTATAAAATCTTAAACTTTTCGCTCTAAGCATGATATCTTCAAATGAATCTTGAAGATATATTCACCAATACGTGGGCGATTCAAAAACATCAACTCTCTTGGCAGCAATTTAAAGAAGTGAGAGGTACACTTCATTGTATGCGACAAAAATTTATGTTTATCGCTACCCTCGTCAATTTTCCAAGAATATGAATCTTTGGATTTTGTTTCTGCAATTAATCACACAAAACAAGTCTTAAAATCTTTTAAAAGCACAAGAGAAAATACCGGAGTTTTTTCAGAGATGATTTTCATCTCTGAACATCTTTTGTATATGGAACGATTGCCTGAGATTGAACAAGCTTTTATAGGATTGCTGTACTAATTTTCTTTTTGGGGGGGCCGACCCGATAGACAGGTTTAACCATAACAATTTTACTAAAAGAATTGCTGACCATACTTGGCGTGGGTGTACAAATAATTCATTTTAAGTACAAAGTTTTTTGCCTTTATAACCCAAAAGCATATTAATATTAACCTTTTAAATAAATGGAAACACTGTTGCAGTCATTTTATAAAGACCAGTCTTAATGAACAGAAGTGTGCATTATTCCTGATAAAAATCTTGTATCTAGAGTTTCTTTTTGTGATTAAAGACTAATTTATTAATACAAACAAGGAAACGTTACTTAACAGTTTTTTGAAGGGTTTTTAATAACCATGCCTTAAAATTAACGTTTTTGATGAACTAGTCATGTTAAAATAACATAAACGATTGAAAGCAATTTTTATAACATATGTTTTGAAACATTTTTTTTTTTAAACCTTTCACAAAGTTAATTGAATTTTACCGAAAACTTTTCAAATCAAGCAATGAGAGGAGAATTGAACAAATAAGCAACGCAAAAAATAAAATTCAACTAACTTACCCGACGGGATGAGTTATGAATTCTGCCGTCCATCTAATGACGAACCATAAAAAACCAAAAAATAATAATAAAAATAATAAATCATGCAAGAAGTGTTCATTTTCAATTTATAATTCATTTAATTATTATGGATTTATTTGGTATGATACGAAAACAACAATTTATTATTAAGGAAGGCGATGATGCATGAAAAAAGGGGGCGTTTAAGATTTTTATACAATGAATTAGAAAAAAACAAGCAATATTCCTATAGCTTCCAGACGAAAGCAGCCATCTTTGGGTGGAGATAATTTATTAACGAAATGAAATCATTGCCATAAAGTGTTGAAAGACAGGTGCTAATGTATTGCTGTTCTTGGTCGCCCCGTATATTTCCCATTCCAGCACCCAACATGTCTGATGAGACTGCCCTAATTCACCACATTATGGGGCGACCAATCAGGGATTAGCAACTCCATTTGGAGCAAAAAAAAAAGTACTTGTGTTTTGTCTGGTTATCACAAGGTACTAATGCGATAGCAAGAATTGGTGTCGGTGCGCTTGTCAACGCGGTCACTATTACGATATTACTATTCTAATCGCATCGAGAAACCATAGATGTGTTCGTATCTAAGACTTGTCAGATTTAAAAGCTTACAGCACCGCACAATGCAAGCTTTGTCCTACATTTAGCGTTATCACACTCAGATGCTTTATATATTTTAATGCAATACTTTAATACAATGAGGGAAATAAGAAATTAAACACTGTAAAATTTGTGCAGTATGTGTTGACAGGCCAGCCTAACAGCACAGTGGTCTGCCTTTTATTTCCCTTAACAGTGTCCATTTCATTGCGTTTGACACTTTAAGAAGGGTTAAGAATATAAAAAACTACTCACGGAAACTAACAACTGAACGAAAGCGACTCTTATGGTTGCTGAATGATTGATACATTTTTGCTTGTCAGTATGATTAGCCAAAGATTTGCAATAATTGTTTTGTTCTTGAAATATTTATAAACACGTAATAACAAGACATGCAACTAGCACATAAAATTTGTTTTTGTGATCACCTAACGTGAAATTATGGTTTTGTGAAAAGATTTGGACAACTTACCTGGTGAATGGGTTGATGGATCATGTTATGATGACCTGTTGGCATCGGCTGAAGGTACATTCCATAGGGTTGGGCTGATGTTCCACCAGCTGTCTGTGTGTTCGGCATATTAAATGGGGGTGGGGTGCCAGAGTGAAAATTTTGCTTTTCATATGACTACAAGAAGGATATTATACAACATTGCGGCTGTTGTTAGGATTCTGTGACTTACATTGACTTTATTTAATGCTACATGACCCTTGCCATACATAGAAGATGTAATGTCGGAACCAGTTCCGGCTTGTGGTGGATTTGTTACATTCTGTGATTTAGTCTGTTGATTCACACTGGTGGGGTACGCTCCCTTTGTGTAGTCCTGCGTGGCCTGGGTCAGGGCATCATAACTGGTTGAACCATAGCCAGTGTTGTAGGACGGTTTAGGGAATTGACCACCGGATGCAGTATTGGCAGCTGGAATTTGCTGCTGTAAAACAAAAAACACAAATAGTTCGCGGTTAAATATTAACAAGGTTAAAGTTTAATAGTTAACCTACCGGATAAATTGCTGGTGTCCCATATTGGAAGCCACCAGGCATCATGTTACCTCCATAAAAGTATGCATAAGGAACGTTAAGCATTGGACCGCTAGATCCCGCCTGTTGCGACATTGTACTAGACACCTACCAATACAATAAAAACTGATCGTACACGAGTATATTTGGCAAAAAGTTCGTTTCCTTACATTACTAACGGGGCTAGAGTTATTGTCAGTTCTGGTGAAGCGAGCATCAGTCATTGTTGAATATGCAACAGAGCCTAAATTATCACGCACACCGGCAGCGCCCAAGCTTGTTGGTGTGTAATTCAGATCGTAGTACCCCTGCTGATACGAAACAAGAAAAACAAATTCGAAATTAATTTAAGGTTTCTTAAACACAAACCGAGGTATGCGAAATGGGAATGCATTCGTTAAGATGTTAAAGCGAAAGGTTTGGACTTAACACTAAAACAAGCAAACAAGGTGGACCAAAAGTGGGGCTCAGGTTAGAACAATACTGTAATGATTCATTTGGAAAAATTTAAGCATTTTGGTCGAAACTTGTGTTAGGAGTCGAAGGTTGTTATTTTTTTATGAATTTCTGCTGATGAAAAAGAGGTTAGGTGAAGTTTTTTTTTCTTTACACGAAAACAATTAGGCGATAAGAAACGTGCATTATGTGTGAATAAAAGTTTATATGAATATGTGTTTGGGTTGTTTTTTTTTTTTCTCTAATGTGTGTGTTGTCATTTGCATTTTAGCAGCAGGAACTCACCACATGTGGCACTCTCTGTTGCATCATTTGTAAATCCTCGTAAGAATATACTGGTTGCTGATAGTAGGGCAATCCAGTCTGAATATATTGACTAACCATTTGGATGTTGGGCACCATTCCAGCACTGTTCTTGTTTGCGTTGGTGGCCGAGTTTGTTACTTTTGTATTTGTCAAACCTAACGACGGTGAGCTCATACTGTTTGTAGTCGCTGTTGAACTGGGAATTGAACTTACGGTGCTACTTACAACGCTGCTCGATGTTACACTTGAAACGCTAAAAATAAAATATTCAAATTCTTAATTAATAATGTTTTTTGTTTAGGTTAAATGATTTTTGCACTTCCGCGTTTCGTTCAAATTATTATCTACAATTGCTTGGGAAATAGTGAAAAGGCACATTATCTAAAAAAATAAAATAGATAGACACAATGGTGCAACGAAAAAGTATATTTAATTAGTTATGAATAATAACAGAACCTGATGAATGGATCATAGTATACTCACCTGTCGCACGCGTAATGTTGTTACTGTTTTTTGCAATGAAAACTTATAAGAATAGTAACAGGATACTGAGTGCAATAAGCTACAAAACTTGTTTTGAAAAAATTGGGTTAATCGGGGGGAGTTCTGTTTTTATGCAACTTCGAGCTTAAGCGGGGGTAAGAATTGGTCAAAAGCTAAATGCCGCAATACTTGTCATAGGGATAACCTTTTGGGTATAACCCAAGGGAAGAGTTTTAAAACAATTGGAATACTTTTAAGTTTCCCTGTACTTATATGGAAACTCTTCTCAAAATCGTACTCACAGTTTTTTTAAGCTTAACGACTATTTACTTATCAGGGAGAAAAAAAAATGTAAATCTTTATCAAAGTACAATAAATTCTCGATTCACGCAACTATTGACTGTAGGCTATCGCAACACGTAAATATTCATCATTACTGACAGGGTAAAAGTTTTTAAATTTTTTAACTCGATTAGTGTAATTTTTTTCTTATTTTCATGAATTTACATGTTTTTTTTTTTTGAAATTTTATCTGAAGTAAAATTTATTATAATTTGAGTTGGTGGCGGAGGATCGGGAAGGGCCATCTAGCCGCCTTCGCTCTGCGACCCTTCTAAGGATAAGCGGTCACAGAGAGTGAATGAATAATTTACGTTGACCATTTTCATTGCAACCGCCAACTTAAATAATGGTATCTTAAAACTGACAGTTTTATAATCTAGTTTTGTGATGAGATGTGATTTGACATTTGATAAATCTTAGGCTTACGCGAACTAAAAAAAATGTTCTATTGCGCATCACGTCATCTGTATTTTAATGACATATTAGGTCTGTTTGGGTAGAAAGGCTAATAAGAAAACGGAATTAAGTTTTTTACACACACATTATTTTACAGTTAAGTGCTGCTGATGTCACACATATCGTCGGTCTCATCGATACCTCGTAACTCAACCGTTTGGCGAAAATGACTTTTTTAAGGCATCTTGTCAGAAATCTGCTGGCGTATTGGTTTGGAAAGTCTCGTTTGTTTCTTAAGATTTTTAATACTTTAAAATCATATATTTAGTATGTATTTTTAGAACCTATAGTTTGGCAAACTGTGCAACTCCGACAAGAAACTTCGAAGCAAACCTCACAACTGCTGTTAAAATGGTGCGAAAAAGTTGTGACTCCATTCGTTTTGTCTTTTATCTGCGTTGCTTGGCAGTGAAATTTAAATAAAAATAAAAATAAAAAATAAATAGAGTGGCGCAACAGCTCGAGGTGAACCAGGGCCAACTTCTCAACAATGTATGCTGGTGTGTTGATTTCTTTACATACAAGGGGGCCTACAATTTTTTGCCGAATCCGAACGGCACTTTGAGAAGTTTTTCAATACAATTAATACTCTCGGAGGGCTTGTCAAACCCTCGCGTAGGTGGGGACCGTGAAAAAGAACAAGTCTTTTTTTTTAGGTGACGATGGCAGGATTCGAACCCAGACCTCCGGCGTAGTAAGCACACACACTAACCACTACGCCACGGCACCCCACAGTGAAATTTAAATAATGAAAATAATTTTAATGACCAAAAACGATAAACTTTAAATAAGGCATTGTGCGTCATCTAATTTTGCGACTAAGTGACAAGAATGAAAGTATGTATAATCATCGTTTCAATGTGCCATTTTTTCGTTTAAGGATGATTTGTTTTAATGACGTGAAATAATCAACGTATTCCACTGCCAAAAATGCAAGGGAAAGATATAAAAATGCAAAATATAAATGTATGTATTTTTCTCCCCCTCTTTCATTATTTTGGTCTTGTTGAAAAGACGCTGGAAAACATGAAATGGAAATGAGAGATTACCTAGCCCTTTTTACATAGTGTTTATTTCAACTCCTGGACATTAAATTTTACAACATACTGAAGTTTATCAGAAATGTAAAGGGCAAAAAATACATGCGCTTTAGTAGAATTCAGTTGGAATGAGGTTAGAAAGTTTTACCAAAGTATCAAAAGGTCCTGCCAAGGGTATAAACTTCGAACTGAAGCCTATAAGGACCATCAAGGGAACATCGTTCTAGAATCGCAGTCGGTGCTGAGGATTTGGAAAGACCACTTCTGCAGACTGTATAACGGCGAGGACGAACCAAATTCCACTGTCAGGCGGAACGATCCATTCAACCCGGGCGAAGACGTGAGCGACGAAACATACGAACGATACCGTCCACCCGACCTGGAGGAGGTGAAAGTAGCTTCTACGTGTCTAAGCTTAAGTGCAACAAAGCAGCCGGAGCAGACGGCCCAGCTGCCGAACTTTTTAAATCCGCTGGCGATGAGCTGGTTAGAAGCATGTACCCAGCTCATCTGCAAGATATGGTCGGAAGAAAGCATTCCCGACGAATGGAACCTCAGCATTGTTTGCCCGATCCTGAAGAAAGTCTTCTTAACATCGCATACAAGATCTTTTCTGCTGTACTGTGTGAACGCCTGAAGCCGTTTGTCAACAATCTGATAGGCACATATCAGTGTGGCTTTAGGTCAGGAAAGTCCACCACGATCAAATATTCACACTGCGGCAGATCTTGGAGAAAACCCAGGAATGCCAAATCAATACACACCACCTCTTCATCGATTTCAAGGCCGCGTATGACAGCATCTATAGAGACGAGCTATATAACGCAATGTCTAGTTTTGGCATCCCTGCCAAACTCGTCAGTCTGTGCAGGATGACGATGGAAAATTCACGCTGTTCCGTCAAGGTCAGCAAAGACCTCACCGACCCCTTTGATGTCAAAAAAGGATTTAGACAAGGCGACGCGCTGTCATGCGACTTCTTTAACATCATTCTTGAGAGAATTGTGCAGAACCCTCGCGCCAAAACCAGAGGTACAATCTTTAAAAAGTTCGTTCAACTACTCGCATACGCAGACGACATTGACATAATCGGTAGAGCAAAGCGTGATGTCAGTGAAGCCTTCGTGAGTATTGGGCCGGAAGCGCCGAATATGGGTTTAGCAGTCAACGAGGGCAAAACCAAGTAAAAGCTGTCATCAAGAAAAGACACCCAACACCGACCTCTTGGACAAAACATCACCATCGACAGCTATAACTTAGAGGTAGTTAGGGACTTTGTCTACTTGGGTTCCGCTATCAATTTAGACACCAGCGCTGAAATCAAATGAAGGATAACTCTTGCCAATCGCTGTTTCTTTGGGCTAAGAAGGCAATTGAGTAGCAAAGCACTCTCTCGAGCAACTAAAGTGTCCATGTAAAAGACCCTCATCATCCCAGTCCTGCTTTACGGTGCAGAAGCATGGACCCTGACAAAGGCGGACGAAAACACTTTAGGCTGCTTCAAGAGGAAAATTCTTCGGACGATTTACGGTCCCGTCTGCATAGACGAAGAGTGGAGGAGGAGATATAACATCGAACTGTACGGGCTGTACAGCGATACCGACTTAGCCAAAAGAGTCAAAACACAACGTCTACGATGGCTGGGTCATTTAGAGCGGATGGACACCAACGCCCCGGCCCGGAAAATCTTCGAATCCACACCGCAGGGACGGCGCGGTAGAGGAGCACCGAGACTCAGGTTGCGCACGCAAGTGGAAGGGGACCTCAGCCAACTTCGCATGCGAAACTGGAGACGACTAACTCGAGACAGAGCTGGCTGGCGAAGCTTGTTGGTTGAGGACTGGCTGTTGACTTTACTCAAAAAGTCGAAATACATTATGTACTATGGTTCAGAAGTTTTAGTTTCTATTGGGTGTGTCTAGCAAATATCTGGGAAATATCAGGGAGCCCAAAGAAAATGTATATTGTACTCTGGTTTTCTACTAATGTAAGGCCAATATATTTACAAATTTCCGTAAAATATGTCACCAAAATGATATTATAGTCATTGGCCTCTGCTTAACGTTTACAAGTTCAGCCATACGATTTCAGTGTTTACACAACACAATGAAGCTCGGCTTCAAAATTTAATTTGCAAAGAGAAAACGTAATGCTACGTAATGAGGCTCAGAAGCCCAGCACGAGTACAGATGTGCTGAACTTTTGCTTCGTTTAAAACGAATGGGGGTGCATTTCGATCGCATACACGAAGTCAATCAGTCTGCCTTTAGCTATATTTGTATAAGTGCGTTGGTCATGCACGGATATGACGCTTTCGGCTGTATATGGGTATTTTTTAATTTATCGTGGCATCCTTGGAGAACGTAGTGATTGCGTAATAAAATCTCTCTCTCCATGAGCGAAATGTCATTGCAAAGCCGGTTCAAAGCCTACGTATCGTAACGGGGCGAAGCCGAAGGTTGAGGCTGCTTTGTGGTCCCCGCTTGAAATTAATGACCTTTAAAATCCGTATTGTAGAATGTGTTATTTTTTCCTGAATATAGGAGAAAGACTTTTTTTTAGCATGTTCAGCTAAGTTTTTTTTATACTGTTTCACACTGTACGTATGCTGTTCGATAAGTCAGTGAAATAGCACCAAGTGGCACGTGGTCTGTTAAAATGTTTTTTTTTTTTCACATCTTACAAAAAAACTTTAGGATTTCGTTGAAATTAAAATCGTCCACGATATTGGTTGGAAGGTTCACGAGATAGCTAACATTTTAACAATTTCAAAGAGATAAGGCTTTTTTATTCCTGCCTAAATGTTTGGACATGAAAAAATTATCGACGAATTTTTGACGGTCAAAAACTGATTTGGATAAAATTTTAAAAACCTTATCTGGAACCATTTCACCGCGATTCATGTGAATATTTTGAACATTTCGAAACGATTGGAGAATCTAAGAGGGATAACTGCAAAAATATAAATGAAACGAGAAACGGGGGCAAAATGTTTGAGTCAAAAAAAGATCTCTGGACTATACTGTGTTTTTTTAGGAGAAAGATTTGATGTGGAATTTATGAAAATATTGTACCATTTGAAAAGCGCTGTTTCACCACGACCAGCTCATTCGTTGGAGAAAAATTAGTTGATTTACCACACGAACTGTTGCCTGAATCACGTCACTTTATTCTCCAGATTTGGCTGATTTATTATACATGTTCCGTATGAACAAAATAAAGAAGTTAAGGGCGAAGACCTTAAACGCGTAAAAGCCTGATAAATTACGTAAGCCACGGAAATTTTCCACCTCGTAATTGAACTTTCAGATTTTGTGTGAAGATTTTTTTACGCAGAGCTCGTAATTTTCGGCGAAAATTTCTGCTCGGAATTTACCCTCGTAAAGTTACGCTGATACACAAACTTAAAATTTTCATGTTGTTTTGATTTTAATATTTTCTTTTTCAGCTGAGTTTTTTCTTTTCGATCTGTTTGGGATTTTTTTTTTGAAAATATCCTGAACAGCTCTGTTTGACATTTTTTTTGAAAGTCGACTAAAGCGATTTATTTCCCAGGGGTGCTCATTTGCAGAGACATAAAAATTTATACATTTACGAGCTGCATAAATTTCCTAGATAAGGTGGTGGATACCCTTATTGCACAGTAAAAAAAAATGCCTGCCAATAGAAAAAATTAAGATAAAGTGAATGCCTATTTTGTATAGCTAGAAAAATTAATGTTTTCAGAAGGGTGCCATTAAGTAGGCATTTATAATCAGGCTGTAGACTGGAGGGTTTTTTATTTTCTCATGCATTTCCATATCAAGGTTATAAATATAATGCATCGTTGAAGATATCCTTTTTATTTAAATAACCGATAAAAAATGGAGTAAACATTTGTTTTAGAAAAATAACTAAAGCTGAAAAGAAAATACAAAATAAAATCGAAAAGCATCATGCACCATAATCAACGAAAGAATTTACAACAGTACTACTAAAAAAAAACAACACATGCAGTGTATTTAGGGTACATAATACACTAGAGGCAACCATAATACACTCTTACCTTTCGTAATGAGAGCTAGACGATGTAGTAGAAGTATCCTTCAGCTTAGCACTACTAAAGTTACTGTACTGAGATGATGGAGTGCTTGTGCTACCAGTGAACCTATATGTGATGCGATTTGATTGTTTAGTAAGTTAATTGGGTCACACAATTAAAGAAAACAAAAAAGAATATGAATTGATTTTAAGGAGAGAACATTAGAAGCAAAGTATTGAAACAAAAGGCGACTATTTTGAAAAGGGCTAATGGAAGAAAAATATAACCAAGAAGTAAGGAATGGGAAATAGCACAGAAGGATTAAGGATGATAAAATTTTTAACTACGTTGATGTGGTAATGTCTCGGCTTTAACCTTTAGCTTAAATGACGTAAACACAAAATGAACCAGCATTATTCTTAGAGTTAGAAATTTTCACATTACTTAAATGAACTAGAGTCTATCTTAAACACGATCGCTATGTTTGTGTTTTTACGTATAACTGAAGAACGGATTTAAACGATTTTGGGCATGGTGGATTCGTATTGTTCTAAGGAAGGACATAGGCTCGATTTTCAATACATTTGTCTCTTGAATTCACTTGCTTTTACAAAAATTACATTTAATTTATTTTTTTACATTTTTCATTGTGTTCAATAACATTCCAGCGAGATTCATTGTGAATTTCATGAATTCAGCTGGAAGTGGATTTTGCTTAGTAGTAAGCAAAAAGTAATTTAGTAATTCGGTGGCTCCTTTGTGATTTCGTAGGTTGGTATTTAGAAAACTTCAGCAATTTCTTCGATGAGTCTTACATTTGAATTTGAAGCTCTAAGTTATTAATTTTATAACAGTAAATAATTTTGGCGGAACGAAGTTTATAATTTTAACATGTAGGCTGGCGCTCTTAAAAAAATCTGCTTAATTTTGTTTTTTTACGACGATGAATGAAAAGCACCTTAACCTTAGATTGAACCGGTGTATGGTCAGTCAAGACTTAAAACTATAGACTATAGTAAGACTTAAAACAAGCAATCGAGATGTCCTAGTTCCTGGAGGGAAGTAATACATTTTTGGTTGTATAGCTGAAATACTAGAGGTGTTACTTTAAAAACATTAAATTCCTAGGATCCTCGGTAGATTCCCTAATTTAAATCGTAAGTTTACATAGCTAAATTTTGAATTCGAAATAAATTTTTGTTTTAAGAATCAGCGGCTAGTAAATTTCAACCTAATAAATTTTAAATAAGCTAGTAAGTAGGTAGTACCTATTGAATGAAACAAAACAATGATAACAAACACGAAGCAGTTACAATTTTAGTTCGATGATAATTAATGTGGATGTAGATGGTACGAAAGCCGATATAAAATGCGTAGAAAAAAAGACTTACATTCCAATTGTGTTCCACACCTGTCGTTAACATTTTTACAAATGCACTTTTTGTGTCGCCACTCGAAATCAATATGTATTTTTTTTTTTCATGTTAAAATTAGAAGCAATACAAAATATACACACATACTTATGTACATTGGAACAAACAAATAAAAAAGCATACACAATAGTAGGGTAGGAAGTAGAGGACATAAAACAATTAAATAATAGTTAAATTTTGTGTAACAAGTACTCTTCGTATACATACCCTGTATTATTTGAAAGACCAGTACCACCGTAAACACTTTGGCTATTTTGGTACGCGCTTTGTTGTGATGGATAAGCCGATGTAGTCTGATTGCTTTGGTACTGGCTAGATAGATATCCGGCATTGGAATTTGCACTATTATTTTTTTTTAGGGGAAGAAGAGCACATTTTTTTTTGGGATGGTCTAGTAATCTTGTTAAGGTATTAATAAAAAAGTAAAGAAATATTTTTCATAACACACACTAATTGGAAATTAGCAAGGTTAATTTATTCATTAGTGTTGTGTAAGGTAGAGACTGCTTTTGGTCGAAAGTAGAGGTGTTGACAGTTTTAGTGTTGGTAATATTTCGCCAGCGGATTTTAATGTTTATAGTGATGCACGTTAATGTTCGCAGATTCTACGGTACTAATTGTTTTTAAGTGTTTAATTGCTATTTCTATTAAAAAAACAAACGTAATTTTAAACTTTAACCCGATCAGAAGGTAATCGCGGATAATGATTAGGCGATCATTTCACTATCGATTTAAAAACCTTCAACAAAAAAGATTTTAAGAAGTTGTTTTTATTTTTATAAGGCCATCGAAGAATGATTCTAAAATACAAACTGTTTTTGGAATAATTGTAAATTGTAGTAATTTTGAATGGCTTTGCCATTGGGGTTTCTCCCAATATAATCAACGATACGTTCGGTTAGCTTTGTATAAATGAATTTACTTTATTAGTAATTGACTTCAGGTTACAAAAAAATTAATAACAATAGTATAACAAAATATAGAAAAAAGATAACCTAGCAAAATATGAGGATATACCGATAACTTATAGGCAGATTTAAATCTCAATTAAATTAACAGTTTTACTGTACATATTTTTAATTTGTAAACCGTTGATTGTAGTAGAGCTACCGCTGTTTAAGCGCGTCGAGCCAAATTAAAAAAATCTATGGTGTCGTATGTTGACCGAAGCTATGTTCAATCCAAGAAGACATAAAATATCAGGAGATTTATACAATATTACCTGTGAGATCCTGTGATAAATAAATTTTTTGTGACTTTCTTCTGAAATGAAAGGGCTTCAGACGAATAAGTTTTAACATTAATAGGCTAGGTGAAAGATTACGGACGGCGAACCCTTATGGCCAACTGAGTGTGAAACTAAGAAATGTTCATTGCACTGTTTCCAGTACTGACATCGAAAATCGTAAAAAACACACATACAACGTTCTTAAATTTAAGATCAGTAAACTGACTAGCATGACGTTTTTTACTTCAATGTGTAATCTTTACTGTTATATGGGTGTAGTCAGTAGAATCAACACTTTCACAAAAAAAAAACCGTTTGCTTTGATCAAACATGACTCCAAAACATATTACAAAGTTTACTGCTCAAATCTTACCTCTTTTAAATGATGTAATTCTCCCATAAGCAGTCTCTTTAAGATTAAAATAACCAAACTCATCATAAAATATAAAACATTAACTCAAAAGCATAAACTCAAAACGATAAAAAATATATATATATAAGACCGAATTGAAAAAATTTACTCACTTTGCATTATTCACGGTACTGTTACTGCTTCCGCCCACGGGAATGTTTTGCGTTGAGCTACTACTATTCACAGCGCTACCAGCAACAGAATTCGATGAACTATTTACAGAAGAAACATTCACCTGCTGCTGATACGAATTCACAGAATTCTGGTTATACGAATTGTAGTTATTCGACGGTGGTTGGTAGGCATTAGCCGATGAAGCCTTTAGGAAGACGCTTAGTAAAAAACGATTCGATTGTACTTAAAAAATTACCAACTTACTTGTACGTTAGTGTAGCTAGCACTATTGTAACCCTGACCTGTGGCTGTCGGCTGGTATGAAGACGATTTATTCGCCGACGATCCTGAATTGTAAGAGATCTGGTAACCAGCAGTGCTTGAGGCATTCGACTGATTATACGGATCGTTCTTCGACAACTGATCCAAGGAGTTATTCGCTTGTGCATTCATTGAAGCCACACCGCTGGAGTTCTGCTGCTGCTGGACATTCGACGAATTCCGCTGAGAATAACCCGACGTTAAGCTATCCGACTGTAAAAAGAAGATTAAATCAATTTTACATTTTACTCTATAAAAAAGGTTTTCTTACGATTTGCGAATTCTGCAATCCAGCTGACAACACGGCTTGTTGTTGCGAATTTGACTTGGTTTGGTAGTCATTCGAAGCAACCTCTTGCGATTGAACGATCTGCTGGTTGTCAATTGCAGCTGCCGAATTGAACTTCTCCGGCAACGCATCAAACGAGTCTTCAGTACCAAAGTCTAGACCGCCGAATTGCACATCCAAATAGCCAATGTTGTTGAGGGTATCACCAGGCATTTCGACAGCCGTCGCCGGAATCTATTATATGACATAACAGTGAGAGTATTGCATAAAAAAGGGGGCGAAGGTACAGAACAAACCTTCGACGGTGGAGGCACTTTGGCTCTCGCTCTTCTCACAGCTGGCTGCGAAGAAACATTTTGATCCCCAAATACTGTTGCATACGACGTCGGATATTGCACAGATGAATTTTGGTACGAATTCACGTTAACCGCCTGTTGAGTAACAGCGGCAGCAGCTGCGGCCGCAACTGCAGCTGCTGCATTCTGCGATGCCAGCGAATTAAAATACTGAGATTGCTCCGCCGACAGGGTCGATGAACTCTTCAACTGCTGTGAATCCAGCCCACTCAGTCGCATATTATGACCGGCATTCGACGAATGAATGTCGGGGAATTGAGCTGGGTTCAGAGAACCAGCTGCCGACACTGCCACACTCGAGTTATTATTCGCTACCGTACTGTACTGCTGCACGAGATCGTCGTTGCCCAGGCTAGACGACTGCTGCTGAGACGGTTGTTGTTGCTGCTGAGTTGCAGTTAAATGCAGCTCCAAGCCTGGCGGTGCTGATAATTCAGCACTACCACCACCAACAACCGGCTGCTGGCTCTGTTGCAAGTTGCTCGGTGTAAACACCTTGCTATCTTTCAACGAGCCAACGTATTCTTCGTTGTCCCAATCACCCCAAGCATCGTCCTGCTGCTGATTTTGCTGTTGCTTCTCAGCGTTGGTGGCGATCGTATTGTCCCAGAGTTCGACCTCTTGATGGTCTTGTTCTTGATGCCGCGAGTAGTTGCTCCGAGCGCCCTGATCTCTGCCCATACCGCGTTGACCAAGACGACCACCACGTCCTCCTCGTCCGACGTAACCACCTCCACGACTCGAACCCCTGCCGCGATTGCCGCCACGGTACCCACCATCTCCACCTCCACGACCGGAAGAATCTGCGAGGTTCCTTTCGTTTTCTCGAGCCTCTCTGCCGCGCCCTTAAAAGAAAAGAATAATTTTTAATTCAACAATTCTCAGTTCAAGACAAAGTTGAACTTACAACCCCGACTATCGTTGCCACCTCGTCCGCCCCGTGTGCTACTCCTATTGCGAGATTTTTCTCGCTTATCCGTATTGGCATTAGAGTCAGTCCAATCGCCATCCCCAGCGTTCTCACTAGTCGAGTTCGCAGTGCGACTTTTTTTCTTCTTTAACGTCTCAAATGCGCCCTGCAGTCGAATTACAATATCAGCGATCAAATGATTCAAAACACTTTCGTTTTTAAGCACAACTCACCACTGGAAGTGTTTCTAATAAGAATACAACAGCTCGCTCCATATTATTATCGCACTCATACAGTGCACAACAGACTTCTTCCTCAGACCTCTGAGTCATTTCGATCAATGTTGCGACTTTCTCAGGCATTTTTGGATCTTCAGCGACACTATTGATCTCTGCGGCCTGGGCAATACGAATCTGATCCAATGTGGGCTAAAAGGATAACAAAATTTAGTAAACCACTCCAAAGGGGGATTAAGTCATTGAATAGTTAACCTTTAGTACCTTTGGTTGTGATTTTTCTTTCTCTGTTTTGCCTACATCACCTTTTTTATTGGATGCATCGCCCCCACCAGAATTTGATTTCTTCTGATTGCGACCGCCGCCGCTGGATCGAGTTTGTGTGCTCATGTCTATGTACACTGTATTTACAAATTAGCTGCAAGAGAAAAATCTTTCAATATATTAATGGGCTAAAGGATGCTCAAGATACTCGATGGAATCTGAAAATACTTTTTTTTTTCTATCGCGTCACTGTGTTTTTGAAGATTCTGTAAATGAAGGACTTGTGATTTTATTTGCTAATGATAATAGACCAATGCATTTATAGATTTGTCAGATGAGAACATGTCTGATGAATGATATCATCCACAAAAAAGAAAATCCCCTTGATTGCCCGAACTATAGAAGAATCAGTCACCTTAGCCGAAATCAGTTTATCAATAACTTGATAGAATCCTTTCTGTGAGTTTCGAAGTTGTGTTGGACTGGCCACTTGAACAAAACCTTGGGTGGAATGTGTTCCTTTTGCGATCCCGTAAGGTGATGATCACAGTGATCAACACCTTTTTGCAATGAATTTTAGCTGGCAGCTATTTTAGCTAAACTTCCAATTAAGGCTAGTCGACTTCTTGCAATCATTGGCTTAATATTGCGTTTTCTCGAAAGTTCGTCGCGTCAATTTTAGGGATACATGTATGTCTAACTCAATGATTTTTTTTCTAGTGGATAAATTTAAAAGTTTAAGGAATTTATTTTTATCTATTCTCCATTATGGCTTTTTCAGAAGCACCGTATTGAAATAAAGTCAACTGTCAAATGAAATTCTAAGTGCTGCAATAAATTCGAATCTTTTTGGTGATCACTTTACAGGGAGCAGGAACTGGCTGATAGTCAATTTTGAAAATTTATATAATGACCATCATTCATTACAGAATTCCTCCACAGAAAGTTTAAATCCCAAACTCACCATCTCTGTCCGTTGACTAACGGATGAGCAATTATAGAGCCTAGCCAGACAGGGTCAAGCCGACTCGGAAATAACCGTAAAGCTCGTCAATTGTTTGTAAAGATTACCGATGAAGAAAGCTCGTCGTCAGGATTGGGCACAATATTCCATAATTATTAATAGACTATTCCGACTAGGCGATGTGTTGTCATATGTAAATTTTAAAACTACACTGGAAAATATTGTGCCAAACTCATATCAGAAATAGACATATGGAAGATCTTGGTGTGGTGTGTGTGGCGTGCTTGCAAGTTAAGAAGCTAAGGCAGTTCAAATGGCTTTGACCGTAGACAATGGCAAAGCTGTAGTTGAAAAGGGTAAAGCTTTATCTCTGATCTCTTAACTCTCTTTCGAAAAGAAAGTAATGAGTAACTGTGTTTTTGGAGTAGAGCCCTATCTCGCGCAACAAAGATCACCCTTATAAGAGTTAAATCATTTCAGTCTTTATGACTATATCGGTTCGAAGCACGTGTTATGAACTATGATTGGCCTTTGGGGCATCTTTGATGTGGCTATAAAGGGCTATCGGTACACTCGTGGTTGCTCGCATAAGCTCGTCGGACGGAGGCGTTTGTTGTCTCTTCACATAGCCTAACATGTCATGTTCAAAACTGTCTTTTTTTGTTCTTATTTAAACCAGAAGAATCAAGGACGGAAATATGAAGTTAGACTTAAGACAAAGACTGAAATTGAGAGTAGTGGTAGAAAAGAGCAAATGAAAGAATTGGGTCACTCCCGAGACCTCTGCCCTTTAGCTTTAAAATAACTTGGGTATAAGGTGTTTATAGATAAGTATATTATCTATAAACTATCTGAATCTTATCATTAGCGATCAACATTGTAACTAGGTTTGACTAGAGATGAATTACTGACTTATGAATTTCAGGTTTTTGTTTTATTTATTTATTACGCATACGGTGTGAAAGGTTGCAGGATGCTTACTCTGATTTCAGAGAGAAATCAGAGTAAGCATGTGCTTTGCACAGCATGTTTCGGAGAAGTTTGAACAAATTCCAACTGACCTTTTGAATGTAGAGGAGGAATGGCAGCTGTTTTTATCGGCAGTCATTGCCTCTGCAGGAAATGTTTGTGGATTGAAGCTGCTTGGGGTAGCGGCTGGTGGTGAGAAAAGAACTGCTTGGTTTAAAACGTCTGGAGTTCAAGAAGCCATCAGAGAGAAGAAGAGAGCCTACATTGCGTGGATCCAATGCAGAAACTCAACTTCTCGAGCCCGGTACAATGAGGCGCTAAGGACTTCCAAACTGGCAATCAAAACAGCCAAGGAACAGTCATGGAAAAAGTTCGGCGAGAAGTTGGAGCACGATTGCAGATCTGCAAACAAGATATTTTGGCAGACCATTCGCCGGTTCAGAGGAAGGAAGTAAAATATCATTCAAGGGGTTAAATCCAAGGACGGTACACTTCTTTCAAATGAGAGCGATGTCTTGCGCAGATGGAGAGAGCACTTTTCGGAGTTGCTCAACCCCCAACAGGGCACTGAAGATGGCATTCCCACTGCTGACGAGATAAGGGCGGAGAATAGTCCCACAGTAGACGAAGTCACTGAAGCGATTAAATCACTTAAAGTTGGCAAGGCTGCTGGAATTGATGAAATCCGGCCAGAAATGCTCAAGGCAATGGGTGAAGAGGGTGTTAAATGGCTAACACGTGTCATTAAGGTGGCCTGGGATAGCGGGAAGGCACCTAGCGATTGGCAAACGGGAGTTATAGTGCCCATTTTCAAAAAAGGGAACAGGAGAGATTGCGCCAACTATAGGGGCATATCTCTCTTGAGTCTTCCGGGAAAAGTATTCGCGAAGGTGTTGGAAGCGCGTTCCAGAGCTGTAATCGAGCCTTTGTTACGGGAAGAACAGTGCGGCTTTTGACCTTGCAGAGCCACAACCGACCAGCTTTTTACTCTGAAAGTTATTCTTGAGAAGGCCTGGGAATATGCCAAACCGGTCTATGCGTGTTTTGTAGATCTGGAAAAGGCGTATGACCTAGTTCCTCGGGATACACTGTGGAGAGTTTTGCAGGACTATGCGCTGAGTGGGCCTCTTTTGAGAGCCATTCAGTCTTTGTATGGAAACTGCAGAAGCTGTGTACGGATAAATGGCGGCAAATCCCGTCTTTTTGATGTGCGCGTTGGACTTCGCCAGGACTGTATTCTGTCGCCGCTCCTTTTCATAGCATATATGGACTGGATGGTGAAGCGCAGTCTTGGCGAGCAATGTTTCGAATTGGCTGGCATCAGGATGAGCCATCTACTTTTCGCAGATGATTTGGCCATCCTTGCATCATCCAAAAAGGAACTTCAACGAGCACTGGATAGGTTTGCAGCCGTCTGTGGTGATGCTGGGATGAAAGTAAACGTGAACAAATCGGAAATGATGGTTGTTTCCCGAACTCCTGTGCAGTGTACCCAGCACATAAATGGAGTTCCATTAAAACAGGTGGAGAAGTTTAAGCATCTCGGGGTCTTTTTCACGAAAGATGGGAGGAGCGATACTAAGTTGTCCTGTAGAATTGGCCAAGCTGGAGCAATAGTAAAGGAACTGCGCCGGCCGGTCATCAGGAAAGCTGAGCTTGGAGTGAAAGCAAAGATCTCAGTTTTTAATTCAGTGTTCGTTCCGACCCTCATCTATGGTCATGAAATTTGGGTACTGACCGAAAGAATTAGATCGCGGGTACAAGCTGCCGAAATGAGATTCCTGAGGTGCGTTGCTGGTGTTACTCAAAGTGACAGAGTGAGAAACGTCAGTATTCGTAGGAATCTTATGTTGAGCAGCTACTTCTCCGAGTGGAGCGATCGATTCTTCGATGGTTTGGACACGTTGTTCGCATGCCCCCTGACAGACTTCCTAGACAGGTCATGCTAGCCGAGATGCGAGCGCATCGGCCCCCTGGTAGGCCAAGAAACAGGTGGTGGGATCAGGTAAAGAACCGCTCTGAGTCCCGCCTGGGGATTGCGCCGGAGTCTCTTGAGTTGGTGGCGGAGGATCGAGAAAGATAGAAGGACCATTTAGCTACCCTCGCTCCGCGACCTTTTTAAAGTATAAGCGGCATTCGAAAATGATGATTATTTATTACGCCTTCAAAGAACAATCTTTCTTAGACATAAGTTTTACAAATATATTTAACCCACGATACTTGTTAGTAACCTAACCATTCTACATTAGCAATGATTCATCACTATCTACATAATGGAGAAAAGGATAACTATTGCCGGCTGGAGAGAAATGTTTTTTGTAAGAAATTTTTTGGATAATATTCAAAACTTGCCGTATGTGCGCCCAAAAATTGGATGAAGGCAAATGGTATTCGATCCAAAAGAAAAAAAATTATACATTCGGCCGAAACAAGGGCACCAAAATTGCAGCCTAAGCAGAGAATATAGGAATTGTGACATCTCGTAAATATCTAAAGTTTATGGAATCTGTACTTAAAGCCAAAATCTGCTGGGTTGTAAGCATAGCAACATAAAAGGGAATGAAGGCAGCATATCTCGCAAATATATAGACCATAAGCCTAGAGAACGACTTAATTCAATGCATCCATCAAATCCTGGAACGATTTCATTTTCTCACAGAAATAGGTACATAATGTATCTATGTGAAAATATCTCCGGATATACCAGATACAGAATCCTGAGAGGCTTTCAAAGTGTTATCGCATCTAGAGAAGCTCGAAACTATTCAAGAATCAAGATGTCCCATGTGCTTGTCTGAATGTATCGTACTTGATCTTTGTACCGAAGAATAGGAAAGTTCTTAGAAGAGAAAATTCACTTTAGATAATCGTCAACTCTAGCTTAAAAAATAATAATAAAAACATAAGTAACCAAATAAATTGAAGCAAAGAAACATTTTTATCACTTGTAACTAAGATGAACTGGAGGTTGTGCGTTGGCGGGT
Source organism: Neoascia interrupta (assembly GCA_947623515.1). Taxonomy (NCBI): domain Eukaryota; kingdom Metazoa; phylum Arthropoda; class Insecta; order Diptera; family Syrphidae; genus Neoascia; species Neoascia interrupta. The sequence continues at coordinate 25,872,035 of OX392462.1, forward strand.
TCAAAGTCGAGCTTTGGCTTCCTGGGCACCATCAGAGTTTATCAATCTGATAAATAAAATCCCAGAAGGATGGGTTCTCTGGTGAACCCTCTAACTATTGACCAGCAGATCATAAACAAAAGGCATGGGCAACTAATTAGTTTCAACTTGCACTGCTGGTATTGATTTTGTGCGTCTCCATTTCAATTTTGCATTTGGTCTCTGCGTGTTCTTGCATCATTGTTCTGACTTTGTGAAGGAAGTGCTTTTCAATCAATAAAAGTTGGCCGCATCGAAGGATAATAAATACTCAAGCAGATAATCCACAGTGGCTAAAACCGAAATTCTTTGACTTTAAGGAGGCGAAGAGAATTCCAACCGGTTGCCATTTCGTTAACCCTAAAAAAAAGAGGTGTGAACCATAAGAAAAAACAAAACGACAACGACGACAAAGCCGATGATGAATCAGCGTGTGTACATTGTCCGATTCGGTTTTGTGGGTGCTGCAAATAACAAATCAACAATGCGAAATGTTGGAAAAACACAACGGAACGTTCAGAGACTTAGCAAAATGAGATTACAGATTTTCAGTTTTTCTTTTGTTGTGGGTGAAATTGAGAAACAGTTTTATTTTTTGTCCATTGGGCTTCGTGCTCTTTCTGCGGAAATTTCCCACACACTCTGCACTCCACACCTCTGGGAATTAGCGCACACACAGCAGCACAAATTTCAACTTTTCACTTTGGTCAGAAAACATACAAATTCTAGGATTTATGTAACTTGCTGCACCGTTTTGAAATAGAACTTTTCAATCGCAGATAACTAAAAAATTGCAAACAAACACAGGAGAGTGGAAAACAAGGAAAATGTTAAAATTAAAAAGCGAAAATACTTTTTTCCGAATCACGTTCGTGCACCTCTACTCCTTTTTTTCTTCTGGGTTTTGCCTACTCCCTCTTTCGCGGCTGGTTGATGTCGCTGTTTCTTCACCACTACCACCACCTAAACAACCAGTGTTCTGTGAGCGGTGCGGCGGCGGCCAAAACGATTCCTTTTTGGGGCCGTCAAATTGGCAAACCTGTCGTTTGTCGGCATTTGACGCTAATCGGGTGCACTCGCTCTTATCACTTGACGACGCCGGTGGCAACGAGCGAGAGGACAGATGTCGGGCCGAATCGAAAAATAACGCACAGAAAGGGAACGAAAGAAAACGAAGGCCGGAGATGGAGCACAAAATGGGGGTAAAAATCTCTAAACTCCGACGGGTGCAAAGAACGGGCAACACGAAGAGCGCAGCTCGAGAAGACGGCACAGAAGTCAAGGGAAAAAATCCATAAACTGTGTGTCATTATTTTTCCCCCAAAAAAATATGAGAAACCTCGGGGTTATCAATGTGATATTTTCCCAAAAGCGGAGCATTGTTTGCATTGAGAGTCCAGCTAAAAACAAAACATTTTTCCACTGAATTCCTGGTTAAATTAATTATGGCCATGTGCCCACCCGAGTATACACAGAGACGCCATTGCTTCGAGAATTAAGTATGGTCTTCATTTTTTTTTTCTTTCTTTTGTGGCGACAATTAGCGGAACGTAATGGCAACTTTCCACACTAGCGGCTCGGAGACGATGGTCGATTTTTTTTTATCGATATTTTACACAATAATGTACGATTGATTGGAAAATTTTTAGCACTAAATTGTTGTGTAAGATTAAAACAATAATTTACCACAATTTTTTGATTATAGGCGAATTATTTATAAGAAAACTAAGTAGATTTTTAGAAAGCGACACAAACCGTACCTGCAAATGCGCCGAGAAAACGCACTTCAATATGGAGGTCACGTGACCCGGGGGATGTGTTCGGCAATGCTGGAGCTTTACATCACGTTTTAGCACTACAATGGTATAATGTTGTATTGTTGATTTAGACTTATCGAAGCGTAACAATTTGAATATTTTTTTATGTGAATAACAAAAAACTATTTGTATCCTTATTAAACTAATCAATCTCTTATGGCGTATTCTTTTCAACACCGAATCGTGAAACTGGTGTGGAATTCAGGCAAAAATTGATCTTTTCTCTTACACCGAATTACACGGAATCGTGCTCATGTAAATGTTCTTTTGAACTCCGAGTTACTGTGGCGGTAGTAGTAGCGGTAGTAAGAGCTGTCAAAAGTTAAAACACATGTATTCAGTGTATTGTGCACACAATGTGTGTCTGTGGCGGTAGCGCGTAGCTGTGGCGGTAGTAAGAGTTGGCCAACTTTTAACTTTCGTAGCGCTACACGGTTGACAGCGCTACACGGTGGACAGTTCAATACAAGTTAAGTAAACAATGGAGGAATAGGACATCGAAAAGTTTATTGAGATGGTTAAATCTAAGGAAATTTTATGGAATTTGTGTCATCCGTTGTACAAAAATATTAAATCTAGTTCAAATTAACTCAGAGTATCGGCCATTGTTTAAAAACGAGGTTTTTGTTCGGCATAGCCGCGCTACACCATTGTGTTCAATTTTTTTCCGTACTACGCCACATGGCTCCGCGGCTGTACTACGTACTACTGCTACATACCACCGCTAGGAGCATTGTGGTCCCACGGTTAGTTTGGTGTCGACACCGAACTCGGATTTTCGCCACCGTCGTATTTGACGGTGGAGGCTGGGTGTAGCTTTGATTGTGTATGTGAAGTGACGTTTCCACTCAATTTTCATTTGTAATTTATTACAACGCGACTTTAATTATATGAAATCGATCAAAAGTTTCTAAATATCACACACTCAAGCTAACAAAATTAATTTTATGTTAAAAGTAAAAAAACCGACGCCAACAAAATCACACTATGAAATGCAAAAAAAAAGTATAAAAAAAATGAAGTCAAAGCAATTTGACACTTAACGTGATGACTGCACCGGTTCAGTAATTGTCGTTGTGTTCACGTTCACAATAAAACCGAGTGTACTCCACGCTGAAATAGCCGCAAACACCGACTATTATTTGACAGCTCAGTGTGGCAGTTCGGTGGCCATAAATTACTGAATAATTAGATATTCAACTTATGTCCCTCTTTCCCTCCAACACAAATTTGTTTACATTTTTTCTAAAGCCTTTTAATCTATATAAAGCTTTAAATTTCCGTGTCGGTGAATACGTGTAAGAAGATACAACAACAATTTACCTTACGTGATCAGCTGATGTAAAAGCTCCAAAACGAAATCGTATGGAAAATTAGGAATTGAGGAATTTACACACATTTGTAAACAAAATTTTAACGTAAGTCGCGTTTGCACAAGCAACGTAAAACAAAAACAGAAATGGAATCCCATACATTAGTAACTGAAGCCGAAATTTGCCGAATGCTTTATGTGTTGCTATGTCTGTTTCCGTTCCTTGTGACAATGCGGCTTTATGCGGTTTTCGAACTTGTTTTAGTGAATCTGATAACATGTGAAAAACTCTCCAACAATAATTTGCACAGTCAGCTTATGAAGCCCACCAAACGTTTTTTAAAAACCACCAAAAGTTTTTTTAAAAACACAATTTTAAAAAACAAAACTTAAAAAAACATTTGTATAGAATGGAATGGTATGGGAAAATTTCACTTGTTTTTAGCTTGGGACAATACCGTAACAGCTGAATAGCTATGTCGGAAGTTGAATATCTAGTAGTTTTTCAGTAATTTATGGTCTTTGCAAAAGCTCAGATTAGACTACATTCCGATTTAGGAAATTTGACGTAAGAAGAAAAATATTTACAGCATTTTTCTTTTAGGTACGTTAAATATGCCAAATTGGAATGCAGTCCAATCTAAGCTAAAAGAAAGTTTTGAGAAAACATTCAATTCAACGCGATGAGTTTTAAGCCGCGGTGTCACAAGAAACAGAAACAGGAACAGAAACAGAAACAGAATTTCATACATTAGCAACGCAAAAAGCATTCAGCGAATTTAGGTTTCAGTTGCTAATGTATGAGATTCTGTTTCTGTTTCTGTTTTACGTTGCTTGTGGCAACGCGGCTTTTGCGTGTTTTTCTGTGACACAAAACATAATGGCAACGGCGCGGCGGTGCAATTTCTGCTCACATAAATTTGTTGGCATTTTCACGGGTTTCAATCGAGTTTGTAGCATGGCATACGTAACGGAACAAAGGAAACGAGCCCACTACTTTGTGAGGGCTAGATCACATAAATTTGACTTTCGCCAACTTTGATTTACCATCTAAAGCCGAGTTGTCACAAGGAACCGAAACAGAAACAGGAACAGAAAAAAACTTAGTTACGTCGGTGATTCTGTTTCTGTTTCAGTTGTTCATGCTGCAACAAAAAACAGAAACAGGAACTGAAAATATTTTGAGAGAGAGAGCTTCAATACCTACCTAACAAAATTTAAATACTGGCGACAAAGAGTTTCCATAATTACCTGTATGGCTAGAGTTTCGTCTTGCATAGAGATTATTATTATTTTATTTGCAAGTGCGACGATAACTGGTTTTGAAGTGTACCACGTGCACAGCAAGTCAGGGATCCAAAGTTTAAGAAAGTACTACAACTCACCAGCGCAATATGACAGCCCGAATTTAAAAACGTCATATTGGCATCACAGTTTCGAATGGTATAAATCGTACTTTTAAGAGCGGTAAATATTGTTCTAAAAGTTTTGCTTTCGAACGCATTACTAGCACAAACAAAACAAGTGAACACATCCGAAATTCTAACCAACCACTGAATTGTCAAAGTTGACATTTCCTCATGCCAGTCCAGTCCGTGAAAATTTTTCTCTCAACTGAAAATATTTAGCTAGCAAAAAACTTGCATTAAATCGTGTTTCAAAAACTAAAATGCCATTGTCACCTGCAAGTGGAATTGGCCGTTTTTACAAGCGATCTGCCAAAATAATAAGATGTGTTCGCTGGGGGTGCACGAACAGGCCGTTTTATCACATCGTTGTCATGGAGGTAATCAACTCTCGTATCCTTACAAACCCTTTACTATTATTTGTTGCCTTTTTTCGCGTAGAGAAGAAAAAACCAACATCAGCCCGTTATCGAACAAGTTGGCTCTTACGATCCTCTGGTCAATGAACACGGCGAACGAATGGTTTCGTTCAATTTTGAGCGAATCCGCCATTGGTTAGGTAATGGAGCACACTTGTCCACACCAGCTGCTGAACTGCTGGGCATTGCCGGTTTCACCCCAATTCACCCAAGAACCTACATGACTGCATGGAGAAACAGGGCGCGGAGTGCGGAGAAAGAAGCCCAAAATAACGAAGCGTCACAGCAATAAAACAATAAAACTAGAAAGTTGTCTTTCATTGGTTTTTTTATTAGTTTGAAAACTACAAGTAAAATTTTAACTTTCTCACATGCAAAGTTTCGTATCAATACAGAAAGCAATTTGTAATGAAAAAGGCATTTTCCTGTGGAACGGAACTTGTGTATGTATGGCCCAAACCCGAGGCACGATTTACTAAAAAAAAAAATTCTTTTATATAAAATAGTTACACCAGTTATTATTTTTGTTGACATTTTGTAACTATACACCACAAATTTAAAAAAAAAATTGAGATTGACAAGGTGAGTGACCCTGAGGAGATGAAAAGCATCACGAAACCAGTGCAAAGGATAAAAGATTCGGACAGAAATGCACTCCCTTATGAATACTATTTCGTAGTGTAAATAGTTTCTTAATCGGCTCCTGTTTACGTATAAAATGTGATGAAGAGGTAGATTTATTCGGTTTTGTAGACGTTTCCGACGGACTTCTTCGCCTTGTCTATCATGTCATCCAACAGCTTGTCGGCAGCTGAAGTTTGAGAGAATACAGTTAGTCAAGGTGAGTGTAAAATATAATTGGCAACTTACCTTGGTGATGTTTCAAGAAATATGGGCGGACGACACGTTGATATATGACGGTCGAGCCATTGCTTTCAATCGGTAGCATGCACCAGACAAGGAAAATGCACTGTAGACAATTAAAAGAAAAAATTTTAGGATATAAAAAAAATAATGTTTGTTACTTAAGGGCTGAACCTAGCTTTGACATGGATATTGTGCGTGCGCTGGAATAATTTGTAAGAGACAAAAGTTCTGATAAGATTAAGTTTTTTTTTAAAATACTTCCAGGGGACCAAAAGATACTACACACTGTCTGAATAAGGAGATGTAGTTTTGCTTTGGAATACTTCCTGAATTAGTAGGGATGGCCGAAGTTGATTTTTCTTCAAATGATGGGGAAAAACCCCAATAAAATTAAACTACATATTACCTGTCTATTAACTTTATTTTGTACTGGCTGCAGTGCGGAAAGCTGTCAAAAGGAGAAGTTCTTAGACATTTTCACTTCATCCTGGTCGGGTGGGTGGTAGCTGGCAGATAACCAATTATGAAGTGTGAATTTTTCATTTTATTTTCATTTTAATGTTTTCTGTTTTCAGCATAAATCAAACTGGACTAGAGAGCTACTCTAGATATCTGCAACAATTGTCAAAATGTGGCAAATATCTGCTGGATTTCAAATCACAAAATTTAATAAGCTAATTAATCTTTTCTTTAGCCCTCAATTATTGTTGGGGGACATTAGGGCTTGAAGCATTTTGAAAAAAACGTGTAAGAGTAAGAGAATGCCATGTTTATTTTTTGCTTCTTTATCCAGAATAGGTTCAGAAAATACTAGCGATACAAAAAAGCAAATGACGCTAACCTAAGAAAGATAAAAACAGCTATGACATAGGCAATTTACTTTTCTCTACCTTAAGACGTTTTCAAAAATTAATGTTTTTAAGTGGTTCATAGAAGAGTAAACTATACGTTCTCATGAATGTCAAAATGTCCAAGCAGTTTGAGTCGACTCGAAAGTCAAAACTTGAGTTAAGTGAGTGACAAATGTTCGTCTGTGTCTACGTGGTTCAACTACAGAGATATTGTACGCACAGGGACTCTGGTTCTGGTTGTGATTCATCATCATTTCCACTCGATTACTCAACTCTTGCATGGAAACTAGAGCAAGAGGTAAGAGATAGCTACACGAATAAAGCCCGGCGCAGAATGGTTGATGTGGATGTGGCTGGACCTACAAAAAACGTAATTAGAGTGTTTCCACCGAACATTGAATAGAGATAAACGTGGGAAAATTACAATTTAATCCCAACATATTTCCACCGGAAAAAGGGAGGCGATTAAATTGACATAAGATTTCATTTTTGACATTTCTAAATGACATTCTGTTTTGTAAAATGGCAATGTCTGGTTGTCAAGCCTTCTCCTTGTAGACGTAATTTTTTGTTGGCTTGCGCGCAACTCGGATTTGGAATGTCACAAATCACAATAATTTGTCTTTCGAAATTCATGACACTTTCACAGTTTCGGTTCGAGAAATTCATCTCAGTTTCGATCAGCACAATTTTCTTGTGACAGCTCTCGATCACCGAGTAGCTTAGTATTAATCACCGTCAAAATCAGCTGGTCCCCAGTTATCAAACATTCTGGTTAGTTGGTGTTTTTGCCTACTCTTAGGCTGACTTTCTGCATGCATGAATCAAACAAGTAAGTAATGGCCTTTTCGGTTGGTTAATGCCCTTTACTATTTTCTTGGACTCGTTTGACAGTTCCTCTTCTGGATAGAAGAGAAATTTGCTTCTGGTTTTGATTCTGGATTCTGCACTCAAACAATCATACAACGCATGTGTCAAAATGAGTAAACGTCATTTGTCCCCTGCTTTCGCTTCACAAATACAGCGCCAGACAAACTTCAAAATAAAAAAAAAAGTGTTTGGCTGTTGATGTACAGCCCCAATCCGGGAAAAGCAACCCTGATCCGGGATCGCCGACCGAAAAGGCCATAAGTGCAAGAGTTCGTCTCAGCTCTCTATCAATTACTGTCAACATTGATGATCACAGTTTACGCAGACGAATTTTCGTGATTTGTGACATCACTTATCACAGACCACCTTAGCCGATTCCACTCCTGGTCATTTATACATTCATGCAGCAGAAGCTTCCAAAGGCTTAAAAACAAAGAAATGAATACCGTAGTAATGCTATTAACACAGCTCTTGCACAAGTTTGCACATGAAGGCTTGTGTAAGAGAGACCTTAAAATATTGTCGCAGATATTGTCTACTCCACCAGCTTAGGCGCTTTGTGCATGTGGTCTGTTTAGAGATCTAACATTCCATGTGGAGATCCGGAGGTCTTTGTCCTTGTTTTGCTTGTATTCTTTGTCATCGGTATATACTACCATAGAACTGTAAATTGAGCAAACATCTAGGCCTAGCGAGTTAACTTAAAAAAGGAACTTTCTCTATTGCGCCTTTCTCTATTGGTCTTACCATTCGCCGACACTATCTGGGCAGAAAACAATAAAACAACTACTAAAGGGTGATTTTTTAGCTGGTTTGGTTTTGGCAACACTGGTTTTGACAGCTGACGTGTGTTTAGTACCTTGTGTCACTGTCAAACAGCTTCAGTTTGGTTTGCAATTTAACCATGGATCGTCTTACAAATGAACAACGCTTGCAAATTATTGAATCTTACTATCAAAATTCGTGCTCGGTTCGAAATGTTCATCGCGCGCTGCTTCCATTTTATGGTCGGCATTCTCGACCTTCTGAGCATTTCACGTTTCGGGCCGGTCAATTGGCCGCCTAGATCGTGCGATTTGACACCATTAGATTATTTTTTGTGGGGGTATGTCAAGGCTAATGTCTATAGGGACAAGCCCGCTTCGATTGACGCACTGGAAGCCAACATCCATGCATTCATTCGTGAGATACCGGCCGATATGTGTGAAAGAGTATGCCAAGATTGGACTCAGCGGATGGGCTACCTGAGACGCAGCCGCGGTCAAAATTTGCATGAAATTATCTTTAAACATTAAATTGCAAGGTTCAAACTATCGATTCAAATAAATATTTCATTAATTTTTTCGATTTTTTTGTGTATTTTTTTTAAAAAAAAGTTCTCAACCTCTTAAAAAATCACCCGTTACTATGTGACATCTAGAACTTTGCTGCCTCTGGGAACCTAGACGATAATCCTTTCAAGATTATTCGAAAAAATCTGCAACATAACGTTCTGGACTGGATTTTTTTTTTTTTTTTGGAAAAAGATTTTGAAAGGTTGAAGAATGTCAACACATCTGCTTAGGGCTTTGCCAAGAGAAGGTTGTTCTATATGTGACAGGGAAATGGTGCTTAATTAGAACTTATCACTTTTTTATCAATCCTCAAACTTGTAGGAATTTTTAATAATGTCTAGAGAAAGATATTTTCAAGACTTACCTTCAACAGCCAATAGAGCGGGATTACCGATGTCAAAATCACTGAGAAGTACTCAATAATTGACAAGATGCCATATGTTACCCAATAGGTCAACCATTTGGTGTCATCTAACTTCGTACTAGACTCAATAGCATGAATCGATATATAGGCTGGATAAACAACGCCAATGATGTTGCACAACAATTGTGCGCCATATCCAAATATCAAATAGATTGCACATAGGCCAGCAACACCTGAAAAAAAAAAAAAAATTCCAACAAAACATAACAACAGTTAGTAAGGGATTAAAATAAATCTAGAATTCCTATTAGCAGCTCACCAATTTGAAAAATCCAACCATTTTCACTGGTCAACAGTTCAATGAGTTTGGCTGTTAGTTTTTCAAACATTTCTTATGCAAAAAATATAAAATAATTGCTACCAAGAGCAGTTGAATGCGATGACAACACCTCTAATTGTTAAAATCACTTATACTTCCTATGCACATATTGTTGAAAATGAAAAAGGAAGAAACGAAGAAATTGCCGTGAGCCTATGCCATTTCTATAAATGTTCTCTAGCTGTTGTCAGAAAAATGAAACTTATGCATTTCATATAATTGCTATGAGCGACACAATGAATTTGCTATGCAATGTGAGAAAGGTTGCAAAGAGAATGAATGAGCGTGGCGTTCTAGACGCATTTGGGATATTTTTAGAAAAGGGCATTTATTAATGTCGTCACGAAAAATTCTTTCTTATTTTTTTTTTTTGTTGTGCTAAGATTGTAATTATTTGCAATTTGAAATAAATTCAATGAGGTGCCCAGTGGTCTTTTCGTCTTCAGTATTTTACGCGTCGTTTACCGTGTTAGTGATTGTTCCAAATTTAACACGTATGGGGACCGGTGCACTTTGTGCATTTGTTTTTGTTTAGGTCAAAATTCAGAATATTGTTAAATCGCTCCAAAGCATGAATAGATTCAATTACAAAGAGCAGTACAATCGAAATAGGTGAAACAAGTGAAATGAATTTTTCTTACGAATTCATAAAAAAATTAGTTTCTTACGTCTTTTAAAATACACATTGCTAACCAACAACATTATAAGCATATTGAGGTGAGCGAACAGCTAGTGTGGAAGTTCACAAAATTTAGGCAAAATTTATTGTTAATTAATTAATAAAGTCTTACCTAATAAAGTCTCAGGCAGAACATAGATTAGTGACCGCCATATTTCGCTTGCAGCGATTATCTAAAGGTGAAAATTACCGATGACGTGTTTTTTGGGGTCTATTCGGGTATTCATCATAACTTTCCTTGGTCGACTTTGAAAGAGTCACGGAGATCTCAGGTATTTTTTTATAAAAAAAAACCTCTTTCAAATAACCCTACAGGCTTAAGGCTATCAAATTGCATGCGTCGAAATGGTGAGATCTTTAAATTTTGCACGCATTAAAATTTGCCATAGCCATGCCATAGTCAAAATTCTCACATTAGCAGAGAAAAAATTGAAAACGAAAGCCAACAAAAAAATTGGAGATTGGATTTTGGAGTTTTAAGGGCCAACTATAATAGACTGAATCTCCTCCGCGAGGGTCTGACAAGCCCTCCGAGAGTATCATTTGCCTTGAAGAACTTCTCAAAGTGCCGTTCGGATTCGGCAAAAAATTGTAGGTCCCCTTGTATGCAAAGAAATTAACACACCAGCATACATTGTTGAGAAGTTTGCCCTGGTTCACATCGAGGTGTTGCGCCACTCTATTTATTTATTTTTTTTATAATAGACTGAATGCTACGTACGGAGCCTTAAGAAATTTTGCGAATACATTCGATTCGTATAACGCGCCCATAATGTCGGTCGGGTTAGTTTCGTCAAGTTTCCTTCGACTTTTGTTTCGTACGTATCGAGCGCTCCCCACCGCACATTTCGTACGAAGATTTTGAAATTGGTTTTGATGTGGCTGATTCTATTAAACTTGAACCAAAAGAAAGCAGAACTGTTTTTAGTTGTTTTTTTTTAATCTTTTAAAATAGATGCACGTAAACAAAATAACGGTTCGCAAAACAGATGAAATTGCGACTTGACAGATTTATACTTTTGCAAAAGGCTATTGCAGGTTGCTTGTCTGTTTGCCGAAACTAAAGTTAACTTTTCGTCTGGTAATGACGTTAGCTTAAGTTTGCTTCCGACTATTTTAGTGAGCCCTTTAAGCCCCAGCTATAATAGACTTAAGTGGGATTAACTTAATGTCAAAATATATCAAAAGTCCCACTCAAGTTCTGTCAAATGCTTACGGTACCCATAATAGACTTCAGCAAACGTTTCGGAAATCGTATGGAATTTGTGTGTATCTAACCAGCTGTCAAATTTCCGTGCTGAACTTCTCACTTGAGTGGGACTAAACTTAAGAGAGCAAAAGTTAACGAAACCGAGAAAACGGCTATTAAGGCTGTGGCATATGAATTGCGTGTAATGGGTGGGACATTTCGGAAAGCCGACTTAAGCCCATCAAGTCTATTATGGTTAGGCCTTTAGGCTCCATCCATCCTAGTATTAAAATAAACAAGTTGAACAGCCAATAAAAGCCATAAAATTGTCTTTAATCCATAAAATGCCGAATAACACAAGAAAGTGGGCAGAGAATATTCGCAAGAATAAGAATTAATAACCACCACGGTTAACTTTAACCTCGTACATCCTGTCGGGTAAGGAATCATATATGATACCTTTGTGTGGGTTCATTTCTACCACTATTGATACACGTCAGATTAGTGTTTAAACGTTTATTTTATTTCTCACTTCAAATATGTACTTAGCTACTACTTAGTTGTGCGGTAATTAATTTTACTTATTGGCAAAGCGAAAAGTATAATGCGGCACGTGGGTTCACTTCGTTCATTCGTTTTCGATAAATTTCCTGTTCCATGGCTTTCGTTCGTCGGGCACCCGAGTTGCCGTGTTCGCCACATCATTCCCCCCTCAGCGGATGCTATCAAAATCCGCGATATAACTCTGGTCGTCTCACAACGCGACCTCGACTTTTTCGGCAAAAGAAACTCTTCGCTTTGGTTTGCTTAAACACCCTGAAATTGTCTGACGCCTTCCGGATTCCTCGTGGCCCTCGAGTTTTTCAATGTAGGCTGGTTTCAGTCTATCAATGCTTACTGTTTTTACTTTACCCTTTATCAGCAGCTCAAAAATTTTTTTTCGCCGGACTAATATCGCGAAAGGTCCTTCGTAGGGCGGTTCTAGCGCTTTTCTAACAGTGTCATTTCTGACGAAGGCATACTTGCAGGTAGACAAATCTTTGAAAATAAAAGTGCTTTGAGCTGCGTGATTGCTTGCGGGAGGAGGCCTGACATCATTGAAATGCTCTCTTAATCTTTGTACGAATTCGCTCTGCTGAACTTTCGTTCCACTGGGTTGGAAAAAATCCCTCGGGAGACGGATGTTCTGCCCGTACACTAACTCTGCAGCGGAAGCCTGAAACTCCTCCCGAAAAGCTGCTCGTAGCCCCAACAAAACCCACTGCAACGATTTCGAAAACCATTGAAAGAGATGAGGAGGGGCCTGACCGAGCTTGGCACTTTGAATATAATGCTGTGAGCGGGTCTACTAGCCGTTTGCCCTTTACGTCTACCAGCAAAGCATAAAACTTTAAAAAATCTGCCCAATAATTGGCTTATCTACATCCGCTACTATGAATTGCCACTGAAAGTTGCAACGTAATCCGAGATTAACCGCCATCCTCTTTCTACCATACGTATTTACCTTTGTGGCGTTAGCAGCATATAGGACGAAATCACGGTGTGGCCGGCCTTTAAAACTCTTTGCGACTGGTACCACGGAGACGTCTGCTCTCGTGTCAATCAAAAATTTAATATTACTGGAGCGGTCTAATACGAAGAGGCGACTTGTTACACTGGGACTTTGGTCGACCGTCGCCAACGTCGACCTGTCCTCTAGTTTTCCGATGCCGGACTGGAACCCCTGAAGGCACATGGCCTTGTGCACCGAGTCGCTCTATCGCCAAATCTCCTGTGATACCAGCACAAACCAGATGGCGTTCGCGAACCGTTCGGTCTTCCTCTAGACTGACTCCTCAATCTTCGCCTGGTGCGTTGCGCAGTTCGTCAACCTGTATGGCTAGCTCTTCTAATTTCGATTCTAAGGCGCTTATGTACCGTTCGGCCCTGCTTTCGACTGCGGTCTCCTTCTCCTGCCGTGGGCGACCCGGGGCAACACTATTAACACTGAACGACCTAGTTGCCTCAACGATCTTGTCGGCCGTTAGGGCCATGTTCTCGTGATCCTCTGAACTACCGGCGAGTATGGCTTTGACCATGTCGGGTAATCTCTGCAGCCAAAGCTTCTTCACTATGTCCTTTGAAAAGGCTTCACCTGCCAACGCTTTCATGTCCCTAAGAAGCTGACTGGGTGGTTTATCTCCTAGCTTTAACCCTCCTAACAACTGGTGTAAACGGGAGTCTTCTGACTCCATAAGACGTGACAGAACAGCTCGTTTGAGCTCCTCGAATTTGTTACGCGCTGGTGGAGAAGCTATTACGTCGCGAACTCGTTGAATCGTGCCCACATCCATTAAAGATATAGCCGTGTAAAATTTTCGAACGTCAGACATGTTTTTAGCCAATGCGAATTGCCCTTCCATTGCCGTAAACCAGAGATCTGGGCACGATGGCCAAAAATTAATAGCCTTGAAAGTCACGGCGTCTACTGCCGGATTAATCGCGTCCGCCGAGGGAGGTGCAGCACCCGGAATCGGCTGTCCCGCTGCCTGTCCCTCACCCGACACCCTACTCTTTAGTGACATACATAATTATCCTGAATATATGTATATATACGTTGGTGCCGCTATGCGCACGTGCACCATTTGTTATCTATTGAAAGAATTATGTTCATCTACTTCGTAATCCAAAGGTATCAAAAATAAAGTTAACATGCACAGTATACCTATATATATGTATGCGTGAATGGAATTGCAATAAGTATTCGTATATAGGTATCATGCAGTAAAAAAAAAGAAGGTAAAACTTCACGGGTAGGTCGGCACTATCATTTCATAACGGAAATGATATCTTATGCACCTTTTTCCCCTTCAATTGGAAATTGCTTTCCAGACTTGAATACCTTGCGTGCTAACCATCTCGGGCGAATAAGACGTCCATTTCAGTAGGGGCACATTTTGCAGCTCAATCCAAGACTTAACGAGCTTTGAGATGTTGAAAGGGGTTTTAACTTGCTAGACCTTCTATTTCAAAGGTCCAAATATATTAGCTCCCCTCTGATTTAAGGGAACGCCGTTTTTAGTACACCATTATATGCTGTGGCATTTACACGACGCGTAAGAAATTGCAATTCCAGTACGTTATAGTACGTTATAGCTCACCATACCATGACACCACCAGCACGGCTGTGCAACCGATCCAAGTATGCTCTTCATTTTTTCTTTATTTTAGACGTTTTAAATGTTCGGAATTAGAAATAATTCTTTGCACACTCCGCAAGCATACATTAACCACGGTTGTTTCTCTTAATTTTGGCTGCAGAATTGTGTGAATTTGGTGCGTGTCTCAAAATAAATCGCTTGTCAGCTGCTGTAGTCGCAGAAGATGGCCGGCCCTTTATATTATTTCCAGAATTGTACTCGTTGCATAAGAAAGAGGAACTAACTTTACGGCTGTGGTTAATTCTTTTTGAATTTTGATGCATTAAATGAACACACTCACTATAGGCCCTTATTTTTGCCCTTTCAAACTGATTTTACGATTTTGCTTTTCCCATTTTTACTAAATTTGATTTAAAATTATTTAAATTAAACTGTGGCTAATTTTAAGAAGAAAAAAAGCCAACTTGCATGCAAAAATTTATAGTTTAGCGTAGAGGCGCTAATCGGCTGTCGCGAATAAAATACATTTTTAGTTTTGTCACATTTGAAGGAAAAAAGGCAAACAAAAATAGCGGTTCAATTTCAGAACACGTAGTACCGGAAGCTTCAGAAGTTCGTTAGGCAATTTATCGGGATAGCATTGGACGCTTTCATGACTTCTTCTAACCAAACTGTTGTCTGATCCCTTTCATCTACTACTTTCCATCTTTCAGCTGCTTTCCATCTTTTTAGGTTGCCATTTATTCCGATTAAGATTTTCCGCCATCCCTATTATTTGCAATACTCAAGCAGTAACAAGAGGGCTACAAATATTCGATTACAAGTGCCTTCCAATCGTCGCAATGACATTTTGGCGAACCGTATTTGTAATGAATATCTTTACTCGCAAACGTATTTGCCAAAAGGTTTGCCAACATTTCCTTGTATGAATCTACTTCAGAAAACGAGTTCTGAAAATGTTACGTTCAGGATACTTCACAACCAAAACCTACCAAGAAACTGCAGTAGACCTTAACACTGAAACCACAAAAGGTCTACGCAAAAGTGATATCAAGAGACAATAATGTTTCAGCAAACAAATAATTCCATAAAATTGAGTGAAAAATTTACGACAATTTGGACAAATGTCTAACCGCCACGTTGATAAAACTATGTTTACTTTTTGCGTGCAACGACAAAAAAAGTTACACAACGTTGCAAAATCAATTTGCATAAGTCCCGAGGAGTTCATGCCGTTCAGCAAAAAAATAACTTCTCACTTGATTAGGGTCTTCTCTAGACTAAAGATCGAGATAAAACTGGTTTAGAAAAGTGTTTCCTAAATGACGAACAGCTTTCATAATAATGACTGTGAGTCAACAGATATGCTCTGTCTAATAGCACCTCACTAATCTTGTCAAGTGCCTATCGTTTAACTTGAAATTGTTAAAAACAGAAGCTAGGTATCAAATATTTGAACTAAATAAACCGACAATGCTTTCTCGTTCCGCTTCATTAGAAATGCGCTTGTATGAAAACGGGAATCTTTCTGGACTCAATTCCAACTATTAGCAGACCTTTGGTTAAGGCTAATTAAAATTAATTACACAAAACTACCTCCACACACGTGACACGTGTGTGACAATCAGATATTCACGAGAACGACCTTGATCTTGTATGTTATTTACCATGGAATTACCTTTAATTATTCGGACTATGAATTGAGCACCACTTTCGGATGAGCTTCTACGTCGCGGCCGACTACAAGCTGGTAGCACCATGGTTTCGAGCCGAAAGAAATCGTACTATGTCACAAGGTTGAAGAAATAGATTTCGGCCAGACTACGTGTCACTTTTGGCTGATCCCTTCCAAATTATTCAGTTTGGCGAGTGTGAAAATGCGACTTTAATGGGCTCGTCTGTTGCACGAAAAATCTGTGATAAAATTCTGCGATAAGCGACACTATCGGGTTTTTTCATGTTTTTTTTTATCGAAATGTTTAAAAAAAAAAATTTGTCAGAACAGGTGGAAAAATCATAACGAGCTCAAAAGTTCAAGGGCGGTAGGCTTAAAACAAATTGTTCACACACACGACATATTTATAGATTTTTCAATGCAACGTCACGCTGAAAACATAAGTCTAATACTCGATTACTCACCTAGGAATAAATATAGTCGTGGTACATTGGATTTCGATTCTAAAAATTCAAATGCTTTCGTCCAGGGCTTCGAGTTGTCTCGCAGGGACTTATCAATGCTGTCCTTAATTTTGTCAACCTGCTCAGTTGCGATAGCCGCCATCGTTGCAAATTTGTAGATCGAAAATGCTTATTGGAATAAAATTTATGTAATTAAATTGAAATGAGAAGCGAAGGGAATAGTAATTCTAAGAATTTACCTATTTTTGGAGGGTGACCAAAGTTGATGCCTTGACAGGTCTAAAATGAAAAAAGCAAATTTCGAATTTTTGAGAAGCTGTCAGTTTGAGCAAATTGATTGGGTGAACTGGAGTGAACTGAGCAACTGCTGCTAACGTAAAGCGAAAAAGCACTGCCAACATTTATTTCTCTGATTTGTTTTCAATAGGTAAATTTATAATAAACAAAAATTATGATTTATTTTCACACAAATCTGGGTTGCACATTTTGTGACAATGTGATCTGCTAAAAAATTTTATTTGTGCACCTATGGTGTTCAAAAACAAGTTGTTTTTAATGTATACTTTAGGACTGTAAGGTGGGAGCAATCCTTTCCCCTTTTGATATACCTAATATCGCAATTCTGAGCAATTCGATTTCAAATTCGAATTGACCCTTTCAGGCCAGACACACACGGCGACAGAAAAATGCACGACTAATTACCGTCCGACTAGAATCACGCGCGTCTATTTTCTAGACAACACACGATCGCGGCTACGACAATTAGCCGCGAGACTCGTTTTGCGACAAATTTCCAAATTGCGACTCTTTCAAGCACGACCAAAAATTAATTTTTGTTTATTTAACAATAAAAACCGACTGTTTTCAATACAATTCACCGGAATCGCCCCAAAAATGAGTGTTTGTTTGCTAAATTTACCTCAAAAAGCTTGCAAACTCTTTTTTTAACGATGAAAATTAAATTTTTCATTAAAACTGATAGGAACCGCACGGAAACTTATCGCTCGTGTGTTGAGTATGCTTGCTGCAGAAAATCGTGCTGTTTTTTGTCGCGCATTTTTCTGTTGCCGTGTATCCCTAGCCTCACACTGCGAAAATAATCTAAATTTTGTTGACTTTTCGATCAGTTGAAAACCAACCGACTAATTTTTCACATTTGTCACAAGTTTAACAGGTTAAAAAAAAAATAAGTAAAAAACAATTGTAGTTCACCAAAGAAGCACCGGAAAATTCATAAAAAGCATCGCACAATTAAATATTACAGAATAAATGAAAATATTTCTTCTTTTTATTTTATAAACAATCTTCATCAAGTGTCTTGTCTTCTTTTGATAAAAAAAAACGGTATTTTCTTTTATTTTCGTATGCTTCCCACAAAATCTTTGTATTCGTGTATTCGATTTTGTAAGAATCTAGATTCCGACCTAGACTCTGAATTCTAGAAATGTATGGGGGAAATGTAAGGGATATGACCGAATTTAGTTTATTAAAAATCGGTCAAAACAACACGGTCAGACGTAAAACCAATAATATTTGACCAGAAAAGCGGTCAAAAATGAACTAGCAAATATCAATTTCAGGGATTCCCCTAAAATGCTTTTGACAGTTTTTACTGATGTTAAGATGTGAATTGCCGGGATTCCCACCATATCCATTTTAATAGGTCTTATTTTACAATTATATTTGTACCTACTTTGAACGCAATGAGTAACATAGAAAATAGAAATCCGCATCTCGTTAACTCGGAAAAATCTCTGTTATTCGGAGAAAGAAAATAACGGGTGATTTTTTAAGAGGTTGAAAACTTTTTTAAAAAAAATACACAAAAAATTCGAAAAAATTAATGAAATATTTATTTGAATCGATAGTTTGAACCTTGCAATTTAATGTTTAAAGATAATTTCATGCAAATGTTGACCGCGGCTGCGTCTCAGGTAGCCCATCCGCTGAGTCCAATTTTGGCATACTCTTTCACACATATCGGCCGGTATCTCACGAATGAATGCATGGATGTTGGCTTGAAGTGCGTCAATCGAAGCGGGCTTGTCCCTATAGACATTAGCCTTGACATACCCCCACAAAAAATAATCTAATGGTGTCAAATCGCACGATCTAGGCGAATGTCGAGAATGCCGACCATAAAATGGAAGAAGGTCGAGAATGCCGACCATAAAATGGAAGCAGCGCGCGATGAACATTTCGAACCGAGCACGAATTTTGATAGTAAAATTCAATAATTTGCAAGCGTTGTTCATTTGTAAGACGATCCATGGTTAAATTGCAAACCAAACTGAAGCTGTTTGACAGTGACACAAGGTACTAAACACACGTCAGCTGTCAAAACCAGTGTTGCCAAAACCAAACCAGCTAAAAAATCACCTTTTATAATGGGCTTTTATTGTACATTTATAAAGTTCGTCGTATTGGAGTCTTGTAATGAAGTCGAATTCAGGCAAAATATTGAAAAGTTTTTGAGAAATAAGGAATTAAAAATAGGTACCCATTTTCAACGTGCTTAAGGTCATAACTTTTTAACCACTTTGTTTGAAAAGCTTTTTTATATAATCATTATTTAAAGATTATATAAAAGATCACACATCAAAAATTATTTGTTATTCTCGGAAAACCTAGAGAAAATTTTGAATATTTAGCAGATTATTATACGACGTTTTCATTAGAGCTGAAATGAGCTCATTACGAAATTCGGGGAAAAAGTGTTTTCATGTATGATTTTCGTATTAGCTTTGGCAGCTGTTCCAGGGACGGAGCTGAACTCTCACTGCAAAAAAAAAACTCAATGGGGCGCCCATTTTAATCTCATTATCATGATTTATTTATTTATATTAATTAGGGGGAAAAGCGTTTCAATCAATTTGAAATTTATTTATGAATTAGGGTCTAATCATAGCTATCATCGGATAGCATCATCAACCTTAAAAATCCATGTAAATTAACAAAACTAAAAATTGAAAAGCATCGCACAGACACGGATTCGTCTTCAGTGATTTGTTCGTTTCTGCAATTCTCAAAAACTGTTGGAAACGGGCGTTTTTGTGTGTGCATCAGTGATGTAACCAAAACGTCTAGTGACGTAACCAATACTAGAAAATCCATATATTTGCTTAAAAATTTTGTTTAACAGAAAAAAACCATTACGGCGAAATGGCTTTTTTATTAATAAAAAAAAAAGGATTTAGTGAAAAGCCTGCATTAAACAGGTGTGTGCCACTTGTTTTTAAAAATCTGAAAACATCTTTATGTTTTTATGTTTAATGTCATCATAATCTATACGGGGAGCGGGCCCTCGGGACTTACAGTGCCATGGGCCATGGGAACCATCAGCAGCGCCACTGGCTTTTTCAGTTGTCAAACAAAAAACGATGAACTTCGTTTTGTTTGTTTTGAATTTTCCTCATTAGCAACCGAATTAAATGATAATGTGATGACAATGAGGTAATTTCATATTGTGAATCAGTATGGGAAATGAGGTCGTATTTCGAAATATTTTGCGAATTGATCTCATTAGCTCTAGTGAAAACATAGTATTAGCTAGAAAAGATTCATGCCCGGTTTCACAGTGTAATACCATGTCTCACCGAGCACCACAAATCATGCGATTTACCATACAAATTTAAATCCTCTCGGCAAGCGATTAAAAATAAATCCTCTCATAAATCCCATTCACCCTATTCACAAACCTATTTTCTGCACCTTTGTAACAGTTTGATAATCAAAAAAAGAAACTGAAACTGTCCCTATGCGACAGATCTGTCACAAGTACATTTTCTATTGTGACTTTTACTAAGGAAATCGTTTTTCGCTCCTGGGAAATGACATCGCCACTCTCTTTTGAGAGCCAAAATGACAGAAACAGAGTTTTCGTGTCAAATTAATCCTATATTTGTCCGATGCAGCCACTTTAGGATTTGTTTTTAATCGTCTCCCACTAATCTTCTTTTAATTGTCGGTGGAGACGTAGTATTAGTTTAAACACCGTTTAGTGACATTCAAAGTTTAAACTGACATTCAAAACAAAAAAGTGTTTTTTAGTGCTAGTTAAAACGTAAACGAAAGTTTATACGGCAGTTTAACTTGAACACGCGCCGTTGATGGTTTAGACTGCCGTTTAACGTTTGAACCGATGTCGAAACGACGTTTGATGAAAACGGGAATGAAGTTTTGTTTAAAAATACTGTGAACATCACAAGTATCACGTTGCCTTGAGAATTTACAATTAAATTTGTGAAGAATGTCACATTTGTCAAAACTTTGGATTCAAATATCTCTGAAACAGAATACCCGATCCGAAATCGGCTTGTACAATCGCACAATTCTTAATATTTTCCTGCCTTTCATGGATTCTTAAAACCAATTTGAAAAATAAATATGCACTATTATATGACAATTGATGTTTAAAGTGGCCTACAAAACTAAGGAAAAACAATAACCAGAAGGTTTAGCTAAACGCTCAATCAATTTCTACTGAAAAACACGCCAACGGTCAACACTGAGTTTAAACTTTCGTGAAAGTTAAACTAATCTTAAGTTTAACCGTGGGACCACAATGCCCGTAGCGGTGGTATGTAGCAGTAGTACGTAGTATAGCCGCGGAGTCATGTGGCGTAGTACGGAAAAAAAAATTGAACACAATGGTGTAGCGCGGCTATGCCGAACAAAAACCTCGTTTATAAACAATGGCCGATACTCTGAGTTAATTTGAACTAGATTTAATATTTTTGTACAACGGATGACACAAATTCCATAAAATTTCTTTAGATTTAACCATCTCAATAAACTTTTCGACGTCCTATTCCTCCATTGTTTACTTAACTTGTATTGAATTGTCCACCGTGAAGCGCTGTCAACCGTGTAGCGCTACGAAAGTTAAAAGTTGTCCAACTCATACTACCGCCACAGCTACGCACTATCGCCGCAGACACACATTGTGTGCGCAATACACTGAATACATGTGTTTTAACTTTTGACAGCTCTTACTACCGCCACAGCTACATTACTGTGGTTCTACGGTAAACGTTCACAGTGAAACCGGCCATCAGAAGCTCAAAATTTTCAAAAACCTTTCAAAAACTATTTTTCAAAATAATCTGCTACCTTAGCGGTAATACCGATAGAAATTTGGTTTGCATATAAAGCATAGGAAAAGAATTCTAAAATTGTCCAGATTTTTCAAAGATGCCGTTACTAACTTAAAATTTTCTAAAAGGGTTTAAAAAGCAAAAAAAACCCGTTTTTATTAACGCTAACTAAAAAACCTGTGCACCCAGTATTGGGAAAAAATTGCCATTGCTAGCGCAAAGTACTATGGAATTTATAAAAATGCATAACAGTATTCGAAAAAAGATGCTGAATAGTTGTTTAATGGATTTTTAATCCAAAAAAGTGCTGAGAAAAATGCGTGTCCCCCACTATCTCGATAACGGTCTAGCAATGAAGTTAAGTACCTACACATGTTGAATGGAAATGAAGACTATTATTAAGGAATATTTTGCTTAATAAAAGTTTTTTATTTGCATAAAATATTTCCATACTTAATTTACATTAAAATATTTATATTCGATCCACAATTGTAACGTTTCTTTACTCTTCGATACCACGGTGCTTCTGCTCCGATTCACGGGATATCAAAGCTTGTCAAACCCTACCCCACCTAACCCACCCTTAGAACCGAAGTCACAGAACCCTTCGGTACATCCGGGCAGAAATGTGGTAGGGCTGTCCCAATCCATAGCAGCAATTGGCCTGCTTGCATATTCCTGGATCTAGCTCGTCGATGGGGTGGGACTTACTGCCAGGAAGGGGACGGTGTTACTTTTTTTCAGGCCTATGTACTCTAACACTTTGAAAAAAAACGCAAAAAAAATCAAGGCCGGATAGGTGAAAACCGACGAAACATATACGTGAATGGGAACCCGAAAAGTTTAAAATTAACTGAAGCTCATTGACGTCCGAAAAAAAAACAAAAGGGGGACATAGGTGTGCGTGCCCCTGGAGGAACCCTCCCTCAGTATACCAAAGGGTATACGCCATGGTTGCGTACGTCTCCGTATTAGTAGCAACCCCTAAAGTGCAAGGAAGCAATGTAAAATTCGGCTACCTTACCATTTACCACCGTCAGTCATCCTTCTCTTCACAATGCACATCCTTAAACACAGTTTCCTTAGAAAGCCATATCAACGTCAATGGCGCTCATGCTGAAATCTTTACGCATTACACCTCAATCAAGAGGAAAGCCAAAAACAATTTTTAATCCTTCCCGGACATAACAATCTTTTGGTTTATTAAGCAAAATTAAATTACCTTTAAATTCATTAATATATAAATTAAATGTACTCTAAAGTTAAAGCAAATTAAGGTTCTGATACACGAACTAATAGTAAGCCGCGAAATAAAAAAAAATTAAGAGATAACAAATGATAGCAACACTATGTTAATCTTTATCAAAAAAGCTTAATTAAATTTATCAAGAGATTAATCACTTTTGCTGTACTGATCCGGCTGTTAAGTTAATTTTATACACTTGAAAGCAACGAATTAAAATTCTTACAGTTCTCTAAGAATCGGTTAACCTTCCGCAAAGGATACTAAATACAATTCAAAAAAAAATAACACAATCTAAAAGAAATGACATATGTGCGAAGAGAAACTATTACTTTACGCCTTTTTTTTTTAATTCAAATTATCGTCCAATATAAAAATTGCTATACGTAAGAAAAAAGGGATGTAAACAAATCACTCACCATATGTTGTTGTTACGCTGACTCCGGAACGATGCTGTGCACAGGATCTTCACGATGTCACTAGCGAAGGTGATACTATTTTATAGAAAAATAAAATTCCTTATAGGATAGCAAAATTTAATTATAGACGACCTTTAAACCAAATTTAGAATCGCACTCTTTACACAATAAAACCATTTAAAAAAAATTAGCATAAGTAAATTAAAACACTAGCAAAACTAACTATAGAATTAAAAACACAAAATGTTTGTATAGTTTCTTTTAAATTTCTTTCCCAAAGACAGGGGCTGAGTAAGCTGCAATGGCTCGTGCTGAGGCTGATGAGACAGTGAGGTGGATTCGATGTCACCGAGCTGCAGTCGAGGTGAAATACTTCGTCTGGCACACAGGGTTCGTTCCGCTGAGCGATGCTCTTGCTGAATCTTCTACCTGTTGTGGGCGTTGCGGTGTAAAAATCCCGATGACTTTTCGTAGCGGAGCGTTGAAGCGGAGGAGCTCTCTTAGGCCGAGCTTTCTGAACTGTGTGTTCGCTCGTGTATCAAAATTCGTTGGCCGATGAAAGAAGGGGGTGGCGATGTGTGGGAGTCTACTCACTCGTCGGCGGTTTGTGTGGTGGCTCTGGGATTAGCAGGTGTCTTAGGAAGGCGGGAGTTATAATTCCGCGGGCAGGGATGCAATTTGATCATGCGGATGTTCTTCGTTGCGATCGGCGACTCTTGCGTTCCATCCCGTGTGGGACTTAGATTAGCGGGATGATCGTGATTTCTCTGGCGGTCGATGATGTGGTGACGGGGGAGTTGTTTTTTTTGTTTTTTGAGAAATTTTATTGGCGATCTCTAATGGATACACCTTTTTCACACATTGACCGTTGGGAATCTTAAGGTCAAAATTACGTTTAACTTGGGGCAAAAAGCGGGTCAACTATTTATTCGGTTTTTTCTTTCTTGTTCGCGCACTTTTATAAATCGAGTCGATACGAAAGGTCTTCTTGTTTTTATATTTTTTTTTCTATGGTTTAATTAGTTTGCAGGTTCTTTTTTTTCCACTTGATAGTTTTAAAACCGAATCTACTAAATTTAGAGTGCATGTCTATCGTGAGCCGAACCAAAAATAACCCGAACTTCACGCTGCAGACCTTCCTGCTAAGACGACTTACACCCAACTGACTCTGCCAAGCTTCTTTTCGACCCAGCATAGCTTGTTTGTCACGTTTCTTGGGGTTTTTCCATAATCTCGCGCGATGGACACAACGGTCCTCCCAAAACCATCCGATAAGCAAGCGTCTTCCACCCCTGTCCGCTTGCAAGAATCCACCAAAAACGCATGTCGTGGGCTTCTTGCCATGCCTTGGGAATTCCCAAAGCTCTTCATGTTTGCTCATTCGCTATATACCTCAAGCCACGCCTTGCTGGGGAAATCAAAAATCTCAAAACCCAGTATTCTCCGGCTTTCAAGGGCTCTATACGATCCTCACTAAATTTGCTTAGTGTTGCAGGCGTGAAGGATATTTTCACACTTAAGGGGTTTTTGTTACAGAATATTAATAGTAATAATTTTTTTTTTTTTTTATTTTGGAATACAAAAGGTTTCCTACAAAACTTATCACTGTCACGACATCCATGGAGTGAGAGGGAAAAGAAAAGAAACCTAAACTAATAGATCCGTCAACTATTTTTTTTTTTTTTTTTGTTAGATAAAGGAGGCTATCAAGAAGTCTCATGCACTCGCAGAGCTAGCCAATCAATACCTTGCTATTAAAATAAACAAAAATGATATAGGTATAAATGCATAATGCCTGTGTCAGTTTTAACAGACTTCAACGCTTCAGGTCTTTAGAATGAACAACCGACACAATCCCGTTCGTATCGCGTACCTGATATAAATTACTGCCTATCGTTTTGAGCACCTTCACCTTCACAAATTTAGGACATAGTTTGGCATTTAAATGTTTTGAGGCATTGCTCAAAATAAAATTTCGTTTAAAGAGCTCGTCACCCACCTGGTATGAGATTATCCGACTTCGTAAGTTGTACGTTTTTTCGTATTGTTCGTGAGTTTTTTGCAGTGTATCTTTTAAGTATGAATGCAGGATATTCATTCTTTCTGGCTTACTGAGCCAATCAAGCTCAGAGTTGTTAAGGCCACCTAGGGCTTTAAGAAGCTCATAATCTTTTCCATGCTCGATCATGCGCTGGCCAAACAATGCTTCATAGGGTGATATTCCGATAGCCGAATGAATTGTGGTGCGTAAAGCACAGCCGATGGAAGAAAGGTGGATGTCCCAATTAGTTTGTTTAACATCAATATACGCGCGGATCGAAGCAAGAATTGATCTATTTACTCTCTCGCTGGCGTTAGCCTGCGGGGAATAAATCGCAGTCTTGTAGTGCTTGATGCCATACCCCTCGACCATTCTTACAAATTCTCGACTTAGGAACTGAGTGCCATTATCAGACAAAATACTCTCTGGTACTCCGAATAGATGGAAGATTTCTTCCCTAAGAAATCTCAATACAATTTCGGCCGTAGCTTTTCTAAGCGGTTTAATTAATACAAATTTAGTTAATTGGTCAAGTGCAATAACTATGTGGGTGTTACCACTCTTGGAACGGGGATAAGGACCTAAAAAATCAACATAAATATGTTGGAAGGGTCGGTCTACCTCGAATGCTTTACCCATCTCCGCTCGCAGGGTGATATTCGGTGCCTTACAAGCTTTGCACGTCTCACAGTTAGACACAAAATCTTTGACCTGCGTCGCCATGTTCGGCCAGAAGTACTGCTGACGCAGTCGGTATAGGGTTTTAGCCACGCCACCATGTGAAGCTCTGGGTGGGCAATGAGCCAAAAGAACTAAACGGTGAGTTAGCGCGCTTGGAATCCAAATCTTCCATGTCAGGTCGTCTTGGATTGGATTTCCTGTGCTATGTTTGACCTTCTTGTACACGAAACCGTTTGAGACTTGAAGGTCCGGTAGCTGATCTTGATGCTTTTCGACGTGTTCACGGATCTTCAGGTAGTCCACCGAGTTGAAACTCGGATCCGAAAGATCTAAATGAAGAACATCGATGGGATCAGTGGATATAGAACAACCGGGCTCCAGCGCATCTATCTCGTGTACTCTCGAAAGAGCGTCGGGGACAACGTGCTGAGTGCCCTTGCGGTGCTCGATATCAAACGTGAATCCCTGGAGTTTTAAGCTCCAGCGCGCCAATCTATCCGACGGGTCCTTTAGGGTCATTAGCCACTTAAGGCTGGCGTGGTCCGTTACCACCTTGAATTTGTGGCCTTCCACGTAAGGCCGAAATTTCTTTATCCCTTTTACGGCCGCTAAGCATTCGCGTTCGGTGACCGTATATTTACGCTGAGCTGCATTTAATTTATACGAATAATAGCAAATTGGCTTCTCGACTCCATTCTCATCCTCCTGACAGAGGACACATCCAATGCCAGTGGCAGAGGCATCGCAAAGAATGATGAACTCTTTCCCAAAATCAGCGTTCACCAGAACAGGAGCGGAAGTTAAGCGAGATTTAATCTCATTAAAAGACTCAATAGCTTTCTCATCAAACTGGAACTTTACTCCTTTCTTTAGCGTATCAGTAATGGGAGACGCTAAGGAAGAGTAGTCTTTGACAAATCTGCGATACCACCCCGCCATACCATTGAATCTTCTTACTTGCCGTGGTGATTTAGGAATAGGAAAGTCGAGTATCGCAGAAATCTTCGCTGGATCTGTTTTCAGGCAGCCATCGGACACTACGAAACCTAAGTACTTTAGTTCCCGGTAGCAAAACTTCGATTTCTCTACGTTTATAGTTAAGCCTGCTGCACGCAATCGCTGAGCAATAATAGAGAGAATTCTCAAATGGTCTTCAAAGGTTCTGGAGACGATAAGCAAGTCATCTAAATAAACCAGCACTTGCCCTCTGAGTTCGTGCGGAATGACCATATCCATTAACCTGGACAGGGACTGTGGCGCATTGCACAAGCCGAAAGGCATCACTTTGAAGTGATACAAGGGCCTACCGGGGATCGTGAATGCCGTCTTCTCCCTCGAACTTTTCTCTAGCGGTATCTGCCAGAAAGCATCTTTCAGATCCACACTAGAAATGTAGTGTGTATCTGAAAGGTCTCTTAGCAGAGCATCTATATACACAAGTGGATACGCCCACTTCTTGGTTACCTTGTTAACTTTCCGAGAGTCTAGGCATAAGCGATTTTTTCCCGGTTTTCGCACGAGCACAATTGGCGAGCTCCATGCGCTAGAACTCTCTTCGATGATGCCCAGTTGAAGCATACGATCCACTTCCGCATATACAAGCGCTTGTACCGCTGGAGAAAGAGGATAATGGCGCTGTTTTACTGGCGCGGCATCCCCGGTGTCAATCACATGTTCGATTAAGGAGGTTTTCCCAAGCCCAAGCTTTGCGAATGAAGGGAATTCTTTGATGACCTCCTCCAATTTTTTTGACTGATTCGGTGATAGTTGGTGAGCGTGCTTTAGGACTTCGTTTTTTCCTGTTTGGGAAGGCTCTGGTCGAGGCGAAATCTCGGATATTATATCCGGTGCTAATTGAAATGCTCGCCAGAAGTCTATACCAAGGTATAGCTTTTGCTTTAGAGATGGAACTAAATATAGATCGAGAATCTCCTCTCGGTTACGATAATTGATTTTAACCGTGACTTTGCCGACGATTGCTTGACTTTGGCCGTCCGCCGTTGAGACAGAAGAGGAGACATTTCGATAGGGTATCCCCTTTTCTTTTAGCATTTCGAGCCCTCCTCCACCGAGACAGCTGATAGCAGCACCACTATCAAGAAGCCCGAGCCATTCCTGGTCAAACATTTTGACTGAGACATATGGACGCGGATCTTTGGAATCGCTAAGAGTAGTCGCGGCAATAGCACGATACTGCTTCCTCTTATCTTTAAATTTTCCTCGTAGCTTTTGTATTTTTAGCGGGACTTGAGCACCAAATATTCTGTTTCGAGCTTCAAAATACGCAAGCTGGCGTTCGTGCAGCGTTTTCTTGGGCACAGCAGACAAAGATTCTGGTAAAGGTTTTTCTTTTGAAGTAAGGGGTTGATTGGTTGGTTGGCGTGGAAGAATTGTTATGGTTTTGGCAGCGTTATTTAGTTTGATGCTTCCGGGGCTCTCTGAACTGAACAACTCTCCCCGGACTGTGGGTTGTTCTTCAGGAGGTTTCCCTGGCAGCGCTTGCAATTAGGTGATGTTGTTCCTTCTAGCCCACACCTGTAACAAAACAAGGCACGCGGCTCTCGACAGTCGTGGTACGTGTGACCAGCGACTTTACAATTCCAACATTTAAGCTGGCTAACCTCTCTTCGACGGAAATCAACGGCTTCGAGTGACACAGAGGATTGGTCTTCGAGAATCGCTAACTCACTGACATTACGACGTTGCCAGTTGGGTTGTTGGACTTGTGGGGGACTTCTGTGACGTGACATGTCATGTGTTTGAAGGTACTTTTCCACGGTCCGACAGACGTAGACCATCTCTGACAGACTGTGCGTGGAAAAGGTGATTAAAAGTTCGCCAGTGCGTCGCCTGACATTCTGTTTGATGATCTCAATTATTTCGCGGTTCGGTTTAGGAACGCGCAACCTTGAGTTTAATTGGATAAGATCCGAATAAAAATCATCAAAACTCTCTTGTGGCATTTGTTTTCTTTCGGCCATCTTTCTGGAGAGTTCAGAATCCGTTTCGAGGCTTCTGTATTGCTCGATGAGTGCTAGCCGAAGCGTCGACCAGGTTGCAGCTGGATTGGTTTTGAGGAACATCCAAAACCATGCCTCAACCTGTCCGCTCACAAAATGGTGGAAGTTGAGTAATACTTCGTCCCAACTGACGTTATAACTCTCCTTCAGTCTTTCAAGGCGAAACAAAAAGTCGTCGACTGTAATATTTTTGTTATCAAAATTTATACCCCACTTGTGATAGTTGGGATATCGGGTATAAGAATTAGATGGAGATAGCATCCGCGGTTGAGCATCAGAGCGAGGTGAGGGATCGTTCAAGTTCAGCTGACTGAGTTGAGACAAAAAGTTGTCCACATTCGACCCCCGGGCCATGTCAACGGGATAAACTTGTTCATTGATGTTAGATTCGGGTCCCAAGGGACGATGGAGTTGCCTACTTGCATTAACGGGAGGGGGAACAACCCTGGTTGGTACAGGCGCAGGAGTAGTTACTGCGGACAGACCCCTAGGATTAGGAACTTCTGGCACGGATTGCGGTCTTAAAGCGGACAGAGACTCCCGGACTATCGCTGCCATTTCTTCCCGGAGAGCTAAGCGATTCTTCTCCAGTTCTTTTTGAATGAATCTCATGTCCTCCATTTGCCTAAGACCAACCGTAGCGGTTACGACTTCTTGAACATAGTGTTCGAATTGTTCGGCCTCGCTAGACACATGCGATTCGTTGGCCTCTGCATTACTGTTGTTGGCTGGACCGTCAGAATGAACTTGTGCAGTGATAATTTGAGAACTTCCCGATCCTGAGGGATCTGGCTCTGGGACGTTATCATTTACATTATTTTGTAAGGTGGACATGTTACCAGATAAGGAAAAATTACTGGGTGGGTGCCTTCTTGGGTTACGAAAACGATACGAACTTTTTACATCTGACTTGCCTCGACCGGGCATTCTATGTGTATCAAATCGGTTAATAGCAAATTAACATAAAAAATCAACTAACCTACTATAATTCTATTCATAAAATAAGAACTTCGAAGTATACGTTAAATTCTACTTCTATTATTAATAATAGCGACTTCCAAAATTACTCAATACAAAATTGTGTTAAAAAATTCAAACAAAAACTGCTTATATACGAAGGTAACTCTACAATATTCGAATCGATTTAATTTAAATTTTAAGCATGCATGATTTTCGGATGTGCTTTGCAAAAAAAAACAAGGGATGACTTTCGGAAGCTAAACTGAAATACGATTGTTTTCTTTTTTCATGGCGTAAGACAGCAAAACATTCGGTAAGCGCAGCAGCTAAATTAAGTCTGTGTCGAACTCAAACTTATCGGACAGCGCTCGGTGATGTTCGCTCTTGAGGTGTAGACTAAGAATGCAGGACAGTCGAGGATAAGCTACTGTCGTAGATTAGGGGCACCTTCACCAATCTACCGGACTTAATCCTCACTACCTGCAGAGTCTTCTTATTCTCCTTTAACACCCCCTACTAATTGTCTGTTGCAGCTGATGAACCTGCATCTTATGGATCCACGGTAAAGGCTTCTCCACTGCAAGATTCCGGTCAACGACAAAGGTAAAGGGTAATTTCGCCCACGATCTCTCTACAATATAAGAAGGCAGCAGTCGAAGGCAAAAAACAAAGTCCTGAACTTCCGGACCATCTCATAATAATAAAAAGATCTTGATGTTAGTCGAGCGAAGGTATCACAACCTCCGGACAATGAGCAAATTATCAGAAAAAATAAACAATTCTCGGCCCCACGTTGGGCGCCATCTGTAACGTTTCTTTACTCTTCGATACCACGGTGCTTCTGCTCCGATTCACGGGATATCAAAGCTTGTCAAACCCTACCCCACCTAACCCACCCTTAGAACCGAAGTCACAGAACCCTTCGGTACATCCGGGCAGAAATGTGGTAGGGCTGTCCCAATCCATAGCAGCAATTGGCCTGCTTGCATATTCCTGGATCTAGCTCGTCGATGGGGTGGGACTTACTGCCAGGAAGGGGACGGTGTTACTTTTTTTCAGGCCTATGTACTCTAACACTTTGAAAAAAAACGCAAAAAAAATCAAGGCCGGATAGGTGAAAACCGACGAAACATATACGTGAATGGGAACCCGAAAAGTTTAAAATTAACTGAAGCTCATTGACGTCCGAAAAAAAAACAAAAGGGGGACATAGGTGTGCGTGCCCCTGGAGGAACCCTCCCTCAGTATACCAAAGGGTATACGCCATGGTTGCGTACGTCTCCGTATTAGTAGCAACCCCTAAAGTGCAAGGAAGCAATGTAAAATTCGGCTACCTTACCATTTACCACCGTCAGTCATCCTTCTCTTCACAATGCACATCCTTAAACACAGTTTCCTTAGAAAGCCATATCAACGTCAATGGCGCTCATGCTGAAATCTTTACGCATTACACCTCAATCAAGAGGAAAGCCAAAAACAATTTTTAATCCTTCCCGGACATAACAATCTTTTGGTTTATTAAGCAAAATTAAATTACCTTTAAATTCATTAATATATAAATTAAATGTACTCTAAAGTTAAAGCAAATTAAGGTTCTGATACACGAACTAATAGTAAGCCGCGAAATAAAAAAAAATTAAGAGATAACAAATGATAGCAACACTATGTTAATCTTTATCAAAAAAGCTTAATTAAATTTATCAAGAGATTAATCACTTTTGCTGTACTGATCCGGCTGTTAAGTTAATTTTATACACTTGAAAGCAACGAATTAAAATTCTTACAGTTCTCTAAGAATCGGTTAACCTTCCGCAAAGGATACTAAATACAATTCAAAAAAAAATAACACAATCTAAAAGAAATGACATATGTGCGAAGAGAAACTATTACTTTACGCCTTTTTTTTTTAATTCAAATTATCGTCCAATATAAAAATTGCTATACGTAAGAAAAAAGGGATGTAAACAAATCACTCACCATATGTTGTTGTTACGCTGACTCCGGAACGATGCTGTGCACAGGATCTTCACGATGTCACTAGCGAAGGTGATACTATTTTATAGAAAAATAAAATTCCTTATAGGATAGCAAAATTTAATTATAGACGACCTTTAAACCAAATTTAGAATCGCACTCTTTACACAATAAAACCATTTAAAAAAAATTAGCATAAGTAAATTAAAACACTAGCAAAACTAACTATAGAATTAAAAACACAAAATGTTTGTATAGTTTCTTTTAAATTTCTTTCCCAAAGACAGGGGCTGAGTAAGCTGCAATGGCTCGTGCTGAGGCTGATGAGACAGTGAGGTGGATTCGATGTCACCGAGCTGCAGTCGAGGTGAAATACTTCGTCTGGCACACAGGGTTCGTTCCGCTGAGCGATGCTCTTGCTGAATCTTCTACCTGTTGTGGGCGTTGCGGTGTAAAAATCCCGATGACTTTTCGTAGCGGAGCGTTGAAGCGGAGGAGCTCTCTTAGGCCGAGCTTTCTGAACTGTGTGTTCGCTCGTGTATCAAAATTCGTTGGCCGATGAAAGAAGGGGGTGGCGATGTGTGGGAGTCTACTCACTCGTCGGCGGTTTGTGTGGTGGCTCTGGGATTAGCAGGTGTCTTAGGAAGGCGGGAGTTATAATTCCGCGGGCAGGGATGCAATTTGATCATGCGGATGTTCTTCGTTGCGATCGGCGACTCTTGCGTTCCATCCCGTGTGGGACTTAGATTAGCGGGATGATCGTGATTTCTCTGGCGGTCGATGATGTGGTGACGGGGGAGTTGTTTTTTTTGTTTTTTGAGAAATTTTATTGGCGATCTCTAATGGATACACCTTTTTCACACATTGACCGTTGGGAATCTTAAGGTCAAAATTACGTTTAACTTGGGGCAAAAAGCGGGTCAACTATTTATTCGGTTTTTTCTTTCTTGTTCGCGCACTTTTATAAATCGAGTCGATACGAAAGGTCTTCTTGTTTTTATATTTTTTTTTCTATGGTTTAATTAGTTTGCAGGTTCTTTTTTTTCCACTTGATAGTTTTAAAACCGAATCTACTAAATTTAGAGTGCATGTCTATCGTGAGCCGAACCAAAAATAACCCGAACTTCACGCTGCAGACCTTCCTGCTAAGACGACTTACACCCAACTGACTCTGCCAAGCTTCTTTTCGACCCAGCATAGCTTGTTTGTCACGTTTCTTGGGGTTTTTCCATAATCTCGCGCGATGGACACAACGGTCCTCCCAAAACCATCCGATAAGCAAGCGTCTTCCACCCCTGTCCGCTTGCAAGAATCCACCAAAAACGCATGTCGTGGGCTTCTTGCCATGCCTTGGGAATTCCCAAAGCTCTTCATGTTTGCTCATTCGCTATATACCTCAAGCCACGCCTTGCTGGGGAAATCAAAAATCTCAAAACCCAGTATTCTCCGGCTTTCAAGGGCTCTATACGATCCTCACTAAATTTGCTTAGTGTTGCAGGCGTGAAGGATATTTTCACACTTAAGGGGTTTTTGTTACAGAATATTAATAGTAATAATTTTTTTTTTTTTTTATTTTGGAATACAAAAGGTTTCCTACACAATAGGCTCCTTTTAAAGAGACCACAGTGCCAGAGTCTCTGGAGGCTACCCTGAAAAACAATCTATGTACGAATATCAGAAAGATATCATTTGGATGTAGCTGTGTATTATATTCTTAGAATCGTTCAGTTAAGTGCTCTAAGCTTTATCGTTGGTTTATTTTCTTCTTTATTTGTTTTAGGTCTCACTAAAAATATTAAAATATAAATAGTTATCGGAATCATTGATTTTTTTTCTTAATCGCACCACTTTTTTTCAAGGCTGCATTTATTAGATTCGTCAATGGCATCTCAACGAACATGTTCAAGAAGAAAGCAAAAAAGAACGATATTATTATGCAGGCTGAGACATATGTGCTCTGCAAAAGAACGAGGAAAGAAATCTTGTTTTTATTTTGATACAGAATCGTTAAGAGTTTCTTACTTACCACAGTCATTATATTCAAGTATATGGGCTGACGGATACATCCAGCTATGCATCTTATAACTATGGTATGAATCAAGAATACTTGGAATGAGAGCCGTCCCAGAGGTACAAATATCTTCATCGACGAAAACTTGTAAGCTATGGCTAAAGTAAAAAAAAAAAATAAGTTTTTTTTGTTACAATTTCAAATCTGAAGCGAACAGAACTTACAACCAATCTTGAAGCACATCACCAACATCATGAAGGACACCATGATTGCCCAGATATTGCGATGTAACCCAGCAAAGATAGCTATCCAAATGGAAGGTTTTTTCACTTCGAAATGATAAAAAACTGATCCAGATAACAACAGTGATATGGCCAGAGGAAAACATAAATAAAATAATATGGTGAGTTTTGTCTTCTGTTCCTTAACATCTAAGTTTTCGTTTTTGTATTTAATGTGTATAAACGCTGCGATTGTGCCACAGAAAAATCCACCCAAGTTCATGTAAAAGGGTGCATAGCCCTCATAAAAAGTTTTGGCATTTGTCCAAAAAAGATAGCGATAGGATCTAGGAGAAATTATAGAATCATAAAGCTTTGGGTGCAAATTACTAAACCCTTCACTTACTCTGCAGTTTCTTGATGAATTGCGTCGAGATTCGAGTAATATGTCACCATACCAGCCACAAGGCATGATACGACAATACCTGCTCCTAGGATAACATTTTTCGTCTTGGGAAATCTAAAGTTTGTTTCAAGTTTATTAATTGATGGTTTATTTTTGTTGGGCGCCATTTCTTGTCATGACTTCAAAAAGTCATATTTTCATAATAAGGCACTGTACTTTTCATACAGGCTAAATATTCTTACTTACTAAGAAAAATTTAAGCAACAACATTAGCATGGCTTTGCCTTACCTTGCTATAAAAATAAGTAAACCAGCGAATAAAACGTAAAGCTGAAAGTCAGCAGCAAGATACCATGTTTGATGCAGACACTATATAAAATAGAAAGTGAAATTTTTAGGCCTACTCTCAAGACGTTTATTCCCCTAGTACAAACAGTTTTTTTCAGCATAAAGTTGTTGATGAAGAGCAAATTTGCCCACCAGTTTTCGCGACAAAGAACATTCTCAGCCTCCGTAAGGTGTCTCCAAAATGGTCCATCTTGTAAACGTGGCAAAATTGATGCGCTCAAAAGAATCACAAATCCTAGCGATGGGGCTAGTCTAAAAGACAAAACAGCAAACGAAAAATTACAATTCAAATTTTATGCCGAATAGTGCTATTTAGCCAACCTCAAATAACGATACAAAATGAGCTTAGCCCATTCGGTTATTCCTGGGTTCTTTAAACTTATCAGCATTTGTTGAAAATGAAAACACAGAAAAAAACTACTCATCACAAGAAAAATCTGGATGATTACTGTACCGCTGATAATTATGTGTGATTCAAGCTTATAGAAGGACTTTTCCATAAAGTCTGTGTTTAAAGTTGGAATTCCCTTCAAGCAAAGAATCACATGCCCCAGGACCACAAGCATAGTTGTAAAAAATCTGTAAGTTTCGAGGAATCGCATCTCTTTTGATAATGCACTTTTAGAAGGTTTACTTAGTCGGTAATAATTGCGAAAAATGGAGAAGGATGTCAGCAAGGTTTCTACTAAAATATAAAAACTAAATATAACTAAATATAAAAACATTGCATTCTCTTGAAACCTACACCGATTATGTAAGGGCTGTTGGTAGAATACATCTTCCTGCATTGCAAGTGGCTGCTTATTCTTCAAATACCGATCCAAGAGAGAAGACAACACAGCCAGAATGAGCAGAACTCCAATGGTGACGAAAAAGGTTATATCCAAAAGATCTACAGGAAAAGGATTAAATATTTCGACAATATGAGATTGAGATTGACATTTGGCTTACCAAACTTTGAAGGAGGATCATTATTTACGCAATATTGAACAAACGAACCTAGTCGCAATGCATACTGCACTTGAAACTTGTAGTTAAGACAAACGTTTATTACTCTATTATGAAGGACTCTTGTATCTGACGGACGCTTGTTAATGTCGGTAAAATATTCCGTGAGCTAGAAAGATAATTAAAGTGAAGCAAGATACCTTAAAGCCTGCAGCCCAATGAATCCGTTGAGTCCGTCCCGTCGAAGTACACAACAGACAACAAAGTTAAATACACACGTTTTTATGGTAAGCGGCCCATAGAAGAAGTGCGTGACGTGCGTCGCTTCCCATAAGACTTGTGTATCTCACTAACTTGTCAGTTGTGTACTTCGATGTGACGGATGCAACGGATTCATTGGGCTGAAGGCTTAATTCGCCTTTTGTAAATACATACTTCAGTGTTCTTGATTCCTCCCCCGAAGAGTTGCTCCTTTCGATAAGTACTCAAAGGAGACATTTTTTCCTTGCAAGGGCTTAAGCATACTCCAAAGTAAAGGTAGTCATGACGAAAGTGCCGCTTGGTGTTGCTAGAGAAATTCTAAAAAAGTTGGTAAATGTTAGTTAACAATTTAATTAAAACGCGTAAGTAAGTCAAGAGTTTTTATTTAACGATTTTTCAAAATCCTACTATTTTTACGCTCATCATCATCATCATCATTTTCGAATGCCGCTTATACTTTAAAAAGGTCGCGGAGCGAGGGTAGCTAAATGGTCCTTCCATCTTTCTCGATTCTCCGCCACCAACTCAAGAGACTCCGGCGCAATCCCCAGGCGGGACTCAGAGAGGTTCTTTACCTGATCCCACCACCTGTTTCTTGGCCTACCAGGGGGGCGACGCTTTCGCATCTCGACCAGCATGACCTGTCTAGGAAGTCTGTCAGGGGGTATGCGAACAACGTGTCCAAACCATCGAAGAATCGATCGCTCCACTCGGAGACGTAGCTGCTCAACATTAAGATTCCCACGAATGCTGACGTTTCTCATTCTATCGCTTAGAGTAACACCAGCAACGCACCTCAGGAATCTCATTTCGGCAGCTTGTACCCGCGATCTAATTCTTTCGGTCATTGCCCAAATTTCATGACCATAGATGAGGGTCGGAACGAACACTGAATTAAAAACTGAGATCTTTGCTTTCACTTCAAGCTCAGCTTTTCTGATGACCGGCCGGCGCAGTTCCTTTACTATTGCTTCAGCTTGGCCAATTCTACAGGACAACTCAGTATCACTCCTCCCATCTTTCGTGAAAAAGACCCCTACATACTTAAACTTCTCCACCTGTTTTAATGGAACTCCATTTATGTGCAGGGTACATTGCACAGGAGTCCGGGAAACAACCATCACTTCCGATTTGTTCACGTTTACTTTCATCCCAGCATCACCACAGACGGCTGCAATCCTATCCAGTGCTCGTTGAAGTTTCTCTTTGGATGATGCAAATCATCTGCGAAAAGCAGATGGCTCATGCTGATGCCAGCCAATTCGAAACATTGCTCGCCAAGACTGCGCTTCACCATCCAGTCCATATATGCTATGAAAAGGAGCGGCGACAGAACACAGCTCTGGCGAAGTCCAAGGCACACATCAAAAGGACGGGATTCGACGCCATTTATCCGAACACAGCTTCTGCAGTTTCCATGCAAAGACTGGATGGCACTCAGAGGAGGCCCACTCAGCGCATAGTCCTGCAAAACTCTCCACAGTGTATCCCGAGGGACTCGGTCATACGCCTTTTCCAGATCTACAAAACACGTAGCGTTTTTTACGCTATCACACAAAAGCACAAAAGTATGGGCCTGCATAAAAAAACGTGAGTCCCGCCTTATCTCCGGTGTTATTTGGAGTAGGTTAGGTTTGGTTAAACAGAGGTATGGTGAAAAGGACCACACAGACACTAGGCACCAAAGCGCGATCCCTGGAAAATCAGTTGAAAATAACATTCAAAAGGCAAAATCAACCTTAACATTCACCGTGAAACAGGCCTTTGATGTTTGTGCCGTGTACCTCTTCCAAACTTCCAAAGAAATATTCGCCTAAAAATTTTCTGCGCACTAGCGAAATTGCCTCGCATTCGTACAGTATGTGTGCTATATCCTCAACCGCCTGTCAGAAAGCCTGAGCCTCCTTGCGTGTTTCCTCAGGAGACAATGTCCTGTCAGAATTCCCACTAAAGCCCTAAGCTTGTCCCTGCTCAGTTTTAATAGTTCCTTCGATGCTTTTTCGTCTATTCGTGGCCAGAGGGACCTAGATACCCTGTGTCCAGCCAGACGAGACCACCTTTGGTTGGCCGTCATTTCAATTTTCTCTTCAAAAGTGCCTCTAACTACGCAGAGGGGTGGTTTGATGTTAGAAACCACACTGTTTCCAAGGAGCCCTCCTTTTCTTGCAAGCTCATCAGCTTGTTCGTTACCCTCTATACCGCAGTGTCCTGGCACCGATCACAGTCTCACCCGGTTCTGACTGCACAATGCTTTGAGCATCGTGCGACAGCCCCTGACTATATCAGATTTGATGTTGATCGATTCCATTGCCTTGAGCGTAGCCTGGCTATCGATGTAATTGGCGACATCTCTGCCGGATATCGATCTCATCTGCAAAAGATCGGCCGCCCTAAGTACAGCCAGAACCTCTGGTTGGAAGACACTGCATGTATCCGGTAGTTTTAAGGATACTTTTAGTTCCGGGTCTTTTGAGAAGATACCGGAACTTGTTCCTTTCCCTGTTTTCGAACTATCTGTATAAATTGCAATTTAATTAGGTCTGACAATTGCACTATTTTCCCATTCCTCCCTCGCTGGATAAATGACTTCATATGGTGTGTCGAAGTTGACCAGGGAGGGAATTTGATCCGTTAAAGTTGGGTTGCCTGGCAGTAGCTCCGACAGGATCAAACCGTGTCCGTAGCTACTGCTGTAGAAATAGTTAAAGTTAGTGAGCCGTAGCGCGTTATTGCCAGCCAAGTTTTTTTTATCTGTAGATCAAGCGATGTAAGGTTCAGCAGAGTGTTCAGAGCTTCCATAGGTGTAGTATGGAGCCCACCTGTGAAAGCTATGCAGGCCGTTCTTTGAACCGATTATAATTTTCCATAAACTGTTTTTCTGTTTGTTGCTTCCCATCAAACCAAGGCACCATAAGTAACAATGGGTCTTACCACCACATTTTACTTGGTTTTAAGAACCAAGTTTTCCCTACCGTTCTCTTACAAATAAAAAGCGCATTATATACCTTCTTGATTCTTTCCCCTACGTTAAGATTGCAATTCAGTTTTGTCCAGGATTACACCCAGATACTTTGCGCTATCCGACAGGGATAATTCCATTCCATTTAACTTGGGGAGTTTGAATTGCGGTATCTTGTTCTTCCTGGTAAAAAGAACCAGTTCCGTTTTAGAAGGGTTAACACTGAGACCACAGCTTTGGGTCCAGATGCTGATCGCCCCCAGAGCACCCTCCATAATTTCACTTAAGATATTTAAGTACATTCCATGCACCATTGCCACCACGTCATCTGCTTAAGCCGTGGCGCAGATACCCATAGCACTTAACTTCTACAGAATGTTGTTGATAACCAGAACCCACAGGAGTGAAGATAATACCCCACCCTGAGGTGTTCCCCTGATTACAGACATTCTAATCGAGCTTTGCCCAATCGAAGAGTTAATATTTCTATTTGCAAGCATGTTGCAAACCCAGTTTATAATGCCCTGTTCAATGCTAGCGTCTACTAGAGCACTTTCAATCGCACTACTGTCCGCGTTATTGAAGGCCCCTTCAATATCAAGGAAGACAGCCATTGCAAACTCATTACAATGTAGACTCCTCTCTATTTTCCCTACCACCTCATGCAAGGCGGTTTCTGTGGATTTTCCTTTCATATATGCATGCTGCGATGCCATTAGAAAGCCATTGCTGCATCTAGCCCTAATGTAAAGTTCAAGTAGTCGTTCCAGGGTTTTAAGCATAAAGGCTGAGAGACTTTTCGGTCTTAATCCTTTGCTGCCGTGTGTCCCTGTTTGCCTGCTTTACAAGCCGGGCACAATGTGTTTCTGTGTCTGTCGCTGTGTCTCGCCACATTTTTAACCTAAAATCAGAGACACAGCGAGATACGCATTATGTCGCTAAATACGTGCTCCCGTAAGCTGAACTTCGAGACACAGCCACAGACACAAACGCAGATACTCATTGTGTCCCAGCTATTAGGTATAAAAATCACTCTTACTTCCCTCCAGGCTGAAGGAATATACCCTATTCTTAGACTGTGTCTAAGAATTCCCATCATGTTTTGGATTGCCAACTCCGGTGCTCTTTGAAGCATGATCGGGAGAATGCCATCCAGTCCCGGAGACTTGTACGGCTCACTGATCAGATTATAAGGAGATAACCAAATTCGGTCGATGGTTCTCTTTTGGCCCCCAAGCTTCGACTGACTGTGGTCTGCATATGTATGTTCAATGCTTACCTAAAACAGAAAAAAAGTCACTAATACATTCACAGCTGACAAGTGTTATAACTGGAACAGCCACAGACCAGCTGATTGTCAAATGGTCTCTTTAATTGTCAAATGCTCTGTTTGATTTTTAAATGTTCTCTTGCATTGTTAAACGGCTGCGTTCTGGAACGCAACCTATCTATTGATTAAATAATTTATTAAGGTACCTACCGAGGTGAATAAATGTTATTATACTGTAATTTTTTTTTCTTCGAAATATGTTTCTAAATGACAAAAAAACACATTAAAGTAAGAAAAATATAACAAATACTCTATTCCCGTGACAAAAAAAAAATGCGAATTGAGCGAAAAACATTATTTTTTTCAATAATATGCAAAAATATATTGTAAAAAATGCTTAAGTGGATTTACTAATAATCCTAAAATTTGAATCTATGACTGTTTCTTATAAGATTTATAATTTTTGAGAATTTATTTTGAAAAAAAAATATTTTTTTCCTTTAGATTCACCAAATTGGTTTAAATTCACCTCAGTCATGTTATTACCCATTGATCGCATTTCTGAACTCTTTTTTGTGTTAATATTTCACCTCCTTCAGGCATGGTTAAGTTGATACAATTGTATCTAGTTCGAGTTGACTTCAGTACTAAAGTACTATCTTGTTTAATTCGATGATAAAAGAATGACTTGAATGACTTGATGTTAAGAATGAAAGAAGAACTTGAAAATCAGCATAGAATAGAAATACTTGGATAATTAGAAACCCAAGTGCATTGATAGTTGCATTAAAATCTTATTTCGTTCAAAGATTGTTCGTTACAATAACGCATTATAATTTTTCATGCAAAAAATTTATTTCAGTACAATTGGATCAGTTTTAGTACTAGAAAGTACTTTTAGTACAACTCAAAACGATAGTTTTCCATATCTGCCTTTATCTGTGGATGGAGAGAAGTAATACTAAATGGAAAATCAAAACAAAAATCCAACTGTTTCAAAAAACCCATCTCTGGCGGGCTGGATTGGCAATTGGCAATCTTTAAACAAAAATTATTAATTTGCCAGAGGCCAGTTTTTGCTTTGATCATTGGTGGAGGTGAGGGAGTTGATGGTGATTTCTTTAGATTGTCCGCTCTCGCGGATAAATCAACCTAGTTGTTGGATGCTTGCTTGCTGCTAGAAATGACTTACTTTATTATTGCAAAAAAACAATAATTTTTGCACAGAAAATTTGATACGAACTTTCATTTCTTGTCACGATGTCAGCTATTTTTAACGTCAAAGAGACTCACCTCTGTCAAAATTTTCGTTTGCTGTCATCGCTCACTTCACACGTATTCACGGATAGGACTCAATGAGAGATCCCGTTATTCCGTTTTTTTCCTGGTGTTTGAGGGCAGGAGGTTGCAGAGTTGGCTATCTCTTTATAATCTGATCAGTGTTACGGCTTGAATGACTTAATTGTCCACCGTAGTTTCTTCCTGTCAATAAGAAAACCTGTCTCCTCTTCGGAGAGTGAGAGTTAAGTAAACATATGACAGAGAGGAGTAAACATATGAAAAAAATCCCACGGGTCAGAAATTTTCCAAAATTGTGGGGAAAACTATAGAAAATTTTAAACATTCAAAAATCTCTGAGATTTAATTCAAAAGATAAAACATAAAAGTATTTTAAAAAACAATTATTTAAAATCTTCCAGTATATTACGGTTATGCTCTTCTCTATCTTGTTCAGATTTAGCAAACGCAGAAAGAAAGTTAGTTGCAGTAAAAAATTTAAGAAAAGTAACCAATCATAGCGCAGGTGGTTGGTTTAAACAAAAAAAAAAAATCGAATTTGTTCTTATGCATTTGAAATTTAAAAAAAAATACAGAAAATAGCAATAAGATGTATATCCTTCCATTTATTTCCGAAATGGTAATAGGTGGAAATTTGAAGTAAATAATGGGCATATCCCTCTTTTGAAATTGAAACAAACCTATTGTGGTTACGAAATTTTTCGAGATGGTTTGTCAGACCCTCGCGGAGTCGGGGACCGTGAGAAAGAAAGTGTATTTTTTTAAGATGACAGGTGTAGGATTCGAACCCAGACCTACCGCGGAGTAAGCACACACACTGACCACTACGCAACGGTACCCCACATGCATAGTTTCTCAAATGGCCAAGTCGGTCCGAGTGGCCGTCCGCAAGTTCGAATGTTAACAACATTTAAAAAACCCTAAATTTCGAGCTAGGGTTAAGAAGTTGAATAGTTTAGTTCTAGTTAAGAAGTCTATTGACACGTCAGCACTTCTACTAAATTCCATACACTTTTGTGGGCGTTTTTAAGAAAAAGCTATTAAGAGTGGGTTGTTAATTATTGAATTTGAAAAATAAACACATGGAAAAACAACATTTTTAATCCTCTCCTCTTTTTAGAAGTGAGATTCATTCAATCTGACGGTGAAGTTTTGCAGATATAGTTTTAAAAAATTCAAGGCTAACTCACCGCAATTTGGTGCCAAAGAGTAGATGTATCATTCGGCAGAATTTGTCCTATCACCAGACAGTATGACGATGGCTTTTCGCTATCCAAGCATTTATCGTAATCCTCAAATATGTATAATGGTGGCATTTGTCTGTATGCCGTCACTGCACATTAATAAAATTATAAACCGTTAAATTTGAAAAGAAGGATATTTTTTTTAAAACTTACTATTAAACTGACATAAGACGCCGACTGGGCATAAAATCACGATAAGTGTTGTTAGAAATGACATGTCTTATTGAAATTACCGACAACGAGCTAGAAATCAAAAGCTGTCAAATGCTTAGAGTTTTGCGAGCAAAACATAATCTTTTGATAAATTATAGTTAGTCACGCTAAGTTAAAAAAAAAAAACAAGAAAAGCAAAA
Source organism: Neoascia interrupta (assembly GCA_947623515.1). Taxonomy (NCBI): domain Eukaryota; kingdom Metazoa; phylum Arthropoda; class Insecta; order Diptera; family Syrphidae; genus Neoascia; species Neoascia interrupta. The sequence goes on from OX392462.1 coordinate 25,915,573, forward strand.
AATGAAGCAATCAAATTTAGTTTCGAGAAAACGCACGACAGCAGGCAGGCGATGTATCGCTTTTGAAGCTCTTAAACGACTGATATAGAGAATCGATACTGTTTTCTAAAATTATATTAAACTCTCCTATGTTATCGTGAGATTTTTGCGGCACACCTTTTTTGACAACATGCAATTATTTTGTCGCATCATGTCGATAAATAAATTTCAGAAGTTTTCTCGACCGCTGATCAGGTCGCGTGCTCTTTAGTTTTTAATATTATCTAAGTACGGTCAGATATAAACACTGCATGCAGCTTTTATATGCGGCATTCTTTGATGTTACCAGATTTTTGTTTTGCTTTTATATTCTTTACAAAATTGCTTTTTTTGCTAAAGATTATTGCATTGGTAGGATGAACTGTAGGTCCATTTCTGTCGATGCCATCGGCAATAGCCTCAGAATTTCGAACAATTGTTTCTCTGGTGTTGGCTGGTGAGGTTTGAACTCCTTATAGGAACAAAATTAGGCGCAGGTCTTTAAATCTGGGCTAGATTTCGAAATAACTTCTTTGACTAGGTTCGAAGATAGAAAACTAGGTTCTATAGAATCCTGCGTTTTCAGGGTTTTACCCACTGAGTTTCGATATTTGTACTCAAATTCGCTTCTCAATGTATGATTTTTTTCCCAATAGAAAAAAAGTTGCACTCTAAGGAAAATTAATTGTGAATCTCCAACTATGCACTGATTTGTCGGGCATTATTTTTACCGATTAACTACTCTCTGTATACGTACAATTAAAAATATGTGTATGCAGTCATTACAGCATCACGCAGTCATTATTTTTTTGCTAGTCTAACTGACAGTATGGATGTACTCTGTAGTCTTGTACATTTTGAACCGATGTATATATGTAGGCAATGCCTCATAAAGTTATTAACCATAATTGAATGATTATATGAGTTCACCTGCAATTTTTTAGGCTTTGCAGTATGGCAAGGTTGAGGAAGCCTTGCAATAACGATTACAGCATCGAATTATAAGTTGGGACTTGTTTTGTTTTCTATAATGCAGCACAAAATTTTAATAACAATATTAGAAGAAAATTAAAGAGTATATTAAGTTTTAAACAGCCGAAAATGTCTAATGACAGACCCCCAAGACACCGGACTGTAGCGCAATCTTAAGTAAGTAAGACCCCCAAGACCTAAAAGGCAGCTTCACAAAGAGGCTTTGGCTTCGTCTTCGCTCCGTACTTTTTATGCATTTCAAATTTTGATTTCATCTTGTTTTTTCTCAGAGCTTCTGAGCTGTCAGACGAAGCAGAAGTTCGTCATGTCTTGTTACAATTGCCAAAAGAGACGTTGAAGCCGTAAAAAACTTATACCTATAGTCCGACAGAGGTGGAGATAAGGCTTCTTTGTGAGTCCTCGTTAGGGCCGGTTTTTCAGTGCTGAGTTAAGCCAAGCTTAAACCAGGATCTGCTAATCCCAGCAAGCAGTTTTTCTGTACATATAGTTAATTCCGTCAGCAAAGTTGTCAAAGCCTTCGATTCTCTAAATTGTTGACTCTCCTAACTCTTACTTCACATAAAAAAAATATAGAAAAAGAAGTTCGAGTTGTTTTCAGCTGTCATTTTTCACAGAAACACGCAAAGGAACTGCTTTTTTATAAAGAAAAAAAAAAAACATTCAAAGAAGTTTATACTGTTCTCCAGAGTTTATCCGGAATCAAATCACCAAATTTGGCGAGCTAAGTCAAGATCAAACCCGGATCTAAATTTACTGAAAAACTCCCTTTCCTTTCTGAAGTTAATCTCAGTTTAACTCAGAAACTCAAATGATCGCACTGAAAAATAGGCCCTTAAGGGCATAAGTTCGAGAACGAATTCTGAGTCGAATAAGCCATATCTATCCATGCGTCCGTCCGACCATGTCACCAATTTTTAGGCCTGAAATTTTGAGCTTAAAGGTTGAAATCTCTTACGGGGGATCCCTGGCCCCCAAAGCAATGCCAGTGTGAAAACGAATAGGGCATAAGTTTACCGTAGGGTCAAATGAAATGTGTTGGATTCTTTCATTCTCATATATGGATTTGGGTGTCCTGAGTTCGAATATGTATTAAAAATGGTCGGTCTCGATTAGCAACAAAAGTTAACGAAATCGAGCAAAAGTCTATTATTGTCGTGCCATACTAATTGTGTGCAATGCTGCACCTAGTTTTATAAAGGCCCTGTCAACAATTTTCACACTTCAAAGTTGTCGGGAAAAAACTTAAAATTTTACCGAAATCTGAATAAAGAAACTTTAAAAAAATACTTTTTGACTCTTTTGGCTAGGTCGGTATCGCTGTACAGCCCGTACAGTTTGATGTTATATCTCCTCCTCCACTCTCCGTATATGCAGACAGGACCGTAAATCGTCCGAAGAATTTTCCTCTTGAAGCTGCCTAAAGTGTTTTCATCCGCCTTTGACAGGGTCCATGCTTCTGCACCGTAAAGCTGGACTGGGATGATGAGGGTCTTATACATGGACACTTTAGTTGCTCGAGAGAGGGCTTTGCTACTCAATTGCCTTCTTAGCCCAAAGAAACAGCGATTGGCAAGAGTTATCCTTCCTTTGATTTCAGCGCTGGTGTCATTGTCTGAATTGATATCGGAGCCCAGGTAAGCAAAATCCCTAACTACCTCAAAGTTATAGCTGTCGATGGTGATGTTTTGTCCAAGACGTCGCTGTTGGGAGTCTTTTTTTGAGGACAGCATATACTTGGTTTTGCCCTCATTGACTGCTTAACCCATATTCGCCGCTTCCGTCCCAATACTCACGAAGGCTACTCGCATACTCAATGTCGTTTGCATGTGCTTCTACAACGATGTTCCCTTGACGGTCCTTACAGGCTTCAGTTCGAAGTTTATACCCTTGGCAGGACCTTTTGCTTCGTTTGGTAAAACTTTCTTACCTCATTCCTGTTGTAACATCTCTCTATCTCTTCAACCGCGCGCTTCTCGTGCTCTCTCTTTTTCCTTCGGAAAAGCCGGTGTTCCTCTCTCCTCCTCTGCTCGTAGAGCTCGCGAGCAGCTCTAGTCTTTCTGTGCAGCGCCGCTTTGTATGCTTCCTGTTTAGCTGCATGTGCTTGCCGGCATTCATCGTCAAACCAGGGGTTTCGTTGTGGTGGCCGTGTGAAACCCAGCACTTCAGAGGCGGCGTCTCTGATGGCATTTTGGCAATGTTGCCACTGGCTATCAATACTTGATGCTGGCTGCATAGGACTTCGTAGAAGGTTTTGAGAGACTCGGTTGGAGAAGGACCTGGCGATCTCTTGCGATTGTAGTCGGCCGACGTCAAACTTCCTCACAGTGTTTCCATTACTTGGCGCTGGTCGGGATATCCGCAGCCGTACCTTGGCTACAACAAGGTAGTGATCCGAGTCAATGTTGGCCCCTCGGAAAGTTCGGACATCCATGATACTGGTGTGCCTTGCGTCGATCGCAATGTGGTCAATCTGGTCAATCAGATCTCCATGTCCCTTTATGGATATTGAGATGCGGGAACTGTGTACCAGCTACCACAACGTGTCGCCCCGCTGCAAGGTCGATCAGCCTGAATCTGTTATCGGAGGTCGTGTCGTGTAGGCTATGCCTACAAAGATGCCCTCCCTTCCTAGTTTGGCATTAAAATCGCCTAGGACAATCTTAATGTCGTAGCTAGGGCACTGCTCATAAGTTTTGTCCAGGAGCTAGTAGAACATATCTTTGGTCTCGTCATCTTTCCCCTCTGTGGGGGCATGCGAGCATATGAGGCTAATGTTGGCGAATTTAGCCTTGATGCGGATCGTCGCGAGGCGCTCGCTTACAGGGTTGAAGCTTAAAACTTTTTGCCCAAGTCTGCCTCCAACAACGAAACCACATCCAAATCTGCATCGGCTGGCTTTGATGCCGATAGCAGTCGCCGTTGTAGAAGTCGCAGTTTTTCATCCTTCTTTTGCCCGGCCCGTCCCACCGCATTTCTTGGAGGGCAGTAATGTCTACCTTGCAGTCGTTAAGGGCCTCCGCTAGTTGCTCGTCTGCACGTGGTCTGTTAAGGGACCTAACATTCCACGAGCAGATCCGGAGCTCGTTGTCCTTTTGTCATTTGCATTGGTCGTCAACAGTAAATCCGTCTGAATCCGAGGCTTGTTCTGCTTCGTAACTGGTGTTTCTTTACGTAGCCTATCGGTAATAATAGCCAAAGAGCAAAATATTTAAGTTTGTCAATTCATTGAAATTAGCAATTGACTGAAAAATCGCTGCTTGCCACACCCTAAAACCCTGACAGCATAAAGAAAACAGGTAACTCAATGTTTTTTCATTAAGCTTTTACTTGTCACTTTTACAGGGGAATACCTACATACCTATTTGCCTATCCCTAATCAGTCCAATAAAACCAACAAAACCTTTGGTCGTGTCCCCATTTTCCTAAACCTCTGCTTTTAAAGATATCAAAAATTTAGCAAAAGTTTCGACTGCAATAAAAGTAAGAAATGAAAGGTTGTCATATTATAGTTGTGAAATTAAGAACACGTATAGTTATGAAATCTTAATTTATCTTAAGAGGCTCTTATAATAATTTATTTACATGTTATTTTCCATAGCATATATAAATATTTTGAAACAATGATCGCCTTCCGGTTTTTCGGTGTTTAAATTCTGTGAACCCCAGAGCTATACTGGTATGGTAATTCTTTTATCAAATGATTACAAATCCAACAAAAGAAAAAACCCCAAACATTACATCACAATGACTTTATTGTCGCATGCAATACAAAAATAACAATTATTGTTAAAAAAACAACACGTTTTTGAAAAATTCATATCAGTCTTTGTCTTTGCATCCATTTCAATCGGTAAATAATTAGTCGTTAGACTAGAAGTTAGATTAGCAGCTTACCAGAATATTAGAAAAAGTACGAACTATTGTAAAAAAGTCAACAAAAATAACTTAAATGTGTATAAGACAAATCCAAGTTAATAAACTAAAATTCGCAGGTTATTAGAGGAAATTTTAACCATCAACATTTAATACGATGCATTAGTACTTTAGAAAGATGCAGCATAAAGATAGTCTTAAACTTTTGCTACAGCACAATTAATTGGCGGTTTGATTGAAAGCAAAAAAAGGCACAACAAAACAATAACTCGCAATTCGGAGGCGTATTGATTGGCGACAATTAAAATTCCAAAGTCAGAAATCAACAACACAATAGCCAATGACACAGCACCATTCGCACATGCAATGTTTGAACATTTTAATTATTGTGACCCTAGCAATAATACCGCTCTGTAGCTTGGGTTTGAGCCTTTGAAATGATGGAATTGTTTTGATATTTGAGCAAATATTAGGATATGAAATGACTGTTTCAATAACAGAAGTATGATTTATTAATTAAGAGGTCTGTCATAAAACAGAAAAAGGACCTCTCATGGTATCTCTTCGTTGTGTCAAAATATATCACTCCATTACTTACTTAAAATGACTGTAGGTGGTACTGTAATCCTTGTCGGAGTTGGACCTCAACCAGCAAGCATTGTCGGCCAGGTTTGTTTCTAGCTAGCAGTTTCCATTTTTGCATGGTGAGTTGGCTAGGGTTCCCTCCCACTTGTGTGTACCACCGAAGATTTTCCCTGTGGGTGCGTTGACCTCGCCATTGTAGCTGCTGTATTTTGACTCTTCTAGCTAGAACAGTGGTGCTCAGTTCGATGTTATACAAGAACAACCAAATTTTACATAAGCACAAGCCCTCCAAGCATCAATTCTTGTGCCTTTTGGACTCGACAAGGGATCGTGGCCTCCAAGTGTGTTAAAAATATGATTAAGGTCTCATCATTTTTTGTCCTTAGCAAATTGCTTAAGTCGTGGGGTGCCGTGAAGTGTTGTGTGAGGTTTGGGTTGAAATCCTACTCCATCATCTGAAAAAAAGGCTTGCTCTTTTTCACTACCCCAACCCGCTTGGGTCTGACAAACCCTCCGAGGAAGTTAGGTCATCTAATTATAAAGACTTCTTTGAATCCATAGAATCGCCAATAGACCACTTTAAATTGCAGCCACTAAAATAAAAGTACTTGCACCGTTAGTTAATGCAAACAAAATGCCCCCTTGTCCCTTAGCAATAAATAAAAATACCCTATCAAGACGGTTTTGCACTTTTTGCCACCAATTCCTCTACAGCTGCCTCATCGTAGAGCCTTTGATTGCTTAAAGCCAGTGATGGATTCATAAAAAGCCAAATGCCGACTTAATGATCTCTCAAACGTGAAATTCCAACTTTATTTTCAACGCGCAAAGAATACTCATAGTTGCAGTGCATTCCCTGAACCTGTTCCCAAATTATACATCAGACTATGACCGTAAGTTAGGGGGTAATCTGTAATATTTATATTTGATTAGTTAAGGAAATCGAAATCAGTTATCCGTTTCAGTATCAAATTTGACGTTCACACGACAGTTCGCCTTGAAAATTTGGATGCTGTGCCTTTAGAAAGGCGTTTTTAATCTTGCTTTTTGGAAATTTCACTAATTTTCAATTTTTACTGCGCTGCTAATTTTAAGGAAGTTAATATCTACGTGAAGTGATTATTATTCTCAAACGGTTTCCAGTGATTTATTAAAAATGAGATTTTTTGCAATAGTTTTACTTGTCCTTGCGTGTCCTTTTAAGGTTCTGTGCCAGTTTAATAGTAAGTTTTTAATTAAACAGACTGTATTTTTTTAATATGTTATTATATTTATAATATGATAGTATAATAAATTGTAATAGAAATATAAACTAATATTATGTATATGTGTGACAGTGACGGCTTACAGAGAAATGCCACCAATATACAAATTGGACGATTATGACAAATGTTTGGATACCCAGACATCATCGGCTTATTGCATGGTGATTGCTGAGATCGTTCCGAATGCCACTTCCAAGCTTTGGAATGAAATTGAGGTAAGAAAATTATTAAAAGAACATTTATGCATATACAATACAGGGTGTTTTGAGTTGCGATGCTCGACTCCTCAAAATTTTCTGCAAGTGGGGTGCACATTATTTTAAACAGTAAAAAATTAATTAAGAATACTATAACCATATCTGAGGTTAAAAAAAATAAATAAAGTGGCGCAACAGCTCGATGTTAACCAGGGCCGATGTAATTTTTTTCACTTACAAAGGGACCTACAATTTTTTTTGCCGAATCCGAACTGCGCTTTGAGAAGTTTTTCAAGACAAATGAGGGCTTGTCAGACCCTCGTGTTCAAGAATCAACACCTTTCCTAAACGATTTACAAGCACTTAGCCTTAATCCGGTAAATACATCATCGCCTACCCTTTTTGCTGATGATTCGGATTCACTCCTAGACGTGTTTCTTGTAAGTGATCTCTCGTGCGTTCTGCTTTAAAGCCAGTTGTTAGCTCCAATGTTCTCTAGGCACGACCTGATTTGTCTAACTTTGGACATCCAAATCAGAAGACATATACCCAGTTTTACCCTTAGAAACTTTTAAAATATCGACCACAACTCATTGATTCATGATCTGCAAACCACTGACTGGCATACTTTTTATAGTTTTACCACCGCCAATGATCAAGTGAGCTTCCTGCAAGATGCAACAGAGTTCTTATTCGAGAAACATGTGCCTTCGAAAACAATGCCCTTGAAAAGCTCATCTAATCCATGGTTTACCGATGACATCAGGTTGCTTATAAGATCCCATGATGTCGCTTACTCCCGATGGAAACGTTTCAAGATGCAGGACCTTAAAAATGTCTACCGCAGGTTGCGAAACTTAGTTGTGCATAAAATAAGAACTGCTAAAACTGCGTTTTACGATTCAAGGCTGAAAACTTCGCTTCCGGGCTCACAACTATGGAAGAACCTAAGGCACCTGGGCATCGGTAAGCAAAAAGCTGAACTTCCTAATGATATCGACCTCGAGGAGCTCAATGCAATTTTTACAAACTCTCCTTCTTCTAGCTCTACGCCAGGAAAAACTTTGGGCGAAACCAATGTTGTAGAGGAAAACCACAGTTTCCAATTTATAAGAGTGTGCGATGAGGACACTGTCCAAGCAGTGTTAAATGTTAAGTCCTGTGCAACAGACCTCGATGGTTTGAACCCTAAATTCTTCAAACTTATTCTACCATTTATTCTTCCGTTTGTCACACATATTTTTAATACCATCCTCACTACATGTGAATTCCCGTTGTCGTGGAAGAGGGCTAAGATAATTCCGATTCCCAAAAAGAAAAATTGCACCCTTTTCGTCCTATTGCTATCCTACCCTTCCTGTCTAAGTTATTAGAAAAAGCTGTACTGTGCCAAATACAATCCCATTTGCACTGCAAATGCCTGCTTAGTTGCTTGAAGTCAGGTTTTCGCTCCAAGCGAAGCGGCACGTCTGTGCTCCTGTTACTGACCGAGCAAATTCGTAATGCCCTAGACAGGAGGAATATGACACTGCTTGCGTTTTTGGACTTTTCGAAAGCTTTCGACACGGTCAACCATAGATTGCTGTATCTTAAACTTATTAAGGAGCTAAGGTTCTCGCTAAATTCGGCCAAGCTCATTCTCTCTTACCTGACAGGCAGATCGCAGTGTATTGCCACCGGGGTACATAATTTCAGCTTCCTCCCTGTGTACAGTGGGGTTCCACAAGGATCCATACTCGGCCCTATCTCTTTCTTGCCTACGTTAACGACCTACCCAATGCAGTAAAACATTATTGTGGTGCACATGTTTGCTGATGACATGCAGCTACATATTTCCTGTCCCACGGATGACATTGATTACTGCGCAAGAAAAATGAACGAGGATCTCGAACTCATTCGAGCTTGGTCGGCCGAGAATTGTCTTCTTTTGAACCCCACGAAGTCAAAAGTCATGTCCATACACAGAAGCGAATTAGATCCAGCACTCCTTCCTCCTATCATGATGCGCGGAATCTGGGCCTTATCTTCAATTCCTCTCTTACATGGTCAGATCACATCGATTCTGTAGTAGGCAAAGTGTATGGGAGTCTTCGTTACCTGTGGCAAATTTCTGGTATAGTACCAGTCAACACAAAAATGATGCTAGCTAAAACATTGTTGCTTCCTATTCCGCTGTATGGGTGCGAAGTTTTTTATTACCCCGATTACCGAAGTAAAAGAAAACTCAACGTCCTCTTTAACACTATTGCCCGCTTTGTATTTTATGTGAGAAGACACGATCACATCTCAGATTACGCAAAGAAAATTCTTAACACGCCCATGGGGGCGTCTTTCATTTTTTTTTTGAAAATGCCATTCCCAATGGGCTGGAGACGCCCGCTGCTTAGAAGCTAAGCTAAGCGTATTTTATTGCTTCTGGATCTAGAAAGCACAGGCGGACAGAGGTGGCTTATTAAACTCAAAATTCGGTCTCGATCATATCTCCTTCAGGGATGTCTACGAATAAGGGAACCAAACTTAGTACACTCACGTTTCTTTGGGATGTGGTTTAAAAAAAGCAATGGATAGTACCGAAGGCGAGAAGCTCTTAAAAAGAAAGAAAGCTATTAAAACATTACAATATTAGAAAATTAATTTCAAGTAGTCATTTTATGGGCTTAAAATCTTGAAAAAAAAACACTGTCTACAAAGCCAAGAAAACATAACTCCCTCTTTATCTCCGATGTGGCAATAAGTTTCATTTTAGAAACAGTTAGGTACGAAGTCAGTCTATCTCTTGTAACTTTTAAAGTTATCTATAGCAGGTTCGAAATCTGCAGCTGTTCAAAGCTACGTGGTGAAGCTACGTCAAATTCTTTCCGCTCGCGTCGTGCTACGCATTTTAAGGGTAATCATATCCCCTTGATCACGAGCATTTATAAAAAAACGTACCTACCTACGCTCTTTTTTTATACCCGACCGAGGGTATATTAATTTTAATGCATAGTTTGTAACACAGTGAAATAATCACCGTAGACCCCTAAGACCTCTTAGAGATATGATCGAGACCAACAGGTAAGTCGATTAAGCTATGCCCGTCCGTCCGTCAGTCTGTCCGTCTGTCCGTATGTATGCAGTTTTGAGGTCTTTAAAATTGAGCTAGGAAACTAAAACTTGCAGCGTTGCTTGATTCTCATTTTGTACAGACAAAGATGAAAATTGAGAAGATCGGCCCACAGCCACGCCCACAATTGGCTTGAATGTCAGAAACCTCAAATTTACATTTTATTTCAATATGCCAATGCCAAACATATGAACTCAAATTTTGCTGGAGAGAAATATCGACCAGAAGCCTTTAATTAGACAAAAATTGGACCGCCCACTCTATTGACCATGCCCACTTTTAACATCGGAAATCTTTGAAAACTTGATTTCTCGGGAAATTCATTCTAAATTGAAAAAAAAAATGATATGAAAAATATTAAAGATATTATTTGCTAAGTTTAATGCATACAAAGCATTGAGTTCCGCCCACTTTTAGGGGGCGTTTTTGGGGAAAAAAACTGTTTTTTTAATTATTAATATTCGCTTTTAACGCATTTTCTAGTGATTCCAGCGAAATTAGAGTTAATTGATTTTAATTTTCAGCCTACGCCCTTTCTTAGGGGCGTGGCCAATAAAAAAAAATGGTTTTTAAGTATATGAAACAGACCAAAAAATTTTGAATTTGGTGTTAATGGGTAAAGAGGGTCGGGTATTTCGAAGTTCGTTACAGACGAACTCTTGCACTTACTTACTTGTTTTAAGTTGATTTCCATCAACCAAATTCAACTTAAAATACCACATAAATATTAGCCCAAAAATAGGCTAAAAGTTTGAAAACAAAAACCATAACTTCGTCACTTTTTCAGCATCTGACTGAATTAACTTAAAAGTGCCGGCACGATATCTACAATTTGAATAGGTACGCCACGACGACGACGGAAATGACGGAAAATTGCCACCTCTTTTTTTACACAAGAAATATAAATATCTGCTTAAATTAACCTAACTTAATTAAATTAAATCAATTATTTACCCGACAATACCAGAGTGTTGATCTGATAACGCGGATAAAATATTAAATCCTCGACGCATTTAATTTCTTTGCAGAGATTTTCTAAGGATACAAAGCGTCATTACCGCCACGATTATCTACTCCGTGGAATGTGCTTAACTTCCTGTATGGAGCTTATGAACTCGGGCTTAGTTGAGAAGGATCAACATGCCACTGGTGAAATAACAGACACCGAAGTAATATTTTCCTTTTTTGCTAGCGAAATAGTAGTTTTAAGATTTTTTCTTTTTCCAGTTGAGGGAATACTTTACAGAGATTGTTCATACTGGATCAAATGCAAGAGAACTTTATGGAAGAGCTATAAACTATTGCCTTAATAATAAAATTAAAAATAAATATGGTTTAGAAGTAAGAACCTTAATTCAATACTGTGATGCCAGTGAAGCAGCTCCGAAATTTGGTAACATTAAAAACTTACTTTTCAAATTATGTTGTTTCTTATGTTTTATTCTGTAAATGCTTTTAGATTTCTGTGAAATCGCCTTTTTGGTGCTCATTGGCACTCTGTTTGCTTTGGTAGCACTCTCTTCAAATTACGATCGACAATTGAAGAACAAACAACCCCCTACCATGCAGGGAAATGATTTCTACCAAAAGTCATTATATGCTCAAAGTAAATGCCTTCATATTATATAAAACGACTCAGTGTCAAATCGCTCAAAACAAAATCGCCCATTTCGATTTGAACCTTCGTGTATCCGACGTGCTAAATCACTCAAAAAACGAGAGGTTTTGTTTCCGAAAGAGACCTGATCTATTTTGTGCGATATGACATTTTCATCTTTTGGTGATCTCTCAACTAAATAATGTATATTAGGTGATGTGACATTTTTGAGTTATGGGCGATCTACACCGAAATTTTACACAACATTTTAATATCTACTTAACGTTTGCATCCTTTTAATTTTTAGTGGACACTATGCTGACATCTTTTTCCATATATCGCAATTGTTACCGACTCATTCAACCACCGAGTCCATCAGTCCGCGACTTTAGATTTTTCGACGCGTTAAAATTTTTCGCAACATTACTAGTGATCGGAGGCCATGTTGTACTCTACTTAAAAGCTGTGCCCAACACCAATACGAACTTTGCGGAAAATTTCTTTCACAGATTCGAATCGAATATTTTAATCAACGGCACCGTCATCATTGAAATGTTCTTTGTGATGAGCAGTTTCTTTTTGTGTTTTAGTTTCCAAAAAACAATGGCTTCAAGGAAACCCGGACTGATAGACTGGGTGAGGACTTGTACTTTGAGATATTTAAGGTGAGATTACCATGGGGAGAAAAGAGTTAACTAGGCTAACCTGATATACTTTTCCTTGGTATTTCTAGATTCGTACCATCATTAGCTTTTGTAATATTTTTCCATGCTTCAATTTTGCCACGTCTTGAAGATGGACCAGTTTGGAGGTATAACGTAGCGGCTGAACAAGAACTTTGCAAGAAAAATTGGTGGATGAATTTGTTGTTCATAAACAACTTTATGCTGAAAAGAACGGTATGAAGAACTGTGTTTAAACTCTATAATTGTATTAATTTAAATAAAACGATCTTATTTTTGATTTTAGTGTCTTCATCACACTTGGTATTTAGCCGCAGATTTGCAGCTGTATGTGCTTTTCGCCGGGTTGCTGATTTTTGTTGCAAGGTTTGAGCTATTTCTAATCACTAATCCATATTTCTTTCGTATATAATCGTTTGTTTCTTTACCATGTAAAAGAAGGTTAAAAGTGTTTACACCGGACAAACACGGGATTTACATGACACAAGAACTGTTTTGTTACATTATGGCTTTCAAAAGAGAGTGACAATGACATTTCTCAGAGACGAAAAATCCGTTTTAAAAATGCCAATAGATGTTTATGAAATTTAAAAAGTATTTTAGAAATGCAAAGTTGAAAATATCTGCGCTTTTTGAAAGTGTTAAAGGCGATAACTTTTTAATCGCTTAGTTTAGTGAACATTAACATTATCCAAAAATTTAAGGAAAATTAAGGCGAACTTTTTTTTTCGTGGCTACCTTCCAAAGAAGGCACTTACAATACCGTCAATTTATGGGGTTTCATCTTATGCTGCTAGATCTAACGGTCTCATTCGTTGTAGTCGGCGCGTAAGATTTGTCTGATCCAAAGCTCGGATAATTTTATTGTTGCAATGTCCGCGAAGTCGAGTACCGTTACCTCGTCAGTCACGGTTGCGATTCCTAGATCTCGGTGTAGATCGCTATTTTTTATGTACCATGAGCATTAACGATTGCTCTGAGTGTCTTATTTTGAAAAGTTTCTAAAATAGATATATTGCTTGGTTTAGTACAACCCCATAGTTGTATACCGTACGTCCAAGATGGTTTTAGCACTTGCTTATACAAAAGCAGTTTGTTATATACGCTTAGTTTCGAAAATCTTCCGATAAGTCAATTCATTTGATTTTCGGAAGATAATAATGATAAGATATAACGATAAGTCAATTCAACCTAATTTCGAGGTCGTCGCGTTTCTTTTTAACGTGCGGCCTCCATTTAAGTTTTGCGTCTAGAGTCATTCCTAGAGTACGGGATTTGTACCGAGTTAATGAATAAAGGTTTGTTGTTTATCTTTTTATAAGTAAAGTTAACATGCGTTGACTTAGTCTCGTTAAGGACCACTCGCCAGCTCTTCGTCCAGTCGCATATTTTGTCTAAAGCGCGCTGAAGTTTCCCTGTTGATGATTCAACTGTCGTATCAATAGCGAGAATAGCAGTGTCGTCAGAAAACGTGTTAAAATTGTTCCCTCATCGTGGGGTATGTCTCTTGTATAAAGCAAAAATAATATTGGGCCGAGAACGCTTCCTTGCGGGACACCGGCATTTATCTCTTTAAATTCCGAGTACTCATTTTCGTACCTTACGCGAAAGATTCTGTCTTCAAGGTAAGACTCTAAGATTCTATAGAGTTTTTCTGCTTTTTCCTTAACTTGTACTTCAGGACTTCGTGCCACACCTTGTCGAAGGCTTGCGATACGTCGAGAAAAGCGCTAGTACATATCTTTTTCGCTTCCAGAGCCTTTTCGATTTCGTTTGTTATTCAATAGACCTGGTCGATTGTTGAATGCTTTTTTCTAAATCTGAATTGGTGATCCGGAATCTATCGTCTTTCTTCAATGATTGGTTGTAACCTTTTAAGCAACAGTTTCTCGAATACCTTAGATATTATCGGCAGTAGCGAAATGGGTCGTTCGGACATTTTCCTGGTTTCGGAACCATTATGACCTCGGCCACTTTCCATTGCCTTAGGACGTATAAAACTCTCATGGAAGCGTTAATGATATAGAGTAGCTTGACCAAAGCTTTTTTCGGTAGCTCCTTTAAAATTTCGCTAGTAATCAAGTCGTAGCCAGGCGCTTTGTTGTTTTTCAGATTATTTATCGTTTGACGAAGTTCAGCCAATGACACGGTTTTTATTCTATAATTATCTTGTACCGCATAAGGATTGAGCTCCTCGACCAACGTTTCCCCGTCGAATGGTTTGAATGTTTCTTCTAGGTAATCTGCAAATAAATCCGCTTTTTCTTTGTCTTCTTTTGCCCATTCGCCGTTGGCTTTTCTTAATGACGCAGAGTGTGCTATAGGCTTCTTAACGGACTTGACTGCTTTCCAAAGAGAGTAGTTCGAACCTTTATTGGCAGTCAAACTTTCGAGGCAAGTAGTAGTCTCGCGACTTTTAAAATCTTGAAGTTCGTGTTTCAGTTTGATAGAAAGGTGGTTCAAGATGGTCTCATCCGGGGGTGCTCGCGAACGTTGCCATCTCTTGCGCGCTCTCCTCTGTTCTCATATTAGCTCTCTTCTATTTCTCGTTCGATAATTCGGACCTCCGGAAAGAAGTGTTATTCCACGCAGCGCTCTAAGTAACTCTCACGAGTTTATCTAATTTGTTTTCTATTTCAAGTAGTGTTTTGAGCGGTACACTTAAAGCTATGTTTTCTTTGCAGTGTTTTCTAAGGCCGTCCCAGTCGGTGTTGTTGTTAGTTAATCTAGGCGCTCTTCTCTTTTTCGCTAGGCTCCTGCCGATTTTCAGAAGAACTGCGTTCTTCTACGTTTGTAAGGTAACGAGGTACCCCCTTGGCGATAAAGAAGTTGACGAGATCAGGTATTTAATTTCTGTCGGTTGGCCAATATGTTGGCTTTCCCGTCGATAAGAAGACCACGCCGCGTTTTGTACTTGTTTTATAGAGGACTCTGCCTCTTGTTGAATTGCACCTTGAGCCCCAAAAAGAATTTTTCGCGTCTACATAGGAATTCGCGTCTTCCTTAGGAATACTTCTAGTTAGTCAATTTTTTGCAAAAGGCCGTTTGCATTCCATGTAATTATTTTGATTGACTTTCCCATATTCATGATTTTTTATTATATGCTTTTCGAGGTTTAAACTCGAGCTCGCTCAATTTGTTGAATATTGCTTGATTAAGTTTCGTCTGTTGCTCAAGCTTTTCTAGCATCATGCCTTAAATTTGTAAGATCGAATCTGATGCGGCCGATTGTGGCTTACTTTTACGTGACGCGACTTGAGCGTACGATCTTGAACCAACAAGTGTGGATTCTCCTTTTGGACTCCGGTGGGATCTTGGACCAGCGACGTTTTCGTTTAGGGCGAACTTAAAAAGTTACACAAATTCGGAGATCTTGGTCAAAATCTTCAAAAAAAAGAATCAATAAAGCTTTTTAAGTTAAGCATCGCGTAAAAATGATCCTGCTGAAATTCGTTCTCAATTTGAGACGCATACAATTCAAGCTAATTATGGGATTTTATTTTTTTCAATGCCATTTCTAACCAACATTTTTAAGTCCTTAAAAAAAAACAAAGTAAAAGCCCTCTATTTTTTACCAACATCCTAAAAGTTGTGCTAGGAAAACTAGTTTTAAATAGTTGTTTAACCAAAAGGGATTGTCGCAAATATCCAGATTAGTGTTTAAAATTTTTCTTACTTTAAAATTAAATCAGAACTAGTATTTGTCTCAAAAATTGTGCATTATCTTACTGCTTAAGCTTTTTATGCTTAGACGGAAAAAAGGTATATTGATTTTTTTCTTTTTATATTACAGATTTCCTAAATCAAGGAGTTATATGCTTGCAGGAGGTGCTGCAATATCAATTCTAGTTCCTGGCTTAGTGTCTTATTTCCAAGAACTCAATGGAACTTATCAAGAAACTCCAGAGTAAGCTTAAAGATGAACAACTTGGAAACGGTTTTTTTATTTGCAAACTTTTTTTTAGAACTTACCGTTATTTATTTTGGACCAAGGCTAAAACTCTTTATCAAGGCTACGCACCTTTTTATACGCATTTTGGTGGTTTTTTTCTTGGAACAATAACTGCCTTAATGTACATAAAATACAAGAATCAAGGCTTGAATCTGGAGGGAACGAAAAAGAAAGTGATGCTCAATGTTTGTTTCTACCTTTCTCTGCCCTTTGGATTATTGCTTTTGCTGTCCGGATACGTATTCATCCGCTATGATTTTCCCAAGCCATCGATTTGGGTGGGACTCTATGCGGCATTTCACCGAAACATTTGGGCACTGATGTGCTGTTGGTTACTGCTGATGATGTGCTTCAAAGTCGGAGGTAGTGGATCTTCTTTTTTAGCTTGCCCTAGTCTATAAGATTTTCAATTTTAGGCATGGCGTATACATTTTCATCACAGAAGATATTCACATCATTGGGAAGACTATCATTCCAAGTTTATTTAATTCATTGGACCGGTATTCGCTTATTAAGCGGGTACATTCGCCAGCCAATTTATATACACGGCGCTACTTTCGTAAGTTCTTTTACATCGAGAATTTTGTTTATAATTAATAACAAAATGTTTCCATTTTTGTTCCAGGGCTGGTATATTGCAGCTGTCATTTTTCTTAGCTATGCAGTCGCATTTATGTTTTATATACTTGTTGAGATGCCATTAAATGTGATAATCAAGACAGTTGCGAAAGGAAGTGGTATGAATAATTTGACATTATCTAGTTTGCTGAGCTTAAACTCTTCTTTTACGAATTAGGGAAGCCTTCGAAAGCTTCAGACGGGACCAATGGCAAAGAACGAAGCATCTTCGTTCCGACTACTGACAGTGGTGGCTTGAGGGCTGTTGTTTGAAAGTCAACTTACGTTGTTGAGGTCTTTCTCTTTAGTGTTAAGATAAATTTAAAAGGATTATTGATTTAGCTATTTATCTAGGTTTTTTTAATTAAATAAGAATAAAGTTTATTAAAAAATTAAATGAAGGTTGTTTTAAAAACTTTGTTAAACTATGAACATTTTAAACTGTATAAGGTTTTTAGCTGTAGGTTTTTGAAGCGGATCCTTCTGTTTTAAGCACATAAATAACCTGACTATTAGAACTTAAAAGCAGTATAAGACAAGGTTGGGTTCTTCCACCGCAAATACTCCCCCTAGTATAAAAGGAACATAATACCCTGCGCAGCTTTGTCTTCTGGAAGACGGGGAACTCTTTAAAGCATTTTGCATGTTTAAAGTTTGATTTTTCAAATCAAGAATGCCTACATAAAAAGTAAAATGCTAAATAACACAAAATTTACCGACTCCAGCACAAGAATGTACGGCTGGATGCGCGTGAAATATTCAGACTGATTCTGATATCATGGAACAAAATTGAATTGAATTGAACAAAAGATTAAACATTATGTTAGCTAAATTCTTAATTTACTGAGAAAGAATACTCAACAAAAATATATTAAGAATAAGGAACTATCTCTGCCAAAGGCGGACGTGTAAAATTTCCAAGTGCGTCACTTGAGTTATAATTTCAAACCCACTTTCAGACAAACAAAAGCATTTCCGCTCTGCAATAAAGTTCTGCCGTCAAATCAACCTGCTACCATCTACATACCAGAGAGACCTGGTATTGTTTTACAGGTTTGATCCTTCAATTTTCCTATTTGCTCGAAACCAGGAGAAACCTGTTCGGTGAAGATGCCGGAAGATGTCCCTCCCACACTTTAAATGCTTAGGATGAGATTCTGTTTTCACATTATTTTTTTTTTACAATTACACACTTAAGTCATCAACAATGGCGACTTAAGTTTTTCACAAAAAACAAACACAATGCAAATCACTTTTATTATGATGAAAAACCACAGCAATTTAACAATAATGAAAAGAAAAACCGAAAAGCCAACACGAAACACTGAAAATTTTTAATGCATGATGTTTCAAAAATTACAAAACGAAATGCTCTGGAAAAGTATTTTCTAGGAGCTTAGGGCTTAAGGCCCAACCATAATAGACTTTGATGAGCTTAAGTCGGCTTTCCGAATTGTCCCATTACACGCGATTCGTATGCCACGACCATAATTAACTTATGCTGGGTTTCGTAAGGTTTTCGTTAACTTGTGTTGGCTTAGAGTTTTGTTTTTGCTTGTCATTAGTTCACGCATTGTCATATTGAAGCCCATATTTATTTTTCAACGTTCTTCAAAAAATCCGTGAAAAAAGGGAATATACCAAAAATTGTACGCTGACTTCAAAAGTTTAAACGCATTTTAGATCTGACAATTGGTTTCGGAGATATTAACATCCAAAGTTAAAGAACAAGTGACATAATTTTTGAATTTGATTTTAAATTTTCAAGGCAATGTCATACTCGAAACGTTTACAGTGAAATCTCATAAGATTTTCAAATCGTTTGCTTAAGTCTATTATGGGCAACACAATCTTTTGGCAGAACTTGAGTGGGATTTTCGTTGTATTTTGACATAAGATTAATCCCGCTTAAGTCTATTATGTTTGGGCATTAATATCCAAATTCTTTGGAATCGGCACAGAGACTAAGTATTGAAGCGTACTCAACTTAAGTTTTACTTAATATAACTAAGATTTTTGACAGCATAAAATAACATTTTTGACAGCATTTTCAAGGAATTTATATGGAAAACCCTTAGTGGAATTGGAACGCAGCCCGAGTATCGATTACTTAAAAGGCCACTGTGTAATCGGCTCTAAGTTGAAAAAGTTTAGTTTTTTGAAATAATCAAAATTTCCAACCAATTTTCTTAATTTTTCTTGTCGTTAGAAACTTACAAATTAATACTATTTTCTCACTTGAGCTAATGAGATCATTTCGCAAAATATTTCGAAATACGACCTTATTTCCCATACGAATTCACATTACGAAATTACCTCATTATCATGGAATTAGCATTAAATTCGGTTGCTAATTATGGAAAATATAAAACTAAACAATTTTAGTTCATCGCTTTAGAGCGACGACATTTTTAGGTTGCACAAAAAAGAAAGCCAGTACCGAAACTGATGTTTCGCGGGGCCCACAGCGCTGGGAGTCCGAATTTAATTAATTAGGGCCCACTTGCCGCATTTGCGATCATGGATTTTTTCTGTACCACGAAATTTTGAAGCAAATAGATGGACTTCATTTTTGCCAACCTCCTGGTTTAAATATAAAGGAAAGGAAGACTAAGACACTTTTCCCTTAATTCAGTATACCTCAGTTGTTAATGACCTATTAACATACAATATAATGCAAGGATGGCCCCGTGAGATTGGAAAATCCTAATGGCGGAGGAGTTTTGTTAGCAATCAACAATTGCCTCGATTCGTCTCCTTTTCCTATTCCCAACATTGAGAATCTTGAATAAGTGTGCGGCGAGATCACTTTTCCCAGACATTGCTTATACATTCTCTGTTGTTATATTTACCCCTCCCAACCAATTGAGTCTTATAAGCCAATAATTGATACTTTGGATTATTTGACCGACTTGATAAGCCCCGAAGATAGTGTTATCTTGTTGGGAGAAGGGGGATTAAAATGGCCTTTATCAGAAGATAAATCCCACTACGTCACATTAAACGCGACGTCTCAAACCAAGTTAATGTTCATTGTCTATCGAATTCCGGCCTCTACCAAAGGAGTGGTATACCCAACATTATGAATACATATCTCGACCTAATTTTTACGTCCGATTGTGATAACTTTCTCGTGTGCGAAAAGAGTGCTCACCTCTTATCCATCACTTGATTCCTTATATCCCCCTTTGTCCTTGAAAGCCTTTGACAAACTAGCTTTCCCAATCATTATCTTCAAGCTTAAAAAGCTCGGTTTCCCCTCTAGTTTTGTTTACAAGATGAAATCATACTTAGAGCATTGACAGTACAGAGTGCTCTTTAGATCTTCAGTTTCTGACCCAATCAATGCAACTTCCGGTGTGCCACAAGGAAGTCACCTCGGCCCAATCATTTTCATCCTTGCAATCAACGACATCGATATGGTCCTGACTTCTTCCAACACCTCGTTTTCGCAGATGATATGCGACTCTCAAAAATCATTTCTGCGCCCTCTGAGCAAACGTCAGGCAATAACCTACTCCCGTAAACGTTGCCCCAAACTTATAACTTATAAGAACCTACTTCATCAATGATGAGCCTGTTCCAATAACTACCGAGATTCGCGATTTAGGAGTTATTTGTGACAAGGAACTGACCTTCCGTCCCCACATTGATAAGCCGGGCAAATTCTGCTCTAGACTTTCTAAAGAGATGGTCTAAAGAATTCTCTGACCCGTATGTAACCAAAGCCCTCTATATCAGTTTCGTTAGACCTCTTCTTGAATATGCCTGTCAAGTTTGGTCTCCATACCAGCAAACTCATATCCAAAGAATTGAAGCAGTCCAGCGACGGTTTCTCCGTTTCGATCTTCGTGGTCTCGGTTGGACCGATCCTTTCGTGTTGCCGCCGTATGAGCATCGACTAAACTTAGTTGGCATGCAATCACTAAAAAAACGTCGAGATGTGGCTGACATCCTTTTCATTCACCAGCTTTTAAACAGAAAAATCGATAGCCGGCAACTTCTACAATTGATTTCCTTTTCACCTAACCCTCGCAATCTCAGATCTGTCGCAACCTGATTATTGGATTTTTATGATTTAAAATTAATTGAACTTCTTTTTTGGTCTGAGGAGAAGAATATAGAAACAACACTATTATAGTTTTTATAATATTAATTTTCAAGTTTGACTTTTGACAGATGTCACATTCCAGGCCGCAGAAATTCCTTGCCAGGACGAGGAAATGATTTATTCTCTTATTAGCTCTCCCTAAACAGGGATTGGCTAAATTTAGTCAAAATTCGTTGCTTTGGGAAGTAAACGAACAGACCTTATATTTCTGCAATTTGTATACATACCAGGCACGAATCTATCGAACATTTAAAAGCTGGCTGCACTATTATTGTTCAAAAGTGCCTGTGCGATGGATTTCAACTGTTATTTTTGTAAATTAACATGAAGAGATAAAAAATTTGTAGAATTTTGATTTTTACGGCTAATTCGTTTACTTCTTAATTAATTTAAACGCTTTTCCACGCAATCAAAATCCTACGTTAGACTTTTATTAGGCTTTTGGGTAAAAAATAAATAAATAAATCATGCTGATGCAATCAAAATGGGCGACGCATTGAAGTTTTTTTTGACAGTAATGTTATGTGGCGACAAGAAATAAGACAACACGCAGGAGTCGCTGAATGCACCCATCGACTCACTCTACAAACGCACCCGCTCGATTCACTAAACGAACATACCCAACTGTCATTCCAGTCATCTGACAGCAGCTGTCATATTCGAAGTTCGAATTTCGATTTCCCCTCCTTGGAATTCAGCGGAGGAGTACCAGTGGGAAGTTGCCAAAGGGGAAGTATGGAACGTACTAGAAGTTGCTTAGTTTTGTATAAATACACGGGTGACAGGCTCGTACGGGATAGTTATATTTTAAAAGTGGACTTGCGAAAATCGGTAATAAAGTAAAAAGTGATTGAATTAAAATAAAGTGTTGAATTCTAAATAGTAAAGTTGAATAACAGTGTGATCTGAGTTTGAATAAGTTTGTTTGATAAATAAAGTGTTTCATTGTGTGATTAATAAAAGTGAAATTGAGTTTAATTCGACGAACCCCAGGCCGAAAATATTACAGTAAGTTGTCAGCTCCGCCCCTGGAACAGCTGCAAAAGCTTATACGAAAATTATTAATGTGAAAACACTTCTTTCTCGAATTTCATAATGAGCTCATTTCGGTTCTAATGAAAACATAGAATAATAGAAAACTTTTAGGAAAACATGGAAAAAATCGGTATCGATACCACATTATCAAGCTATGGTGGACTAACGGAGAAAAGGGATTGATCTTCATATAATATAATTTCAGTTTTGTTTAGTGTATGTTAACATTTCGTACTTTCTAACTATGGAAAACTTTTCAAGATAAGTGCCGAAACACATTTTGTCTTTGGAGTGTATACAAAAAATCAAAATATCGTCCTTGTATGCGTTCCCATACTACTAGTTCGTTAACAACTCAACGTTCAAAAGCTACAACTGGTGTGAACAAGATGACTTTTTCCATTTTTGGACGGACCACTAAAAATTTAACATTATGTTTAGTTTAATGCTTTTCAAAAGAGACTACTTAACACAATAGCCATAGTTGTAACCTGAAATAATTTGTTTTTGTGTACCGTTTTCGGGGATTGTAAATATGTAAATGTTTAGATTTAGATTTCCATCGCTTTTGTTTTCTTACGCTTAGGTTTTGGTATAATAACAGAAGCTTGAGTTAATAATTCTTCCAAATTAAGTATATTTTATTTTTTAGTTTTATATGTTTATTAAAAAAAACATAAGATATTTTCTATTAATAGTCTTCAGAGATTAGTCTTAGTATACCTAACATCAATGAATTACGTAGTTTTAATGTAAATCTTTAATTGGGCAATTTTAAAAGAAAATCTTTGCCTTTAATGTAGCATTAAGTGAATTAAATGCAAAAACCATCTCAGATCTCACTATTGTAAGTTGAAATATGCATTTCTAATGCAGGTATGTGTACAATCTGAACTTTGAGGCTGTCAAGTACTTATGTCGACACTTTGAGTTAGGCATGAACGATTTGTATCAGGTTACCTGATTCAGTGATAAACTTGCCTTCGACATGATACTAAGCTTTTGTATCGATTAACTTAAATTAAATTTATGGTCTTATAAAATTTATTTAGTTTTAGCTGGAATAAGTTTTTGATCTGTTCAAAATGTATTTTTTTACTTTTGTTTTCTTTACCTTGTTATGTTCATTTACGGTTATGTGCCAGTTTAATAGTAAGTTTCCATTTAGTTCAATAGTATTACGGGTAATATAACTATTTTTGTGAACCTTCATTTTGTGTAGTGACAGAATATAGAACAATGCCACCGTTATTCAAGTTAGATGATTACGATAAATGCTTGGATACTTGGATGCCTGCATCTTATTGTGTAGTGGTTGGAGAGATAGTTCCAAATACTACTTCAGAACTTTGGAATTATATCGCAGTAAGTAGTCTTGTAATAAAAATTGTGATCTTTACAAAGTCGATCAAAATGAGTGATTCGTGAAATCACAAAAGCGTTCTTTAAAAATATGAAATATAAATACGTTCCACACGCTCAACAGTTGACACTGATGTGCTGGTGTTAAGGAACTAAAATTATATAAAATATGATTAGGTATCCGGTTTCGAGTGAAATCGGCTTGAATGACTGTGGGGAATGTGATCGGAAAAAAGATGTTCCAAATCGTTGCTTGGCAAACAGAAAGTGTAGTGCCTAAGTGTAGGCAAATAAAAACCAAATATCCAGAAAGCTTGGAAACTGACGACCAGTTGATTTTGATGGTGACTGATCTTGAATGATTTTACAAAAAAGCTATGATCACATTCTACACGATGTATTTTTGTGATTTGTGACATCACCTATCTCAGATCACTCTAGCCTATGCTGACATTTTCGCAAACGTTCGATATAATAAGCGCAACCCGCTTAGAGGTCAGTGTGAACACTACGATTTAATTTTGCAATCTTTTGCAAATTTTTTACTCTTTTTAACGCTTGCCTTAACGCACACCTCATTAAACATATATTATTAAAGAATAATATGGTATAGAAAAATAATTGGCTGTTAAAACACTAATAATCTAATAGCCTCGTTATATCAGAGCTTAGTGTTTGCGTAAACTCGCATAACCTTTGTAGTTCGAGCTCCCTTATAGCACTGAAAAATACGTCACAGAACACCTTATTTTCAATAGGTGAAGAGGAAAGATAAACGTGTAAGAAACAAAATAAAGTTGGCAGACAAATGAATTTGTTCTCATTTTGGAAAACGCAAAATGAAAAGTGGGCGTGGCATCGATTTAAAGTGTATTTTTTCAAATGCTTTTTATTCAATACTAGCTTAAATGCACTCACTTCGCCGGGGTGAAAAATAACTTATACAAAAAACTTAAGTTATATATAGAGGTTAGTCCTATGTCTTATTGTATCGTATCAGAACTTGAAGTCGTATATTTCGGCCCATATTTTTTTAGAACTTCTAAATAAATAAAATATATTAAATATATTAAAATAAAAAAATAAATAAATATTGCCATCGATATATCATATTATATATTATTATTGTTACATCAAACTAAAAATAAAAACTTAGACAAAATTTTGGTTTTTAGATTACTTTAATTGTCAAAAAATGTCTCTTTAATGCTCCATGACTCGAATACGGTGATCATAGTTGCAAAACTTAACATTTTCTGTTTCCATCTTGTTTCCGTCAACACAAACATACTACCCACTCGGGTCTCGTGGTGTGCCTCTGTCTTGGATTTGTTTGTGTTTAACGTTCCCAATCTTGTCACTCAACCTGTTGTTTTCAGTGAGTTAAGCTCGGATCACAACCCAGTTTCGTGTAAGGTGATGCAAGCATGGCGTAAAAAGCAAACGTTTTTCTACGACCTTAAAAATGCTAACTGGCCTATATACAAATCCGAGCTTAGAGGAAGGTTAAGGAATTTTAATTCTGAGCTACACAATGTCTCTAGTAAGGAAGGCATTGACCACTATGTGAATCTTTTTACTGAGCATATTTTATATTCAATTGAGGCGAGTGTTCCCAAAGTAGCTAGGATAAATAATTTTGGATGCAGAGTACCTGAAAGAATCTTAGAGTACATTCGCATAAGGAATTCTTTTAGAAGGCAATGGCAGCGACACCGCTCCACATCAACATATCTGTGGTCACAAGGAAAAACCGCTAAAGTCAATTTCACCCATTTTACAGGAGAGCATTTCAAAGCTTTTGACAAATGCGTGAAATTACAAATGACTCTATTGGGCGATTGGAGCCTCCGATCGCTTTGAAACAAAAAGTGAAATATGGATATTGTTACTTTTTCTTAGATTAAAACTAAAAAAAAAAAAATAAAAATAGCTGAAAACGATTTTATTGACTAAAATAATACTTTAGTCTTTAGGGCCTTTTAGCTTTTTCATCATTCAGTTTAGCTGTTTTTCCATTTTAAAGAAATTTTCGTTATGGTCTACTTTAGCTGTTTTTCCTTATCTATGTGGTTAAATTATCCAGTTCTTATGTCGACTTTAGTTCTTATTCCTAAATAGAAAACTCTTTTTGCTCATTTTTCCTTTGAGAAAAACCACTTAACTGAAGTTTGGTTGTTATTCCCTTTCAAAAAAATTGACAAAACAAAAAAAATTAATACGGAAAAACAGCTAAACTCAACTTTAGCTATTTTTCCTTGACAGAAAACTGTTATAATTTTATAAATTTAATTTGGAAGAACAATCAAGGTCATGTTAGGTTTTTATTCCTTTTTGTAAACTAAAAAAACAAAGAATCTTAAGTCAGCTTTAGATAATAAATTTTGTTTTTTTCTTAGTTTGGTTGTTTTTCCTTATTCTCAACTAAAAAATGTGACTTTAGCTGTTATGTTTTTTCGGAATTATGACCACAATTTTAAAGATAAAAAGTTGAAAAAAATTTATAAAGTATATTTGAAAATGCTGAATCTAATGCCATCAAAATCTCAACTTCGTCTAAAGTCGACTTTAGCGGTTATGGTTTGTGGGCACAGATACATTCAGATGAAAAACTTAAATCGATTAATATCCACTGAGCTTCAAAAGTTTCATAACTACAAATGGAATGAAAAACTGCGCGATTTGGACAAAGGATCAAGACCATTCTGGAATATGGTCAAAATAGTCAAAAACAAAAACAGACGTATTCCTAATGTTCAAAGCTCTGGCGATATTCTGCACAAAGATAGTGATTAGGCAAATGCATTTGCCTCATGTTTTGTGTCTAATCACCTAGTGTCTCAAGCTCTTTGCGACCCTAGAACTGACCACCTGGTTAACAATAGTATACAAGATCTTATTAACCAAAGAGTAGAAACAGCGTTGGTAAATTATGTATCGCAAAGCGAGATAGATAGTATTTTGCATGATTTGCGTGAAAGGAAATCCGATGGTCCAGATGGTATCAAAAATATGTACCTTAAGAAATTGCCTAAGACCGGCAGACGTTTCCTTACAACTCTTATAAACGCATGCCTAAGAGTTCAGTATTTTCCTTATGCGTGGAAGCTTGCAAAAGTTATCCCTATCCCTAAACCTAACAAGCCTTTAACAAATGTAAATAGTTAATAAATAAATAAATAAATAGAGTGGCGCAACAGCTCGAGGTGAACCAGGGCCAACTTCTCAACAATGTATGCTGGTGTGTTAATTTCTTTACATACAAGGGGACCTAAAATTTTTTGCCGAGTCCGAACGGCACTTTGAGAAGTTTTTCAAGACAAATGATACTCTCGGAGGGCTTGTCAGACCCTCGCGGAGATGGGGTCCGTGAAAAAGAGCAAGTCTTTTTTTTTCATGTGACGATGGCAGGATTCGAACCCAGACCTCCAGCGTAGTAGGCACACACACTAACCACTACGTAAGTGGTGATAAATGATAAAGTGGTTCCATAAATTTTACTTATACAACTCATAAGTCTTTTGACTTGTATAAGTAAAATTTAAGAAAGAGTCTTAAAAACAAAAATTTTAGATCTTGTTGAAGAGAAACGAGTTCTTCCTAAGCTTGGGTTTAGAAAATCCCATAGTACCTCACATCAAGTTCTAAGGATCTCTCAGTACATTAAAAGAAATCCTGCTCTAGGAAAATCCTCGGGTCTGTTGCTTTTAACACTGTGTGTTGCTTTTTGACACTGTGTGGTGCTCTGGGCTTACTTACAAAATTCTTCGCTTTGTATTTCCCATTTATTTAGTAAAAATTATTTTTTGTTTCTTGATGAAAAGATGTTTTAAAGTTTGCGTAAATGGTAGTTCGTCCGAGTTGAAAAATGTCTGTTTAGGTGTACCTCAAGGTTCTGTTCTCGGTCCTATACTTTATAATATATATATATGTCACATTTTCCCCATTTACCCTTATGCGATACAGCACTTTTTGCTGATGATATGGCTATATTCACTTCGCATGAGCTTGGTTTTGATATAGAAACTAATCTACAAATTGCAATGAATATACTGTCCAATTATTACAACACATGGAAAGTTAAGATAAATGCATAAAAAATACAAGCTACACGAAAAAGGAAAGCTTGTTACCTTCCTGCTAGACACCTTATTTTAAATGGAGTAAGGGTAAACTGGGAA
Organism: Neoascia interrupta; assembly: GCA_947623515.1. Classification (NCBI taxonomy): domain Eukaryota; kingdom Metazoa; phylum Arthropoda; class Insecta; order Diptera; family Syrphidae; genus Neoascia; species Neoascia interrupta. The sequence continues at coordinate 25,943,146 of OX392462.1, forward strand.
AATAGCTTAAAATATCTCGGAGTTTATCTTGACCAAAAGTTAACGTTTAGCGAACATATTTCAAGAACAAAACGCAAAATTGACACTGCCACTACATGCTTTATCCTTTTATTAACAGAAAGTCCACGCTTAGCACGGAAAATAAGATTCTTATTTACAAAGTTATATTTCAAGCTATTTTGTTCTATGGATGTCCAGTATGGGGAACATGTGCAGCGACTCATATCCAAAAACTACAAAGAATGCAAAATACTTACTTACTGACTTAAGGTGGCGCTACAGTCCGGGGTGGACCTGGGCCTCAGCCAATAAGCTTTGCCAGCCTAGCTCTGTCTCTAGCTAGCCGTCTCCGGTTTCGCACGCGAAGTTGGCTGAGGTCCCCTTTCACTTGCGTGCGCCACCTGAGTCTCGGTGCTCCTCTACCGCGCCGTCCCTGCGGTGTGGATTCGAAGATTTTCCGGGCCGGGGCGTTGGTGTCCATCCGCTCTAGATGACCCAGCCATCGTAGACGTTGTGTTTTGACTCTTTTGAATAGGTCGGTATCGCTGTACAGCCCGTACAGTTCGATGTTATATCTCCTCCTCCACTCTCCGTCTATGCAGACGGGACCGTAAATCGTCCGAAGAATTTTCCTCTCGAAGCAGCCTAAAGTGTTTTCATCCGCCTTTGACAGGGTCCACGCTTCTGCACCGTAAAGCAGGACTGGGATGATGAGGGTCTTATACATGGACACTTTAGTTGCTCGAGAGAGGGCTTTGCTACTCAATTGCCTTCTTAGCCCAAAGAAACAGCGATTGGCAAGAGTCATCCTTCGTTTGATTTCAGCGCTGGTGTCATTGTCTGAATTGATAGCGGAACCCAGGTAGACAAAGTCCCTAACTACCTCAAAGTTATAGCTATCGATGGTGATGTTTTGTCCAAGACGTCGGTGTTGGGTGTCTTTTCTTGATGACAGCATATACTTGGTTTTGCCCTCATTGACTGCTAAACCCATATTCGCCGCTTCCGTCCCAATACTTACGAAGGCTTCACTGACATCACGCTTTGTTCTACCGATTATGTCAATGTCGTCTGCGTATGCGAGTAGTTGAACGGACTTTTGAAAGATTGTACCTCTGGTGTTGGCGCGAGAGTTCTGTACAATTCTCTCAAGTAAGATGTTAAAGAAGTCGCATGACAGCGCGTCGCCTTGTCTAAATCCTTTTTTGACATCAAAGAGGTCGGTGAGGTCTTTGCCGACCTTGACGGAACAGCGTGAGTTTTCCATCGTCAGCCTGCACAGACTGACGAGTTTGGCAGGGATGCCAAAACTAGACATTGCGCTATATAGCTCGTCTCTATAGATGCTGTCATACGCGGCCTTGAAATCGATGAAGAGGTGGTGTGTATCGATTTGGAATTCCTTGGTTTTCTTCAAGATCTGCCGCAGTGTGAATATTTGATCGATGGTGGACTTTCCTGGCCTAAAGCCACACTGATATGTGCCCATCAGATTGTTGACAAACGGCTTCAGGCGTTCACACAATACAGCAGAAAAGATCTTGTATGCGATGTTTAGAAGACTTATGCCTCTGTAGTTGGCACAACTCAGAGGGTCTCCTTTCTTCAGGATCGGGCAAACAATGCTGAGGTTCCTTTCGTCGGGCATGCTTTCTTCCGACCATATCTTGCAGATGAGATGGTGCATGCTCCTAGCCAGCTCATCGCCAGCGGATTTAAAAAGTTCGGCAGCTAGGCCGTCTGCTCCGGCTGTTCCCTTGATGGTCCTTACAGGCTTCAGTTCGAAGTTTATACCCTTGGCAGGACCTTTTGATCCTTTGGTAAAACTTTCTAACCTCATTCCTGTTGTAACATCTCTCTATCTCTTCAACCGCGCGCTTCTCATGCTCTCTCTTTTTCCTTCGGAGAAGCCGGTGTTCCTCTCTCCTCCTCTGCTCGTAGAGCTCACGAGCAGCTCTACTCCTTCTGTGCAGCGCCGCTTTGTATGCTTCCTGTTTAGCTGCATGTGCTTGCCGGCATTCATCGTCAAACCAGGGGTTTCGTTGTGGTGGCCGTGTGAAACCCAGCACTTCAGAGGCGGCGTCTCTGATGGCATTTTGGCAATGTTGCCACTGGCTATCAATACTTGATGCTGGCTGCATAGGACTTCGTAGAAGGTTTTGAGAGAATCGGTTGGAGAAGGACCTGGCGATCTCTTGCGATTGTAGTCGGCCGACTCCAAACTTCCTCACAGTATTTCCATTACTTGGCGCTGGTCGGGATATCCGCAGCCGTACCTTGGAACAATGTAGTGATCCGAGTCAATGTAGATCTACTTTCTACTTTTGCATCCGTTGATCAACCTTATGCTCATTCATTGTGTGGTGAGTGAGTATAGTTCTTTTGTCTTCAGTAGGTTGTGGGGACGAAAAAGGGTTGTTTCTGTCAGAATAAAAAAAAAACAGGTTTGCGTAGAGTAGAGAGGTTTGAGTAGAGAATGTGATGTTTTTCGGTATTATTTCAGTTTGTCGCGATAACTCGCAAGTTGTTGGTTTTTAGCATGCACAAAGACACGAGTGCACTACCTTGGATATTTTTGTGATGGAATAAACAGAAATAATTTTATTTTCATTGCTGGACAACTTGATTTTAAAAAAGCATCTTTTCTGCTCGTTCTTTTGCAAATATCGTTCAACAGAATTTGAATGTGTTTGAGGTGATACTTTACAATTTCTTACCCCAAAACGCAAAGCGGCATTTCGTTTTGCAAGTTTGCTGCGTGCGTAGTTTGACGTAAAATATCGTAAAGTTTTGAGAGCGCATGGCAAAGGCCATTAACATGCGCACGCAGCAAACGCAACATTGCGATTCCAGCATTAGTTTAATAGCGTCAGCACTACAGTTTTCATCCTTCAAATTATCATTGTCCGCGACAAAACCCCTTTGTTCCTTTTGTTTTGTATTTTTGGTTTTCAAAAATGCATAAAAAATAAAAATGTAAAAAAATAACTTGTCTGCCAACTTCGTTTTGCTTCTTACATGTTTTGCTGCCTTTATCAGCTTCGTATTTAAATAAGGTTTTCTGTGACTTCTTTTCAAGTGCCATGGGAGCTCAGACTATGATTTTTGATAGCTTTTGTACAAAACCTCTGCGTTTGCCAAAACTATCACGTTGTCTTGAGAATTCCAAATCGAGGTGGCGCTTGACGCACGCAAGTGAAAGGTGACTCCTCAGCCAACTCCAGATTTGCAATATTCGAGACGGCTAGATGGAGACATAGCTAGCTGGCGAAGCTTGTTACTAAGTAAGTTCTCCCAAAATCCAATCTTGATGGAGCAGCCAGCAGTATCCAGTGTGAAATGGTTGAATTTGACGCATAAGCTTCTGCAAATGCCCTTTACGAGTGACACTTCGGATTTTGTTGGTGCCGTCATACGTCAAATTTGCTATCATTTGCTCAAATGGTCAATTAAATCAAATTTGTTTTGTTTAAATCAAAGTTGTTTGTTTGTACTTTTTGCGTTATGAAGGACTTTCGAGTTGACATATGCAACATTCGTGGGCTGCGGAAAAACTTCACAGCTGCATACGTCTACACCTGTATATACAGCCCAGCTGTTTTGGCTCTTTGCGAAACTCAGGTCTTAGGCAAAAATCTTGAAACCGGCGAAATCGACCCGGGTTTCAAACTGCCTGGATATCGCTTAGAGCCATTATTCTTTCCTCGCCTTTCCTCGCTGTTCCAACCCGGAATTTAGTTTCATGTGGATAGATTTCATCGTCCGTAGACAAACAATTCATTACTGTTTCGTGTACAGAAGCCCAAACTTTGGCAGTGCATTAACTTGTAATGAGATTGATACACTGTCAGAGTCCATCACAAGAATTGTTTCCCTGCATCCTAATAATGAAATCATGATTACGGGCTATTTAAATATTCACAATTCTAAGTGGCTTTCTAAGTGGCTTGAGGTGAACTTGTGGTATGACTTGAGCTGCAAAGAGGCGATTAGGTTGAAGGAGTTATGTTTTCGGTCCTACAAGGCCAACCCATCTCAGGTAAACCGAAAAAAGTTTAAGCAAGCCAGAAATGATTGTAATGCTCATATTCGCCGTGTTAAGTTCCAATACGACCAAAAGCTGAAAAGCATCCCAACACTCGTTTACAATGACATTCCAGCTGTCACCTCTATGGCCAAAGAAAATCTACTTGCAGCGCATTTCGCTGCTAGCTCCATGCTACCAGATTCTGCGATGTCCCCGCCTGTACTTAAGCGCGTCGAATGTACAATGGGACAAATTCATTTTCGCACTCGTACAGTCATGAGAGTACTTCGAGATCTCAACATTCACAAATCCGCTGGTCCAGGTGGAATATCCCCCATAGTTCTGAAGAGGTGTTCTTCTGGCAAAACCATTGTGTAAGCTTTTCCATCGGTCCTACTCCTCAGGTCTCTTTCCGAGTAGATGGAAAACAGAATTTGTCCAGCCCGTCCCTAAAAAAGGCGATTCTTCTTCTCCCTCTAACTATCGTCCAATTGCACAAACTTCCCCTCTTTCTAAGGTCATGAAAACGCTGATTAATTATCAGCTTATGAAATATCTTGAATCACGAAAACTCCTTAATGATCGGCAATACGGTTTTCGTAGCAAAAGGTCCACTGGTGATTTGATGGCTTTTCTCACTGAAAAGGGGAACCATTCCTTGCATATTCATGGTGAAAGCAAGATTGTTGCGCTTGATATTTCAAAAGCATTTGACAGAGTTTGGCATCAAGCTCTTTTGTCGAAAATGCGTGCATTTGGAATCGACGAATCTCTAATTCAATGGATTAGTAATTACCTTTCGGACCGTTCAATTCAAGTTGTTTTGGATGGGTTCAAGTCTGCAATTCACAAAATAAACGCTGGGGTTCCCCAGGGCTCTGTTTTGTCTCCAACTCTCTTTTTAATCTTCATAAATGATCTCTTGTCTGCTACTACTAATCCAATTCATTCCTTTGCCGATGACAGCAACCTCAGTTTTTCATATTCGTTCTCAGCTCCTCGTCCCTGCTCTTCGGACGTTGAACTGGAACGGCAGCGTATGTCAAACTCATTAAACTCTGACCTGAACAGCATTGTATCATGGGGATCTCAAAATAGAGTAGAGTTTAATGCTTCTAAAACTCAATGCTGTCTTCTGTCATTGAAGCAAAACCGGCCATTGTCCATGAATGACACTTGCATCGACGAAACCGAAACGCTTTCCATTCTCGGTATGTGTGTCAACAACCTTAGTTGGAATGACCACATATTCGACGTCGCCAAGAGCGCTGCAAAATGCCTAGGTTTCCTTAAAAGATGCAGGAAATATTTCACCCCTTCTGATTTGGCTATTTTATATAAGGCCTATATTCGCCCTAAAATGGAATATAACTCCCATGTCTGGGCTGATGATCCTAAAACAACACTGCACCTGCTCGATAGGATCCAGAAACGCGCGATAAAACTCATAGGTGACAGAAATATTGCAAAAACTATCGACTCACTCGAACATCGACGCAATGTCTCTTGCTTGTGTTCCAACAAAATAGCCATTTGCATTCCACCCCTCAAATTATTCAACCGTGGAATAATTTGAGGAAAAATTATTCGCCAACGATGGAATGCTCATCAGTTCACCCTCGAGCCGACTTTCGGGCGTGCTGCCAAGTTTAGAGGTTCTTTCATAAGCCGTACAACGCGAATGTGGAATGTCCTACCACGACAACTCTTTCCTACGCAATACAACCCACAACTGTTCAAAACAAGAGTGCACCGGTACCTCTCATCCCTTTCCCCTTCTTCTAATCCTTTCCGCTCGTGAGATGCTAAACATTAAAAGTGTAGCCAATCCCTTGTTCGCGAGTACATTATAAAAAAAAAAAAAAAAAATTAAATCAAATGTCTTAGTTGGTTTTCTTGCTGTAAAAGATTGTGGCATTTTCTCTTATTTTGACAGGTTGTCATCTCAATCGAATCTTTCAGGGATCTTTGTTTTTATTAAAACAAGATACCGTTTATTTATTAAAAATATCAAACCTCTTGGTCCAGTAGATTTTTATAGAATTTCTTCTTTGTCTGCATGAGTAATCCGAAGGCAGCCAAAGACTCCATGTACCCAAAATCTGTTTCGTTCTTCGATGGTAGAAGGTCAGGATTAATGTCCTAAAATACATTTATATTGCTGTATTGCAGAAGGCGGACAAAAATCTAGAGCCTAACATCCTGGCAGACACAAAAATATGGATTTTGGTCTGCTACCAACAGCTATATAAGTCGGTAATATAATGTTTGGCTGACCGTTACCGATTATCTCATTAGCCTTTCGAAAACCCACAGTTCTAATATACGCTATTTGAAACCAAAGCACCTTGGTAACTCTTTTATTTTTGGTCTGACTTTTGCCATGATCAAGGGCAGAAAAGTACAAGATCTTTTCACAACTGAGAGCCTCAATTAAGGGCTTGCCCAATTTTTCGCTTTTCAATATTAAATCCTAATTAATGTTTTCTTCAGCTAGAAGCTTAATTTGAATTTAACTTTTAACTCCGGATGTTTCTTTAGAATTTTTCCGCAGATTACAGACGCCATTTCCGACATGACAATCTGCTTCGTGGCGTATGCGTCAATTCTTGCAAAGATATTGTGGACTCTTTAAGTGTCGTTGAAAGAGACCAACTGTACAAAGGAGGAATAAAAAACACCGAGGTATCATTTCAATAATTAATAAATAAATGCCCATTCTATAAAAAAAGTATTTTAGTTGGTAGAATATTTGACGCACATAAACCATCGCAAGTCTGATGCCAGAGACCTTTACGACAAGCTCATAAACAATTGCCTCAATAAGAATTTTGAGGAAAAGTACAAGTTGCAAATGCGATCGTCTATCGCCTACTGTGAAACAAATGATCCTGCTCCTAAATTCGGTAAATATTAATGATTCCTAACACTATGAGACATTTCTATTCTATTCCTATTTTTTTTGTGCAGCTTTTATTGAAATCGTATTTATGGTCCTAGTTGCGATTCTGTTGTTTCTGGCTTTCATGTCTACAAACTATGACCGACAGTTGAAGATTAAACAGCCCGCTGCAATGCAGGGTAATGAGTTTTTCCAAAAGCCTTTGCAAACCAAATGTAAGCTTACATACTGATAGATTAAAATAGAAAAATCCTACAGGACTCTAAACGATCATTGCAGTGGACTCTATCCTTACATCGTTCTCACTATATCGTAATTACTACAGCCTCGTCAAACCGTCATCGTCGGAGTTTCGATTTTTCGAGACTTTTAAGTTTTTCTCAGCTTTGCTGGTGATCATGGCCCATGTGTTTCTGCTCCTTAAGACAATACCGATGCTTAATACAGAGTTTGCTGAAAAATTATTTCACAGGCTGGAAACAAATGTTATCGTCAACGGCATTATCATCATTCAAGTCTTCTTCGTAATGAGCAGCTTCCTTTTGTGCTATGGTTATCAGAAAACAACGGCTTCCAAGAAACCCGGACTAAAAGATTGGGGTCAAAAAGTTTTTGTCCGATATCTTAGGTGGGGTTTTATTTGAAAACGTTTTTACCTCAAAGCTGGCTTAAAGTGAATAATTTCATCTTTATTATCACAACATAGAATAGCACCGTCCTTAGGGTTTGCAGTGCTTTTGAGTGCTTCGATTTTGCCACGGCTTCAAGATGGTCCAGCATGGAGATTTGCTGTTGGAGCTGAAAATGCTCTTTGCTCAGAAAACGGGTGGAGTAATTTGCTTTTCATAAACAATTTTATGCTGAAGAAAACCGTGTGTATTGAGAAAGCCTTATTCCATTTATTTTATTAATCAATTTCCTATTTAAATCTTGTTTTTAGTGTCTGCACCAGACCTGGTATTTAGCGGCTGACTTTCAACTTTATGTTCTGATGAGTGGTTTGCTTGTTTTAATTGCAAGGTAGGTACAGAAGATGATGGTACCCTATTTTTTGATGTTGCATAGTAAGTATTTTTTCTACACAATCTTTATGAATATGTTAAGGTATCTAGAGTAGGAGGATGCACAACGTCAAATTGAAAGAAATGTTATTGGTACGACAAAACTTCATTGAGCCTTTTAGGCAAATAAATCGCATAAGCTTTATTTTGATGCCAAATGAAGCCATGAAGCCAAACGTCTAAAAATATGATAGAAAAATTTTCAACTATGGCAAACCAATGATAGCTATGATTATGCCCTAAGCCATGTCCGTCCGTCCGTATGTAAACAACTTTTGAGCCTTAAATTTTCAGCTAGTGAGCTGAGCTGAAAGTCCATATGACCCGATCAAGTTTGAAAATTAATCCATTCCGTCCATGAACTAACAGAACAGACCATTTAAAAAAACACCTAACCAGTGATGTAGCTGTGGCGGTAGTGGTAGCGGTAGTAAGAGCTGTCAAAAGTTAAAACACATGTATTCATTGCATTGCGCACACAATGTGTTTCTGTGGCGGTAGCGCGTAGCTGTGGCGGTAGTAAGAGTTGGCCAACTTTTAACTTTCTTAGCGCTAAACGGTTGACAGCGCTACACGGTGGACAGTTCAATACAAGTTAAGTAAACAATGGAGGAAAAGGACGTCGAAAAGTTTATTGAGATTGTTAAATCTTAAGAAATTTTATGGAATTTGTGTCACCCGTTGTACAAAAATATTAAATCTAGTTCAAATTAACTCAGAGTATCGGCCATTGTTTATAAACGAGGTTTTTGTTCGACATAGCCGCGCTACACCATTGTGTTCAATTTTTTTCCGTACTACGCCACACGGCTCCGCGGCTATACTACGTACTACTGCTACATACCACTGCTACATACCACTGCTACGGGCATTGTGGTCCCACGGTAAATCAAGTTTTTAGGTGCGTCAGAACATCAATTTCTGGCATAGACACTGCTGTGGAATTGTCTTTAGGGTGATAAAAAAAGTTTTATTCCAGAATTGACCACGCCCACTTTTGAACCAGTTTTAAATAAAAATTCAAATTTTTTTTTAAAATATGTATGAAATTTCTAAAAATATTATAATTACAAAATATTTTGGTACAAAAATTCGCTGAATTTTTTATGTAGGTACAAACTATATGTCACCGCCCACTTCAGTAGGCATTGTTAAAAAAAGTGTGGTTTTTAGTAAAAACGCAGGGTTTTCGGTCCAAAATTTATGTAACCGCACCGCATTAAGCGTTTAAAAGAATTATTTTTTATCCCGCCTACTTTTTAAAGGCATGGCAAATTCTTTTTTAGGTATGGTAGGGTATTTTTCCATCAGTGGCAGACGGGCTGAAGCTGTTACATACACATTCATTCATTCATGTGTCAGAGGTTGCTACTATCCGGACACCTTACTTTAATGTATTTAGTTTACCCGTGTATCGAAGAAAAACAAGAAGGAGCTTCAGTGATGAAGAGCTTAGGTGTTTGGCACTCACCACGTCAGCCCCAAAGATCCGCCACCTGATGTGAGCATAGGCAGGACAACTACATAGAAAATGTTCCGCTGTATCGTCGTCCTCTCCACAGGCAGGACAGATGTCGCTCAATTCTAGCACATTCAAGTGCTTGGCGAATGCTTGGTGGCCCGTAATAGTCGGAGAGCTGGTGAAAAATTTTGTGACTTATTTGAACAACAAAATCACATACCTTGGTGTGTTAATTCGTACGCGAGAATGCAAAAAGTGGAATTCTGCCGCACCGCACGTGGTCCCTAGGGGGCGGTGGGCGGTCTTGAAGCGGTAAAAAAAATCTTAAAATGTTCCTCATTTGACTCATCCTGATTTTTTGTGTGTAGCATCTATCCGCAAAATTATGAAATTTTCTCATATTGGCAGATCATTTGGGTGGGCCCTAAGGCGTGGCAGAACACCCCCAAAGCACAAAAAAAAATTGCATTTGGTACTTATTTGAACAGCTCTGAAATTAATATCCAAGCTTTGTCACATCATGTGTAAGCCATGTGTGCAATGGCAGAACGAAATTCCGGTCCTAAGTCCTTGGCAGAAGATGCTAAAGATACCCGACCTTTGCAAGTCCTTCAGCAAAAAACCGATATGTAAACTTCTTTTTTCCAAAAAGTATAAGAGCTATCAACTTAAATGAGGTGTCAAATTAAAGCTTATTATTAGAGCTATAAACCATACAATTTTCATCTTTTTACTATGTGTAATTTTTTTTTTATTTTAATTCAAACCAAAAATAAGTTTAAAACGGTTACAATCCACACTATATCAACACTTATATCTCCATGAGTACATACTTGATTTAAGTAAGTCATATACTGCTTGAAAGCCCTCAATTTTTACTATAAGGCAGACCTCTTTCATTTTTATTTTTGCAGGGAAATGCATTTGTTATTATGCGATTTAGCCAGCTGATTTCACGGAATGTTTTGCTGAATTTTTTTAAATGAGTCTTAAATCGGTCGATCTTTTTTTCAAATTCAAGTTTTATTTGAACATAAAGTTTATTCCGAGAAAACAATGTTAAGCATTAAAAAAAATAACCAAAATATACTTTTTCGTTACAATCCGTTGAACAAAAAAAAACTTTTCTTTTGTCTTTACATAAGTAGGTATATAGAAGTCAAGTCTGTAAAATTAGGTTTTAAAACGCAATTGAACACAATAAAACAATCAAAATTAAGAAATATGTTGAACTTGTTACTGATGAAATCTTTTCATTCTTCTTCTAGAATGAGTTCTTCGTCCTCATCCGTTTCCTCGTCACTGGATAGTACAATCTCTTCGCCTTATAAAGTGAAAAGGAAAAATAGATAGTAAAAGCATAATGTGTAAAGCTGTTCATTATTTACCCGATTCATATTCTTCATCAGTTGATGGTTGAACAACAATGTCATTGACGATAGTTGGCAGCTGGTCACCTTCGAACCAAACGAAATCATAACGCCCCTCCCTTTCCACACATCCATTCGATTGCGGTTTTAAGGTCGTAGGACATTTTAAATGAGCATTACACCAAAGATTTGTAATGTAATGTGCACGTAGGAGCTGTTGATATAGTTCCGATTTGCAAGGTGGTAAGCTGGATGCATCAACGTTAGCAAATCGTTTGTGAAACGACTCGGCTACATTTTTAGCTTTATAAGTTTTGCTGAATATCTCGAGTCTTGCCTCATTCACTGATTCCACATTTTTAATTGCATACATGTGACACACAAACTTCTCAATAATTTCAAACGTGGTAGTATCTATATCAGTTGCTTGTAGATTGCAAAACGCGGTCTGGTATTCAATACTTTTTTCCAGCAGTTTCCAAGGATTTGATTTACCTTTTCTAAAAAAAGCTGGATTATAGTCACATCCGGTTATTGAATGGAAACCTGGTAGGGCACTTGCTAGAGGTTCCCCCAAGTTGCGATATAAGGTTGATATATCAACGTATCTTTGGTTATTACCAGTTCCTATTTCCATCCATATATTTACTGATTTATAAATGTTCTTCATGTTTCCAAGTAGTATAATTAGGACATCGGTATCAGAACACCTGATTAACACGTTGGATTCATAATCAATCTTGTTTGTGTGATAGACAATTTTTGTATCTGCCTCTTCATGTTCTTCACAGGAGTATAGCATGTCTACTGTTTTTGTTACCTTGTTGTTTGAACATTTATATTGATAACATAAATCAAAATTTAAATATACAGTTTTATTGCCTATGAAAGAAGCCATCTCATCGCTTTCCCAATGCTGGATTAGGAACTGCACCAATGCGATTTTGAACTTTGTGTTCTTAAGTTCTTTCATAAAATCCGCTGGTCTTACTTGATCCGGGCCAGATATGACGTACTCAAATTCAGATCCACCGCGAAGGTCGCGTTCATATTTTTTTATTGAAGGGCTAAAGTAGCGATCAAAGACGATGTCAATACGGTTTGCATTGAATCGCGTGACCATTTGCAAAATTTTTTTCGATAAATTTCCAAATGTTTTAGGAATATCCTTCATCAAGTATAGAATAAAAAATCCATCCAATATAACAATGTCAACATAAGTCGGGGCCTGACTTTCAACTTTTTTTTCCAGCAACTTTAATAATGCAGATTTGTCTGTTTTGCAAATGGTTCCATCCAAATGACATAAAGCGGTGGGAACTGGAGTCAAAGGATACGAAAGTACTTTAGCAATGTCTATATTTTGCTCCAAAGATACGCCCAACAATCGTCCAAACAAATCTCTTTGCATTTTTATTTCTTGCAATTTTCCAGCAATTATAATTTTTTTATCTTTGTTAATAGACGGAAAATTCAAAATGGTAGTTCTTTTGATGGGTTTCTCAAACCGACTTGCATTTTCAGAGCATTCAGAAATAAAATTATTTCTCAAATTGTTTCCAATATTTTCAATATTTAAGAGAAAATCTGCGACTTGATCCGGGGCTGATCTACCGGTTGAAATGTTATAAAGAAATTCTTTTTTGGTTTCCGACGCAAATGGATTTAAATTCTGCCTGATTACCTTAATAAAACTCTGAAGGCGAATGTTATTATTTTTTATTTTATTTTTCTCCAAATCTGCAGTTATGTCTTGGGCTCGTTTCAATCCTATTTCTTCGTACACATGAGAAATAATTGTAGATCTGACAGCGTGGCTCTTTGCCCAGCGTTGGCGAGCAGAAATAGAGTTTGTGAAATGAAGAACACCTGTTAAACGTCGGGCTGCATCAGCATTATAAGTTTGCTCCATAGCTAAATCCACAGGTTGCCTTGAAAAGTCCTTGTCCGTCCGCTTAACACCGAAATAGCCCTTTTCAAACAAGTTTTCTAGCCCAGGATGTGTCTCGTTCACTTTAATTAAGTTATCGTGGTATTTAACCAACCACCGCGCATAATTGGGTTGATTGAACGCAAAAAAAAAGGTTGCAAATTTGTGGTAGCACGGATTTAAAAAGTTCGAAATCTCCAGTTCGGACGCTTCTACTCAGAGTCAAGTAATGTTGAATGAGGTTAATATAAATCATATAAAATTGTTGTGTTTTTCCAAAATCTCCGCTCAAAGTTTTTGTTTTATATATCTCATATTTTTCCATAAGGCTCACAAGCTCCGTACTAAATATTGTTGAACTGGAAAACTTGGTACTTGCGAATCGTTCCACCTCAGAGTATATACCAGGATCTACATCTATTTCGGAAGCTTCAAGAAACGCTTCAAAGTGCAAAATTTGGAGACCTAACGCCATCATGGGATGCAATCTTTTGCATCGATTGAAGTGTTTACCTGAAACAAAGCCAGCAACTGAACCACTTGCCAATAATTGACTTTCAATCATTACATGGGCAAGTCCACATCCGTCAATAAAGCTTCCAACAGCATGAAAATATGCCATCATTATATGAAAACTTCCTAGATGGATAAAAAGATTGTCAAATTTTGGATGTTCCGTTGCTTGGATTTGCATTGCAACTTTGGCAATTGCTAAATCATATGTAACTTGCATATAGGTTTCTCCGCACTCTTTAGCAATTTGCTGGCTTTGAATCATGGTCTCGTAAATCACGGACGAATTTGTAGGAGACATATTTATCGGAGTTTCTAAAGTCTCTGCATTAAAAATCTTTATTTTGCCAAAGTAATTTTTGCAAGAAACGCACACCAAACTTGCAGAAGACATTATTTTTCGACTGTACTTCGCGCAGCGTTAAACGATGCAAAATGACTTAAACCAAAACAACTTAACTCAATGCAACAAAAATTGAAGCGATCGTAACCGTTAGAGTACTTAGAGTTTAACCCACGCACAGAGAGAGTTTAATCGCTGAATTAATTAATTTCAGATAAAGAAGATAATCTAGTCTCTATCTCCCTGAGTCTTTCCTGTAAACAAGCAGTGTTTGCTTGTTTTTGCTCAGCATAGAATAGAGAAATTAACTTGCTGCCTATTAATCGCTTGCATTTAATATCATTCTTAGTCAAGTTTGTGTAGCAATATGCAAACCTACAAGCCCGATATTCATATGTCAATCTAAGGAAATGAGGCGGTAGATAGTTAGATATTATACCAACTAAAAAGATGGTAACAATTCAAAATATTTCTCTTACTACAAAATTATTTCCCTGCAAAAATAAAAATGAAAGAGGTCTGCCTTATAGTAAAAATTGAGGGCTTTCAAGCAGTATATGACTTACTTAAATCAAGTATGTACTCATGGAGATATAAGTGTTGATATAGTGTGGATTGTAACCGTTTTAAACTTATTTTTGGTTTGAATTAAAATAAAAAAAAAATTACACATAGTAAAAAGATGAAAATTGTATGGTTTATAGCTCTAATAATAAGCTTTAATTTGACACCTCATTTAAGTTGATAGCTCTTATACTTTTTGGAAAAAAGAAGTTTACATATCGGTTTTTTGCTGAAGGACTTGCAAAGGTCGGGTATCTTTAGCATCTTCTGCCAAGGACTTAGGACCGGAATTTCGTTCTGCCATTGCACACATGGCTTACACATGATGTGACAAAGCTTGGATATTAATTTCAGAGCTGTTCAAATAAGTACCAAATGCAATTTTTTTTTGTGCTTTGGGGGTGTTCTGCCACGCCTTAGGGCCCACCCAAATGATCTGCCAATATGAGAAAATTTCATAATTTTGCGGATAGATGCTACACACAAAAAATCAGGATGAGTCAAATGAGGAACATTTTAAGATTTTTTTTACCGCTTCAAGACCGCCAACCGCCCCCTAGGGACCACGTGCGGTGCGGCAGAATTCCACTTTTTGCATTCTCGCGTACGGATTAACACACCAAGGTATGTGATTTTGTTGTTCAAATAAGTCACAAATTTTTTCACCAGCTCTTAGACTATAAGGACGCCTACAAGAAGTCTGCAATCGATTCTCCTGAAAGATAGAAGAAAAGACGCTGACCCCTCGCAGATATCCGGGCGTAGCCGTTTAGTCTGTCTGCACCCATCGCAGTTACGCCAACAAGCCCTGTGATCACGAGAAACCCAAGTATCAATGGCAGACCAGACAACAAATACAGGCAGGCCTAAAGCAGGTTCGGGTCCCAAGAAAACCTCTTCTGAGCCTTCCGACTAAGTTCAACGAATACTTGAGTTCGAGTACTATCTTGGATGAGGTAAGAGGGTTGAGCAACGCATTTAGAGCGGCTTGGCTGTCACTGCAAACGCATATGCTTCTCGCCCTCCACCTGTTAGTCACAATATAGCACATAGCCATAAGGATAGCGAAAATCTCCACTTCGAAGACAGACGCATATTTTCCTAAGGGATAGTGAGGTCTGATGTTCTCGCTTTCCACAAAGACCCCAGCACCAGACCCCTGTCCGGTTTTGGAGCCATCCGTAAAAATACGATGGCATTCTTTCCCTGGCTCAGAGTCTGGCCGAAGCCATTCCATTACCTGAGGAAAGTTGACTTGGTAGGTTTGTCGCAAAAGGATTTTTGGGGTCATCGCGTCAGAGGGCATGTCCATAAGACAGGGGTCGAAGGACAATTCTCGAACATGTTCTTCGAAATTCCAATGCGTGTGGTACCACAAACCGCCTCTCCTTAAGCGAAAGATGGTTTTCAGCCTATACCCCATGATAAATATATCAAAGGGGGGGAGGAGGTTCATCAAAGCATCTAGAGCAGAGCCCGGCGTGCTAGGGAAGGCCCCTGTGCAGCCAAGACAAGCCGATGTTTGAAGTTTGGCAAAAGAGGCAGTAACACGTTTCCGCGAAAGCCTGCTCCACCAAACAACCGATGCGTATGAGAGGAGTGGTTTAACCATGACCGTGTAGATCCAGAGGACCCTTTTCGGAGATAAGCCCCATGTCTTGCCAAAAGCGCCTCTGCATTGCCAGCAGGTAGAAAATGCTTTTTCGGTTTTGGATTCAACATGCTTGGTCCAAAAAAGTTTTCTATCAAGGATTACTGCCAAATATTTGACTTCATCGGCTATCGGGATAGTGACACCTTTAAGCACGAGTTGAGTCAGACCAGTGACATTCCTTCTTCTCGTAAAGAGAACAACCGTAGTTTTAAGAAGATTCACTGAAAGCCCATTCCTTGTGCACCAATCAGCGATGAAGTCCAGGGATCTCTGCACCTGCAAGCACATAGTCCCTAGGTTTGAGCCGACAGAAAGAACGGCCACATCACCCGCGTAGGATTGTGTGTAGGTCACAGGAAGGTTGAGAGCCGATTGGAGAGAGTCTACAACCATGCACCATAAAAGGGGAGACAGAACGCTACCTTGCGGGCAGCCCTTGTTTACCCCAGTTATGATGCACTTGCCACAATCTGCTTCGGTTATTAGCGTCCTGTTTATTAGCATTGCCCTAATGCATTGAACTAATGTTTCATCTACACCGTATTGTCTGGCTGAGTTGCACATGCTATCAAACGTCGCGTTATCAAAAGCACCCTCAATATCGACGAAAACGCCCAGCACGTACTCCTTCTGGTCAAGAGCACAGTTAATCCTACCAACAAGGCTTTGAAGCGCAGTTTCGCAGGATTTTCCGCGCTGATAAGCAACCTTGCGTGCGCGCAGCTCAACCAGTCTCTCCAAGCTTTTCAGCAGGAAGGAAGATAGACTTATGGGTCTAAAACTTTTGGCTAGGCTGTAGTCAGACTTACCAGGTTTTGGTATGAATACGACTTTAACCATGCGCCAAAGGGTGGGAATTTAAGCCAAGGCGAGGCTTGCAGTAAATATTTTTTTCAGCATGTGCAACAACTGATTTAAACTTTGTTTCAGCATAACTGGGTAGATTCCATCTGGACCAGGTGACTTGAAACTGTCAAAAGATGCAATCGCATATTTGATAGCGTCATCAGTCACCACTCTGGATGCAATAAACCAGTTTAGCCACGTTGTGTTCGCTGGTTCTAGAGTAGCCACCGTTTCCGGTACCACTGAAGAGCACGTGGTGATCAGATTTCCCGGAAAGTGAGCCTCTAGGAGAAGACTGAAGGTCTCCGCCTTGGTCTCAGCGTAGGTACCATCAGGATTGAGAAGTGAAGCAAGTTTGCTTGGTCTATTCTTGTTAAGAACTTTCACAAGGCTACTAGTTTCACTTAGAGATTCGATCTCCTCACAAATTTTTTTATAAAAGTAATTTTTCGACTTGCGAATAAGTCTCTTAAAATCCTTTTGCTTCGATCGGTATAGATTCCAGTCTTCTACTAAATTGGTTTTTAATTACCGATTCAGGGGCTTCCTGGTCTCTTTACGAATGCGCTGCAGTTCGGCGTTCCACCGAGGCACCGGTTTTTTGCTAGGGGTTTTCGTAACCGGGCACGCTCTTTCAAAGCAACGGGTAAGGACGCTATGCAGATGTTGAGAAGCAGTCTCCACTCCTTGTCTTGATCTAAATTTGAGTGGAACTTGAACAGAGTTGCCAACCTCCTCTCTTAACTGGGCCCAATTAGTTTTTTTCGGATTTCTCCTCTCTTGCAAAGGTAAAACTTCACAGCGGATTTGAAATTCGATGTATCTATCTGTGATCTGACAAGGTGCTATCTGGCGATACCCTCCAATTGGTGAAAGTCTTGGAAAATTTGTTGGACAGGGTAAGGTCAATTACCTGTCAATTAGTTGTCTCCTGGAAGTAACAAATGTAGGTCGACGACCCACATTGTTGATGGTGATGTCAGACGATAGGATGAATTCCAAAAGACGGTCTCCCCTTGCGTTACATTTGCTGCTGCCACAAACAGAATTCTGAGCATTAGCATCGCAACACAAGATGAGGTCCAACCCTTTAGATTCACAGTACTCTTCAAGTTCAACAACTGCCTTTGGTGAAGGAGGAGTTAGAGAGTTGTATAGCCGATGCAATAACAAAGGTTTCCCATTCGCCGTTTGGATGGCAAGGAATAGAAGCAGCAACCAGATCTTGGGTGCAAAACCTTTCGATCTTAACTGCCTCGAAGGATTTCGACACAATAAGACAAGTCCGAGGTCTATCGGACTGTTTATCGTAAAAAAAGTCATAAGAAGCCTTTAATCCACCAAGACCATGGCTCTTGAATGGAATCCATGCGGTTTTCAATTCTACAGGCCAAAAGCCTTCTGCTCAGTAGAGCAGTTGCAGCCTTACAGTGCTGTAGATTGACTTGTGTAAACGAAATAGAAGCACACCTACCACCAGAGCCAGACCAGGTTCTGTCCGCTGATACTGCTCCCTATATTGGTCACAGCTCCAGTATCCATCACCAATGCACGGGCAGCTCCATGAATTGGCGTACTTCGTGGAGTCATGCCCATGGGAGAGCCCACGACGTTCGGTTTCCATCTGTCAGTACAACTTTCGATAGGAGTAGAACTGACTTCACTTGGAAGCCGTGCGCGGGCAGACTCATTGGCTTGAGGGGAAGTTAATCTCATAATGAGCTTGGGTTGATTCTTCTTGCTTTTCGGTTCAGCAGAACAGGAGGCGATCACGGGAACCGCCAAAGAGCCAACCAGAGAGCCTTTGCCTTCAGCCCGTGAAGCTTCTATGCGCGCCTCTTCGATCAGCTGCTTTCCTTTCCCCTTCTGCCGCCCCTTAGTCAGGCGCACCTCAGAGTACGCTTGTTCCGGAGCCCGTTCAACCACAGGGATATCCCGAGTCGTCACGTCAGCAGCAGTACAGTGGGTGGCAGCCTCACTCATGTTCAGATTACCGAGCGAACCGGATACAGAACTGCAAGAGTGGCTGAATGTGAATGTTGGGGCCTCCAGAATCCATGCTCCGGCCGTAGTCGTGAAGACTGCGGGTGGTTTTTGTCCATGGCCAGTACCACCTGCAGTAGAAACATCCATTGGGCTTTCCATCCAAAAATGATTTTTGAGTTTTTACTACTGCTCCTGTAGGTTAGACTACTCTAACAGTTGATTGGGTGGGGAAGGGGGGGGGGGGGGGGGGGAGGTAAAGGAAAAGGAGGTTGCACTTTCCCACTTGATTTTTATACCTTTTTATATTACTGATATAAAATAAACAATAAAGTTCTTAAGCCGCAAAAAAAAAATGGCACCCAACAATAACTCATTCATTTTTTATTTTCAGATTCCCCAAATCAAGGAATTATGTTTTGGGATGGGGTCTTGTGCTTTCAATTCTAACAGCGGGTCTAGCAACATATTTCTTGGAAATGAGTGGATCCCATCAGGAAACGCCCGAGTAAGTTTTACCTCGTAACTGCACTTAGCAATTAATAATTCTTTTGGATTTATCAGATCGTACCGCTATTTGTTTTGGCCCGCTGAAACAGTCACACTTTACTACGGGTATATTCCATTTTACATGAACATGGGAGGATATTTTTGTGGTGCCATTACGGCAATAGTCTACATCAAATACAAGAATAAAGGTTTGGACTTAAAGGGAAGAAAAAGGAAGTTTAATATTTCCCTTTGTCTATTGTTGCCTTTTGCGCTTTCTCTTTTTTTTACGGGTTTAATATTCACCTTTTATGAGTTTGCCAAGCCATCGATTTTCGCTGCCATTTATGCAGCACTACATCGGAACATCTTTGCTGTAATATGCAGCTGGATAATATTGATGATGTGCTTCAAAGTTGGAGGTGTGTTCGAATTGATTTTAATACTCTACAATTTTTTCACAATAAGAACCTTGATTTTTTTTTAGGTCTAGCGTACAAATTTTCTTCGCATAAGCTGTTCGTACCATTAGGACGACTATCGTTCCAGGTCTATTTGATTCATACAACTGTTGTTCGTTGTGTGGCTGGATGTATTCGTCAGCCGATATATGTTAACTATTTGACTTTTGTGAGGCGCGAGTTTAACTTATTTTTACTTTTATTTGGAATATGTTTTTTTGTTTTAGGCAATGTATGCTACAGTTGCTATTTCACTTTCATTCCTTTTGGCTATTTCCTTACACATGTTGGTCGAATTGCCTGTGTCAGTCATTACCAATGCAGTAATAAAAAAAAGTGGTAGGCATAATTTTACATAATTTTATCAAAGAGTTTATTTTTGTTTTTTTTTTTAACTTAGGCAAAAAGTCGGCCAAAGACATAAACACAAAGGAGTTGGATGATAAGCAAAATATTGAAACGAAAGAACTTACAACAAATGCTGAGAGTAATATGGAGAAGCAAGTAGCCTAAGGAGCATCGCATTCTACTTTTTGCGTAGAAGGAAACAAATGTTAAAAATGTTTGAGAAATTTGTTAATGTAGGAGGCTTTTTTTTATATAACCCAAAAGTGAAAAAGTAACTCATAAGTTAGTAAATTATAGTTAACTTTAGTTATTGGGTTTTGGTATTAAAAGTATATAATATTATGTAATATGTATTTGTAATACAAAGCATGAAATTATATATTGTAATGTTTTTGCCTGGGGTTCGTCGAATAAAACTCAATCAACGTTTATAATTTCACAATGAAACACTTTATTTATCAAACAAACTTATTTAAACTCAAATCACACTGTTATTCAACTTTACAATTTAGAATTCAACACTGTATTTTAATTCAACCACTTTTTACTTTATTATTACTTTAAAATATAACTGTCCCGTACGAACCTGTCACCCGTGTATTTATACAAAATTAAGCACCTTCTAGTAAGTTCTAAATCCCCTTTGGTAATTTTCCATTGGTACTCTTCCGCTAAATTCCAAGGAGGGGAAATCGAAATTCGAACTTCGAATACGACAGCTGCTGTCATGTTGGTTTAGTGAATCGATGGGTGCATTCAGCGAGTACTGCATGTTGTTTTATTTCTTGTCGCCACATAACAATATTAAGATTATCTTGTGCTATAAAGTAGTGGATTTCCCGGATATTTTTTTGGGATATTCAGGCTTCTAAAATAGATTTAAAGCAGTATGTGTATTAGTTATCCTTGTGGCTTTTTGATGTAATAAAAAAAAGTGACACAACAGCTCGAGGTGAACTATGGCTAATTTTTTAACAATGTATGCTGTGTGTGTTGATTATACACGACCGAGGGTATATTAGTTTTAATGCATAGTTAAAGTGAAATAATCACCGTAGACCCTTAAGACCTTTTAGAGATATGATCGAGACCGACAGGTGAATGGATTGAGCCATGTCCGTCCGTCCGTCTGTATGTGTGAAGGTTTTAGGTCTTCAAAATCAAGTCAGAGAGCTGAAACTTGCTACACGGGTTGGATTTTCTGTTGCAAAGACAAAGTGTGAAATTTGGCTTAATCCGTCAACGGCCGTGCCCATTACTGGCTTCAATGCGAGACAACCTCTATTTCACATTTTCTTTCAAAATGGCTTTTGATCAAGTTAGACAAGTCATAGGAACTTAAACTTTGGTACTGAGCAATATTGGCCTAAGACCTCTAACAAGACAAAAACTAAACCGCCCACAATATGGACCATGCCCACTTTTCATATGTTAGATCTTTAAAAACCCGATTTCTCGCAAAGTTACCTCCAAATCGAAAAAAAATTATATGAGAAATATTAAAGATATTACTATTTGCAAATTTTGGTCAATAGAAAGTTTTGAGCTCCGCCCACTTTTAGAGGGCGTTTTTATAAAAAAACAATTTTTTTCCGAAATAATTTTCGATTTTAACGCATTTTGGGATAAATCTAACGAAATTACAATTAATTGATTTTAATTTTTAGCCCAGATCCACTTTTGGGGGCGTGGCTTACACAAATTATATATGAATTCGGGACAAAAAATTTTAAGATTTGGTGTTACACGGTCGGGTTTATAGAATTTTGTCACAGACGAACTCTTGCACTCACTCACTTGTTTTTCACATGCAAATGACATACAATTTTTTCCCTACGAAAGGGACATAGTTATATGTACAAAATAATAAATTGCGATTACTTTTTCTGCCGAACTGTCGTTCACATTATACTTATTTCTCAAATTATACTAAGAATAAAAAATAAAAGTTCTATTTGCGTGCGATCGAACTCAGCTTGAGTTCAATTTGAGGACTTGGATTTTTTTCTGAATTTGATTGCCCAGAAATGCAATTATCCTTGTCCCAGAACTTGCAAGATTGCCCCCTCTTCTTAGTTTCGTTTCCCATTAAATTAGGACAGGATTACTCTGTCGGAAATATTACCTCGTCTAAAAATTTCATGCAAAGTTTAAAAGTCCTTGGCTCTATAGGGTAAATGACGTTGGTTTTAGTTGTGTACCTTCACTTTCGCGGCCACTCCGCCTGAAAAACGCTATAGTCGTCATTGATTCTGAAGGGCTGGCTCATTTTGTGTTTGTTACAAGTTGCCTGCATCTGTCGCATATTTTGTCTAAAGCGCGCTGAAGTTTCCCTGTTGATAATTCAACTGTCGTATCAATAGCGAGAATGGCAGTGTCGTCAGCGAATGTAGCTAAAATTGTTCCATCATGGGGTATGTCTCTTGTATAAAGCAAAAATAATATTGGGCCGAGAACGCTTCCTTGCGGGACACCGGCATTTATCTCTTTGAATTCCGAGTACTCATTTTCGTACGTTATGCGAAAGATTCTGTCTTCAAAGTAAGACTCTAAGATTCTATAGAGTTTTTCTGGTAAGCTAAGCCTTAACTTGTACTTCATGCCTTCGTGCCACACCTTGTCGAAGGCTTGCGATACGTCCAGAAAAGCGCTAGTAGATTTCGTTTGTTATTCAATAGACCTGGTGGATTGTTGAATCCTTTTTTCTAAATCTGAATTGGTGATCCGGAATCTATTGTCTTTCTTCAATGATTGGTTGCAACCTTTTAAGCAACAGTTTCTCGAATATCTTAGATATTATCGGCAGTAGCGAAATGGGTCTGTATGACTTTTTGTCTTTCGAACATTTTCCCGGTTTCGGAACCATTATGACCTCGGCCACTTTCCATTGCCTTGGAAAGTATAAAATTCTCATAGAGGCTTTAATGATATAGAGTAGCTTGACCAAAGCTTTTTTCGGTAGCTCCTTTAGAATTCCGCTAGTAATAAAGTCGTAGCCAGTGGCTTTGTTGTTTTTCAGATTATTTATCGTTTGACGAAGTTCAGCCAATGACACGGTTTTTATTCTATAATTATCTTGTACCGCATAAGGATTGAGCTCCTCGACCAACGGTTCCCCGTCAAATGGTTTGAATGTTTCTTCTAGGTAATCTGCAAATAAATCCGCTATTTCTTTGTCATCTCTTGCCCATTTGCCGTTGGCTTTTCTTAATGGCGCAGATTGTGCTATAGGCTTCTTAACGGACTGGACTGCTTTCCAAAGAGAGTAGTTCGAACCTTTATCGGCAGTCAAACTTTCGAGGCAAGCAGTAGTCTCGCGACTTTTAAAATCTTGAAGTTCGTGCTTCAGTTTGTTAGAAAGGTGGTTCAAGATAGTCTTATCCGGGGGTGTTCGCGAACGTTGCCATCTCTTGCGCGCTCTCCTCTTTTCGCATATTAGCTCTTCTATTTCTCGCGGATATATTGTTCCCCTGTCCGATAATTCGGACCTCCGGAAAGAAGTGTTATTCCACGCAGCACTCTGAATAACTCTCACGAGTTTATCTAGTTCGTCTTCTATTTCAAGTGGCGTTTTGAGCGGTACATTTAAAGCTATGTTTTCTTGGTAGTGCTTTCTAAAGCCGTCCCAGTCGGTATTGTTGTTAGTTAATCTAGGCGCTCATATCTTTTTCGCTAGGCTTCTACCGATTTTCAAAAGAACTGCCGAGTGATCTAAACAGAGATCAAAGCGTTCTTCTACGTTCGTAAGGTAACGAGGTACCCCCTTGGCGATAAAGAAGTCGACGAGATCTGGTATTTTATTTCTGTCGGTTCGCCAATATGTTGGCTCTCCCGTCGATAAGAAGACCACGCCGCGTTGTGTACTTGCTTTAAAAAGGACTCTGCCTCTTGTTGAATTGCACCGTGAGCCCCAAAAAGTATTTTTCGCTTTAAAGTCCCCACCGATGATATAGTTTGACCCAAGTGAATCAAAGAGCAGTGCAAGATCTTCATCTGCCAGCCGATACTGAGGAGGAAAATAGCTCGTCGCGATATTGTAATTTATGTGACTTAATTTTACTGAGACTGAGGTTATTTGCATAGAGTCAAGTTCTGTTTCTTCGTTTTTGGAGTGCTTAATGCAGTCTTTAATGTAGAGAGAGGATCCACCTCTCGAATTTTCTGAAGGATGATGCGCGTGATGGTCAATGTGACCTTTTGTTTTACGTGCCGAACCCTTTTTAAAGTGGATTCCCGAAATCAGGCATATGTCTACATTATTCTTCCGTAGGAATACTTTGCAAAAGGCCGTTTGCATTTCATGTAATATTTTTGATTGACTTTCCATTATCCGTGATTTTTTATTAAATGCTTTTCGAGGTTTAAACTCGAGCTCGCTCAATTTGTTGAATATTACTTGATTAATTTTCGCTTGTTGCTCAAGCTTTTCTAAAATCATGCCTAGAACTTGAGAGACCGAATCTGATGCGGCCGATTGTGGCTTACTTTCACGTGACGCGGCTTGAGCGTACGATCTTGGACCAACAAGTGTGGATTCTCCCTTTTGACTCCGGTGGGAACTAGGACCAGCGACTTTTTCTTGCGCATTTTGAATTTTGCCTTTAATCAAACCCTTACCCCTTGTCGACTTAGGGGCTTTTGGCTTATCTACTTTAGGAGGTTTTAGGCTTGGGCCCTTATTTTCACTATTTTTCTTTGGAGCTTCATGTCGTTTTTGTAACTCAATGGCAATTTCGCAACCAAGCTCGCTAGGTGACTTCCCCTGCAATTGGCGCAAACGGCGGGGGCCTGACTGCTGACATTGGAATCCATCGAGAGATGTTCGCCGGCGTATTTTACGCATCGCGGTTTTTTCTGGCAGTACCCTTGCGTGTGTCGGAAACATCGCTTACATTGGGGAACCAGCCTGTTGCCCTTCCGCTTGGGCTCGATTTTTACCTTGATGTTAAGGATTGATTTAATTTTGTAGATTTCGTTAATATTTTCAGTTTTATCAAAAGAAAGCATAAAAATTTGCAGGCCGCGCCGGATAACAGCGGAATCTTTGCCTTCGTCCGTAAGTTGCTTCTCTTTCTTTTTTATGCTCACGGCGTCAAAAATTCTAAAGCCATGGGCTTGAACGTCTTGTATTATTTCGTCCTTTGTACAAGATGGGTGTAGTCCCCTCGCAATAACCCGCAGCGGCTTTTCGAGGTAATTTTTATAAGTAAACCATTGGATTTTCTCTGTGTTCAACTTTTGCGACAGTGACCGATAGGCATCAGAGTCATCGACGTTAACTTTCCATACGTTGTTCCGAAGTGATGTAAAGTTATATTTCGTCCCAAGAGTATTTTAAAGAATGTTTCGCATCTTTCCGTAGTCCGCGACCCCAACGACAGGTGGTCGGCGGTTTTTTTCTTGGGGTATTCCTGTCGCTTCGTTTGGTACGACTGGTGTTCGAGATTTAATGATTGTTCAGAAAAATACGTTTTTGGCCATTTATACCCACCCAGGGTAGTTTGTAACACGGTGATGTAATCACCGTAGACCCCTAAGACCTTTTAGATATATGATCGAGACCGACAGCTGAATCGATTAAGCCATGTCCGTGGGTCTGTCCGTACGTCTGTCCGTCTGTCTGTATATGTGAAGTTTTTAGGTCTTTACACTGTCAACGCTCAAACTTTAAGTATGTCATGTGTGGTTCTTATTTTATACAGAAAAAGTGTGTGAATGGGTTTGAAGCCCACCACTGGCTTCAATGTAAGACAACCTCTATTTCACACGACTTTGCCCACAATATGGACTATGCCCACTTTTACCATGTTAGATCTTTAAAACCCAGAAATCTCGAAAAGTTGACTCTAAATCGAAAAAAAAAATCTACGACAAATATTAAAGTCGTAGAATTTTTTTTTCGATTTGTATTATTAAATATTCGATTATTTAATATTAAATATTACTATTTGCTAAGCTTGCTTCGTACTAACTTTTGAGCTCCGTCCACTTTTGGGGGACGTTTTTGAGAAAAAAACGGGTTTTTCCCAAAATAATTTTCGCTTTTAAAGGATTTTTTCGAATTTAAAATTAATAAAATTTGATTTTTAGCACTTGGGGGCGTGACCTACACAAATTATATATGAATTAGGACCAAAAAACTTTAAGATTGGGTGTTACACGGTATATAGGGTCGGGTATATAGATGTTTGTCACAGATGAACTCTTGCACTTACTCCCTTGCATTTGTTTTAATTTTTATTTCATAAGCCTCGAAGACAAATGAAATTTAAGATAAGGTAACATAGTTAAAATGTATTTTCTTTGTTTTCGCACATACAGACTTGTTATGGGGGGTATCTATAGGCCATTTAAATCATTTTGAAACTTGATCTGGCGGACTGAACTTCCATCCCAGTCACAACTTTTAGATCATAAGCTTAGAACTAAAGACCTTAAGGCTTAGTACCGTCTGGTTATATAAAGAAGGAGGACGGCTTGACGTTTTTTTTAATGGGTTACAACTTACAAGTTGTAAGAAAACTAGGGTATGTCCATAGACAGGGTTGAAAAAACTTCATTCTAAAAAGGGTTTTCATTGTTAGTATGTGGGAAAGCTCTTTCTCGCCTCATTGACTATGTATGGGAGGGACATGCAGCTCCCCTGCAACCTTCCTGTTTGGATTCAATATAAAGTTAGGCATAAGTATGCAAGCTTCGGCCAAGTCTGTTAAACTACTTTTAAGTAAACTTTGCTAATTGTGTGAGTCTTTAAATTTGAAGTTTTGTAATTCGAGATTTCTGTACTTTCTAGATTTTGTCCCATTCGGGATGTATAAAATAGATTTAAAAGGTGTTGTATACTCTAGATGTCATTCTGGTGAACGTGGTGATCCCACTTAAGCTATTGGCAGTATGACAACGAAAAACCATCTTATAGTCGTAGAATTGGTTAAACGGATCAAGTTTTGCCAAATTAAACCAAAAGTGCTCGCATAAATCAACAACGGAATCAACAAGTATTGTGATTTATGTTGTGAGCCAATGTTCTATGGTGTGTTTAGGAAATGCTTAAATGCTCTTTTATATTACCCAAGTATTTAAAGTCGCCAGCGCGAGATTATTACGATTGATCTATAAATCAAATGGAACACTCCTTGAAGCTAAACTCAATTTACTAGTGATCTTTGATCTGACAAGTAGTTTTAGGTTTTTACATATTAGATTACTTAAATTTGGCAAAGTGGAGGAAATGAAATTAAGTTATAAGTTTTAGTGTTGCGGTACACATCTCATCCGCTGGTGTCTGCTCAAGCAAAATTCAATCCTTTGGTTTTTTTTCCTTACCTAGTTAGGCAGATTTTATAAAGCAATTCATTTTATTCTGGGAATTTTTTATTTGCAATACAGTTTTTCCGAAATTTAGTCAAAATGAAAGTAATAACGGCTTCATTGGTTTTGTTGTTACTCTTTTGTTCTCTGAATGAAACCTACCAGTTCAATAGTAAGTTTGCATAATTTATATAGGTACTGCTTGAAAACATTTATAAAATCTCGTATCGTACGTTTGCATAGTGACGGCTTTTAGGCAGATGCCACCAATATTCCAGTTCGAGGACTACGACAAGTGTATGGACAGCAATACACTTTCAACGTATTGCATGGTGATTGGAGAAATAATACCGAATGCAACGTCAGCACTTGCGAATCAAATTATGGTAAGAAAATGTTTAAAAATTCTAGTTTCCTTACTTGTTAAATATTAAAAAAAAAACGATAAATTGACTAGATTCCTAAAGAGACTAATCGTTTGTATTAGTATCATATTTGTGTTTCACTGTTTGGTCATAAGGCGAGTGGACCACCCTCAACATTTCCTTACATCACTTCCTACGCGCAATATCATAACATTACATAATTTGAGAAAGTGTTTGAAATTTTCGGCGAATTTTCAGCATTTTCGCAAACACGATAAAAATTGTGTAGGGTAGACTGTCTCACATTGAACCAAGTACCACAGGGAACGATTACAATTTTTGTACCTGCTCGTTACAAGAAAAAACAAAACAAAAATAAACGCAAGCAAATTTTTTTTTTCAACTTTAAAGTTGTGTCTTGTGTACTGCGTGGTGGTTCACTCTGTACTCCTCTGGTATACAGAGAAACCGATCAGACCCTTAAAAAAAGAATCATTTAAACTTTTATTTTCGAACCGAGATGTTGGTAAAACTGAAAGCCCAAGCGATAATGTTCTGAGCGTATAGATGTAAATAAACCCGAAAATAATTTCAAAAACATTTGAAAATCTATATTAAGTCAAATTGAAATTGGTTCACTGTGGGACATTTTACCCTACACCTACACTAATTCGAGAATTTTGTCGTTCGAGATTTTAGTTGTTTTAGATTTTTGTTATTCTAGATTTTTTTTTGTTCTAGTTCAGTTAAATTCAGATTTTACCTGAAAAGTTTTGGGGTAGTTCTGATTTCTTTCAATATTGAATTCGAATCTGACATTTCCCAACAAAATTTCGTGGCGCAACACTGAAAAAATAGTGCGCAACACGAAAATAAGTGCATCTTCTTGCAGTTTTTTTTGCATATAACTCATAAACTTTAAATTTTTTGTGCAAATTCAGGTATGTATTAAAAATTACTTACTTAGGTGGCGCTACAGTCCTGGGTGGACCTGGGCCTCAGCCAACAAGCTTCGCAAGCCAGCTCTGTCTCTAGCTAGCCGTTTCCAGTTTCGCACGCGAAGTTAGCTGATGTCCCCTTTCACTTGCGTGCGCCACCTGAGTCTAAGTGCTTCTCTACTGCGCAGTCCCTGCGGTGTGGATTCGAAGATTTTCGGGGCCGGGGCATTGGTGTCCATCCGCTCTAGATGACCCAGCTGTCCTAGACGTTGTGTTTTGACTCTTCGGGCTAGGTGGGTGTCGCTGTACAGTCCGTACAGTTCGATGTTATATCTCCTCCTCCACTCTCCATCTTTGCAGGCAGGTACGTAAATCGTCCGAAGAATTTTTCTCTCGAAACAGCCTAAAGTGTTTTCATCCGCCTTTGACAGGGTCCATGATTCTGCACCGTAGAGCTGGACTGGGATGATGAGGGTCTTATACATGGACAATTTACTTGCTCGAGAGAGGGCTTTGCTACTCAATTGCCTTTTTAGCCTAAAGAAACAGCCATTGGCAAGAATTATCCTTCGTTTGATTTCAGCGCTAGTGGTCATTGTCTGAATTGATGGCGGAGCGGAACCCAGGTAGACAGAGTCCCTACCTACCTCAAAGTTATAGCTGTCTATGGTGATTCTCTGTCCAAGACGTCGGTGTTGGGGTGTCTTTTCTTGATGACAGCATATACTTGGTTTTGCTCTCATTGACTGCTAAACCTATATTCTCCGCTTCCGTCAAAATACTCAGGAAGGTTTCACTGACATCACGCTTTGTTCTACCGACTATGTCAATGTAATATGCGTATGCGAGTAGTTGAACGCACTTTTGAAAGATTGTACCTCTGGTGTTGGAGCGAAAGTTCTGCACAATTCTCTCTAGTATGATGTTAAAGAAGTCGCATGACAGCGCGTCGCCTTGTCTAAATCCTTTTTTGACATCAAAGGGGTCGGTGAGATCTTTGCCGACCTTGACGGAACATCGTGAATTTTCCATCGTCATCCTGCACAGACTGACGACTTGTGCTATATAGCTCGTCTCTATAGATGCTGTCATACACGGCCTTGAAATCGATGAAAAGGTATCGATTTAGAACTTCTGGGCTTTCTCCAAGATCTGCCACAGTGTGAATATCCTCTCTACAAGAATGTTCTTATTGTGGAGAGAGATGAAAGCAAAGTTCACTGTTTAATAAATGCTTAAGCCCCAAAAAAAAGATTTTCGCGGATGCACTCAAAACAGGCTAATTTTCAGTTGGTGCTAAAGCGAAAACGGTAATCTGTAGGCAAAATCTTCACAGGCGAGGTTTGTTGCAAATTTTATGGGCTATCAATTTAGGTGCCTACTTTCTTACAAAAAGTGGATAGTGTAGGAGTAATATGTAAAAAAACTGCATAAAAATGAATTCCTTAACCTTTTTTTCATTTTTTTAATACTTACTGCAAGTCAATTATTGACTGCTTTTTAGTCCATTGACTTATTTTGAGTCTAATTCTTGAGTCTTGAGTATAATTAGTTGTCTGAAAACTAATATATTTCAGTTTCCTATAGCAATGGATGATTTTAGTCCCAATATTGAATTTTAAAACAAGATTCGCTTTATGATTAGGAACTCCGGGCTGAAACAGTCAATAATTGACTTACAGTAAAATGATTTCAGTCAAAAGACTTACTGACTATAAAAATGACTTAGATTTATAGCAGACTTACAATTGACTGCAAGTCTTGAGTAAGTTAAAAAGTACTGCAGAGTTGGCAGAAAATTTACTGTTTTAGTTAACTTATAAGTCAGAATGCTCGAAATGACTGGCGACTGCAATTTTAAAGTTAAAGTCTTTCAGCAAGTCAAAAGACTTATAAATTAAGTCTATTAAATCATTAGACTGCAGTCTTCAAATGGCAGTCATTTGTCGCAATTCTGCTAATCAACATTTTAAAAATCGGTCTGTTGTGATCGGTATTTATACCCGACCGAGGGTTTATTAATTTTGATGCATAGTTTGTAACACAGTGAAATAATCACCGTAAGCCCCCAAGACCTTTTAGAGATATGATCGAGACCGACAGGTAAGTCGATTAAGCCATGTCCGTCCGTCCGTCTGTCCGTCTGTCCGCATGTATGCAGCTAGGAAGCTGAAACTTGCAGCGTTGCTTGGTTCTCATTTTGTACAGACAAAGTATGAAAATTGAGAAAATCCGCCCACAGCCACACCCACAATTGGCGTGAATGTCAGACAACGTCAAATTTACATTTTATTTCAAAATACTTTTTGGCCAAGTTAGACAAAACATATGAACTCAAATTTTGGTGGAGAGCAATATCAACCAGAAGTTTTAATAAGGCAAAAATTGCACCGCCCACTCCATTGACCATGCCCACTTTTAACATCTGAAATCTTTGAAAACCTGATTTCTCGGGAAATTCATTTTAAATTGAAAAAAAAAAAATTATATGACAAATATTAAAGATATTAACATTTGCTAAGTTTGTTGCATACAAGGCATTGAGCTCCGCCTTCTTTTAGGGAGTGTTTTTGGTAAAAAAAAACGTTTTTTTAAGCATAAATATTCGCTTTTAACCCATTTTCTCGTGTTTCCAACGAAATTAGAGTTAGTTGGTTTTAATTTTCAGCCTACGACCTTGTTTAGGGGCGTGGCAAACACAAATAATTGGCATTCAGTATATGAAACAGACCAAAAAATTTTAAATTTGGTGTTAATGGGGAAAGAGGGTCGGGTATTTAGAAGTTCGTTACAGACGAACTCTTGCACTTACTTACTTGTTTTATAATCGACTTATCATATCCGTTAGGTTAGGTTGAAATGTCAGTCGGGTCAGAAGAAACCGACACACTTTGACCTATATAGGTCCGTTTTGGTATCGGTTGTGATCCATACCGCATGGATCTGTAAATTTGGCCTACTCGTTGAACCAATTTGAGCTATTAATTAATCGCGAAAGACGTTTTGGGTCGGTCGTGTATAGATCGCTAATATCACTATAATAGAAGCCTAGATTAGGCCTTCAGCCCAATCAATCCGTTGCAACCGTAAGGGCGAAGTACACAACTGACACCTCAGTTAAATATACACGTTCTTATGGGAAGCGACGTGCGTCTCTCACTTCTTCGATGGGCCGCTTTCCATAAGAACATGTTCATTCAACTTAGTTGTCAGTTGTGTACCTCAACTTAACGGACGCAACAGATTCATTGGGCTGAAGGCTCAACTCTTTTCGCGTAAAAAGTAAAAATGATAGATCATATCGTGCATCGGTGTAACATACTTATAAATTTCATTGATTAATTTTGACTGATTTCTTATACCTTTTACTGTTTGTTTAGAATTACTCTGCATATGGTAAGCGTCATTTCCGTCATGATTATCTTCTCCTGGGAATATGTGTTGATCCTTGCAAGAAGCTCGTGGACTCTTTAAGTTCAGAAACAAGAGGCCAATTGTACAACAAGGGAGGAATTACAAATACCGAGGTATTGTTGAAGTAAACGAGAAAAATATTATTAAATTATTCTTCTTTTTTGTAGTTGGTAGAATATTTTACGTACATAAACAGTGGTGATTCTGATAGAAGAGAGTCCTATGATATCCTCGTCAATACTTGCCTGAATCATAAGTTCAAAAAACTATATGGGTTGCAGATGCGATCTTTCATTGAATACTGTGACACTAATGCTCCTGCTTCGAATTTTGGTAACTACACAGCTGAAGATCTTTTATAGTGCATTTATTATAAGCGTGTTTTTTTTTATGCGTATATAAGTCTTCGACATGTTCATGAAATACTGGGAAAAAAACTTCTGGTAAAAACAAGAGGAACTGATGCGATTTGATATTATTTTAGATTTCTTGGAAATTGCCTTTATGGTCTTCATTGGCACTCTATTCTTTCTGGCAATTTTGTCTTCAAATTATGACAGACAACTGAAGATCAAACAGCCCCCAACCTTGCAAGGAACTGAGTTTTACAGAAAACCCTTATACACACCATGTGAGTATAGCCAAACAAAGACTATGAATCATGCAACAATCTAAAGCCTAAATTATCACAGTGGACACTTTGCTTACATCCTTTTCGATATATCGTAACTACTACCGTCTTAGCAGACCATCAACGAGTCAAACAGCATTGGATTTTCGATTTTTCGAAGCTTATAGGTTCTTCGCCACTATGCTGGTGATCATGAGCCATGTGTTTCTACTCCTCAAGACAATACCAGCCATGAATACGGATTTTATTGAAAAATTCTTCTACAGATTTGAAGCAAATATTTTCCTCAATGGCACTGTCGTCATTCAAATCTTTCTTGTAATGAGCAGCTTCCTGTTGTGCTTCTATTTCCAAAAGACACTAGCATCGAAGAAACCCGGACTAGTGGATTGGGGGAAAATAGTTATGTTTCGGTATTTAAGGTAAAAAGCGAAAAAGTGCCATTAAGAGTTGCCTAGTAGGCCTAGAGTCATTTTCGAATCTTCGTTATAGAACAACACCATCGTTAGCATTTGTAGTTTTTCTTAGTGCTTCGATTTTGCCCAGACTTCAAGATGGTCCAAGCTGGAGATTCACTGTTGGAGCAGAGAATCTTCTCTGCAGAGAACACTGGTGGAGTAATTTGCTGTACATCAACAATTTCATGATTAAGTATAGCGTGAGTATTTAGAGAACTTATTTGATGAGAAGCAGAACATAATCCTCTTATTTATAGTGCCTTCACCAGACCTGGTACTTGGCGACGGACTTCCAGTTGTATGTTTTTATGAGTGGCGTTCTTATTTTTATTGCAAGGTTAGTTCATGAATTTACGTTATTCTTCTACCTTTCTTATGAAAAAACATGACGTTTCCCAATGCAAAGGAATAAAAAGCGTCCCATAGGGGATTTCATAATGCAAAGTTTAAATGGCGCCCAACAGTAAAACCTTCAATATTTCTTTTTAGATTCCCCAAAACAAGGAACTATATTCTTGGTGGAGGAGTTGTGCTATCTATTTTCATAACAGGTCTTATGACATACCTTCAAGGACTTGATGGAACCCACCAAGAAACTCCAGAGTAGGTTAAAGCCTGTGCTCGGTTTGATCCCTATTTCCTTGAACTTTCTATTTTGTTAGATCGTATCGTTACTTATTTTGGACCGATTCCAAGACAATCTATCAAGGTTACTTCCCTTTTTACATGCACTTTGGGGGATATTTTGGTGGCGCAATTGCAGCACTTATCTACATTAAATACAAGAGCGAAGGATTGGACCTTAAGGGAAGGAAAACAAAGTGGAATATATTATTCTACCTATCGTTTCCCTTTGGGTTCTCGCTTTTGTTTTCGGGTGGAATCTTCTATTATTACCAGTTTGCCAAGCCATCGATATGGGTCGCCATCTATGCAACGCTGCATCGGAATCTTTGGGCTTTAATGTGCTGCTGGATGGTATTGATGATGTGCTTTAAAGTAGGATGTAAGTGATTCAATCCACTAAATACTTAATATTTTACTATTTCGTGTTTTTTCTTTTAGCTTTAATGTACAAATTTTCATCGCATAAGATGTTTGTGCCTCTGGGAAGACTGTCGTTCCAAGTCTTTTTGATTCACTCGACTGTCATTCGTTGCATGGGAGGGTGTATTCGTCAGCCAATCTACGTCAATATAATAACCTTCGTAAGACTTTCATAAGCCACTGATTTAACAGCTCTAATAGATTCTCTTGTGCTAATTTTAGATAACATATACTGTCGCTTGCGTCTCGATGTCTTTTTTACTCGCATTCGTTTTGTACATACTAGTCGAAATGCCCTTGGCAGTTATTATAAATGTCTTCCTGAAAAGCAGTGGTATAAGTCATTTTCCATAATCTTGCTACAGATTTTTGATTTCCCTTTTTATACAGGTAAACCATCAGAGGCTTCAAACACGAATCAACTAAGCGCTAAAGTAAAGGATCAAACGATAGTGCCAACAACAATGACATAGAATAGTGTAGTAAGTTTCAATGTGTTTTGAAAAAAAAGGAATAAAATGTAAAAAATATTTATGTCTTTTCCTTGGTTCTATTTTTTAAAGCCTTTCATTTTAAAAAGGTCATATTTATAATTATAACTTTGGTTATTTCTTACTTAATGTTTCTTTATATACTGCGGTTAAATTAATGAAATATAAACACGTTTGGCTTACCTTTACCTAAATAATTTCAGAACAGCTTAAATTTAAAAATTGGATTAATAAAAAAGCAAAATTTAGTATTTGCAAAAAAAGAATATATTTTTTTCTCTCTTTTAATATGTTTCTTGGGATAACTCTACACTTTTCAATTTGTTTCAAATCAACATAGAAATATGCACCCTAAGTTAGAATAAAACCAGTGAGTAAGCTCTACAGTGTGTACGCAGAAGTTACAGTCTGTAAAACGGACCGTTGAATACCCCATCCTATCCCACATTGTAAAATGCCTCTAATTACAAACCACAGATACTTCCAAGTTTCACTTAAATGTACGTAAAAATGCAATTTTTTGGTTCAAATTCAATATTTTTGAAAAATCGACCCCTAAAAGGGGGCGTGGTTAAAAACTTTATATGAACAAAATCTGGAACAAAGTCTCGTTTACCTAACCTGCTACTTTTTTTGTTTCATGCTTTCCTAAATTAGGCTCAAGGCCAGTCGAAATTAAGTTTTTCTAGAAAATTTTAGGTTTTTCTTCAATTCTGCCACCAAATGTGGGCGTGGCCCAAAGTCTTTTATGAACAAAATGTGAAACTAAGGGTTTTCTACATTAAATATTAAGCAATTTTATTCAATTTCGAGCAAAAATATTGAGTAAACTGCATTTGAAAATTTACCCTTAAAATAGATGCCACGCCCACTAGAGGAGGTTTACCAATTAAATTTGTCTTTTTTGTATCTTACATGCATTAGGAGATGCTAAGTGTCAAATTTCAGCCCTTTAGAACGTCTTACAGTTTTGAAAACTCTGGAGGTAGTTGCACATTTAGACCGATTGTGGGCGTGTCCTTGGGCGGATTTCAAAAATTTTTACACACTGCTTCGCATAACATGACGTAGACCTCACGTACGTTTCAGCACCCTAGCTCAAAATTTAAGGCCTGAAAACATGTGACATACGGACGGATGGACGGACGGACATGGCTCATTCGATTCAGAATTCGGTCTCGATCATATGCCCTTAAGGTCTTGGGGGTCTACCATTATTATTTCACCGTGTTACAAACTATGTGACAAACTTAATATACCTCCTATCCTATGGGATGGGGTATAAAAATAATGTGTCTGGGTAGGTGAAATCTATTGAAGAGACTTACAAATTTTACCATTGATCAGATTTGTTGAGAAACAGCGTGTGTAAGATGCATTGAGGTTATGCAAAGTTTAAGTCAATGACCAGATGACGTTTATAATACCAGACGAACTAGACAAAAAATTCTTACATAATTTGGTTAGCTTGTGGGGTTAGGAGTTGCTTCCAGAAAATTTTGTTTAAAGATAGATTGCCTGTGTAGCTACTGAGATCCATTGAGCTCCAAATGAAGCGTAGAAGGAAGAGAGAGGGAAAATTAAACTTAAAATTTAATATTGAAAAGTGAAACAATTAATTTTAATTTAAATTTAATTTTGTATGGCTTTGTCTTAGCGGCTGCTCCCCAATATAGGCAACGATACGTTCGGTTAGCTTTTTAATGAATTAACTTAGAATCATTGTTAACGCGCGGGCGCGGCGCCCCATTTACATATGGCGAGACAGCCGTGTAGTGTTTACAAAGCCAGCGGACAGAGAGAGTAGTAGACGAGGAGAGCTGAGGTCATGGTTGCCACTCCGAGAAAATTTTTGCTGTAAAAATCAGCAAAAAACAAGTGGGAAAGTGCAACAGTGGGTATGCAAAAGCTTCAATCCATCTACGACGGATTGCAAAATACCCGACCAGTGGGCGGGATATAAAAATATAACTGTTGAATGCTTTATACTAGGTGGTTGTATACATTTCGGCCTAAAACTCCGCCTTTTTAACTAAGAAAATCACTTTTTTAACGCCACGCCACTTTTTAACGCCACAAAAGTAGGCGAAGGCACATACAATATATACATAAAAGCTAAAAAATGCTAATATCTACAGCTTTTGTCATATAATTTTTTGTCAAATTTCTTATATATTTATTGAAAAACAGTCATTTTAGGCTAAAATCCCTTAAAAAGTGGGCGTGGTCAATGAAAAAGCTAAAATTTTTTGGCTCTTTTAAAGAACTATAAGACAATGTTACGTACCAAAAATGAATGCGCTAGCGCCATTGTAACATAGCTAAAATTTGCAAAATATATTTTAAATTTATTTATAAATTTATAAAATTTATTTATAAATTTATTTAAATTAAAGATGGTCGCACATACAGGCCTGTAGTGGGCGTGTCTGTGGGCGGATTCAGCTTATTTCTAAACTTGATCTGAAAGACTGGACTTCCAACCAACCCACAAAGTTTCAGCTCTCTGCCTTAAAATTTAAGGCCTAGGCCTAAAAGTTGTTTACATACGGACGGACAGACGTTCTTATGGCTTAATCGATTCTCCTGTCGGTCCCATTTATATCTCTTAAAGGTCTTAGGGGTCTACGGTGATTATTTTACTGCGTTACAAACTATACATCAAACTTAATATACCCTGGGTCGAGTATAACCAGCTACAAAACCAGCTAAAAACTACGAAAATAATAAAAATATAAAGCAAATTTTTTCAAATATTGTTTTTGTTAATTTGACCAAATAAGTAGTCAAAACCACGATTTTTTTATAACAAGCTATAACTGTTATGTGCTATCTAATTTAAAAAACCTCTTCAGAGTTCTTATCTAACGCCTTGAGTTGAGTTATGTTTTTATTTGTAGTAATTCTCATTGGGGGTCGCGCCGTTGGGATGACTTCCCGGCCACGTAAAGAAACTCCAGTTACGAAGCACTAAAGGCGGATGAAAACACTTAGGCAGCTTCGAGAATAAAATTTTTCGGACGATTTACGGTCCCGTCTGCATAGACGGAGAGTGGAGAAGGAGATATAACATCGAACTGTACGGGCAGTACAGCGATACCGACCTAGCCAAAAGAGTCAAAACACAACCTCTAGAGCGCAAGGACACCAACGCCCCGGCCCGGAAAATCTTCGAATCCACACCGCAGGGACGGCGCATTAGAGGAGCACCCAGACTCAGGTGGCGAACGCAAGTGGAAGGGGACCTCAGCCAACTTCGCGTGCGAAACTGGAGACGGCTAGCTAGAGACAGAGCTGGCTGTCGAAGCTTGTTGGCTGAGGCCCAGGTCCACCCGGGACTGTAGCGCCACCTTAAGTAAGTAAGTAATTGTCATACACATTTTTGACAAATATTTTCCAGTCACAAAAACTTGTTCTTTATTATTTCTTGTTTTGATCAAAAATTAGTATATTTTGCATTTAATACACTTTTTTTTTTGCATTGTATAGTATGCAAAAAAAGCTATATCTTGCAGTGTATAGTATTTTTGTCAACTTTACAATAATTATATTTCACTCGTTTGGACTTTTAAGGAACAAATGAAGATGTTTTCCTCAGCAGTCCGACTTATATTGCAAGGTCGTTAAATTGAAAACAAAAGTAGAAATATTATGAATCAAAACTCATAAAACTTATTTTATTATTGTCTCTTTGCATTCAACTAGCAAAAAATATTTTACAAAGTTTCTAATCTTTTTTTATTAATGTTTAACGAATTTCCTTATCGTACGGATTTCGTTCGGATAAAGAAAAACTAGGTTTTCAACCGTCTGTGGTGATGCTAAAATGAAAGTAAACGTGAAAAAATCGGAAGTGATGGTTGTTTCCCGGACTCCTGTGCAGTGTACCCTGGAGAAGTTTACGTATCTCGGGGTCTTTTTCACAAAAGATGGGAGTGATACTGAGTTGTCCTGTAGAATTGGCCAAGCTGGAGCAATAATAAAGGAACTGCGCCGGCCGGTCAACAGGAAAGCTGAGCTTGGAATGAAAGCAAAGATCTCAGTTTTTAATTCAGTGTTCGTTCCGACCCTTATCTATGGTCATGAAATTTGGGTAATGACCGAAAGAATTAAATCGCGGGTACAAGCTGCCGAAATGAGATTCCTGAGCTGCGTTGCTGGTAATACTCTAAGGGATTGAGTGGGAAATGTCAGTATTCGTGGGAATCTTAATGTTGAGCAGCTACTTCTCCGAGTGGAGCGATCGATTCTTCGATGGTTTGGACACGTTGTTCGCATGCCCCCTGACAGACTTCCTAGGCAGGTCATGCTAGCCGAGATGCGAGCGCTTCGCCCCCCTGGTAGGCCAAGAAACGGGCGGTGGGATCAGGTAAGGAACCTCTCCTTACCTGCGCCGGAGTCTCTTGAGTTGGTGGCGGAGAATCGGGAACGATGAAAAGACCATTTAGCCACCCTCGCTCCGCGACCCTTTTAAAGGATAAGCGGCATTCCAAATGATGATGATGATGATAAGGAAAAACTACTAAATCCAGGAAAAGGCTACCAAGCTGCCAAAGCGGAAAAAACTACCAATTTTGGTAGGAAGCTATCAAGTCTGGACACCGTCTAAGGTGGCTTGGAGCGAAGACGAGGCAGTCGTCTTCGTACAGGCAGCGTAGGCAGTCTTTTGTTATTAATTAAATTCTGTATCATCTTTTGCATCATCTGTATCAGTTGTTATCTGATGTATTTCTTTTCCTTACCGACGAAGGGTGTTACAATCCTGTTGTTGGAAAATGTTGAAAAAATTCAGCGTTGTTAAAACAAAGTTTCGTGCTGCCATCTTGCCCATCAACTCCAGAAATTAAACAAATAAATAAATAAAATAAAGTAAACCTCTTTAAGTAGAGAAATAAAGACCGTTGGTTTCATCTGAAACAAGAATTTGAAGCATCTGATTCGCTCATGTTTTTGTTTGAGTCAATGAGCGAGGATAAGTGGAAAACTCTCTTAATACTATTGTACACTGAATTCTTTTGAGAGTATGTATTACGGTCGGATCCTGAGGCGAACACAATCAGGAGTCACTGAACTCACCTATCGAAATGTCATTATTTCCATAGCACTGACAACAACTGACATATACTGGATTGTTCTGGGATTAAAAGAGAACCAGAATTCTGCCACCAAAAGAAAAATTTTTGAAGAAAATAACATAATTCACTTAAGCAAACAAGAAGGTGTATGGGGCCAATTGATTTTTAATCAGGGAACTAAGGACATTGACAGCGATAACAAGAAGTGGTTGAATTACCATAGATAGCAAAGAGTGTTAAAGAATAAAGAGTAGTTCTAGTTGCTAGTGCCCCACAGCTGCTATATAAGCTATAATTGGGCTTACACCCCTGCACATTTTTGTACAAAAAATGGCAATACGCAGCATGGCAAGTCAACTACAAGTTAATGAGGTAAGTCTTAGCGATCATCCGGACCTGCTTTCACTTTTCTCTGAACTCCCGGAACTTGAAATGCACTGCACGGTTACAGACCGCATACAAAAAACTTTATGCTTCAACAGAAGGTTCTCCACGGAGATCCCTACTAGAGAAGTATGGGTTAGCAATAACTCACCAAATAGCCAATACGGCCTTAAGTGGTATACGGATGGTTCTAAAATGGGGTCGGGAGTGGGAGCCGGCGTTTACGGGCCGAACCTGAAATACACTATTGCGATGGGAAAATGTCCCAGTGTATTCCAGGCAGAGCTCCACGCCATTCGAGAATGCGCCAGCCACGTATACATCTCTGGTATCATAGGTGCAAACATCCATATATACACGGACAGTCAAGCAGCTATAAAAGCCCTTAGCTCGCACATCATTGACTCCAAATCAGTCATGCACTGCTTCAATACCCTACAGAAACTTAGCTCAAGAAACAAAACCAAACTGTGGTGGGTTCCTGGTCACGAAGGTATTGATGGTAACGAGAAAGCCGACGAATTAGCCAGAAAAGGTTCAAAAACCCCCTTTATGGGACCTGAACCTTTCTGCCCCACCCCCAAATCGGAAATTAACGAAGTTATAAAAAACTGGGAGCATACTAGATGCATCTCATATTGGGTGGACACCCCAGGCCTAAGACAGGCCAAACGGGCCATTCAGCCCTTCACAAACAATGCCAAGAGCTGCCTCAATCTAAACAGGCATGATTTTAAAAACCTGGTAGGTTACCTAACTGGGCACCACAGGTTTAGGTATCACCTCTTTAAAATCAAAATAGTTGACTCCTCTGAATGCCGACTTTGTCTTGAGGAAGACAAAAGCGCTGAACACATCCTATGTGAATGTCCAGCCCTAAATGGTTTTAGACGGACCTTTTTCTTCAGAGAACAACTGAGTTCGGAAGACATAAAGACCTCCTCTGCTAGTAGTGTTATCCATTTCGCACGGTAGGTGAATGACCTACTAGCCTAACTATCCTGATGTTTCACGGCACAAAAGATCTATTCAGGTCGAGGTGCCCTAGTTCGCAATAGGCGAGTCAGGTATATAAAAAAAAAATAATAAAAAAAAGTTCTAGTTACGAATAAAATGTGACGTCAAATTATTGCAATTTAAACTTAAAGAAGTTGCATTTCATTAAAAAAAGTATTTTGTTGCTTTAAATTTTATCTCTCGAGCTCCAACCTTAAATATTACTCTGGTGTCAATATGACATTGTCAGAACGTAAAAAAAAAACAACTAATTGGCACTCACAGGATCACAGCTAAAAATAGCCATCGCCTGACCTCTCACAACCATGCATACTGTGTCTGTGTACGTGAACGGTGAATCGAGAGGTCTATTATGATACTCTTGGAGAGTTTGTCAGATCTTCG
Source organism: Neoascia interrupta (assembly GCA_947623515.1). Classification (NCBI taxonomy): domain Eukaryota; kingdom Metazoa; phylum Arthropoda; class Insecta; order Diptera; family Syrphidae; genus Neoascia; species Neoascia interrupta. The sequence goes on from OX392462.1 coordinate 25,984,614, forward strand.
CGGAAGTGGGACCATCAAAATCTTCTTTTAGTGCCTAGGTCAAGATTCGAACCCGGCAACTCATGCACAGTAATCCTACATACAAACCAGTGCACCAGAGAATTGGGAAATTTTCCTAAATAGGGCTGGTGGTTCACATACACATTTCGAAGAGGCATTGCGATTTGATATAGACTTGAGTAACGTGTAGGTGAAATTTTCCAGATCATCAGTGAAATTTAAACAGAAGCATACACAGAACACTTTCAAAGAACACAGTACCATACAGTATTTCAGTATTTTCTAAGTAGATTTTAACGAAGAATGCATGTGAAAGTTTTTTTTTGATAATGATTGAAAACCTTTCAGAAAAGTTCTATATTTTCAAAGACAAACCAGTATACGCAAAATTAGTTCAAGTATTTAATAAAGTACTTAAAAATGCAGTAAATTCTTGATTTAAATAAGTACTTGAATTGAATAGCTAATTAGCTCCCTATTAGAAACCGTAATTGACGTACATTAGCCAAGTGGCAAAATTAAACAATTACAAATACGACTTTGTGCTACGTAGGAAATTTGGAAAGGTGTAAAAAACGGCCTATTATTAAAGGGTTTTGTCTTCAGATCTTCATTAAGATGTTAATACAGTACAACCTCGCTAATTCAAACACCTAATTTTTAGCATTGTGTATCTTGTAATTCAAAAACTCATTCCGAAATCGGTATTTGGTAGTTGAAATTTTAAATTTTTTCTTGTGAATATTATGAGACTTTTGTTTCGCTGTGTTTATGTTTTCACTTTTGGATTTTTCTTAAGAAATTTGTTATGAGTTAAGGGTTAGGCAGTTGAGCAGGTTGAGAGCAAGTCAGGGTTTTGCCTGAACCAAAATACATTTCTTATAACAGTCGCAGTGCCTATTTACAGGGAATACCTAACCTTAAAATTACATTTTATTTATTAGAGCTACAATTTTTTTTGTTATGCACTTCTTCCCCAAGATCCGTTGAATGCTAGGTACTTCATTTTCATGCAAAGTTTTTACTACAAAAAGTTTTAGTATAAGTTCGAACTACCGATGTTGTACTGTACTTTGGTAGTTTTTGCTGCAGATGAACAGGGGTCATTGCCAAGTCTGTGGAAAATAAGAGTTAAAAAGTGATAAATGTCATCATATGAAACGAATTTTTGTTTTAAATCAAATGCAGCCAAAAAGGGACGCGAGTAAAAAACATAAAACAAAACATGAAATAGTTTTTCAAAAGTATCCACCAAGTGGTTGATAATAATTGCATCTCTTAATAATTGCTTCTATGACGCTGACGCCTTTTATTAGCTCATAATTTTAATTCGCATTTAAAGTTTCTTTTATTTTGCTTTGACAAACCAACATGTCTGAATAGGTGTACTTATTAATATGATGACTTGTGACATGGGATAATTGAACACATGAAAAAGAGTCGCAGCAAAAAAGCCAATTAACTCAGTTTACTTAGTGCTAACCGTTTTAACACTGCACTCTATTAACTGTAAGGCCAAGGAACACAAGTACCATACATGATATTTACGCAGCTAAATACTGTGAATGTGATTCGATAGCGAATCTCGAATATCTAAATTGGATTAAGGCTATCATGTCGAATCGATGGAGTTCGTCAGTGGAGACCTCAGCTAGCAAACGACACATCAGTTTTTAATTGTGTTCCTCAAAAACTCGACCGAGCTCGGGATATTTATTTAAATTTTGATCTAGAGATCTCGTTTTGTTACAATTTAAAAAAAAATGCAGTTTATTATTGCAATATTACTTATTTTGTATCCTTTAAGGATAATGGGCCAGTTTAACAGTAAGATTTTGCTATACGGTCTTGGTTTTTTATAGGGTCGGGCAAAACACAAATGTGTGTCTAACTTTAGCCTTCATTTTGTTTATCCTTTAATGCTTCAAGTTTGAATATGTTTGGTGTCAAGAAAAGAGGGAGTGGTGATTTTTCCTGTCTTACATTCATTTTTCTTCAATAAAATCTGGAATGAGTTAAGAAAGATTCAGAGCAAATTTATTTTTTATTTGATAAAACTATTTAAGTGCTTATTTAACCAACGAGTGTTTTAAATGCTTCAATTCCACTTTCTTCAATTTACTCAAAGAGACGATTTTTAACAAAAAAAACCCATAAGGCAAAACCGTCAACCGTTTTTGTTTGAATTAATATGAGCAGTGTGGGGTGCCGTGGCGTAGTGGTTAGTGTTTGTGCTCACTACGCCGGAGGTCTGGGTTCGAATCCTGCCATCGTCACCTGAAAAAAAGACTTGTTCATTTTCACGGTCCCCACCTCCGCGAGAGTCTGACAAGCCCTCCGAGGGTATCATTTGTCTTGAAAAACTTCTCAAAGTTCCGTTCGGATTCGGCAAAAAATTGTAGGTCCCCCTGTATGTAAAGAAATTAACACACCAGCATACATTGTTGAGAAGTTGGCCCTGGTTCACCTCGAGCTGTTGCGCCACTCTATTTATTTATTTTATTTATAAATATGAGCAGTAAATTAAAAAACGAAAATAAACAAGAGTAATTTTACGTTTTCACAGTGACGGAATATAGGAAAATGCCACCGTTATATGCTTTCGATGATTACGACGAATGTTTGGATACCAAAGCACCGTCGTCCTACTGTTTAGTAATTGGAGAGATAGTTCCAAATGCTACTTCAGAACTTTGGAACTATATCGCGGTAAGTAATCTTTTATAATAAAAATTAATCATCTTTACACACTCGATGAAAATGAGTGATTACGTGAAAACACTGAAAACCTTCTTTCAAAAAAGAAAATCTATTTACAACAAAGGATTTCTAAGATAAATATGTTCCACAGCACCCACTTGTTTTGGTGTTAAAGAATTAAAATGCTGTAAGATTGTAATAGGTATCAGATTTTACAAGGACATTTTATATTATTATTTTATATGAGTTGGTGCATATATTTTTCTGTGTTAACTTATTACAATTAGTTTTTTTGCAACCGTTTAGGGCAATAAGCGCAAACTTGTAAGAATCTCCAATGTGAAATCTTTTGCGGGAATCTTTGTGCAAATTTTTAATTCTATTCAACGGTCTAGATTGATGAATCATAAACTGCATAACCTCACATAATCTTTAAAATACTTATTTTTGGTAAGAACTTCAAATGAGATTTGAAAATAATTTCACTTTTTCCTGAGCCTTAAGGCCTGATCAGAACTGTAGCTGAAGCAGACGCTGACGCTGACGGTGTATCTGACGCTGAGTAAAAAGTTAAATACACGTATTCTCACAAGACCGAACACAATGTGAAGCTGAAGCTGACAGTTGTAGCTGAAATTATTGAACTTCAAGCATGACGTTTGTCAAATGTCGAAAATTTGTCAAAAGTGACAAAAATTTCAAGGCGGAACACGTGTTTTTAATTCCCGCCTTTGTTTTATGTGTCGGAGTATAGATTTTTTTTACTAAACTACAGTGCCCGAAATGCGCATAGACACACGCGATTTTTTGTATTTTTTCTTTGCAATCTGCATTTTCATTTGTAGAAATGTTTGTAGAAATTCTTAAAGGTATTACAAAAAGTTAAATTTCAATCACTTTGGTGAAAACACGAAAGATTTTGTTAAAAATTCATCAATTTAATATTCTGTAAATCGCTATTAACGCTTTCAACGGCTTGCATTCGCCTCGGCAGTCCACTGTGCAGTTATGCCTTTTCGAAGCACTTTTACATAGATATGTTTGTTCAGTTGTCAAATTTAATGACGTTCAAGCTGTCAATAGTTCTTGAGGTGTAAATGTGCGATTTGAGTTTGTATTCTGTGCGGTTGTTTAACTAAATAATAAGTTTTAAACTTAGGTTTTATCACATCAGTACCTTAAGCTCTATAATCTAAGCCCAAGAACAAAATTTAATAAAATAAATAACTGAGCCGAAACCGTGAGTGAATAAATTAAAATACACTAACAACAATCCATGCAAAGTTCTGGAGGGGTAGACGTCAAATACGGAGACGTCAAAGCTAAAATAACCCTATTGTTGAATTGGCGTCACTTAGCATAGACATGCCTTGCTTGTATCACGAGACCGGGCATTTGATGGCCGTGTTTGCTCACCTAATGAGCATCCGGGAAATGAGAATTGGGCATTCTTTGCAGAAATGCTGTCCTTCCACAGATATTTGGCCCATTATTTCCTCATCCTAAAGAAATTTTTCATTTCAGTAAGATTGAAATCGTTCTGGCTGGGCTATCTTCTTCTTATTTTTCTTTTTCGTTTTTCGTTTATAACATAGCCGTTATTTTTAGAAGTGACTTAAATTACATTTTTTGTATAAGTTTAAGAATTTTTGCAAACTTCATCCAAAAACATAAAAAAGTGCTAATAGAAAAGTAAAAATACATGTTTCTTTATGGGAATTCCGCCCACTGTAGTATAATGAAAACCTATTGATAAACATGGCAAACTTGTACTCAGCTTCAGCGTCTCATTGTGATCGTTATAAGCGGCACGCTACGCGGCAAGCTTCAGCTACAGCGACAGCGTCAGCTTCAGCTACCTATTCTGATCAGGCTTAATTTAGATGTAAATTACTCCAAAACTGAATGCCCGTTCTAGCTTTAAGTTTTCAGGGAACTATACAATTATTTTTGATATCTTCCCTTTTTCACGTGTCTTTTACAGTACTTTTGTAAAAAATTATGGTTTTAAATTATTAAAGAACTTATGATAAAAAGCAAAACGAGCTTATGACTTAGTTAAGACTGTTTTTATAAAAAACAGACACTTAATGCACTTTCAAAATTTTTAAATATCTTACTCTTGTAGATTTTCATAGAATGGCTTAAAATTTATGTGCAACCAAAGTCTTTTCAAAGGAAAACAAAATTTTTAAGCTGCATTCCACAATCTTAGACAATAATTGCTGACAGCTAGCAGGCTTTCCTGCGAAAAAAATTTGCTTTTTTATACGCATTTACACTGAGTAAATGAGTAAATGAATTGAGTTCTGGCAAAAATTTTGCACAAAATTGTTACGTCCTTGAGACTTCCTGTACGCAGCCAGCAAGACTTGATTTTGTTTGTCACATAACATTAGATCAATATTTGTAAATTTTAATCTCATCTTTATTTTTAAAAGTGCTTCGAAAGATCTGTAAAAAAAGGAAATATATGAAGAATTATGTGCCAACTGTTGACCTTATAACTACAAGTAGATTTTAGACTAGACATTCAATTTCGCATCAATTGAAGTTGAAGCAAAAGTGAGATTGTTCATAAATTTGATTTGAAACTTTGACAGGTGACGTGAAATAAACGCACGGTTGTCTTAAACAAAAACTGCCAAAAACCAGGGGTTACAAAAACAAAAATATGTATGAAAAGGGTCGTAAAAATCGGTGAGAAATGGAAATTATTAAATACGCTTTACGTTAATCAACTTATCAAAATGCAAGATTTCACAAAAACACTCAAAATCTTCATCAGTCAAAGAAACAAAAATATTTTAAAAAGAAATAAACTTTTTGCGGCTTTTGAATACATTCCACAACAACCTTCTGTAAAAAAAATATTCTTTTCATTAATTAAAAAGCTAACCGAACGTATCGTTGCCTAAATTTAATATTGAAAAGCGAAAAATTGCAACAATTTAAAATCCTACAAACATTATGATCATATTCTTTTCATTTCATGAGCATTGATTGAAAACAATAACATCAGCTCTAGATGTATTAATGGCACTCTGATTGTAGCAAAACCCATATGCAACCAGTTGGCGGGTTACAATGCTCTTAGGCAAAACGTTGGATACCTAATCCGAATTGACATAAATCTTGGTTGTTAAATTTTAGTTTTATTGACTTAAATTGTATTTACAATTAATAAGTTGAGAATCTCCTTCGATAAAAAATAAAAAAGGGCATTAACCCCTTTTTAAAAACATCGGATTTTTTGCTCAAATATCTTATCACAAGTAGTTTTTATACACGTCTTTATTGCATTTTTCTATTAAAAATTTGGTTTACACTTAAGCCCACCGCCAAAAGTGGGCGTGGAAAACATTTATTCATTTAAGTTTAGAAATAAATGTATTGAAGAAAATATATTGAATAAATACCGTTTATTAGAATGCAAAAGTAATATGATCACGCCTACATGGGGGCGGTTTTAAACCACACTAAACCACAATAAGCAAAGCTATCGCATAACAAATTCTAGCGTCCTACGACAACTTTGCTTTTTCAAGCTATAATGTAAAGTGAAAATTTCAGTGTTTAAATTTTTATTACATTTCTACTGCTTCGGGACCTAGAGAGAACACGTAACAAGTTTCAAGCGCCTAACTCAAATTTTAAGGCCTTAAACTACCAACAGACATATGGAGGGACATGGCTCATTCAACTTACAAACTTGATGTCGATTATATGCCATTAACCCTAAGGGTCTAATCATAGCTATCATCGGATAGCATCATTGGAACAAATCAGTGGAACAATGTCTTCGGTTTTCTGACAAGTTATTCATAGCAATCATTGAAAATTTCTGTCAATGAACTACCTGTCAGTGAGGACTGTTTTTTGCGTAAATGAAGCAGTGATTCTTTACTTGAATTATTAATCTTGTTTCAAACTCCCGCGTTTCTATTTTTGTTGAAACTTTAAGTCTTTAATGTTTTGTCTTTCCATGTTTTAATTGATTAAAGTTCAAAGCAAAAACACTCAATACCAAGGACACAAATAGTATCAACAAACAAGTACATGCATTTGAGGTTGGAGTTGATTAGAGAAAGGAAAATTAACAGAGTTGAGAATAGAAAGAGAATAGAATGCTTTTCAGTGTTACGAATTTGTCCCAAAAACACAAACCAAAATCAGCTGTTCCTTGAAATCGATTTCTGTCAGTGGAATAGTAAAAGCGAGTTTACATAAAAGTCTTAGCACAATTTATGTATTTTTGTTACGGAAAAAATACATAAAAATGAAGCTTCTACAACTCATAAGCTTCATTTTGATACAGACAACATTGTTTGCTCAAACGTCTAAAAACATGAAAATAAATTTTTTAACGATGCAATCCGATGATAGCTATGATTTGACCCTAACCAGTGAGTAAGTGCTACAGTGTGTACGCAGAAGTTACAGTCCGTAAAACAGTCCGTTACAGTCCATCCTATCCCACATTGTAAAATGCTGATGCCATAGTCATTCTTTGACATTTTATAAGTAATGCAAACTTCGAAAAGGGGCGTGGTCCAACCGCCCCTAATTACAAACTATTAATTATAAGATATTTCCAAGTTACACCTTATTGTACGTAAAAATGAAATTTTTTGGTTCAAACTCAATATTTTTGAAAAATCGACCCCTGAAAGGGGGCGTGGTTAAAAACTTTATATGAACGAAATCTGAACGGAAGTATTGTTTACCTAACCTGCTACTTTTTTTGTTTCATGCTTTCCTAAATTAGGCTCAAGGGGAGTCGAAATAAAGTTTTTCTGGAAAATTTTAGGTTTTTCTTCAATTCTGCCTCCAAATGTGGGCGGGGCCCAAAGTCTTGTATGAACAAAATGTGGAACTAAGCGTTTTCTACACAAAATACTAAGCACATGTTTTTCAATTTCGAGCAAAAATACTGAGTAAACTGCATTTGAAAATTTACCCTTAAAATAGATGCCACGCCCACTAGAGGAGGTTTACCAATTAAATTTGTCTTTTTTGTGTCGTATATTCTAAGAGTACGAGAGATGCTCTTCTAATGTACTAAGAGATGCTTAATGTCAAATTTCAGCCTTTTAGAACGTCTTACAGTTTTGAAAAATCTGGAGGTAGTTGCATATTTAGACCGATTGTGGGTGTGTCTTTGGGCAGATTTCAAAAATTTTTACACTTGTACTGCTTCGCATGACATGCGAGTTTCAGAACCCTAGCTCAAAATTTAAGGCCTAAAAACATGTGACATACAGACGGACGGACATGGCTCATTCTATTCAGAATTCGGTCTCGATCATATGCCCTTAAGGTCTTGGGGGTCTACCATTATTATTTCACCGTTTTACAAACTATGTGACAAATTTAATATACCTCCTATCCTATGGGATGGGGTATAAAAAGGTAACCTTCGTAGATTCCACGAACATCGTTTTTTTTTTTTCATTTCTTATATTAAAACCTGAAAAATTAAAAAGTAATAATTCTTTTATAATCGCTCTTATAATTCGCGGTGTGTTTTTACAGCAAAAATTAAGTTCACCCTCACTGATGAGCAATCATAGGCCAATATTATTTTTGCGAAACACACTGGTCAAAAATCTGCAAAAGCTAGAAATAGCTGCTGCAAATGCATTTTTTTCAAGTACTTTTTGGGAAATTATTTAACTTTGTAGAAATCAGTTAATAACTTTTCTTTAGCATCGCAGTTAAATATCACTTCGTCGATTCGACGAATCTGTAACCTGTAACGTCCTGAAAAAAAAATGTTACCTTTCTAGGGTTAAGGAATTGGGGGTCTACGATGTATATTTTACTATGTTACAAACTATGAATCAACCTTAATAAACATACCTCCTACCCTATGGGATGGTGATAAACATCGCAACTAGTGTCATAAAAGATAAAAACTTCCAACAAGAAGCCGTGTGGGTGGACCTTTAATTTAAAATCACGGATTTAAGTACAGGATAAAGGCAGTTTTAGGATTTTATCAATGATTTATTTTTCATTATGTGGGTCTTGTGAGTAAATGGCGCATCTCTAACGCTCTCCTTGTTTATTTTTGGCCCATTTTTCTAAATGGCTGTTGGCAACAATTTTTTTTTTTGTGATGTCTCTGATTCAAATAGTTAAAAGGCGTTTCAAAATATGGTGCCAAGCAGTCAGAGGTAGTGCGTGCTAGTTCCTTAAAGGCCATGTCTAGGGTCTGCTCAAAAATTTAGAAATTACTTTTGGTATCGAACCGTAGTCTGTCCGAAAGACATGATACTATAGCTTTGGTAGCTCATAGCTTCATACTTAAAAAATGGGAACGTTTTGTCTTACAACCAAAAAAGTGTATGTTTTTTTTAACATAATTTATTAAATACAGGAGAATTGTTTCAAGTTGCATAAATTAATTGTTTAGCCTTTTAGAATTTTTCTTCCGACACTAAACGTCATTTCCGGCACGACTATGTACACGTCGGAGTCTGCGTTAATCACTGCAAGGAGCTCGTGAACTCTTGGACTTCAAGCCAAAAAGATCAAATGTATAAAGGCGGAATAACGAACACCGAAGTAGATTCTATTGCGATCACAATTGCCAGATAGTGTAACTTTTTTTTTCAGTTAACTGAATTTTTTACTGATGTCACTGAACATGATTCAGAGAGGCGAATTCATAACGACAAAGTGATCAATAATTGTCTCAACTACAAATACAAGGAAAAATATGGTCTGGAAATACGATCATTCATAGAGTATTGTGACACAAATGACCCACCACCAAAATTTGGTAAGTTGTAAAAGGTGGTTTTCCTGATCATTTAATCGATGATCATCCATGATCATTTAATTTTTAGATTATTTGGAAATTGTCTTCTTTGTCATTGTTGGAACACTGCTATTCCTGTCTGTACTTTCAACAAGCTATGATCGTCAATTAAGGAATAAGACCGCCAAAGCAAGTGGAACAGAGTTCTACCAAAAGCCATTGCCAACGCAATGTATGAAGGCTTATAGTGAAGATTAATGTTTAATTAATTACAAATAACTTCTTTTTTTTAGGGGACACATTGCTTACATCCTTTTCGATTTATCGCAATTATTTCCGCCTCAACAAGCCACCAAAAAGCGATATGGGACGTGATTTTCGATTTATTGAAACCTTTCGATTTTTTGCAACAATATTGATAGTTCTTGGCCATGTTTTGCTTCTGGTGAAAACAGCTCCCACCGTTAATATGGACTTCTTGGAGAAATTATTCTACAAAGTGGAAGTCAATACTATTATAAGTGGAACAGTGATCGTTCAGATTTTCTTCGTTATGACTAGTTTCTTTTTGTGCCTTCATTTCCAACAAGTGTTGGCTCCAAAGAAACCTGCATTTGCCGATTGGTGGAGAATGCTTTTTTTTCGTTACCTGCGGTAATTTAAGATCCTTGTTTTAGAAAGTTTAAATTTCCTTTTTCATTTTCGCAATTTTAGATTGGCGCCATCACTTGGGTTTATGATTCTTTTGAGTGCTTCAATTTTGCCACGTTTACAAGATGGACCAGATTGGAGACATGTGTCAAATGCCGAATATGTCCTCTGTAGGAGAAACTGGTGGTCAAACATGCTGTTTATAAATAACTTTATGATAAAGAAAACTGTACGTATAAAGAGACTGGAGTAATTTCTGCAACATTTTGATGGCATTTTCTTGATTAGTGCCTTCATCAAACCTGGTATATTGCAACAGACTTTCAGCTGTATGCGCTTTTGGCTGGTTTATTAATTTTCATTGCAAGGTAAGTAGGTACCTAAGTTATCCGAAAGAAACTCGAATAAAATTTTTGTTTTTTTTAAAAGCCAGCCATTCCGGATTGTTTTAAAGAAGAGGCTTACGAAAATACTTTAAATTTTTCATAAATATTTAAATTTTTTAAGTGGCGCCCAACACTAATGTGCTTAAAAACTTTCTTCTAGATTTCCGAAAACAAGAAATTACATACTTGGAGGAGGTGTAATCTTATCATTTCTTAATCCAGGTATAATATCGTATGTGCTAAAACTCGATGGAACTCACCAAGAAACACCAGAGTAAGTGACATTTTAAACCTCTTGCACATTTTTGAATTCAAGCTTCTATTCAACCCTTTACAGTTCTTATCGTTATTTGTTCTGGACAGACGCCATAACTTTCTATCAAAGCTATATACCGTTCTATATGAACTTTGGAGGCTTTTTCTTTGGCACAATCGCAGCTCTCATTTACATCAAATATAAGAAGGAAGGAGCGGAAAAGGATCTTAAAGAAAAGAAGAAAACGTGGAATATGATCATATATCTGTTGTTTCCCATTGCATTTTTGATTTTATTCTCTGGAACAATATTCTACCATTACAAGTTCGAAAAACCGTCGATCGTGGTTGCAATTTTCGCTGCTTTGCATCGCAATGTTTGGGCATTAGGCTGCTCTGTGATGATTTTGTTGATGAGCTTGAAATTTGGATGTGAGAAAAAACTGTTAATAACATTAAAAACATTCAAATTGACTGATTTGCTTATACAATTTTAGCTCTGATTTATAAGTTTTCGTCGGTGAAGATGTTCGTGCCTCTAGGACGATTGTCATTTCAGGTTTATTTGATACAGTCTATCGTTATACGTTGTATAGCCGGAGGTCTACGTCAGCCAGTATACGTGAATAACATGATAATGGTAAAACGCATGCTTTTCAAATTAATTGAATTTATTTTTTGTGTTTTTATTATATTTATTGTTTTTTCTTAAGACGACTTTCGTTGTAGCGGCCTTGGGGATTTCATTTGTTTTCGCATTCTTCCTATATATTTTCCTTGAAATGCCTTTAGCAATAATAATTAACACAGCAATGAAAGGAAGTGTTGGTAAGGATTTTTTTTAATTTAAAATTGATTTTAATATAAATAATATTTCTTTAAATTAGCTAAGCCATCGGCAAATTCTGATTCAAATCAGTTGGATGTTAATAATGGGAAATTAGGTTCTGTGAAAGTGACTACCTGAAAGTGCTGACTAAACAATAAGAAAATAAATATTTGTAAATTTTAGAAATAAGTTATTATAATGATTTGAAATAAAATAGTGCATTTGACTCTCATTCCTGCGCAATCTATTCTAAATTTGTAAAGGTCAAATTTTCTGCAGCAGCTTTAGTTTTTGGGTCGTTTACTACTCAATAATACATTTTTTTTTTAACAATCTTACTACGAAAATGGGCGATCAGTAAGTATTGCAATTATTGAATTTTGATTAACAGACTTGTCCCTTGTAAAAGCGGAATTCATGCAATAGTTATGCGAAACTGGATTGGCATTGAGCTCCATATCAACATGATCGGCTGCACTAAAACATCATCACTGTATGCGAAAGTGTTTAAAATCCTTCAAGCATCTTAATTTTTTGTCAAACTTATACTGTCCGTCTGTCTTGCGGTCAAAATGTAGGCGTCTCAGTAGCTTACGACAAGACGGTGATGATGCTTCTCAAAGGAAGATTATCGGCGAATCGTCATCCATCAGTTAGGTCGGAAGGTGTGACCCTCAGATATGGTGCTGAAGTGAGATATCTGGGAGTCACAATTAGTGAAAGGATGAACTTTTTACCTCACCTAGAGAAGGTGAGGGAAAAGCTCATTAGTTCGGTAGGACGGGTTAGACGTATTCTTCCTGAGTAGACGCGCTATACGCATAGTATACAATGGTCTATTTGTATCGTGTGCATCGTATGCTGCTTGGGCAGACATACTTAATAGGGATAGGGGTAGGCAGAAAGTATCATGCTGCTTGGCTGCTTGCCGGTCTGTCGAACTGTGTCCACGGATGCTTTGCAAGTGTTGTTAGGGGTTCCTCCGCTTGACTTGGAGGTAAGGCGTCGTAGCACTGCCTTCAGGTTAAGAGGACGCATTCCTCTTACATCATCAGACCTGGTAAGCAGTGAAGCAGTTATGGACATGGGTAGGAGTGAGTGGCAGGCTGTGTTATTTGATACTGTTCATAGGGATTGGCAGAATAGGTGGGATGAAAGCGAGTCAGGTAGAGTTACCTATAACTATCTTCCAAATGTTGTATCAGCAGTTAGACGTATTGAGTATGACTTTTCACTTTACATGGGATTCCTTTTGACTGGGCATGATTCTTTAAATGCATTTTTGCATAAGAGAGCCTTGTCTGGTACGGAGCAATGCTCATGTGGAGCAGTTAGGGAGGACTGTATGTATGTCTTGTGTTCTTGTCCGCTTTACGCTGATATAAGGGATCTTCCTTCTATGGGTGTGAGGTGGTCTGGCGACGCATGGGATGCCAGTTCATTTATGTTTTCTAGGGATAGTTTGGTTTGCTTCCGCAGTTTTTCTAAAGACGTATTTCGAAGGAGGAGCATAGTGCATGATTGGTAAGTTGTAGGTAGTCTTAGAAGGATTCTACTTTTCAGAAGCAATCCTAATGGAATTGCAGTCCCTCCTCGTGCGTATGGTTGCCAGGCCACGGACATTTAAGGCAGCCCATCTGGAAGTGACCTTTACGGTTGCCAAGCTCCACCGGAAGCTATATTTTGGTACCATGGGAGCCAGACTGCCCAGGCTAGGTCGATTTATGCTGGTGCTTTGTCTCCAGTTGGCTTGGCTCATTTCTGTCTATGGGAGCATCATGGTGGCTGTGGTTACCCAAAATCGCGGGAAAGTTTGCTGAGAAGTCCTGCCTTCGGGCCCCGGGCTTCTAGACCGGAAGAGGTGTTGATAGGCCTCGCTCTAGCAAGGAGGAAGCGCACGCCTTAAACGTGACTTAATATTGCACTGGATGACTTCTTGTGCTGGAGAGTGCAAGAAAGATCCCGGGGTGGGTAAACGCTTTTCTTTAGCATCACTTTGTGGAATTGCCCAACGTGAGATTAAGCCTAAGAGGCAGCTGCTCACGTTAAACGTTTTCATTTCTGTTCGTCTGTCTGTATGTGAGATCTTTTGGTCTTATTTTCTTATCTTTTGGTGATCTTATTTTTCACAGAAAAAGTAAAAATAACTTTAAATAACGCTATACACTAATTCGCATTTGTGTATAGTAATTGTGGGAAGAAACTGTTGACTGAACCAAAACTAGATCTACCACATCATCGACCATACCCTTTTTTACCTACGGATGGTGGCCTCACATGCGGGAGCGGCATATGTATGTTAAATTTATCATTTTTAAATATGCATAAAATTTCATAAATTTTTTTGCATATTTAAAAATTTTTTTGGGGCGTTTTTTGATTAATTTAATGTGATTTTTTATTTGGAAAAAAATATTTTAAAAAATGTTGCATTTTGTGAAATTTTATGTTGCAAAAGTATTAAAATTGAAAAATTACCCAAAAAAAATGAAATAAGGCCCAAATTCTACACATTTTTCGTTGTTGTTGCCTTACGCGAACATTTTTGTGGCAATTTTTAATTTTTGGTTTGGGCCATTTTTCATTGGGACCGAATTTTATGTAACGCATTTGCTTAGTTCGATGTTCCTGATCCATGGAGGAGGGTTTCAACCTGGTTCACAGTGGCCTTCCATCCTCTGCGATTGTGAGCACGCTGTGCCAGGCCTAGCGCTCTGGCATCCGCGATGAATTGGTTTTTACAACGGAAGCTCCGTCTATTTTGAGGGGGCGTTATTAGGAACAAACTGCTTTTCAGAATTGATTTTCCGCTTTTGACGCTTTTCCCCATGATTCTAACGAAAATAGAATTAGATGATTTTGTTTTAAGCCCTCAATTCACCGCCCATAATTGGCATAAAATGTATCAATTCAGGCCGATAAACTTCATAATTTGATGTTATAGGATAAAATAGAGTAAGGTTGGTTACAGACGAACTCTTGGACTTACGCACCTGTCTTTTTTTTTTAAATTGAACGATTCTGAACGATGATGCTTGCTTTCAACACGATTATGGTGCCACAGAAGCAACCGATTAATCAATTTACTGTACGCAGATTGAAGATCGCATTAGATCGTTAGAGTAAAAGTTAATTGACTTCGAAGAGTAAGACCTGCTGCAAATCACTCTCGAAGTGTGGGTGAGTGACAGAAGACATACCCGATAAGACAATCAGTTCCATATGTGCCCCAACTTCAAGAAAGACATCTCGAGGCATATTCTTGTTGAATGTCGCATATGAGATCCTATCAAAAGTGTACTGTGTGAATACTCCAAGCCTATCTTCCTATCTTTACTAGCACTGGTACGTGCTTCCGGCCGGCCGGCAGATCGACCTAAACCAGATCTTCACACTAGGATAAATCCTAGAAAAGACTAATAGCTGGAACACAATGAGTACCTGTGTCTGTGTCTCGCAGTTCAGCTTACGGCAACACGTATATAGCGACACAATGCGTATCTCGCTGTGTCTCTGATTTTAGGTAAAAAATGTGGCGAGAAACAGACACAGACACACATTGTGTCCGGCTTGTAATGAATTTCAAATCTAGACATGTAATTTCTTCAGACTTTGAAACCGCATATGACGGCATTCATCCTCAGAAGCTCTACCCGGCGATGGCCGAATTCAAGATCCTGGCAAAACTGTACCGTGTAAAATTAGAACATACGTGGCGAAATGTGCAGTTTTGAAACAACTCCTCGGAACTGTTTCAAACATGAACCGGATCTCGGCAAGGGGATGCTGTGTCATGTGCATTCAATAACAATCATCATCATCATCATTTTCGAATGCCGCTTATCATTTAAACGGAGCGACGGTGGATAAATGGTCTTTCCATCGTTCCCGATCCTCCGCCACCAACTCAAGAGACTCCGGCGCAATCCCCAGGCGGGACTCAGAGAGGTTCTTTACCTGATCCCACCACCTGTTTCTTGGCCTACCAGGGGGCGACGCGCTCGCACTCGGCTAGCATGACCTGTCTAGGAAGCTTGTCAGGGGGCATGCGAAAAACATGTCCAAACCATCGAAGAATCGATCGCTCCACTCGGAGAAGTAGCTGCTCAACATTAAGATTCCCACGAATACTCACGCTATCCCTTAGAGTAACACCAGCAACGCATCTCAGGAATCTCATTTCGGCAGCTTGAACCCGCGATCTAACTCTTTCGGTCATTACCCAAATTTCATGACCATAGATGAGGGTCGGAACGAACACTGAATTGAAAACTGAGATCTTTGCTTTCACTCCAAGCTCAGCTTTCCTGATGACCGGCCGGCGCAGTTCCTTTATTATTGTTCCAGCTAAAGGAACTGCGCAGGCCGGTCATCATTCAATATCAATAACAATTTCAATATCAATTTCAAATTCAATTTCAATTACAATTTCAATTTCAATTTCAATTTTAATTTCAATTTCAATTTCAATTTCAATTTCAATTTCGATGTTAGTTTTCAATTTCAATTTCAAATTCAATTTCAATTACAATTTCAATTTCAATTTTAATTTCAATTTCAATTTCAATTTCAATTTCAATTTCAATTTCAATTTCGATGTCAGTTTTCAATTTCAATTTCAATGTCAATTTTGATTTCAGTTTCACGTCCCAGTCGTGCCGTGACAGAGGTTTTTACAGTAATTGAAGAACAGGCGAAATAAGTTGGTCTTGAAGTAAATGCGGGTAAGACTGGACCAGGGCTGCCATTTCGAATTTTCGATTAGGAGCATCCAAATGTTTTGAGGGGAGTATTTCATGCTTGAAAGGAGTATGCAAAATAAAACATCTATTTTTTTTTAAACAATAAAGTTTTTTATTTTGTACTCATTTGTACTTTGTACAATTTAAGTTCAATTATGAAATTATAATTTATTAGATGCAATTAATAAATACGTCCATAGTTTACGGTTCACCCACAGTTTAACATAAATAAAAAACATTAACGAAAACTTTAAAAAAATTATGTTTAATCACATTATTTGTGAGGTCTAACATCTCGAAAACTCAAGTTTATATTTACAAAAATTAAAAAACTCCGCAAAAGTCTTATTTCAATGTTGCAATCAAGAAAAAATCCTCATTAAGTGAGGATATAATTTGGGTTGTGTAACGTTTATATTTACTTTCCAAAAATTATTTTCGAGGTTTCCATTTTGATGTCCATACATTTTTGAAAATGACATTCACTGTCGGAACAGCTAAATAATTTCTGTTTTTGGTTTTCATTAAAAACAACTTCAAAAAATCCTTTCAGCATTCGCACTACTGTGAAGTAGGTTAAGAAATACGAGCTCATAAATTTGTCTACTTCTTTGAATATAGGCTAATCAACCACATTTTTGGTTTATAACATAATACGCCTCTACGTAAAAGAACATATCTCTAGAAAAATGAGGTGAAAATGATTAAAACATAAAAGTGAGTTTATCAAAATTTAAATAAAATAAAAATACGAAGAAGATAAAATAAATCTTTAAATATTTTTCAGGGGAGTAAAATTGAAGAGAGCGGAGTATGAGAGTACGGAAAATTAGGGGGAGTACAAATACTCCCTTAGTAGTACTTTCGGCAACCCTGGACTAGACACATACCTACATGTTATCCACAAACGAACATTCGTTCGCAGTTCAGGACAAAATTCACTGGTGATAGCAACATCTTCGGGGAATTTAAGGAGTAAATATACCTTCGAGCAAACATCAACTTAATAGCCGACACCTTACTGTAGATTAGTCGAAGAATACCCCCAGAAAATTCAATCCATTTGGTTAAACAAACGGGTTTAAAACTCCACCCATGGAAGACAATGTGCAAGTTCTACAAATCACTTTTTTGGCAGTTCTGCTTAATGGAGAAGGAGAAAATATACTTGGCTCTTTGGGGTTAAATTTGGGGTTAAAAAATTCAAAGGCAAATTTATGGTCCCGAATTCCATGTGCTGTATCCAGATGTGGATGTAGTTAGAAAAACCAAAAAACGAAAACTTCCCTTACATTGGCTCGGTCACATCCAGAGGATGGAAAACAACTATTCAGCCAAGAGGGTCTTCGAATTTATGCCCCAGGTTGCGACCGACCAGGAAGACCGAACCTACATTTTAAGGACCAAGCCATCGCAGAAGCTAGAGCACTTGTTGTGTGCAATTGGAAGCAGCGTACCCAGGCTCGCATAGTAAGGCTTCTCTGTCTATATGGAAGATATCCGCCATGGGTCGGGGCCCTATAAGTGGTTCAGTATAGTAAGGTATGTGCAAATAACCCAGCGTTAATTCAGGGTCATCAGACAACATCAAAACTGAAATCGCCACTTATTCTTAAAAAAATCTTATGCATAGTTTTTTTACTTTATTTCAATTAAAACAATTTAAATTTAAAAACATACAATTCTGAGGTTTCTATATAAGCAATTTAATGGTATCGTTAGTCTATTAAATCATCAAAAATGTAATCTTTGAGTCAAATGGTTTATTTTTTTTTAGAATGTTAATACAAAAATGTTTTTACTTAGATCTATTCAAAAGCTCCCCTCCAGGCTGAAGCTTCTGGTTTTATTACAAATTTAATTCAAAGCACAAGTGACTTCAAACTTACAATGTTTTATCGTTGGCTTAAGCAAAATAAAAGGTTTTAAATATTTAACTGTTTCCCTAGTTTGTAGCTTTAACCTGGAGATAGCGGCTTCTATGACATTTTTATTTCATAAACTTCGAAAAAAAACGAAAATCGAAGAAAAAAAAGAAATCAAAATTATATTGAATGTCCCTAATAATAATAAAGAATAAGAAAAGAAAAACATAATTATACATGAAACAATGTTTATTTATGCTTTTCGGTATTTGATATAATGGTTTTATTCCAAAGGCCTATATTTTTATCAGTAATAAGAATTCGCATTTTTTCAACTACGTTAAGTTAACTTCCAATAAATTAAGTCTCTGTTTTCTGTGAAAGAACACAAGTCTTCATGAAAATATATTAACTTTTATCACCAATAGGCCGTATTTTAAATGTTTTGTAGCTTAAACACTCATTTTTCAACACTGCTCGATCAGAAACTAAATGATTAGAATTGGGATCAGGTATGTGGGTACTCTTACTCTACAACTAACCCAATCGTTAACTACTTTTTTTTTTTTACGCAATGAACTTCCTGAACCATCATTAAGAAACGACCCGATTCACCCCAAATAAGGTTTCTTGGCTACAAAATGTGGCTAACTACATCAACCATAGAAGAAACTTATGTCGCATTGTGCTTAACTTGACAACCGTCATCTATTAGGTCAAAGAGTTTCATACCAAAACGAAACACACTTGAACTCAATGTGTACATTAATTTAATTTTTGTTTTTTAAAACTGGGTTTTATTTCTAATTGAGATTTGAGGTTGAGCGTCAGTAATGAACTTGTCGCAAACAATGTATAACTCAAGTTCCTATTCATTTTTGAATTAAGTTGTGCTCATAGTGGAAAGATTGATTAAACGAAGAACTTGATGCAAAAAAAGTGAAGTGGTTTAGAAATTAAATAGTTACTAATAATAAAAAAAAAATTCAACAATGAAACTCCTTATTTTTACCCTCTTGGTTATGCTGCCCTTAGGCATATTATGTCAATTTGAACGTAAGTTTAAATAAAACTGAGCCTTAAATATTTGAAAAAAGTGCGTATTATTAAATAAAATTTGCGTAGTGACAACCTATAGGAAAATGCCTCCTCTATACATTTTGGACGATTATGATGAATGTTTAGCAAGCCGAAAACGATCAAACTATTGCTCAATAATTGGAGAGATCATTCCAAATGCAACTTCTCCTCTATGGAATCAAATTGCTGTAAGTAAAGTCCATTTGTTTTGTTTTTTAGTTAAAAAACAACCTTCAAAGATATGATAAAGGCTTAGAAAATTAGGAATAACTGTCTTTAATTTGTCATATGAATAATGAGTGCAAGAAATATCAGCTATAACTTATGAAAAGGGAAATCGGCCGACAAATAATGAAAAAACCCATTTGCCATAGGGGTCGCTTTTGCAGAGCGACCCCTATGGCAAAGAAGTGAAAAATTACAACAATCAATAGAGTTATTGTGTTTAAAATGATTAAAATCGAATTTATCGCGCCCTATCGAGTAAGAGTATCGCGATATCGAGTAAGAGTATCGCGATATCGAGTAAGAGTATCGCACCCTCTTTATCAAGTAACTTTAAAAAGGAAAAACATTATATTCTTAACATGCGCTTTGAAGTCAAAAGCTGATAGTCTTAAAGGAAAGCCTACAGCAGATAACTAAAAAAAGGGATGCTATTTAAAAGGCCTATTTAAAAAGGCGATGTTAAGTTGCAAAGACTGGTAAATTTTATAAGTTTTAAGGCTTTCGCGGTTGCTTATTGACATGACAAAAACTTTTCGGATGAACTGCGTTACTACCGCGTTACGAACCAATACTAGACTCACCCCGCTCACTCCTAATATGCACGGCTGGGGTAGAGTACGATAATTACGGCGCCAAAAAAACTTTAACATCTTCTTACAGAGCGGTCAAAAGCAAACACTTTTACTATTTGGGGTCTATATTGACCCGTTTAGGAGATGGGGGCATTTTAAGAAAAAACTGACTTCAAATAAAAAAGAAAAGTATTCAAAAACAACGGCAACACTTACGTTAAATAACTTTATCGGCTTTAAAAGCTTGAAACCTGTTATCTTATGCTAAATAGTTTTGGAAAAGTTAATTTTGTAAACTGAAAAATTGAAAAACTCAAAATTTTGATAATAAAGCAGCCGATTCGCATTATTTTCTGTTTCGCCAAGTGCCAAATATTTGCGCATCCTGATTCCGAATATGTTTCGGAAATATGTCGGACTCAAATATTTTAGTATTTTTTAGTTTAGTATTCTAGCATATTTTAATATTTTTTTAAACTTAAAAAAATGTTTTAAACTTTTCTTAATCAAAGTTTTGAGTTTGCATGTCAAAGACACACTGATACATCAGTTAACGGCTTAGATAACATCCACAAAAACAGGGTGTTAAGCGGCACGCCTTATAACGAGTCAATGTTTTCCATACAAATAAAAAAAAACGTTTTAGATTAGTTTCACATCTTTAAAAACTAACCCCAACATTTTATAAAAAAAACTTGCAAGAAAACATTTTTGTGGGGCGTGCAGGTTTTTTTTGGCATTAAACAGAAGATAAAATACGACAGTGAGAAAAATGCGTGTTTTATCTATCAAAGGGCTTAAATGACTTTAGAATAATTCAAGGAATTTCATAGCCCTTCAAATGGTTTCTCAAAAGGTGCCGAAAAATTACACAAACGTCCATAAAAGCATCAAAAACTTCAACAATTTTCTGTGTCTGTCGCTCCCATAAAATCTTATTTTCCTCAAATTTGTCGCTTCTGTAAGAAGGCCCTAAATAAGCCTTAAATTGCTGAAGTTAGGTACGCACAAAGCTCGTGCAATCCCTTGGATTGTATATTTTTGGCTCGTATATTTTTTCCACAACAACAAATGGTCGCAAATTTGTCGGTAGCATTGTTTATATAAAAGTCTTCTTAATCTTTAATCTGTCAAAGTTAGGCTTTTGACAGTAGTACATCTCAAATATCAAAAATTAAAGCTGCTGTAGTGAAAGGCTGTATAAAGAGCGGCTGTATAGCGCAGGTATGAGTAATTAAATTTTAATTCTGTATTAATGGACAGGTTTTTAGCTTTCCAAAGTGGTATAGTTCTTTATTGTGAGTGTTGTTGTTATTTTTAAATATCTTTTTAAGGCATTTTTTTGTTGGCTTAAATTGTACCTTCTTCCTTAACTGGACTAGGTAGACCAGCTCTTCCATAGAAAAACAAGTAATTAAGTCTGTAACGAACCAAATTTACACCAAATTGTCTGTACACCAAATTTAAATTTTTTTGGTCTGTTTCATATACTGAATGTCAACTATTTGTATTGGCCACGCCCCTAAAAAAGGGCGTAGGCTGAAAATTAAAATCCCGAGAAAATGCGTTAAAAGCGAATAATAATACTTAAAAAACAGTTTTTTCCCAAAAACGCCCCCTAAAAGTGGGCGGAGCTCAATGCTTTGTATGCAACAAACTTAGCAAATGGCAATATCTTCAATATTTGTGATATAATATTTTTTCAATTTAGAATGAATTTCCCGAGAAATCAGGTTTTCAAAGATTTCAGATGTTAAAAGTGGGCATGGTCAATAGAGTGGGCGGTCCAATTTTTGTCTAATTAAAGGCTATTGGTCGATATTGCTCTCTTCCAAAATTTGAGTTCATATGTTTTGTCTATCTTGACCAAAAGGCATTTTAAAATAAAATGTAAATTTGAGGATGTCTGACATTCGAGCCAATTGGGGGCGTGGCTGTGGGTGGATCTACTCAATTTTCCTATTTTGCCTGTGCAAAATGAGAACCAAGCAACGCTGCAAGTTTCAGTTTCCTAGCTCAATTTTAAAGACCTAAAAAGTGCATACATACGGACAGACGGTCGGACATGGCTTAATCGACTTACCTGTCGGTCTTGATCATATCTCTAAAATGTCTTAGGGGTCTATGGTGATTATTTCAATGTGTTGCAAACTATGCATTAAAATTAATATACCCTCGGTCGGGTATAAACAGCTTATTTTTGACCTTACAAAAAACCGGTCAGTCGCTGGATGTACACCTTATAATTTAGTACAAAACTTATGTAAAACTACGAAGGTTATCGACGCCATGCCAGCCTCACAGAAATGTTTTTTTCCCATTTCGAGCTTAACACGAATAATCTCGAATAAAAGTTTATGTTAAAAGTTATAAATGCTTACTGCAAAAACTAACTGCGCCCAATAATGACAGACACATGTTTAATGGTGAATATTCACGTGAAGCCCGTTCGACGTTAACTTTTTTCTTTTGTTGTAACATAGACAACATTTTACTCAGGAGTCAGGACTATGTGGCGTTCACCCTTTTGAACCCTTTTGACGCAACCACCAGAGGTACAAAAGTCCGTTCAACTTCTCGCATACGCAGACGACATAATCGGTAGAACAAAGCGTGATGTCAGTGAAGCCTTCGTGAGTATTGGGACGGAAGCGGCGAATATGGGTTTAGTAGTCAACGAGGGCAAAACTAAGTATATGCTGTCATCAAGAAAAGACACCCAGCACCGACGTCTTGGACAAAACATCACCATCGACAGTTATAACTTTGAGGTAGTTAGGGACTTTGTCTACCTGAGTTCCGCTATCAATTCAGACAATGACACCAGCGCTGAAATCAAACGAAGGATAACTCTTGCCAATCGCTGTTTCTTTGGGCTAAGAAGGCAATTGAGTAGCAAAGCCCTCTCTCGAGCAACTAAAGTGTCCATGTATAAGACCCTCATCATCCCAGTCCTGCTTTACGGTGCAGAAGCATCGACCCTGTCAAAGGCGGATGAAAACACTTAAGGCTGCTTCGAGAGGAAAATTCTTCGGACGATTTACGGTCCCGTCTGCATAGACGGAGAGTGAAGGAGGAGATATAACATCGAACTGTACGGGCTGTACAGCGATACCGACCTAGCCAAAAGAGTCAAAACACAACGTCTACGATGGCTGATTCATCTAGAGCGGATGGACACCAACGCCTCGGCCTGGAAAATCTTCGAATCCACCCCGCGGGGACGTCGCCCTAGAGGAGCACCGAGACTCAGGTGGCGCACGCAAGTGGAAGGGGACCTCAGCCAACTTCGCGTGCGAAACTGGAGACGGCTAGCTAGAGACAGAGCTGGCTGGCGAAGCTGGTTGGCTGAGGCCCAGGTTCACCCCGGACTGTAGCGCCACTTAAGTAAGTAAGCGTATCCAACCACACGTTGGTTAGAAAGACATTTAAATTGCGCCATATCACCCGACTTTAAGAAAGATGAAAGAGCATGATTTTAGTAGCTTTCGGCAGCAATCCCCAAGAGTAATTCATGGTCTCCCACAGGTTATAAAAACTTTCTACAAGTTCCTTAGTCTTATTAATTTAGGCTGGATTAACCGTTTCATGTTTTAATACATTTTACTAGACCCCAAGACTTTCCGAATTTTTTAATATCAGAATTTTCGCGACAGTAGGAGGAGGTTAAATATTAGAACAAAACGTTTGAAATAAAATATGTCACAACCGCACACCGCAGAGCGAAGCCCGACAAACAAAAACGAAGCTATCACTTTCATATTCATATCTAATTACATTTTCTATTCTAGGACTTTACTGCAGATACCAGGCGTCATTTTCGTCACGATCAAATTCAGTTTGGACTTTGCTTAAATCCTTGCGTAGAACTTATGAAAAACTTGAGTGCAAGTCAAAAAGATGAACTGTATACTGGAAGGATCACAGACACAGAGGTTTTAATTTGATATGATTTTTTCAAGTAGTTTGTTTTAAGTCATAATATTTTTTTTTTTTTAAGGTGGAGGAATTTTTCTCATCCATTAACAAGCGGGAATCGGACACACTACAGCTTTACGAGAAAGACATTAATAATTGTCTCAATTACAGGTTTGAAAAGAAGTATTCTTTAAAAGTGCGAACCTTCACTCAATACTGTGTTACGAACGATCCTCCTCCAAAATATGGTAAGATAAAATTTTAGATAACCAAAACATGTTTTTCTTCAGACATTTTTTGTTTCTGAAGATTTTTTGGAGATTGGCTTTATGGTCCTGATTGGAACACTTTTATTTCTGAGTATCCTCTCTTCGAACTACGATCGACAATTGAAGAACAAACAGTCTTCGAACATGCAGGGAACGGAGTTCTATCAAAAGCCTTTGAAGGCACAATGTATGGGTTTATAAAAAAAAACATAACTAGTCAGCTGTGTATTATTTAAATGTATGTCTTTTCAGGGGACAGTTATCTGACTGCGTTTTCAATATTCCGCAACTATTACCACCTATGCAAACAATCGACAAGTGCTACAGCACGCGACTTTAGATTTTTGGAAGCTTATCGATTTTTTTCCACGATGATAGTGGTTTTGGCCCATGTGACCCTTGTCATCAAGTCAATGGCTGTCATTAACGCAGATTTTGTGGAAAAAATTTTCCACAAGACCTCGTCGAATTTGTTGATTAATGGCACCGTCATCATCCAGATTTTCTTTGTAATGAGCAGCTTCTTGTTGTGTTTCAATTTCCAGCAGTCCATGGCCTCAAAGAACCCAGGACTGCTGGCTTGGGGATTTATGATTCGTAATCGTTACTTGAGGTTCGTTCAAGACACCATATTAAAATTATGAAATTTTATTTTTTTTCGAATAATTACAGACTAGTACCATCGGTCGGGTTTATGATCCTTTTGAGTGCAACAGTGCTTCCACGGTTTCAAGATGGTCCATCTTGGAGAAATACAGTAATGGCTGAGTATGTCTTTTGCAGGGAAAGCTGGTGGAAAAATTTGTTGTTCATCAACAACTTTGACTTAAAGAAAACTGTTTGTACTTAAAGGAGTTTGTCTTATCTCGCGTTTAACTCGATGCTTTGACTTTTTTTAGTGTCTCCAACAAACCTGGTATCTGGCGACTGACTTTCAGCTATACGTTTTGTTGGCTGCTGTGCTCATATTTGTTGCAAGGTAAGCAAACTTAAGATATATTTTTGTGTGTTTTAGATAGTTGAGTCAGCTCTTAATAAACTCAATAAAAATATGGGCATTTTATCATTATCATTTTAATATTTAATACCCACACATTTTCGGACTGCGATACTCCTTTAGTAGCGCTTTAGCGTTAGCGGAGGCTTGAAAGAAATTCAATAGATACTTCGGCTTCAATCTCGCTTCTGAAGTTGTTAATGATATAAGATGCTAAAAAAATTCGAAGTTTAAACACTTTAACAGCAAAGGTGATTCTTGCTGTAAATTTTGGTCTCCTCTCCAAGCTTTATGACATCAAATTACATCAACTATTTTTTTAAGTTCTGACTCACCTATTGCGAAATATTGCACCTCGACAAAGGAGATCGTGTAAGCTGTGAGCGTCATGTTAAGGCAGTTCCACCTTCCGTCCGATTTTTTTTGATAACGCTGCTATAGCAGGAGAAAACTTTACGTCTTTCTTACTCAATTGTTCTCTGAAGAATAAGTTCTGTCAAATACGATTTAGAGCTAGACATTCACATGATATGTTCAGCACATTCATCTTCTTCAAGACAAAGTCGACAATCTGGAGAGGCGACTATCTCGATTTTAAAGAATATATCTTTGCTGGTGGTGTCCTGTTAGCTATCCTAAAAGGTTTTTAATATTATACCTATTTAGATTTGGCCTTCTCTTGGAACTTTTGGCGAAGGGCTGGCTTGTCTGTCTGAGACCTAGGGTATCCACTCATTACGAGATGCATCTTGCCTTTTTTCAGCTTAGGGTGAAATTTTTAGTTACAGAAGATGGCAGAGATCTTGACCTCCATCCGATATCATTTTTCGTGGTAGTCTATAGAAAACTTTTTTAATATCGACCGTTGCCATATGCAGACTTTTAAGGACATCACCATGTTGTGATTCTTATACTTTAGATTGTTTCACAACAAGCTGGCCGTAAGCATTGTTGATGAACTTTGACAAACAAATCTGCTCAGCATTTTTCCTCCTCTTAGCGGCAGTCTTGGAGATGGTAACGCCTTACTCAAGGTGTTTGCCGAAGTCCTGTGTGGCCTGGTGTGTATCAGAAGTCGAAGCTTTTCTCCAATTTGCGATGCAGCCCTTCATTATCTTTGCTTGAACCTGGGCTCTGCTTATTAGCAAGACCACTGTGTTGTCTATATTCAAATCCCAAAAGAAGCTTAAGAAGATCTCTATTGTTCGAGGAGCACTTCTTCCTGCCTTGAGTGACGATTTCTTTTCACTAATCACCAGTTTCACATCATCTGTACAAAATCTGTACAGTACATAACAAAATATTTTCTAGGCGAAATCGGCGCAATTTAAAAGGTATCTAAATTTATTAGCCACAATTTTTGCCAACCATATGCTGCAGACGAGTTGTCGTAACCATCTCACATCGCCAGCCGATTCGAAGGGCTTGCTAGCTAGGTCTTCAATTTTGGCAGCTTTAATTGTTTTTAATTTAAACGCTGGTTTATTTAGTTTATTTTAGTTTATTTAGTTAGACTTAGCTTATAAGTTTGATTCGTTGATTTGTCATCGACGCGAGTTCGCAGAAATTGTGTTTTCAAAACCCCAATTATGAAATTGGGGTTACACATCAATTTCACATGTCTCATATTTCAAATTTCATTTTCACCCCAATTATTATTATTATTAAGTTGGGTTTTGCACTGCGACCTGTTGGTCAATTATACCCCCTACTAAGCCTTGGAGAGGTTACTTCCCTCAAAGGAGCTCCCCTTATATTATAATTCATTACTAAATTATACCAAGGGGATGTGCTTCTGTTTGGCCTTAGCTGAAAGAACTCAAACTTATAGCACATTCTCTAGTCCATTCACGTAGGAATCTGAGAATGAGAAGTGGGTCCAAGGTGGGTATCTCTCTGTCTGGCATCTGGTATTGACCCAGACATTTCATTCTCTTGTGGTTCAGAGCCCCACAGGATTGCAAAATGTGTTCCGGAGTTTCGCTAGCCTCATCACAAAATCTGCAAGAGGGTTCCTCCGTTACACCAATATTCCTTAAGTGTTCCCCGAGCTTACAATCCTCCTTAGGAACCCTGTCAGAATGCGTAGATTATTTTTACTAAGGCCGATGCATGCTTTGAATCTTCTCTGGTTATAGTTCCCTAGAAGTTTCTTTGCTTGCCTAAGACCTTGAAGGCTTTCCCAAATCTTAGCTCGGCTTGCCTTCTCTGTTTTCCTGAATTCTTCCTTGAGTGTGTGTTCCCTATCCCGCAGAAAGGTTCAGGTCCTATGAAGGGTTCTGCTGCTCCTCGTCTTGCCAAGGAGTCCGCTGCTTCGTTCCCCTCTATTCGAACATGGCCAGGTACCCAGTACAGGGTCACTTTATTGACCTTACCCAGATCATTAAGCTTGTGTAGGCAGTCCCATACAAGTGAAACCTGACTATCTGGGCCTTTAGCGCCTTCATGGCTGCCTGGCTGTCGGGCATTATTGCTATGTCGTAATTCCTGCAATTTCTGTCAAGAATGAATTGAACACATCTGTCTATAGCGTATATTTCCGCTTGGAAGATGCTGGTGTATTAACGTATGGATTCGAAGTATTTTGTTCTTGGTCCAAATACTCCTGCACCAGTTCCATCATCAGTTTTTGACCCATCTGTGTACCATTTGATGGTGCTGTTGCTCAGTCTATATGTTGTGGATTCATTGCTCCAGCTCTTTTTGGTGCTGAGCTTCACGATGAAGTTATTTTCGAAGCTAAACCTCCTCAAACTGTCATCCTTAGGGATAGCCAGAAGGGGGAGTTTATCGAGAAGTGCGTCAAATTCCTTCGACCCAATGCACCTCTCCCTCCCAGTCCCCTCTTTAGCCATCCTGAGGATCGTTTTCCTAGCCGTTTCCTCAACCATGATGTGTAGTGGTGTCAGTTCTAAAAGTACTTCAATGGCTGCGGTCGCACACGTTCGCATAGCTCCGGTTATGCAGAGGCATGCCAGTCTTTGCACTCTGTTAAGTGTTTCTCTCGTTGTGCTCAGGCTTGTTCGTTTTGCCCATGCTACTGCTCCGTTAGTGAACATCGGTCTCACTATGGTAGTGTACATCCTTCTTATGATGTTCGGGCTGCATCCTCAAGACTTACCCGCAAGGCTCCTGCATATCATAACACCACGAGTAGCTTTTCTTTTCAAAATTTTCGCCCCAAAATGAAATTTGAGATGTGAGAAATGTGTACTTGCTGACTTGCTGTGTATTGGACGTAGTGTCGTCCACACTGTGCTTTTCATCATGGATGATCACGTCTTACCGTCACGTTGATATCGTAAGGAGAAAAGCGAAACGGTGGTAAAATTTCTGCTTTAGATCGGTCTTGAGCCTTTGTGGCTGCACATGGTTTATTGCAGCGCAACCAAACGAAAACGAAAACCATCTGCAGCTAAATGCCAGTCGTATGAAAAAACGAGTATCGTTAAAACTTAAACTATTTTCGTTTTACCCAGTCGCGTATGCATGAAAACGATAATAATTTTACAAAACAGGGCCCGGATCGTAATGTGAAACAAAGGAGGAGCCCTAAGGAAAAGTTTCTCTTCGGCTTATCGCACACACGATACTTTTAGTCATGCAACGATTTGATTGCCTTTTTGTGCCATATGAGCTTTAGTGGGAATGCGCACGCGCAACCGACACGAATCAACCGACACGAATTTGTTGTCATAAATGATTTTTTTAACACATGCAGCTTTGTTTTTGAATGCTGTCATGAAACTCTTTAATTTCTTTCACTTCGGCGACATTTAGCAGTTAAATATTTCAACAGGTTTTGTGTGTAGGTCGTTTTTCGAATTCAAGAAGTTGCTTATGTAAACGCCACTTTCGTGGATTATGAGTAAACTATGGATGCTTTAAAAAATTGCTTGTGTACGATAAGCCTTAAGAATTATTTTAATTCGTTTGGAGACAATTTCATAATTTCTTTGTCTTTTTAGATTCCCTAAAACAAAGAACTATGTTCTTGGTGGAGGTGTTGTCCTGTCATGTGTGATAACGGGTATGGTTACCTATTTTCTGAAACTAAATGGAATCCATCAAGAGACAGCAAAGTAAGTTGGATTTTTCAATTAAAAAAAAAACAAATAGTTCCAAAGTTATTTCTTTTCTCTTATTTAGTTCTTATCGCTGGTTGTTTTGGAACGATGGTGCTACTATGTACGAAGGTTATATTCCTTTCTACATGAACTTGGGTGGATTTTTCTCTGGCACAATCGCAGCACTGATTTATATAAAATATAAAAATGAAGGCCTAGACCTAAAGGGAAAGAAATCAAAGCTCAACTTTTTGGTTTATACATTCTTTCCGGTCGCTACTTTGCTATTACTCTCTGGGTCGATTTTCTTTCATTTCGATCTCAAGTATCCATCAATTTGGGCTGCAGTCTATGCAGCACTACATCGCAATATTTGGGCAATAATGTGCTCTGCCATGTTGGTGCTGATGTGTTTTAGGGTTGGATGTAAGTTCTCGCAACAATTAGAAAAACTTGAATTAAAAACTTGTTTTTCAGCCTTGATTTATAGATTTGCCTCGATGAAGATGTTTGTGCCCTTAGGACGGCTCTCGTTCCAGGTTTATTTGATTCATTCTATCGTAATACGATGCATGGTTGGATGTATTCGTCAGCCGATTTACGTCAATAATATGATTGTTGTAAGTTTGTGAAACAAAAAGGGCGCAATTTTCGTACAAAAATAAATCATTTTTTATTTCAGTTTGTGTACGTTGCTGCCGCAATCTCGATGTCTTTTGTGGTTGCATTCTTCCTCTATATATTTTTAGAGATGCCATTTTCAACAATAGTTCACCTAGCACTTAAAGGTATCCATGCGTTATTGTTTCTTTTAATTTAAGCTGAGTACTAAATATTTTCAACATCCCAAAACAGTAAAACCTGCAAGAACAACGAAATCAAACCTGGTAGAGACCAACGGAAAGGTATAATGGCTCCCTATGACTGTAATGACTTGAGAATCATTTACTTGTAGAAAATGTTAATTTATTTATGTGTTCTTTAAAAAAATATAAAAAAAACTATCAATGTCTTGAAAGAACTGTTGTACTTCTTGAATAGACTTTTTTTTACCAAAAATGTCACACATTGCGATGATTCGTTCCAGTTGTCACGGAATGAGTTCAGACCAATTTGTCTTGGCCTGGGTTTAAACATTCCAGGTGTGAGTTGTTTCGGGATGAGTGATAACTGAACCGCGAGCGTGGCGCGATTCCCACTAAACTTAATGTTCTTTTAAGGGAAATTTGAAATTCTGCAGAGACGAGGAAAGGAAGAAACACTTTTAAAAACAAGCAGGAGTTCACTCTTTCGACAGTCTTTACGATTTAACAAGATTTGACTTAACAAAATACCCAAATGGTTTAGGAACATTGCTGACAGTCGGAGCCATTAGCTCGCACAGAGCTATCCAATTGAATTAACAAGGAAAAGATTGGTTTAAAAATGTTCAAGACACTGGCAGATTGGGTGAGTGTGTTTTTCTTTCGGAAAGTTTGCTTAAGTGGTTTTTAGTTTTACTGAATAGTTTACGAAGAGCTTATTGCCCATAACTGTTATCACTTTTATAGCTATAGCAGTCGAGGGCCTTATGAATGCTCCTTTTTTTACCTTTTCCTGTCTGTCCTTCTCCTGTAAAGAGAAGAATGAAAGCCACTCCTTTTTTACTTGTTATGTCTACCATTAACTGGTCTGAAGAAGTAAAGATTTAATCGTAAAGCAATACCATCATCAGGTATAGTTGCCCCACAGGTTGGGCAGGTCAAAGGGTCTTAGCTAATGAATGATCTTTGTAGTCGACGCTCGTAGTTTGTCTCGGCAAAAGTTCGA
This sequence comes from Neoascia interrupta, assembly GCA_947623515.1. Lineage (NCBI taxonomy): Eukaryota > Metazoa > Arthropoda > Insecta > Diptera > Syrphidae > Neoascia > Neoascia interrupta. The sequence goes on from OX392462.1 coordinate 26,015,748, forward strand.
AATATTTTCTTTTTGCAACTCTTCCGGTTCCACTCAAGGGTACCTCAATTTATTGTTTTGAACTAGCATCCCCGGTTAAGAAAAACCCTCGTAGAAAACCCGTGCCTCTGTGTAATACCGAACTGCAGCGTGTTCGCAAAGAGACCAGGAAGCTTCTGAATCGGTTCTTAAGAACCAACTATGTAAAGGCTGGAATATACCCACCGAAGGAAGAGGATTTTAAGAGACTTTATGCCGCAAGTTCCGCAGCAACTGAAGCAGGCTGCTTAACAGCAGGTTCAATAACGGTGGCGGCATCCGAAGCGGAAAACGCCGAGTCCGTATTCGTAAAGAAGATAGAGGCATCATCGACGATGCTCAGCCTGTAGAGCTGTTTCTCCACCTTCCTTGTCTCACGTCCTGTCCTTTGAAATAAAGTATCCGCCATCTAACGTTTTTTTTTCAACTAGTTCTTATTTCGGGAATGGTATCTAACACTTTCGTGAATGTCTGATTTGACAGGTAATTAGTTTCATCCTTCCGCTGAACGAATATAGTTGTGTATACGCTTGAACAACGCTGGGAAATATTGCGACATTACTTTGAAAGTCATGCTAATGTTGCAGAATGTGTGCGAATTTGCGCCCTGTTTTTGAAGACCGCATTATCAGCCGCAGAGCTGATGTCGTTTGGCCACCTCGGAGCTGGGATTTGACACCGTTGGACTATTATTTGTGGGGTGCCGTAAAAGATAAGTGTTACGCCGACAAGCCAGAGACAATTGACGCTATTCGTGAAGCCATTGGTGAAATACAGTTGCACACAATCGATAACGTGCTTAAAAAATGTACCGATCATGTAGGCTACTGCATGGCCAGCCGCGGCAGCCATTTGAATGAAATTATTTTACTTTATTAACCGGAAGGATTGTACTTAAAAATAAAAAAAAAATGAGAAAATATTCAGTAGTTTTTTTTATAGCATTTTCAAAAAAAAACTTATTTGGCGGACCCTTTATTTGGCGTTGTCACAGTGTCCGTAGCCTTTGCGCCCGTTAGGGCTGGGTGAAGGCAAGCCTCAGTAGTCGTTTCGTCTGATTTTTTGTTAAAAGAGTTCATAATTGGTCCCACGAGTAGGCCGGTAAGGGAAACGTTCATCCACAACAGAGCCGGTTTTGCTGTGATAAGGCACTAGCCTTGCTAAGGGCACTTGAAGGAGCTCGTTAGAGGCTGATTTAGCCGTCAGCTTTGCATCCTTCGACACGGTTTCCTATATACTCACACCACCACTGGATTCAGTCTTGGCAGAGTCTAGTTCGCTGCACCTCTCAGCCGACTGGAGCCGGTCGAAACGTTGCAACTAAAACCTCAGCACCGGCAAGGTGTCTGCCGAAAACGGAGGTAGGGTCAACCTCAAATGCATTTTACTTATCATGATTCTTTCTGGTTCATGCTCCTGTGCGTCGCGATTCTGACATCACTTTCAAAACTAAAATGAAAACCAAATTAACAAAATTAATATTTTAGTTTTTTTATTTTATTTACAAATTTATCTATTTTGGAATACAAGGAGTCTATATACAAAAGTATTTGTATTTTCATGTTATAAAAAAAAAGAACAGTTCTAGGCTACTTAAATTATAAAACAAAATAAATCAAAAAATTCATTTTTGCAGAAGAAAAAAATGCGTTAAGTACAGTGTAAAATAAAAATAAACTCTGGAATAGACTTAACCACCCTAAAGGTCTGAAACTACAATAATTTTTTTTTTATTTTTTTTTTTTTTCTTAAATTACTTTTAGTTTTATAAATATTCCTTCTTATTTTTCTCATTCAAAATATGTATTACAAAAAACTTCACAATATATGGACTATTTTTATTTTTGTTCAATATTAATAATTATACTTTTGCGTTTTATAAACAATTTTTAAACCTATCTATCTAACGGTTGTTCTACATAATATCAAATGGGCATTTGTTGTTTCCGTATATTCTTTTTTTTTCTTATTTGTTTTTTACGCTTTATTGGTTTTCCCTTCTTGTTTTTATACATATGCATTAAATAACCATTTACTTTACAATATTATTTTAAGGTCACATGGTATCACTCAAAAATTCATATATATATTTTTTTTATTTAGATTTTTTAGTTGAAAACATATATAATAAATGGTCACAGTTATTGGTGCCATTAAAAAGGACAAAAACTCATGGGAAACACATAAAAATATACGATTATATTTTTTATACACTCACTCACAAATAATTACGACTTTTTTTCTGAATCTCTTTAAGGTAACGCTAAGATCTGTTTGTGTGTTGAAATTTCTTGTCAGGAAAGAAGTTTAAATTTAAATGTGCGTTTAAATGTAGCAGTAGTTTTGCATTTCTTGTTGAATATGATAAGTGTTAACTTAAAAATAGACTGTTTTGTTCTTCTTTTTATACTAGATTACATTTTTTAATTTTTGATTATAAGTTAAAGGTAATGACTCTGAAAAGTTCAACTGAAATTGAATAAAGCAGGGTTCTTATGATGGCATTGACATTAATAAATAAGTGCGTTGTTAAGGAATTACTTAATGTTTTATTTGATCCATCTAAGCGATCTTTAGGAAGTATAATGCTCAAAGAACAAAAAAATACTTAAAAGTCTAAAAAAGAATTAAGCGAATATATTGTTCATTTCACAGGTGAATGTTACAAAAAAGCTTTTATGTTCTGCATAAGGCAAATAATTTTTAATAGTGGGGTTCGGTTTTTATAAAAAAAAAAACAAACAATAAAAGAAGTTCTATTCTGGAAGACTTAAGAAACAGAATAAATCTAAACGCTTTGATCTTTACTTTTTCTTGCTGCAATAAACCTTTTTTTGTTTTTCATCGCTCGATTGTGGTTCAAAGAATTAATATGTTAGAAAATAAAAAAACGCACAAACAAGTCTATTAAAATAAACAGAGCAGCTAATCACTTTTTAATTACTCAAAAATTATATACATATTTAGGGGTCAATGTGTTATGTGACGTCAAGTTAAATTTATAAACGAAAAGAGACGCATTTAGATAATGACAAAGTTTAATGTTAGAGTCAGGGTGCTAACACTAAAATTTCAGTATGATAGATGAGAGCACTTCTTCCAATTTTTGTTGAAAGTTATTCACTTTTATTTTGCCCTAGAATAGTTCTATTGCTGAATAGATTTTTAGCCACTTAAGTATCTGCTATTTAGCATTTTCCTACTATAACAGGGCGAAGTTTTATCATTCATTCAATGTTACGTGTTAAACTTTTTCTGAGGCTCAATTTCTCGATGGATCCAAGTTTTTTTTAAACATTTTTTCTGCAGGTTTGCGAAAATAATTGAAATTCTAGGTTAGGAATCCTTGCAGATCTACGTTAGCATAAAGCCACCATATACAGGGTGTCCCGATAATTAACGGCAAGCGGATACCGGCTGGTAAGGAAATTTTACCCAAACTGGGAAACCTCCCCTATGACGCTGTACCCCCTTGACGCTGAGTTCCGGGTCACCCTGTATACCTTTGATGTCACCAACATACGGGAATGGGTGTATAGTAAAAGTTCAGTTGATTTTGAGGAAACAGACGAACTGGAATGTACACGGGGATTAAAAACCAAACTCTTTTGCAGCAAATCAAGGAAGCCAAGACAAACGACCTCACAACCAAGCATGCTGTAAGAGGTTTTATGTCAATAACTCACGTTGAAGAGACCTTCAATAATTTGTAGGCGTTATATGTTGGGAAGTGTCTTAAAACGTTGTCTTCGGAGTGTTCGCCAGCCTTTGAGGGAGGTAGTTTTTCGCATTTGCTCGGGTATGCGCATAAAATTGAATTGTAATTAAGTTGGAGTTTTAGAATTATAAGGCAAGATAATGAAACTAAAAATAAAGTGAAAGCTGCCCCATGTTGGGCGCCACTTCAACATTAAAATAATTAACTTATTTTTCATCCTGAATGTATATCTCTAGATTGAATTGCACTATTTAAATTAAAAACTTTAACAACATCATCTTGCAAGTTTAATGCGATTTTCTTAAGAAGAACAATGAGATTTCGATAAATGTTTAAGCAACTTTGTTAAGCTCAATGTTAAGCTCTTTTCAGATGTCACATCAATTTTTATTTACATTTAGTATTGTACCCTTAAAGAAGTGTACATTTTTATATTTCTAAGAATATAAAAAAAAAAATATAATACAGAAACCGGGGAAGTGGTATTTATTTTACATTCTGCCTTACTGCTTCCTAGATTATTACATCATTTCATATATTTTCATGTTTTTTTTTTCTTAAATTTAAAAAAACAAGTTTTTTAATAACAATTAACAAAAAAGAAGGAGTAGTTTTACATATATGAAAATAAATTTGCCTATTTATTTTGTTTTTGTCCGTTTAGCGTGTTCTTACTTTTTAATCTTACATGTTTCTCTGAATTGTGAATTAACCTTTTTATAGATTCTTTTTAAAATAAATATTTTATGCATTTTTTGTATGATTTCTTTTTTTTTAATTTAGTAGGGTCACAGACATTCGCCTGGGTTTTGCGCACAATATTTTGGAAATATTGGTTCAGCCTTAATACCTAGTTCAACTAAACGATTTCGAAATACAGACATTCTACCAAATACTTCCCTTGGGACGGCATCCATATCGTGTTCGTCATCTGGATCACTCCATAGTCTGTGAAAAAACATTATTTTTGTTTTGATAAAATTGAGTTGTTAAATTTTTTAGTCCGCGATCTTTGCTATGAATAACTCTGAGTGGGCATTAAACCAAAAAACTGCTTCCTACTCAGTGAGATTTGGTTTTAACGACATGTTTACAAGACGTGTTCTTTTTTTCATTTTTTATAATCTTTAAAAAATAAAATTTCTGTATTGTAAACGAATTTGTTAAAAGGCCCTGTCAGTGTATTTCTACCATGTATCATCACCTGAATTAATTTTCTGGGTAAGATTAGACTAAATAACGATACTCGGAATAAAACAGAATTGAAAATCAAAACCTACTGTCCTTTCGGAAGTTTCAAAGTCACATGAAACCATTCGACGCCATAGGACGAGCGATTAAGTACTAATTAGGACGGAAAATAGTATCACAGTAGATGAAGCCACTGCTTAACATAAAAAAGTTGGAAACCTGCTGGTATTGATGAGATCCGGCCGGATCTAATAGGCCAGATCTATCCCGCCAGATCTTAAGGCGATGAGTAAAGAAGGAGTTAAATGATTAATATACGTGCCTTTGGGGTAACCTTGAAGAGCTGGTTAATACAACGATTGGTAAAGAGGCAATTAAACCATTTTTAGGAAAGCGACTTAAGTGCTTATCTATAGGAATATAATTGATTACACTTTATGCTTCCGTTAGAAATGCGTTCGAAAGCAACACGGGAACAGCTGTGCGGCTTTTGGACTGGCAGAACCACTACTAGGTAAGGTTAGGTTAGGTGGCTGTCTCCACTTGGCATGAACACACAAAAGGAGGTCCATTGTCATGTCAATTTTTTTAAGTGGCTTGGGTCCGAGGACCCAACTGATGACTACTCAATTTGGGTGAACAGGTTAAGGAAACCAGTATCGGTATAAGCCTGTTCCGAAGGTCACCAATCGATAGGTGATTGGTAAGGGACACACCCGAAAAGGGGCAAGGCTGGACGTCAGAAGAGTTGTAGGGACCAGGAGGGACTTTCCTACAATTGAAAAATAGGGTTTTGTGACGGTTGGACCCCAGATGGGACTGCCACGAAGATGGGAGGGGTGGGGATGGTTTGAATGCAGGGATTAACTTAAGGCCGGGGACAAGCGTATTCCGTATGGACCCAAGCCAACAAAGTAATGACAGATCAGTGAGAATTAGTTCTAAATGAGGGGAATAATAAGGTATAAGTCCGCGCCGTTGCCCCTCAAGTAACTCTAACCTTAAAGGATGGGGGAGTGCAGGGGTAACCGACTTCGGTGAACCCTTGCTGGAGGAGAATTCAAAGGCATGCCGCTGATGCAGGGTAACCGCTTTCGGTGTAAACCCGATCTTCAGAAGGCAGAATTAACCGTTGGGGAATTAGAGTAGGGAAGCCATATGAATTTATACCAATGCTCCCGCAACTGTAAGAGCATGTCCCAGACTATTCCTGTAAAGGAAGAGCTGGAGGTGTGGTGAGGGGGCCGGGGGAATGATGGATGATTTGGCGTTAGTAGGTGCTCTACGATTGAGTTCCCGGATGGTATGAGGGACGGACTGTGTGGTTGACCATTTTGGCGTTATACCAATTTCACCCGGATATAATGCTAATTGGGGATATTAATATTGATATTCTTAACCTTCCAAAAGCCAGTGATAACTACATGTTCTTGCTTTTGTCAATGGGTTATCAGTCGTTCATTAATATACCAACAAGGGTGAGTGGGAACACATCTACCTGCATTGAGCACATTTTCTTCAAGTCAAGAAACAAGCTTATTGCGTTTGTTTAAGAGCTGAATATTACTGATCATTCGGCTACCGGTATTGCTTTAAGAAATATTATGAATGAAAGTGAGTCTAGTCGTGCATCGAAAACTGATTGCAAAGGCGTTAAAAAAATTAATTACTCGAAACTAAATCGGCTCTTAGTCCGGGAAACGTGGACCTCAGTTTATAACTGTGACTGCTCTTCAGAGGCCTTTCCTCTGCCTTTCTCACATAAGCCAAATAGTAGAAAAAAATAGTATATAGTATTATATAGTAGTAGTATTAAAAATAGTAATAGTATTAAAAAATAAAACCTTGGGTCACGAGTACAATTTGCACCAAAATAAAAGAGAAAAATCTCTTCTACTCTCTGAACAGGCAACAAGGTTAAACCAGGACCCGATAAAACAAAAGTACAAACAGCTACAAACTAGTGTAGGCAGTCTCATAGCGGAACAAAAAATAGATTATTATAGGCATAAATTTGTGGAAAGCAGATCCAACTCCAGAAACGATTAGAAAAACGATAACCTTATAGTCCCTAAACTTAAAGATAGAAGCATTGAAAACAATGAAGAATTGTGCAACGAACTCAACGCTTTCTTTATATGTGCGGCTGAAAATGCAAAAAAAAATTGCAGGGAAATGTTAGATAAATCCAGTCCCGTAACAAATGTAGAACTGCAATCTGCAATTAACGCAATAAAGTCAAAAAAATTCTCTGGAGTAGACGTCTTAAGTGGTCTGGCGATAAAAAGATAGGAAAAGCTAATTTGAGTCCTTTGGCATTTTTGATAAAAAAAAGCTTCGAAGAGGGGATATTTCCTGATGCTCAAAACATCTATCGTTATTCTAATTCTCAAAAAGGGAGACCGTACAGATCCGAATAATTACAGGCCTATGTCATTACTATCTATTTTCTCAAAAATATTTGAAAAGGTAATTGTTGGTAAAATGGTTAGGTTCTTAGCAAAGACAAGTTTTTCAGTAAATCCCAATATGGATTTGTAAAGGACAAAAGTACGGAGGATGCAATTACCGCCTTTCTAAGCAGAATACATATTTCTTGATCTAACAAAGGCATTCGATTTAGTAAATCATGATTTATTCCTACAAAAACTGTACAATGTTGGGTTCAGAGAAAACATCATTGAGTGGTTCAAAACATTTCTAACGAACAGAAAACAAAAGGTTTAAGGTAAATGAAGTGATGAGTAGAGAAGAAAGATGTCCGAATACTGGTGTTCCACAGGGATCGGTCCTTGGACCAATCCTCTTTCTAATCTACATTAATTCCATTTTTAACCTACCTGTTAAGGACCCTTTGTGGAATTTGGTTAAATTATCACCAGATGGTACTCAGTAAAAAATCGAAAGCTATGTGATTTTCTTTGTCTAATTGTAACCTACTGAGAGAGGATATTCGTTGTCATCACCCCAAATTGTTGTTCGGATCAATGTTTCGTACTTGAATTTGTTCAAGAATATAAATATCTCAGAGTTTTAATAGAAAACAGATTGCCCTGGAAGCCACATATTGCATCACTAAAAAAGTTGCACAAAATGTATTATCCGCGAAAAATTGTGCCATATAGTCTTTTACTTACAATTTACTATGCACTGGTTCATTCACGCTTAGAGTATGGTTTTGCTGGCTGAGGTAGTGAGTAGATAACGAACTTGATGCCCATTGTCATAGCGCAAAAGAAAATTATCGGAATAATATTCCATAAAACTAGGCCTGAGCACTCACTGCCCTTATTTCAGTCACCGAAAATCCTTCCTGTACGATACCTATATATTTACAAAGCACTAAAAGTGTTCTTCATCAGGAGTGTTTATATTAATTACAGAAGAAATGAGGTGTACTTGCTTAGAAATAGGAACAAAGTGGCCGTTCCAACAGTCAACAAGGAGCATAGCAGGCGGTTTCTCAATTCCATTAAACCATTATTTTCAACAAATTGCCGCCGGAACTATCCACTGAAATTGCACATGGTTACCGGTTTCCTAAGAAGCTCAAAATTTAGCTGCTCTGTAGACCTGAGGTAGAGACACTTGTGCAAGTAACAATCTAGTCAACTGTACAAATGTTTTTCTAAACGTCTAACAAACGTTTTCCCGTACAAAGACTCATCATACCCCGCTCGAGTTAAATTTCTACTTCTATTATACCCAACGCACCACGACTTTAACCGACAATTCGCATAGTGAATGTCATAAAGCGCGTTTCTCGTGCTTCTCTTTCGGCTTTTAAACTCATTGCGGAAACCTTTTTCACTCATAAGCTTTGTTTTGATAACAATTAAAACCATAATTGCCTGCTCAATCTTCGAAAAACATTTTTTCTCAGTTAAATCATAACGACATGCCGTTGTTTATATTAGATTGGACGGATGAACGGACATGTCTAAATGCATTCTCCTGTCGGTCTAAAAGGTCTTAAGGAATTACCGTGATTATTTCAATGCGTTGCAAACTATACACTAAACTTAATATACCGTGGGTAGGGTACAAAAAACAATTTAAGCACATAAGCTCTTAACAACACTTACCGCTCTGCTAAAGCAGCTGCTCTTGGCCACAATCTATTGTCCAATTGCTCCTCATCAACTTGTTCTGTCCACAGGCAAACCTCTCCACCAAGGACCTAATAAAAACAAAACAACATTGTTAACAAGAGTTCTTTTTGCCCAACCAGAAGCATCCTTACTTGTTTGATTCTGAACTTGTCCAAACGCATCCTCTCCCACGGTCGATGCTTGTAGACATTCTGCCACGTCCGATATGGTGAGCATGCAGCATCACCTAAACGAGCAAATTCCCATCAGTATCCATCATCAAAGTAAAAACATTCCCTCTTACCTGTTGCTCGCCAACTGCCGAAGCCACAGTCCAAATACCACGCGTCCACATGGGAGAATATCAAACTGAAACCATTATCGATGAGATCGTAGTTCTCCTGCCACGTACTCCCACCCCAGACTTGCACAGCAAATTGGTTCTTCGAGAGACATTTTGTGTTGGTCAAGCCGCTCGACCATACGGACACCCATTTTGGTAGAGAATTATTGTTTGCTATCTTCAGGCTGCGGTGGTATAAAGAAAAGAAGCATGAGGAGAAGAGCAAATATGAAGAGGACTCTCATTGTCAAATGGATTGTCGTCGAACGACACGACGATGATGATGTGCAACTTACCGCCCCAGCGCTTGAAGCATGAAATCACACCACATTTCCCGCAAATCGGTGTCGTTAAAGTATTGTCCCCAACACTCGAGATTGACTTCGTCGCCGCCCAAGTGAAAATAGTCTGTTGGACCGGTTAGATTTAATAGCTCCTCGTAGAGCTTCTGTAGTATGAGGTAGGTGTTGTTGTTCTTTGGATTCAATTGACCGCATGGTGGTTCACCTAAGGGATGATTTGAGTAGCATTTAAACGACTTTATGATATTGGTGTTGTCGTACCACAATAGAAACTCCATGGCTGCTGATTGATGCACAGACTCAGTTCGCCAAGGCCACGTTTCTGTCCCCAATCCCATCCGTTGCCGGCATGAGCAGGAGCATCTATTTCGGGTATGACCTGTGGAAGGAGTTTTCTCAGTAATTCGAGATCTAACAAAATAGCAGTTGATTTTACCTGAATGCCTCTTAGCTTGGCGTACGTCGAAACTTCTTTAACATCCTCATCGGTGTAGGTTTCCCGCTCCGAATAGGCTCCATGTGCGGCCAATTCCGGGTAGTATTTCGAAACAAAGGGAAAACTTTGCGAGTCTGTAATGTGCCAATGGAATCGATTGAGCTTTGCCAATGACATCGCAGCCAGAGTGCGTTTGATCGATTCCACTGAGAAGTAATGCCTTGAAGTGTCCAACATAACGCCACGATACCTAAGAAAAATCGTTACATTTGCTGTCTAAGGGGTTAGAGCTGATTGCTTACTTAAACTTAGGTGCATCGACTACCATCGACTTGGTAAGAATCCGTAGAGAATTATCCTCATCATCGAACCAAATCATTTGTTGCAGAGTTGACAAACCATGTCGGGCACCGAAAAACGAGTTCGCAGTTATCTTTGCAATCATCCGTCGTTGTTCAACTAAAAGAAGAGAAGTTTTTAAACTAGTTCACGAAAAGCCTGCGACTCACCATATGTAGTCACATTGTACCCCTCATCAGTGTCGAAGCTCAGGTTAGTATCGCTGGATTTTTTTATGCTCACCTCGACAACAAAGTTGTCGATATCACAGTTCCGTCTCTGTACATGCGGCACAAAACTATTTCTATGCTCATGTGTCGTCTGATCCTTGTCAACACTATTTGTGTTGCTGTTGCTACTACTAACTACACTATTGGCACTGCCCCCAGTATCCCGAAAGTCTAGTTTCTGAACGTGTCTCAGATCCTTCAGAAAGAGATCGAACGAACTACGAAACAGTGTGTCGACATTACGATATGGCGTGTCCATATTAAGGAGTACATCTTCGGAGGTAAACTTCAAGGACTTTGAGGTAACTGCCGATTTGATAGTTGGATGTGGCCATATGTTTATGTCACCACAAGTCATGGCACAATTGAGGAAGGGAACACGTTTCTCAGTTGGTGTTTCGGTGAGATAATGATGCCGGACGCACTTGTCGCCCTCACATTTATAAGTCCAGGTTTTCTCTGATGGTCTAAAAGGGGATATCATAGTCCTTTTCTCCACTTTTTGAAAAATATTTTTACTTACATTGTATACATATTCAGGTTGGCACGGTTCTGTATGGACTTCTCGAACGTGCTGATGAATGATTGGGGTTTCATAGCACTTTGGTTCCAGTATAAAACTACCAATATGAACACTGTGGCTGTAAGCAGCATGAGCAGCGCCCTACGCAGAGATACTGCGAGTGCCATTTTCAATGCAAACCGTATCCTGAAAGAAAAAAAAAGATTATGCAAATAATTTACTATTTCGTAGGGATTATTGTGCATCGAAGCAAAACAAACAAATACCCTAGAACTCACATCGCCATTCACGCAAGACTAATTACACCTGGGCAAGAGGCGTCTAAATAAAGTCCTTGCAGGAAATCAATACAAGTATGCACCTACATATCCCGATTGGATGTGCACATCGATTTCAATTAGAAAACGTAATCGACACAGCCCATGCATCACAATTATTATCGAATGAAGAAAAAAGTTACGTATACGCCACAGTGAACGAAATACTTTCTTTTATTGAGGCAATTTGAGTGATTTCAAAACAGAATAACTTTTTATGGACAATGTGAACGTTCGTTAGTAAATTAGATGAAGAACTATTAAAAAGATTTTTTCATGTTTTGAGGAAGAAAATGTATAAATTTAAAACTTAATTTTACTGACAAAACGAGGGATTTTCGATGTCACGCGTAACACCTATGCGACGGCTGAATGTCCGGATGGCCGGTTTAAGCGGGAAAAAAGGCTGAAATAACCATTTTTGCTGAAAAAGGAGCCTTTTGGTTAACCTCGAACTGCTGTGAATCTGCCCGAAGTTGCCACACTTATTTGCGAGAACAGAAATCTTCATTACATGCAACAGATGGATTAATAAGCTGAAACATTTTAAAGGTTTGTAAACTCAGAATTGCCAAGAAATGAAGTCAGGGAAAGTAGTCAGAGGAGGGCTGGTTTTGAATTGGGATCGCACCGCTTAAAAAAAATAACCGTGATGCTGGGACTTCCGATTAGAAGTTAAGTGCCGCTTTAAAAATTTGAGTTTCTCCATAATAAAAGTTCACACTTAGTCAGTTTTTCAGAGTCCAACTTTTCTAATTTTTAAGATAAGCTAATAAAAAGGAGAACTCATGGGAATTAAGTTTGGGGAATGCAAAAATCTTTTTAAATCCAACTGGGACCGAGAACTTAATCGAAATTTGTTGATATCACCTGCATCATTACCACAGAAGAAAAGAAGAAAAATGCTTGTTCAGGACAAAATAATTAAGAGCGGGATAACGTGATTTGACAACTAAATGAAACCTTTTTAAGAATATTTAGCCCAAGATGAGGCGATGAACCGAAATGCTTAAATCGCAGCTAACTTAACGAAAGAAAAGTGTCATTCGACAGAAGTTTAAAAATACCTTCTCCAAATTTATTTTTTAACGAATTTTTAAGCTTCGTTTCATATTTAACAACAGGTACAGGTACAGCAGTACTTTGAAAGCAGGAATAAAAAGCAGTTCTGAGTGTTGTAAACAGTAAGTACACCAGTGCGTATGTAAAAGCTTCAGTACGTCTGCAACGGATTGCAAAATACTCCACCCTATCTGAAAAAAAACTGCCCCGCCTCCCGACCAGGCGCGGATCCCCGTCATGGTGAATATGTCATTATCAGCAATGACTGGAAATCGCATCCGTTGTTATGTCCTAATGCACATCCACCGCAAAATCTCTATCGTCATTGAAAAATTCATCACAAGACTTTCAAAAACCGCCCACAAGAAGAGGTTGAAATTTAATACTAAAGAGCTAAAATCAAGAGCTTAAAGTATCAAATTTTAACCATGGTAGGTAAGCTAGTAATTAACCTTTCGTTCTCTCCATAAGGTGCGAGTACTTTTATTTTAAGTTTAAATTAAATTTCTTGCGACAGACAACCGGAGAATTCTTGCTCTGACTCGCATCTAGTCTTGTTCTATTTCGCAAAACCCTGCTTCGCCGAATGATAAGCAGCCAATAATCAGCTAAGTTTGATTATAATCCGTCTTGCCAAATGTATTTGAGCGTTCTGATTCTTAATGTTTCGAAAAATTGTCGAATTGGCTTCTAAGTTATGGGAAACAAGTAAGTAAGTGCAAGAGCTCTTCCGTAACGAACTTCTAAATACCCGACCCTATTTACCCAGCAACACCAAATCCTGAAGTTTTTTGAAAAATGGGCGTGGATTTAGAAGAAAGTCTTTTAGACTTATTTCGTTAGAACCTTCGAGAACCTCTATTTCTATAGAATCTCACTTCGTTGAAGTTAATAACAAATATATGCGCGAAAAACGAAGATTTAACCAAAAAAAAAACAGTTTTCTAAAAACGCTTCTTAAAGTGGGCGGTGCTGAAAACATTGTATAAAGCAAACCTAGAGAATTCCATCTTCAATATTTTCTACAATAATTTTTAGATTTAGAGTGAATTTTGAGAAAGACCCTGTTTTTAAAGACATTTAAACAAGGTGAGCATGGTCGATCGGGGGAGCGGTTCAGTTTTCGTCGTGTTAAAGGCCTTTAGACGCATTTTCTATACACCATAATTTGAGTTCCTATGCGTTATTTAACTTGGTCGAAAGGTCTTTCGAAAGGTCTTTGTAAGAGGTTGTCTTCCATTGAAGCCAATAGTGGGCGTGGCCGCCGGCGGATTTAACTAATTTTTGCACTTTGTCTGTGCAACATAAACATAATTTTAAGAACTCCAGCTTAATTTTGAAGACCTTAAACCTTCACACATACAGGCGGACGGACATGCCAAAATCATTTAACCTGTCAGTCTTGAACATATCTCTTAAAGGTCTTGGGGGTCTACAGTGATTATTTCACTGTTTTAAAAACTATAAATAAATAAATAGAGTGGCGCAACAGCTCAAGGTGAACCAGAGCCAACTTCTCAACAATGTATGCTGGTGCGTTAATTTCTTTACATACAAGGGGACCTACAATTTTTTTCCGAATCCGAACGGCACTTTGAGAAGTTTTTTCAAGACAAATGATACTCTCGGATGGCTTGTCAGACCCTCGCGGAGGTGGGGCCTCGAAAAAGAACAAATCTTTTTTTTTTTCAGGTGACGATGGCAGGATTCGAACCCAGACCTCCGGCGTAGTAAGCACACAAACTAACCACTACGCCACGGCACCCCACCTAAAAATACCTTCTTCAAACTATTTTTTGACGAATTTTCAAGTTTCGTAACCTGCTAAAAATAATAAAATTTGGCAGATTTAACAACAGGTACAGGCACAGCAGTACTTTGAATGCAGGAATAAAAAGCAGATCTGAGTATTGTAAACAGTAAGTGCACCAGTGAGTATGTAAAAACTTCAGTACGTCTGCGACGGATTGCGAAATATCTCCACCCTGTCTGAAAAAAAAAATTGCCATGCCTCCAGACAGTGGGCGGGACGTAAAAGTTGTACTTTTCAATGCCTTATGTTAGGTCACTGCATACATTTTGAGCTAAAACTCCGCCTTTTTAACTAAAAAAATAATTTTTTTTAAGCCAGCTCACAAAAGTGTATAGGCGGAGATATATATTTTATATAAAAAAAGTTAGCCAATGCTTATCTACAATATTTCAAATATAGTTTTTTGTCGAATTTCAAATGTATTCATTAAATAACCGTCATTTTGAGTTACAGCGCCTTAAACGGTGGGCGGGGTCAATGTGAGGGCCAAACTTTTTCAGTTACCTGAATGACAATTACAAACCAGTGCTACATATGTACTAAAAATCAGTCTGCTATTACCAATTTAACGAAGTTAGAGAGTGAAAAAAGTATTTTTAAAAATTAGAGGTAGTCGCACACTCATACAGGCCTGTAATGGGCGTGTCTGTGGACGGATTCGACTGAATTTCAGACATGATCTCTTTCAACGGTCTTCCAGCTCAGCTTCCAAACTTCAGCTCTCTAGCTGAAAATTTAAGATCTATTAGTTCTTTACATGCGGACGGACATGGCTTAATCAATTCTACTGTCGGTCTCGATCATATCTCTAAAAGGGGTCTACGGTGATCATTTCACTACGTTACAAACTAAACATACCCTAGT
Organism: Neoascia interrupta; assembly: GCA_947623515.1. Taxonomy (NCBI): domain Eukaryota; kingdom Metazoa; phylum Arthropoda; class Insecta; order Diptera; family Syrphidae; genus Neoascia; species Neoascia interrupta. The sequence continues at coordinate 26,030,995 of OX392462.1, forward strand.
ATAAAAAGGGATTAAGAAGAAAGGAAGAAATTAAAGTTGACTCTAGTCCATGAGGGCATGATCTGTGCCGATCTCAAGCGACTCATTATTCTTGTGTCTTTTAAAACCTGGGGTTCAAAGCCAAATATGCTTTCAAGCCCCATTCAATGGATTATACTAAGTTTGCCACAATAGTTTGTAACACTGTTAAGCCTTCAAGACCTTAAGGGCATATGATCGATACTGACACCATTCTGAATCGAATAAGCCATGTCCGGTCAGTACTCTTTAAAAGGCGGTGCCTGGCTCACCTCTTATAACAAACTTTGGATATTGGCATAAATATTTCCAAGTTAGGCTTAAATGCACAAATATATGCAATTTTTTGGTTAAAATTCCGCTTTTTTGTAAAATCGACCCCTAAAAGGAGGCGTGACCAAAAACTTTGTGTAAACGAAATTTAAAACATTGTCTGGTTTACTATAGGAGTGCAAATTTTTTTCTTATTCCTTCCTAAATTAGGTTAAAACTCAGAAATCCGCGTTTTTCTAGAAAATTCAAGGCTTTTCGTTAATTCTGTCTCCAAGTGTCGGCATGGACCAAAACCTTGCATGAACGAAATGTTTGGCTAAGTGTTTCGTTTATAATATGTTAAGTAATTTTTAATTAAATTTAAAAAAATTTAAAAAATGCAAGATTAAGATAGAAACGCGGATGAAAAATTAAAAATCTCAAATCGAACACTTTACTTGCACTTTGTTGTTATCAAACGTAATATGTTCCAGGAGGAGCATTCTTAATCCCTATAACCCTCCTGGTTCGGCTAACTAAATGATTTGGAGTAGGTGCTAGGTTGGGTGCATGTACCATTAAAAAAAATCCCCTAAGCCTTTTTTTTGGACTAATCAATCAACCAAATCAAATTGTAGTTAAGGTCAAAAGTTAAAGCCAAAACGTTTTTTGAGTTCTCCACAATTCTGTTGTAAATGCCGACGCACTTTCTAATATTTGCCGACATGAGCTGTTTATACTGCATTTGATAAAATTACGTTAGCGGTGGACGAAAGCTGATCATAGTTTAATTGCCTTCAAGAAATGGAAGCTCTACAACCTAATTCCATAGCTGTAACTTGAGCAAAACCAGAAAAATGTAACCTCAGAGCGTATCAATTATATATTGCACCAATTTAGAAATCAAATATTAAATAACTCTTGCAAATAGTTTCGTCTCGAGAATTCTACACAAAAAATTTAAATGTTAAAACCGTTTTCACCCCGAACTACAAAGGAAGGATTTCAAGGAAACAACTCTACTATTTTCTAATGATTTTGCAAGACATTTACATTAATTTTTAAGCTTACACAATTATATATGGAAACAATATTTTGCAAAATCAGAATCATATCTTTGCGAATTCAAGCTGACCATCTACTTTCTCCGAAAGTACCACAAATCTACAAACGCTACTCATTTAATCTACACAGCTCCCTAAGCTCATATGCACAACGACACAATATAAAGCTGTTTCCAAATTGTTTGCTATTCTGTATAAAAACCACAGGATCATATGACATTCGAATTGTCATAATGTCCTTGAGCAGGCAAGAAACAAAAATTAATTTACGACCAGTTTATATGACTGACCTAGAACAGAGATATGATTATTCGGAACAAAAGTACGTGCGCTGGTCTGGGTGTTAATGTGTTGTCGTGCCTCATATTTCTCATTCAAATTAAATGTTTTTGTTACCCTAACATTTACATGTAGTGCTTAAGGTACATCGGGTGTGATTCCTTCAAGTAAATAAAAATTGAGTTAATCGAAAAAGCAGACCACAGTCAAGGAACAAAAATAAAAACGTGAGGTGACAACTGTTGATGAAAGTAGAACTCATTACTTCTTACCAACAATCAATAATTCTAACACTTTGACCCATATTGTCCAGAGAATTTTTTCTTTTGTTATTATTCAATATCCCGAGTGATACAATCTTGACTCAAACCAACTGTACACCACAGAAAAGTCATAAAGCCTAGGTGTCTTCCAGCAATAAAAATTGTTTCAAACAAAGCACACAACCACCCTTGCCAACCCACAGCAGTGCAAGCGAACGACTGTTTTCGACGTATTTTCTGTTGCCATGTATGACACATAATAAAAATCAAGTCAAGAACATTTTTGCATTTTACAGTAAATTAAATGTAGGTTTTCGAATGAAGGCCATTAAGGCTGGAAACACAAGTCGATAATTCGGTCGCGTTATCCACGTGCCTTCTTTGGATTGACCAACTGCATGACCCAGAGCAACAGTTTGTGGTTTTGCCATAATCCTTTTTTATAGGGTGTATTCAAATGAAATTACCGTGTTTAAAAAGGTGGTAAAGAATACCGTTTTGTGGTGAATTTTTTTTTTAAGAAGGTGCTTTTTACTTGTTTATTTGTTTTGAGGAACCACATGTTGGACACTGGTCAATGCTTGGGAGGTTAGATTTAGGAGCAACTTGTGATTTGTAGAGGTGGTATGAATATCACTTCCCCTTTTCGACAATGCGCCAAATTCAGATTGTTATTTCTAATTAAATTTTTTTGGCCTACTCTGAGCTGCTATTAGTGCTACTTTCAGTGTATTTTGCCAAGCACAAGCCTTACAAACTGAGTCTTGGATGCACTAATCCTACCACAGGAAAGCACCGGCATCAAACCGAGTCGGTTCAACTTTAAAGTTGCTCCTAATATTTTTGCTTTACGCATTGCTGAGCTACGGAAAAGAGACAATGATATCATTATATAAAAATTAGTTCAGGACAAAATGACGAACAGAAAATTATGGACAGCCAAACGAAATATACTAACGAAAATCAATGAAGTGAACACGAAACCAGTTTGAGGCAACTTATCAATCTGTATTTTGCAACAAATTTTTAAGTAGCTTGTTGTCATAAAAGTCTCTTTAACACAGGAAGCTTCTATGTTACAACGCCGCCATGCAACTCTTTAACTTCATGAACTTCAGTGACGTTTTTATGAGCAAACAGTATATTTCGTCTTGATCATAGAGAATTAGTAAAGTTGCGCATGTGAGGGGTGCTTTTGAGGATCGTGAGTGAACTATTGATGCTTCAAAAAATGGCAGGTATGTGATAAATCTAAGACGTAGAGTAGCCTTAATCGATGTGGGGAAATCGTAATTTTTTTTTTTTGCTAATGTAGGATGAAATGGGGGTTTTTCTATTTTGGAGATTTTGGTAAAGGCAATTTCAATTTGGGGATTCAGAGAATTTTTGTTCGTTTTAAGTGGTTTAGGTTTTCGAATTATGCACTCGATTCTCGGAATTTTGGTTTTTCAGTATTTGGGGAATTCGATTTTCGCGATTTTGATTCCAACTCTGGCTTGGAACCATTTGCGGCCAGACATAAAACACTCTTGTGTGTAGTGATTTTGACGAAATATTTTTCATTTATAAAGAATTAGGACCCCCAGTTGCTGCTGTCCAGTTTCAATACACGAAAAATCGAGTTATTTTATAGGACAAAAGTTAGTGTTTTGGAGTGTAAACAATGCAACAATTCGGTTTCATTAAACGTCACTAGCTTCTGACACATTATTTTTCATTATATTTAATACAATGAAGTCCATTTAAGGCTAAATTGAATTTTTCGAACCATTGAGGGTTGCTTTTCCCAGAAAAAAGCTTCAATGAAATCGAAAACTTTCCCTTGTACCTGCATTTAGTTTTGTTTCTTTTTTTATGATTTTTTAATTTACGTAACTAGCAACTGACATTTTACCCATATACGTAACAAGGAAGCAAAGTAAATAAAATAAACAAACTATGCATATACATAACAAGGAATTTACTCGGACCGTAACATGTTTGGTAACAAAAAAGGACACGGTTTCATTTCAGCCGGTCGGTCGGTGTGTTTATCCCTCAAGCTATACACCTACAGAGCCGGCAGGATACAAAAGCAAGGTAGGAGGGCAGTTTGTGAATTTTCCATTACCAGAAGAAAGTGTTAAGCGTACCATTTTGTTGGCTTTGTTAGCCGCGAGGCTTTTTGGTTGATGATGGGTGGGTAAGGTAGTGAGTTCTCACGCGAACTATTCCACTGCACAGCGCTTGTATGGGTTACTACTACCGCTTGGGTAGTAGAAGAACGCTTACCATTGTAGTTGTGAAAAATCATGGGGGGGGGGGAGGGTAAAAAGTTGTCATGCTAACTGAGCAATAGTAAATTGTGCTGTGTCACGCAGAGCAAAACGTTTTGAGCTGCACTTGACAGTTTACTATGAAAGGATAGAAAAATTGTAAAGGATTGTGAATGCGTGAATTAGATGATGTAAAGAGGTTTTGCCGACTTTCTGATATAAATAAAAAACATGTACACGTTACTTTTGCTGGCGTTATTCTTCTACTTGGTTAAACCATGTTGGTACTCCAGAAGTAGGGCAACAAACGACACGTTACCTGCTAAAAAGCGCAGACAACTTTTGATTTTTTTTTCCGTATCCTCGCGTTAAAGAGTATTCGGCAAAAAGGCACCTTAGGCGAAAAAATAACCAGGAAATAGTCTATAAGCTCACCTTCTATGACAAATTACTAGAATAATCCTAGTCGACACGCAAGGGGAACAATAGGACCTAAAAATATATACTTTTGCTGCATCAGGGGAGTTATTGTACTCGTTTGGCTTTCAAGAACATACTGAGAACATGTTCACTGTATACCCGAATCTATGCTAGTCAAAGCAGATGGCAACGCGTTTTTTAGTCTATCGTAAATGGAGGGTAGTCACCTTAAAAACCGCCTCTAACCAGAGATGCTGGCAAAAAGATATGCTTGCATGATTATTCGGCATATATTTTTCTAGAAACCTTAAAATAAATATCTGAGTTTTGCATTAATTTAAAAATCTGAGCTGAACTTATTTTAGGTCGTGTAAATAACGTAACGTAGCAGACGAGAGAGGGGGGGAAGAGTGTTCCCACTAAGGCACTTCTCCTTGCATCCGGATGGCAGCGGAGGAATTCCCCAGATGGAATCAACGATGGCGTCCATAGTTCCAGTCAGGCCAAACTACTTAGTGAACACCTTATATGGGCTACTACGACGTATTCGGAGCTCAGGCCTATAAGAAGCGGGCTATCCGGCTCTCCGTCCTTAGAGCTAAGCAAAGGATCTGGTCCTCCAGGTTGGGGGTCGTGCCGTCGGGGTGACTTCCCGGCCACGTAAAGAAACACCAGTCAAGCAGAAACAAGCCTCGGATTCGGACGGATCTACTGTTGACGACCAATGCAAACGAGAAAAGGACAACGAGCTTCGGATCTGCACGTGGAATGTTAGGTCCCTTAACAGACCACGTACAGCCGAGCAACTAGCGGAGGCCCTTAACGACTGCAAGGCAGACATTACTGCCATCCAAGAAATGCGGTGGGACGGGCCGGGCAAAAGAAGGATGAAAAACTGCGACATCTACTACGGCGACTGCTATCGGCATCAAAGACAGCGCCTATTTGGATGTGGTTTCGTTGTTGAGGCAGACTAAGGCAAAAAGTCTTGAGCTTCAACCCTGTAAGCGAGCGCCTCGCGACGATCCGCATCAAGGCTAAATTCGCCAACATTAGCCTGATATGCGCACATGCCCCCACAGAGGAGAAAGATGACGAGACCAAAGATATGTTCTACGAGCTCCTGGACGAAACTTATGAGCAATGTCCTAGCTACGACATTAAGATTGTCCTAGGCGATTTTAATGCCAAGCTAGGAAGGGAGGGCATCTTTGGTCGTACTGTCGGAAAGCATAGCCTGCACGACACGACCTCCGATAACGGATTCAGGCTGATCGACTTTGCTGCGGGGCGACACGTTGTGGTTGCTAGTACACAGTTCCCGCATCTCAATATCCACAAAGGGACATGGAGATCTCCCGATCAATCAACCGTCAACCAGATTGACCACATTGCGATCGATGCAAGGCACTCCTCCAGTGGATATCCGAACTTTCCGAGGGGCCAACATTGACTCGGATCACTACCTTGATGTAGCCAAGGTACAGCTGCGGATATCCCGACCAGCGCCAAGTAATGGAAATACTGTGAGGAAGTTTGACGTCGGCCGACTACAATCGCAAGAGATCGCCAGGTCCTTCTCCAACCGAGTCTCTCAAAACCTTCTACGAAGTCCTATGCAGCCAGCATCAAGTATTGATAGCCAGTGGCAACATTGCCGATGAATGCCGGCGAGCACATGCAGCTAAACAGGAAACATACAAAGCGGCGCTGCACAGAAGGACTAGAGCATCTCGCGAGCTCTACGAGCAGAGGAGGAGAGAGGAACACGGGCTTCTCCGAAGGAAAAAGAGAGTGCACGAGAAGCGCGCGGTTGAAGAGATAGAGAGATTTTACAACAGGAATGAGGTTAGAAAGTTTTACAAAGGATCAAAAGGTCCTCCCGAGGGCATAAGCTTCGAACTGAAGCCTGTAAGGACCATCAAGGGAACATCGTTGTAGAATCGCAGTCGGTGCTGAGGATTTGGAAAGACCACTTCTGCAGACTGTATAACGGCGAGTACGAACCAAATACCGCTGTCAGGCAGCACGAACCATTCAACCCGGGCGAAGACGTTACCGACGAAGCATACGAACGATACCGCCCACCCGACCTGGAGGAGGTGAAAGTAGCTGTGTCTAAGCTCAAGTGCAACAAAGCAGCCGGAGCAGACGGCCTAGCTGCCGAGCTTTTAAAATCCGCTGGCGATGAGCTGGTTAGGAGCATGCACCAGCTCATCTGCAAGATATGGTCGGAAGAAAGCATGCCCGACGAATGGAACCTCAGCATTGTTTGCCCGATCCTGAAGAAAGGAGACCCTCTGAGTTGTGCCAACTACAGAGGCATAAGTCTTTTTAACATCGCATACAAGATCTTTTCTGCTGTACTGTGTGAACGCCTGAAGCCGTTTGTCAACAATCTGATAGGCACATATCAGTGTGGCTTTAGGCCAGGAAAGTCCACAATCGATCAAATATTCACACTGCGGCAGATCTTGGAGAAAACCAAGGAATTCCAAATCGATACACACCACCTCTTCATCGATTTCAAGGCCGCGTATGACAGCATCTATAGAGACGAGCTATATAGCGCAATGTCTAGTTTTGGCATCCCTGCCAAACTCGTCAGTCTGTGCAGGCTGACGATGGAAAACTCACGCTGTTCCGTCAAGGTCGGCAAAGACCTCACCGACCTCTTTGATGTCAAAAAAGGATTTAGACAAGGCGACGCGCTGTCATGCGACTTCTTTAACATCTTACTTGAGAGAATTGTACAGAACTCTCGCGCCAACACCAGAGGTACAATCTTTCAAAAGTCCGTTCAACTACTCGCATACGCAGACGACATTGACATAATCGGTAGAACAAAGCGTGATGTCAGTGAAGCCTTCGTGAGTATTGGGACGGAAGCGGCGAATATGGGTTTAGCAGTCAATGAGGGCAAAACCAAGTATATGCTGTCATCAAGAAAAGACACCCAACACCGACGTCTTAGACAAAACATCACCATCGACAGCTATAACTTTGAGGTAGTTAGGGACTTTGTCTACCTGGGTTCCGCTATCAATTCAGACAATGACACCAGCGCTGAAATCAAACGAAGGATAACTCTTGCCAATCGCTGTTTCTTTGGGCTAAGAAGGCAATTGAGTAGCAAAGCCCTCTCTCGAGCAACTAAAGTGTCCATGTATAAGACCCTCATCATCCCAGTCCTGCTTTACGGTGCAGAAGCATGGACCCTGTCAAAGGCGGATGAAAACACTTTGGGCTGCTTCGAGAGGAAAATTCTTCGGACGATTTACGGTCCCGTCTGCATAGACGGAGAGTGGAGGAGATATAACATCGAACTGTACGGGCTGTACAGCGATACCGACCTAGCCAAAAGAGTCAAAACACAACGTCTACGATGGCTGGGTCATCTAGAGCGGATGGACACCAACGCCCCGACCCGGAAAATCTTCGAATCCACACCGCAGGGACGGCGTGGTAGAGGAGCACCGAGACTCAGGTGGCGCACGCAAGTGGAAGGGGACCTCAGCCAACTTCGCGTGCGAAACTGGATACGGCTAGCTAGAGACAGAGCTGGCTGGCGAAGCTTGTTGGCTGAGGCCCAGGTCCACCCCGGACTGTAGCGCCACCTTAAGTAAGTAAAGTAAATAACGTATAAGTAAAACAGCAATTTCGATTATTTTTCAAATTACCGTATTTTAAATATAATCGTATTGCATTGCCTACTTTTCTTATATTCTGCGGACACAAATTCTGAGAAAAACGTTGGTAAAACATGCAGTTTTTTATTCATTTTTTTGTGGCCTTGTAAACGTTACTTACTTCAACCAAATTTTAACATGATCTTCATAGCGTTTTCGAAAATGATTTTACGTTTTCGAGTAAAATCTTTGAAGTTTTTCAATATTCCAAGTTTTCTACAGTTTTGTATGAAATTTCAGCAGATGGACCATGTCTGTTACTTATTTCAAAATTATAGGAGGTGAAATACGTTCTTTTTATCTTTTTAAAGAATATTTTAAATTTAAAATCCATAAAATTACTTCTTTGAATTATAATTGGCGTTAGACTTTTTTAATAGTACAACCACCTGCGGTTGAACTGGCTGGTTTTTTTTAGTTCTATGAGCACCGCTTTTTGCGCTGACAGAAAACTAAGATCGTTTTAACTTCGATTTTTTAGGAAAACCTAGAAAAACTTAGGTTGGAAACGACCATTTCAAGTTCTTTTGAAATAATCACCGTAGACCCCTAAGACCTTTAAGAGATATTAATGAAACCGACAGGAGAATCGATTAAGCCATGAACGTCTGTCCGTCCGTATGTAAACAACTTTTAGGCCTTAAATTTTAAACTAAAGCGCTGAAAGTTGGTGAGTGAGTTGAAAGTCGAGTCCTTTAGTTTGAAAATAAGTTGAATCTAGCACACTTATTTTTAGTATGTGACATTGCTTTGTAATTGTATTTGTGTAAGCAAAAAAACTTTGGCCTTTACATTGACCACGCCTACTTTTTTTAAGGAATTAACTTGACTTAAAAAGGCTGTTTTTCAATAAATATATATGTATAGGAAATTTGACAAAAATTTACATTGCAAAAGTTGTAGACATAAGCATTTTCTTACTCTGTTGTATACATAGTATATGCCTCCGGCCAGTTTTGTGGGCGTGACTTTAAGAAAGGTGATTTTTTTTATTTAAAAAGGTGGATTTTTTTTCCCGAATCGTATGCAAGCACTCAGCATAAAGCATTCAACAGTTATATTTTTATATCCCGCCCACTTGGAGGGGCGTGACAGTTTCCCTTTTGGGCAGGGTAGGGAAGGATCTTCTTCTTTTTCATTTAGGCGCGAGGTTATGATCTGAAGTGATGGATCATACACCTCCTACTGCATTCCTTATGGTCCGTTTGTGGGGTACGGTAGGGTAATCCGATGCAGACGAACTGAAGTTTTAACGTGCGCCCTTAGAATAGAACTAATTACTAAATAATTACTAAAAAGAACTAATTGCTTGGTTAATTTTGAGTTTTTTTAAACGTATGTTAAATATCGGCTTTGTGCAACAAGTGTTCCAAAAATTATTGCCCAAAATACTTCGAAAGGCGGCATATATTTTTAACTCTGCATTTCTCAAGAACTTTTTATTATTTTTAGAAAACCAAGTTTTTATCATAAAAACTAAATATTTTCTAGATTTAAGTTTGGTTTTTCTAGTTCTTGCCCGCATAACGTCTCAAAATAAGTACAATAAACCAGATCTACTCCATTGGACCATGAAACTTAAATTCGTAATTTAACCGAGAATATTTCCGCTTATAAGCCCAACCAATTTTGTCAGTCTACGATTTACCATTAAGAAGTTAAAATGTGATTGGACGCATGGACCAAAAAGTTATACCAGTGCTACCATAAGAGATCCTTTTCCATTTGTTAACGGACCGCTGAAAACTGTACCTAGGCTATGAACCAATAGGAAAAAGAGATTAAGGAAAACAAGTGAGTAAGTGCAGGAGTTCGTCTGACCCTATATACCGTGCAGCACCAAATCTAAAAGCTTTTTAGCCCGAATTGATTTATTATCTGTATTGGCCACGCCCCCACATATGGACGTGGGCTGAAAATTAAAATCAATTCATTGTGATTTCGCGAGAATCATAAAAAAATGCGTTAAAAGCGAAAATTATTTCGGAAAAAACAGTGTTTTCCTAAAACGCCCCAAAAAGTGGGCGGAGCTCAAAACTTTGCCTGGAGCAAACTTAGCAATATTAATATCTGTCGTATAATTTTTTTTTCGATTCGGTGTGAACTTCGGTGCAAAGCGAGAAGTCGGGTTTTTAAATATCCGATGGCGTCGATACTGTGCGCGGTCAAATTTTTGCCTTGTTGAAGGTTTTGGGCCAATTAGGTTAGGTTAGGTTGTTGGGCTGATGGAGCGAGGTGACCCGCGCCCTTATCGCACTTAGGTCTATTTAGACCCATTGTGATACCCAATGGGGGATAATCCTAGTTGTGTGGATGTTCCGCCTCCTTCTTACGCCGTGTTGAGTTCCTGGAGCCACCTTGTTGATTTAACATACCTGGAAAGAGATGTTAGTGGTGCGTTTGAAAGTTCTGAGATGTCGCGGAAGAAGTAGCTTCATAAAGTTCTTTTCCTCAGCTGATTTAAACTGGGACAGTGGCACAGAAAGTGAGTTGTGTCCTCGCAGCAATCCGTATCGCCACATCCTCTGCAGATGTCGTCATTGTCGAGATTTAGTTTCATAGCATGGTGTCTCAAAAGATTGTGGCCAGTAAGTATACCTACTAGTAACGACAGAGTTTTCCTGTTGCTCTTGATGAGCGCGTTAGTTCGGGACTTATCGTATTTATTCCACATTTGTCTTGAGATTTCACAGGTGAACAAAGATGTCCATCTTGTATTTGCTTTCATCCGAATCTTGTTTTCCACCCGCCTTCTAAGGTCACAGAGTGGAGGTTTGATAGATTGAAAGACCTGATGAGGATCCAATGTTGATCCATGTCGTGCAAGCTCATCGGCTTTTTCATTACCACGAAAGTTCCTGTGGCCAGGAACCCAGCAGAGTCTTACATTGTGCTGTGAGCCAAGAACCTTTAGCTCTTTGCGACAGCACTTAACAAGTTCGGATTTGATTTCAGTCACAGCTTTTGCCTTTATGGCTGCCTGGCTGTCTATAAATATGGTAATATCATCCTGTGGTATTGCCCTTATTGACAGTTGGCTGACTGCCTCCTTGACTGCAAGGACCTTCGCTTGGAAGACACTGCAAGAATCGGGCAATTTTATTGATTTTTCTATAAGTGGGTTCTCAGAGTAGAGACCTGCACCCGTGCCTATGCTCATTTTTGACCCATCTGTGTATATGGCTATCGATAAATTTCTTAACATTTCCCCCGATTCCCACTCATCCCTGCTAGGAAACATGCAGCTAAAAGGCTTTTCGAAGTCAAGGTAGGGGGTAAGGTAGTCGGAGGAGGTGTCGGTTCCTATAACGCTGTGAAGAATCTGCGCATGACCAAATGAGCTTGGGATCCATTCAGGTGACTGACTGAGCCTCAAGGCGCTTTTGGCAGCTGATTCTTGCATATAGAGGTCGAGGGGTAGCATATTGAGAATTGCCTCCAGCCCTGAGGTTGGTGTCGTTCTCATAGCTGATGTCTTACCAATACATGCAGCTCTCTGTATTATTGTCACGTAGCGTAGGTTCGTGTTTTTTCCAGCTGCTTGCCACCAGACTAAACAACCATACGTCAAATTGGGCCAATATTGCTCAGTACCAAAATTTGAGCTCCAACGCCATATTTAACTTCACCAAAAGGCATTTTCTACGATGATTATTTCACTGTGTAAGAAACTATGCATTAGTATGAATAAACCCTGAATCGAGTATAAAAAGCGAGACCCAAATCAAATCTTCGAAGAAAAGCAAGTATTTTTTGAAGCCTCAATTGATCCCAGACCTTTTATTACGAAGATGAACTCGTGATCAAAGAGTCTAAATTTAAAATGCCTATGCATATTGCGACCAAAAAAAGTCAAGGATAAAATGGGATATGCAGTTCGCGATGCAACACAAAAGAAAGTTCTACACAGAAGCATCAACTCTTATCCTCGCAAGTGTTATGAGTTACCTATTACAGTTAGTACAGAGTTACCTATTCAAACTGAATGAATTAATTTTTTTAAGTGACTTTTTTATTTTTCCATATACTAGCTAAAAAAGAAGAGGAGAAGATGTTCAGATTCGGACTACCATAATCTGTCCGAATTCTATTTCCAATTCTAAACATTCTCATTTTAAATGCTTTAAAAACTTGCAACGAGATTGCGTGCTTAAGTCGACTTTGGTCGATGATTTTACTTTGTACAATGCATACCAAAACGCGCCTACTCCGATATCTTGAAAAACAAAAATCTAGAACGACAAAAATTTCCAAACTAAAATTGCGAACGTCAAAAGTACAGAATTCTATTATGTCTGGTGGAGGATGTATTTGGGGCATGTGAGGGCACCTTTACATCCTTTGTTGGATGGATGGTGCCCAACAAAGGATGTTAAGGTGCCCTACGGTTGAATAGGGTAGGTGAAAGTTTGAGATATATGACACTATATCTAAGTCAAGTTTTTATTCGAGATTTTGCCTTTCGAGGTTTTTGTGTTTTTAGATTTTACCCCATTGGAAATTTTCTCCCATTCAAGATTTCGTACGCTTATGATTTTTGAAAGTGACTCTAGTATTTTGTCTTTCTAGATTTCTAGATTTTTGAAACTGATTTTAACAATTTTGTCTATTCTAGTATTTTGTCGTTCTAGCAAAAGGGGCGATCCCGCAAAAAACCGTTTTTTTTTGGTGAGGTTCTAAGATGAACGAATTTCAATCAACCAGTATTGGAAATGAAAACAACTTAGCTATTTTTTCCATTCCAACATTTCCTTTGAAGAACTAGCCCTAACTCACTTCCAACGTTTGTGGTTAAAAAAGGGACCACTTAACTCCTGTAAAGTTGATCAGTCAAAAAGTCAAGTAAAAAAAAAATATAAATAATAGGGAGAACCTCTAGAACTTTCCCTTGTGTGCATACAGCTTTTCTGGCAATTTCACAGTTTCAGTGTTTTTTCTACTCAAATATTTAAATTTTCCATCCAATACACGCACCGAGTGCGCTTTCAGTTCAAGAAATCACAAAATTTTTCATTCCCTGGATGACTTCTCATTTCGGAGAGCACTAAGCACTCATTCGGAAATCAAACATTTTTCACACCCGACGGCTTCAAATTAATTTTCCGTCGACGACGACGACGTCGAACAACACTGAAACCGAAGCCCTACCCTCTTGCTTCGGTCCTGAAAAGTCTTTCAATTTCAATATCATCGCGCGAAAAATTCCACTGCGTTGTGTCGTCATCGAATAGGCGCGGCGCGCGTTCGTACCTAAAACACTAAAGCTAAGCACATTTATATAGCTTTGTCCATTCGACTATGATTGCACTCCGAGCACACTTTTCCCGATAGTATCCTGCACGATACTAACAACAAAACACCATCACCACCCACCGAACCGAACCTCCGCGCGCCACCTCCTGCACCTTCGTATATTCAGTTTGTTCTGTTTCGGTGTTGTCGTAGTGCGTCTTCGTACACTCCAACGATAGACACAAGAGCGGGCGCGCATATCCTTTCACACAGCACAACAACACACAACTGTTGGTGTTTGTGTTTTGGATTGCTCGCCTTGTACTGTCAGTTGAATGTTTCTTCTTCTATATTTTTTTTTTTTTGCTTGTGTCGTTTCCTGCTGCTCCTGCCGCCGACAAGTGAAAGTGGAAATATACCCAACACAGAAAAAAAAAAGAAAAACCAAAAGAAACCCCAAACATAAAACGAACCCTGAAAGGAAACCTCCTAGTCTACTACCTTTCAGAGTCGAATCAGTCCGACTAGAGTAACCAACCAGGTTGGAAGGTCGAATAAGGATATTTCTTCGCCACTGTCGAACGCGCGATGTGTTCAACTCGCATTTGTAGTTTAGTTTCGTAGAGAATAAAAAAAAAAAATAAATAGAAAAAAGTTCGTTACCTCGAGGTGTTTTGGATTTAAAATTCATGATTACGCAAGGATACGGCTAGGATAGGACTTATTAGTGACGTGTTGTGTACTTACCACTTTTCTTCTTCAGGATGTTTTATTATATTTTTTTTTTTCAAATGTGATAAGAATTTAGGCAAACATACACGACCAGCCTACCCTTGGATAAAAATAAATTAATTAAAACTCGTGTGTGTAAGTTTCAGTGGATTGCGTGCAAGAATGAGCGTTAAGGAGTACTCACATCAACTGTGACAGAGAAGAGCACATCTAGGACTCTTAGACAATTGCAGTCTATTTTCCTTTTTTTTTTTATTTCGTAACACGGCGGCGAATATAATGTCTATGAAACGTTTGGCAGTTATTGCGGCAGTCAGCCACTTGAGCAGCCACGGGAATCATAATTTAACGACAAGGACAACGATGACAACAACAACAATGATACCAGCCGCAACGACTGTGTCCTTTGCGGCAAATGCTGCTTATAATCAAAATAATGGTAGCAGCCCGCAAATTGGCGGACTCGGATTACTTCATCAGCAGAATTTAAGAAGTGGCGCAAACGCTGGCATTGGAGGCTTTACAGTGGGTGGCATTGGTGGAGGAGCACCTGTTATGGGTAGCGGTGGTCCTGGCGGCGGAGGCTCCTCTCATAATATAAACGGCAACGTTAACGTTTTACTTGGCGGGTGGGTAAAATATTTTTTATTCTTATAATAGCTTTTATTTGGTTTTGTTTTTCTTGACTAATTGAAACGTCATCATGTTTGTGTGTGCGCGGGGCAGTTGTCATTTGAGGACCAGAAAGGCACTGATAAAAATCTTTTTAACACTTGATTGGTTTTGAGTTACACTATTGCGGTGGGTGGGCGGTGGCAGGTAGGATTAAAATTCGTTTCCGTTTCGAACACAGTGGTGCTGAGAAATACAAAAAGTTTTTTCTTTTTAACGAACGTAGGGGGTGTTTATGGAAGAGGGCGCGTGATGGGAATAGTGGTGCGGTGCTATTATGCGCGCATTAAAGTGAAATTATGGGGCAAAAGATAGCAGCACGCACACTAGATTAATATTGGTATTATCGATTCGAGGGTGGTCTCAATTCTAACGGAGTTTAATAAGAGAACAAAGCAATGATTTATTGAAAGTTCTAATAGGGGCTTGTGTGTTTCAGTGATGTTTGTTTTATGCTTGAATTTTGGTTTTAAATGCAACGATTAAAAAAGTTTTTAAGCTAAAGGACAAGACGTTATTATGTTTTTGGATAAATGGAGATTGAAAAAGTCCTTTAAGTGTTTGAGATGCATTTAATTAAACTTCTTTGGGGAAAGCAAATTACGCGACAAAGAAAAAAGACAAAAAGGGTTGCGACACTCGGTTTTTCTCACCCTTTTTTTTACAGAAGTTGTACATTAAAAAGGTACAGGTTAAGAAATTCCGGAAAAATTTTAACTAACTGTCAAAAACTGATACGGCTGATTTTTTTCTATATTTTTTATGAAAA
This sequence comes from Neoascia interrupta, assembly GCA_947623515.1. Classification (NCBI taxonomy): domain Eukaryota; kingdom Metazoa; phylum Arthropoda; class Insecta; order Diptera; family Syrphidae; genus Neoascia; species Neoascia interrupta. The sequence goes on from OX392462.1 coordinate 26,046,640, forward strand.
TTACTAAACTGCTAAAAAATTATCGAAAAGATTTCGAAAACTTTATCGACGATATGTTAAATCTTTAAAAGAGTTTTTGTAATTTATTCACACATCTAAGCAAAGCAGTGTTACATACCAGTTATCAGTGTGCTAGCACAATTGTAACACAGATAAATTGTGAAAAGAGTATTTTAAAACAGTTAAAATAGTCGCACATACAGGCCTGTAGTGGGCGTGTCAGTGGCGGTCTCAATAATTTTAAAATTTGATCTGTAAAGTGTCAAACCATCCTTGTTGGGGTTTTGTAAAGGGCCCCGTTACTTGTTTAAAACCAACTTCAAGAACCTAAGGTTTTATGATGTGGTTCTGAAAACGTAACGGTGGCCAAAGCAAGAGCTTCTGTGTTACTTGGGATATCTAAAGTTCGGTATAAAAAAGTTGCTGAACCCGAGCCTTGACGTTCCGACCCCGCCGTACACTTTAGCAGGGAGGCTCCCAGTCAAACAATTTGGTCTTGTCCTTAGTCCTTCTATCTCACACCCAAAAACTGGACCCAGAGGTCTGATTCGGCAGATTAAGGCAGATTCCAAAATTCAAAATACAATGAGATTTTGTAGAAAAACTTAAATAAATAAGGTTATAAGTATCTTTTAGCGGTCCGTCCAAAAATGGAAAAAGGACCTCTTATGGTATCACTCCGTTGTCCGTCCGTCCCCACCTGTAACTTCTGAACGGTGAGTCGTAGAAAAATGAAATTTAGTACACTTATAAAATCCGTGAAGAAAAATTGAGAACGCATACAAGAGCAATTTTTCATATGAACACATAGCGGTTTAATTACAGTTTGAATTTCGATGACTAAAATGGTAAAACGTGTTTTAGCGTTTATCTTAAAAAGTTTTACTTACAGCCAAAAAAAAAAAAATTAACGTACACTAAACAAATACTGAATTTGCATATATACATAATTTTAAACTTTTTCAAAATATTGAAAAGTTTTTGAGAAATATGGAATGGAAAATATATGCCCGTTTGTAACGTGTGAAAGGTTACATCTTTTAAGTAACTTCATTGAAAAAGCCGAAACAAAGGCTAAATTCAACTTTTGATTCAACCGTTTTAAGAATGTGATTTTGACGTATTTTAGAAAAAACACATCAGGAATTATTTGTAATTTTCTGGAAAACTTTGGAAAATTTTGAAATTTTGGAAAATGTTGAACGTTTCAAAGCATTAAATTTTTTTTTTAAATATTCTGGGATCTTAACGGTAAAACCGATTATAATAAAATTTGGTTTGTATATAAAACGTATAAAAGGCGTTTCTATTCGATTTTTCAGATCGTTCGAAAATTACATTTCTAACTTAAAATTTTCTGAAATAGTTTAAAAAGCAAATTAAGAGGCTGCATTTATAACCGATAACTAAGAAACCTGTGCCCAGGGTATTGGGAAAATAAAGCCATTGCTAGCGCGAATTACATGAGAATTAAAAAAATATAAAACGGTATTCAAAAAAAAAAGTTTCCGAATATTTATTCATTATTAAGTTATTTATTATTTATCTATTTATTTATTTATTTTTTATTATTTATTTATCTATTATTACAAATTGTCTAATTTCTTTATTATCAAAAATAGGCAATTTTTTAGGGCTCAAAAGGAAAATATAGCAAGGCTCAAATATTGCACGGTTTTCGAGATCAAATAATTTTCAAAATCATTTAAATTGATTTACTAAAATGGTAGTGCTAAAAAATGCCTATAGCTTTTGAGTTGTTTCGATCTAACCAACTTCATTTTATGCAAGCATAAGCCACTTGAGTAGCAAGCCAAAATATGTAAAAATTTTGATAAATCCGTTTGTAATTTTTTATACCGGGGTAATTTTTAACCAGGGTATATTAATGCCCGACCCAGGGTATATTAATTTTAATATACCCTAAATAATTTTAATATATATATATGATCGATACCGACAGGTGAATTGACTAAGCCATGTCTGTCCGTCCGTCTGTCCGTATGTGTGAAGTTTTTAGGCATATATTAAAATTGAGCTTAGATGTTGAAATTTGGAGCGTATATTTGTTCTTATTTTTTACAGACAAAGTAAGAAAATTGGTAAACTGTAAGGCTGACGAACTCGCCAAACTTAGAACTACTCTCTCAATTTCGCCTGATAAAGGCTCCTTAGGCATTCCAATTTCGACACCTAAACTCATGATAAAACTGGATGCAATAGAAAGAACAAATCTCAGATGGACAAGTGGTAGTACCTGTTTAGTAACAAAACAGATTTGGTCTAAGCTACATCTTAAACGCTCTAGGAGGTTGATAGCTCTTAAAAGATCGCACATAAGTGCTACAATCGGTGTTATTACAGGACACTGTCTGATAGGCAAGCACGCGACAAGGCTTGGTGTCTTTTCTAACGATTTTTGCAGGAGTTGCATGGACGAGGAGGAAGAAGAGACCACTCTTCATCTTCTCCGCACATGCCCCGGTATCTCTAAGCACCGAAATCTTCATCTTGGAGCTTTCTTCTATAATGATCTTAGTGATCTTAGCACGACTGACCCATAACGTCTCTTACGCTTCATTAGTAGCTCAAAATGGATCAACGAGTAGGCAATTTTTCCAGATCCACGTGGTATCACAGTGAGTTGGGTTCTTCGAACCCGACAACCACTTCAACCTAACCTAACCTAAGAATGTTGGTATGATCCGACCTCAGTCACACCCACAATTGACATGGATGTCAGACAACCTCAAATTTACATTTTATTAAAAATTGCCTTTTGGTCATGTTCGACAAGGCCTGAGACCATAAATTTTGGTGCAAGGCAATAGTTGCTCGAAGCCTTTGATTAGACAAAAATTGGACCGCCCACACCATCGACCATGATTTTAAAATGTTAAATCTTTAATAACCTTATTGCTCGGAAAAGAATAAAACTAGAATAAAACTCATTCTAAATCGATAAAAAATTTAATGACAAATATTAAAGATATTGCCATTTACTAAGTTTGTGCCATACAAAGCATTAAGCTCCGCCCACATTAAGGGGCGTTTTTTGAAAAAAAAAAATAAACTGTTATGTAAGCATTAATTTTCGTTGTGACAGAATTTTCTCATGATTCTTACGAAATAAGAATGAAAAAATCTTATAAAGTTGAAAATTGTCACTTAAAGAAAAACATAAAGTCGCAAATATATTATATGTAAATTAAGCAATAATTCTACGCTAAGCCTTCAAAAAAGCCAATGGACCGCTCCGTGTGTTACTTCGACGTTTTTTTTTTTAAAGTTTTTAAAATTTTGTTAAATATGCCATTTTTTGTTTTTTTAATTTCCGTTTGTCGAAGCCAAGACACGCATTTTCTTGGATTATTAAATAAATTGGAAAACCATTATCAAAACAAAACCATCCTTATATTACACGATTAGAACTGTACAACATTTGGTCTGATGTCGGACTGTTCAATTTACCATTAAGAGTTAAGAGGCTCTTTGCATGTTTTTGGTAAAAGAAATGCTACTTTTAGTCCCAAAACAGCTTGTCTCTTGGCGTTTCTACTTGTGTATAGAAACAAGCGTTGGTTCACATCATTTAGAATTTTTTAAGTTTTCCAGCCTCTTTCTAATAATTTTTGTGTTGCGTTACCATTCAACCCCACTGTTGGTTGTCATTATAAGATTTTGTCCGCTTATCGTAAGCCATCCGCACAATCCACAATCTATTATTATTTTTTATCTCCTCTCTTGTATTTTTTGTTTCCGGTTCTGTTTCGGTTGGATTAGGGAAAAATTTCCGATAATTTATGTTTCACGCTTGGCCGGCCATCTCAACCACAGTCAAATGGATAATGGCTTTAGCTCGAATGAATCAAGAAATATGCCAACCGCCTGATTATTTTAAAACTTTATTCAAGCCTTAAATATTTCAATTCAATTTGGAAAGTCCACTGTCCTTGTAGTACTTATAGTGTCATTGTTTTTGTTTTTTTTTTTAATATTCCAGGCTAAACAAAGCGTAAACGAAACTTTTTTCACTCACTTACGTCAGTATATTTAAGTAGTCACTACTATTTGAATATCCACTCGTTGAATATGAAAAGGATAATAATATGGAAAAAAAAACTCAAGTCCCGCCTCCTTGAGAGTTATTTTTTGCCGTAAAAAAAAAAAACTTCCAATTGAAACTCAGTCGCCAAATTATGATGATCTATTATATTCAACACACTCGCATCCAGAGTCTGCTTTATGCTGCGTGCTTTATGGCAACACACGCAGCAACAATAGCAGTGCAGAGCTATTCTATATGATGATAGCGCGGGTAATTTGCATAAAGATCCTTGTAATGCGGATGTGTAAATTTATTCATTCGTGCAGCTAAAACTACCACCTACCTACCCCCCGGCCAAGCTAACATCCAACCAACATGACTACACCATCAGCCGAATGGTGTGGTGCTCTCATTGGGATATAAATGTCCTTAAAATAGTATGTTTTATGTTTTTGATTTTATGTAGCATAGCAGAAGCGGTATAAGAAGGGGTGCCTAGCACATTAAGTGCCCATACAAGGCTAGAATGGAATATCTCGAGAGCGAAACCATCGTTAGGCGGGATAACATATTGCCATACTGCGAGTGTGAGCGCGTTACTATAGTGGCGGTACAAAGGACATGTTTAGTAGTTTAAATGCGAATTAGACTAATAAATTGGTTCTGGATGAAATTGCATGTGACTTCAATTATTTTAATCCGTATTAAATCCCCATGGGAACATATTGTTAGAGACGGTATACACAGTCGGGCTATGCGAATGCGAAATGGGACAACACGAACAGTCTGTAAAAATACATGGATGAGGAGGTTTCTTTTTTTGTATAATGGTTAAAAACATTTGGGTTTGCTGACTCCAATAATTGGTTTGGCACTCTATCAGACAGCGTAGATTCATTGACCTTTGAAGAATATATTTCGAGGTCTATAGTTCAGGATAATATTGACTTATTCTACATTCTATACCAATCCAACAATGACTGTCCTGCCTTCTGAGTTATTCCAGAAACTTTTTTTTTTGTAATTAACTTGCAATAAAGAGATTGTGACTTCCTCAAAATGCGTAGCACATCGTGAGCGAAGAGAATTTGAGGATAGAAGATATCAAAGAGAAAATGAAATCCCGCCAACACAAACAATCATGACCATATCAACGCACAGGAACAAGAAAACTCTGCGCAGAAACACCCCCGCAAGTGTTATGCCCTTACAGAGAAAACCAATGATATAAATAACAGAGTAAGCAAAAATGACATCTGGCATACATCTAATTGTTGTCCATTCTATTTCCATGTTGGAAGAGCAAATAGTGGTTGTTATTCGGCCAAATCTAACCTGGATAACAGACGCCAACCAGGAAGCCGCTCTTTCTTTTGAGAAAAAAAAAGTTCTTTTTTAACTCGAGAAACTTATTTTCTGTCAATTTCGATTCAAGCTTATACCAGGCAAATCGGCTTATTAAATGAAAAATTATGTTTTGAAGGTCATTTCCACTGAGAAAGGCATAAATGCAAGATCAAATCACTCGTGACAATGATGTGGCTCCATTAGAAGTGATTCAAGGGTAAATCTGTAAGCACTCTCTGCAGAAGAATAATCTCCAATTTCGTCAAAACGAAATGCACAGAATCAAGGGGGCTGTCGACTAATGAAAAAATAAGGCATATAGGGCCAAACTAAATATTCCATCTAGAATCAATAATAGAGTCATGTGAAAGAAATAAGAAGAAACCCTTTTCAAATACCGGGTTGTATTTGAGTCCCCTCGTTTTCTCTTCTGGGGTTGCTGGTCCCCAATTGGGCGCTCACCAGATATGGTGGGTACCAGCATGGATAATATCCGGCGCGAACCAAAATCAGCAACAAGCAAAAAACCCAGAAGCGTCTGTCTCAAAATGAGCGGCTTCCTGGTCGGCGTCTGTTACCCAGGTTAAGGTCGGCCGAATCAAAACAAATTTTTCTCTTCCAATATCCAAATAGAATGGACAACAATTATATGCTTGCCAGATGTTTTTATGAAGTTTTCTGGCGGTGATACTATTGCTTTTCTCCGTAAAGGCATAACACTTGCGGGGGTAGGCTTTGGTGTTTTTGTGCAGAGGTTTCATGTTTGGCTCATCAGCGTTTGTGTTGGATCGAGAATCCCCAAAACCTTTCCGCTCGCGATAGGCTACGCATTTTAAGGGTAGATTTTGCCCCTTTTAAGGGTAGTATAACCCTCTTGATCACGAGCATATCATAAAAAAAAATACCGGGTTGTATTTGAATCCCCTCATCACGAATGCAGAACACAGTTTATTTTGAGATTTTTCCTTGACATTGCAAGCCTCTGTTACATATTCAAAGCCATCCCTAATCCTTATATTCGGGTTATGATAACAGTTAACGTGACAGTTCCAAACCTTTATCGATTAGAGTTTTCAATGTACAGCTGAGCGGTTTTAATGATAATTTTTATATCTTCCGCCCTCAGCTGTTCTTGTTCCTGGTTGATCTTGATCTTCTTCATGAGAAAGTGCATCTCTTCGGGGAAAGTAAGATTGCTACGCTTGATATTTCAAAAGCATTTGACCAAGTATAAATGCTAGTGTGCCCCAAGGCTCGGTTTTATCTCCGAGGCTTTTCTTGATTTTCATCTACGATCTTTTGTCTGCCGCCTTAAATCAATTCGTTTTTTTGCTGATGACAGTATCCTCAATTTTTCATACTAGTTTCTAGGAAGTCGTCCTAGTTTTTCGGACGTCGAAATTGAACGGTTACGTATGACAAATTCATTAAATTCGGACGTAAAACAGCATCTCAACCTGCGGTTTCTAAGCAGAGTAGAATTTAATGCATCCAAAACACAATGCTGTCCCTCATTGTCCCTCAAGCGAAAAAGAAACCTGCAGTCATTGTCCATGATTGGCACTTGCATCACTGAAACTGAAAAGCTCTCCGTCCTTGGTATGTGTTTTAATGAAAACCTTCGTTGGAATGACCATGAATTCGACGTCGCCAAGAACGCTGCGAAATGCTTAGGTATTTTAAAATGATGCAAGAAATAGTTTACACCATGTGATTAGACTATCATTTACAAAGCCCGCATATGACTAAAACTGCTGTATAGCGCACATGTCTGGGCAGGTGCACCAAAGACCACCTTGACCCTTGCAGCCTCGAAGAATTAAAGAACTACGAAGCAGGGCTTAAAACAAAATTCCTATCAATAGAAACCCCTAAATATTCTGACAGTGATTCGAAACGAATGTTCTTGTGTCACATCACAAATGACTGCACAGTAAAACTTCTAGAAAACTAAAATTAACTAATTTTTCATAACCATGTACAAAAAAGGCCGAGAGGGCTCATAGCTATAAAAATAAAAGCCGACCTATTTAATTTTAAAACTTCAAAGACAATCAGCTTATTTCCAGAAAACATCCAAAAATTTTCTCTTCAAACATAACTCCTAAATCCTTCACGTATTCGTGCAGGATCCCACAAAAAAAGCTCCCATCAAAAGAACCAAACCACATAAAAGATTAACCACTCCTCTTGCTGTCACCCTTCAATCTCTGTCCCTAATCGAAAACCGATTTAGGTCATTGGTTTACGACCCGAGCTGTCACTGTTAACACACTTTTGTCAGGACATCATTGTCCCAATAAATTCCATGTTAATTATACCACCAATTGACGTTATTTCCATGCAACGTCTTTGAGTATATTGGTACTCTAATGAGGCTAAGTACAATGTAAAAGGACAAAAAAAAACAAAAATATTGTCCCCCGAACAAAGCAGGAATCCCCAATGGTTTCCATAATTTGCATTCGACTCCCATTTCCTATAAAGAAGAGTAAGTAAAGCTATCCTATGGACAAAAAAAAAAATAAAAGAATCGATAGAGAAAACCATTTTTCGATATTGTATACAAATATAGCTTCATGTATATAGGCTACACAGTATTACCTTGCCCAGGAGTAAATCACCTTATGTGGATATAATTTGAATTTCGAAATAGACACGAGTGCCTCGCATTGTGACTTTAACACGCGAACCTATTGATTATTTTCCACCAACGACAAGAAGGCAGGCAGTGAGTTCAAAAAAAATATTCTAACCTCAAATCCACATATAACAAATACCTTGGTTTATTATATTGTTGTATGTGCTGCGCGGGGCCCGCTTTATGTGACCTTTTGTTGGGCGCCACCATACCAATAGGCACAGCCTTCGATTTTACTAAGTAATCCGCTTTTGATTAGCCATGATTTTGGTATCGAATTTCATGGTAATTGCGATTCATTTGCGATGTATCTCGACTTTGACAGTGGCAAATTGTCACCGGGAATTTAATTAAATGTTAATCTTCGGGTAAATTTAACATCACACCTGGGCTTTCCTATATACATGTACACCGGGTGAACCCATGAACCTTTTGCCAATTCAATTGCCAATCGAGCAGATGTGATGTGTGCGGATTTGCATAAGAAAAGGCCATTTCCTCTCGACGAAAAGGAGGAGCAAAGCACTTTATTGATGGAGGATCATCATATGGATGAGTGAGAGTCAGAAAATATTTCACTTTGCAGCAACCCAAAAAAAAAAAGGATCAACCCTGCTATCCCCAACTCATTAACTCCCACCGCTGCTGCTGCTCTGATGTATGGGACCATAAACACCTGTGGTCTACACTGTTCAACAATAGGCGTGTCGATGAGAACAAGGTCCTTGGGGGTGTTAAACGTGCGTAATAAGTCAAACATGGAACTCTATCGTACAGTTGTTAGTTCTATTGTTCCTAAAATACCCGCAACAATGGCAGAAAGGGATAGAGAACGGATTATAGATTACCTTTGTTCCTATCTAGGTTATTAGCTGGAAATATCCTTTTTCTAATAAATGTCTTTTGTGTTTGCAGAGCTATGCTATCGGTGGTGACAACTGTGTTGTGTGTCGTTTGCTACTGCTGTCATCGTAATATTAAGAAGCGTACCGAGGCTGCATACCGTCAAAGGTGGATAGATAATGACGCTAATATGGAAATATACAGTGTGGAGCAGGTGAGTCTTGAGAACTAGTTATTTTGGGAGCGCACGTGTATTATTTTTTTGGGATGTGATATTGGATAGGGATGGTATTGTTTCGAGTAATAAATGTTGCGTTGGTATTTTGTTATTAATAAACAGAGAAGTAGCTCATGTCTTTTCCATCATTTACTTCAATAAATAGATAGGCCCGCCTCAACTTAAATCGAGTCAAAGAGAACATACGCAAGGAGTTAAAGAATGATTCATTTGGTCCTGTTTTTTTTTTTAATTTTAAATAAAACATTAAGGTCTGAAGGAACAGTGCCTGACATTTACTTTGTGGCCATAATTTCGTGTACTCAATACACATCACTTCTTTCAGCGTTGTGACCGATACTCGCCTAATAAAACACGTACAGGTCTCGCTTCCTGCTGGCTTAAGGACAAAGACTTCGTAAAACTCCACAAAAAAAAGACCGTCAAGTATGAAGACATACGCGAAGCGGTCCGTCGGCTTTTGTTTAAGGTTATAGTCATCTATATTGCGCAGTTTGTGTAACATTCTATTTATTTATTAAAATTATTTCTGGATATATTTTACAGTCTGTAATATACTTTTTTCGTGGTGCTATCTTCTGTTCTTATATTGGGTGATTTTATATTGGGTTTCGTTACTCTAAAAATAGACTGACAAAAAGCTTTACGGTTTCGAAAATATAGGGCAGGACATACTCTTTCTTGGCCTTTTTTAGGATTTTTTATAATTTAAAACCCATAAAACAGCAATTTCGATTATATTTACCGTGAGACTTTTTGATCAATTTTACAACCACCTGTGCTAGCATTTACCACTTTTCTCAAATTCTGCGGACATGGATATCTGAGGAAACGGTAAAAATATGTTGTTTTTTATTTCGCCTGTTTGAATGGGCTTAAGAACTTAGGGTCGAAAACGGCAATTTTGAAACGTTTTTGATGCAGTTCGCTTGCCTTTTAAACATAACATACTTCAGCCAAATTTAAACAAGGTGGTATAACCGTAACTCGTTTCTAGTTCCATAGAAATCTTTAAAAAATAGTTTTCGAAAATGTTTTCACGTTTTTCAGTTAAATCTTCGAAGTTTTTGAATATTCGAAGTCTGCTATAGTTTTGTATAAAATTTAATAAGATGGACTATGCCCGGTGTTAATTTAAAAATTATACTTTATACCGCTTGGGAGATAGAGGAGGAGACAAGCGTTCTTTTGACCTTTTTTATAATTTTTTAAATTTCAAATCCATATAACAAATATTTCGAAGTTTTTTTCAGTTACTGCTAGACTTTTTTCCAATAGCACGACCAGCAGCACTAGCCTTGGGTATTTTTTTTTTTAATGCTATGGCCACCGGTCTATGCACAAACGGTAAAACAAGCTCCTTTTTATTTCGTTTTTTAAATAGGCTTCTAAAAACTAAGGTTAAAAACGGCAATTGAAAAAAAATTTAACGCAGCCTTCCTTCTTTTTGTAAGCTTTGTACTTTAACCGAATCTAAAAAAGATCGCCTACACGGTTAAGCTACTAGAAGACTTCAAAAAATTGTTTTCGAAAATGCTTTAATGTTTTTGATTTAAATCTCAGAGGATTTTGAAATTTCAAAATCCGCTATAATTTTCCTTAAAATTTGGAATTATTTCTGACACGTGTAATTCTTTTCATTGAACTCTACCAAACAGCACCGGTGATAAGGGGGGATACACGTTTTTTCATGCATTTTTGCGATTTTTTTTCGAAAATGCGTTAAAACTGCAGTACTCAAACTGTTTCGTTTTTCTAGTTCTTGCCTACTAAGCTTCTTGAAAAAAAAAAAAACAGTAAGAAACATTAAGTCCATTTTCACATGAAATTTCAAACTGTAATTAAACCGTTATTTGTGCTTTAAAAAAAGCCCTCTTGATTTCTCTGTCTATTTCCGCAGTTCATACGCACACAAAATTTTATCTTTCTACGATTTACCGTTCAGAAGCTATAAAGCGATTCGACGGACGGGCGGACAACGTAGCGATACCATAAGAGGTCTTTTTTCCATTTTTGGACGGAACGCTAAAAATCAAGGCCCTTTTTACTGGAACCAAATGTGACTGAAATTCTAGACTTCAATGGCGTACTACTAAAAGTTCTAATCACGGTACAGTAGTGCTATTGACATTGACGGTTGTGCTTTGTTCGGCCTCTTTTTAAGATATATACGGACCGACGACTGCGAGCCATGAGAAGACCATACATAAACCACACCCAACAGCATTTCTGTGGATGTAAATTTAGTTTGAGATACTCCTTTGGTTGGTTAGCTGCCAACGGTAGAAAGTCTTAATACAAACTTGTATTGGGAACTTAAACCTAAGTTGTTTAATAAAAAATCATTATTTTTTTTAGCTTACTATCAAAGGCAAGTCCGACCCGCTGCTTGTATCATTATAACCTGCATAGGCTATATTAATTTAAATATTTAGTAATAATGCATTACAATATCATAACAATAATAATAATAATTACACATTCACAAGGCCTTTAAAGGATGTTATAGAAACCAACTGGTGAATTAATTAAGCCATGCCCGTCCAACTGTCCGTTCTTTTGTTCGTATACCGTCGCTTGAAAAGCAAACTGTCATAAGTCGAAATGCATAAATTTTTAGAAAAGCCATTTGAAGTTTTTCATTATTTAAAAAGTTAATTTTAGTTTCGAATTTCAATGAATAACAAAAGGTTGTAAAGTAAAAAAGTATTATTTTTTCTTCTTCTTTCAAGTGGTATTCCAAAGTTACTAAAAAAATAGAATTTTTGAAAAAAAAATTTGACTTATGTCATTATGCATCAAAATAACAGCCATTTCGAGAAAAAAAATTTAAAAATGTTTGGAAAAGTGTCATTTTGTTTTGAAATAAATGCAGTCAAGCCCATCGTCAAAAATATATAAAAATGGCATAACAAAATGCTTATGTTAAACTTAATAACTGTTCAGCAGTTCTTCGGTTTAAAAATAAAACTAAGTGTTTTACAAATAATTTTAAATATTACATACTAAACAACGAAATTAAAAGGACAACGTTTAAAGGTTGCGATAAGATAAAAGTGTAGTATCTCATTTATATGCAGGCTTAAGGCTCGCTTCATCTACATTTCGATCCTATTTAATACCTGCGCCAAGTTGAGTTGAGTTCGCCTAGGCTCGACTTCTCGTGGCTGGCGTAGTTGAGTCGAAGTTTCGTTGAAAACCTGGGTCGAAATCGAAATGGAGTTGGATTCACAGCCAACATTTTGTTTTCTCAAGACATGCTGCTTACTCAATGTAAGCAGCTGTATGTGTGTACTTGTACTTCGAGCGGATAGAAGGGGGTCTCATTGTACTTTTTCCTTTGTAATGGCTTGTTTCTTTAATTTTCTTTATGATAACATTTCAACTAATCAACTCAACTCAATATCGAAGAAAATGTCGAAAATCACACTCAATTAAACTCAACTCAAGCTCTCCACAACATGCATAATAAACGAGGTAAAATAATACCTAGGCCATTGGTAAAATGACACTTCTTAAAGTAATCAAAAGAATTTTGCGGCTCATCAACTAGTTTCTTTAAAGGTAAAATGACTTATCGCTAATTGAAACGTATTGTCACAGAAACAATTTACGGAAATTTGCCAGTAAAGTGACACAAGTAATAGAAGAGCCATTTTGCTGGGAAAAAGACAAGGGATGTTCAATTAAATGCAGAACAAGACTTTGCCCTCACGCTCTCAGTTTTTGAGTTTAAGCTATGACGACGGTTTGACAGAAAATTAGCATTTTATTTTGTGATTCGTTGAGTGTACTTAACTCAAAATCGTAAAATTTTGACTTATGTCAGTTTGCTTTTCAAGCGAAACTAGACTTTTGCTTTTCGCAAACTTTTTTGTTTTGTTCATAGGTACCATAGTTTTAGCGAACGGAAGTCGATTCCCTTCGATTGAAGTTTTTAGGTCTTTAAGATTGAGCTAAAATTTTTAGTATAGCTTGGATTTCATTTTGTACACAAGAAGTGGGAAAATTACTCCACTAACAGCCTACAATTGGTTTAAATGTACGGTAGCCCTTAATTCTTTTCTTTCAAAACTCCTTTTTCGTAACTCCTTTCAAAACTTCGTTTGTCCAAATGAGACCAATCGTACAAACACGAAATTGGGTTCAAATGAGATGTGGGTAAAAAAAAAACGTCAAAAGGATAGAAAAAATTAGACCACCTTATTCGTTTACGGTCTTAGAAACTTAAAGGGTTGAATTCTCTGAAAGTTTGCTCTCAATCAAAAATATTGTTCTATATGCAAATACTAAGGAATTTAGCATTCACTGTTCGAAAACATTGAGAAAACTCAAAAACCCTCAAGAAAACTGTTGTTTTCATTCTATTTGTACGAGAAACACTATCTCAACGCATCTCAGAAGTCTTATTAAGTCGCATTGTACCAGCGGCCTAATTTTTTCGGTCACCAAAATTTCATTATCGTAGAATAGAGTTTTTCTCATGACCGGCTGGCATAGCCGAATATGGCACCAGATTAGACAAAACTACATATCCTGCAGTACATATTCAGTATCAGTATTTTCATCTTTCGCGAAAAAGTCTGCGAGAAACTGAAACTGGGCTGGGGGGAGTCAAAATTATTTCAACAATATTTAGCTTTCAAAATAATGCTTTTCGAAATTCTGTTTTATAAAACAGAATTTACAGTCGCAAAACAGTCAAAACAGAAAAAACAGTCCCTTTTACAAAGCGACACAGTGAAATATGTATAAGGTGCGTGCCGCCCCTGCAACCACCCGCCTTCTTTTTTTACCTTTGCTTTACTTGGTCCAAAGTTTTCTTACAAAAGAATAAGCTGAATTTAATTGCTTGAGCCAAAACTTTGGGAAAACAGAATTTTGGAAAACAGTGTTTGAACAAGTGGAAAAGTGCAACAGTGCGTATGCAAAAGCTTCATTCCATCTACGACGGATTGCAAAATACCCGACCATGCCAAAAAAAAAACTGCCACGCCTACAAAAAGTGGGCGGGATACAAAAATATAACTGTTGAATGCTTTATACTATGTGGTTGCATACATTCCGACCTAAAACTCCGCTCTTTTAGCTTTTAAAAAATCACTTTTTTTAACGCCACGCCCACAAAACTGGGTGGAGGAAAATACTATGTGCCTTATACAGAAAATGCTAATATCTACAACTTACTTTTGTCATGCAATTTTTAGTCAAATTTCTTATATGTTTATTGAAAAACAGTCATTTTAAGCTAAAATCCCTTAAAAAAGTGGGGGTGGTCAAAGAAAAGGCTAACATTTTTTGGTCACTTCAAAGACAATCACAAGGCAATGTTACATACCAAAAATGAGTGCGCTAGCACTATTGTAACATAGCTAAAATTTAGAAAAAAGTATATTTTAAAAGTAGAGATGGTCGCACATACAGGCATGTAGTGGGCGTGTCTGTGGGCGCATTCGGCTAATTTTCAAACTTGATCTGATCCAATGGACTTCCAGCCAACCCAAAATTTATTCTCTCTAGCTTATTATTAAATTTAAGGCCTAAAAGTTGTTTACATACGGACGGACATGGCTTAATTGATTCTCCTGTCGATCCCATTCATATCTTTAAAAGGTCTATGGGGTCTACGGTGATTATTTCACTGCGTTACAAACTATACATAAAACTTAATATACCCTGGGTCGGGTATGAAGAGCAGAAATTTTTTTCGACACTCCGACCGACTGGGGAATCGATTAAGCCACGTCCGTCCATCCGTCCTCATGTATACAACTTTCAGGCCTTAAATTTAGAGCTAGAGAAATGAACTTTGTTAGTTGAACCGGAAATCCTGCTCCACCTCTAATTTCTAAAAATAGTTTTTTTCACTTTTTAGCTATGTTACAATGGTGCTAGTACATTGATTTTTTGTATGTTATAACTGCTTTGTAATTGCTTTTGAGCCAACAGAAAAAGTTTGGCCCTAACATTGACCACGTCCACCTTTTACGAAGCATATGAATGAAATTCGACGAATAATATTTCAAAAGGTTGTAGATATTAGCATTGGCTAACTTTTTTGCATGCAAATAGTTTTGCATATAGTATATGTCTCCGCCCACTTTTGTGGACGTGGATTTACAAAAAGTGACTTCTTTTAGTGAAAAAGCGGGGTTTTAGTCTAAAATGTATGCAACCACCTACCATAACGCATTTAAAAGTAGTATTTTTACATCCAGCCCACTTTCTGGAGGAGTGGCAGTTTCTTTTTTAGGTAGGGTATAGGATAGTTTGCAATTCGTCGCAGAAGGACTGAAGTATACGCAACGCACTGTTGTACTTTCCCACTTGTTTTAACCCATCTCAATCTCAAAGAACGATTTGGGTTATCATCATATGAAAGAAATTTGGGTTATCATCATAGAAGAAGATGATGTCAGGAGTCATTATAAATCTGTGAAGTTTTGACTTGGTGTGGGTACTTTCAATGGGTACACTCATTTGGTGTGGGACTATTTTCCGTGCTTATCGGGAGTGGGTCATAATTCTGTTGTCAAAACTGTGGTTTTTTCGAAAATATTTTCTGCTTTCAAAATTTAGCTTTTTAAAATGTTGGTTTTTTAGAATTCTAACTTAAGCAATTAATTTTGGAATTGAATTTTGGAAAACGCAATTTCAAGAGCAGATTTTTTTTTCGAAAATGAAATTATGAGCGGAAAATACATACAGAATTATTCTGTATCCAAAAATACAGAATTTTGTAAAATGTGTTTTGACCCGGGCAGAATTTTTACTCAAACGAGCTCCTATCTCACCGTCGGCAAGATTTCTACCTTCATTTTATTCGATTAAATTTTGTTCTCAATCGAAAGTAGGGAACCGTTTCTGGATTAACTCTTTTAACTCTCTCAATACTTATTTTCCTTTCTCTGAGACAGCGAATCGTCGCCTAAAATTTATTTGAATAACTGAACAACTTCAAAGATGCAGTTTTTAGCGGTCCGTCCAAAAATGGAAAAAGTGCCTGTTATGGTATCGCTACGTTGTCCGTTCGTCCGTCTGTCCGTCTGTCCGTCCGTCCAATCGTGTTGTAAGTCGTAGAAAGACAAAATTTGGTGTGCTATTAAACTGCGGAAATAGTCAGAAAATCCAACGAGGGCATTTTTTAAGCAGAAATAACGGCTTAATTACAGTTTGAAATTTCATGTTTCAAACTGTGATTAAACCGTAACCGTAATTTCATCTCTTGTTTCAAAACAAAAACAAAAAACAAGAGGAATATACTAGACTTAAATGCAAAAATTTGATTTTTTCAAAATATTGAAAAGTTTTTGAGAAATAAAGAGTTGAAAATACGTGACATTTTTCAAACTGTTTGAGGCCATAACTTTTGAACCGCTAAGTGTACAAAGATAATATTGAACACACGTATAAAGCAACATAAAATAAACCAAATGCTGATGTCATACGTTACAGAGAAAGTTTTAATATTGCCGTTTTTACGCATTTTCGAAAAAAAAATCGCAAAAATTCACGAAAAAACGTGTGTGTCCCCACCTTATCACCAGTCTTGTTTGGACAATTCATATGAAAAAAATCACACGTATAAAAGTGGTAAAAAAGGCCAACAAAATATATGTCTTTCCCTCTATTTTCGAAACAAAAAGAGGCAAAAATATAAAAAATAAATACCGAACGTATAGTCCATCTTTTGAAATCAAAACAAGTAAGTTAGTGCAAGAGTTCGTCTGAAACGAACTTCTTAATACCCGACCCTTTTTACTCATTAACACCAAATTATTTTGGTCTAATTCATATACTGAAATCGGCGGTCCAATTTTTATCTTATCAAAGGCTTCTAGGTCGATATTGCTCTCCACCAAAATTTGAGTTCATATGTTTTGTCTATCTTGGCCAAAAGGCATTTTGAAATAAAATGTAAATTTGAGGTTGTCTGACATTCAAGCCAATTGTGGGCGTAGCTGTGGGCAGATCTTCTCAATTTTCATACTTTGTCTGTACAAAATGGGAACTAAGCAACGTTGCAAGTTTCAGTTTTCTAGTTCAATTTTAAAGACCTCAAAACTGCATACATACGGACAGACGGACGGACGGACGGACGGACATGGCTTAATCGACTTAACTGTCGGATTCGTTCATATCTCTAAAGGGTCTTAGGGTGTTCCCAGAAATAATAATAAATAAATAAAATTTTACACAAACTGCACAATGAAGGTTGCTTCACCTACAACAAAAGATGACAGACCGCTCCGCGTATGACTTCATACTTGGCGGTCTTTTTTTTCTAGCAACCATCACACCAAGCAACTTCAATCCATAAAACGCTTTCGCTGAGGCAGTGACTGCCGCTGAGAAAAGCTGTCATTCTTTCTCTACATTGAAGGATCAGTTTAAGTTTGTTAAATCTTCTCCAAAGTGTGCTGTGCAAATCGTTGTTTGGATTCGGAGTACATGTTCTGTGACCTGTCGAACCGTGTGCTAGTCTACGGGCCTGGGTGGCAAAGAATGCTGTCACTTAAATAAGAGCTCCTTTAAAAAAAGCATCGGTCGGACTGGGACTCAGGCGCTTCCCACAATATTAAAAGTTCGGCTTATGCAAATCTGAACCAGCCCGGGGTAAAAGACCCTCATCAGTGAGGCGCTCAATATATAGGTATGTATCGGACGATTTCTTTTAGGTGGTTTCTATAAACTGACGTTGGGCATGAAATGGAAATTTTATGTTTTTGAACTTATTAACAAAGAACAGAACCTTTTAAGTTTGACAATTAATCGACAAGTGGAAGCTAATCATCAACTTCGCGCAGTTACCCCCTTTTTGTGGCATACTGGGCGAATCGAAAAATTACCGCCCAGTGGCTATCGGCCATTGCCTAGCAAAGTGCATTTGAGCCAAGCAAATAACCATTAAATATAAAAACAACAAAGAGGTAAACAGTCGATAAAAATATTCTCACACAATTGTCGTAGTTCACTGAGTATATTTTTCCCCCTTAACAGCTCTAATGTCTTTTTAATTGAAGTGCACATTCTCCAGATGTCATTATAGTGCAGCGCACATCGGCACCAAGATGCCGTGAATGTCCAACAAGTGTCATCCTTTCCCATCAAGCGCAAAGAAGTTCAAACAACATTTCACTTATTTTAAAGTACTCCCAATAGGGTGATGATCCACTATTAAATTTTAAATTTTCATTATCTACTCGTAAATCTCAAACGATAAACTCAAATGTATCTCATTATCTATAATTTTGCCTCGGGTATAAGCAAACTTCCTCTCAAATAAGGTGGGGGGTGGAAAAAAAAACTCGCACTAACAAGTTGAGCAATGCAAATCAACCCGAAATACATATTTACCCAACCTAACGAAGGATTCCATACTTTTTGTTAGCAAAGCCAACAAAAGCAGACAAAAAAAAAATAGCCTAGCAGCAGTAGGTAGCAATGTAGCATCCCAAAAAAGATAGAATAAACCACCACCATCACCCGACATAACACAAAGTTGAACCCTTTTCGCTAGCATCAATCCGTTTTCAGTGTGACTTTTTGCACTCACTGCCGCCCGCAGCAATTGCTGATGCTCGCACGCTGGGTAAGGACTCACTCAGGTGTGAGAAATCTCGTAAAGTTGTCGTCGCTCACTCGGTCGGCAATTAATTTTCGAAACCACCTTATCACCACACACCGACCCGAGGGAGATTAACTCCGGGATCTATGGTCGGCTTTTATCACCCTTCTCCGACGCAAATGAATATTTCACCACGCAGTTTTATAATTAAAAAGAATGTCGCCTCTGCGTCTCCACTAATTAAGTGATTTATGTAAGATGGGCGGGCTATGCACATTCACATCCGCACACACCACACCTTTCCGCATCACAAGTTGATTTCCTTAATGTCTCAATTAAAGTCTTTATCTTTTGGCGATTCATTACAGTGCTACGAGACATCTGGGCTCTTCATGGAGTCATCCGAGGGGCTGTCAGTTCCGGCATTGACTCACGAACCACCACCGTCGTACGATGCAGTGGTTGCCATGCAGGAGGAAAGTCAAGTGGTGACCAGAACCTCCCCGCCACCGGACTATCGGTCGATGAATGATGTATCTGGGTCATCGAATGCCAACGAGGTGCCCAAATTCATTAGGGGCAGCAATCTGCTTGGCATGAAGAAGGTTCTCAGCGCTCAATCGTGTTGTTCGCTCCAACGTGCCGAGGCCGAGAATTTATTTCAACTGGGGGTGGCTGCTGCTGCTGCCGCTGCCGCCTCTTCAGGTCGTTTTGGTGCGAGTGCCTTAGGTAGGAAATCCTTGCCGTATGCTGCCCGCGATTCGGCAGTCCTAGCCGATGGGCGGTTCATCAATCAGCCTTATTACAGAGGTTGTCCACTATGCGGAAAGTTCCGCTACGATGACTCCATGTCTCTGTCGAGTGATAGCGGTCTCGACCAAGTGGTTGTTGCGGCTGATGTCAGCAATGCCAATGGAAACACAACTGTGGGAGTCGATAAAGATGCATGCTACTGCACCCCCATGCAAAGCCCGACAATTGACGACCGCAACAACAACGCCGAGCTGAGTGGGAGTGTTTCTTACACCATAGGCGATCGTGGTGGCAGCTCATATCAGATGAGTTCATCGCATGCAGACGAAGCGAAATGCGAAAATGCAATTAACAACAATAACATTACAGGCGATAGAACGCCCACTGTCGGTGCCACTGCATCGACTTCAACAGCGTCAGCAGTGACAACAACTGCAGCCGCATCCACCAACGACAATAATTGCGACAGCAGCGCCGCAACCGATTTGACGCTGGATCTAGACTCGATCAATGACAACGGAATCATTCGCTTGGATATGAGTAAGATCATTGACAAAACTGGATTACCTACCTATGAAGCGGCCTTAAAACTAGAATCTAGTGGTTATGTGTAAGCTAAGGTAACATGTAGTGATATTTTGTAGAGTATTTCCGTTACAAACGAGATTTTGCTTCAGTTGATTTTGTTGCAAACAGTTTGGAGATTTTAACATGTCTGTCTTTACATATCTTCCAAATGAGAAAGTCTAAACTTTGTGTTGCTAAGAGGAGGATATCCGATGAAACAATATGCCTATATAACACTAGCACTCTTAAACGCCAATTATAAAAAAAAAAAAGATTTGTTAAATGTAAATACAAAGAACTGTTGAATAAAATATATTATGTACACGTATTTAAGATTAAGGAATTTCAGGGTATGAAGCCGGCACACGAATTCTTAGGGATGGATATAAATTTCTGCGATTTCACAAGAAAGGAAAAAGTTGTAGAGGGGGATGAAAGCATTTTCAGGACTGTTGAGCCGATTATATTTCATTGACCTTCACAGACTTAAGCGCGCTGCTGACAGATTTTTTGTCAGGAAACTATTCAAACTTGCAGTATAATTTGTTGTTTTCCCTCTAATGAACAATTTCACTTGTATTCTATTGTCAGGATCGTCTTTTTATAAAGACCCACCTAGATGCAATGTGTGCGCCATCTTTTATGTCGGAAGGCAAATAAAAAACAAAATTGATATTTATCCACCGATTGACTTCAGAAGTTACATTTTGGAAACCTCAATTGAGTACAATTGTAGCAATGAATCACTTTACACCGAAACAACGCCCCGTATAGTGACGCAGACTTATCTTCACTCGTCAAAAATAATGTCGCTTACAAGCACCGTGAAAACAGCGTTTGTCGTTTGTTTTGAAATTTTGTTGAGCGCGGGTCAGTTTCAGATCGTTAAGATGCCTTTCATCAAAGTCCAGGTTGTTTTTATATGAAGGAGCAAGAGAGAGTGTTTCCGAGATTCAAGATGTGTCGTATTACCTGCCTTTTTGTTATCAGTGGAATAAACTGTACTGCTTTTTGAAGTATGATTTGCATTTGTTTTCTTATAAAAAGCAATAGACTTAAAACTATTCTTACCGCATGTGACTCATCCGTGCTAAGAATGTAGGGACCCTGTATGCACTGCAACATCATTGTTGAAACCCCTCAAGGTACCAAGAACCTTCTGCTCTAGTACTGAATCGGCAATAAATAAAGAGACATACAACTTGGAGCATACATCTATTATTAAGAAGACATCGCAGGTCTTAAACGAGTCACTCAGTCCTTCAATAAAAATGCCAAAAGATGCATAAGAAGGAATTCCAGTAAAATGAAGTACGACCGAAGCTAGGCTCAAGGGTGAATTCATAAGTACATATTCGTTCTAGCTCGTGTGTTGCGGTTGAATTCCTTCAGAGGTGTTTTTATTCAACAACAGTCTTTGTTGAATAAAAAACGATAACACAAAGAGAGTGAGTGATCCAAGGAGTCAAGTGACTTCGTTATGTTTGGGTCTCATATAAGTTTTGTCGCTCGGTTTAGGTCCTATCGAGAGAGTTCAGTGAGGCTTCTGATGCTCCTGCCCCAGAGTTTTATTCCATTTTGGGGCATATTAACAAATCTGCCATCTTGACAACATCAAATATGGGCTCATTCCAATGTGGGTTGTCGTTAACACACATACCGAGTACAGCAAGCTTGACGGTTTCGGCGATGCAAGTGCCGTGGGAGCGGGTCATAATTCTGCTTTTTAAAACCTGCTATTCGAAATTCTGACTTAAACAATAAAGATCTGCTTTTTCAGCTTTTTCAGCTTTTTTTAGCAAACTTTTCACTTTTCTAAAGTGAAGCAAATGGTAAAAAAGAAGCAGGCAAGCGGCCGCATGCAAACCTATTTCACTGTGTCGCTTTGTCAAAGTAGCCTTTCCAGATTTTTGTAAAATAGAATTTTGAAAAACAGAATTTTGACCTCCACCCAAGTGCCGTCCATGGATATTAGCTAAAGGTTCCTATTTTGTTTGAAGGGTGCCGTGGCGTAGTGGTTAGTGTGTATGCTTACTACGCCGGGGGTCTGAGTTCGAATCCTACCATCGTCACCTGAAAAAAAGACTAGTTCTTTCTCACGGTCCTCACCTCCACGAGGTTCTGTAAAGCCCTCCGCGAGAATCATTTGTCTTGAAAAACATCTCAAAGTGCCGTTCGGATTTGGTATAAAATTGTAGTTCCCGTTGTATGTGAAAAAATTAACAGACACGGCATACATTATTGAGAATTTGGCCCTGATTCACCTCGAGCTGTTGCGCCACTCTATTTATTTTATCCTATTTTGTTTAGAAGACAAAAAGCAGAATTGAGTTTTCGAAGCGTTAAATTGCATCCTGTTTACGAGACCCCATGTTTATATGATGTTAATTTCGGAATTTTGAGAGTTAGACATACGCAACCATGCCATTTAAATATCCGTGGTGTTTGGACATTTTAGTTGGAACGAGTATGAATAACTTATATTACCAATAAAACTGTCATCTGCAGATCAGTGGCGTAAGTCGGGAAGTAAGTAGATCAGATTTGAAGCCGTCTAAAACCACTAAAGGTAATTTCTTTAAGAGTGTATACGAATCTAATCAAATCCTTATGCACTGAGTATTGCTTTATAAGCGCGAAACGCTAGACTCTATCAAATACCTTGCTTTCACCCAGCCAATGCAAAGAACGATTCCATTTTGCGGTAAGATAAGCCTTCAAATCACCCGTGGATCGCTTCCACTCGCGATGCCAAAGCCATACCGACGGTCATTAAGAAGCTCCCGAGGAGGAGTGGATATTACATCGAACTGTACGCGACACCGACCTAGCGAGAAGAGTCAAAAAACAAAGGCTACGATGGCGAGGTCATCTAGACAGATGGACACCAACGCCCCGGCACGGAAAATCTTCGAGGAGCACCGAGACTCAGGTGACGCGCCCAAGTGGACCTTAGCCAAATTCGCGTGCAAAACTCGAGACGGGTACCTGGAGACAGAGCTGGCTTGTTAGCTGAGGCCCAGGTTCAGCCTGGTCTCCAGCGCCATCTCAAGTAAGTAAGTAAGTAGCTTCTGCGATTCGAGGTATTTCATCAGTTCACCCCTGACCTTAGAACGCAATGAAGTTAGCGCAATTGGCAGCTAATGGGAAGGGGAAGAAGAGTCGCCTTGTTGCGGACCGGCTTGTACCAAAGCTGTTTTTCAAATGCCTAAAAAGAGACCAGAAGAAAGGGCCTAAAGATAGAGGATAGAAAAGTTTGCGTAGTATTAAAGCCAGCGTATAGTGGCGCACATTTTCAGAACAATTGCGGGTCAGATTTTTTTTTTAAGATTTAAGCAGCCACTGAACGATTGCGAATGTGTTCCACGCGCTCGAGTTCAGGTAGTGACAAGTCACAATCAGAAAGCGTAAAATCGGAAGCGAAGTGGACTGCAAGCAGATTGGTATTGTCAACAGAGTGGGCATTTGGAGTATCATTCCTAATCAGTGTTGGGATGAAAGTTGAGGCAGAACTTTTTATGTTTTTGACAAAAGACCAAATAGTTTTGCCACCTTTAGGACACTGTAGTATTTTGTGCCTAAATTTTTGCTTGGATTTAAACTTAACGCGACAAATCAAAGCGTTGCAGTCGTTTCTTATTTAATATTATATTCTTATTCTTAAATTCGTTTCTTATTTATAATATATTCTTAAACTTATTTCGCTTAGCCTCAGTCTGCTTGACTCTATGATTAACCTTCAAAACCTCTACATGGCTCCTACCAATAGAGAAAGCATCTTTTATTTCGCTGTAGGTTCATCGTTGAAGGCAGATTACGGAAAAAAATTTTGACATCAAGATTGTTCTAGATGATTTTCATGCTAAACTAGGAAGAGAGGGCATATTTGGTGGCATAGTCGGAAAACATGAAAAACATATGGCGTATTCTTTTCAACACCAAATCGTGAAACTGGTGTGGACAAAAAAAAAATAGTTCTTTTCACGTACACCTGAACTGAATCGTGCTCATGTAAATGTTCTTGTGAACTCCGAATTAGTTCGGTGTCGACACCGAACTGGAAATTTCGCCATCGTAGTATTTGACGGTGGAGGTTGGGTGTAGCTTTAGTTGGGTGTGTGAAGTGACGTTTCGACTGATTTTTCATTCGTGATTTTTTACAACGCGACTGATATTGTATGAAATCGATCAAAAATATCTAACTAAATATCTCAAACTCAAAGCTATCAAAATTTAATTTAAGTAAAAAGTTCAAAAACCGACGGCAACAAAATCACTCTGCGAAATGTAAAAAAGTAAACAAAATGAAGTCAAAACAGTTTGACACTTGATAATTGCACGGGTGCAGTATTTGCCGTTCTGTACACGATAAAACCGTGTATACACCACGCTGGAATTGTCGCAAACACCGAGTTCTTTTTGACAGTTCGGTGTGGCAGTTCGGTGTTCAAAAGAATACGCCAATAAACTGCACGACACCAGCACGACAGCATCTCAGCATCCACAAAACAACTTCAATCAATTTTTTACTTAATCGAGTATATTGCGATCGACGCAAGGCACTCAACCAGTATGCCTGAACGTTAGGAGGGGTCAACATTGAATCGGATCATTACTTCATTTTAGCCATGATACATCAGCGGAAATCCCAGCCAATGCCAAGAAGTGAAAATGCCGTGACGAAGTATTACATCGGAAGTTTAAAATCACAAGGTTGTTCTTCAATCGAGTTTCTCAAAACCTCTTGCGAAGTTGCCTTTGTCACAGAGTCAGTGCCATTGCGCAACACTGCCCAAGTTGGGTCGTTCGAGATGCTTTGGAGATGCTGGGCATCACACAGTCTCCACATTGAAACACTGGTTTGAACAAATAATTCAGCAAACATAATGAAGTTAAACAAAAAGGAGGACCAAAGCTACTCGTGAGCTCTATAGCGGATTAAATGTTTTAAAAACAAAAATATCTTAGCTCACCTGCAGGGCACGGTAAGAAGTAAGCTAAAGTAGACGTTCAATTTTTTGCGAGTTTCTTAAGTCTTTCGAAAAATATAAAACCTATATTATCCCTGTGACGTGTTACACTCCAACGTTACTTGAACATTTCAATCTGGTTTGATTGCTTTACTTGATCTGAATTGACGTAAAGTTGTTATTTTGAGTTAATGTTTTTTGTTTTAAAATTTTTTACCACACGTTAACTCAATATAACAACTTTACGTCAATTCAGATCAAGTAAAACACTCAAACCAGATTGTTAACCCAGAACGGATAAAAGGGATAAGCAAATAAATGTAGCATCAGAGCCAAAAAAAAAAGTTAAAAACCAAGTCAAGTACCTACCTACTTCCTTTCGAGAATTCAAAAGAAACATTCTTCTTTTTTTGTAAAATTATCAGTAAACAAAAAATGAAGCATGGATGTTCTGCATAATGCATCGGCCCACTTGACAGCGAAAACCCGGCGAAAAACGAGAACAATAAATCAGACAAAAGGTATTAAGGACTGTCAGAGTAAAATATGAAAAAAGAACTTTTTTGAACCACACGAACATTCGAAACATGACATGGCAAATAGGAATAATCCAAAATCAATAGTGATGAGTCTAGTGCCTGTACAATATAGGTCATTGGCAGCTCTGTTGTTTTCTTCCATGTGTATTCGTATATTTGCTTATAGGCTTACAAGAGAGAACAAAAACAATATTGTAAAAAGAAGAAGAATAGATTTGGGTAAAGGTGAAATATATGTACAACATGCGGGCATACTAATGGGGTTCATTGTCAGTCAACAGAGTTCATTTTGTTGACAGTTAGTCATAGAGACATACGGTGATGAGTTACATGTGATTTGTATAATGCTTTGAACGTCATTTTGAAAAGGAGAGCTAAAAGATAGGTAATTTGATATATTACGAACGACGGTTCAGGTAAGCAGGGTGTGTGAGTGAAATCATTGCTGCTTGAAGATTATTACTTAGGAAGATTGGTAGTTTTTCAAATCGTATAGAAAAGTTATACTGAAAACATGGTTTAAGTATGACTAGTTTCATACTTTAAGGGATAAGTCCCATTAGGTATAATCCGAAGAGAGACACATAAATCACCCCTCAAAGCTCATGGCATTGATTTAAAACGATGAACGAAGCCATACACATTGAAAGAGATAACACTTAAGTACTTGTGAGTATTAAGAAGTACAAATTGGACAACTTGCGGTTCAACTTTCCTTAAGCAACTTTTTGATTCACACAAAAGACGATAATGCGACAGCTTTTTCCAGGCTTATTGCACACATGACATTTTAGTCACGCAACACTTTACTTTCTTTTTGAATTCCTATGGGATTGTTTGCGAATGCGCAACCGAACGAAACTAGTTTGGGGCAACTTTTAAATTTGTGTTTTGACACAGATTTTTTAGTCGCTTGTTTTAGAAATTACTTTGGTTAGCCCAAGAAGCTCTATGTTTGGGCACCGACATGAAACTCTTTCATTTCTTCGTAGTCGCCAACATGTTAGAGAGCAAAGGGTAAAATGTGGATCGTGAGTAAACTATTGCCTCACTCTCAGGTTGCTCTTGTTCTTCTTAATATCGGACAGTAGGGATAAAAGCAATGGAACAACATCGAACTGAGTCGATTATTGACACCCAATTGTGTGAGATCAATATACACAGGCAATAATAATTAACCGTTTTTGATCAACTGTGGGGTGCCGTGGTGTAGTGGTTAGTGTGTGTGCTTACTACGCCGGAGGTCTGGGTTCGAATCCTGCCATCGTCACCTGAAAAAAAAGACTGAAAGATACCGAGAGTATCATTTGTCTTGAAAAACTTCTCAAAGTGCCGTTCGGATTCGGCAAAAAATTGTAGGTCCCCTTGTATGTGAAGAAATTAACACACACAGCATACATTGTTGACAAGTTGGCCCTGGTTCACCTCGAGCTGTTGCGCCACTCTATTTATTTATTTATTTATTTTGGTCAACTACATCCGCGATGCCTGGTGGGTAACAGAGGAACATGTTAAGATCTGCCACAATGTCAAAAACAGAAAATGTTTTTCTTTGACAAGCGTTGAAAAGTTTTCAGAAGTTACAAAAAGTTCAATGAAGAACACTTGTTTTTTCCCGCCTTACGGCCTTTCGGTGGGCCTTCTGGACTCTCCTGAAACTGTTTTACGCTACTTTTTTTTACAGTTCCTCTTCTGAAAAGAAGAGAAATTTGCTTCTGACCATGAATCCAGAGACAAAACAAGATACACACACACCCGTACAACAAGTTCGATTAATCGATGTTCAAGTTGTTTGGTCGATAAGTCCGGAATGGGAAACTTATTCCAGATTGGCTACCAAAGAGGCCACTGTTAGCTTTATAGGTCGGTTTTTGATTACCTATTGTTTTGCCAGTGGACAAGGATTTGAAAGTTTTGTGGCAGATGACAGGTCTCTACATATTCTTCTATTATCCATCGGGGGGTAGAATGATTGTACATAAAAATTTACTCATGCACATTCAATGTTTATATACAACGATTCAACCGTGAAATATGTACAGGCTTGTCGACCTTTCCCTGAAAGAGAATTATGCCATGTCTCCACCGAACACTTATCCGTGATTTATATAAATCTTCATATCGTCATACCTCCAAATCTTACAAATTACGCGATTTACTGTGAATTTTAATCCTCTCGGCAAAAATGTAATAAAAATAAATCTCCGCAAAAATCTCATTCAACCTTTGCCTTAACCTCGTTTATGCCACTTTTACCTGTTTCAAACAGCTTTACGATTTTTATCTTACGATTTTTTTTTGCTAGTATATATTTACTTATACTTTATTAAGCCATTTAACTGTCTTGAATTTAACTTATCTTTCACTGTTTGTACACACTACAAATACATTTATAACAGCTTGCGAAAAGGAAACGGAAACTGTTCCTATATGACAGATCTGTCACAAATATTGTTTCTATTTTCACAACACAATCTTTTTTTGCTCTTGGAAATTCTCATCACAACTCTCTCTTGAGAGCCAAAATGACAAAAAAAGAGCGCTAGAGTCAAATTAAACCTAAGTTGGCCCGGTCGGTGGAGACCATTCGGGATTTGTTTTTAATCGTCTTCCGCTAATGGCAGTTTTATGGCATATGGAGGCATAATAAAAGTCAAATTAGTTATAAATCAATAATTGTACTCAAATTAAAAGCACTTGTAGCTTATATACTTAATTTGTGGGCTTGTACGTACGTAATTATTTGCATGTTGAATAAAAATATAAGATCTCACTTAAATAATGGTTCGCGTTCCGACTAGACACAATCGACTGGGGCTGTAAGCGTGCACGCGATCCGTGTCACATGTGAAAATCTGTTATATGCTTATGATAATGTGATAAAAAAGCTTGATATGTGTTACTTTTTCATTTCACTAATATTTTCCAAAAGACCTAAGCTAGAGATAAGTATTTCATGAGCTAGCGATCATCGTGCTTCAAAGTCATAATTTAACATTTTTAATAATGATAGAGTATCTTATAAATTACACGGTTAACTATTATTTTTAAAGCGATACAACTTTTGAAATTAAATGTAGACTCATGCAATTTTACTTAAGAATGATTTTGAGGACAGATATGGATCTAGTTGTGTTAATGAGACGGCAGCAAAAACGCTAAATAGGCAATTGCTGTGATTGTTTTTGCGGCTTTCCTATACCCGCCTTTAATAAACTTAATCGTTTACAAAACATTTTAACAATAAGTAACATATCGAATTTCAAACCGCCACAGTCATGTATGCGCTGTTTTGACATACCAAGCCGAAGCCCCGATTGAGATATCGAGTTCGTTGACTTTCTAAAACTTTGTTTAATGATTAAATTTCCATATAAAGTTTATGCGTCACCAACAACTTGTTGAAGTTACCTAACCAGCTATTCGTAAACGAGTAATAAAAAAATCAGTTCGATCACCTTCTTTATCCTGATCAATTATAGTTATCAAAATTATTGTTTGATGATTATTGTTTAGGAAGGTCAGGTATAGCCAGAATTTCGATTGTTCCGACACCGATGAAGAGATTGAGATTAAGATATTTAACTATTAGACTTTAATGTGTCGTGGAGACGCTTAACTATTTGTAAGAAAATTGTGATTGGGTTAGCTGGCAGTCCCACGATCGGAAGGGCACACATACCAACGAAGGTCCATTGTATTAACACTTCTTTAAGACCCGAGTTAGCAGGCCGAGGACCTAGAAGACGGCGACCCGACCTGGGTGAGAAAGGTCGAGGCAACCAGTATAAGCCTTAGGGACTTAGTTAGGGCCATACCCAAAAATGGTAATGATGACTGAGGTTAACCGTATATGTGTGAACCACTTTCAGCAGGGTTGAAGTGGGCCAGTTAGAGTTTCCTAAAGAGTAGGGTCCCGTGACTGTTGAATCCCAAATACGAAATTGTGATTAGTTAGGAACTCCAAATCGGAACTAGCCCAGCCCTAGAGTTCTCACACAATACATTATAACCTCTATTTGAGACACTAAATAATGGGAACTTATTTCAAATGCGCTCATGTCAAAACATGAGACTTGACGTTGGCATAGCCTGAACAAAGATAACGTGAACGTTATTTCTTATACCTACGAAATCACACCGAAATTTAAAAGTCAATTATCGACCGGGGCGTTGGTGTCCATCCGCTCTAGATGACCCAGCCATCGTAGACGTTGTGTTTAAAACTCTTTTGGCTATGTCGATATCGCTGTACATCCCGTAATCCCGTACAGTTTGATGTTATATCTCCTTCTCCACTCTTCGTCTATGCAGACGGGACTATAAATCGTCCAAAGAATTTTCCACTCAAAGCAGCCTAAAGTGCTTTCATCCGCTTTTGACAGGGTCCATGCTTCTGCACCGTAAAGCAGGACTGGGATGATGAGGGTATTATACATGGACACTTAAGTTGCTCGAAAGAGGGCTTTGCTGCTCAATTGCCTTCTTAGCCCAAAGAAAAAGCGATTGGCAAGAGTTATCCTTCGTTTGATTTCAGCGCTGGTGTCATTGTCTGAATTGATAGCGGAACCCAGGTAGACAAAGTCCCTAACTACGTGATGTTTTGTCCAAGACGTCGGGGTTGGGTGTCTTTTCTTGATGACAGCATATACTTGGTTTTGCCCTCGTTGACTGCTAAACCCATATTCGCCGCTTCCGTCCCAATACTCACGACGGCTTCAATGACATCACGCTTTGTTCTACCGATTATGTCAATGTCGTCTGCGTATGCGAGTAGTTGAACGGACTTTTAAAAGATTGTACCTCTGGTGTTGGCGCGAGAGTTCTGCACAATTCTCTCAAGTATGATGTTAAAGAAGTCGCATGAAAGCGCGTCGCCTTGTCTAAATCCTTTTTTGACTTCAAAGGGGTCGGTGAGGTCTTTGCCGACCTTGATGGAACAGCGTGAATTTTCCATCGTCATCCTGCACAGACTGACGAGTTTGGCAGGGATGCCAAAAATAGAGATTGTGCTATATAGCTCGTCTCTATAGATGCTGTCATACGCGGCCTTTAAATCGATGAAGAGGTAGGGTGTATCGATTTGGAATTCCTGAGTTTTCTCCAAGATCTGCCGCAGTGTGAATATTCGATGGTGCACTTTCCTGGCCTAAAGCCACACTGATATGTGCCTATCAGATTGTTGACAAACGGCTTCAGGCGTTCACACAGTACAGCAGAAAAGATCTTGTATGCGATGTTAAGAAGACTGATGCCTCTGTAGTTGGCACAACTCAGAGGGTCTCCTTTCTTCAGGATCGGGCAAACAATGCTGAGGTTTCATTCGTCGGGCATTCTTTCTTCCGACCATATCTTGCAGATGGTGCATGCTCCTAACCAGCACATCGCCAGCGGATTTAAAAAGTTCGGCTGCTAGGCCGTCTGCTCCGGCTGCTTTGTTGCACTTGAGCTTAGACACAGCTCCTCCAGGTGGGGTGGGCGGTATCGTTCGTATGCTTCGTCGGTAAGGTCTTCGCCCGGTTGAATGGTTCGTTCTGCCTGACAGCAGTATTTGGTTCGTCCCCGCCGTTATACAGTCTGCAGAAGTGGTCTTTCCAAATCCTCAGCACCGACTGCGGACCTTGATGGTCCTTACAGGCTTCAGTTCGAAGTTTATACCCTTGGCACGACCTTTTGATCCTTTAATAACACTTTCTAACCTCATTCCTGTTATAACATCTCTCTATCTCTGCAACCGCGCGCTTCTTGTGCTCTCTCTTTTTCCTTCGGAGAAGCCGGTGTTCCTCTCTCCTCCTCTGCTCGTAGAGCTCGCGACAATTTACAAATACAAATTTTGGAAAAAAAAGTGACGACAATACTTGGGAAATCGGTGATTTTGATTTTGTTTCAGTATTGTGTTTTGGGCTACTAGGATTGTGAACAAGTACCTACAACTGCTTAAGAAAAAGCCCTGTGCTGACAATTTTCGTAGAACGGGTTATAAAGGGTCCGCCATATATAGTTTTTTTTTTTTTCAACTACTGCTTATTTCGTGAATGGTAACACTTAGCTCATGTCTGATTTGACAGATAATTAGGTTTGTTCTTCCGCTGAAATAATTTGGTTGTGTATACACTCAAACAACGCGGGAAAATATTGCGACATTACTTTGAAAATCATGGTAATGTTGCAGAATGTGTGCGAAAATCGCGTGCGGAAAAATCATCTTTTCAGATGTCATCATCAGTTCAGATCTCATCAGTTCATCTTCGAAGCTACACTCGATGTTTTACGCCCTGTTTTTGAATATCTCATTATCAGCCGCAGAGCTGATGCCGTTTTGCCACCTCGAAGCTGCGATTTGACACCGTTGGACTATTATTTGTGGGGTGCCGTAAAAGATAAGTGTTACGCCGACAAGCCAGACACAATTGACGCTTTAAAGGACAATATTCGTGAAGCCATTGGTGAAATATAGCTGCCCACAATCGATAATGTGCTTAAAAATTGGACCGATCGTGTAGGCTACTGCATGGCTAGGCAGCCATTTGAATGAAATTATTTTCCATTATTAACCGGAAGGATTGTTCTTTAAAAAAAAAAAGAAATTTGAGAAAATATTCAGTAGTTTTTTTTTATAGCATTTTCAAAAAAAAAAGTTATTTGGCGGGCGAAAAAAAAAAGTGTTTTGGTGTAATAAGATTGTCAACAAGTTCCTAAAACTGCTTAAAAAAAGCTCATTCATAAGCCCTATGCTGGTACGAAACTGGTCCGTGGCTTCAACTATTTTTTGAAATTTGTTATCAGCGCTTTTATGAGGTACCTAAGGAAGGTCTCACGAAAAATAATATTTTAATATTTTTTGTAGAAATTTTTCAGAGCTACATTTAGGTCCTTAAAAGTTTTTAGTGCAGTTTACCAGTACCGAGATACTCAAAAATAACTTTTTTCTAAAAACGTTGGCCTCCGACAAAAAGTTAAGCGACAATCTGATCGCTTTGAAAGCTTTTCGCAACTTTACTACTCTTTTAAAACAAAATTATCTTTTTTATATCCTAATTAGGTAGGATTTAAAAAATTTACAAAAACTGCAACTTTTTGGATTCTTCGGAACGGTTACTCTCATGAAAAAAAAGTTATATTATCTTTTCTTAAAGAATTGCCCAGAGCTGCATTTACATGACAAGATCATAGTAAATTTTTCTGCTGAAGTTACCGTTACCGAGATACTTACTCATTGAAACGGTACTTCGTTACAATTTTTAGTGGCGCTCGGATCAAAAGGGATTTTTGCCATTATATAAAGAACAACAAATTTGGAACATTCGTGCCAAAGTTCAACTCTCCGAGAATTTTCCCTGAAGTTTGGCCTTTCTGGTAAAAGTTTACTTTTACCAAACCGGCACAAATATCTTATTCTTCCCTGATTTCAGTTACAAAACGTTAAAATTTGAAGCTGTTGGTGTTTTCGTGTATTTCCGTGAAACAAACGTAATTTTTTAGGCACACCGAAGCCCATGCACAACTAAACAACTTTTTTTCTGCTGGAACGTTTCAGATGTGCGACGACTCTGATGTTTTTTCTAGGATTCTTAAGACTGGCAATAACCCAAACCAGCCCAATTATTTGGATTGTAAATGCACAAATGCGTTCATATTATATTCCTCTGGAAAAAGGCAAATAAACAGATTTCCGACACGAGTACAATTTATAAACAAAAACACTCGATAAACATGAGGAAAACGATAGCTTATGTAAGAACCTATAAAAGCTTTATACATTTCTAGCAAACTCGGGCACTCCTCTGATTGTTAGTTTATCCACAATTCCATAACTTGGTTTTACTCAACAAAAGATGCAACCCACCTTCGAAATGATACCATTTCAAAGTCGCTCACGTTTGACTTTTTCCCACCGTACTCAGCAAAAAAGTTCGTGTTTGAAAAAATGTGCACGGTTATCGAAACGGCTGCATGCCTCTCATTCACGATTGCACTTTCCCATGGAAGTCGCGCAGTACTTAAAACACAAGGCAAGACACACCAACGACGAAAGCACTAACCCGGTGATTATATCATAATTACACATTTCGCGGAATTTTAATTCAATTTATAGAAACAAAAAAATCACGAAAACTTAAGACCATAGACGATACAACTTGCACCCGATAACGAAGACGACAACAACTCGTCGCCGGATCACACAATTTAAATTTAGCCAAAGAAAGTGTGCTCTCTGTTTACTGGGGTAATGACAGATGACACACCTCACCAGCACTTGTCTTTTCCTAATAGTATACTCTCTAAACTTGAGACTAATTGCGCTGATATAACCGGGACGACACTCGCGTCTTTATTGGAAATTGATGAGCGAATGAGAAATCCACTGGGGCAGTTGTCAGTCGTAATGGATCGTATGCTGCTGCCTACGACCAAAGAGACGACACCTTGGAGTTGGCTGCAATTTAAGTATGGCGAAGCGCAAGGAAGCCCTTGTAATGAGGGCATATTATATTGTTTAAATAGAACTTGAGGGTTGAGAAAATGGCTCCTCATATTTTACATTATTATCGTGCTATCGATAGTGTATGTATGTGTATTAATTTGTTTTCTTTACCGATTTTAATTACGAAAAACGAAATTGAAACAAAACAGCGAATATTGCTTTTGCTTTCTGAGTTATAAATAGCTCAGAAGCAATTTCTAATTTTATAAATAACTTCGTGTTCGCCTAAGTTAAACCTGACGAGACTTAACACCTGCTAGTGCATAATTCGCACGCGCCATAGGGGTTTTTCGTGTTGTATTAGCTGAACGTAGATAGGCGTTTGGAGGCGGCAAGTTGCTAAGGTGTGGGATGTCTTTCTATATTATATGATATTTTAACATGACAGGTATTTTTAACATGACAGGTGTTAGGTAATTTTTTTAAGAGTTTGCTTAGGCTTGAAAAGGAAAAGTAATTGAAAGGCCCGAAAGTCTTGATCAAGCATCTATGCCTGAAATTAGGTAACAGACAAGTTAAGCCATATATAATATGTATACCTATGCACTCTAGGAATCATTATACAAAATCTTCATGTTTTGATGTCATGATAAGAAGAAGACGAAGCTGCTGACCATCACGAAAAATCTTAACGGTTGTTCCAAGGCTAGTCTATTCGTATTTTGCTTTCGCTCGCATTGGTTGATGATTAAATCGCCAGCAAGGATCTTACTAAGGGATACCAAAGTTCCCGCCAGTGTGACGAAGACTGTCAAACTTACTATTTGCAGATTTATATTATTTGTTTCAATTCCTTCTATTGGGAACATGACTTCTGCAAGTTACACATGGACTCGAGAAATTGTGTTAAGTCCACACATTGTCAGTTTATCAAGTTCTTACACCCGGTTTTTTTGCCCTTGGATTGCATATGCCAATATTGAGTTGATGTCGGTGCCGATTACCAAAACTTCCACTTCAGCCTTCGTTTTGGTTTAGCACAAGAAATTAATCTAATCAGCTAGAAAAGCCAAAATAAACAGTTTTTTCTGAAGTCACGTGCACAAGTGGAGTGGAGGCATTGAGCTTTTACGATTTTCTTAAATCTGGGCGACTTCTGTAAAAACTAAAAAAAAAAGATTATTTTTTTACAAGAGGCCTAAGGTTGAGAAGTTCATAACGTAGTGGCCAGTTATCATTTTTGGAACAAGTAAAAAAGGCTTGGAGAACGATAAATGTTTCGGCAATTGATTGCGGATCAAATGGACATGTAAGAAGACCCTTCAAGTACAAATAGTGCCAGGGAAAGCTGCGATAGATCTAAGATATCTTCTTTTTCTTATCTGTTATAAATTAACTGTCAGTGACTGGAATGAAAATTATACGTCAAGATCCAGTACTCTTCCACAAAGAACTAAAAAGGAAATGGTTTGACTACTAACAGTAATTCGAAAATTTACACCCATGCAATACTATTTTCAGCCAAAATGGAATTTTATTGCCGGAACGTCTTCCACATTTGATAAAATGTTTACTTCCACACAGATGCCCAGGAACATTAAATCGACATACACCACCTGTTGCAGACAAAAGTCTTTTGTCTGGTGGGGAAAGGCAATATAGGAGGTAGATAACGGATTTCTTTACGGATTAAAAATAAAGGATAAGAGGAGTTTAAAAGCGTTTGCATCAGTAAGGCACAGTTATCATTTTAGTGCTGCTAAAACGACAATCCGTATTTATTATGCCATGACTTTGAATAGGTTTTCCGTAACTTAACGTAACGGTCCTAAACTGAATCAACATGCGGTTTACTGTAGTCACATATAGAAATGAGTATGTATGTATGTCCCTTATGCGTTCCTATACTATTCAATCGATTATGATGCAATTTCGATGAGCTATTGTTTTCTTGCTACTCGCAGCTGTTATTTGCAAAAAAAATGGAAAATTCGTGAAGGTTTATGCATTAAAGAATGGTAAAAGTTTTTATTGTTCCTGTGGTGATTCGTTATTTGCATACCAACAATTGTTTCTGCATAAAAACAAACACCAAATTCGCGAAGAATTTTGCAAAAAAAAAGTTAAAATTTTTCTATGTGTTGTGAGGGAGGATTTTTGTTAAAAAAAATGATTTTTGTAAATTTTTAGCTGTGGTTTTATTTAAATTTTTGTTCCTGTGGTGAGCCATTCTTTGCATACCAACAATTGTTTCTGCCACAAAAAAAAAAAAAACACCAAATTCGCGAAGGATTTTTGTAAATTTTTAGCTGTACAATTTTTTTTTAACTTGTTTGACAATTTTTATTTAACTTATTAATTTTTTAATTTAAAATCGGCTGGTAGTTGCGTGGATGCCTGTGAAGATTTTTAAATCCATAAAGCATTAAATCTCTAATCTATTTAAGTTTTTTTTTTAAAAAAGTGTCATAGAAAAAAAAGCTTCGATTTTTTTTTCTATGACACTTTTAGAGTTTGGCCCGACAAATTTTTTCTATAAAATGGTAAATTTTGTTACCGTGAAACTCACATAAGACTGTTTTGTGTAACCTTTGACCCATAGTAAAATTTTGAGCGGCACTCGGACCGGCTCTAAATAGTTTGTTCAGATTGGCAATTTCAAGCTTTGGTTCAAAATTCAGCTTTCCGAAAATGGACTAATGTTTTGTCATGACCAAAGCCCGTTGCCTTACAACAAATGTCCAACGGGAAGCAAGAATCGAAAGTGTGCGAGTTAGCACTGTTAAGGTCCGGTTCTTTGGAGGAACGAGAAGCAAAACTGTAACGCTACTAAATTACGCAATGCTCAATCTAGAAGAACATGGACCACTGTCCACGATTCAACTTCTGAGTCTTGGTGCGATTTCTTACAATGCTTATTTTAGTACCATCTTCATCCAAGCGTGGTAGTTGGGAAAATCGATAAATTATTTGTTACGGCATTTATTACGGTGCCCTCGAATTTTAGAATGAAGATTACGACGCCATTGACGAACAAACATGGCCCTTCCACCATTCAGCCTTGTCATCGGATTCAAAGCCAAACAGATTGGCAAAGCATAGATTATTGTGTAAACATTCCCCACGATGAGGGAACAATTTTAGCTACGTTCGCAGACGACACTGCTATTCTCGCTATTGATACGACAGTTGAATTATCAACAGGGAAACTCCAGCGCGCTTTAGACAAAATATGCGACTGGACGAAAAGCTGGCGAGTTGTCCTTAACGAGACTAAGTCAACGCATGTTAACTTTACATATAAAAAGATAAACAACAAACCTTTATTCATTAACTCGGTACAAATCCCGTACTCAAATGAAGCGAAATATCTAGGAATGACTCTAGACGCAAAACTTAAATGGAAGCCGCACGTTAAAAAGAAACGCGACGAGCTCGAAATCAAGTTAAGAAAAATGAATTGGCTTATCGGAAGATTTTCGAAACTAAGCATATATAACAAACTGCTTTTGTATAAGCAAGTGCTAAAACCATCTTGGACGTACGGTATACAACTCTGGGGTTGTACTAAACCAAGCAATAAATCTATTTTAGAAACTTTTCAAAATAAGACACTCAGAGCAATCGTTAATGCTCCATGGTATATAAGAAATAGATCTACACCGAGATCTAGGAATCGCAACCGTGTCTGACGAGGTAACAAACTTTGCTCGCAAACTTAGAACTCGTCTTCGCGGACACTGCAACAGTGAAATTATCCGAACTTTGGATCAGACAAATCTTACGCGCCGACTACAACGAATGAGACCGTTAGATCTAGCAGCATAAGATGAAAGTGCATAAATTGACGGTATTGTAGGTGCCTTCGTTGGAAGGCAGCCTGCCACACGCGATTACTACAGAAGCTTGAACTACTGGTTAAGGAAACTTAGTCGTAGTCTGACGGAAAATGGGAGGTTTTTTAGTGAGTAAGAATCTCACACTACTATGAGCACGCGCGGCCGGTCCTCGTAGTGCCTATGAAGGTTTTTCCTACCCACGGAAAAAAAAAAAAAAAAAAAAATTGTGTAAACAAAAGGGCTATTTTTACACGAGCACGAAACGACAGTGCCATCCGATGACGTCAGATTTAAAGTTATAAAACTAAGATTCTACTTGTCGATTTATTAACAAACTTTGACAGTTCTCCTATCGATTAAACACACAATTGACAAAGCGTAAGCCAATACATTTGTCAATCCAAATACACTCTATTTCAATATGCCAATTTATCATTTTTTTTTTAATTGAGAAATTGGCATATTTTTAAGGTTAAAATACGTGTACAATGTGTTTAATGAATGATTCGTACCAGTTCAAAACCTAGAGAGAGCTACATTACTATGGAGAAATAGTAATTGATGGTTGCCTATCGAACCAAATAGAGGGAGCTCAAGTCAGGTTTGGGATTTTTTTTACACGTTTTTTTCAAAGACCTCTCTGCACCTTTTCGATAGCATTCAGAAGAGAGCAATAAAACTTATAGGGGACCCTAACATAGCAAGGTCACTGGACTCCTTGGATCACCGATGTCATGTTTCGTGTCTCACTTTGTTTTATCGTGTGTTTTTAAAGGACTGCCCTAGCGAAATCGCCAGTTGTATCCCACTTCTGAAACAGTTTAACCGCAACACACGTGCTAGAACTAATGCTCATAAATTCACCCTTGAGCCAAGTTTTGCAGAGTTCCTTCTTCATTATACAGTCCACAGCAATTTTAAATCAAAGTGCACCAGTGCCTCTCCTCTCTCTCCTCTTATTCTTTCCATTTGCGATGTGTTAACTCATCGTAAGGGTAGCCATAAACGCCATTGAGCG
The DNA here is from genome assembly GCA_947623515.1 of Neoascia interrupta. NCBI lineage: Eukaryota > Metazoa > Arthropoda > Insecta > Diptera > Syrphidae > Neoascia > Neoascia interrupta. Next base: position 26,085,436 of record OX392462.1, read on the forward strand.
GGAGTAAATTATAAAAAAAGTGTTAACTTGTTAGATTATCCTGAATGAATTCGGACATACATTTTAAAAGATAAGTGACAACGCTAATTTGTCATTTATTACCTACTTCAATCATAATTTAATAAAAAAAAACATTACTCGACATATTGTAAAAGTTACATGTAGTATCGCATATGCATGTGAAACTTAATCGCATGCAACCATAGTTAAATTATTTTTTTTGGCTCACCGTTTGCAATCGACTTTGAAGCATTTTTGCAAAGACCAAAGTGGCATCATGACAAAAAAAAACACAATTGTGTGTATAGTTTTAGTAAACCATATATACACTATACACGCGTTGTTAGTCTACATATTTCGATCTCCGCACATGCGGAGCTTTGATTGGAGAGGGGCCGAGTCGAAATTATGCATGGAAAGGCGAGCCATGGAGTCGAGGATTCAAAAAGTCGAATTTTCGCATAACCGCACAGCACATACTAAATGATAGATTTTAGGATTTGTGAGTAGCTTCGACCTGTATGAAGAGCAGAAGAAGGAAAACAGTTTCGTTTGAAAGCACAAGAAGGTTTTGGTGTGTCTGGTGGTATATCTGTCAGTTGAACTACATTAAAATTTGTTCGACTCGACTACTCGACTCGGTGTGAGCGGAGTGGAGACGAGGATCGAAATTCGACTCTTCCAATTCTTGACTACTCAACTCTTGTATTAAAAATATGGTACAGTTCGTAAGATTCGAAAGATGCAAGTATGTGTGTATTTTTCGTTCAGTCGTCAGGTGCGTAGAAAATGAGCGACTTTTTTGGACAAATATATTTTGTATGCAACAACAAGACCAAAGACCACTTCTGCAGACTCTATAAAGGCGAAGACGAACCAAATACCGCTGTCAGGCAGAACGAACCACGGTTTGGTTCCACGATTCGGAAAGTCCACAATCGATCAAATATTCACACTGCGGCAGATCTTGGAGAAAATCCAGGAATTCCAAGTCGATACAAACCACCTCTTCATCGATTTCAAGGCCGCGTAAAACAGCATCTATAGAAACGAGCTATATAGCGCAATGTCTAGTTTTGGCATCCCTGCCAAACTCGTCAGACTGTGCAGGATGACGATGGAAAATTCACGCTGTTCCTTCAAGGTCGGCAAAGACCTCACCGACCCCTTTGATGAAAAAGGATTAAGACAAGGCGACGCGCTGTCATGCGACTTCTTTAACATCATACTTTAGAGAATTGTGCAGAACTCTCGCGCCAACACCAGAGGTACAATCTTTCAAAAGTCCGTTCAACTACTCGCATACGCAGACGACATTGACATAATCGGTAGAACAAAGCGTGATGTCAGTGAAGCCTTCGTGAGTATTGGGACGGAAGCGGCGAATATAAGTTTAGCAGTCAACGAGGGCAACACCAAGTATATGCTGTCATCAAGAAAAGGCACCCAACACCGACGTCTTGGACAACATCACCATCGACAGCTATAACTTTGAGGTAGTTAGGGACTTTGTCTACCTGGGTTCCGCTATCAATTCAGACAATGACACCAGCGCTGAAATCAAACGAAGGATAACTCTTGCCAATCGCTGTTTCTTTGGGCTAAGAAGGCAATTGAGTAGCAAAGCCCTCTCTCGAGCAACTAAATTGTCCATGTATAAGACCCTCATCATCCCAGTCCTGCTTTACGGTGCAGAAGCATGGACCCTGTCAAAGGCGGATGAAAACAATTTAGGCTGCTTCGAGAGGAAAATTCTTCGGACGATTTACGGTCCCGTCTGCATGAACGGAGGGTGGAGGAGGAGATATAACATCGAACTGTACAGGGCTGTACCGCGATACCGACCTAGCCAAAAGAGTTTTAAACACAACGTCTACGATGGCTGGGTCATCTAGAGCGGATGGACACCAACGCCCCGGCCCGGAAAATCTTTGAATCCACACCGCAGGGACGGCGCGGTAGAGGAGCACCGAGACTCGAGTGGCGCACGCAAGTGGAAGGGGACCTCAGCCAACTTCGCGTGCGAAACTGGAGACGGCTAGCTAGAGACAGAGCTGGCTGGCGAAGCTTGTTGGCTGAGGCCCAGGTCCACCACGGACTGTAGCGCCACCTTAAGTAAGTAAGTAAGTATGCAACAACAAGCCATTGCAATACGCTTTCCAAAAAAAAAAGATACACTGTAGACCAAACTTTTGAGTCTAGCCTGCTGAAATTAATGCAATTATTGCTGGGCTGTATTTTAGTTTTTTTGATAGAATGTTTTGCCTAAGTTTTTTCACCTTAGCAATACATAAGACATTGAGGTAATAAAAGTTGGATTTTAAGCCCAGATTTTGTTTTTTTTTTTGGGGGGGGGAGGTTTTATATTAATTAATTTGTACAAATTTTGGTTGAGTGATTCAGCATTTTCTTCACTACTCCGTACAAAAATAAGGGTTTTCAAAACTTAAAGTTTTTAGACCTGGACTGCAAGGTTTTTAGATTATAGGGCCACACTTTGAAGTAGTAAGTATTTATGGGATTCTTTACTTTTTAAAGTAAACAACTCATACCAAACGGAAGTAGAAAAGATGCTGAACTAGTTATTTGCACTAGTTGCTCTTCAACCTCTTTTAAGACAATAAAATATGTAATATTAAGTTACAATATTCTGAAAAAACTACCCGACTGTGTAGCTTCTAACTTGGTAGATATGGTTCGAGTGATAAGAAAAATTAATAGAAAGCCGAATAACGCTTTGATCTCCGATACAATATCGATTGGCGAAAGATTCGTATTTGAACGGGACAACGACCATAAACAGACATCAAAAATTTGCTGGGATTTTCCTTATTTGAGGGAAGACAAAAAAAAAATTTCAAGTAATGGTATGGCCGCCGCAGTGACCAGATAAACCCAATAGAGATTAGAGCTGTTAGGGGAGGAACTGAGGATCAATGCCCTCAGTCTTCATTGTGGAATAATTTACAGGATTTTACAGAAGCAATAGTTATTCCATAGTTAATGAAACAATTTAAACGAAACGTAGGGTGGAAATATGGAATGATCTGACTTTTCATTTGCTTAAGAAGAAGACGAACAGCCAGGCAACAAGGTATAACAACAAGGTATAAAGAAGATAGAAACAATTTTAAACTTTTAAAACTTGAATTCTAAGAATTGTATAGAAAGTTCTAGAATGATAAGGAAGCTTTTTCGATTAAAAACCAGTTTAGGGCTTTGTCTTTTAAGCAAATTTCTATGGTTGGTTTTATATACTTCTCCGAGTGGAACGATTGATTCTTCGATGTTTTGGACACGTTGTTCGCATGCCCCTGACAGACTTCCTAGACAGGTCATGCTAGCCGAGATGCGAGCGCGTCGCCCTCCTGGTAGGCCAAGAAACAGGTGGTGGGATCAGGTAAGAACCTTTCTGAGTCCCGCCTGGGGATTGCTCCGAAGTCTCTTGAGTTGGTGGCGGAGGATCGAGAAAGATGGAAGAATCATTTAGCTACCCGCGCTCCGCAACCCTTTTAAAGGATTAGCGGCATTCGAAAATGGTGATGATGATGATGGTTTTATATAAGCATTAACTTTGCATGCTTATTTTTCAACTTGGTTTTCCGTTCATTAAGGGGTCTGGAGACTCAAACTTTTGGCCTACAGTGTACCTCTCTAAAGTTGGTATATGGTCATTTTATTGTCTTCTTGAATTGACCTAGACCAGATGATGCGAATGATTTGCCGTTAATTATCCATGAAATCAATTTTTTTATTTAAGAAAAGTAAATTCATGTGTTGTAAGCTAAGCACTGCTTACTTAACTCCAGCTCGTCGGTACCTCAAATACGTATAACTTAAAATTTGCCTCTAATTTATCCGTAAAATTAAAAAAAAAATGCCGTCAAATGTTAAATAAAATACAAAAAAAAATTGTACATTTTAAGGGCTAAAAAATGTTGAAAAAAAATTATTGTTTTTTTGTTTTCAGATTCCTTTAAGATTCGGTTTTTCAAATATCTTAAAGGCCCCTGCCGGTAATTTCTCTCTTTTGATCTACAAATATAATACATATACCTACATAGGTAGTTACATAAGTGCATAAAGGTAGGTACTTTAACACCATGTAAATCCGTTTCTTCTAACATTAAAAGAGGCAAATGTTGTTGACTTGGAATTAGGTATATAAAATGAATAAAAGTTAATGTGTCCCACCCTCGACCGACCACAAATAAGGTACCTACACTTACTTACCGTATTATTTGTATACCTACTCCACCCGAATTTGTCATAGGTCCCATGCCACTTGACGTGACCCCCGTTCCAGTTAGACGCTTCGCCAAACACAAGCAGCCCACTCAAAGTCTAAACCGAACCCTAATTTGCCTCTCGAAATAATCACAAGCACCACTTGCCCAAATCGTTCTCTGATAAGCCTGCCAGTTCTTTTTTTTTATGTTTTTTGCTTCAGTGCCACAAATAGCTCTGCCTAGGGAGATAAGCGAATGCTGTAATAAACTTTCATGATTGCATTGTTAGCATACAATCCTTTGGAGCGCTCTGTTCTACCCAGTGTTATCATCATGGGTGACCTCACTACCCGAAATGTTTCATCTCTCGACTGATAACCAGGAGGAGGCCCAAGATTTAATTACACTTCTCGCTCTCTCTTGTGTTGAATTTGAAATTAATTTCAAAAACTTTCTTAGGATGCTCTCATGCATACAATATTCGAATGGGACCTAGAATGGAGCAAATTCAGGCTGCAATAAGGCACACTGCATCCTTAGCAATCAGTTAACAAGAGTGAAGGGCGCCCACATCCCCTGGCGAGTTATCTGGGTATGGTGCGCCCTCCCCTGGCCTGTGCACTTTGTGTCCTACAAATACAATAGAGATGCGAAGAAAAAACCAATAGACTCACCCCCTTTTCTTGAAAGATCCTTTACATGTCCTAGTTTCGCCACAAATTTGATTCCCCGATGAGGTATTCGTTTTCGATTTTAATTATGCACACTCGCGTGTGTGTTTTATCACCGACACAAGTAGATGCGTCAACTTAGAATATTCCTTTGGGTCACACTTGATGGGGCGGCTCAAGAGTCAACTGCTCGCATTTAATTTGCCTTTAATTGTATAGCGGCATTTAGGCTTGCACACACTAAAGAGACGCGATCGAGACCAAGATTACGATTACATTCCTTGAGCCACACTCGAGCTGCATGAGGGTGCCGTCAACCATGCAAATTGGGTTCTCCGTTTTTCGGGGCGAGATTTTCTTCTTCGGTCAGCCGAAGGCGTATTCGCGAACAATAAGATAAAAATAATAAAACGGTTAATTGATTAGCAAACAAGACGAGCGAAGTGGATTTCTTTTTGCATCGGCGATTAGCAAGAAACAAGCACCAGAGCACCAGCAAGAGAGCAAGCGAGCTAATGTTTTGTGCGAAAAGATGCAAATAAATTTCACTCGCGAATAAAACGAACCGAACTATGGGCGAAGCGAACACTTTGAGCTTAAATTAAATGTGGGAGCGTTGCGAAACGAGTGCGATTTGGTGCAGATAATTTATGCGTTTTCTTCGAGGTATATATGTATGTAATTTTCCCGGGGTTAAAGAAACAAATTTTGCGCTAATTATTTACTTTTCGATAATTTGCTTGACTGAAGAGTGACATTTCGTTCGATGTTCCACTTTTTTGACAGTTAGTTGTTGTTGGCATTATTCGGGTGGTTGGAACGATGAAAGGAAACAAAATGAATAGAAGGCAGGTTCATCACTCTGTTCATCAGCTGTGAGGTGGAATTGAGCTGCGCGACGAGTCGGTGACGTGACGTAAACGGGTGAAGCGACAGTTGAGTATGAACATAATAAATGAATCGCTGTATGAAGGTTTAACGTGGTTGGTTAAATGCTCGAGTTAGCATTTTCAGCCATCATAAATGCTGGCATTTATCATCTCTCAAATTTTGACAGGTTTACATTACTGTTTGGTTTACTGTTTGTGTTGATTTCTTCAGGTAACCTTCGGCATCGGGTAGGACTTCAGGTAGGATTCGAACACACCCCTTCGGCGTAGTAAGTTCACACACTAACCACTTTATATGTCCGTAAAAATTACAAAAGAAATACCATAATGCATACCCTCTTATCTTACCTTATTGCCACTTTTACGAATGATCAAGCATCCAATCTGTCAAAATATGGGAAAATGTCGGTTGGTCATCCGGCAGCGTCCGGAAGCATTTTGGACCCTCCCGAAACTGTTTTCTTGGCACTCGAAAAAAAGAAATTTTCTTCTGGCCGATAATTTAGAGGCATGCACACATTATCTTGTATGATAATTATATCTCGCATGTGTCAAGTTAAATAAATGTCATTTTACCCCTGTATAATAGCTTTTGCTACACAAATACAATGTTAGAAAACTTCAAAATAAAAAAAAACGTGTTCGGCTGTTCGGATGTACAACCTTAATCTGGGAGAAGAACGCCCTGATTCGAGATCAGCATCAGAAAGTGCCATAAATGAGAGCATTGAATGTCACAAAGCTGCGTTCCACTAACCTTGACTTGATAGCTAAAAATCAAGTACATAATAGTTCATAATCTGTTCATTTACTCCCGAAAACAATGAGTTTTGAGTAAAGCCAATAATTCCTCTTCGATTAAACACCAATTGAGAGAATAAAACATTTCCCCTTCCTGACAAATTTAGCCCAAGAAATTACTTCGGGCAGAATGGGGAGATCTTTTAAAAATTCTGATTTGACTTTCAACTAAAGCTTTTATGCTATGACGATTAAAAATAAATCCTAAAGTGGCTCCATCGGACAAATATAGGATTAATTTGACACGAAAACTCTGTTCCTGTTACTTTGGCTCTCCAACAAGAGGGGCGATGTCATTTCCCAGGAGCGAAAAACAATTTCCTCAGTAAAAGTCACAATAGAAAATGTACTTGTGACAGATCTGTCGCACAGGAACAGTTTCAGGTTAGGTTTGTGAATAGGGTGAATGGGATTTATGAGACGATTTATTTTTAATCGCTTGCAGAGAGGATTTAAATTTGTATGGTAAATCGCATGATTTGTAGAGGATTTAATAAAGATTTATATTAATCGAGGATTATTGCTCGGTGGAGACATGGTTTTAGTGAAAAAATTTCGAAATCCAATTTTGCTGAAGTTTCAGCGTTTCAAATGACAATCGGGGTCTAAATCTGAAATATCAAGTGCTCCATACAGCAAAAACTGTCGTTATTACTTGCTTATTTTGTATTTTAAAATAAGTGCCAGTCTCAGAGCAATTTTATCGATTTATGTTAAATTACAAACGTTTTGTTTGAGTATTTTCTGTCAACTACCCTGAATTCCCTTAAAAATAAGAGAATCGGAAGTTTGAGAGCTTTGTTCGATTCGACAAACTTCTAAATGCCCAGGCGAAATTCAACATTTAAGTGAAATTCAACATTTATAAATCTAGTTATTCACTAATTTATGACTGCTAGTTAGTGTCTCCATTTATACACAGCCTGTGACAAAAATGGTACCGCTTGTGCTGCTGTTTGGTACTGGCGGTGACGTCGTGTGTTGCAGATGCCATCATGTCAATGGTTGAGTACATTCGAAAGCTTCGCTCTGGAGTGACGTTACGTAACATTACGATTTCTCTTTACGATTGGAAAACGAAAAATTGAGGCGCTAACGTTGTGCTTTGTTCTCAACCGTTAAATTTTCGAATTAATTAAGCGTTTAGCGTATAAAACTGAAATAAAAATTGTTTCTTTAATTTTACTTATGTAAATTATATTTTTATTTAAAATTATTAACACACTACATTCAAAACAAACAAAATGTATATTCTACATAAATTGATAATGACTTCATAGTGGTACCATCCTATATCTTAAGCAAAATTAATAAGATAAATCTGAGTTGTTATAATATAGAAAATATATAAGAGTTATAGTACAGGTTTTATAGTCTAACGTAATTGATAAATTACTAATAAATAAAATTGTCTTGTTGAGAGAGTTCAATCTGCTTTGGGGCTCCTCTCGCATTCTCCGTTTTATCGCCTTATCAATGCTTTACTTTCGCCAATACTGTGCGAGTTTGTGTATTTGTTCAACTAGTGCTGGCATTACAGCGGTTATGGAAACATCCAACAGCCCCTGCAAATGCTGAACAGCCTCTTCGTCGGTCAGTCCAAGTTGTAGATTCTCTTCGACCTTTTTCACCGCCTTATCCGGCTCGAGTGCTATATCCGGCACAGAGGCATCCACCATCAGTGAGAACAGATTCAACATAACATTGGCATGCCGCCGCAAGTGTAGGTAGGCAGTGTAGCATTGCTTGCGGAATTCATGATGGTGCTCGGAACTAACACCACCCATCGCTTCGACCATTTCCTTGCTGAGTTTCATCGGCGGTGGCATTGGTTTCGGATCACGACCGAGAATGTAGCCAAAGTCGATGTGGAAGAGTTTGCCGTTAGTCGTGAGCAACAGATTGTCCAAGTGGCGATCACCAACACCTTATTTAAAAGCAGACAATATTGAAAAAGACCGAGAAAGACCAAGAGTGAGAAAACTCACCTAAAAGGTACGTAATAACGCAGTAACCAGCACAACTTTTGATGTATGTATCCATTGTTTCAGCCGTGATGCCGTATGGTCCCGTTTCGCAAGGATTGTGCTTCCTAAAGAAGTTATGAATGCTGCCCTCTTTCGCCAAAACATCAGCAACCGTGTACGAGTCGATGTACTGCAGGAAACCATGTTTTGAACTTGTGGCCAGCACTTTGTAGGGCGTGAGCTTGAGGTCAAGGTTTTCTCTGCGCAGCAGTTTGTCCATCAGAGTGATCATTTGGAGAATAAGTTGATCTTGACGCAGATCGTCACCATGTTTGAATATTGCAACGTACTCGTGCGCCGCGATTGAAGTCACAAATGTAAGTCTACAGCGGAATGGGTATTATCAACTTCTAGCTGCCGACAGAGTGGTTGTACTTACTTGGCTGGCATCAGTGCACTCTTGAAAAGCGACGTACTGTTTGGCAAAATCTTGTTTATGTATACATCCGGGTCCAGGGGAAATGGAATCGGTTCGAAGTTAGTAAAGTTTATTTTAAATGCATCAGATTCGGCCAGGAGCTGCTTGAATTTTTCGGTTTTCTTATTCCGATTTCCCGGCTCCTTGGCGACCATCTTTACCAGCTTGACCAGTTCGTCGATAAAGCGTTGCTGCTTCTTTAGGTTGCTGAAGATGTGTTTTAGTTGGGCGTTACCTGACAAAGAAAAACTATGCACCTTTGACAGAGGAAACTTTTTTCAGCGACTCACCGTTTTCTAGAACTTTAAGGAACATTTTCAATACCATCGCGTACATGTTGTGCACTCGTTCGTCTTGTTTTCGTATGGACTCCTGGTCTTCCACTTCAATTGACAGATACCAGTAAAAGTAGTTGGCCAGAGTCGGGTTCTTACAGGCTCTTTGAATGAGGAATGTCGACAAATCTCCGGGGCCCGCTGAGCTATTATCACTCATCAGAGTATTCGAGGCATCGGACGTAACAGATGCAATTGAGGCGCTCGTAATAACGTTCTCGTCGTCACCAGAATTCGTCGATATCGCCATGGGAAGGGCACGTTGTGATACTTCGACTTGAACGGTGCTTTTCTTTTGAATCACTGACTGATGCTTGCTGCTCGCACTTAGGCTCACATCCGAAGCAGAGCTCTGATCGAACAAATTATCATCGAGGGACTTAACGATGTCCCTGTCGGGGGCGACTCGCTTATAGGACTCTATGATATCGTTGAAATTCTCGTATTTAAGCGCTTGCACAAGTTGCAGTAGGTAAAGTAAAAGGTCTTCATCGGGAGCCTGCATTAGGCGACTGATTGCGTATTTTCGCACATCCGGATGTGTGAATGAGGGACTGAGCAGCTCGAGGGCGTCTTCTACGTCCATTGGTGTCCATTTGGCCAGAAGACTGAGGGCCTGCAATACTTCGGCCGGTATTGTCCAGTTGATGCATTTTAAGAATTTCGTCAAAGCCTTTTTGTGTGAGCTCAAGTAAAAGCGGAACTTCCATAGGAGATCCTGCTCTTCACTGCTGAGCACGTACGTGGGTGGGTAGCGATAGACGATGGTGTGCAATTGGTCACGTATGCTGAAAAAACGGTCTCATATACAAAGGTTTTTCTTTTTAACTTAAGGCAACTTACCTTGCGGTTGGTTTGGCATCACGATCTGATATACGTGACCTCTCCGAACGGGCTAGTCGATGGTGCTTGCGTTCCACTAAGTTCTCCTGCAAGAAATTGAAAAATATGTGATGCTTGAGGTCGCACTTTTGTCATCTATATTCTACTTTGCAGCGTTGGAAGCATTTCTTGTACAAAAAATTCTTAACTGACTCCCACAGACGGCAGCATCTAAATTTAAATTTAAACTTAAGAAAGCAGAATGCCAGCAAAACCATATAGGCGGGGGTAAAAGGCGCGAGGTCACAGCATATTTACTAATCTCGGATGAGAATGATCTACTCGCACTTCTGGGAGATGAAGGTTAAGCCTTATTTGTTAAAATTATTGATCCGGTAGCAAAACATGAAGAGGGTTGAGGAAATCGAAAGGCCAGCAGCTAGAATGTAACTGAGGAAACGTGAGATATTTTTAATGAAAATAGCTGCAGTCGAGTAAAACAATTTACGAAGAAAATGCGACGTGGTATAATTACATGAAGGTGTGGACAAAGTTGGGGGATTAAGTGCTCCTACGTTCTGTCTACAAGAACACAATCCACAGGTGGCAAATGACATTGACGGGTGAAAGGAAAACAAAACGTCTCGCTGCCATGATTTACAATCGATTGTTCATTGATTCTTTTAAACGTTAATGAAAACTGCCCGTTCAATTTTTTTTTTACTAATTTTATAAGCTGCTAGACTATCCGATTTACGGAATTGCCTAAGAATAACAATTGCAATCGAAGAAATGTTGACTTGGTTTGTTGTTTTTTCAAAAACGAAAGAACTATTCAACGACAATTACTTAAGAAGGGAAAATGTGTGCCTTATGTTGCAAAGATCACAAATAAGGGTGAGGCCAGGGGGATGAGGTCGGAAGAGTACATAAGCGGAATTAGCGCTCCTCTTTTTTTTCATAAAGTTTCCAGTTGCTTTAAAAATGATGTAAATAGCCGCTGATCATTAAACACTTTCGGGTAAGACAAACTGTGCTGTAAGGTTCGTGCGTCGTGGATAAATCTCTGATTCCAGGTGGAGCCCGGATTACAGAAAGAATTCTTTCCAGATGCCAGATCCTTTTTTCATCCTACTAAGACAAAATAAATCTAATAGATCTGCAATACGCTTATCTTTTTACATCGATTGAAAGAACTTTGGCCGGACAGGTTGAGAACAGTTGATATTAAGTTAAAAACATTTCACTTGTGCGAAAATGTCCAGCTTTTATGGCTTTTTTTTTTTGTTTACTTTTGCAGACTTAACTCACAAACAAAAATGCGATTGTTTTTCGTTTAAAGAACTTACTGTGGGCACGATAATCAAAAAAGCACAAACACACAAAAGAAATAGCATTTCGTATTGCAAGAAAATAAAAATTGAATAATGAGATAAGAAGCAAGTAACTAAAAAGAAATTGAAGCACCATCCTACGATCGTGGGTACTTCTTGAAGACACTGGCACATTGATGCGCTTCTTAGTCACATTGTAACCGAAAATCGCTGAAGTTATCGCAAAATTTTTGTTTAAAGGCAAAAGAATCAGTGCCGATCGCATCAATATTTATTCAATGCGCGTAAGGACGCCCTGGAGCGAATGCTAAATAGAAATAGAACTGGCGTGTAAATATCACTTTCCTGTAAAATATCGCTGATTGAACTGCGTCCGTTTGATTAAAAGCTGGAGAAAAGCCACAATCTGAGAACAGTGATGTGATGACACCATTTTTGGTGACCTGATTTCAAAGTATTCACTATGATTGCAAAACGACCTTCAGCCAAAAGAACCTCCATGCGTAAAGATATAACAACACGGATTGGATGGGCATTGGACTTATATAACAAGAAAGGGTCACCAGAATGCACACGATTATCTCTTCTACAATGTTTTCTTCATTCCATGACACATTTAACTGACCTGTAGAATCTCCGAATCAGGAACGGTCACGAGCTTTGGTTTTGATATGATTTTGTTGGTCTTGTCACCTTCCGGCTCGAAATAAACAATTGAGTACTAAAATGAAACAAAATCTGTGAAAACCCGCTTAAATCTTCCCACTGGAGGGGAGAGGGACTTACATTAAAATCATCGACGGTAATAGTGGGGAACTCAATCATCAGGTAAATATAGTTGGACAAACGCTTCTCCCGTTCGTTAATCACTTCAATTTCACGAAAGGTCAGCCGATCTAGCCAATCGACTTTCTGCAGATGTCCATTGCGATGCATTTTGGCTAGCTTGCCCAACCGTTGCATTTGTGACTTGCTAGACTCCTTACCCTTGCCCGGAGTTTTCGATGGATAGCTGCCATCACCCTCGACGTCCAGCCAAATCCTCAAGTCGTACATCCCCTGACGGAACATACCATTCTTTCCGAACAACGAGATCGAAGTACCACCAATAATTGATGTTTCACCAGCGCCGGCACAATCCAAAATCGTCAGCACTAACAGTGAGGTTCTTGGCAGATCCGAGAACAAAATTGGTAGGGACACCCATTCGTTCCAGCTCCAGCGTTTCGTGAAGGCTTTGTATGACGTAGTTACAGGCAGGCAATACGGACGGCCTTTGTTGAACACTTGCAGGCGCACCTGAAACGGTGGACATGATTCCAAGTAAAGCCCGGAGAAGGCTAGAATTGTATTCTCCAGAAGTTTTTCGTAATCGGGTTTTTGCTTTTTACCCTCCAAGGTTCCACTAGTGTTTTATTTTTCAATTAAAAAGCAAACAGAAGAGAAAAACATGATGAAATTTTCAGTCTAGATCGAATTAGTGGGAGGTTCTAGGGACTTACATCTTGATTTGTACACGTTCATTTAGCGATGAGCTGTACACGTAACGGAAGTGATCGTCGGGTTGATCCATCGTGCAAGATATGTGAGAACACTTTTGTAATTAATCAAATTTTCGCATTAAAAACCCTGGATTTTGTTATCAACAAATAAATGAAAAATGGAAGGAAAAGCAAAAATTGCTTGTCAAACGGTTGACAGACTTGCGACACAGCTGTTTTCTTCGCGGAAAAGATGAAAGTGTTATACGACTCGTTTCCTTTGACAAATAATGCGTCATTTTCAAATTCTCCGTAAAACGAGTCATGTCTAATTACAAATTATACTGACTCTCTGAAATCATGCAAAAAGAAATTTAGCCCAAAAACGATAAGAAAAAGAAAGACGGAAAATCTCCATGGAGACTTTTTGCACGTTTCCACCGCACATAAAGCAGAGATTAAAAGGAAGATTAAAAGAGAAGATTAAAAGGAAGGGGATTGGGATTAACTTTTAATCTAGGAAGATTAAAAGTTAATCCCAAATTCTTTACACTGGAAAAAGGGAGTTTAACTTGACGTATGTTTCGGTGATAATGTATGTTATATGAAATGGCAATGTCTGGTCGTCGCGTCCTCTGAGTGAGCATCTCCTTGTAAACGTGAGTTTTTTTTTGCACTCGGGCAACTCAGATGCAGAAATAAGTAAATTCATATATAATTGCCACCGATTTTTTCTCTCAATCTCCGAAATGAAATAACGAAAAGTTGATAAACGTAATTGAAATACTTTGACGAGATTTGGGTCTACAAAGTAAATTTTTGTCGAACTTGATCAACATCAACCAGCAGTATCAACAATAACATCCATAATTTTACTGTTACACAACTCCGCACTGCATTTAACTTTTTTAAGAGGTCCAACCACATCCACATCAACGGCAACATAAACGCTCAACCATAATAGACTTTGATGAGCTTAAGTCGGCTTTCGGAAATGCCCCATTACACGCGATTCGTATGCCACCACCATAATTGCCTTATGCTGGGTTTCGTAAGGTTTTCGTAAGGTTTTCGTTAACTTGTGCTGGCTTAAAGTTTTGTTTTTGCTTGTCATTAGTTCACTCATTGTCATATTAAAGCCCATATTTACTTTTAAACGTGCTTCAAAAAATCCGTGAACGAAGGGAATATACCAAGAATTGTAGGCTGACCTCAAAAATTTAAACACATTTTAGATCTGACAATCGGTTTCGGAGATATTAGCATCCAAAGTAGAAGAAAAAGTGACGTCATTTTCAAATTTGATTTTGCATTTTTAAGGCAATGTTGCACTCGAGACGTTCACAGTGAAATCTCATAAGATTTTCAAATCGTTTGCTTAAGTCTATTATGGGCAACACAATCTTTTGGCAGAACTTGAGCGGTATTTTCGTTGTATTTCGACATAAGATCAATCCCGCTCAAGTCTATTATGTTTGGGCTTTAAGCCGAACCCCTTTACACAACCATAAATTACTGAATAAATAGATACCGATTCAACTTGCGTTCCTCTTGCCCCCCAGAACCCATTAGTTTCCGTTTTTTATAAAGCCTTAAAACCTATCATAAGCTTTAAATTTCCGTGTCGGTGAATATGTGTGAGAAGATGCAACAACAATTTACCATACGCGATCAGCTGATACAAAAGCGACAAATTGGAATAGCATGGAACTGGCAAATTGACGGATTCACTAACTAATGTCAGAGGATGGGTAAATTTATCGATTTCGACTTGAAGGCAAAGCTTTGACACGGCCGAAGTTGAATATCTAGTTGATCAGTAATTTATGACACAACACAACAAACGGTGTTTCCACCGCACACAAAACGGAGATTAACGTGGGAAGATTAAAGTTAATCCCAAAGTGTTTCCACCGAAAATAAGCAGATTAACTTGACGCATGCTTAATTTTTGACGTTTCTCAATGACATTTCTCGAAAGCGTTGACATTTTATAATAAGCCTCCCAAGTACCTTTCAGATTTATCAATTTAATATTAAGAGTTGTAAAAATGAATAACGTGGACTTAAATGCTTTAAGGGCGAATAAGTTTCTTCTCATGAACAATGTGAAGAAAGTAACTGGCGCATTAGAATTGCGAAGTCGCTATTACGCCAAGAGACGCCACCAGTGCTTGGCGAACATGATTAATATGAGAAAGAAAAAAATGTTCATAATTCACAAAATTTTAGGAATGCGACGCCGCAGAATCTGGATGAAGGTAAGTTCTTCGTCATCAGCTTATAGTCTTACTTACTTAAGGTGGCGCTACAGTCCGGGGTGGACTTGGGCCTCAGCCAACAAGCTTCGCCAGCCAGCTCTGTCTCTAGCAAGCGGTCTCCAGTTTCGCACGCGAAGTTGGCTGAGGTCTCTTCCACTTGCGTGCGCCACCTGAGTCTCGGTGCTCCTCTACCGCCCCTGCGGTGTGGATTCGAAGATTTTCCGGGCCGGGCGTTAGTGTCCATCCGCTCTAGATGATCCAGCCATCGTAGACGTTGTGTTTCGACTCTTTTGGCTAGGTCGGTATCGCTGTACAGCCCGTACAGTTCCGTATATCTCCTCCTCCACTCTCCGTCTATGCAGACGGGACTGTAAATCGTCCAAAGAATTTTCCTCTCGAAGCAGCCTAAAGTGTTTTCATCCGCCTTTGACAGGGTCCATGCTTCTGCACCGTATGGCAGGACAAGGATGATGAGGGTCTTATACATGGACACTTAAGTTGCTCGAGAGAGGGCTTCGCTACTCAATTGCCTTCTTAGCCCTAAGAAATAGCGATTGGCAAGAGTTATCCTTCGTTTGATTTCAGCGCTGGTGTCATTGTCTGAATTGATAGCGGAACCCAGGTAGACAAAGTTCCTAACTGCCTCAAAGTTATAGCTGTCGATGGTGATGTTTTGTCCAAGACGTCGGTGTTGGGTGTCTTTTCTTGATGACAGCATATACTTGGTTTTACCCTCGTTAACTGCTAAACTTATTTATATTCGCAGCTTCCGTCCCAATAGTCACGAAGGCTTCACTGACATCACGCTTTGTTCTACCGATTATGTCAATGTCGTCTGCGTATGCGAGTAGTTGAACGAACTTTTGAAAGATTGTACCTCTGGTGTTGGCGCGAGAGTTCTGCACAATTCTCTCAAGTATGATGTTATAGAAGTCGCATGACAGCGCGTCGCCTTGTCTAAATCAATTTTTGACATCGAAGGGGTCGGTGAGGTCTCTGCCGACCTTGACGGAACAGCGTGAATTTTCCATCGTCATCCTGCACAGACTGACGAGTTTGGCAGGGATGCCAAAACTAGATATTGCGCTATATAGCTCGTCTCTATAGATGCTGTCATACGCGGCCTTGAAATCGATGAAGAGGTGGTGTGTATCGATTTGGAATTCCTGGGTTTTCTCCAAGATCTGCCGCAGTGTGAATATTTGATCGATGGTGGACTTTCCTGTCCTAAAGCCACACTGATATGTGCCTATCAGACAGATTGTTGACAAACGGCTTCAGGCGTTCACACAGTCAGCTTATAGTCGTGTCTACTTAATTAGACATGGTTTGAAGTTTATATTTTTATTTGTATAGAAGCCGAAAATATTAAATTTATATTTCAGATGTTATTGTAATATTTTCGGCCTGGGGTTCGTCAAATAAAACTCAATTTCACTTTTATAATCACACAATGAAACACTTTATTTATCAAACAAACTTATTTAAACTCAGATCACACTGTTATTCAACTTTACTATTTAGAATTCAACACTTTATTTCAACTCAATCACTTTTTACTTTATTACCGATTTTTACAAGTCCACGTTTAAAATATAACTGTCTCGTACGAGCCTGCCACCCGTGTATTTATACAAAATTAAGCACCTTCTAGTACGTTCCATACCCCCTTTGGTAATTTTCCACTGGTACTCCTCCGCTGAATTCCAAGGAGGGGAAATCGAAATTCGAACTTCGAATATGACAGCTGCTGTCAGATGACTGGAATGACAGTTGGGTATGTTCGTTTAGTGAATCGAGCGGGTGCGTCTGTAGAGCGAATCGATGGGTGCATTCAGGGACTCCTGCGAGTTGTTTTATTTCTTGTCGCCACATAACATTGCCTCCCTCTTAGTTTTGTTCGTCCCGAACAAGTACGTCATCATTGCTTCCGTGGTAGCGATGTAGGCGATCAACATGGACAACTTTCATTTTCGCTCTTGGTCCTCTTTGGATTCGGAATACGACATCATTAATTCGCGTTACAACTTGGTAGGGACCTTCCCAATCCTTCTGAAGCTTTGGCGATCTTCCCTTTTTACGATGTGGGTTGTAGAGCCATACCAGATCTCCCTCGTTGAACTCGGGTGCCGTTGCTCGCGCATCGTATCTCGTCTTCATGCGGTCGCTTGCAACTTTTATATTGCTTCTGGTTCTCTGGTGGATGTCATTAATCCTTTCTCTAAGGTCAACCACGTAGTCCTCCTCGGATGTGGGTTCTTCAGTGGGAAATCCGAATTTAAGCTCACTGGGTAGCCTGGCAGTTCGGCCAAATAAAACTTCAGATGGAGTATATCCAGTTGTACTGTGAATAGCATTCCGGTAGGCCATAAGGAATAAAGGTATTCGCCGATCCCAATCCCGTTGATTCTCGTCCACGACTTTAGAGAGATGTTCCTTCAGCGTCTTGTTGAAGCGTTCCACCATTCCATCTGATTGTGGGTGAAGAGGTGTGGTCCGTGTCTTCTGTAGTCCGATTGCTGCGCATACCTCCTGGAATATCTTCGACTCGAAGTTTCTTCCCTGGTCGGAATGTAATTCCATTGGCACTCCGAACCTGCACACCCAGTGGTCCACTATCTGATCGACAACGGTTTTCGCTTCTTGATTTGGGATCGCAAATGCCTCGGACCACTTGCTGAAGTAATCGGCAATAACCAGGATGTAACGATTACCGCTTTCAGTTTCCGGAAACGGTCCTGCGATGTCGACGGCGATCCTTTCAAAGGGAGCACCCACATTGTACTGGTTCATTTTACCCCTGGTTTTGACTTTGGGTCCCTTACTAGCAGCACAAGTAGAACACTTCCGACACCAACTCTCAACGTCCCTTCTTGCACTCAGCCAATAAAAACGTTCCCGTACTTTTTCCAGGGTTTTGTTGATGCCCAAGTGCCCACCAGACACTCCATCGTGCATTTCCCGTAGAATCTCCTGGACTTTCGACCGTGGAACCACAAGCTGCATCTTAAAGGATTTTCCATACGGCATTTCCCATTTTCTTCGCAGAACGCCATCTTGTACATGGAGAGAGTCCCACTGCGCCCAATATGCCTTCAATGTGGGACTTCTGTCGGATATATCCCTTGCGCTCGGTTTTTTCCATAGATTCCTTCCATGCAAGGATTGGCTCAATGTCAGGGTCTTCTTGTTGTGCGTTGCGAAGTTCCTCAGTACTCCAGCCTTCTGCAGGTTCGGCTCTTACTCGCTGGACAGTACATTCGTCCTTTTCCTCCTGTCGCACGCAATGCTTACAATTGGGCTCACATGGTCTCCGGGATAATGCGTCCGCGTTGCAGTGCAGTCTTCCTTTGCGATGTTGTATCTCGAAGTCATAAGCCTGCAATCGCTCGATCCATCTTGCAACTTGGCCCTCAGGATTTTTAAACTGCAGTAACCATTTGAGCGCGGCGTGGTCGGTACGCAAGATGAACTTCTGGCCGCTCAGGTACTTCTGGAAATGTTTCGTCGCCAGTATTAAAGCAAGGAGTTCTCGTCTGGTAACACAATAATTTCTCTCTGGTCGGGTAAGCACTTTGCTGAAGTATGCTACGACTTTCTCCTGCCCATCGTGTAACTGCGACAATATTGCGCCAACACCCACATTGCTAGCGTCTGCGTCCACAATAAATGTCTTGCCGGGGATGGGGTAAGCTAGTACCGGTGCTTCGCAAAGTCGCTGCTTCAGATGCTGAAAGCTTCTTTCGCACTCACCTGACCATTTAAATTGTCTTCCTTTCTCAGTGAGCTGGTGCAGACACTTTGCAATCCCGGCGAAATCTTTGACAAACCTCCTGTAGTACGTAGCTAGACCGAGAAAGCTCCTTAGCTGGTGTTTGTCCTTGGGAACTGGCCAACTTCTCACAGCTTCGATTTTCTCTGGATCCGTCTTCACGCCATCCGTCGATATCACATGCCCCAGATACTTTACTTCTGCTCTGAAGAGCGCACACTTCTTTGGATTGAGCTTTAAGTGTGCTGCTCGAAGTCGTGAGAAGACCTCCCTCAAGTTGTCGCGATGTTCTGCAAACGTCTTTCCCAAAACGATGACGTCATCCAAATATACCAGGCAGGTTTTCCACGTCAGCCCATGTAAGACACGTTCCATAAGACGCTCAAAGGTGGCCGGAGCGTTACACAGACCAAATGGCATTACTGTAAACTGCCAAAGCCCATTGCCAGTTGTGAAAGCGGTCTTCTCTTTGTCTTCTGGATGGATCTGTACCTGCCAGTAGCCACTTTTCAGGTCGAGAGTGGAAAACCATTTTGCTCCAGAGAGTGTGTCCAATGTGTCATCTATTCGAGGTAAAGGGTAGCTGTCCTTCTTTGTGACATCATTAAGCCTCCGGTAATCCACGCAGAATCGAGTACTGCCGTCCTTCTTTTTCACCAGTACAACAGGCGACGCCCACGGACTTTTCGAGCTTTCGATCAAACCTTCTCTTTCCATGGTCGATATCATCTCGGCGGCCTCGTCCTGTTTAGCCAACGGAAGTCGTCTGGCAGGTTGGCGGATTGGTCTAGCATCTCCGGTGTCTATGCGGTGTTGTACTAAGTGTGTTCGACCATAGTCTCCATCCTGTGAGGCAAATATATCAACAAACTCGCCAATTAGATTTTCCGCTATGGTTTGCTGCTCCTGATTTAGCTCACAGTCTTCGAGTATAGTCTTACATACCTCGGACAATTTTGATGGAGAGACAGGACTTGCAGGCTCACTCTCAGCTATTGTCGAAATGGCTGCAACGGGCACACATCTTCCGATCACCTCTCCTTTCCTGAGCTTAACGGTGCGCTTATTTGGGTTCATCAGTCTTACCGGCACCATGTTATCCCTGGGCTCTGCAAGAATTTTTCCCACGACGTAACTTTTAAATTCACTTTTGTTATCTGGCTCGATGAGATAGAATCGGTGGTTCCCAGGATCACCCTCCAAACGTGTCCAAAGAACTGTCTCTGAAGAGGGCCGCAGAACTTCATCGCCTCCCAGTATTGCTCGAAGATTCACAGCGTTGTCGTTTCCGTATACCATAGGGATCTCGACGGTTCGATACCTTAGCACCTGCATTCGAAGGTCAAGAATTACCTCGTGTGCCTTCATGAAGTCCACTCCAATGATGCATTCGTCGCATATGTCGGCTACCAAGAATGCATGTGAGAAGGTCAATCCCTCTAGTTGTATCTGTAGCTGCACCTCCCCGTATACTTTCGCCGCTTCTCCTGTAGCTGTCTTCAGACTGTAGCAGCTGGTGTTATGTAGCAATGACGTCTGAACAAGGTTTCTTCGGATGATGGAGGCCGTGGCACCTGTGTCGATAGTGGCCACACATTTTCTGTTGCCAATAATTGCCTTCACAGTAAGACTCCTGTTGCAGCGTTTTGTTTGCGAGACTTGGATGATGGTCCTGGGGGCGTCGATTCCATCAACCAACTTCTGCCCCGCGAAGTTGGTTCTTAGGCGTTTCCCGACTGCTGTTGCTCCGAAACTTGTCCAGCAGGTTGAACATTGTCCCTGCCAGATGCTTCTTCATTTTGCCTTCTTCTAGCGCAATGTGGGCAGCTTGTTTGTCTAGGTGGAGCTCTGCACTGTCGCTGTAGGTGTCCCAACTTGTTGCAATTCCAGCACCTTATTTGTCCTCGACAGCTATTCGTGTTTTGTCTCTCCATTTCCACGCGCTGACATGAGCATTCTAGCGTAGCCATTTCCCTTATGCGATGGCCACCTTGCGAAGCTTGGTCTGCAGCTTCCATTGTCAGGGCGAATGCTAGTGCTTCAGCGAGAGTCTTCTTACCTGCCATTCTTACAGCCATTTGTAGCTTTCCATCCGCAATGGCATTGGTAAACGCATCGGTTGCCAACTCGTTTATTATCTCCCTGCTGGTGTTGGGATAAGACAAATTCGCTAATCGCTCGATGTCGGCTTGCAACTGTTGAAGCGTCTCACCCCTTGTCTGAACTCTTCGGCGCAACTGGACCCGGTAAACTTGTTGCATGTGGTCGTCGCCAAACCTCATCTCGATGGCCTTCACCATGGCATCATAATCTTTTTGTTTTTCTTCAGGGATGGTCTGCAGCAGTTCGGCAGCTGTTCCTCTGAGCGCAAGCGTGAGAGCAATTGATTTATCTTCGTTGTCCCAGTTGTTTGTCAACGCTGCAGCTTCGAATTGTCTCCTATAAATCGGCCACGATGTTTGGCCATCGAAGACAGGCGGCTGCATTTCTTTGCGTCGTGGACCGTCGGGCAAATATTCTCGCACTTTCTGTTTCTTAACTAGCTCCAGCTCCTTAGCCAGTTGTTCAACTTCCGATTTGACTTCAGTGAATTTTTCCTCCACGCTTTCAATTCTTTGATCTACTGCCTGGAACTTTTCCTCAAAAAACGCATTCTGGGAATCAAGTTTGCTTTCTAGAGCTTTCTTCTGCTCATCGAACTTAGTATCTAGCTTTCCATCGAGAGCGTTCTTTTGTTCTTCGAGAGCGTTCTTTTGTTCTTCGAAAGCATTCTTTTGTTCTTTTTGGCCGCTCTCCAGCTTTTCGAATTTCTCCAGAAGCAACTTCATGAAAGCGGGCATTTCATCGGCAGTACTTACTGTGCTTTGTTGCTGTTCTTCTTGAACTTCGAACAGCATCGTGTCTGGATGTCCACCTTCCTCGGTAATAGCGTCCTGGAGTCGGAGCAACAATTCCCTTTTGAGCCCCGAAGTCTGGAGGTTTCTTTTACCCAATTCCGCTTTTAACTCAGCTGTTGTCAATTGTTCAATTTTTCGACCCATTTTGAATTGTCTTCACACAATTTTCACAACACAATCAGTTTATGTCTTATATCTGTTCGAGAAAATTCACTCGCGAATAAACAAATCACTGAAACCGTTTTTATAACTTAGTTAATTATAGCTTTATCGCACAATCAGCTTCGATGTATCCGGAATATTCCACAATCAAATTCGTATGAGTCACCGACACTGTTTACACACACGATATCTCTGGGAAATTCCAACTGTTCCGGAAAATTCCACTGTAGAATTAACCCGCACAATTATGAGTTTTATCCCACTTCTGACACCAATGTAATATTTTCGGCCTGGGGTTCGTCAAATAAAACTCAATTTCACTTTTATAATCACACAATGAAACACTTTATTTATCAAACAAACTTATTTAAACTCAGATCACACTGTTATTCAACTTTACTATTTAGAATTCAACACTTTATTTCAACTCAATCACTTTTTACTTTATTACCGATTTTTACAAGTCCACGTTTAAAATATAACTGTCTCGTACGAGCCTGCCACCCGTGTATTTATACAAAATTAAGCACCTTCTAGTACGTTCCATACCCCCTTTGGTAATTTTCCACTGGTACTCCTCCGCTGAATTCCAAGGAGGGGAAATCGAAATTCGAACTTCGAATATGACAGCTGCTGTCAGATGACTGGAATGACAGTTGGGTATGTTCGTTTAGTGAATCGAGCGGGTGCGTCTGTAGAGCGAATCGATGGGTGCATTCAGGGACTCCTGCGAGTTGTTTTATTTCTTGTCGCCACATAACATTATTTTCAAACTCATTGCCACGTAGATTTATGGCAATGATTGCTCTTCAAATGGAAATCAATCATTGATGGCCATTTAAAAATCAATAGTGCAAAGCTAATTTCCAAAGTGTCTACACTAGTAATGAAACAGTCAATGGAAATATTTCAATCAATTGATTGCTGTGCCCATTGCAAGTGGAGCTTCTGGGTTAAGCAGCGTAGACATAGAAAATTTCAAAACTTCTATAATTTTTTTTTCTTTTTAAATTTGTATTTGTAGGCAATGAAATGCCCACTTTGAAAATGATTGAAAGCCTAATTGCCAGTTATTTTTTCATTGCAATTGCCATGTTCATTTCCATTGCATTGGGCATTGACAGTGGAGCCACAGCTCTCTTCGTTATGGAAGCTTCATTGAAATTGATGTGCTTGAACCATACATTACTGAATAACTAGATATTCAACTTCGGACATGTAAAAGCTTTGCCCACAGGCTGAAATAGAGGAATTTACCCGTCCGCCGATATTTATTTACAAATTTGAGTAAATTCATCAATTCTTCCTTTCCATGCAATTTCGTTTTGGAGCTTTTACATCAGCTGATCGCGTAAGGTAAATTATTGTTGCATATTCTTACACGTATTCACCGACACGAAAATTTAAAGCTTTATAAAAGCTTTAAAGGCTTTATAAAACACGTAGACAATTGGGTGTTGGAGGGTAAGAGGGACGTAGATTGAATATCTAGTTGTTCAGTAATTTATGGTTTTAACTTAAGTTGTCAAATCAAAGTTTTTACGCAGTGCAGCTCTGCAAAGGAACCAAAATTAAAACGGTTACATGCGTATAACAGTTAAAATAAAAATGATGTAATTCCTTCTGGTCTTGCGAACACACCCCCTAGACACATTTTTTCATGGCCTGCCAAACTTTTCCTGATCCACTTGAAACGTCAATATCAGCTGCTCGCTGAAGAAGTTGTTTTCGTTTGTAACGAAAGCAAAATTAAAATAAATATTAAAAATAATGTCACTGGAATTATCCAAACTTGCCCTCGAGGGCCTCAAACACCTCGGCTCAACGATAAACATCGAAATAACTCGAAAACTCATTGCTAGCACAGTCAAACTCTCCCTGTACGCAGATGCAAGTAAGCAAGCTCCCCTTTGAGATTGCATACCATTTAATTACCTATTGATTCACACACAGATGTACCTCCGAATCCGGAAATATACGCTTCCAATGCTGATTACGCCAAGCAAAGTGAATTTGCAGTTGCGACGCTTCTCTTTATGGCTACCAAACACGGCTATGATGCCACCAAGCTTCGCCACTTCCTCGATCAGCAATCCATCAATAAAGCTGTCATCGAAGAATTAGCGAAGGCCTACGAAGCAAATCGCAACGAATTTCTCATGAGACTGCTCCGAACCGGCCATGCATTCCCGCACATCACCGACATCGAATGGAAAATCGTTTGCGATGTGAAATCTGCCATGTCCGACTGCAGTTCTGGTGAGTTGACATTCCACGTGAATCTAGGCAACTACAGGGAAAAGACGGGCGAACGAGAGACCATTGTTGAGTTCGTATGCAACACCGAGGAACTGCAGTCGCTGATTAACAAACTGAAAGAAATCGAGCGCCACTGCGCCAAGTTGTCTTCGATGGAACAAACGTCCAACAGCAAATAGCATCAAACAATTTTATCTTATCGATCTGTACACATCAATTTATTCCAATTCGGAGAACAGAAACAATCGGCTATAACAAAATATGACTTCGGTAAACACATTCAGGATAAGATTCCAGCTTTGACGGCGGCATGTGAATTGATTTATGTATTTTGCCTGGCTTGTAGAAGTAGTAGTAGCAGGATTAGGGATGGGTGTCGTAGAATTATGGAGTCTAAAGCCTAGATTTGTTCGTCTATCAATGACTTTAATAAATCGAAATTCGATGGTGCATTCGAGTAGATCGCCCCCGAGAATGCGCTGTCCTTGTCCGAACTAATTATAATACAGTTGTTTTTCGACATAAGCTTCATGCCAATGCCTCGAAAACGATCGTCAATTTTGTATAGGTTTTTGCCATTCGACCAGGAGTAAAAGGGCTTCCCGCTGAAGGGGTTCATAAAGTCTGCCCAATAGCCGTGTAACCGGAGGCGGGACGTTATCTCTCTGGCAGCAAGGACAAACTGAAAAGAAACAAAAACAACAGGTGAGTCTTGGTAAAATTATGTAAGCCTAACTGGCTTTTGAACCACTTGGAGCGAGGTGCTCTTCTGGTTCTACACCTTCTCTTGTTTTTAGCATTCTTCCTAAGGACATGGTTCAAAATTTTGCACAACCACACTGCTGGTGGTTCTAGTTAAGGGCTCCGATGCTCATTGTTTTGGGCAAGGATCTACAGTCTCGTTGTTAAGGGAAAGATACCGAATTAGGATTTTTTTTAAGATTTCTTGTTTTTCTGGTTTCGGAATTTTAAGGATCCATGTGTTTGATTCGTTTTTGACCTTTGTAGCTTTTCATTTTCTGTACTGTGGATTTATTGCTATATTTTGTGTTGTGGGCTGGGCTTCATTACCCCCAATATAGGCAGACACGCAAAAGTTTGTTTCCCAAATAGTAAGTAAGTCTCTAAAACTATGTCCAACGTGGTTTCCTCTTCGTGCTACGATTTTCTCGTTTAACCCATAGACCAGACGTTTAACCAGACTTAGCTAATAGACTTGAATATAATGATACCCGAAAACCTTTTAAAAAGCTTGTTCTGTGAGTTTTGCGTTTCTTATCTGTGGTATTATTGCCAAATTCTAACAGAAATTACGTAGCATAATCCGTAAAAGCAGATGGGCTCAAAAATATCATACAAAGAATTTTTCTCGCGCGTTTTTCTATCAGGACTGGTACGAGCCCAAGCTTCAGTGTCATTAAAAACCGAATGGGCCCGTTGAAATAAAACTGCAATGTTAGATCCAGGGGAAAACCCCTTTCGTCTGGTGTAAAATTGTGCATCTGCAAAAGCATAAATCAGAGTCAAGCAAATCAACCCACCTTACTGGCTCCTTGTTCAATATCGCCTTCATACTTGAGGGTCATCAAAATAAGCTTTTCGCTTGACACCACTTCCGGTGCGGGAAACAGCTCGTGCAGACTTTTCTTTATCAACGAGGGGCATTCATCCACACTAAACTGCAACTTGGCGCCCTCCTACAAAAATTCAAAACAAACCTCATTACATAACTCTCACCACATAAGCTGTCGAGATGAAAACAAATTATGTATCTAGACTTTTATGCCGTGGCGAGCAGTGTCAATAAATTTGTTGTCTGTATCTCTGCTTTGCACACAACAGCTCGAGCATATTTTATCTTTTCATTCAATTAAAGTTTACTGCGTCGTTGCTAAAAATAATTGGAATCAAACGGAGCATTCATTCTCACCCACCTTGCCGTCAAAGTCAACTAAATTCTCTAAAGGAACTTCAATAGGTATCGTCGTCGATGCACTCTGCCACGCTGGCCCAACGGAGTTTGGAAAATAAAATCTATTGCCTCTGGGCGCCAGCAGCTCCCAGTTGGGACCACATTCGCCACCCAAAAAGTCTCCGTTCTCTGCTTGGTAAAAGAAACACAACAAAATATTCGAGACTATTGCATCATAAACAGAAGACTTTTAGGCACACACCTTCAACGCGAACCTTGCTCTTGACCACCTTGAATGCACTTTCAAGATCTTTTGAATCACTTCGCCGTGAATATGATGCTACACTGCCGCGGAGTTGGTTTTTCTGTGAAGTCAAAAGTTGCTTCTTGTCCAGTCCAGCGCTGATCCTCAATGTTCTCAAAAGCGTATTAGACATATTTCATTATTACACTTGCGCTTTTTTGCACTATGGCTCTCTCGATCAATGGACTTGTTTGTTTGTTATTATTTTCAACTTGTTGAAATTTTCTGTATTTAGAGAAAAAGTTAAATTTCAGGACGAAGAAATTATAAAATATTTTTTTTTTTTTTTGATGGTTATCTTGTGGGTATCAGCTGTTTTGACTTTTTGAAAAATGAATTTTTAGTTGTCACTGGTTGTCAAAAATTGCCAGTAAGACATGGAATCAAATGGAAATGGAATACGGGGCACCTTCCATGGGGATGCAGTTTTATATATTTTTATGCCAGGAGCGCAGTAGCAATTATACATACTCAACACTGCACGGGGGCCCTATTCTGTAAAACGAAATCGTAAATAAGATCGCCTAAAACGAAAATCGTTTAATATTCAAATATACTTGTTCTTTCATACGACTGACATTAGCAGTCGTGTGGTTTTCATTCATAAATATTATTAGCTTGGGAACACCGCGCTGCATGCCTGTCAAATGAAAAGTGTTAAGCTTAGACTGCATGCCATTTTGGCATATTTAACGTAAGAAGAAAAAAATTGCGGCAATTTTCTTTTTCTTCACTTTGCGGATTACTTTGAATCGTCTATCGCAAACTTAAAAAAGAAGGAAGTCAATGACGGAAGAATTTTATGAAAAATAATACTGCTGCAGTTTTTTGGCCTTTGATCCATTTCTCTCTCTTCGAAACTCAAGTCGGAGTATTTTTCCAATCAGTAAGAAGAAGGAGAATACTACTAATCGGACTGCGTTTACTTGCCGCTCGTTTTGTATTGCAGATTTTATAATAGTATCTGGGTGCAGATTCTGTTAAAAGACAAATGAAAGCGATAGTTCGTTGTTTAAAAATCGAAAAAATTAGAACAGCCACCGCTCACAATACGCTGTCGTTTATTTTCTTTTTCACGCACGATCGAAATCTGTCGTTTTTTCCGCACAAACGAAAACGCTTTTTCGCTTTCGCTTTCACCATACAGAATGTGATCCCCCACGTAAACACGGGAAGAAAAGTATGAAGTGATTATTCGAGTTTCATACATGACTCTTAAGCATAGGTTGTTTGAATCATCGACACATCGCTTTGCATACTGTCAATACCTTGAAAATGAACATAGAGCACTTTTTACAGTTAATACCATAATACCATTAATACCATAGCTTATTAATAATGCATTTTATCTGAATTCACTTAAACATGCAGATCTTTTCTGTTAGAAGCCAAATCGATGCAATTTTATGGGTTTCGATTTTATGTGCAAACTTGATTGTTGGTTGTCAACCCACATGTTCGAATTACCCTGTCTCCATATTGAAAACATGTTTTATTGAAACGAGCAGCTCTCGATTTTCTGAGTAAATCTTTCAAGTATCGATTCGAAATTTTCTTAATGATCACAGCGCCAAGCTCCATTACTTTGGTACTCTCACGTCACCCATTTTAAACTTTAAGGGCCACTTGCAACAATCTCTTTTGACAGTATCTACCCATTTAGCTATTCGTTTCATCTAATCGGCTGGTTAGCCAAAAACTGTGCTGCACCATTACATTTATCCAGCTATCCATGATTAAATCTGTAAAATATTTATCCACTCGCGGAAGGCTGGTTAGTTGGATACAAACGTCAAATAAGGAAGTTCAAAGAAGAAATCATATGAATTTCAACTTTCTTGGCTCCGATGACGATGATAAAAGAAATTTGGGATTTTGTTTGTAAAAATTACTTCAGTCGAGTTTATTTTGAACGAACCATATTTTCATATATCGATGCAAAAAAGCACGTTCCTCATTTGTAAAAACAGAATTCAGAGGAAGTGGAGACAAATTTTTTGGTAAGCAATACACATGAAACATTAAAGTTGAGGCTGGTTTTACATCTATTTGACAAAAATTTCACTGGCAATGTTTTCTTGGCGCCATCGCCGTCGCTGTTGCTTCGTAAATCTTTTTTCGCATACATTTTCAGAAGACTACGCGGATACAAACTGCTCATGTTCTGTGTAACTCGTAAATAAATGTCGGCGGATGTGTAAATTCCTTAATTTCAGCTTGTGGGCTTTTACATGTCCGAAGTTGAATATCTAGTTATTCTGTTATTTATGGTCAGTACATAATAGGAAGTGGCTGTGTGTCAAAGGCGCCCTTGTAAAAGAATAGTGCAGCCAGTTTTCGAACTTTTGATGCAGCATACACAAATAGCAGAAAATAAAATTTCGCGAAATATTCCTTTCTCGGTGAAGATATTGCTTTTAGTACTTTAGCAAAATTTTTGTTAAATTCTGCCAAAGCTTTATCGTAATTACAGCAAAAAAATATTTATAATCAATGATTGTTCTTTTTAGAACACAAAAGTGTAAAATTTATAATAAAAATGTAATAGCAATTTGTGCAAAAATTATCTGGCAATGGAACTCTTTTGACGACAAATTTGTTCACCGCGCGTTAAAAGAATACTCTAATTTACATACTTATAATGCCTTGACTAGTTAAAACTAAAAAGTCCTAAGTTAATGAAAATGCCAACAATTTGCGGAAAAAGGATGCTGAAAACGGGATGCTACATCATAAACATGCCTTTTTGTGGACAAGGATTTAAGTACAGGCGTTTTGCTCCACATCACTAAAAATCGGCAAACGTTCACCTGTGAAAGCATAGCTGGAGTAGGCCCTCAGGCAGCAGGCATGTTGGGATTCCTTTTTATTCATGATTTTTTATTTTCCTAAAAACAAAAGGTCGGTTGTCGAACAGAAATCAACAAATGAAAACTTTCAGTTGCATTTTCGAATTCATGTTATTATAATTTCAAATATCTAGTTCCAAGCGCGAACATCCACATTTATCTGTGGAACTTAACTATCTCATCACTAGGATGAACCTTTAAGAATTTTGACACATTAAAAACAGCTGACACTTGCTTTTGTTTTGAAAAACTCGATTTCTTTTATTTTGTGTCCGATAAATAAACAAAGAATATAAATTTCTGTATTAAAATTGTGTCGCCAACTTATTTTCCTTATAATCTGTGCCCACAAATAGATTCCCTCACTTTATATTTATCCGACAGGCCAAAAGCACTTAAAAACAGCAGCTGCATCCGTAAACAAAACCATGTCGACGGCCGAAGACAAAGTCGTTTTCCAGTTCTCACCACTTTCGTCCTTTGTGAGTCCAACGTTTTGGCATAAATTATCCGAAACAAAAATCAATCTCGACCGGTTGTCTGATGCCGCTAAGCCCATCTTTGGCTACTACTCGAATTTCAATTCAAAATCGTGCCTGCTCGAAGTCGACTACAGCTCCTTCAATGAGTAAGTTGTTGTTGAGCGGCGCTTCCTAGGATTTTTTCCGTATTGATTTCTTTCAGTTCATTTGTGCCACCAAAGAACTGTCATGCAGCGATTGGAACGCTTTATAATAAAAACACAATTGAAGACTTCAAAGAGTGCGATAAGAACGCCTTGCTACATTCTGAGGGAAGGAAATTTCTCGACGATGTCAAATCGGGAAGAGTATTGGAGGACCCACGACTATTGGCGCGCTTTATAATACTGTCATTTGCTGTAGGTGTAACCATAATTAGCAACTTCGTTTTCTATTCCATCAACTTTGCTTCTAGGATCTAAAAACCCATAATTACTACTATTGGTTTGCGTTTCCGTGTGCGTTAAAGCCTACTCTGCTAGCGGCGCCTTCTTTAAAACGCACAGCGCTTGGAGATCAACCTCAGCTTGAAAATTTTCTAAATCTTCTTCCATCCATCCCTGATCACGAAAGATCGTTTTTCATTCTCAAGAGGTCCGTCAAGGATCAGCATTTCACCTTAAAGGACCTCATTGACGTCAATACTAATGATACGAACTTAAGTGATGAAAACTTGGAAGACCTTTACTTCTGCTTCTCAGATCCAAGCGAGTATGAAAATCCGTCTTGGATTATGAGAACTTATGCAGCATTCCTGCATTTGACGTGGTAAGAAAAATTTAGTAAGAAAAAATTTGTTTTAACGATATTCTTTGTTTAAAGTCCTGCTTTGGCTGGAAAGGATGTAAACTTCCTTGGAGTACGCTACAACGCCGATAATCAGTACAGCAAGAGTCTTATATGGACAGTACACTTACCAAAGAGCGAACCCAGCAAATCTGAAATACAGTTCGTAGGATGGGAGCCGAACAAGAACAACAAAATGGGTCCACGAATGGTGTCCATGAAAGACAGCATGGATCCAGCAAAGTAGGTAACACGATACAATCCACAAACTGATAAAAAAACTGATTTGTTAACAGATTGGCAGAAAACTCTGTTAATTTGAACTTGAAACTAATGAAGTGGCGACTAGTACCTGACTTAAACTTGGAAATAATGGCCGAAACGAAGTGCTTGCTCTTTGGGGCTGGAACACTTGGCTGTGCTGTTGCTAGAAATCTTTTGGTTAGACATTCCCACTTCGCATTTATATTCAGCCTGTAGTACACCTCTTTTTTCAGAGTTGGGGTTTCAAATACGTAACATTGATAGACAACGGTAAGGTAAGCTTTTCAAACCCAGTGAGGCAAAATCTCTATACACATGATGATGCGGTGAAAGGTAACCAGATGAAAGCCACGACCGCAGCAGAGAGATTACAACAAATCAATCCAAATGCAGTGAGTTTACAGCTTCATGCGATTGTAATAGTTTAGTAATCGCTTCTTTGTTAGGTTACTGAAGGTCACGTTATGCAGATTCCAATGCCTGGCCATACTATTGGAGACTCAATGAAGCAAGGTGCCACAGAAGATTTGGAACGAATTATTTCTCTAGTCAAGCGACATGATGTTATATTTTTGCTCACTGATTCAAGGGAGAGTCGATGGCTGCCTACTATGCTGGGAGCTGCATACAAAAAGGTGAGGGAGTTAACAGAGTTTTAGGGTGACTAACGAGTCGTGGATTTCGTTTTAGATTGTAATAAATGCTGCACTTGGATTCGATAGTTACTTGGTTATGCGACATGGCAACAGAAGAGTTACACCTGAAGATCCCAAATACAAGGACATTGGCGATTTGAAGTGCATCTCTGGGTCAGAACTTGGGTGCTATTTCTGCAATGACATAACCGCACCAGGAAATGTAAGTCTTTCAACTAGTTTTATAAGCAAGAATTAGATTAGTGTGTCCGTGATTTTACCGATTCGGTAATCTTGCTGTGTTTGCTGCGAAAGAAAACATTCATTTAAAAACTCAATTGCCACAGAAGAACTACGATGGTTCCCAAGAACTTAATATCATCTAGACGCCAGTCTTTTCAATTGCTGAAGAGTAGACAAGGCGTCGAAAGATTAGAAAACCTTCGTCGTCTTTTTACTTATACGATACCACAAACCGTTTATGCAACAAAAAATACGCGAAAAGGACATTAAGTGGTCTGCGATAATGTCGATGACTTGTCTTAAGATCTTAGAGCCAAGAAGATTCATCGATAACACTATAAATTTCTTGTAACAGTTCAGTTCTACGCAATTATTTGAAAAAACAAAAAAAAGAATTACGCATAGAATTAGCGATCGTTGAATTAAATTCAGGATCGGTTCTAGATATTAAAAAATAAGGCCAGACGCTGCAGGTCATGGTATTAGCGAAAGAATTCATCTAAATTAAATCACATTTCAAAAAGCTGAGCCTTCCATGAAAGCCTAGGATTTTTTAGGTTTGGGCTTTTGTTTTGGTACTGTTCCACATAATCATGGTCATATTAAAACTACTTCTACTACTACTCCTTTAGTTAAAATAGTATTAGGAGAAGTAGTAGTAATTGTGATTTAATTTAGCAAAATTATTGCTTTCTTTTATAAATAATTCACAATGGAAAGCTTTGGCAAATGCCATCAGCCGGAAAAAGAGATAATTGTAATATAAATGTTTTACTTGATAAGTTCGATTTAATTTAAGTTTCTATTTTCTGTTTGGCATACGCACAGGTTGCGGCAAACGAAAACAAAGCAAGATCGCCCATAACAGATGCAGTGCCTCAGATCTTCGCTGTAATCATAGAAAAACTTGAGGATCAGACTAAAATCAACAAACTTATATTTGACAAACTGAGCAAGCTCGAGTTTAAGCCTCGAAAAAAATACAAGAGCACATGAATATGAAACAGTTATTTAAAATACTAACATGGAATGCAAACGGCCTTCTGAATAAAATAGACGAACTAGAAGTATTTCTACGGAAAAACAATATTGATATTTGCATGATTACGGAAACTCACCTTAAAACCGGGTCTACACCCAAACTTAAAGGTTACAATGACTATCACGCACATCACCCTTCGCAAAATTCGAGAGGAGGATCCTCCCTCTACATTAAGAACTGCATAAAGCACTTCAAGAACACAACAGTTGAGCTAGACTCTATGCAGATCAGTTCAGTTTCTGTAAAAATTGACTGCTTAGATTATAACATTGCATCTTGTTATTTCCCGCCAGGATATAGACTGGTGGAAGACGATCTTGATCGTATGTATGACTTCATTGGGTCCAGTTTTATCATTGGGGGTGACTTTAACGCGAAGCATACTTTTTGGGGCTCACGGTGCAATTCAACAAGAGGCAGATTACTGTACAAAAATAGTATGAAGCGTGGGGTGGACTTTTTCTCCACGGGTAAGCCAACATATTGGCCAACCGATAGGAATAAAAAGCCTGACCTTGTCGATTTTTTCATCGCTAAAGGGTACCCCATATACCTTACGCGAATTGAAGAGTGTTATGATCTTTGCTCAGACCACTCAGGAGTTATCTTAAAGATGGGTGGAAGACTGGCGAAAATAGAAAGAGCTTCTAGATTAGCTAGCAAAAACATGAACTGGGACGCTTTCAGAAAGGACTGTAAGGAGGGTATTGGCTTGAATGTGCCATTAAAAACTCCTTTCGAATTAGAAACCGCAGTTGACAAATTCATTGAAGCAATTCAGAGCGCTGCTTGGAACAACAATTCGTCCCAAAAGAACGCAGTTAGCACCGACGGGCATGTAAGTAAAACATATCCGCTCGAAATCGAAGAATTGATTCGTGAAAAGAGAAGAGCGCGTAGGAGATGGCAAGGCACGAGGGCCCCCCCAGACAAAACCCTCTTGAACAAGCAAGCAACAAGCACCAATAAAAAAAGCTAACGGCGAATGGGCAAGAGAAGACAAAGAGAAAGCGAATTTGTTTGCTGAATATTAAGAAGACACATTCAAGCCTTTCGACGGTCCGCCGTTGGCTGACGTTCAAAACAACAACGCGGAACCTGATAGCTTTAGAATGAAAAAAGTTTCGTTAGTTGAACTCCGACAGACAATAAGCAAAATTAAAAATAATAAGGCCCCCCTAATCACTGGCGAAATATTGAAAGAAGCTACTTTATATGATAAACGCTTCTCTTAGACTTCTATACGTTCCAAGGCAATGGAAAGTTGCTGAAGTCATTATGGTTTCAAAACCGGGGAAATGTGCAAATGATAAAAAATCTTATAGGCCCATATCGCTTCTGATAATAACGAAAATATTCGAGAAACTTCTGCTGAAGCGATTACAACCAATAATTGCAGAAAGACGCTTGATCCCGGATCATCAATTCGGTTTCAGACCCAACCATTCCACAATAGATCAAGTCTACAGAATAACGCATGAAATTGAAAAAGCCTTAGAAGGGAAAAAAATATGTTCAAGTGCTTTCCTCGACACGAGGACTTTCCTATGGCACGAGGGCTTGAAATATAAGCTACGGCAAAACTTGCCGGAAGACATGTTTAAAATATTGGAAAATTATCTTGAAAGCAGACTCTTTCGTGTTAGGTGTTTTAGTGAATACTCGAGTTTCAAGCAAATTCGGGCTGGCGTACCCCAGGGAAGCGTCCTCGGTCCGACCCTGTTCCTGCTCTACACAAGAGACATACCTCTAGATGACGAGACTGTCGTGGCCACGTTTGCGGACGATACGGCCATCCTGGCAACAGGTGAATCAGTCGAGTCATCAACGAGAAGCCTCCAACGAGCATTGGACAGAATTTGTGTCTGGACGAAGACTTGGCGAATCGCTCTTAACGAGAACAAGTCTACGCATGTGAATTTCACTTACAGAAGGGTTAACAATTTGCCTCTGTTCATAAATTCTGTACAAATACCTTATGCAAATGAAGCGAAGTATCTAGGGATGACACTGGACGCTAAACTTAGGTGGAAACCACACGTAAAGAAGAAGCGTGACGAGCTCGAGATTAGGCTCAGGGAAATGTATTGGCTTATCGGAAGATTTTCGAAACTAAGCATATATAACAAACTGCTCTTGTACAGGCAGGTGTTAAAGCCGTCTTGGACATACGGTATACAACTTTGGAGTTGTACCAAGCCGAGCAACATGTCCATGTTGCAGACTTTCCAAAACAAGACACTAAGAGCAATTGTGAATGCTCCATGGTGTGTTGGGAATAGTGATATTCACAGAGATTTAGGAATAGCTACCGTGAGCGAAGAAGTAACAAACTTCTTCGAAATGATCCGTACTCTCAACGAGACGCTTAACGATGTAAACAACGAGCGACAACTACAAAGAACAATACTCTTCGATCTAGCGACGTAGGGTGATGCCGCACGAATGAACGGCTTTAGTAGGTGCATTCACTGGATAGCAACCTACCCAATGCGATAAACACTACGGAAGCGGGCATAACCAATATCGGCTACTTCGGTATTACATACCTGCTATAGTGGGCGTATTGGTATCTTTGAAAAATTTTGGAGTTTTACCATCCGTCCACGCTAGTATTCAAAAAAAAAAAATTCTGTTTCATGGTTTGGTTTTATTTATTAAATTTCTAGTGTCAGTGTATTAAAATAAATGTAATGTAAAGACCACTTTAAATGCAATATTTATATAAAAGCGACAATAAATCAACCCTTGAGAATGTCAACAAGAAATCGACGAAACGTCGCGGTCGAGGAGAATATGAAGTGAGGTTTTTTAATTTAAAAAGCTAATTAATTAAAAAAGATAATTATTACACAATTCAAAATTAATTTCCATTAAATTTCAGTTTTAAAAATTAAAACTACCTATTACGAAATTTTTCTTTTTAACT
Source organism: Neoascia interrupta (assembly GCA_947623515.1). Lineage (NCBI taxonomy): Eukaryota > Metazoa > Arthropoda > Insecta > Diptera > Syrphidae > Neoascia > Neoascia interrupta. Next base: position 26,121,280 of record OX392462.1, read on the forward strand.
AAAATATTTCGCCTTACCTGTTACCACCTAGCTCAACTCAATACAATTAGAGATTAGAAGGACTTATTAGCAATTTCAGTTCGGTGTTCTGGATTTCTGCTGATATAATTTGCACGTTTCTTACCAATTTAGTTATTATCTTCCCGATTTCATCTGAACGCATAATTTTTCCCATTAAGCACTCTGAACTCAAAAGAGTTGTGTCTATTATCATGTTTCCGTGCAAGAGTTGAGTAGTCGAGGAGTCGCATGCGAATTTCGATCCGCTTTTCCCCATACACCGAGTCGAGTAGTCGAGGCGAAAAAGGATTGAAATGTAGTGTTGTTATTTTTGCATAGACGCCACTAGTGCTGGTTGAAAATCGATATTATTTATTTCTGATAGAATCGATAGTTTTAGGGGAAAAATTGTTTTTATCGATAGTTTTTCTAAAAAGCCTAAAAAAACTTTTCTGTTAGGTGCAAAGCCTTATGAATTTTAAAAATCTGATCGTTTGTGCAAAGGGTGAATCGTAACTAGGAGGAATTTTATTTTAAAATACTTGCGAGAGGATTCGAGTTTGTATTGCTAATAACGTGATTTGTAGAGGATTTAATGAAGATTTATTTATCAAGCAATAACATTTAACACTTTTGATTTACAAGCAATAACAAATGGATTTACCATGACATAATATATACGAACGTCTCTTACTTTTCATTGGTAGCTCAAAATGGTTCAACGAGTAGGCAAATTTCCTGGTTCACGTGGTATCAATCACAATGGACCTGCATAGTTCTAAGTGAGTTGGGTTCTTCGAACCTGACAGCCACTTCAAACTAACCTAACCTAACATAATATATAGCCGAAGGATATTTTTAAACGTATTTTAGAAATAACACCAACTAAGGGTCTAATCATAGCTATCATCGGATTGCATCATTGAAAAATTTGTTTTCATGTTTTTAGACGTTTGAGCAAACAATGTTGGCTGTTATTGGTATCAGAATTTTTTCCGTAACAAAAATACATAAATTGCGTTAAAACTTTTATGTAAACTCGCTTTTACTATTTCACTGACCGAAATCGATTTCAAGGAACAGCTGATTTTGATTTGTGTTTTTGCGACAAAATCGTTCCACTGAAAAGCATTCCATTCTCTTTCTATTCCCATCTGTCAGTTTTCCTTTCACTGATCAACTCCAACCTCAAACGCCTGTAGTTGTTTGTTGGCACTGACAGAAATTTTCAATGATTGCTATGAATGACTTGTCAGAAAACCGAAGACATTGTTCCACTGATTTGTTCCAATGATGCTATCCGATGATAGCTATGATTAGACCCTAAAACACGAATAATTGTCTTTTAGTTGGTGTTATTTCTAAAATACGTTTAAAAATTACTATTACTTGATAAGATAAAACTATTTGTACTGTTCCATCAAAGAAAATCACACTCATAATACTTACTTACTTACTTACTTAAGGTGGCGCTACAGTCCGGGGTGGACCTGGGCCTCAGCCAACAAGCTTCGCCAGCCAGCTCTGTCTCTAGCTAGCCGTCTCCAGTTTCGCACGCGAAGTTGGCTGAGGTCCCCTTCCACTTGCGTGCGCCACCTGAGTCTCGGTGCTCCTCTACCGCGCCGTCCCTGCGGTGTGGATTCGAAGATTTTCCGGGCCGGGGCGTTGGTGTCCATCCGCTCTAGATGACCCAGCCATCGTAGACGTTGTGTTTTGACTCTTTTGGCTAGGTCGATATCGCTGTACAGTTCGATGTTATATCTCCTCCTCCACTCTCCGTCTATGCAGACGGGACCGTAAATCGTCCGAAGAATTTTCCTCTCGAAGCAGCCTAAAGTGTTTTCATCCGCCTTTGACAGGGTCCATGCTTCTGCACCGTAAAGCAGGACTGGGATGATGAGGGTCTTACACATGGACACTTTAGTTGCTCGAGAGAGGGCTTTGCTACTCAATTGCCTCCTTACCCCAAAGAAACAGCGATTGGCAAGAGTTATCCTTCGTTTAATTTCAGCGCTGGTGACATTGTCTGAATTGATAGCGGAACCCAGGTAGACAAAGTCCCTAACTACCTCAAAGTTATAGCTGTCGATGGTGATGTTTTGTCCAAGACGTCGGTGTTGGGTGTCTTTTTATGATGACAGCATATACTTGGTTTTGCCCTCATTGACTGCTAAACCCATATTCGCCGCTTCCGCCCCAATACTCACGAAGGCTTCACTGACATCACGCTTTGTTCTACCGATTATGTCAATGTCGTCTGCGTATGCGAGTAGTTGAACGGACTTTTGAAAGATTGTACCTCTGGTGTTGGCGTGAGAGTTCTGCACAATTCTCTCAAGTATGATGTCAAAGAAGTCGCATGACAGCGCGTCGCCTTGTCTTAATCCTTTTTTGACATCAAAGGGGTCGGTGAGGTCTTTGCCGACCTTGACGGAATAGCGTGAGTTTTCCATCGTCATCCTGCACAGACTGACGAGTTTGGCAGGGATGCCAAAACTAGACATTGCGCTATATAGCTCGTCTCTATAGATGCTGTCATACGCGGCCTTGAAATCGATGACGAGGTGCTGTGTATCGATTTGGAATTCCTGGGTTTTCTCCAAGATCTGCCGCAGTGTGAATGTTTGATCGATGGTGGACTTTCCTGGCCTAAAGCCACACTGATATGTGCCTATCAGATTGTTGACAAACGGCTTCAGGCGTTCATACAGTACAGCAGAAAAGATCTTGTATGCGATGTAGTTGGCACAACTCAGAGGGTCTCCTTTCTTCAGGATCGGGCAAACAATGCTGAGGTTCCATTCGTCGGGCATGCTTTCTTCCGACCATATCTTGCAGATGAGCTGGTGCATGCTCCTAACCAGCTCATCGCCAGCGGATTTAAAAAGTTCGGCAGCTAGGCCGTCTGCTCCGGCTGCTTTGTTGCACTTGAGCTTAGACACAGCTACTTTCACCTCCTCCAGGTCGGGTGGGCGGTATCGTTCGTATGCTTCGTCGGTAACGTCTTCGCCCGGGTTGAATGGTTCGTTCTATCTGACAGCGGTATTTAGTTCGTCCTCGCCGTTATACAGTCTGCAGAAGTGGTCTTTCCAAATCCTCAGCACCGACTGCGATTCTACAACGATGTTCCCTTGATGGTCCTTACAGGCTTCAGTTCGAAGTTTATACTCTTGGCAGGACCTTTTGATCCTTTGGTAAAACTTTCTAACCTCATTCCTGTTGTAACATCTCTCTATCTCTTTAACCGCGCGCTTCTCGTACTCTCTCTTTTTCCTTCCGAGAAGCCGGTGTTACTCTCTCCTCCTCTGCTCGTAGAGCTCGCGAGCAGCTCTAGTCCTTCTGTGCAGCGCCGCTTTGTATGCTTCCTGTTTAGCTGCATGTGCTTTTCGGCATTCATTGTCAAACCAGGGGTTTCGTTGTGGTGGCCGTGTGAAACCCAGCACTTCAGAGGCGGCGTCTCTGATGGCATTTTGAGTGCGATCAGATCGATGAGTGCGATAGTTTTTTTTTTTTATTATCGATGGACAGTCGACCAACAGTTACTGTCATTTCGACTCCTCAACTCGCATTTCCATGCATAATTTCGACTCGACTCAGCTCGCAAAGCTTGTTCGAGTCGACTCAAACCAGATTCGACTCAAACCGCGTTTCCATGCATTTGAAGCCAGGTTGAAGCCAGGTTCGACTCTGCATGTAAACGTGATATATGTCTCGTAAATATCAACCTTAGTCATTTCCTTCCTTTCATTTGATGGTTTTCAGATTTTTATGAGCTTAAAGTGCTACTTATCTTCCTGCTGCGTATTTTACTTACATTAGAACTTTCTTGATGAAAGATCTTGTTCAACCAAGAAACACACAAATGAATTTATTTAAAACAGAAAGTTTATTTACACACGGTTCGCTTTGTCCTTTAGCTAATATCTCTTTATTCAATAACATAGTCATGGGCAGAGTAAAGCTCAAATCCGGAACACGTGGGGTCACCCGTTTGCACGTGATCCACTCGCGTCACATGCATTCGCAGTCCATTAATGCAGGTGATCTTAAAACCAACCAAGTTCTGTAAAATATTGGATGTCCTGAAGGCAAAAGTACAATACAGCTTCCCATCGACAGCAATTAGAAATTCATGTTCTGTAAACGCTATGGCAATGTTAAATTGCTGATTAAATGTAAACGGGAATCCACCATGACGCTCTTCATGGCCAAATCTGAAATATCAAAATTAAATTATTTGTTATGTCAAGGTTATTCCGATGAATGAACTCACTCGAAACTCTTGTTCATTGAGTTCCTAACTATCGCCTTCTGATCGAAGCGAACACTGAAATGCAGCTCCTCTCGTTTGGTGTCACTTTCCATAAACTTGATGATGAATTGTCCTTTCTTATTGTCAAAGCATCTTGCTGTTATCACCACCACATGCCCAGGACTAAATAATATCGGTATGTCATTGCTAAAGGACTTGCCAAAGTCCGATGCTTGTATCGCAGGCCAAGGAACTGGAAACGCAGCCCGGTGATCGATTTGTTTTATTGTCTGAATGTGGTCCCGTATCTCAAGGGTTCGCAACGACTCCAAAGGAATACGATACGGAAATGTACAAAACGGTCTACTATTAATGGAAATGTGAAATTTATCCTCCGTCGCAAATATGTAGATCATAAAAAAATCGCCAGATATGATGGGATTTCTAGCGGTGTTCTCATCCAAGTGGATGTTCGTTTCTTCTTCGCCCCAATTCTCTTTGAAGCGGTGATTTCGAACGATGCAATCTTCTCGAAAATAACAAGAAAGACGGAGGCCTATGTCACAGGCTGGATTTGTAGCAGTTTTCGAGGTACACAAGTTGATGTGAAACCTAAAGGACAAGAATCGGTAAAGAGTTAAAAAAGAGGACACATATAAAATGGTACAACTGGATAAACAACTTGACGATAAGATCCTGCTAAAAATAAACATGACTAAAAAGCTAATCCGACATAATGTTGCTTTATTGAACTAAATTATTTTTTTTAAACATGAATGACAATAACCACAACAGCCCGCCTAAAGAGCAATCTCTGATGGCCAGAAAATTTAAACTATCTCAAAAAGCTTTAGTTATGTTCTGATCATAAATTACTGAATAACTAGATATTCAAATTGCGTCCCTCTTACCCTCCAACACCCATTTGTTTACGTTTTTTATAAAGCCTTTAAAGCTTTTATAAAGCTTTAAATTTCCGTATCGGTGAATACGTGTAAGAAGCTACAACAACAATTTACCTACGCGATCAGCTGATGTAAAAGCTCCCAAACGAAATTGCATGGAAATTACGAATTGATGAATTTACTCACATTTGTAAACAAATGTCGGCGGATGGGTAAATTCCTCAATTTCAGCTTGTGGACAAAGCTTTTACATGTCCGAAGTCTAGTTATTCAGTAATTTATGGTTCTGATACAATTCCCGATAATTTGCAGTATTTTTTTCAACGAAGGTAGTGCGGCGTTACTAGGTGGGCAGTTGTAGCTATGGTTGTGCTTTATTGACCATACTAAACACTGAAGTTTAGCTGTGTATAGCATTTTAAAACCAAAATTTTAGCTCCTGCCCCAATTGGAGAAATTTCTTTGCTTGAACTAAAGTCTCAATCCTCGACCTACCAAATTGAAGCCATTTAAATCAGATGATTGCCGCCAGGGATAAATGTCAATACTAGTTTTAATTGCGATTTTTCATTTCGCTTTTGTAATTTGATCTTTAGATTACATTTTTCTTTGTCTGTCTGTTCCTACTCCTACTGCGACCCACCTGGGGCGAAAATTAATAACCTTAACCTTCGGTAACAACTTCGAATAAGCGCGTGCAAGTGAAGCGTAATCCCGGCTAACTTGCGACTTGCTGGCCTTGAGTTAGGCTAGGTAAGAGCTACCAGTCTCCTTTGCGCTGCTATTATCACAACATTTTTTTTATCACACAAAACAAAAAACGAACAATCACAATAAGGTTCGCAGCACACTGTGCTTTCGCAAGAAACAGTGTCCATTATTCTGCGCCGCATAAGGGCCAGTAGACTCGGCGCTATGGCACCTAAGTTCTATTCTAGCTGTCAGAATGAGGAAGTTTAAACCATTAATCACCTTCCCGTAATTGCGTCTAAATGTCCCAAATCCCCCAGGAATGAACACTTTTATACACATTAAGAAAACAATTTATTATGCTGCAAAACCCTTGGGTCAGGGTACATTTTTGAAGAAAATTTCGCAGGGGATCATAATAAAGAAATCTTTATAATAAGCTCGCAAGCAAGGGGGCCGAAAGAACGGAACATGAAAAATCTGCACAGAATAACAATGCTTACCCCTTACGCAAGTGTTACATATGCCTTGAAGGAGATAACCTATAACATAACCCGCAGAGTATACATCTAACTGCTGTCCAGCATTGTTTTTACATGTTTGAGGAGAAAAAAGTGTTTAATATTCGACCGACCCTAACCTAGAAAGCAGACGCCTACCAGGAAGACGCTCATTTTGAGACAGACGCTCAGATTTTTCGTTTGTTGCTGGTTTTGCTCCGTTCCAAAAATTTTCAATGCCAGTATCGACCAAATCTGGTGAGCATTCCCCTATCCACCACCTAGGCAGCGTTAATTGGGGACCAGCAACCCCAGAATGTAAAGAGTCCGCCAAATAACTTTTTTTGAATATGCTATAAAAAGAACTACTGAATATTTTCTCAAATTTATTTTTTTATTTGAAAGTATAAGTCTTCCGGTTAATAATGGAAAATAATTTCATTCAAATGGCTGCCTCGGCTGGCCATGCAGTAGCCGACACGATCGGTCCAATTTTTAAGCACATTATCGATTTTGTACAGCTGTATTTCACCAATGGCTTCACGAAGCGTCAATTGTCTCTGGCTTGTCGGCGTTACACTTATCTTTTACGGCACCCCACAAATAATAGTCAAACGGTGTCAAATCGCACCTTCGAGGTGGCCAAACGACATCAGCTCTGCGGCTGATAATGCGATCTTCAAAAGCGGGACGCAAAACATCGAGTGTAGCTTCGGCTGTGTGGCACGTCCTGTTGAAACCAAATGTTGCCAATATCCTCGTCTTCAATTTTTGTGAACAAAAATTCGTTCAACATGGCCCGATAACGATCGCCATTCACTGTAACGGCCACTCTTCGCTCATTTTCTAAGAAAAATGGTCCAATTATGCGTCTAAATCAATATCCGCACGAACCAGTGACTCGATTTGGGGGTATCCGTTTTTCAATGTATGCGTGCGGGTTTTCTGTGCCCCAAATGCGACAATTTTGCTTGTATACACACCCGCCAAGATGAAAATGAGCTTTATCTGAACAGATGATTTTTTTTTTTTTGCAAAATCGGCATCTTTAGGAAATAAATCACTAGTACCCATTTAGGTAAATTAACAAAACTAAACTAAGTTTTCAGTAGGGTGGAATACGCCCCAGTGCTGCAAAAAATGCGCACCATGTGACGCACTTGGTCTTTTATCGAATGAACCTATTCAAAATTTTCGCATAAGCCTAAGTATGCATAAGCATAAGCATTAGCATAAGCATAAGTATAAGCGTTAAGCATAAGCAGAAGTAAAACTTATTTTATTAACCGCCTTTTTAATTTGATCAATATGATTTAATGATTCTAAGGTAAAACAACGTTGAAATCATTGAGTAAAACGTTTAAAATCAGAGCAAAATTACTACGTTGCCTGCATTTGAAAATTTCCTTACCAAAATTACGATCTAAATCTTGATCTTGATCTTGAAATCTCTATCGCAATCCTGTGATAGAATCATGCAGCGAGTATTTGAAGGTCTTATGTATATGCCTATGTGCAGATTGCATAACATTAAATTGAAATTCTGAAAATGCGCTTTGACTGCCCGCATAACATACACATGTGTACGTCACTGGAGATAAGAATAATGAAAAAAATTATATCACTTTCGGCAACAGTTATCATCTTTTTTTTTAAATTTCTTCTCTCAGGAAAATCGAACCTATAACACTGAAACAGTGCTCGAGATGTTAGAAATTTTGCAACACTCATCTGTCATTTCCCTGTTCTTAGCAATAAGCTCAGAGTGTTAGGTCAAATTATTGCGAGCACATAGAGTGCGCTCTGATGCTTTGCTTTGGACGAAAAAAAACACGAATCTAGGGCTCTGATTACTCTGAGCACCAAAAAGAAACATAATTTTTTATTTGACAGTTCGAGCTCTGCTCCGAACGAAAAACGCCCATAGTACTGATTGCAAAACAAAAGCATTTTATGTGCACATTTATGGCCTTATCGATTGGTCTTTTGGAAGCGTCCGGGAGCATTCTGGACTCTCCTGAAACTGTTTTCTTGGCACTCGAGGTCTGAAAAAAGAGAAATTTTCTTCTGGCCGAGAATATGGACTTAAAATCAAAAGAACGCACACCATCATGCAAGGTGCAACGCATGAGCCTAGTTGATAAATGTTAGCAAAACACATCTGTCATTTTGCCGCGCTCTGAAATAAGTTCAAAATGCTCGGTTAAATTATTCCGAGCACAAAGAGTGCGCTCTCATCATGCTTTTAACGAAAATAAAATACGAATTTCGGGCTATGATTACTCTGAGCACAAAAAAAAACACAAGAATCAAAAATTCGCACACAATCTTGCAACGCATGTGTTTAGTTGAAAAATTTAATTTATCCCTTAGTAGAATAGCTTTTGCTTCACAAATACAAACCCAGACATAAACTTCAAAATCAAGAAGAACGTGTTTGGCTGTTCGGATGTGCAGCAGCCCCAATCCGGGAGAAGAACGCCCTGATTCGGCATCGCCAACCGAAACGGCCAATAAATTAAAATTTAAGAACCCGCGACGAAGAAAGTTAAAGTCTCTCAATCTGACAATATTTCCTATTTCCTATTGGGTTGCTGAACGGCCTTTCTATCGTTCTCGATCCTCCGCCACCAACTAAAGAGACTCAGGCGCAATCCCCAGGGGGGACTCGGAGAGGTTCTTTACCTGACCCCCCACCTGTTTCTTGGCTTACCAGAGGGGAGGCGCTCACATTTCGGCCAGCATCTCGGGGCATGCGAACAACGTGTCCAAACTATCGAAGAACCGATCGTTCCGCTCGGAGCAGTAGCTGCTCAACATTTATATTCCCTCGAATACTGACGTTTTCCACTCTATCCCTAAAGGTTGGTTTTTCAGTGCTGAGTTAAGCCCAGCTTAAACCAAGATCTTTTAATCCCGTAACAAAACGAATCTGACGTTAACCCAGTGAGCTGTTTTTCAGTGCAGAGGTAACTCTGTCAATAAAGTTATCAAAATCTCCGACTCTCGAAATTGTTGACTCTCCCAACTCTGACTTCACTAAGAAAAACACAAGAAAAGAAGTTCCAGTTATGCTCAGATGAAATTTTTCACAGCAACACGCAAATCAACTGCCATTCCACACAGAAAAAACATTTAAATAAGTTCTTACTGTTCTTCAGAGTTGATCCAAGATTAACTCACCAAATTTAGCAAGTTAAGCCGAGTCTAACCCCAGATCTTAGTTCACTGAAAAACTCATTTCTGGGGTAAATCTCAGTTTAAGTCGAAAACTCGGATGATCTCGCACTGAAAAACTTAAGAGTAACACCAGCAACGCACCTCAGGAGTCTTAATTCGGCAGCTTGTATACCCGCGATCTAATTCTTTCGCGGGTCGTTATATGATATTAAGTTATATAAAATATAAGAAGGTTTTTTTTATAAATATTTTGTGGTACGTTAAGAAATCCGTCATCCTGGAAAGGTTTTTATTTAGGAATGGTTTTGATATTAGCAGTAAGTATTAAGCAGAGGCCTGCTTTTAGTGGTTGCGTGGGTGAGTGGGCTCCTTAAATTGAGAGCTCTCAATGCCGTGGATTCTGCGACCCATTTAAATGCAAAAACTGTCGCTCTTGATGTTGAACTCAGTTCTGTTTGTTCGGGATTTTCGCAGACTCATAAGGTAGATACTAATTTGATGATCATATTGTTAATTTCATAACGTGAATACGGAAATGATGCTTTACGAATTTGAAATCGAAATAAGCTTATTTTATTACCCTAAATGAAAAACAGCCCGCATTTTTTTAAAACAGCAATAATGCCTCCTTCTGTTGCCATCACATTTTACTCTCTTATTCGTGTCCTACCCGATTTTTATGTTTAAATGGACTCGAACACGAGATTATTATTTTCGTTGTACCTATGACGAGTATGAACGCTCTAACTCATGGAAGTTTAAGGAGTGTTGCTAATGATGAATTGGCTTTTTCCCTTGGTCAGTTGTGTTGAAAATTAACAACCAGAAGTACTGTTTTAGATAGGGCGTTAAACTTTCAAAAACTTTTAAAAAACGTTGTCACGATCAAATTAAGGTAAAATAGGGTATGCCATATATTTTCTTTAACACTCTGCTGTTCCCTTTGATCTCTTTAAAGTGTGACTACAACCGATAATTATTTTACACACACAAACGGTTTATCAACAAATTGGAATTTAAATTCTTAAGTACTCCATACGTCAGGTAATTTACACGAAACAAAAATCTTTTTTTGATACAAAACTTTCCTTTATGAAGTGCGCAAAGTACGAAAGTATGTCTTACCGCGAAGCTCCATCGATAGTTTTTCCTACAATAACCAGAGAATGTCCAAACTCCAGATGATGTGACAGATTTCCAACAAATTCCGTTAACATATTATTTTTAAAACTTATTCAATTGTTTTGAATGTAGTAAAGGCGAAACACAAAAATTAAAAACAAAAACTCTCACAGCAGTCAATTTACAGCAGACAAAACACATGTAGGCGTTCTTAAAAGCCTCACAACCGATAGTCTGACAAACCTATCTACCGTGTCCGACGGCAAAACCTGGTATTATCACATTTTGAGAAATTCACCTTAGTTTATCTTATCAAACGGTCTTATATTCTTTTTTCTTATTTTAAACAAAATTTGTTGTAATTGTGCACGTAGGCTGTGGGAGCTTCACTTATCTTAGATTGTTTCAAAACGAACTAAACACAACATAATTCACATCTCGTCATCGTATAGGTACTATCGCGTAAGCCAGTAAGTGGTGATTTTCAAAAATTGGGCTTAAAAGGCATTATAAGATAAATAAAAAAAAACCAGCGTACCTCGACACAGATACTCTTGTTTTGCATGAGAGTCAAAGCTTTTTCCATTCGATGTAGTTAATTGAATGTGGTGGATTCCGTCACCTGTTCAAATGTAAATAGAGTGGGCTTTAGGAGCTTTGCGTTAAAGTTTATGGAAGCCAGGTAATGATTTAGATTAAAGTTTAGGCATATTTGAAAAAGTTTGTGTGTTAAGCTTTAAAAGTCTTTAAAACCAGTAAAAAGTTTCTATAAATTTTGCTTTAGGGGTTTTCAAGGAACATTTACTTGCTTTCTGCACTTTGTAGAGTATTCGAGAGTATTTTAATCAAACCTTCTACAATTTATTGTTTTTTTAGGCTTTTCTATTCCAACTTAATTAATATGAATTGAAGGTACAACTTATGATACATAGGGTGAGGGAAATAACATATACGTTTACTATTTAAAGTCTAGTTCTCGACTTTTTTACTTTGATCGAACACTTTGACTTTGCTTAAGGGTTTGGGAAAGAAAAGTTTGCATTTGGTAACTAAACAACATCATCATTATCATTTTTCGAGGGCCGCTTATCCTTTAAAAGGGTCGCGGAGCGAGGGTGGCTAAATGGTCCTTCCATCGTTTCCGATCCTCCGCCACCAACTCAAGAGAAACCAGCGCAATCCCTAGCCGGGACTCAGAGAGGTTCCTTACCCGATCCCACCACTTGTTTCTTGGCCTACCAGGGGGGCGATGCGCTCGCATCTCGGCTAGCATGACAACATGCGAACAACGTGTCCAAACCATCAAAGAATCGGTCGCTCCACTCGGAGAAGTAGCTACTCAACATTAAGATTCCCGCGATAACTGATTTTTCTCATTCTATCCCTTACAGTAACACCAGCAACGCACCTCAGGAATCTCATTTCGGCAGCTTGTAACCGCGACCTAATTCTTTCGGTCATTACCCTAATTTGATGACCATAGATGAGGGTCGGAACGAACACTGAATTTAAAATTGTGATCTTTGCTTTCACTCCAAGCTCAGCTTTCCTGATGACCGGCCGGCGCAGTTCCTTTACTATAGCTCCAGCTTGGCCAATTCGACAGGACAAATCAGCATCACTCCTCCCATCTTTCGTGAAAAAGACCCCGAGATACTTAAACTTCTCCACCTGTTCTAATGAAACTCAATCTATGTGCAGGGTTCACTGCACAGGAGTTCGGGAAACAACCATCACTTCCGATTTGTTCACGTTTACTTTTATCCCAGCATCACCACAGACAGCTGCAAACCTATCCAGTGCTCGTTGAAGTTACTCTTTGGATGATGCAAGGATGGCCAAATCATCTTCAAAGAGCAGATGGCTCATCCTGATGCCGTCGAATTCGAAACATTGCTCGCCAAGACTGCGCTTCACCATCCCGTCCATATATGCTATGAAAAGGAGCGGCGACAGAACACAGCCCTGGCGAAGTCCAACGCGCTCATCAAAAGGACGGGTTTTGACGCCATTTATCCGTACACAGCTTCTGCAGTTTCCATACAAAGACTGGATGGCTCTCAGAAGAGACCCACTCAGCGCATACTCCTGCAAAACTCTCCACAGTGTGTTGCGGTCAAAAATCCACGTACAAAAATCATTAAGCATCTTATCTCGCGTATCAATACCCAATCGGGACCCATCCCCTTGCTGAGCAGTCGGGACGCACAGCAACAACTTGCTGTGTTGTTGCACTTTTTCGCCGCTAGCCCTTTTAGTCAAATTGTTTACATCCTCCGTGTATTTATAATTTAACTCGGGAAAAAGTGTAACAAAGTGGCGCCCAACGTGGGGCTCGAACCCACGACCCTGAGATTAAGAGTCTCATGCTCTACCGACTGAGTCTGTCTGTCTGATCTTTTAAAGAAACGGAGTAGGTTCGTCTGGTCTGAAGAGTGCGAGGGGAGTTTTCAGAAAGCAAAGGAGTGCTTAGCAACTGCCCCGATATTAACGTGTCCGGATTTTCAGCGGGAGTTTGTCGTGCAAACCGACGCGTCGGACTTTGGGATTGGAGCAGTGCTCTCTCAGACATTCGACGAGGGTGAGAAAGTAATTTGTTACTTGAGTAGGTCTTTGGATAGGAACGAGAGAAACTTTTCAACCACGGAGAAAGAGTGTTTAGCGGTCCTGTGGGCTATTGAAAAGTTACGACAATATATCGACGGTGTTCGATTTAAAGTTGTGATGGATCATTACTCAATGATCTGGTTGAGCAATCTCAAGGATCCGTGCGGTAGGCTAGCTAGGTGGGCGGTTAGATTGCAGCAGTTCGACTTCGAAATCGTGCATCGGAAGGGGAAAGTAGTAGGAAAACAGGATAGAATTGAAGTTTTAGCAGAATGTCATGACAATGCATTAGCAGGTCATATGGGAGTAAGGAAAACTTTTGCTAGAATAGGAACTAGGTTCTATTGGCCTATAATGAGGTCAGTTATTACCAGGTATGTTAGGAGCTGTAAGATATGTCAGAGTGTGAAACCTGTGAATGATAAGCCGGCTGGTTTGATGGTTGAGAGGAAAGGTATTTCTAATCCGTGGGAAATGATATGTGTAGATTTGGTAGGCCCTCTTCCAAGGTCGAATAGAGGTTTTGTTTACATCATGACAGTGGTTGACTACTTCACAAAGTTCCCCTTATTGTTTCCTCTTAGGACTGGGAAGGCTGCTTCTATCTGTAAGGTTCCGGAAGACAACGTGTTTTTACTTTTCGGCGTACCCAAGTGAACCGTTTGTGACAATGGTCCCCAGTTTCGAGGAAAGGAACTGAAAGCGCTATGCGAAGCGTACGGGTCACAGCAACGATTTACAGCGAATTACCACCCCCAGGCTAATCCCGCGGAGAGGATTAACAACACCCTTAAAACCGTTCTGCGTGCCTATGTGTCGGATAACCATAGGACGTGGGACACACATCTGGAGAAGGTAGCTTGTTGCATCCGCACTGCGCAACATGACGTTTTAGGAGTTTCCCCGTACTACGCGAACTTCGGGAAGGAGATGGTTACACGTGGTCGCATGTCTTCGACCCTAGGTACCACCTCAGACAGGTTAGATAGGGACTCAGTAGGGAATCAGGATCCGCCCAATACTTCAGCTAGTAGTTAAGATAGGGACACAGAGAACGAGTCAGGTAGTGATTCAGAATTAGGAGTTAGGGAAATCAACATGCCTGAGCTAGGAAAACGTTTTGAGGAGCTAAGGAAAGATGTTGGTAGAAAGTTAGTGGAGGCAGCCAAGAAGGCGTCGAAAGCATACAATCTTAGGCGGCGAGATGTTCAATATCTGCCGAATGAGACTGTATGGCGTAGGAATTACATCCTTTCAAATGCAGCGAACTACTACTCAGCGATATTAGCCCCAAAATACATCGGCCCCTTCAAAATTCGTAGCGGCGAGTCTCACCTTGGACGTACGTGCTTGAAGATGACACTGGAAAGGAACGAGGAACATGGTAGGTGAAGGACCTTAAGCCATATATCGACGACCCATAGGACCCACCAGCGTTTCCATACCATCGGCCAATCTCTTGTTAGCCCGGCCATGGCTCCCCTTCTATGTTGATGGCTAATCTTTTGTCAGTCCGGCCATGTCTCCTTCTGTTACGTTTTGTTTTACCTTTCGATTCCTAGGTGCCCTATTGAAATGTGTACCACATTTCACGGGAGGTAAGGGTAGAGTTGTTGCGGTCAAAAATCGCGCAAGCTCACAGAAGCTCTTTGTCTGTCCTTTTGGTCCCATCCCTCCACTTCACTTTTTGGGCTTCCCCGTCTTTCTTTCCCACTTGTGTTACCTCTTTTCTTCCATACAGGTTTCCTTGAGCAAGACGGACTGTCAGGACGCTCCCAACTTGCGATTCACCATCCCCAATTATGGGCCCAACGACCGGATAAAGCACCATGTACAGAGCTCAAATATCAAAGAGCGCAACTTTAACGAGTAAACATCACAACCACCAACAAAACAGTGCTTGGATTTAACCCCTTGAATAATTTACAACTTCCTTCCTCTGAGCCGGCAAATGGTCTGCCAAAATATCTTGTTTACAGTTCTGTCATCGTGCTCCAACGTCTCGCCGAACTTTTTCCATGACTGTTCCTTGGCTGTTCTGACTGCCAGATTGGAAGTCCTTCGCGCCTCATTGTACCGGGCTCGAGAAGTTGAGTTTCTACATTGGATCCACGCAACGTAGGCTCTCTTCTTCTCTCTGATGGCCTCTTGAACTCTAGACGTTTTAAACCAAGCAGTTCTTTTCTCACCACCAGCCGCTACCCCAAGCCGCTTCACTCCACAAACATTTCCTGCAGAGGCAATGACTGCCGATAAAAACAGCTGGCATTCCTCCTCTACATTCAAAAGGTCAGTTGGAATTTGTTCAACAATATAATCAGCTCAATCACTAACTAGCTACTGTTTCGCTTGAATATGAAACCTACTTTTATATAATTTGTCACCTTTTTAGGAAATGCACTTTTTACTCCCCATAATTTTCAAATTTAAGACTCAATACAACAATCAACATTTTTATGTTGGTTGCAAAAATTTGTAGGTAAATAATGATAAACTTTAATTGCTTTTAATAAATCTCTTTTTACTTTTATCTTTACATGCAGTCCCTAAAAGATCGAACGCTGGACCAACAGTGCACAGTTACTCGCCCCGGTGTGTCTAATATTGCTGCAAGTTATGCAGTTGAGCTTCTCGTCTCGATTCTTCAACATCCCGATAGGGACTCAGCACCAGCATATTTCTGCTCAAGCGGCATACCGAATGCAAAAGTTCCCGAGGGTCTGCTAGGAATTCTTCCGCATTCTATACGTGGAATGTTGTGTAACTATGAAAACATCCTACCAGCTACCAGGAAGTTTACACAGTGCATAGCTTGTTCCGAGGTAAGAATTCACTAAAACGAATAAAATTTATTTGTGAAAAATTGGTACAACAAACATTTTTAACTGAATAAATACATAAACTGCTTTACAGAAAATCGTCAACGAATTTGAATCTAGTGGGATTGAGTTCCTGTTTAAAGCATTTGAAACAGCAAAATTCTTAGAGGATCTTACTGGAATCTCTGAACTGATGCAACTTGATGCTAGTGTAAATTTGATATAAAAAATTCTTTTGATAAATTAAAAATATTTTTGTTACTTTTGCAGATCATCGAATGTGACGATTCCGATTTTGACCTCTCTGATGAATAACTTCTCAATGTCGCATGCATTTTTATATATTCTACCGCAATACTGTGCTTAAGCTTAATGTATTTATATTCGTATAGAAAAGTATGTAATTTTTTTCCAATTTTTAACAATGCTTTTTCTTGCAAATTTACACTGACCTACATAAATTCCGGGAAATACAAAACTATCTAAACAGTCTCATCTTATATGCAACCGTGTACCAACCAAAATAACTTTGTGCCACATCCTATTGAATAGATTGCTCCCTTGTTGTACACTGCCATCCACCCTCCGCACACATTAATCTATTTGGGAAAAAAGAATACAGAAGAGGGAAAAAAATCAACTCCGGAAAATTGAACCTCCACAATGTGGTGGTGCAGTAGAGTCCTCGTGAATAGTTTGGTTTTATCAGGACCAAAGATATCCTGCAAGTTTGGTGAAGAAGCACATAAAACTGCCTCATGCCTTTACTTTCGCATTTGTCGCTGTATACGCTCCAACAATGCCTCAAGCCCTTAGCGTTGTCTAAAAGGCAGTTGGTGTGTGTGGGTGTGGGCGCGAAGTCGACTAAGTATGTGGGCTTGTGGGGGTTGAATGAAGACTTTGATTGAAAATGCATCAAGTTCCAGCCGCGCTGTGGCGCTTACAAGCATCAGCACATGATACTCTGGCATGGAAACGACGGGCATATATTTGTCCTTGTGTGTGTGTGAATGGATTTCCTCTGGCACAAAATTCGTTGGTGGTGAAGGAATTTCCTTTTTCGCAAACAATCAGTCCCTTTGCCTCGGAAAAGGGATGCAACTTTCGCCACCGAAAAATGAAACCATCTGATTTGATGTTATGGCAAACAATGTGATTGTCTTCGGGTGTTGATTCAAAGTCGATTAGGTTTCGCTGATGCGCGGTGGGATGAAGTTACTTTTCATTTGAATTAATGTCATTTGGCTGGAGTGATTTGAGGAATAGTCGCACTGTATATTAAAGTCTGATGATTGTTAAAGATTGGAGATCAACTATGTCTTCAGTTAATGAACCTATTTTGTTTTATCTCAGACCCAAGGGGCTAAAGCCTTTTCGTACTAATTGATGATCATTTCGTATACTTGTTGATGACTGAGCAACAAGACTCAGTCTACTTGGTCTTTATCTTGGAAACCGACCTGGCAGGGATGGTGCTTTAGAAAAGCAATTGCTTGCAAGACTGGGATGCTAACTAGGTACAGAGCTTGCTTGCAGAGCTTGTTGATTGAGGACGAATATCCAAATTCACCATCTAGCGGCGCTCCACCTAAAACAAAGTGAAAAACTTCCTTATATAGCGCCACCATTGGATGTGAAACTGGGCCATAACTAACGTTCGTTACCGCTGAAGCCATGCGCTCAAATATACTGGAGCCATCAAAGAGGTTTGTGTTTTTATAGTTGCAATTGTTTAGGGGCCGAATAATTTCAACTAAACTGGGTGACAGTAAAAAGAATGCCTGCCACCAGAAGTACCCCGCAAGGTAGAGTCCTTTTACGTCTCATATGGCTTCTTATTGACTACAAATTTAATAAACGGTAGGAACTTATCAATCAAAAAAAGAAGATCGCTTATGCTAATAAACTGTGCTCATGGAATGCGGCAAAGCCTTAGCAACACTTGTTGATCTGATGTAAGACGCTCCAAACAAACTAAGCCATGGTCCCTGGACTTAATAGTGTGGGCTAAGCGCCAACCCTAAAAGTGGCAAATATGGGTAGAAAGACGGACACAATCCCGAGAATCCGAAATCCCGAAAAGCCACAATCCGCTGGAATCCAAGCATTGAAGATAGGGCTACAAAATCGGACACAGCTCTCTATATACGTGCAATCAAATTTTCAAGAACAAATGGAGCCAAGCTGGCTATAGTAAGAACCATACTCACGTATAGATGCTGCGTCTGGTGGCTAGCTATTACCAAGCAGACATTCCTAAAGCCTTAAGTAAGGTACAAAACATGGCTTGTCTCGTCACTACAGGCGTGTATAAGCGCTACAGGCCCCCTGCTTCTTTAGGGGTAAGTTGATTTGAAAACGTGGTCGTGGGGAGCCTAAAGGCTAAAATCATAGAACTAGTTCGTTTCCTAATAATAAAAAATGGATAATGCTAAAAGTCATACTGATTAACCTGTGACACTCAAGGGGTGCCTCCGACAATCTGCTTGTTTTTCTAAGGGAGGAAAACGTGGACATCGGCATTATCCAGGAGCCTTGGGTGTGAGACTCGTCCATAATGGGGCTTCAAGACAAACAATACGACCTATTCTACAAAGACCAGGCCACAGATAAGAATAGAACTTGCATACTCGCTAAAAAACATTTAAAAGGTTTTCTATGTCCCGATCTTAGCTAAGCAGAAGTAGCTAAGAGTCGTTAAATTGGACTGCGCGAGCCAAAACACGTACATCACATCATCATATATAGCTCATGGGAGGGCAGCACCCTCAGAGAAGGTGAAGAGACTCACAGCCGCAACAACGGGAAAGGACAGCCTACTTATCGGCTGTGACGCCAACGCGAGGCATACCGTCTGGGGGAGCTCAGAGGACAATGAAAGAGGTGAGTCACTTTTCGATTTTCTTCTAAATACCAATCTATCCGTCTCTAACAGGGGCACGACCCCAACCTTTGTATTTCTGAGCACGGAAACAAACATTGGGTGGGAAGAAGTCCTGGATCTTACATTACTAAGAAACAATGATAGCTTTAGGGTCAAAAACTGGAGAGTTTCCTCTCTGGAGGAATAACTTTCAGACCACAGATGGATCCTCTACGACTTGGGTCTCAAAGCCGAGACCAATAAACCATTTAAAGACCCCAATAGAGCCACTTGGACCAAATTTGGCCAAGTCCTTCGAACAAAACTCAAGAACAAACCCAAAACAAATACAGAAGCAATAGAAGAACTGGAGGCAAAGGTAAAGACTTTCGAAAAGGCAATGGATGTTGCATAAAAAGTCTCATGCCCAGTTAAACGCAGCAAAAAAAAAAAACACTCCCCCATGGTGGAACGAAGATCTCTCCAATCTCAGGAAGATGACCAGAGCGATTTTCAATATCTGCCACAAATACAACTTCTGGCAACCTTATAGGGACTGTCTCGGTCTGTATAAGAAAGCCATAAAGACATTCAAGAAGGAGGCCTAGAATGATTACTGCCATTCAATATAAACTCTAAGGACTCCGCTAGGCTTAGCAAGATTCTGTCCAAGGAACACTTCAACCCCTCCTTTCTAAGAAGATCAGATGGAGAATGAACAGAATCGTCAGCGGAGACCCTGGAACTCCTTTGTCAATCTTTCGAAGCTGTCTAACACTTAACCACGTCCCCTACTCTTGGAGACGTGCTAGAGTGGTGTTCATACCAAAGGTATGCAAACGCGGTCATGAATCCGCGATGAATTTCAGACCGATTAGTCAACCTCCTTTGTTCTTAAAACCCTAGACCGTGTCCTAGATATCCATATGCGAAGCTTTCTAGAAAAATCATCGCTATCCAAATCACAACATGCCTACCTTAAGAGCAGATCCACGAAAACGGCTCTCCACGAGGTAGTGCGGACAATTGACAGGTCCATACACTATAAAGAATACACCTTAGCCTCCTCCTTAGACATTGAGGGAGCTTTCAACAACGTTCATACTGATGCTCTTCTTGAATCTGTGATCGAGCTGGGTATTGAGGAGTCTATTAGGCAAGGGATAACCTCCTTGCTCGGAACAAGAATTATCCGGACATCACTATAGGTAAGAGTCACTCAACCAAACTTGCCCATAGAGGAACGCCACAGGGTGGTGTCAGCTCTCCCCTACTGTGGCTAATGGTTATGAACAAAATTCTCAAAAATTTAGACAGGGAACGGGTCAAAGTTGTCGTGTATGCGGATGATCTCGTGAGACTAGTCTTAGGGAAGTTTCCTTGTTTAATTAGTGAAATTATGGACGCTGCTCTAGACAAGGTAAGCACCTGGACAGCAGGATGTGGCCTCGGCGTTAACCCGAGCAACACTGAACTGACTCTGTTCACTACTAAAACCAAAGTACCCGATTTTACCCTCCCTCGTCTAAATGGTCAACCTCTCACAGTATTCTCCAGCGCTAAGTACCTGGGTATCATGCTCGATCCTAAACTTAACTGGAAACATAACATCGAACACCGAATTAGAAAGGCATGCGCCGCCTTCTAAGCCTGTAACAAAACCTTCGGAAATAAGTGGGGACTTCAACCAAAGATGACCTTATGGATGTACGTAGCTGTAGTGCATCCAATTCTCACCTACGGCTCACTTGTTTAGTGGCCTGCGCTGAGTAAAGATTATAACTTCACTAAACTCAAAAGAATGCTAAGAACTGGCATAGGCACCACGGGTTCACTGAGGTCTGCCTCAACGGACGCCCTTACTGTACTCCTGCATCTTTTGCCCCTCGATCTACACGTAAAAGATGCCGCACTATGCAGTGCAGGTAGACTCAGGGAATCTGGGTGCTGGACTGAAAGGCCGTACGGGCACAGCAACATCCTAGACTCGTTACCAAATGGCTTGGTTCCGTCCCTAACTGACTACACCACACCCAAATTAAATTTCAAGAAAGGCTTCCACGTAGAATTTGCTTCCAGCGCTGAATGGAAGAGGGACGAAGTAGCAAGGAAGTACTCGACACGACCATATACACCGACGGATCTAAGATGAACTGTGGTGTGGGGTCCGGTGTCTACTCGGAATCACCGCAAATATCAATGTCATATCGCTTGCCGGATTTTGCCAGCGTCTTCTAAGTAAAATTACTAGCTATCCGAGAGGCCTGCACGAAACTGACACAAACGAAACATTGCAATCTTTATAGACAGTCAAGCTGCCATCAAGGCTATTGATTCAGCCACCATATCCTCTAAACTGGTACAGGAGTGTCGTCACGAGCTTGCCTGTCTGGGCGAACGTTTCAGGGTTACACTTGTGGGTTTCAGGGCATAATGACATTAAAGGAAATGAACGTGCAGATGAGCTGGCCAGACAGGGCTCAGCTCTAAGCGCCTCACTCGCGACAAGGGTCCACATTCCGCTAGGAACAGTTAAGGAGCAAATACACTCATATTTCCTGGAAAAGACCAACTCCCAATGGAGGGGGCTGACTAATTGCGCCATATCTAGGCAGACATGGCCTAAATATAATATAAATAGAACAAAAGACCTACTCAACAGAACCTGCCCTGACATCGCCAGAATTACAGCGGTTATAACGGGGCATTGGCCAATTGGCGACCATGCAGCCAAACTGGGTATCCCATACAACCCTCACTGCCGAAGTTGCGGAAATATGAATGAGAAAGAAACTCTCTCCCACTGCGTCTGCAAATGTCCGGCACTAGCAAAAGCCAGACTGCGTGCACTGAACTAAGCTTTCTTGCTTGACCTTAGTTATATTTCGAGTAAACGCTTATCCAGTTTCTCAACTCCACTGGTTGAATATAGGCTCCTATCACACAACAATCTCAACCACCATCACAAACCAGGTTACACGAGTTGTGAGATCAAAAAGGCACATCAAGTGCTACTTGTGTTCTTTGTGTTCTTTCCTGAACCGCCACTTCTACCTAGTTCTTTTCCTCTCTCTCATAACACATTATTTATATTTTTTGGAACTAAATACAATGTTTTCAGATCTACAATGTCAATAATCCAATTCCAAATTTGCTTTTTAAGGTTCAAAAAATGGTAAACTGTAAGGGGGTCTTTTAAGGCCTTGCATATACATTTTTTAAGACTTTGATTATGAAAACACGGAAAGGTTTGCAGGATATGAACTATGTATACACTTCTTTGATTCGAATTCCTTTGTAGGTGCAGGGGATATGACCTACCTTTAATTAAAATAGTCTCAAGCACCTACATAAAAATACATAAGTATTTTACATTTATTGCTGCCAATTTTAAATCAAAAACACGCATTTACAACACTATGCACACAAACATATTTTTGCGTGAATGCCATAAAAGTTGACGCGAATTTGCAAAAGGCAAATATTGAGGGACAAATGCCTCGTTTTTCACTCAACTGGGAAATATGTTAAAATTTCAACAACCATGTTAGTAATTCCCATTATGGCCAAATATTCCTGAGTCCTACCCCACACTTATCATAAACTCTTTCATCCCTTAACTTCCCCAACCCAACAGGACCAAGCTAAAATCTTCCCCGGCAAAAAACCCCTACGAATTTCCCTTGAACCGTTTCACAAGGAGAATGGAATAAAATAAGGGTTTTTTGAATCGCGACTTTTCCAGCAGATAGCAGCACTGCGGTCGCTTTTTCCACCGGTACTTTCTCCTTTCTAGCCCAGTTTCTGTTGAATTGTCGCACCGGCAGGACTGTTTCCATCCTCTCTCAGGTTGCGTGCCATAAGATGCCACGAAGAGCTCTTCAACATGTAAATATGACGACGACTCCCCTTCTGTCCTGCGATTATTGTTTTTCTCACGCGCCCACGTTTCAAGCACGGCTAGCTGAATAGATCGCGCCACCCCATTTTCCTATTGTTCTTTCTTGTCCTACACACCATCGCATCGCAGCACAGGTGACCTATACACAACCATAGAGATATGGACATTTCCTTTTTCATCCGTTTCACATTACGTTATGCGATTTGTTTGCTTTCGTCATAACTTCTCATCACTATGTTGCTTTTGTATTGACGCATGAAAAAGAAAAAAAAAAAAACAAAAACAAAGGCAAGTAAGGATCCAAAAGAGAATACAGTACAAGAAAAAGGACTCATACTCGTAGTCATACACCTTTGGTTTGCTGTGAAAGATTAATTAGACGAAAAAAAAAAGATTTTGTCGTGTGATATAAATATTTGAATGTGTTCACCATTGGGAGGGAGGAAGGAGGTGGGGTTTGATAAAATTTCAGCCAAGGAGAGAAGGTTGCTGCATAGTCGCATGCTCCTGGAAAAGTGCATTCTTTATTAAGATTAATGGGACATTTTTAGGTTCACTGAAATTTATTTTGTTAGGGGTTTTTATTTTTGTTCTTTTTTTAATTGATTTAATACTGTTTGTATAATGTTGGCACAAATATGGGCGGTAAAAAGACTGTATTGCAAAGCAGTTCAGCTGCGGCTTTTTTCTTGCGGAAATGCACATTATGCTGATTAAGGATAACGCCAAGAACACGCAAACAATGTGGTAAACTTGCTTAAACCTCCATTCAAGACACAATATATAGCAGTCTGCAGTACCAATGCCCAATAAGGATTTCTTCCTGCACAACATAAATTAACTCGTGTGTGAGCGTAGTACAGAGTTTTGCTGCTTTTGAACTTTGCGTTTACAGGATGACCCACTTTTCTTTCATCTTGCGTTAGCAGTATTCCACAACTGCATCGTATGCATACTACTATTCATCAGTGTAACTGGAACTTTTGCATTTGTATTCAAAAGGTGTATGTGCATGTGCAATATCTTAGACGTATACATTTAATTGTACTGAGAGCGTTCCGCTCTATTTAATTAAATAAAAAAGCCGTGTGCTTGTGTTTTGTGTGAAACGGGCTGTTTCAATAGGGGCAACGCTTGCTTTATGAAAACTTTCTTCTTTTTTTACGTTAGAGAAATTTTTCGTTTCAAATAGAAAGCAAAAGGCGAGCCATTGAAGACTTTAATTTGCAACAAATTTACGTGATTGAAAAGTTCTGCACTGTTTTTATGGGTTGCGCTTGTTCTTTAAGCTAAAGGTAAAGACGTCTTTAGACTCCTTTTAGCACAACAAGAACAACATCTATTTTCTTGGTGGCACCTTCCGTCTTGAAAAAAATTCTCTGCTCGATATTCCAACATGAATTTAGGTTTGAAAAATATTTACACTATAGATACTGCCAGGACCACCCATAAATGGGATCATTGACAGGTCATTGAAAACAACAGTCGATTGCGTCAACTCAAATTAACAGTTTATCATTTTTAGGCTAGTTTCTTTGTTTGAGATTTAAAAGAGCTTTCAGTCTTATCGCCAAAAAACACAACGCCCAAAATTTAAAATCTCATAAAAACTATTTAACTTGTAGCTCAGAAGAGCCATCGCCTGACCTCTTTGTAGGTGTATAGAGGGAGCTACAATTTTTTTTTGCGGATTCCGATCGGCGTATCAAAAGGTCTCTCATAAATGATACTCTCGGAGGGATTGTCAGACCCTCGCGGAGGTGGGATTTGAACTCGGGACCTCGTGCATAGTCGTCCTTCACACTAAACACTGCACCACGGTTCCCACAGTATTAAAACCTCATAACGCCCTAAAAATTTTTGGTCATTGTGACCCTTTACACTTTGACATTTGGGCGATATGTCACTTTTTCGGGCGTTATGACATTTTAAAGTTTTCGCGTTTTGATTTTGGTTTATAAGACCCAAACTTGAATGGTGGCAACTGTTTTGAGATTGGACCGAGCATATGCTTAAAATCCTCAGACTAATCATTTGAGCTAATCTGGCTATAGGATGTGTTGTATAGTTGAATATCGAAGCTTTTAAGGGCTGTCCACTGAGCTGAAATCTTTTATCTCTATCTAAATAACGTTACAACACTTCTCTCTGGAGGAGTTGTGTTCGATGGACAGGGCATTAAGCTCCTTACTTATGCGGATGAAATTGTTGGATAGAATCGTCACAAACATGCCAAGAAAGATGATAAGCAAGCTGCATTCATATATGGAAGCTCAAGGTCAAGTCTAAGATGCGGCTTTCAAGTGGTTAAAAATGCGCACTTTGCTAGTTAAAGAAGTCGGAGCTAATTGAAGTCGGAGCAATTGCGACTGGAGACGTCTGCTTAGTTAAAAAAAAAACGTCGAGTCGATCGCTAAATTTATAGTCTTCCAAGAAAATGCGGTACACCATGTACATATCATAGGTCTTGGGGCTTGTGCAGATCGAAGAGGTCAAGAAATTGCTTTTCCATTTTTTAAAGAACTTTTGAGTTTGCTGAAAACATGGAATATTACGGAAACTACCTCATTACTAAACCTTCGCACCAAGGCTTCATTTGCTGTGTCTATACCTTTAATCTTTGTTTAAGATTCATTAATAATAATTGAATGATTCAGACCTTCAGGCTGAGTCACCAGCAAAATATTATACTAGACGTTTGGAAAATAGCACTGCCAAATCTGTTTTGTATACTTTGATGTAGAGCAGGGATTACTTTATCAAACGCTATTCCATAACCTCTCTGACCTATAAGAAACTTATGCAATAACAAATTTATGAGAAAACGGAATTTCATCATGAGTGAGTGAAGTGTCAGAATTGATGCTTAAGTTTTGACTGTGGAGTGGGCCCTAAATCTTTTCTTATTCTCCTTATTTTATTCAAAGGGTCGATTAGTACCTTTCTAAAATAAATTAATAGAGTGGCGCAACAGCTCGAGGTATGTATACTGGTGTGTTAATTTCTTTTACATACAAAGGGACCTACTATATTTTGCCGAATCCGAACAGCACCTTGAGAAGTTTTCCAAGACAAATGATACACTCGGAGGGCTTGTCAGACCCTCGCGGAGGTGGGGACCGTGAAAAAGAACAAGTCTCTTTTTTTTTTTTTTTAGGTGACGATGGCAGGGTTCGAACCCAAGCCTCCGGCGTAGTAAGCACACACACTAACCACTACGCCATGGCACCCCACCTTTAGCACCTTCGTACCTTTCGTTTGATTTTTAATTAAATCAAATAATGTATGTCCCAAGCTCATGTACTTTCTCTGGGTCAGGAAACATTGAAATCGTATGTTTGCTTCTTTGTGAATCCTGCTTAACGCACCAAAACTAAGGAAAGTGTTAGCGAATACTAAATAGTTTTCGAAGTGAACTATAGAAATGTTAGCTCATTCAAAACAATCTTACTAGTACATAAACTAGTACATATAACTTCAGGCCATTAACTAGTGCCTACACAACGCAAATTGGGTCAAGCACCATTGTAAGTCAAATAGTGAGCTACAGTGCATGTGTAGTACAGTGCGGTATATCCTATTCCTGTTCGATTCTCCTTTCCATTTCTATTCTCCTTTCCATTCCTATTCTATTTCCATTCCTATTCTCCTTTCCATTCCTATTCTCCTTTCCATTCTTATTCTCCTTTCCATTCCTTTTCTCCTTTCCATTCCTATTCTCCTTCCCATTCCTATTTTTTCGTATACTAATTTTAATGCATAGTTTGTAACACAGTGAAATAGTCACCGTAGACCCCTAAGACCTTTTGGAGATATGATCGAGACCGACAGTCCGTCTGTCCGTCAGTCCGTCTGTCCGTCTGTCCGTCTGTCCGTCTGTCCATCTGTCCGTCTGTCCGTCTGTCCGTCTGTCCGTCTGTCCGTCTGTCCGTCTGTCCGTCTGTCCGTCTGTCCGTCTGTCCGTCTGTCCGTCTGTCCGTCTGTCCGTCTGTCCGTCTGTCCGTCTGTCCGTCTGTCCGTCTGTCCATCTGTCCGTCTGTCCGTCTGTCCGTCTGTCCGTCTGTCCGTCTGTCCGTCTGTCCGTCTGTCCGTCTGTCCGTCTGTCCGTCTGTCCGTCTGTCCGTCTGTCCGTCTGTCCGTCTGTCCGTCTGTCCGTCTGTCCATCTGTCCGTCTGTCCGTCTGTCCGTCTGTCCGTCTGTCCGTCTGTCCGTCTGTCCGTCTGTCCGTCTGTCCGTCTGTCCGTCTGTCCGTCTGTCCGTCTGTCCGTCTGTCCGTCTGTCCGTCTGTCCGTCTGTCCGTCTGTCCGTCTGTCCGTCTGTCCGTCTGTCCGTCTGTCCGTCTGTCCATCTGTCCGTCTGTCCGTCTGTCCGTCTGTCCGTCTGTCCGTCTGTCCGTCTGTCCGTCTGTCCGTCTGTCCGTCTGTCCGTCTGTCCGTCTGTCCGTCTGTCCGTCTGTCCGTCTGTCCGTCTGTCCGTCTGTCCGTCTGTCCGTCTGTCCGTCTGTCCGTCTGTCCGTCTGTCCGTCTGTCCGTCTGTCCGTCTGTCCGTCTGTCCGTCTGTCCGTCTGTCCGTCTGTCCGTCTGTCCGTCTGTCCGTCTGTCCGTCTGTCCGTCTGTCCGTCTGTCCGTCTGTCCGTCTGTCCGTCTGTCCGTCTGTCCGTCTGTCCGTCTGTCCGTCTGTCCGTCTGTCCGTCTGTCCGTCTGTCCGTCTGTCCGTCTGTCCGTCTGTCCGTCTGTCCGTCTGTCCGTCTGTCCGTCTGTCCGTCTGTCCGTCTGTCCGTCTGTCCGTCTGTCCGTCTGTCCGTCTGTCCGTCTGTCCGTCTGTCCGTCTGTCCGTCTGTCCGTCTGTCCGCCTGTCCGTCTGTCCGTCTGTCCGTCTGTCCGTCTGTCCGTCTGTCCGTCTGTCCGTCTGTCCGTCTGTCCGTCTGTCCGTCTGTCCGTCTGTCCGTCTGTCCGTCTGTCCGTCTGTCCGTCTGTCCGTCTGTCCGTCTGTCCGTCTGTCCGTCTGTCCGTCTGTCCGTCTGTCCGTCTGTCCGTCTGTCCGTCTGTCCGTCTGTCCGTCTGTCCGTCTGTCCGTCTGTCCGTCTGTCCGTCTGTCCGTCTGTCCGTCTGTCCGTCTGTCCGTCTGTCCGTCTGTCCGTCTGTCCGTCTGTCCGTCTGTCCGTCTGTCCGTCTGTCCGTCTGTCCGTCTGTCCGTCTGTCCGTCTGTCCGTCTGTCCGTATGTGTAAAGTTTTTAGGTCTTTAAAATCGAGTTACGACGCTCAAACTTGGAGTATACCTTGGTTCTTATTTTGTACAGACAAAGTGTAAAAATTAGCTAAATCCGCCGACGACCACGCCCACTACTGGCTTCAATGTAAGACAACCTCTATTTCAAATTTTCATTCAAAATGCTTTTTGGTCAAGTTAGACAAGGCGTAGGAGCTCAAATTTTGGTACAGAGCAATAATGGCCCAAAACCTCTAAGAGGGCAAAAATTGGACCGCCCGCAATATCGACCATGCCCACTTTTACCATGTAAGATCCTTAAAAACCCGATTTCTCGGAAAGTTTACTCAAAATTTAAAAAAAAAATTCTATGACAAATATTCAAGATACTACTATTTGCTAGGTTTGCTTCATACAAAGTTTTGAGATCCGCCCACTTTTAGGGGGCGTGTTTAGGAAAAAACGTTTGTTTTGCAATAATTTTCGGGTTCAGCCCATTTTGTCATGATTCTAACGAAATTAAAATTAAATGATTTTAATTTTTAGCCCTGACCCCCTTTTGGGGGCGTGGCCTACAAATAATATATGAATTCAGGACAAAAAAATTTAAGATTTGTTACACTGTATATAGGGTCAGGTGTATAGAAGTTTGTCACAGATGAACTCTTGCATTTACTCACTAAATTTTTTTTTGTTGTCAAAAAATTAAAAGACCGACCCCTAAAGATGGCCGTGGCCAAACACTGTGTGTATAGAATATAGTCCGATGTACCTTATGTGCTAAATTTAATTTATTATTGTTCCCTATAAGTTAGGTTAAAAAACAGTCGAAATCCATTTTTTTCTGGAAAATCAAATTCCATGTTTTTCCTAGTTCTGCCTCTAAATGAGGGCGTGGCCCTTTAGATTTAAAACTCAAAATTTCTTTCAAAATTTGGGGCATAAAAATTGATGACATACATTCGACTCAAAATTCGGTCTCGATGATACACCCTTAAGGTCTTGGGGTTTACTGCTATTTTTTCTCTATGTTACGTTTTCGTCTGAATCACGAATTGAATCAAAAATTACAAAAAAACAAGCGTACAAATCGTTTCACACATGTAAGAAAATTTTTTTATTAACCACGAAAAAGGACTAACGGAATATGTAAAACCAAATGTTTCTTTAATGAAGTGGAACCCCATAAAAATAACCCACACACATACACACATGTCGCACCAAATAAATTTCAAATTCTCAATTTCAAAACCATTTCGCATGAGGATGACACTTCAAGTCGAAAGTAAGACAACCGAAAAGGATTGAACGTCTTAAAAAGAAATCCTACTCGGTCTATCAATCAACCAGTAGTAGCAGTATATGATCTGCAGCAGTGTGCACCATCATTGTGTGCTACATGTCCTTGGGAGGGAGAACTTTTTATGACACATTTTGTTATTCGCAACCGGAACGTTTTTTACTTCAAAGTCATCATCATCATTTTCATCAGTAGAGTCATTCAAAGCTATTCTATTCTTTTGAAATATAAGCTAGTTGGATGCGGGGCGGTGGTGATGGTGATGGTGCTGATGCTTTGCTTGCATTTAATGGACTTCAACTTCAGGACAATTGCAGTATGCCACCCCGAGTGTAGAGGTATATGCATTAGAAGAATACCGGGTATAGCTATTTCAGGCGAAAGGCTACAAACTGCCAACGCTATTCACTTAAGCGGGTGATTTCTATTTTATTTTTTATTGTTTTGCAATAGCGCTAAGAAAGGGCATATTTTTTTTGGGGGACAAATGTTTGAAGTAATTTGACTTCTTTGGCTGACCTTTTTGGATTTCTATAAGTCATTTGCTTCACGAAATTACTTAAACTACTTTTGCTTAAGGAGGGTCATAATTTTCACTCAAGCATTATTTTATGGATTTCAGAGGCTTTAATAAACTAAATTTTGTGAATGCAAGTCTTTCATAAAATTTTAAGAGAGTCTCTGTCTAAAGGGTGAGAGTTAAAAAATTACCATGCCTCGTCATATTTGCATCAGCATTATGTGCCATTGACAATGTTCTTAAAAGTATGACATCTTTTGCTTTCAGAATTTCGAGTTTCAATTTTGAATAATAAATGAAGCTGACAAGCCAGCCACAGTGCCAGTGTTCATAATATACTTTTCGGAGACAAGACATGGGAACCTAGTTTCGTAATCTTCATGAGAAGCTCATCAGTTCAGATACAACCAGAATAAAAATAAGAGAATACCTTTCTTTAAGTGGGGAATGAGCTTCTTGTGTTTACCTGTGTTATTTAATAAGTAAATATTCAATATTCAATGGAACTAAAAGCGACTCCTAATAGAAAAACTTCAAAAGGAAGGAATTTCTTACGTGATGGGAATGCGTTCCGTTGAAAATGAGGTTGGCAACTTTGTCTTCTTCGAAGGAGAACTAATGAAATGGGGCATTATATAGATGCTGAATGTTTAAGGTAAGGTATACCATTCGGAGGGAGTTCTTGTATTTACATTTGGTTAATTTTTTAATTTATTGTCAAAAGAGTTGCTTGGCAGAATACAAAGAGTGTTATGGAGCCCAGGAGAAAAGCGCATATATATTATTATGCCTTCTAATAGAAAAGTTTCAAATCCAAGTCAATTTATGGATACAAATTTATGGGCTTACGGACGACTAAAGTAATTAAATTATTTTTCATAGTGAAAATTCTTTAATTACTTAAAGAAGTCCCTAAAGAAGGCCCTACTCATAGTCGAATCTGAACAATTAACTAGGCTTCCTTTGGAGTCCTAATCCTGGGAGAATATATTTACATACTTGACTCTTAATATGTTAAGGTTTGTCTCGAGTCATGACGCTCGTGTGAGGACTTATATAAGTCGCAACTTCCGAAGCAACTTTAAGGTCACATTTCCAGACCGTCTAAACTGGGAACAGACCAAACCCTACATTTGCCAACGAATCACTTTTATGGTATACAGATGGTTCCAAAATAAATGAAGGGAGGGGGCCGGAGTATACGGTCCGTGCACTAAAACATTGAATATTGATATAAGCAGTTCCGTATTTCAGGCTGAAATACAGGCAATTTAACTTTGCATTCGAGAGAATCTAGACAGAGCTACAACAAATAAGAACATTTACATTCTCTCTGATAGCAGGGTAGCTCTACTCGCAATTAAGGCCTTTGCGATAACATCAAAATTGGTCTGGGATTGTCTTTAAATCCTACAAATACTTACTTACTTACTTAAGGTGGCGCTACAGTCCGGGGTGGACCTGGGCCTCAGCCAACAAGTTTCTCCAGCCTGCTCAGTCTCTAGCTAGCCGTCTCCAGTTTCGCACGCGAAATTGGCTGACGTCCCCTTCCAATGGCGTGCGCCACCTTAGTCTCGGTGCTCCTCTACCGCGCCGTCCCTGCGGTAGGGATTCAGAGATTTTCCGGGCTGGAGCGTTTGTGTCCATCCGCTCTAGATGACCCAGCCATCGAAGACGTTGTGTTTTGACTCTTTTGGCTAGGTCGGTATCGCTGTACAGCCCGTACAGTTCGATGTTATATCTCCTCCTCCACTTTCCGTCTATGTAGAGGGTACCTTAAATCGTCCGAAGAATTTTCCTCTCGAAGCAGCCTAAAGTGGTTTCATCCGCCTTTGGCAGGGTCCATGCTTCTGCACCGTAAAGCAGGACTGGGATGATGAGGGTCTTATACATGGACATTTTGGTTACTCGAGAGAGGGCTTTGCTACTCAATTGCCTCCTTAGCCCAAAGAAACAGCGATTGGCAAGAGTTATCCTTCGTTTGATTTCAGCGCTGGTATCATTGTCTGAATTGATAGCGGAACCCAGGTAGACAAAGTCCCTAACTACGTGATGTTTTGTCCAAGACGTCGGTGTTGGGTGTCTTTTCTTGATGACTGCATATACTTGGTTTTGCCCTCGTTTACTGCGAAGCCCGTATTTGCCGCTTCCATCCCATACTTACGAAGGTTTATGGGAGTTGCTTGGCAGACACTTGCTTCACTGACATCACGCTTTGTTCTACCGATTATGTCAATGTCATATGCGAGTAGTTGAACGGACTTTTGAAAGAGTGTACCTCTGGTGTTGGCGCGAGAGTTCTGCACAATTCTCTGAAGTATGATGTTAAAAAAGTCGCATGATAGCGCGTCGCCTTGTCTAAATCCTTTTTTGACATCAAAGGGGTCGATGAGGTCTCTGCCGACCTTGTCATCCTGCACAGACTGACCAGTTTGGCAGGGATGCCAAAACTAGACATTGCGCTATATAGCTCGTCTCTATAAATGCTGTCATACGCGGCCTTGAAATCGATGAAGAGGTGGTGTGTATCGATTTGGAATTCCTGGGTTTTCTCCAAGATCTGTCGCAGTGTGAAACTTCGTAACTGGTGTTTCTTTACGTGGCCGGGAAGTCACCCCGACGACGACATCCTACAAATACTGGCCCGCACGTACAAGGTTCACCTGATCTGCATCCCAATTCATGATTCTTCATTCACCATTCTGCGAGCTACCATTTAACACCATAAAAAGTAGTGTGAAAACCTGGCCGATCGAAAGGAAGCTCCATTTCTGGAGGGTAACCGAAAGAAACAGGCAAGCCAAAGCTTTCATGCCAAACAGCTCCTACCAAAGAACGAAACAGCTTCTACAATTAAGTAGAAGTCAGATTCGATTGGTCCCAGGTTTCCTTACAGGGCACTGTCGAGTTAGAAAACACCTGATGGCCAGGGGGATAATGCAAGGCAACACATGCAGACTATGCAACGAGGACACAGAAATAGCAGAACACATATTATGTGACTGTAACTAGATAAGTTCTACCTCGAAGCAGCGGACATAGCTGCCAGAAGAGCTACCCAGAAGGGCTACCCAAGGAGCTAGCCACCTTTATAACAAACTGCGGCATCATGGATGAGCTATAAACACACTTCTACCACAATCTACAATCTACAAGTCGCAATAAGCCTAAGCAGGTTACGGCCTGATAACAATGATTTTACGAGGGAACTGTAGAACATGCTGTAGGCTTAAGGTTAAAATGGCCTACAACGGGTTCAATTATAGGTGCCTAGTCGAAAACCTACATCATTGCTCTACCATTTAGCGCTAGGATGGAGGCGCTATATACTATTTGTAAAAGAAGTAAATATAGTGATTTGAAATCCCCTATTCAGACAAATTTCACCACTGAATAAGAGATGTGCGATAAAGTCAAATACATTACTGGGGTGCGCCCTCACTCCAAGACTACTTTGTGAAACTCCATAATGGCGAAGCTTGTCAAGAGCTCGAAATCTGAATAGAACCCTTTCTAAGATCTGCTCGCAGAATGGGCGACCTACAAGAAACGCTTAAGATTCTCAAAAAGGATATTAGATTTGCTAAGAAAAATTCATGGAATCAATCGAGTATATCGAACCCATCGAGTCCTCAATCGAAACGCAACCAAGGGTTTTTCTAATCGAACAAATCCTCCTATCCTTAAATAATTTTCCTCTTTTGAACAAAATTTAATGCAACCTTTAAAAAGCTGTGAAACAGAAGCCCTTTCGAAATTCAACCAACATCGTTTCTAACAGAGCACAAGTGCCTGTTTAACATGATTTCATCATCGTTCTACGATGTGCTCAAACACTGTAATGTTTTGTAGGTATAATGCAATCTGATGATCCTGATAAAACTTTTCGTCAGTGTTCTGCCTCCACTGGGTTTAACAAGTACACAACATTTTGTTTTCGTCTATTGTCTATGGTTGGTGCATGCTATCCCCAGCCACCTTTTAAATAAGGATTTTTCGTTTTTGGATTGCTTCTATTACTCATGAATGGGTTTTAGATGTTGCTGGAAGACTTAATGAAGTCACACACAAAAGGAAATTATGAGCCTTGAGAGTTTGATGTTTGACTCTAATGAAAGGCAGCAAAATTCTTCATGAATACAAGACTGTTCTCTTAATCTCAATTGGTGTATTCGCATATAGAATAATATACAAATTTCGAGTTTCAAAATCAGGACTCATAGTATCCTTAACGAACTTTGATTCTAGGAATCAGGACAAAGAGACTTTTAATATTCCTTTGAAGAGTTCTAATTCGAATTTCTCACACATTCAATGGAATGATATTCTAAACAAGAAATGAAGAAGGAGGCGCGTGAAATTTAGGTCTCTAATATTATGAATTAGGTTTTTGTGCAAGAGCCGGGAAGCACATAATTTTGCCAAATCAAGTTCGTTCTACGCTAATTCGGATCTACAATCAAAATTAAGAGGAAGCGTGCAAGCAGCTTCTTTACGTATATTAATGTATGAGATTTAAATAAGTTTTTTTTTTTTGCAGAGCTCATTTATAAGGTTAATTAAGTTAATTGATTTTTTGATTTCCTCGACACACTCACAGCCAGCCTTCCTTTTTCTATCTGGGCACTTATGTACTTTTGAAATTAATAATATTTCCAACTCAGTACCCACAAGGTGGATTCTTTTCCTTACATCATCCTCTGAACTATCTTTATTTATAATTTTTTTTTTCTGCCTGCCGACA
This sequence comes from Neoascia interrupta, assembly GCA_947623515.1. Classification (NCBI taxonomy): domain Eukaryota; kingdom Metazoa; phylum Arthropoda; class Insecta; order Diptera; family Syrphidae; genus Neoascia; species Neoascia interrupta. The sequence goes on from OX392462.1 coordinate 26,155,891, forward strand.
AAACCTTCCTTGCAGTCTTCCATCTATACTTAACCACCTGCAAACGTACTTTGATATTCACATCCCATTAGAGTACACACCTCCTGTCCCGCATGCCATGATGAAATCTTGAACATCCTCTTGAAAATGACGACATTTTCCTCATAAGGACACTGTGCCAGCAAGCAAACACACTTGTAAGAGTATTTTCTTTCACTTATTCCTTGGGTGTTGGATTTTTGTATATTAACAAAGTTTCGCTGGGACTATGCTTTCAATGCGGGAAAGTTATCAACGTATCCTTGCCACGTTTGCAAGTTGCAAAGACACTTTTTTTTTTGTGTGCGCCTGTTTTCATAGAATCTCCTTCGTAAACTTTTAAAGTGACAGTAATGTGCGAGAATTGTATGAACATTTTGAATTCTGCGAAAAGACTTTAGTTTATGTCAATGTTTGAGATTTGTGATGGATGCGTTGGAGGTCGGTTAGTCTATGTTCTTAATTAAGGATGGAAAAGAAAGGCGAAGTTTTATGTCTTTGTAAAGTTTGAGGAAATATTTTTATGCATTTAACTTTGAATGCTTGACTGATGGTGAAACCTCGTTGTATTTTTCTTTGAGGGGTCTTATTAAATAAAATTAAATTAGCCAAAATTATAATAAAAATGCAAAAAGAACTATATGTGGTTGTGGTGCTGAGGATTTGGAAAGACCACTTCTGCAGACTATATAACGGCGAGGACGAACCAAATACCGCTGTCAGGCAGAACGAACCATTCAACTCGGGCGAAGACGTTAACGACGAAGCATACGAACGATACCGCCCACCCGACCTGGAAGAGGTGAAAGTAGCTGTGTCTAAGATCAAGTGTAACAAAGCAGCTGGAGCAAACGGCGCTAGTTAGGAGCATGCACCAGCTCATCTGCAAGATATGGTCGGAAGAAAGCATGCCCGACGAATGGAACCTCAGCATTGTTTGCCTGATCCTGAAGAAAGGAGACCCTCTGAGTTGTGCCAACTATAGGGGCATAAGTCTTCTTTTCTGCTGTACTGTGTGAACGCCTGAAGCCGTTTGTCAACAATCTGATAGGCACATATCAGTGTGGCCTTAGGCCAGGAAAGTCCACCATCGATCAAATATTCACACTGCGGCAGATCTTGGAGAAAACCCAGGAATTCCAAATCGATACACACCACCTCTTCATCGATTTCAAGGCCGCGTATGACAGCATCTATAGAGACGAGCTATATAGCGCAATGTCTAGTTTTGGCATCCCTGTCAAACTCGCCAGTCTGTGCAGGATGACGACGGAAAATTCACGCTGTTCCGTCAAGGTCGGCAAAGACCTCACCGACCCCTTTGATGTCAAAAAAGGATTTGGACAAGGCGACGCGCTGTTATGCGACTTCTTTAACATCATACTTGAGAGAATTGTGCAGTGCAACACCAGAGGTACAATCTTTCAAAAGTCCGTTCAACTACTCGCATACGCAGACGACATTGACATAATCGGTAGAACAAAGCGTGATGTCAGTGAAGCCTTCGTGAGTATTGGGACGGAAGCGGCGAATATGGGTTTAGCAGTCAATGAGGGCAAAACCAAGTATATGCTGTCATCAAGAAAAGACACCCAACACCGACGTCTTGGACAAAACATCACCATCGACAGCTATAACTTTGAGGTAGTTAGGGACTTTGTCTGCCTGGGTTCCGCTATCAATTCAGACAATGACACCAGCGCTGAAATCAAACGAAGGATAAACGCTGTTTCTTTCGGCTAAGGAGGCAATTGAGTAGCAAAGCCCTATCTCGAGCAACTAAAGTGTCCATGTATAAGACCCTCATCATCCCAGTCCTGCTTTACGGTGCAGAAGCATGGACCCTGTCAAAGGCGGATGAAAACACTTTAGGCTGCTTCGAGAGGAAAATTCTTCGGACGATTTACGGTCCCGTCTGCATAGACGGAGAGTGGAGGAGGAGATATAACATCGAACTGTACGGGCTGTACAGCGATACCGACCTAGCCAAAAGAGTCAAAACACAACGTCTTCGATGGCTGGGTCATCTAGAGCGGATGGACACCAACGCCCCGGCCCGGAAAATCTTCGAATCCACACCGCAGGGACGGCGCGGTAGAGGAGCACTGAGACTCAGGTGGCGCACGCAAGTGGAAGGGGACCTCAGCCAACTTCGCGTGCGAAACTGGAGGCGGCTAGCTCGAGCCAGAGCTGGCTGGCGAAGCTTGTTGGCTGAGGCCCAGGTCCACCCCGGACTGTAGCGCCACCTTAAGTAAGTAAGTAAGTTTGCCGAAACTCTGGAAGTGAAAAATTTTGTGCGTAATTTACATTCTCGAAATTTAGCGCATGATTTTAGACTTCCAGAATTTAAGAAAACAGAATTTTGGAAAAACAGAATTTAAAATAAAAAGAGGTATCTTTTAAAGAAAGAATTTGAAATATTGAAATACAGAATTTTAAATCTAAATATTGGTACATTCAGACTTATGCGCCGTGTTTTATCCTTGTTACTAATTAAGGGGTCTGCACAAGGTAGGTTCTCATAGCATACTAAAGAATAAGCTTGTCGCATTTATAACTCATCAATGAAGAGCAATATTGAAATGTAGTTACCATCTTCTTAGACTCTCTCTTGAATATAGCCCTTGGCACTTGACCCAAGCAAAAGTTTTCTAATTTAAGTTGAGGCACCACCTGGTACCAGAGATAGCGGGTCACCGCTTAAACTAAATTTAGCTGACCCACCAGAATCCATATTTTCTTTCTGAGAATGTCTGAGACTAGATGGCACCAGTCGCCTCCTGTCACTGGTGCCATCTGTGATTTGCATTTAACAAAAACAAAATTTGCAATAGAAACCATGTTTTGATTTATTGTAAAAAATATTTTGTTTTGTGTTTTGTGGGCCGTGTATCCGGAAAATATGTTCCAGAGAAGGTTGATGAACTGTTTTACTATCAAAATAAAAAACAAGCCTGAGGCTGTGAAGGGTTATCGAATCTTAATAGGTCAACACGGAGAATTAAAGCTCTTAACCTAAAGCAAAAAAAAACGTTAACTTTTTTATTATTATTATTTAACATTTTTACAAAGTTGTCTTTGTGTGATATAATTTCGTTTTTATGAGACTGCGGAAAGCATAAAACTCATTACGCTATGCAAAACATATCTCACTTTCTTCCAATTAAAGTGATCTGTGGGTATATCGACTACATTATGCAGATACCCAGAAACAGTTAACAATCGGTGATGATGTATCTTAATCTTCCCGCCGCACCGTCTGCTTCTTTGCATTGTTCGCATTCTTTGGCTATTAAACGCAGCATCTTCGATTTTGGATTCACGATCATCGGCAATGCGAAACAACAGACCAAAACAAACAATCAAACAGGTGGAAAATAGTACAGTTGTCGACAAGGAGATGATCTTTTCAAACGTGATGATCGTTACAACCGAAGACAGTCAGCACCATCACAGAGTGGTCGACCACCCGCCGGTCGCGTGGTGATGTGAATGACGAAGAAAGGTATCACAAATAGAATAGACACACCTGTATTCATGTGTGTATTTGTTTACCTTTGGTTTATAAGAAATGCATAAATGGTAGGTAGATGGTACCTACCGAAGCTATGCAAAAAGCATTTCTTTTTTCATCATCAAACTATCGGTAGCCGCCGACAGGTGCAAACGCGTGCTCTTAAGCCCGTCGAAGACAAAGTATCTACAACTTAACTAACTCCGAATCGCAAAAAGCATTTGATAGCCGAGTGAATTTTTGTGTTTTCTTTAAATCGTGCGTAAAGAAAGTGAAACTTGTGTGTTTTGAACTCGCATTTGAACCTTGAGACACCGGCAAAGAATAGAAAAATCAATAAAAATGGTAAGAATCTTATAAAACTAAATATTTTTTGAGTGAAAAGTTCAATGAGCTGTTGAATGTGCATGGGATTTTGTGTTGACATTTTGAATAAATATAATTATGGAGGTTTGGGAAAAGAGTAATTCATGTCAATTAAGTGATAATTGACGGTGTACTTCATGCTTCAAGTAGGTCAGAGTTATATTTGTATAGGAAATTGTGGAACAGTTTATTTTTTTTTTAGAATTCAAGTGTGTTGCATTATTGGTAATGGGATTTTTTTAATTTGAAGCAATTATGGAATTGCATAAACCGCAATTATGCCTTCTACTACTTCAGCGTTGGCTGTATGATTTGAAGAATTTTCGCTACTTAGATATGTAATTCAAATTAAAAATAAATTACGTTTGAAAATGTTCTTCTTGATAAAATTTACAGCAATAGTTATAGCAGTCCTTTGACTTACTTCAGGTATAATGGTTTCGGGCTAAATATACTTGTACGCTGGCAGGAATAATATATTAACAAATCAAACATCTTTTTAATAGACATATCCCATCAAAACCTTGAGGCTATATCCTGTGCCGAATTCCCACACCGAGAGTGAACTATAAGTCGGATAAGCCATAAGTTCGTTCGTCCATCCGCCTGTCTGTCATAGAAGACGGATGGATGGACGAACCTCTTTTTAACTCATTATGTAATCCGCTCTCGTTGTAACTTTTGAATGCTCAGTCGTAGAAATGCGAAATTTAGTCCGCTTATAAAATTCACAGAAAAAAAAAGAACAAATGTGTGTGTACACTGCCCACATAACGGTTTATTGTTTATAAACTGAAATTTGAAATTTTATGTAAAAATGCTTTAAATATTAGTTGGCACTCAAATTCAAAGCTTAGCAGGTTTGATTTTTAAATTTGGGCCAAGTAAATATAAAGTTTTGAAAAAAAAATGTATAAAATCACCATATTCTAAAAGACTTCAATAGAACTGCGGTTTTCAAGTATTTTCGAAAAAGAAAATTCAAAAGAAATTAAAAAACGTGTGTTTCTCTGAAAATTATTGGAAAAGATCACATTTATTAGAAATAATCAAAAGATAACTGATTCAAAAGTTTTCAAAAGAGTCATTGCTAACCTAATTTTTTCAAAGATCATTAAAAAAATTAGGTAAAAAACACCTTTTTCCGGTATCTGAAAATGATGTGCGCAAAATATTATAAAAAATTATTTATTGCTGGCACAGAAAACCGGAAAGTCAAAAAAATATAACGGGTGATTTTTTAAGAGGTTGAGAACTTTTTTTTAAAAAAAAAACACAAAAAATTCGAAAAAATTAATGAAATATTTATTTGAATCGATAGTTTGAACCTTGCAATTTAATGTTTAAAGATAATTTCATGCAAATGTTGACCGCGGCTGCGTTTCAGGTAGCCCATCCGCTGAGTCCAATTTTGGCATACTCTTTCACACATATCGGCCGGTATCTCACGAATGAATGCATGGATGTTGGCTTCCAGTGCGTCAATCGAAGCGGGCTTGTCCCTATAGACATTAGCCTTGACATACCCCCACAAAAAATAATCTAATGGTGTCAAATCGCACGATCTAGGCACAATCGCACAATCTTCCGAATAGACTGCTCAGAAGGTCGAGAATGCCGACCATAAAATGGAAGCAGCGCGCGATGAACATTTCGAACCGAGCACGCATTTTGATAGTAAAATTCAATAATTTGCAAGCGTTGTTCATTTGTAAGACGATCCATGGTTAAATTGCAAACCAAACTGAAGCTGTTTGACAGTGACACAAGGTACTAAACACACGTCAGCTGTCAAAACCAGTGTTGCCAAAACCAAACCAGCTAAAAAATCACCTGTTAATACCGAAGCAACCAATATTGGTTATGCCCGATTTCTACGCGCTAAAAAAACATCAATTTATGAGAGACACTATGAAAACAGTGTTTAATTTTTGTTCTCTAATAATTCTTCTTGACTACAAGTAAGTTAACCTAACAAGTAGTTTACGCTTCCGTATAGTGTTTATCGCGTTTAGTAGGTTGCGCCATCCGGTGAAAGCACCTACTAAAACCGTCAGTCAGTTCATGCTGTTCAACCCTACATATTACTAGGTCGAAGGGGGTATACCAGAGTATGCTTGCTGAGATCCGAACTCCTAATAGCGCGGTAGGCCTGTTTCTAGGAGTTGAAAAAGATTTTTAAAACCTCTCCGAGACCTGTCTAGGGATCGCGTTTAAATTTCTTAATGATTTGATGGCGAAAGATCGAAACGGATGGAAGGACCACTTAGCTGCAATCATATTGGTGGTGCATGCAGTTAATAGAAAATGTATGTTTATATATGTAGGGTGATGTCGCGGTATAGTTCGGTAATATCGATATTATACTATCTTCAAAAAGTATTGTAATGTCTTAGTACGATTTCATGATTCGGTGTCACACAATCCTATAATTGATTTTCATTGAATTTTTCGGTTAAAGTTAGTCATCATGTCCGATTTCGTAGGAACCAACAAATAGGTAGGTACTCTTTATATGTTTTTAGCTATACATATAAAGGGTACAGTTCACACATACACCCTTCATTGAGTTATCAAGTAAATTTTACTGAAAATTTTCCTCGATTTGTAAGCGTCACCTCCAATAAAAAAAAAGTCTGTAGGTCTCGTGTCACAATTCCCTTGACTTCTGCACATTTTCAACTATTGCGATAAGCTGCAAATCATAAAACCGGTTGTTTCAGCTTAGATGATAACTAAGCAAATCAAATATTAGGTAAAAACTGATTACCGAAACTACAAGCTACATCTATGCACTAGATGCAGAGTAAGAGAGAATCGCCTGATAAAGCTAGGGTCAGAAGAGTTCGATTCCAACGTCAAGCAATAGATAGTGTTTGGCAAAATTTAAATCGTACTTATTTCATTGTGGTATCAGTATCACCCAATTATGGACCCATTCTAATACACAAGCAAATTTTATAAACTTAACTCGTGTAAGACCCCACCGAGCTGAGAGATTATTCAAGAGATTGTGACAAATTTTTGAACATCTTTTTATTTGAATTAAAAAAATTTTGTTTCCAATCATTATAATACCAATCGTTGTCAGAAAGAAAATCTAGTACTTTTCGCTTACCTACTACTAAATTGTCTTCCATTAAAATGCTAGAGGACACAGCTCGACGTTTCTCGCATTTGTATATGAATGTCTATTTCTAGAGAGATAACAAGTTGAGATTTCAATTTCGAAAAAAATACGAGCAACTTGTGGATGAGAAAACATCCCGATCGGGTTTCTGCACAAAAAACATCAGCTTTAATCATTAATCGTTTATTCATTGAATTGAGAACGCGAAAAATCGAGACATTGCGACGGTTTTTTAATCAAGAAAAAGTGCAACTCCTTAAAAGTTTAGTGAAAATTGTAATATTTTAAAAATATACAAATAATTTTAGAGAAAAGCCAGTATTTTAAGCAAAATCAAATATTTTAACCATCTAGTGTTAAAGGATTAAACTTAAAGGTAATATTATTTAAATGAATACTATTGTGCTTTGTGACGTGTTTATTTATTTAAGAAGGATTTTATGTTTGTATGTATGTACCTGAAGATAAGCTAAGGTAATATTTTAGTAAATATTTTTTTTTGTTTCGAGACAAGAAATTAACAGAATCAGAAGTAAAAGCCTTAAGTGTTTTCTTTTCTAATTAGTATTGACACGCAAAGTTCTTAGAATTATAATGAAAGATAGTTTTTCGAAATAGATACGTTTAAAAAACGTCTTTTAAACAAGTTTTAAGATCAGAAGGTGCCAAAGTTGCGCAAACGAATTATTGTGTTTGTATCTTACAACCATGATGGGTGATTTCACAAAAGAAAAAGATGATTTACCTTTAAACTTAAATGTCAACCGAAAAATAAACTATTATTTAAACTTGAATTCACTAACATATTACCTTGAGAAGAAAAAGAGTATCCATCCATCAGAGTATCCACCTTCATAATCACCTTTTGATAGGTTTTTCGTTCCTTTAGTTGGCTATAAGAAATTATAGCCATAAGTTATTGAGTTTCCATATTTCGATTTCATATTTTCGATCATGATCAAGGTATTTGCGATCACGTCTGGTTTCTACTTATTAGCAAACTTTAACACTTTTCCTTATTTGTATGAATCCCTCCTTTTACAGCATAGAGTCATGTGAACGGTTGGTTTTCCTCCTAGCTTGCCTCTACTATCGGTTTCGTTTAAGCTTTTGTCCCGCTCTTGTGATTGGTGGTAATCACTTTTAGGTAAATCAAACTAAACATATAATTTCACGGCATAGATGGCATATATTGAGAAGTGTCTGGCTGGATTTTTAAAGTCACAGCTTGGTATTACAACCACCGCTACGGAATATCTTATTTAATTTGAAAATTTATTACAACAATGGTTTCATGTTCCACAGGCAATACTTTATGCATTGCTTTCAAGTTTTAAACTTTCCTTTTAGGTTGTACAGCCAATGTTACAGTAGTTTGTTTGCTTGCTACACCGGAGGTCTGGGTTCGAATCCTACCATCGTCACCTGAAAAAATAAGACTCGATCAGGGCCAGGTGCATTATTGTTCATCCACTTAAATCCGCTTAAAATTACCTAGCAACTCTGTCGTTGTATTTCGAGTCTTCTGTTAAGATCGGTGCGTCGCTGTATAGTCCATACACTTCAGTGTTAAACATCCTCCTTCCCTGTTTGTTTATGCAGATGGAAACATACAAATCATCCCAATGAGAACTTTTTTCTCCAAGTAGCCTAGGGCATCACCATCCATGCATCTTGCTTGAATCATTTATTAAAATCAAAGAGGTTGGTGAGCGTGAGGTCAATACAGATCTTAAAGGCCTGATCAGAACTGGAGCTGGATCTGACGGTTACGCTGTAGCTGGCGCTGAGTAAAAAGTTCAATGCACGTATTCTAGTAAGTGCGAACACAATGTAAAGCTGAAGCTGACAGTTGTAGCTGAAATTATTCAACTTCAAGCATGACGTTTGCCAAATGTTGAAAATTTGTCAAAAGTGATAAAAACTTCAAGGCGGAATACGTGTTTTAATTTCTCACCTTTGTTTTATGTGCCAGTCTATAGATTTTTTTTTTGCTTAACTACAGTGACCGAAATTCGCATAGACACACGCAAATTTTTGTATTTTTTGTTTGCAAACTGCATTTTTATTATATTTTTAGATAATGTTTGTAAAAATTCTTAAAGGTATACCAAAAAATTTAATTTCAATGACCTTGAAAAGTAATGGATAAAAACACGAAAGTTTTTGCTAAAAATACATCAATTTAATATTCTGTAAATCGCTATTAACTCTTTCAACAGCTTGCATTCGCCTCGGCAGTCCACTGTGCAGTTTGTTGGTTTCGAAGCTCTTTTACATTGTTGAATTGACGTCACTTGGCATAGATATGCCTTGCTTGTATTACGAGACCGGGCTTTAAATGGCCGTGTTTGCTTACCTAATGAGTTTCCGGGAAATGAGGATTGGACATTCTTTGCAGAAATTTTGTGCTTCCACAGACGTTTTAGCCCATTTTTTCCTCATCCAAAAGAATTTATTCATTTCAATAAGATTGAAATCGTTCTGGCTGGACTATCTTCTTCTTATTTTTCTCTTTCGTTTTTCGTTAATAACAAATCCGTTATTTTTAGACGTGACTTAAATTACATTTTTTGTATAAGTTTAAGAATTTTTGCTAACTTCATCAAAAAAAATACATGTTTCTTTATGGGAATTCCGCCCACCGTAGTATAATGAAAAGCTATTGACAAACATGGCAAACTTGTACTCAGCTTCAGCGTCTCATTGTGATCGATATAAGCGGCACGCTACGCGGCAAGCTTCAGCTACAGCTACAGCGTCAGCTTCAGCTACTTATTCTGATCAGGCCTTAATAGAAAAGTGTTTTGGAAGGAATCAAGCATTCCTAGGCATTGCCTTATATACTTCAGCTCGTTTCTATAGATACTAAACACACAATCTCTTATTCATGAAAAGGTGGTCGGGTTTTGATCTGGAACTCCTAACTTTTTTCCAAGATCTGCTGCATTATGCAGAAATGATCGGTCGTGGACTTTCCTGGCCTAATGCCAAACAAATATGGATCTATTAACTATTTACAAAACAGCGGAAAAAGACAGATAGTCAAAGAGCTGAGGCTCTCTAAGGGCCTCTCTTTGAAAAAAAAAAACTACACGTTGGAGAGTTTTCCTTTTATATTGCACAGCGATCTAAATCCTAAGAGCAACAGTAACCTTAAAATTGATTTTTTGACTCCTGGAACATTTTTTTGATCTAGGTTGTAAACGGAACTATATTTTATGTCTTAACGTGATGCTGGCAGCCATTTCTAACCCTACCCACTACTTGCATAATATTGACTGTTTCAGTAAGTTGTATGATCACGTTTTTTTCTAGTTTTAAAATTAAGTAGACACTCCATTAAAGAAGAGTAGTTTTATAATTTTAAATTTTAAAATTTAGTTTTTAACGGTTTACGTTATCTAACACCGATGTCACTCTAATTGGTGTCAAATCGTTGTTGTTAAGAAAGTACTAGAAGTTTCTTGTTCACTACAAAAATTTAACCCAGAAGAAATAAAAAATTAAACTCTACCTAAGTTTTTTTTATTTGAATGCCCCTTTGACTTTGGAAGTTCCACAAAAGAAGAGGCTCGTCAAAAAAAAAAATAATACGCACATTCATAGATTCACTAATATCGTCAATTGTTTAATTTTAGTCCTTATCAAAGGTGCCTCTTTGTGTTATCAAACTTAAGTTCTGCTTTGCTTGAAAAAGATTTGAAAGGTTAGTGACAAAAAGTTAAAATCCCCTTGAAATTTAAGAAAAGAACAAAGCTTTGTATGACGATCCTCACGAGAAAGCTGTATACGTAATGTACGTAGTTAATTTCTTTTTTAACGTGGAAAAATCCATATGAATATTCGTCTGCTCTGCGTGATTTTGCAAAAAAAATACATCAGTTTATAAGAAAACACCAAGTATCAGCCTCCTTATCAATATAATGTTTTTATTTTACTATCAATATTGTTTTGCTTGGGTAGCTACATGTATGGTCAGCTAATCTCTTAGAAATGTATGTAAAATGTGAATAATATTATTGACCAGCCTAGTGATGTAGTCGTAGTTTATAGTATTGTCTCTGGAAGTTTTCCATTTATGCACATCTTGTTTCCGGTAATGATGACGTCGATGGGTTTATTTAAAATAGAAGAAATTTTTTCAACTTAAAAAAATCTTGAAGCTGAAATATATATTATGTAGCTCTTATCTCTGAGAGGGCTTAAATCCTCTGATAAAATCACCAAATTATATTTTCCTTCAATTTAAAGGTTCGGTCTGCATTTGAAATGGCTTTGTCCAAAGTCAATAATAATGACAACGACCAAGAGAAATATCTTCGCGAGGCGACACACCATTTTCGCGGCATTGAGAAACCCCTGAAGTATGGTCCCTCAATGGATAGTTTGCAGGACGTAATTGCGGCGTTGCACAAAGAATTCGAATCGAACTATGTCAACATCGAAATGGTCAACCACATTCTCCTGTCGTATAAATCCAGTCCAAAGGAATGGCATAAATTCGCCAAATTCGATCGTTACAAGTAATTTTGAGAATTATAAAAAAAATGTTACGTATACGCCAGAGTGACCAATATTTAACTTTACCCAGGTATACTCGCAATCTTGTAGACGCGGGAAACGGCAAGTTTAATCTTATGATTCTTTGCTGGGGTGAAGGTCATGGGTCAGCCATTCACGATCACTCTGACTCACATTGCTTTATGAAAATCCTTCAAGGCGAGTTAATTGAGACCAGATACGAGATGCCCGAAGCTAAAGACACGATAATTAATGCCATCGCCGACATTGGACGAAGCTCCGATGATACCACGAATGAAAACCTGGATGGCAGTCAACTGAAAGAGTTGGGAAAGTCAACATTGGCGCTGAACGATGTGTGTTACATAAATGGTAGGTTGATGTTTTTTATTTGTATTTTTATAACATTTAAGCCTCAAATTTAAATTTTCAGACAATCTCGGCTTACATCGTGTTGAGAATCCGAGTCACACCGATGGCAGTGTCTCATTGCATTTGTACTGTCCACCGTTCAATTCATGTTCAGTGTTTCAGAAAAACTCGGGGAAGAAAATCGAATGTCAGGTGACTTTCTGGAGCAAATTTGGAGTGCGTCAGCCGAAGAGCAGTAGCCAGTAACGAATAAGAATTTCTCGCAGCAGGACAGCATGTTACACGAGCATTTTTGTATGAAAAACTTAATTAGCGTTTAAGAGCATTTAATAAGGTTAAAATTGATTCACAAAGAAAATATTACCTTCGTGTTGTATTTGATCGGGAGGCTGTTAATTCGACCGAGAGCTTCCTGTACCGAAGTGGCTTTGAGACATCTTTGATTACAGTAAAATTAAAATTATTTATTTTTTTATTTAATTAAGGTATTTGAATTTCTTAATGAACTAGAGGAGGTGTGAGTTGTAAGTTTATTGTACAGCCGTTGACAGCTAATTAGAAACGATTTTTTGTTTGCAACATTGGCGATGCGATGACGAATTATACTTGTTTAACCAAATCAGAGGTTAAAGTATAAAAAAAATGTTAAAAGCCACAATGTGTCTATTAAAAATGAGTAAAGAGTTCTGATGTTTTCAAAAGAAAACTCAAAATTTTTGAACATAAAAGTTAACATTTTGATAGATGACTAAAAAAATCCATATTTCTATTTAAACTCGCAATCGGTTCTAATAAGCTGTCAACGGGTGTAAATATAAGTTATTTTGGTTTTGCAGAGATTTAAGTGAAAACCGAGCAAAAACAAACGATTTGAATGCGTTCCGATCGTAATCGTTTCTAATCAGGGCTCTAATCGCTTAAGGCAAAAACGATTGAACGACGTTGTTTTGACGATGGAACTACTTCATGTAAACACCAGAATACAATAATCGCTCAAACGATTGAACGAGCGTCGTTTTTGCTTGTTTCCATAAACTAAATTATATGTCAGATTTCCTCGATCAAGCGATTCGATTGACTGATAGCAATTTTGCAATCGTTTTGGAATTTTTTGTTATATTTTCTCGATTTGAATGCTTAAAGATTTTGTTTTTCGGTTAGAAATTGAGGCATAATCATAAGTTTTAATACACTTGATACTCTAACATCAATAATGTGGTGATAAAAATAAAAAAAAAACAAAATAATTCGAAACTACTGCTCGGTTTACCGGGCATCATGTTGCCTTGAAAATTGAATTTTAAAGTTTCGGGAAACGTCACTTTTCACTTCAACTTTCGAGTTAAATACCTAAGAAACCGAACTTCTTAGGTAAATTTTGGTTGCAGATTTGAGTTCACTCTATATTTTTTGATATATTAACTTCTTTTGCGAGTCCTTTAACATGCTTTGAAAAATAAATAAGGGATTTTCAAATTCGCGTTGCTTGACGCTTTCTTTTACTGTTTTGACTTTTGCAGTAGTTTTCAAACTGTTGGAATTGACAACGACGAACGATTCGACTAAACGATGCCATGTTACAAAAATCAATCTTAAAACTATATAGTTTCGTTACATCGTTTCGACGACAGTATTCCGGAAAATTACGCGATTAGAGCCCAGGTTATTTTGAATTGATGGGGCAAGGAGTTTCAGAATAAGTTCATAAAAATATAAATTCACAAAAAAGATCGATAGTGCTGTCCATGGCGCACAGACATATCGCTGCTCAAGGTCGGGGGGTTTCAAGTAGGAAGCTACGCAACTTTTTACGAGACGTACAATAATCTAGGTAAAAAGAAAGATGGATGGACCTTGCAGAAAAAATACAAGATGAAAAAAATATAATATTGGGCACGAGGTGGCATACAAAAAGAACCTGCAGATGAGACATTGCCCCGAAACGCGTCGCGCCAATATTATCTTCAAAATCAAATTTTAATGTAAAGTTGTGTCTTTATTTGTAAAGGTAAAAAGTCGATAAAAGTTCTTTTAATCTGTTAAATATATATTTTTATTTTTTATTGAAGGTTACATGCAACTTAAAGACCAAAACCAAAAGGGACTAGTACTTGTGTTACAAATAATGCAAATTCTGTACCACTTAGGGAAATGTAAGAGCTAAATTTCACAAGAGTTTAGCTTGACGCAAAAGTTGTATCTTGCTAGGAATCTAACTAAAATAAAGGTTTTGCGAGGCACTAGTTCTCGTTTGGATGTTTGCATTTTCCACCTAGAATTTTCTAGTTGCCAAAGAGACTTAAGTTTTATGATCTCCTTCGGAATTATTGTACATTTGAATTTCCTTCCCAAAAACAAAGGATTTATAGGAATTTCGAAGTGTGGTATTCAACGACAGATCGACATCAAGGCTCCATCCAAAAGTGTCTTAGAACCCAAACCTCGAAACGATCATCAGGAGGGTGGAAGGTGGAACCTATGTTCTAAGTACCAAGCCATCGCAGATCCCACAGCGCTACATGACATTTGACCAATGAAGAATATTGCCTTAAAAATTTACGTGAAAGGCAACAACAACGAAAAAGTGTCGAATTAGGGCCATATTTTATGTTTTTTGGGAAATTCTTCATCTTAAGAATATCTTAAAATCATAATGAAAAATTGCTCCAAACTTTCGCAAAATTAAATTTCACACCAACGCAACATTTTCCAAAGTAAAAATTTTTCCAAAATTGAGGCTAGTACATACGCCGGCTGGGTTTCGGCCTAAAGGCCCAACCATAATAGACTTTGATGAGCTTAAGTCGGCTTTCCGAATTGTCCCATTACACGCGATTCGTATGCCATGACCATAATAGCATTATGCTGGTATGGTTTCGTAAAATTTTCGTTAACTTGTGTTGGCTTAGAGTTTTGTTTTTGCTTGTCATTAGTTCACTCATTGTCAAATTTAAGCCCATATTTATTTTTAAACGTGCTTCAATCCGTGAAAGAAGAGAATATAACAATGTGGATAACATAACCTCTGGAGTCGAGCAGCTGAACGATGCCATGCTTAACTTGGCCAACACAACTAGCAAGGAAATTGCAACGCTCCAGCTGAAGTCAGAAATTACTGCGCTGATTGCGCTTATAACATCCAAGGTATCCGAACAGACAGTCGACGGAACTATCGATCATGGATGACCTCTATCAGAACAGGTTGCACCCGTTCATCTTGAATGAAAGCAGCATAAGCGTGGCTCTCAAGACGTCAGCGTACAGTCGCAAAACAATTTTCGAAGACTTAAGCATTCTACACCAGGCTGCAAAAACATCTGCCTTTTCCAAAGGAAGCACCATATTCGTAAAAACGGTTGTCCCGCTACCCGATCCGCTACAATATCAGCTGAAAAAAATATACCCCTTACCAACTTCCCACAATCATGAATGGGACATGATGTTGGACAGCAGGTAAGAGGTTATAGCTGAATCGGTAAATCAGGCTCTCTTCTGTTTAATGAGCCACGAAGACCATGACCGTTGCATGACCATCACTGCAAACAACGTCACCTCTACGCTAAAATATGCCGATTGGAAGGTCCCGTTCTGACATCTGGCTCAACCCAGTGTTTGGTGGAGCTTCTTTAACATGCTTCCACATCGATGAAGACCTGCAGATACACCGCAGTACCAGCAAACGAAGGCATTCTCGTCAAAATGATGACACCGAACAAATGGCTATACAATTTCAAAAGCCCTATTGTCATCAACCTAAATTGTGAGGGACCACGATATACCCCAGCATTACATGGTGCCGGTGTCTTCAAAATGATGAAACCGTGCGAAGCCAGCACCAAGGAATTCAAGTTCTGGTACCAGTCTAATTATCACATAACTATGGAAGATAAGCAGCCTATGGTGAACCATTCGGAGCTAATGGAGGCCGCGAGGCAAATGGCCCCAACGAAAGTTCTTAGCAGTATCATAACACCGAAGACGCTGTCAATTAAAGTGGGGAACCACAAAAATATCGTCGGCGACCTTATGGACGGAAAGCGGTCTCTTGACAACCTCCAGCTAGAGTGGGAAAACCTGCAAAACCAACGCAGGACTCTGAGCCATGCATGGGAGATCTCAGTGCATCGTTACTCCCTCCTTACGCGCGTTGGGGTTAACATTAATCGGCGTCGCCTTATTAGTAAAAAGGTTAAAAAAGAAAAGAACACAGCGACTGGTACATCGAGAACCAAACCAAGTGGTTGTAGGCTTCGATCAAGCTTTCCCAGGAGGCAACAATACAGCCGAAACCATAAGACTGACCACTCAAAGAAGAGCCTGATTCGACCCGCTAAGAATAAACCGCCGGAATCAACGTTGCACCTCACCTCGGCATGAGTTTAGTTTGGGCAACACTTAGCCATCTGCCCCTACGCATACCCCAGCAATTCCATCCTACGTCGTCTCTGCAAGTTCCTGCGGGTCCGTCGTCATCGTCGCATCGTACGCTCCAGTCAGTTTATTTTTATGTTAGTTATATTAGCTAAGCTAGTTGTAGTCTTATGGTTAATTGTTATTTCTAAATAAATAGATCCAGCCCATCGGTTCTTGAAATCTAGTCGAAACTTTCCCAGGAGGCGGAGGAATGTTGTGCAACGGTTAATGTCCTGACCCATATTCATCGAAAGGTGGTCAGAGGCATTGGCCGTAGTCTTTCAGAACAGCGAACTCGTCGTTGTCAGCGTAATACTCGCGGAAGTGCAATACGCAATGTTGTCAATGGCCACATCGCTTGATTGCATTTCAATCAAGCGACAACGACCGAATCGCTGACCTCTGCCGAAGGTTCCAACTGGAATGCGAACCGACGAGTCTGAGTTAAGCTACAGCACGGGTCGGGTGTTTTTACTTACGTCTTGGAACACATATTGTATATTATAACTTAATATAACACCAAGAATTGTACGCTGACCTCAAAAGTTTAAACGTATTTTAGATCTGACAATCGGTTTCGGAGATATTAACATCCAAAGTTGAAGAAAAAGTGACAAGTGACATAATTTTCACTATAATAATAATGTGATACTCGAGACGTTCACAGTGAAGTCTCATAAGATTTTCAAATCGTTTGCTGAAGTCTATTATGGGCAAAACAATCTTTTGGCAGAACTTGAGTGGGATTTTC
The DNA here is from genome assembly GCA_947623515.1 of Neoascia interrupta. NCBI lineage: Eukaryota > Metazoa > Arthropoda > Insecta > Diptera > Syrphidae > Neoascia > Neoascia interrupta. The sequence continues at coordinate 26,172,979 of OX392462.1, forward strand.
GTTGTATTTCGACATAGGATTGATCCCGCTCAATATGTTATGTTTGGGCCTTAACATGCAGGTTTTCAGGGCGTAGCTACGCGGTACGTCCAATTTTACTGTTTTCAAAATCGATTGTTTTATTTCTATAGAAAATGTTCAGGTATCCATAGAAAAAGAAATTCTATAAAAAGAACAAAAGACAGCGACTAAAGTCGCATATATGCGCGTAGCCTTTCTCTAAATTGTTTTTTTTTTTTTTTATTAATTTGGGTTGATTGTTGATTTTTAAAGTTGGCGCCGTTTTTTCATCATGAAAAAGCCCTAATAAACTGACAAATCACTTTAATTAACAGATCAATGCAGGTTTTGTTGGCATCCAAGTTTTGGAGCCATTTTACATATTCGATTGAAAACAATTTTTTGTATCGTCCCAATTTCGGGGTCATTTTTCATTGGAGCAATTTCATGTAGCATCTAAGCAATTGTAAGAAGTGCTTTTAGGATCTCAGAGAATGGAAGGCTACTGTGAACCAGGTAGAGACCCTTCAAGGGTCGGGAGCCCTATAAGTGTGAAGTATTCACACAAAAAACGAATATTTACTTCGTTTATAAAAATAGATTTGTCCCGACCGGAATCTTCGCGGTAATGCACTCCCTTAGGATAAAGGTAGATTTACCCAAAATTCACGGCGGTTACATGAAGGCTATTTCCACAATCTTTTAAAAGTTTCATCTTCATCTATAAATTTCATCACTAGTTTATTGGGAGTGTATCCCGATTGTTTATTTGATCGCTTACGTCTGCATTCAGTTTTATTCTCAACAATTAAAGCATAACACCAACCGGCATCGGTACTTTTGACAAATATTCAACACTTCACACATTCGGAACGGCGTCGGGTCCTTTCGATAGAACCGCCTTCATCGTCTTCATCATGGTCGGTATCAGGCCGATGTGTTTGTCCACGCATTGCACCGCACATCGCTCGAATTGGTCTGTGTACTTTGCGACATCTGACTCACTAGGACTGGGAGGCATTTTCAGTTTCACATCGTCATTGCATTGCTAGAAAGATTAATTCAATGTAATTCATGTAGCAAATACTACGAAACCAATCATACCATAACGCATCTCTGCAATCGTCCTTGGAACTCGGCCAGTTCATGCTGAACGTAATTCTGTGCCCGGGTGATCGGCTGTGAGCATCTGTCGACACAGTTTTGGACAGTGTCAACGCTTGCGTTCATATCCTGGCAGCATCTAGCCGCGCAGAGATGCATATCTGTCTGTAAATATTAAAGGATCAGGATTCTGCTGGAGGTGCATGGTGTGGTCGTGTTCTAATCAATTTAAGCAATCATAACCTAACAATTCTGACGCAACTTTGCCCATCGTTACCTGCATTTTGCGAAGATTCGATTTGTCCATGTCGTCGATCATTTGGGTGACTGCCTGTTCGATTCGCTGGCGCTGTTTTTGGATCATCTTGTTTAATTTATTTAAAATTTATTGTAAAAAAACAGAATTTCAGAACCCGAACCGCGGACGAAGGAAAGCGCAACTTGAAGTTTTGAGCAAGTGTCAAAATGTTTTGATAAGGATTGACTATTCACCACTAATCATATGGCAGCGCTGCAGACAGCTGCTGAAATAATAAAGGCTCACACACATATTAACTTAGTGAAAAAAATCTTGCAAGGAAAACAGATTCGCTTTATCGCTTAATTTGAATGTGTTCCTATTGTTAATTAATTAATTCGCGGGTGGTCTGGTTTCTAATTCTAGCTGTGCAACCTGAAAAAAAAGACTCGTTCTTTTTCATGGTTCCGAACCTCCACGAGGTCCTGAGAGGCCCTGCGAGAGTAAACTATTGTATCCGAGAACTTCTCAAAGTCAAACAAACATTTTTCATGTTATTCTAGTAAAGGGTCCACCAAATAACATTTTTTTTTAAAATGCTATAAAATATAACTACATAATATTTTCTCAAATTTCTTTTGAGAAAATACATTCCTGCCGGTTAATAATGGAAAATAATTGCATTCAAATGGCTGCCTCGGCTGGCCATGCAGTAGCCTATGCAGTAGTGTTCAGCTGTATTTCACCAATGGCTTCACGAATATTGTCCTTTAAAGCGTCAATTGTGTCTGGCTTGTCAGCGTAACCCTTATCTTTTACGGCACCCCACAAATAATAGGCCAACGGTGTCAAATTGCAGCTCCGAGGTGGCCAAACGACATCAGCTCTGCGGCTGATAATGCGGTCTTCAAAAATAGGGCACAAAACATCGAGTGTAGCTTCGGCTGTGTGGCACGTAACACCGTCCTGTTGAAACCAAATAATGTTGCCAATATTCTCCCCTTAAATTTTTGTGAACAAAAATTCGTTCAATATGGCCCGATAACGATCGCCATTGACTGTAACGGCTACTCCTTGCTCATTTTCGAAGAAAAATGGCCCAATTATGCATCTGTACCGAACCAAACAGTACCAAACAGTGACTCGTGTTGGGTGTATCGGCTTTTCAATGTATGCGTGCGGGTTTTCTGTGCCTCAAATGCGACAATTTTGCTTGTTTACATACCCGCCAAGATCAAAATGAGCTTCATCTGAAAAGATGATTTTTTTTTGGCAAAATCGGCATCTTCTCTAAGTCGATCGCAGGCGAACTTAAGCGAAGCGAAAACGCATATTTCCCAGCGTTTTTCAAGCGTATATACAACCATATTCGTTCAGCGGAAGGATGAAACTAATTATCTGTCAAATCAGACATGAGCTAAGTGTTACCATTCGCGAAATAAGCACTAGCTGAAAAAAAAATTAGATGGCGGACCCTTTAACTCAAGGGAAAAGGAAAAGAAACAGAAAACAGAATTTCATACATTAGCAACGCAAAAAGCATTCAGCGAATTTAGGTTTCAGTTGCTAATGTTTGGGATTCTGTTTCTGTTCCTGTTTTACGTTGCTTGTGACAACGCGGCTTAAGACTTGCGTGGATTCTTTGAAGTTTGTGTTTTGGGCAGGATGTGACCTACGCCCATCTGACGATCAAACTATGTTCATTCGATAAAAGCCCTAGTGCGCCACAGCGCGCATTTTTTTCTCAGTTCTGCATTTGATGCAGCCAAGACATCAACCCAATATACTTTGCACTGTACTCAATGACAGTACTAGGGCGACTATTGCAGCGCTTAAGAGCCCTGAGTCCCTGATCCCTGAAGCTTTTAGAGGGGCAGAAAGTTCAGTGCTTTTAAAATTTGTCGTTCCAGTTGTTTGTCAGCTTTGCAATGGTATTGTCCAAGTTTTATCTTGATTTTGTTACGATCGTTTCTATAATTTTAGGGAACAATTCTATAATTTTAGGTGCATTATCGCAATGAAAAAATCACCATGTTGGATTCTGCGACTATGGACTTTTGCGTTTGATGAACGCAACAGAATCTCATACATTAGCAACTGAAATCTAAATTCGCTGAATGCTTTTTCCGTTGCTAATGTATGAAATTCTGCTTCTGTTTATGTTTCTGTTCCTTGTGATTACGCGGCTTTATGTGGTTTTTTTTTGGTATCGGGTAAATTAAAAACCATGTTTTATTTTTTCGTGGTTGAATCAAACAAAAAATTAAATTGAAATTTTTTGTGATAGTATAGGTGGGAATAGGTGAGACCTGCCATATCTTAGTTTTGTTTGAAGGGTGGGAAGGCCAATACAATTGTACTGGGTCCGGTTAAGCAAAGAAGTACAATCGTAAAAACTATGTTTTCTTCAAGGTAAAATGGTAATTTACTTAACCATAATGTTTTTATTTCAGCAATATGTTGATGGCACTGTGCAACAATAACCATAAGTGATTGTTTTAAAAACAAAAACAATGACAATGCGGCGTGAGTGTACATAAATCGTTACGCATAAGTTAGCGCAACAAAAAGAGAGACTTCGATGCGAAATGGTGTTTCTTTTACTTTGATTTACATTCGCCAAAAATATCTAAGGTATTGAAATCATACTGCGCCGAAATACTCTGTTAACGAACGTTTAAAATAGTACTTTGTAGAAGTTTCGATAAAGAACTTCTTATGTTTTAATTATAGTTGCTGCCGTTTTACTACGAAATTATGACAAATATTTTTTTGCTCAATGTGATATATTTACGAGAATAGAGCTGAATGTCTTGAAATTCATTTTCAAGATGAAAAAGAGGTTCAAAACATTCAAGGTTACAAAAAAATTCATTGAAGATGTCTATATACCATACCAACTTAGCTTGAAATACACTTTTTACTTTAGCGAAAATTCAAGCTTTATTCTGCTTAGGAATTGAAAGTGCTTCTGGATTGCATTCATTTTGCTCAAATTAGCGATAATTTGAGATTTTATTTTTGTAAAAATGCAGAGCTATACGAATATTACCCATTCTTTTTTATTCTAATTGGCAAATTATTTTTTTCAACACAAAGTTAATCTGAGTACATTGGCTCCGTTTTAGTATTAATGGAAAAAATTGTTTTCCATCCCTACTTTGTTAGGTACCAACTGGAAAATTTTTTCCCATCCCTAGTTTGTTTACATTTTGCTGTGGCTTTGTTGCGGAAAATTTTCTGTGACGAAACTAGAAACAAAATAGGCCATTGTTATGTTTTTACATTCAAAAACCTCAACTTTATTATTTGCAACTACATTTGTGCACCAAGTCCCTTATAACATACGCATTTCGAAGCCTGCTTGCTTTAATTTAACATCCGGCAAAGTCGTGGGTGCTTCTTCACCTAAAAATATACGAATACCGCGACCTGTGACTATCGAAGAACATGATTAGGATGAATACAGTTTTTCCATTTCAAGCCCATGTTGAAATTAAAGTTTTTGCACTAGTCAATTCAAAACAAACATTTTATAAAACAAAACAAAATTATTTCTGCGAAAAGACCAACCCGTTCCAAATTTACACGAAGTAAACAAGCGAACTGTCAACACAGTCTGTTGGTATTGGTAAATCTGAAAATGAATCTTGCTAAAAATCGAGATTTTATTCTGCGATTTCAGATTCGAGAAATGTCAGTTTTCCCCTTAATTTCCCCTCATTTTTGCCACCAAAGAAACGTTTTCAAATTTTGACATACCCATACCCACCCAAATTTTTTTTGACTCCAAACGAAACGCACATTAATGCAAAAATTAAAGAAATAGAAAGCATAAAAGTTTCGGGAATAATTTTTCGGGAACAAATTCAACATTTTTATTTCGGGGGAAAAAAATATCAACCGCAATGAGCACTACTAATGGCGTTCCTTCAAATTTGACTTTGACAATCCACCTGCTGAAATCGCAAGTGTTCTTGACGGGGGTGCTGGAGTGTGTTGTTTCTTGTTATTATTAATAATAATATAGTATAATAAAATATGTAACAAATTATATTTAAAAACGCGAAAAATAGCTTTAAAAAAATTTCGGATGTTGCTTGGAAACTCCCAACAAGAGTGAGAACAAAACAAAGTTAAGAAAACGTCCACAAAAGCATTCACATAATCTAGCAAAACAAAACGAGAAGCAGGATTTCTTGGAGTAGCGTAGGTAAAGTTGCACAAATTATACTTGCCAGCGCGTAGTAATGCAAGCTTGTTATTATTTAAGTGCGAAAAAGCCGGCTTTCCGTGTGTGCATTCGGGTAATTTCTCCGAAAATTCAACTGGAGTTAGTTACTTGTGGGTCAAGTAAAAACATTATGGAATGATATTGCGCAATTAATTAAATGTTGTTTTGTTTTTGGTTTATGCGTATTTGGATAGTGTTGCATCTAGTAAATAATTCAGAATTCATCGCTAAGACCACACGTTGTACTTAGTTTCTACTAAGATCTTCACGAATCAGGAAATCGATATGGAATACTCTCTTTTTTGTACCAAACAGCGCGTTTGAGACTAGTTACCGATCTATTATCTAACCTTGTTTAAACAAATGTTTCAACATCTTTTCAGGTGGGACTAGCAATAATATTCGATGAATCCACAAAGCCCGTAGCATATGGCGTCACAACTACTCGATGATCTGTGCAGACGAAGGTACAGTTGCCAACGTTGCAAGCAGGTATAAATCTTTCTTATTTCCAATGTAAACTTAACTAATTGAAATTTTCATTTAGTTGTTTTCCTCGAAACATGATCAATTGATGCACAAAAAAGAGAAACACGAACACAACCCCGCCGAAAACAGTTTCGTTTGCGATTTGTGCCAAAAAACCTTCGCCAACCATGGCAACTTAGAGCGCCACATGAAAGTTCACAACGATGTGCGGCCGCATACATGCTTCGAGTGCAACAAGTCATTTGCTCAAGCGGTCAATTTGCAGCGCCACTATTCAGTGCACAATGGAGAGCGACCATTTAAGTGCCAAGTGTGCGAAAAGTCCTTCACCCAGCAGGGAAACCTGCGACGCCACGAGCTCATTCACACCGGAGAGAAACCTTTTCAATGTGAACGATGTAATCGTTCATTCTCGCAGCGTATCAATTTGAAAAAGCACATGATGGCGCACCAAGGCTACCGCCCCTTCGTTTGCGGAGTGTGCCAAAAGTCATTTATCCAATCGCAAAATTACAAGAAACACTTGACCAAACACCAGAAGGAAACTGCTCGTCAGCAAGCGGCTGATGCCGCATTGGCCAAAGTTAAAACAGAACAACCACTGTGAGTTCATGAGTTCATTTTAACAGTCATTTTTTATAAGTTTGATTTTTTTTTTAGCACGTATGGCGCTTCCTTGGCCCAAATAAGATTGGATACAATGTAGGCTCAAGCGTTAACCGCATTCCTAGCCGATATTTTAATGCATTTACCTTTCTTCTTTTCAGAAAAACCGATGATTGTGGTGTCTGCCGTGTTGGCTATGGGTTAGAAGAGCATAATCACAATTTTTGTGCTGGTGTTGTAGGAGTTCTTGAAGTTGCATCTAGTATGGAGCACAACTATAGTCAGGGTTAAGAGAAAAGTCGTTAAGTTTTAAAGAAATTTTATTTACAAGAACTTATAAGCATTTGATTGATTTTTCTAAGTCCCCACGGGCTGGGGGGAAGCGCTACAAATACTATGTAAATATTTTAAAATAAATAAAACTAAAAAAATGTTTAATTTAGAGTTTTATATTTATTGCAGAGTTGGTACAGTATATTGCTGTAACTTATGACTCATATTTCTACATTTTTCGTTTCGCACAATAGTTTGGCCATGCGGCGCTCTACTCTGCATCCATCCAAGCGAGGGAGAGCAATTCATTATTTCTTGAAGAAATGAGAAAAAAGCCGCTAGATGAAAAAGGGACACTGTTTGTGCAACCGTGATGATTCTCGATTCTCAAATGACCGGGTGTTTGAATTCAAGAAAAGTGTACGCACCATGAGCGTATAATAGTAGACCTGCGATCAAAAAAGTTTTTTTTGTTGTGTTTTCTCTCGGCTGTGTTGAAAATTGGTAATTCACAATACAAATTTCAGTTAACGGATTTGATATACTTACCCTTAAGATATACTTAATCTGAAGAAGGTACAAAGATTAGCTTGCTTAGGTATCACAGGTGCATTAAGATCCACACCTCAAACAGGTCTGGAAACAATGCTGCACCTCCAACCTCTGGAGCTTTTCACAAGAAATGTGGCGGCAAAAACAGCTCTCAGACTAAGAGAGAACAACCTCTGGAAATCTCAATGTCTAAGACACTCGAACATACTGAACATCTTAAATCAAAATGGGTCTGTAAACCGTATTTATTATAAGAAACCTCAATTTGACTTCGATAAAAGATTCAAAGTAATTATGCCAAGTAGGCAAGACTGGGTAGAGACTAATGTTGACATCAAAGGTAGAGCTATCTATACAGATGGTTCGAAAACAGAACATGGAACAGGTTCAGGAGTCTTCTCGGAAACACTGCAAATCAAGCAGTCATATCGAATAATTGACTACTGCAGTAGTCATACCAATTACACAAGTCGTATACAAAAAGTCACCTCGACTGGTACTCGTATCGTATTGTATTTGCTTTGCGATTATGCAAGTCGTATGCGTTGAGTACGACTCCATCACAGATGCAGTCGGGCAGCAACGCGTTTCATCGCACTTCAAATGCACAAGTAGTGTCAAAATTTCAGATGAAAAAAATCAAAGCAAGCTTAAAAGGTTCGGAGATTTATGTAAGAAATCAAATTAAAAAACAAAAAAGGAGAATCAATTCAATCGATCAATTTTTTGATGATAGCATTGATGTGGAGGAACCAACACACCGGTTGGCAAATATCCGCAGAGCCATGAAAGATAGTTTATTCCAATGAATTTGCCGAATGCATGGTGTGTTTTTAAAGTTAAAATTTCAAACCAATTTCCAACTGAAGAAATTAATTGCAGTTTTATTAATTTTTTTTTCGACTTCCCAAAAATACAATAACAACTTTTAGAAGAAGTAAAACCATTGTAAAAAGAGTACACACAACGTCAGTGTCACCAATTTTGAAGTTGCTGGCTGTGCTCCATTTCTTCGCTAAATGAGCATATCAAACAAGCGCTGAAAACTATTTTACTTTAGCAATACCACAGCCAATGTTTTCAAATATTTTAAAGGAAATGTCCAGTAACATATCGATATAAAAACATTTAAAAAAAATCTGTTGGTTTTCATGTTTCTGATAAGGTTCACTTGAAGTCACTTTTAAAATGTCAAGTGAAGAAAAAACGACAAGAAACCGTTGAAAAAACGACTAAATACGACTTGCATAATTACCTATGTGAACCGGATACCGCACGCGATGGTATGCATTTTTCTTTTTGACATGAAACTTTTTGACAGTTTCATAATAACGAAATACGATCAAGCTCGTATGTGACTCTCGAATACGACTTGCGTAAGTGGGGTGAAGTGTTTTTCAAGCTGAGATTTATGCGGTGAAAAGAGATAGAAAGACAATTCAATCTAGGGATCTTCCAGCAACGGAAATCACCATATGTGTTGATAGTCAAGCGGCACTTAAAGCCCTGGAGTCCAACCTCGTATACTCTAAGTGTGTCAAGGACTGCCTCATGGCATTAAAGGAAATAAGCCTCCACACAGTTCAACTCTGCTGGGTTCCTGGGCACGTTGGCGTGGCCGGAAATGAAATGGCGGACAAACTGGCAAGGAAAGGTTCTAATATGGACATAACGATGGCTGACCGACGGGTTTATCTCCCTTTTAACACAGCCAAAAGTCTTATAGATCATTACACGATCAAACTAGCCTGTGAACGTTGGCAACAGTCTAAAGATTGTATCGTTACTCATTGCTTATGGCCAGTACTCGACCTAAAAAGAACAACGACCCTTCTATCTCTCAGTAGAAATTTCATAAGAACACTCGTTGGTGTAGTCACGGGACACTTCACCATTGGTGTCATAGCTAAACGAATGGGAATCTTTGCCAACGACTTTTGCAGAAGCTGTAGGGATGAAGAAGAAATGGAGTCTATTGAACACTTTCTCTGTCACTGACCAGCTCTCCAAGAACGACGACAAACCTTTTTAGGAGTCAGGTTCTTTGATAGCCTGGACGACCTGGCAGGAATATCACTACTGGACCTAAAAAGATTTATTAAAATATCAGGCTGGTTCAGTTAGCAACACATATGGCCAACCATGTTTGTCTACCTTACAAGGGTAATCACAATGGGCCAAACTGGCCACCGAGTGAAATTGCAATAATTGCAAACAACCTAACCTAACCTAACCTACCCTTGCTGATGATACAGTCTGTAGTGTTCGAATGTCTTACCCAACGAACAAATTCTTACACAACAATCAGCCACCCTAAAATTGCGCACAGAAAGGGCTAAGGTACACTACCATTTGCGCGCCCTAGCTGACTCTCGTCATACTTTATATTTTCTTGCCCGGAAAATGATATTTGATTGATACTAGTTTTTTACCGTCCGCATTGAGTTTTTTTGAAGTAACTGGTGTCGCGTGTCTTTGGATGTAGCCAAGTATAAACAACAGACTGAAAAACGCAATTTTTTAAATGCCTTATTAAAAAACGAAGTTATTTTTTTTAAAAAATAAATTTTCGGAAATTTCTGATACTATCTTCAATACTTTTCGAACGTTAGTGCTTTTGCAATGCGAATTGGACATTGTTCTTTTCCAAATACCATTTTTTTCAGATTCGGGCTTAGATTTATTTTTATTTGGTACCGACCTTTTGTCGGTCGTAATAAACAACGTAAACAACAACAGAAAAAGATAACATTGCTAGGATTTCTGTCCTCGAAGCAGCATCATCAACATCCTTATCCATCGTTCGGTTGTAGAATGTTCGGCTTAGTGCATTTACCTTTTTTGGCAGGTCCTGCAACATCCACATCCACATCAGCCATTCTGCGACGGGATTAATTCGTGTAACAGTCTCTTGCCTCTTATTCCCATGCAAGAGTAAAGTAATCGAGTGGAAATGAAATCGAATTAAAATCAGCAACAGAGTCCCCGCGCATCCGCAAACACCGAATAGGTGAGCAGCTTTCAAATGTTTTCCAACTGGCAGACCACACTACACACAGGAAATCCTTTACTTGCTTCGAACGAAACCGTTTTGCTTAGCCATTAGAAGTTTCAGGCAGCTATAACTCAATGGTCAATAAAATAATGACAAGTCATTTAGCTCTTTGGGTGCCGTGGCGTAGTGGTTAGTGTGTGAATCCTGCCATCGTCACCTGAAAAAAAAGACTTGGTTCTTTTTTACGGTCCCCACCTCCGCGAGGGTCTGACAAGCCCTCCGAGAGTATCATTTGTCTTGAAAAACTTCTCAAACTGCCGTTCGGATTCGGCAAAAAAATTGTAGGTCCCTTTGTATGTAAAGAAAATTAACACACCTGCATACATTGTTGAGAAGTTGGCCCTGGTTCACCTCGAGCTGTTGCGCCACTCTATTTATTTATTTATTTATTTAGGTCTTTGAATCTAGCCCGCAACAAAAGACGAGTTAGACTTAGGTTGCGCGCACAAGAAGAGGGAGAGCTTAATCATCATAGAGGCAAAAAGAAAAACTATAGACCAATCTACAGGAAAAAGATTAAATCAGTAAAACATTTCTCGTTGCTTATAAATTAACAAGAAAAAGGAGAGTTTCAGTTTTGGAGTTAAGCCAATTTGAAATTGTCAAAAAAAAATCCTATATTATTTGTGTAAAAGAGAGAGAAATAAAATAGGAAGAACTTATTTTATCTTGTGTTCTCTCCACGTTGCGATTGACACAATTTAAATCAAAGAGAAAAATAAAATAGAGATTGTGCGCGCCGTAGTACTGCGGTTATAGTTTGGGATTACTTTAAAAGTCTTTTGTTTTTAGGTCACACATCAAGAAGAGCTTCCACTTTTAAGTAAATAGAAACCATCTACAATTCCTTAGTTCATACATTTTATTTGCGTTTTCAGTTACCATTAAGTTATCAATATTGATTTAGATATAATTTTTCTTTTTTTAAGAATTTACCTACTAGAAAAAATATTAAAGTGTCTGGCTTCTGTTATAAAATCAACTAAATTATTAAATAAATAAACTATGATTTTTTTTTCTTTATGTGAATTATAATAATTGTTGACGTATGTATTCATAATATTAATTGCAATTCAATATTTTGATCTTAAAACTTATTATTCTTACATTTTAATCGAAAACATAATAATTATGATTATACAAACATGTATGGATGTGCAAACGTATATCTGTATATTATTTAGCCTATGATTTTTTTTTTTAAACACAATATTTGTTTTTTTTTTAAAGAGAAATTGTAATACAATTATAATTAAAGTATCATTGCAAAAGTTTTTGTGTGCACAAAAGAAACATAAGCAGAACAAAGCGAGGTCATTTAATGCGTGTGGGTTTTTTCGGTTAGCTCAGTTCATTTTGAAATTTGGAAATTCGGAAACAAAGGACCCCATAGGTGAAGACGAATAAAAAGCTCTTAGCAAATAAGAAGCCGTATGCAATGTTGTTTTTTATATCTTTGTTCTCTGACTCCTAATTTAAGTAGATCTTTCAAATTTAAGCGTGATGGCATCACAAAAAACAGGAGTTTTATGTAACTTTATGCTCTTCACAACTTTTCACAGATCCACACGCAATAGCTGACATTGTTTTGCTTTGCTAAAGTTTCATTTGCTTATAATGCACTCAGTCAAACTGCGAATAGCATGGTAATAATACTCTCTTCCTTCATCATTGTAACGACCATAAAATAAAAAAAATAAAAAACACGCACATATTCCGATGAGTGAGTGAGAAATAGAAAACAAAATAATGATGAACATCCGTTGAAATTTTTGTACAATTCAAATAAAAAGAAAAACAATGTTTTAAAGCTAAGGTATAAAAAAATTTTCAACTAGCGTAAAGAACATGCAGTTGAAAGGGTGTGCCAAAAGCGCCAACCCCGATGCGTAAATAATTAAAATTTAAATACATACAATACGTACGTTGATGCCTATTTATACGATGATCAAATATAATAATTGTTGTACATTGTAAAATCTTAACTAGGGGGAAATATTAATGTGAAATGGAAAACTCGCGACTGTTTGGAAGTTTATTATAACGCGTCCGTGGGAAAGAAGTCCTTTAGAAGTGTTGTTCGTCTTTTCTCGGCAATGTCCATTTGATTTTCCAAATCGCCTAGATCAGTCGTTTCGGCACGTTCTATTTTCCACGAGAGATTCTCAATCTCGGCCTCGAGTTGAGCCTGCAATAATTTGAGTGATGAACAAATTAGTCAAGTTTACTTAATATTTAGTTACAATTAAACAGAGCACGAGGAGTTAAAAAAGGACTTCTTTAAGGGAGTTTAAATACTCGCGCACGAAAAAACTAAATGGTAGAAATATTTTTAAGGAATTAGTCATTATTTTTTGCCTGTCGATCAATTGCAACCTTTTTGTTAAGAGTCTATTTATATGACATGACAAGTTTCCATTTTCTTTTGAAAATTCGCTGTATTTAATTGGTTTTTTACCTCCAGGCTCACGGGTATTGGCGTCGACTATCCTGGACTAGACTGTGCCAATCGATCGTTTTAAGTGAATTGGTCGTTCAAGTATTGTTTAAAAAAAAGAGACTCGATCATTTTAATCAATTGTAAAAATTTCAAATAATACGCGCTTCATTTCATCATTCTTAATCGTTCAAAGTACGCTTTAAAAGCTGGTCACAATGTGTGTCTGTGTGTTACGCTGTGTCTCGCCACATTTTTCACCTAAAATCAGAGACACAGCGAGATACGCATTGTGTCGCTATATACGTGTTCCCGTAAGCTGAACTGCGAGACACAGCCACAGAGACAGACACAGATACTCATTGTGTCCCAGCTATTAGGTATTTTCATGATTGAAGGAATCATCATCATCATCATCATCATTTTCGAATGCCGCCTATCCTTTAAAATGGTCGCTGAGCGAGGGTGGCTAAATGGTCCTTCCATCGTTCTCGCTCCTCCGCCACAAGCTCAAGAGACTCCGGCGCAATCCCCAGGCGGGACTCAGAGAGGTTTTTTACCTGATCCCATTACCTATTTCTTGGCCTATCAGGGGGGCGACGCGCTCGCATCTCGGCTGGCATGACCTGTCCAGTAAGTCTGTCAGGGGGCATGCAAACAACGTGTCCAAACCAGCGAAGAATCGATCGCTCCACTCGGAGAAGTAGCTGCTCAACATTAAGATTCCCACGAATACTGACGCTTCTCATTCTATCACTTAGAGTTACACCAGCAACGCACCTCAGGAATCTCATTTCGGTAGCCTGTACCCGCGATCTAATTCTTTCGGTTATTACCCAAATTTCATGAACATAGATGAGGGTCGGAACGAACACTGAATTAAAAACTGAGATCTTTGCTTTCACTCCAAGCTCAGCTTTCTCCAGCTTTGCTCCAGCTTGGCCGATTCGACAGGACAATATCACTCCTCCCATCTTTCGTGAAAAAGACCCCGAGATACTTAAACTTCTCCACCTGTTCTAATGGAACTCAATCTATGTACAGGGTTCACTGCACAGGAGTTCGGGAAACAACCATCACTTTCGATTTGTTCACGTTTACTTTCATCCCAGCATCACCACAGACGGCTGTTAACCCATCCAGTGCTCGTTGCAGTTCCTCTTTGTATGATACAAGGATGGCCAAATCATCTGCGAAAAGCAGATGGCTCATCCTGATGTCAGCCAATTCGAAACATTGCTCGCCAAGAATGCGCTTCGGCATCCAGTCCATATATGCTATGAAAAGGAGCGGCGACAAAACACAGCCCTGGCGAAGTCCAACGCGCACATTAAAAGGATGGGATTTGACGCCATTAATCCGTACAAAGCTTCTGCAGTTTCCATACCAAGACTGGGTGGCTCTCAGAAGCGGTACACTCAGCGCTTAGTCCTGCAGTGTATCCCGAGGGACTCGGTCATACGCCTTTTCTTGATCTACAAAACACACATAGACCGGTTTGGCATATTCCCGGGCCTAACCGGTCTATGCGTGTTTTGTAGACACACATGAAGAGAATGATAAGAAAAACAGCAGCGTATGTGCAGTACTCTTTTGATAAATTGACGATCCTTTGCCGTGCGCTGGCATAGGTAGGAGGTATGTCCACATTCGATTACTTCGCTTTCCATTCAGTTAAAAAGTATGCACTGCAAGTATCGTACAAGATTTTGTCTCTTTAGTGTCTCCACTCTGGGTGTGGTGAAGGCTCTCGCAATGCCAGGTTTTGCAAAAAACAACAGATTCCTGGAGCAGCATATTTCTCAAAGGAATTCACAGTCAACGCAGTTATTATCGCTTCCAGGCTCGTCTGACCATTGTGTACTATCGGTTTGTTTCTCGTGAGGTTAGCACTCAGTCAAAATTACGAAAGTAAGAGAAAGAGAAGTGTTTAACTTATTTACCGAGAAATATTTTAAATTAAAACCGAAAAGTCCCTGCTTTCAATTTAATTAAATTGTCATGCAACACGTAGTTTGCAGTCTGAAAACTCCTCCTATCAATTCTAGCTTACAATAGTTGAAGGCGAGGTTATAATAAATTACCGCCTGAAACGTTTGCTTGAAGTATTTGCCGTTATTATTGGTTAGCACCCCATACAAGGTTTTTTTTTATAAATTTTCTACGTTGTGATTAAACTTGCACGATAGTCACGCATGTGACATGTAAACTTTACGCAAAATAGCTGAGAACTGTATTAAAATTTTTCAAAAAGATTGTAAATAATATTACGGCTGATTAATGAAAAGCCTTTCAAAGCGACGAATGCAAGGTTCAATTAACTGCGGTTCTGAAAAGAAAAAATTGTACAAATTTCGATAATCCTTACCTGCTGATATTCGAACAAGGTTTTCCTGGGACCAGCCTCCATAAAGTAAGCATATGGATATGTATACTGCAGGGTGTATCTGCATTTGGCCAACAACGATGCCGCATTAAATAAATACTGCCAATCGATCCATGTGCCGCGTCCCTTCATCACTTTCTCGTTGACCCTGGCCTTCAGGCGATCCAGCGTCTGTTGTTCGAGTTGCAAACTTTTTGAGTGATTCTCCCAGCGCTCATAATAATGGAGATACTTCTTGAGTGCTTCGCGGGCTTGCACATGCACCGATTCATTTGCAATGTTCGGATTGTCCTTGTAGCGCGAGCACTCATAGTATTCCGAGCCGTGGGTCTTCCAATCACCCAGACACATCCAACAAAAGTCATGTTTGCAGTTGAAGCACTGCATGTGGTTGCAACCACCGTTCTTCTCAATGCAAATATGACACTTGGGACAGTCTTTGGTGTTGGCACTAATGTAGTTTGCTGTTTCGCTGTCGTCAGCGCATTTAGTCAACCATTTCTTGATTATCTGACAGTCGGTGGGCGCATGATAGTCCATGCCGCACTTGAAGCAAAACGACGTTTTGCATACCTTGCAAATGGCCCGCTTGGCGCAGATCTCCCCGGAGCGAACGATTATATGGCAATTGGGGCCAGGACAGAAGCGCAGCTCCGGGTGAGATCGTACGTAGTCTTTGAAAGCGAACTGCTGGTATTTATCACGCATAACTGGTCGCGTCACCAGATTCAGGACGAGATCTTCTGGTACGCGAACATTGCACATCTGTGCCATGCAACCTATTTGAGTAGATATACCCTGGAAGATTTGTGTTTCGAAATACATCGACCAACAGTCTTTGCAAAATGAATGACCGCACGAGAGTGCGTAGAATTTGTCACCGAATTGGGTGGACGCACACACGGGACACATTTGACTTCGATAGATAGTTGTGGCGCCGATGGACGTTGTGGGTGCGGTAAGATGCTTGTACGAGGAACTACTGAATGAGGAGAATGAAATAGCTGTACTCGATAATGTTGGAGGCGGCTTAATTCGAGCGGATATGAGGAGAGCGATGGCGTTTTCACGATATTTGTCCACAATTGCTTGATTGTTCCATTTGTGTTCGAGTAGAAGGGCCTTCGCGAGGGATGGTGTGATTTGCAGGATTGTATTTAGCTTTTCGACCGATTCGTTGAGCAACTTCTCCACTTCTTCCACTGTGAGGCAGTCATATTCAAAATATTCGGGATCGGTTTTTCTTGGATCGATTCTCTCGATATCGCAATCTTCTCCTGGAAAAAAAGTACACGGTTAGTTGGCAATGAAAGGAGCATGTTTTCAAAATAACTTTATGTCTAGGCATTTTATTTATAACTGAGTATCTCATTTTATTATTGATATTTTAAAATAATAAAAAAAAGTTCTTACAGGTAAACAAAAGAGAATTTGCTTGCAACTGCAAGCTCTTAGGGCATAAGAAATTCTTCTAATCCTAGCAACTATCAAGCACAATGATTGTCCACCACCACACAATGCAATGCGACCCCCCTTGTAATTTTGAACAAAAAACTCATTTAAGAATGAATACACAGAAAGAGAACATCAAACAAATGCAATAGTGATGTCTTAAGTTCACAACCCGATATCATCAAACCAGGTTTTCGCCATCATATGACGAGGGCGTCAATGCTCTACAAAGCTATTCCATATTCATAGGTACAACGCTGCGCCACACGCTCAAAACTAGACTCCTCGATGAAGTGGATCGTTCCTACGGTTGTATTCTTATAGCAGTGTATTGCAGATGCCTATTTCACTGGAACACATTCTGCAAAAGTAACGATAAAACAATTTGACACTTTAGAGTCAAACGATTTTGCTATTTCTAAGTCGCCCACATGTTTTAACGCCCATTTTTGAATCTTAACAAGAAGGTATTTGGTGCACCTGCCCAGACGTGGGAATTATACTCTATTCTAGCTATAGCTCTACTATAGCTCTTGGGCCATATGAACAAGATCTGGAGCCGTTTTTGCATTGCTCTACGAATCCTACGAATTTCGAATAATTTTAGTATCAATATGAAATCAATCCACAAACAAAGTGTTGGTTGTCATTTACACACATTCCGAAAATAGAAAGCCTTTTTGTTTGAACAACGCAAATTCATAGATGACGGCAGCGGATTTCAATTTCTCTTGGAGGAGGGCAAGCAGCACCGAGTTTTGGGCTTATACAATCCCACTCCATTCGAAATTAAGGTCGGGGTTCAGTGCGGTTAACGTACGTAATATTTCCATTTCAACGTGTGTGGTTAGGACTAAATGACGTTTTCCAGGAGTAGAAAAAATCCTTATTGCTATTATCAGCAAAGAAATGTATGGGTGTCGAAGTGGCCGGCAAACGGTCATTGATAAAGATTGATAATGTACTGTCACCGAGCCTCGGGTCACACCCGAATTTATATGGTGGACGTTAGATTCAAAGCCGTCTAGAACGTCTTGGCTGGAGCGGTCCGATTACTGATCCAGTTATGAAATAAAATATGTACTCGTACATACCCGCGCGAGTGAAAAGAGGAAAGCAGATCACCCTTGATCTCACCTTTCTAAAAAACTAAAGCACGCACTTCAAGACTTTAAAATTTTCGGGACTTCTGCGAAAATTAACCGTCGATAAAGGGTCGAATTAAACGCCTCGAAAAGCCCTGAAGTCCATTAGGAAGTCCACTTTAGCGCCATTAAGAAAAGTCAATGGCGTATGGACAAGAGCAGACAAAGAGAAATTGGATTTATTTGCAGAACACATTTGGAAGAAACATTCAAACTGTTTGACGGGGAACAAATTGGTCGAGGATCTCAATCCCAATGTGGTACTGAATAATTGTAGAATATAAACCGTATCGTTGGCTGAACTTCGTCAAACAATACGAAATTTGAAGAACAACAAAGCTCCAAGGTACGACTGAGTTAATAACAAATGGCAAATTTCTTAAGGAGCTTACGAAGAAAGCGTTGGTCGAGTGAAGCTAACTACTCTATTAACGCCTTCAAAGCATGGAAAGTAGACGAAGTCATAATGGTTCCGAAACCTGGAAAATGTCCAAATGATAAAAATATCATACAGACTTATTCCGTGACTGTTTATTAAACTCTATCTAAGGTATTCGAGAAGCTGTTGTTTAAAAGGTTGCGACCAATTATTGAAGAAAGATGATTGATTTAGGAAAAAGTATTCAGCAATCGACCAGGGGTGGAATCGGCTATGGTGATCTGTGATTTTCACATTTTGTGACAGTCAATGTGATCAAACAAAATAATGCGTCTGGGTAAGGGGACCACGGATATAGTGTTCCGAATCGTTGCTATATTTAGGCTTGTGCTGTAGGTACACTTTTTTTTATTTATGCATGCAGACAGTCAGGCTAAGTGTAGGCAAAAAAACTAAATAGTTAACCAGAAAGTTTGAAAACTGGGGACCAGCTGATTTTGACGGCGATTGATCGAGAGCTGTCACAAGCAAATTGTGATGATCACAGTTTATGCAAACGAATTTTTGTGATTTGTGACATCATTTATCAAAGATAACCTTAGCTGATTCCACCCCAGATCTGTCGAATAACAAACGAAATTTAAAAAGCTGTGAAAGCGAAAAAAATATTTACTAGCACTTTTCTTGACGTATCGCAAGCCATCGACAAGGTATGGCACGAAGGCCTGGAACATAAGTTATGCCTTACCTTACAAAAAAAAAAAACTATAGAATATTAGAGTCTTATCTCAACGACAGAATTTTTCGTGTAAGGTAAGAAAATGAGTACTCAAAGCAATAAATGCCGGTGTCCCGCAAGGAAGCGTTCTCGGCCTAATCTTA
Organism: Neoascia interrupta; assembly: GCA_947623515.1. Classification (NCBI taxonomy): domain Eukaryota; kingdom Metazoa; phylum Arthropoda; class Insecta; order Diptera; family Syrphidae; genus Neoascia; species Neoascia interrupta. The sequence continues at coordinate 26,192,211 of OX392462.1, forward strand.
TCTTTGCTTTATACCAGAGACATACCCAACAATGAGGGAACAATTTTAGCAACGTTCGCTGATGACACTCGCTATTGATACGACAGTTGAATCATCAACAGGAGAACTTCAACGCAATTCAGACAAAATATGCCTGGACGAAGAGTTGGCGAGTCGTCCTTAACGAAACTAAGTCAACGCATACAATGATGTAGTGACCGAAATATCTGGAAATAACTCTGAATGCAAAACTTAAATGGAAGCCACACGTTCAAAGAAACAAAAAGAAAACACGTACAAAGAAACGAGACATTAACACTTTTTCGTTTGCGAAGCCAGGCTTCGGGCTAGATTAACGTGAATTATTGCTTCTACAGCAAGAGTGTGAAAGAGTGTGTAACACCGAACCGACCAGCAGTCGAATACTTCACGGACGAGGACGAACTTGCACTTGAGACCGGTTCAGTTTTAAGGAAAAGGTCTAGCAAGAAGCGTAAGGCGAATTCCTCTCCCGAAGTAATACAAAAGAAGATAAGCCCTCTGGCTCAAACAAGGCTAAACCAGGAGCGAAAATTCGACCTGGTTAAGCCTTGTTTGAGCCACCTCCCGCAATAAACATAGTCTGGATAGCAGACTTCGGGAGATTGCGCAACCTTCTTGCAAACACGGTGAGAACAGAAAACTATAAGCTTACTTCGCACCGAAATAACGTGTGGAAAGTAAATGTTGACAACGCCGACTCCTATCGCGCGCTGTCTCTCAGACTGAATGCGAGAAAGACATGTTTAAAATATAGAAAAACTATCTTGAAGGAAGACTCTTTCGTGTTAGGTGTAGTAGTAAATACTCGAGTTTCAAGCAAATTCGGACTGGCGTACCCCAGCAAAGCGTCCTCGGTCCGACCCTGTTCCTGCTCTACACAAGAGACATACCTCTAGATGACGAGACAGTCGTGGCCACGTTTGCGGACGATACGGCCATCCTGGCAACAGGTGAATCAGTCGGGTCATCAATGAGAAACCTCCAACGAGCATTGGACAGAATTTGTGTCTGGACGAAGACTTGGCGAATCGCTCTTAACGAAAACAAGTCTACGCATGTGAATTTCACTTACAGAAGGGTTAACAATTTATCTTTGTTCATAAATTCTGCACAAATACCTTATGCAAATGTAGCGAAATATCTAGGGATGACACTGAACGCTAAACTAAGGTGGAAACCACACGTAAAGAAGAAGCGTGACGAGCTCGAGATTAGGCTCAGGGAAATGTATTGGCTTATCGGAAGATTTTCGAAATTAAGCATATATAACAAACTGCTCTTGTATAGACAGGTGTTAAAGCCGTCCTGGACATACGGTATACAACTTTGGGGTTGTACCAAGCCGAGCAACATGTCCATGATGCAGACTTTCCAAAACAAGACACTAAGGGCAATTGTGAATGCGAATGCTCCATGGTATATTAGGAATAGTGATATTCACAGAGATTTAGGAATAGCTACCGTGACCGAAGAAGTAACAAACTTTGCACGAAAGCTAAATGCTCGCCTTCATTTTCATTGCAACAATGAAATGATCCGTACTCTTAACGAGACTCTTAACGATGTAAACAACGAGCGACGACTACAAAGAACAAGACCCTTCGATCTAGCGACGTAGGGTGAAGCCGCACGAATGAACGGCTTTAGTAGGTGCATTTACTGGATAGCAACCTACCCAATGCGATAAACACTACGGAAGCGTAAACTACTTGTAAAGTTAACTTAGTTGTAGTCAAAAAATATTATGAGAGAGCGAAAACTTACTACTATGAAGTGCGTTCTGGCAGTTTCATAGTGTCTCTCATCAATGGGTGGTTTTTTAGCACGTGGAAATCGGACATAACCAATATCGGCTACTTCGGTATTATATACCTGCTATAGTGGGCGCATTAGTATCTTTGAAAGATTTTGGAGTTTAAGCCTCCGTCAAAAAAAAAGTTGCTTCTTATCGCTGAACATCGCGCGCCACATTAAGTTTCGACAAGAAACTTCTACTTACGAGTCGGTAGCTATCGATCACCAAGAGGAAAATTTGCGCCTGAGCAACTGCCTTTGCCCGCTCATTGAAAAGACATGGCAGCGACGAAACGCATTTTAATTGTTCTTCACGAACAAAATGTTTTGGAGTGAAAAAAATTCTCACTAAAAATCAAAAATTTCATGTACATTATTTGCATTGGAGGTGCTCTTAGAACAGCACCAACAACTGATCTAGACACTATGATTACCTCTTTCCTGTTTACATCTTAGGTAAGTAAATGGCAACAAAAGCAGTTCTAAGGCTTAGGAAAACCCTGCGATTCGCACGTGAGAATATGTACCAAGCATCCTAAACGGCCACGTCACATAGCTAGACTTCAATGTCAAATTCAATGATAGACTTCAATGCTAGACTCCGATTTCATAGCTAGACTTCAATGTCAAGACCAATTCTCCTAACAGAAAAGCCTGGTAGTCGGGTGAAGTCTTAAAAACAATCTGCCATAGAAATTCACATAAACGAATTCAAAACAGCATAATGGAACGGGGGGAGGAGTCTTTTCTAGTACTCGTGACATTATGCATCTCTAAACGATCAGAAATCACAGTTGATTGAGAATCTGCGCCTTGGATTGCAATTTTAATAGACTGCAGTGCTTTTTTTTTATATGTAGACATGCAAACTGCAATAAAGGCTTTTGAATACCCACCGACACATTCCAAGTAGGTAGGTACAGCAATGCTACGAATACCTCAACTAGATTGCTGTCAGATGTGACATATTCTTGCTCTAGTTTCCAGGCGTAAGGGATATTCAAGATAGCTGCAATACAGAGCTGGATAGAGAAGGTACTTAAGCGCATCCGACTAATGCAACGGAACCGGCAGCACTCATCGATAAAGTTTCACCAGGTGACACAACATCAGCCCATATGTGTCTCTGCCAAACAAACTTGATCAGTGCTCTAATGTAATGGCGTATTCTTTTGAACACCGAACTGCCACACCGAGCTGTCAAATAATACTTCGAGTTCCCGACAAGTCCAGCGTGGTGTTTGAATGAAAATTGAGCCGAAACGTCACTTCACATACACAATCAAAGCTGCACCCAGCCTCCACCGTCAAATACGACGGTGGCGAAAATTCGAGTTCGGTGTCGACACCGAACTAATGCGGAGTTCAAAAGAACATTTACCTACATGAACACGGTTCCGTTCAGGTGTACGAGAAAAGAACAGTTTTTTCCTGTATTCCACACCAGTAGTTGAAGTCGGGATGCTCCGCGTATGAGCTGACATCATTTTTGTATGTTAGTAGTCCCTGACGTATGGCACGAGGTGGTAGTGGTGCCATTGTAGTCTTGTGGTTGGGGTGGTCTTGGAAGTGGCACGCTAGGAGAAACTGTTTAGAGAGCATGGTGTTGTGGTCTCTTACTGGCAGCAGCTCGTCTCGGTGTGGAGGTGATCTTGATGGGACATCAGGTGACATCCAGTGATAGTCCTCATTGCTGCATTTTGGCAGGACTGAGATGCCGCCAGTTTGTGTCGCTAAGTTGTGCCGTCCAGATTGGAGCGGCATAGTTTAGCACGGAGCGTCCAATGGCCTTGTAGGTTGCGAGTAGGGTCTCTTTCTCCATCCCCCAGGAGCTACCAGCTATGGATTTGAGAATATTGTTCCGGGTTCTGAGGCGGTTCCTGACGTTCGCTGCATGGGTGGAAAAAGTCAGCATGCTGTCAAAGGTGACGCCAAGAAGTTTCGGACGATTTGTGGTAGGGATGCGACGACCTGTGATGTTGATATCCAGAGCTAGCTTAACTTCCCTTGTCCAGGTTGTAAAAAGGGTAGCTGATGATTTATCGGCCGACAGTTGAAGGTTGCGGTCAGTGAAAAATTTTTCCAGAGCCGGGAGATAGTGGTTCAACTCTGTGCATAGTCTGGATACGTTGGGACCAGTGGTGAGAATGGTGCAGTCGTCCGCATATGTAACAATATTTACTCCTTGTTTGACCCTTCTGTGCTGTGATTTGACGTTGCGAAACTCGACGAACGATTGGCGGCCGTTAAGGTAGTCGGCTATCCAACGCTTGTGCGTGTTGGGCAGAGAGCACTCCAGGATGTCGTGACGGAGCGTGGCGTGATCAACGGTGTCAAACGCTTTGGAGAGATCCAAGGCAACAGCGACAGTCCTGTGGCAAGGTTGTCTTTGGTTGAGTCCGTTAGCAATTTGCGATGTGATCTCATTAAGAGCTGTGGTGGGGCTATGCATTTTACGGAAGCCATGTTGGTGTGGCGCAAGCGTCAGATGGTCGGTGAGGTCGGGTAGGAGTAATGCTTCGAGAACCTTGGCAACCGGGGAGAGTAATGAGATGGGCCGGAAGGATTTGCCTTGATCAGATGGTTTTCCCGGCTCGTTTAGTGGGATAATCCGAGCGACCTTCCAGATTCCGGGGATCTGCAGCGAGTTAAACGAGAGCGTGAGGACAGATGTGAGGAAATCCAGACCTGTTTTGCCAAGCTTTTTGAGCATCAGCATTGAGATCCCGTCAGGACCAAGCGCTTTGGAGGGATTAGCCTTTGCTATGGCAGCCGCAACTTGTTCCGATGTAAAGCTGTGGGAAACATCGTTTGTTGAGAGGTGGTGCAGTTTTCTTACTGTAATTCTTTTGCGGCGGCTGATTGACCTTCAAGAAGGTAATGAGTTGCTCGCATCTAACAGCGCAAACTGACTAGATACAAGCAAAAATACATCAACTAAATATGTATGTATGCATACCTACATGTAGTTAAGTTTCTTTCTAAACAACCCATCAAAATGCAGCTTGAAGCCTATGCAATGGTCCAATCAAATTTGGGAATGAGACTAGTTTTACTTCGCAATGAAATCCTAAACTAAAATATGTGCCCATCATCGACCAACCCCTTTTTTAAGCAAGTCATCGATTCACTTAAACGACGAATTCATCAAAGGTGATTGCACCTTATGCAAAAATAGAAGACAAATTTCCATCTCCAAGCACTGTGGCCATGGTACAGTGCTAAACAGATCACGAGAGCCGTTGCCCCCTGACCTTGATTCGATGTCGTGTACGGAAGAAACGGAACGAAACGACGCAGGTAAATATTTATCTTGAAGTTCGTTTGCATGTGACCATTGACCAGGCAACAATCTAGTGGTTTGGTTATCGCTCGTTTAAGGAAATCAATTATTCCCGAAAGCAGCGGATAATGCAGATAACAAGCAGGTAGAGCAGCACAACATGAAAACCCATCAGACTATACAAAGAAGCGAAGGCCACCGTGTGTAGCTGTTATTCGTGTTTTTTTTTTTTTTGTAGTCAGTGGCAATAAACTTTTTGAATGTCAATCCCCGAAAAGCAGTGCGGGGTGGAAAAATACCTGCCAGCAAAGTCACATGTAGTTACCATCTACGAGTATTGATTTTCCCAGAAGGGTCGTTCTTACAACATGTTTCACCCCTTGTATCAGAGAGCAAGCTGAAGCTAGTGTGGAAAAAATCAATATTTTCGTGTAGAGTAGTGCACCAGCAGCAGTGCACCTCGCACACATACACAGGGAGAAAAGGGTTTTGTTTTTTTTTGCACTTTTTTTTTGTTATTTGAGACTCACCTGAGTTGTAATAATCATCGTACTCGCAATCATTATCCGAGTAATCCATATCCGAGTCTGCTGACATTTTGGCTTTTCAATTTGTTTGCTCGGCTGGTGCTAACAATGGATTTTTCATGAAAATTCATCAAATGGTGGAGCTACTGGGGAACACGACTCATTTAATGCACTACTTGTAGTCGGGGTTGGGTTGGCACAAGCACAGACTTGGTTCTTTCTAGATCTTGCGGATCGCACGAACGCGGAATCACTATGCGCGGGGGTCGAATTGAATGTTTATCGATGAAATTAACGCGATGGATTATTTTTAGTAATTTCAACAGCACGCACAAAAGAAAAATTAACAAGAGAGTGAAGAGGAAAAAAAACCTGCATTCGATCGCGAAGGAGAGTTTTTTGTTGTATTCGTTGAATTTGTTTGACAGTGCAACGTGAAGTTGGCTGCGGTTGTCAATGTTATAGTGCTCATCTGTGTGGAAAAAAAACCCTCAAATATATTTTTGTCATTTTATTTTCCCTGGTGAAAAAGGGCACCAGGCGCATTAACCAGTTTTACGTTGCTTGTGACAACGCGGCTCAATACTATGTCTTCACCGATAATTTAAAGAAGATTAACGGGCGACGATTAAAAAATAAATCCCAAAGTGGCTCCATCGGACAAATATAGGATTAATTTGACACAAAAACTCTGTTTCTGTCATTTTGGCTCCCAAAAGAGAGTGGCGATGTCATTTCCAAGGAGCGAAAACGATTTCCCCAGTAAAAGCCACAATAGAAAACGTACTTGTGGCAGATTTTTCGACAGTTTCAGTTTCCTTTTTTGATTCCCAAACTGTTACAAATGGTGAATGGGATTGATGAAAGGATTTATTTTTAATCGCTTGCCGAGAGGATTTAAATTTGTATGGTAAATTGCGTGTCTATCTCGAACAAATCTCGAATGCAAATATTTTATTTTGAGATTTTTTTTTTGAAAATTTTAGAGTTACAAAGTACCAAAGGGTTGGTAAAAATGTGAGGTAGGGTGGTAGCAGCATGCCCTTACCCCCTTCATATATATTTCACTCCTTGGCCATAAGGCGTGTCCTACACCACCAACATAACATAGAAAGTGTCGTGTGCTGTCTCGAAAAATACTAATTCGATATTTTCGTCGTTCGAGATTCTAGTTTTCGAGAGTTTTGTACATCTAGTTTTTTTGTACGAGATTTTTTTTTCTAAATTTTTGATATTCGAGGTTTTGATTTTCGACATTATGGTTTTCTTAGCCGCGTTGGGAACAGAAACAGAATCTCATACATAAGCAACTGAAACCTAATTTCGCTGAATGCTTTTTGCGTTGTAATGTATGAAATTCTGTTTCTGTTCCTGTTTCTGTTCCTTGTGGCTACGCCGCTTTATTATATTTTCTTATCATTAAATGAGCTTTTTTTGACCTATCGTATTGCATGAGTCGATAAGTGGAATATAAACTTATCCAGCCCTAAACAAGATCCCAACCAGAACTTAAACGAATAATTTGAAACAGACAAGTTTCAGACAGACGCGTTTTTGGGTATTTTACTCAACATTTTGTTTGACATTTTTGTTTAAATAAAGTTTAAAAAACGAACAAAAAACATTAAAATTAAATTGAATAATTGCAGGTGTCAAGCATGCAAGTTGTGGGCAAATTTGAAATTTAAGAAACAAGGGTGGTTAATATCTTCGCAGATTTTTTAAAATTTATTTCAATATGTATTTACATAAATAATATTGAAAATTACAAAATGAAAAAAAAAAACAATTTATCAGTCATATATCCACTAATAAATTTTAGGGTGTTCGATTTTCACTACACGAGTCCACAAAACTATCTGAATTGATCGAAAATCTGACTTCTTCAGTTATTTTCAAGTTGACTTCCCTATTTTTCTTGTGGATATAAAGCGCATTAGCACTAGAAATGTTCCTTTATTCTAATAACGTATAAGAGCTTATATATAGAGCTATATCCCATTTCCCGTGGATATGGGCAAATAAGAACTAAAATTAGTTGAAACTGCCCTATATTCATTGCCCACATCGCGCCATGGTACTTAAGCATTAAGGGCGTATTCACGAAGCAATCGTCGATTAATATAAATCTTTATTAAATCCTCTACAAATCACGCGGTTTACCATACAAATTTAAATCATATCGGATTAAAAATAAATCCTCTCATAAATCTCATTCACTATATTCACAAACCTATTTTCTGCACCTTTGTAACAGTTTGAGAATAAAAAAAGGAAACTTAAACTGTCCCTGTACGAAAAATCTGTCACAAGTACGTTTTCTATTGTGACTTTTACTGAGGAAATAGCTTTGGCTCCTTAGAAATGACATTGCCACTGTCCTTTGAGAGCCAAAATGACAGGAACAGAGTTCTCGTGTCAAATTAATCTTATTTTTGTCCGATGGAGCCACTTTGGGGTTTATTTTAATCGTCTCCCGCTAATCTCCTTTTAATTATCGGTGGAGACATAGTATTAAGTTGAGAGCTGTACTATGTTTGAAAATTCGAAATTATATTGCGGGTTGTGCAGAATGGTTAATGCTGATGTAGATGGACCTGTCAAAAAACCATGTGACAGAATGGTCCGTTGATGTTTTTTTTGGTTTGGCTTTGATGCTTTTCTTTTGTTTTAAGTAGACTGAAATACGAGCAACAAGTTATTTGAATTTTTGTTTTTCAATTCAAGAAAAAGTAAAAAAAAAGTAGGGGGCGGGGAGAGTTGTAGCCAAATTATATTGTGTGTGGTGTGTTATGCCAAATTATTTCAAACGTGCAGCATCCGTATCAACAAATATGTCAGTGAGTCACATGTTCGGACCAATCAACCATTCAACTCAGCCCTCTAAATCGACTCTTCATTTAAGTGCCCTTCATGCAGGAAATAATTTGTGAGCTTAAAAATAAATTGATATACAAAGGACAAAAGGGAAAACTTTCAAACACGAAAAACGAGCAAATTTTAAACATTTTATTGAAGCACTAAACTTTTTTGAGATGTACAAAACAAATTTACAACTAATTTCCCGAAAAATTAAGCCAAATTTACTAGAACATTCAAAACTTTTTAATTTTTTTTTACATTTGGCAACAGATATGTTTGAAAAAGAGTTCGGAAACTAATCTTTCGCATATCCGAATTTATCATAGACAGCAACCTATTAGTGTTTGGTGAATACACAGCAAAAATTTAAAACAAAGAGCTACTTAAATTTAAAATCGATTTAAGATTGCTTCGTAACCAATACCACCCTAAGGGTAAGGGCCCAACCATAATAGACTTTGATGAGCTTAAGTCGGCTTTCCGAATTGTCCCATTACACGCGATTCGTATGCCACGAACATAATAGCCTTGGGCTGGGTTTCGTAAAGTTTTCGTAAACTTGTGTTGGCTTAAGAAGTTTTGTTTTTGCTTGTCATTAGTTCACTCATTGTCATATTTGATCCCATATTTATTTCTAAGCGTGCTTTAAAAAATCTGTGAAAAAAGGGAATATACCGAGAATTGTACGCTGACCTCAAAAGTTTAAACGTATTTTAGGTCTGACAATCGGTTTCGCAGACATTAACATCCAAAGTTGAAGAAAAAGTGACATAATTTTCAAATTTGATTTTGATTTTTCAAGGCAATGTGATACTCGAGACGTTCACAGTAAAATCTCATAAGATTTTCAAATCCTTTGCTTAAGCCTATTATGGGCAACACAATCTTTTAGCTGAACTTGAGTGGTATTTTCGTTGTTTTTCGACATAAGATTAATCCCGCTCAAGTCTATTTTGTTTGGGCCTTTAGTTATTCAAACTTTTCTACAAAAACTGACTCACCTATTACAGGCACTTATAAATCGAGAAAGCAGCTTCCTTAACTCAACTGCACACTTATGACTTCGTGAATGTTCAAGGACGGACGATAGATCATTGATATACAGAGAGAAGAATAACGAACCGAGAATAGATCCCTGCGATACACCCTTAAGTAGTGACAAGAAGTCAGACATATTACCATTAAGAAACAAATAACTGCATTCTGCAACTAAGATACGACGACACTAACAATTCGGCTGATGAAGAAAACTGAAATTGCTTTGCTAGCTTTCTCAGCAGAATTGTGTGGTTAACATTATCGAGCCATTATTATCCTTTGACTTTGCGGTAGGGGTTTGGCTTTGAAATGGCATTTCCTATAAAATATATTTTGAGCGCTTATTTTGGTATTTTGTGTACCACTACTTAAAATAGCTATTCTCAGGGCGAATACATTACAAATTTTGATTTTTTTCTCAGCTATTGAGCTGTCAGACGAAGCAAATATTTGAACTAGAGCTTTGGTCTGGAGTCACGTTACACAACATTAAGTTTTCTATTTACCATTGAAAAACAAGACGGTGAAGCTGAAGCTATATCTTAAAACATGGAAATCGTAAGGTTTTTCTGTGAATCCCGCCTTATGGTTTACATTTAGAGGAGTTTTTTTTTCTAATCCAAGGGAAATTTTCCCTTTGGTCCGTGAACACTTCCACACACGAATTACCTCTTTGACATTTCACACGTCAATGGTAGAAAAAGAAAACAAAAATCAAGAAATGTCCGCGAGTGGAAGTTCGTTTGCTTTTAAAAAGCGGAATATTAAAAAACAACAGAACCGCAGAAAACGCGATTCAAGTTCGGATTCAGGTAAGCTTACTGAGCAATATAGTTAATGGCACTTCAACGTATTCCTCCTCAGACAGCGACAGCGGAGGAGAAAAATCGGCAGTAGTTCGCACAGAAAATCGACGCAAGCGAGCGAATCCCAATTTCCAAAGTACCAAGCTTCTTGGAGCGAAGCGCGAACGACAAGCAGCACAGTCATCGTCAAACGAAAGCGAGGAAGACAATAATGTGGTTGTCACTTACAAATCGAATAAAAGCGCCATGCCACAAGGACCGTCCGATCAAGGTGCCACCGCGATAAATGAATTCGAAACAGAGCTGGACCGTGATGCCCAGGCCATTCACGCAAAGGCAATCAAAATCAACGAAGAACTGGAAGGCAAGGAGGACGATAAGATCTATCGCGGCATCAATAACTATGCACAGTACTACAAGAAGAAGGACACTGCGATGGGCAATGCCAGTTCGGGCATGGTACGCAAAGGACCGATGAGAGCTCCGGCTCATTTGCGCGCAACAGTTCGTTGGGACTACCAACCGGATATTTGCAAGGACTACAAGGAAACTGGATTTTGTGGCTTCGGAGACAGCTGCAAGTTCTTGCATGACCGCAGTGACTACAAGGCTGGATGGCAGCTGGAATTAGATCATGCGACTGAACAGCGTGGCGAATGTGAGTCCGACGGAGACGACACAAAGTACGAGATTCACTCGGACGACGAGGCGCTGCCATTTAAGTGTTTTATTTGCCGCGACAGTTTTACTAATCCAGTGATGACCAAGTAAGATGAAATGGGAGTGTTGTTGGGTCGGTAATGTTAACGTTTTTTTTTTTTATCTGTTTCAGATGCAAGCACTATTTTTGCGAGAAGTGTGCGCTAGAGAACTTCAAGAAGTCATCACGGTGTTTCGTGTGCTCCATTCAGACCAATGGAATTTTTAACCCTGCCAAGGAACTTATTGCTCGGTTGAAAAACAGACCCGAACAGGATGTTGCCGCGTCTGATAGTGATTAATCTTGGCCTCCAATCAATTCAAATAAATAAAAGCTTAAAAGACAGAACGTTTTCAATCGTTTGCAAAGTTGAACTCAGAAGTGAATCCTGCAGTTTTTGATTCCACCGCTGGTTTACCTGAAGTCGCTGTAGTAGAAAAGTAAACGTCAGTTTCGTTTTTTGGCAGCAAGTTGCTTTGCCGATTTTAAAGCGCATTTCTGTGCCATAATTATGTGAAACTTGTGACAAAACTTCAGCAAAAACTCTAAAAGTTCAAGTTTAGCACTTACATTCAATAAAGGTAAGAGAAAATACAACTTTTATCGCAAATGAATAGTTTTTTGTTTACTTCACCCCATGTTTTTGCTTTGGGCTCGTACTTTCACTATCAAATCAAGTGATGCCAAATCTTTGTTTTTTCTTTTAGTCAATTTGCAGCACATTTCAAAAAAAGATTGAATTTTTTTGGCATTAATTTATGCTTGTCTAATAACGTAATAAAATTTAAGGGCAAGCAAAATGGAGGAGCCGTGTAACAAAAAGCAACGAATTGAAACTGGTTTTCAAATAGAAACAATTTTACCCAACGAATTGTGCAATCCTATACCACTTGAGAGAGTGGTGGTAAGCAGGATTGAAAATAAAAAAGCTATCTCTTCTGTCATCCTTGAGCTGAGTCGCATGCTTCCGCTTACCACTTTGCAACATCTGAAGAGAGTGCGGCACAATGAAATCATTCTTTGTAAAGCATCTGATATTGCAAACGCAGATAGTCTCACATTGGTTTCAGAGGATGACTATTCTACTGTCAGAGAGCACCTCGAAACACATGGGATTTCTGAAGAAACAGCAACATTGTTGTGTGAAAACCTTTCAACGGTTGATGTAGCTTCAATACCGGTAACACTGCGCTGGCAATATGATGCGGTAAATCCCATATGGCCGTGTAAATTTCATCCAAACCGCTATCTAGAATCGCTTTACAGCGGGACAAACTTTTCAAAGAAAGAAAAAGCATTCCACTGTCGGATCGCTTCAATAGTAAGAAAGATATCTGAACTGGAGGGCTCAAATATTGGTATATGCGTCGACCCAAGAACAAATTCAGTAGTAGCCATTTCCACGGGAAAAACGAAAGAAAATCCTGTTATGCATTGTCCTATGGTGCTGTTAGACTTTGTTGCTCGAAGCCAAAATGGAGGCGCTTGGAATTTTCAAAATGAGGTTTTCTACGAAAGTAACGACATGAAGTTAAATTATCGTGGAGTTACTCAACGGTTTTATAACACCATTATAGAAACCCTCAAAGAGGAAGTCTGCTTTGGAGCGGAAAGCATCGATTTTAGAGAAAGCCGAAAAGTAACCCAAGACGAAACTGTGAATTATAACAATTTAGTGAAATACGGTCCATATCTTTGCACGGGATACGATGTCTATTTAACGGCGGAGCCTTGCCTTATGTGTGCTATGGCCCTATTGCATAGCCGTACTCGAAAGATATTTTATTTACAGACGTCAGAAAATGGAGCCCTACAAACTAAACTGAAACTGCATGCCATTAAGGAGCTTAACCACCACTTTGAGGTTTTCCAATGTTCCAGTGAAGGAAGCGATAGCTTAAGCAAAAAGTGTTCTTGAGTAAATAAAAATGTTGAATCCAACTTTGTTGTTTTATTTGTCTTCAAAAGTTGTCGGGACAAAATGAATCGTCAAAAGATGTCACAATCAACTGAAGTGGACGCATACTTTCCAGCACAGAGTAAAGTCGCGGTGTCACAAGGAACAGGAACAGAAACAGAAACAGAATTTCATACATTAGCAACGCAAAAAGCATTCAGCGAATTTAGGTTTCAGTTGCTTATGTATGGGATTCTGTTTCTGTTGCTGTTTTACGTTGCTTGTGACAACGCGGCTTTAATCTAGAGAAAAACTTGTTTCAGGATTTATCTACAAAACATATTTTCGGTGCTATCCAATTATGTAATTTCTCATAAAGAAAAAAACCGACATGGAAGTTTGAGCTATTCTCCAGACTCTGTTTGAGAGTAATTCTTCGAAGGAGCATGCGACGCAACTGTCATTTCTGATAAAAAAAAACATTTTAACTCATGTGTCTACAAAAAACTCGTTTCTGGGGTAACCTTCAATGTAATACTAAATCTCCCCGGCCATAAAACTGCGATTAGCAGGAGACGATTTAGAATAAATCCCGAAGGGGCTCCACCGGACGAACATATTAACGGATAATTTTGACACGAGCACTCTTTGTCTATTATTTAAGCTCTCACAAGAAAATAAGGATGACATTTCCCAAAAGCGAAAAAAGATTTCCGTTGTAAAAGCTCCAAGTCACCTGCTTTCGAATTACCAGCCCTAAACAGCATCAGGCGTAGTACCTACCCTCGGCAGTTACTTATTCAACGAGCTCGAAGATCTAAATAATGTAGACCTAAAGGACCTCCTTGGATTTGAATAGAAATCCGGATGGGAGCAAGAGAGCGGAACTTTGTTCTTCTAACAGCGGTTTATTTCTGTTTTCGTTCCAGGTATTAAGAAGGTTCCCAATGGACACAAAGGACCCAACTGCTGGTCTAAGTGAGCCGTGACTATTGTCAAAAGGGCATCCATCAACCTAACCTAACCTAACCTAAAAGCTCCAATAGAAAGCGTTTTGTAAGAGATCTGTCATACGTGGACAGTTTCAGTTTCCTTTTTCGATTCTTAATTATTACAAAGGTGTGCGAAAATATTTGAAAGTGGAATTCAAGAGGTTTGTGAATAGGGTGAATGAGATTTATTAGCGGATTTATTGTTAACCGCTTGCCGAGAGGATTTGAATTTGCATGGGTTATCTCGAGATTTAAGGGAAATTAGTTGCGAATTCATGGATTCGTTTCCGATGGAGACACTAATTAAACCTCGAAAATTCGAATAACTTCTCACTTCTAATGCATATGCGCAAACTGTGCACTCGCAAATTTTGGTGCGATCATTGTATATCAAAAACTCGATGCAACCCTGAAAATTCATTGGACTGTGAAAATGTCAAATCCCACTGCCCAGCTGGCGAAAAACTAGATCGTAGAACTTGTAAAGCTGCATTCACAAACAAGTTTTGGCTTCGATCTGACGAGTTTAGCTATACGGTTTCTATATTTCCTAACACAATGTAGCTTTGTCTTCAATGTTCCGTTTGGAAGTCGTAAGAAGAAAACGCAATACGAACTCCAAAATAATTATTTTAGTTCTTTGATTGGCATCCTGAATCGGAACGTTCCTTAGGGCCAACCAACTGAGGGCCAACGAGGTCACAAGTGCGACACAAAAAGCCCTCTCACCGTAAATCGAGGTGACACCAGTAAACTTGTTATAAAACCACAAGAATTATTACTTTACTAAACAATGGTGTTTGTATAGTTTCAAAAGCCATAACTGCGCAACCGATTTATGATTCACGCACGAATACCTTAAAAGAGTTTTCATTTTATTTATTGAACAACCGAATCGTAATCGAAGCATCTCGAGCATGATGTCGATTTTATAGACAATAAAGTAAACCTTTTCTTGGATTCAAACTTTTTTCATTTTTAAAATTTAAACTAAACCTAAGCAAAGCTTAAACCAATAACATTGTAAAGCCATTGCAATTAATCCTAATTTAATTAACACCAAATCGATCGTGAACGTTAGCAAAACGTCACAAATTGATGTTAATTGTCGCCTAGACTTGTCGCACCTAACGTCATAAAGTCAGGTATACAATTTTAATGTTTGCGGCTGTAGGTAATACAGCATTGGTTTGGTACCTACTCCATGATTCTAAACAAAAGCTTTAAATTAATTTATTGTCTACACAAGCAACACTTCGTATAAACATGATAAGAATTAGATCGACTAGATCGTGATAGATATGAGCAAAAACTAAATTGATTTTAGCTTAAGTCATAAAAAGAAACGAATATTCGGGAATTCGCACTAACAGAAAAATTAATTATGCAAATAAGGCTTTAACAGTATGACAGTAGAACTATATAATTGTTTATTGAATGTCATGGTTTTCAATTTAGAATAGTTATCTTGAGGAAATTTAAGCTTTCCGAGAAGGGATTTTAAGGCTCTAATAAAATACTAGAGTGGAGAGCAGACAGAGAAAATCACGTATGTTTATACCCATTCTAAGACAGTATTAAGTTTATAATATGGTTTATACCATTGTGTAATGACAGTGGTAGATCCCGGACTTATTATCGAGACCGAGTAGAATAAGACGGACATTGTGTGTCGCATTTTTTTAGGGCTTACATTTTAAGTTATGCCAAGATCATATCTGAAATTTTTAGGTTCCGAAGCAGTACACGGGTGAAATTTTATTTCAAATCTGCAATTATGATTGAATCTAGTTATTTTAATATAGTTTAGGCATAATGGGTAGGACATTGTACTATTGTTTTCTGAAAAATTGTGCCTCTGGTGTAGGTGTAAGCTTGTGAGTTCTGCACAATGGTCTCGACCAACATCTTTAAACCTACCTGAGAACGCATCACTTTGACAAAACTCTTTTTTGACATTAAATCGAGTGAGCATTCTTTTTCGGGGACTGCTTTTACGCAGGTCAATAACGGGTGATTTTTTAAGAGGTTGAGAACTTTTAAAAAAAAAAAACACAAAAAATTCAAAAAAATTAATGAAATATTTATTTGAATCGATAGTTTGAACCTTGCAATTTAATGTTTAAAGATAATTTCATGCAAATGTTGACCGCGGCTGCGTCTCAGGTAGCCCATCCGCTCCATCCGAGTCCAATTTTGGCATACTCTTTCACACATATCGGCCGGTATCTCACGTATGAATACTGCTGGGAATGGCGCCGAATCGACATTTCGCGGTCTTCTGTCACACTAGCTGATACGGCCGCAATATTTTCTTCACTACGCACAGTACGTAAACGTGTTGGTGGTTTAATGTCCAACAAAGTAAATTTGGTGCGAAATTTGGTCACAATCTTCCGAATAGACTGCTCAGAAGGTCGAGAATGCCGACCATAAAATGGAAGCAGCGCGCGATGAACATTTCGAACCGAGCACGAATTTTGATAGTAAAATTCAATAATTTGCAAGCGTTGTTCATTTGTAAGACGATCCATGGGTAAATTGCAAACCAAACTGAAGCTGTTTGACAGTGACACAAGGTACTAAACACACGTCAGCTGTCAAAACCAGTGTTGCCAAAACCAAACCAGCTTAAAAATCACCCTATATAATGTTATTACTTGACAGGGGTCAACACGTCATAACGCAACCTTAAAATTGACGTAAGATTATTTAAAATCTTAAGGTTTCCTATTGGCGTTTTTCATTGAAACTCGAAAAAAAATGCTCTCAAAATTGAGAACTGATCCTTTCAACACATGTTTCCCCGTCCGGTGATAAAAAAAATCAGACACATGGGCTGGCAACCAACAAACACGTCCGCACATAAAATTGAAACAAATAAAAGTGCTTCGATTTGCCATTTGACAGAAGAGATGTTTGCATGTGTAAAGCCTTCAGCCCAATGCAATGAATCCGTTGCATCCGTCACGTTGAAGTACACAACTGACAACTGAGTTAAATATACACGTTCTTATGGGAAGCGGTCCATAGAAGAACTTCGTGACGTACGTCGTTTCCAATAAGAACGTGTGTATTTCACTGAGTTGTCAGTTGTGTCGACGTAACGGAGGCAACGGATTCATTGGGCTGAAGGCATAAGTGAGTGCAGATCAAATCTCCCAAAATCGGGGGAGCGCATCTTACGTGTTGTGAACAAAATATTTAAGCTTTTGCGAATTTTTCAGGCCCAAAATCCACACTCTCTAATCTGGTTGTTGGTAAGTGGTTAAATTCAGGGCTGCTCAGACTTATGATACCGGCGCGGTGATCGATTCTGAAATATTGAGTCAATTATTCTAAAAATCTCGCTCCCTGCATTTATCGACTCGATAAGCTACAGCGATCGACCAGTCGATCGCATCGCGATCCACGGTTTAAGTATCCCTCGTTTAAGGCATTCACACAGTATGACAGAGAAGGTATTATAAATACTTTACGCTAAGGAGACTCATGGCCTTTTCGGTTGGTCGTCCGGGAGCGTCCGGGAGACTTCTGGACTCTCCTGAAACTGTTTTCTTGGACTCGTTTGACAGTTCCTCTTCTGGATTGAAGAGAAATTTGCTTCTGGTTTTGAATCCAGAATCAAAACCAGAATCACGCACACAATCATAAATGTGTCAATGTCAAGTTGGATAAATGTCATTTGTCTCCTGAAGCATAGCTTGTGCTTCACATATACAACGCTAGACAAACTTCAAAATCAATAAAAACGTGTTTGGCTGTTCGGAGAGAAGCCCCATTCCGGGAGAAGAACGCCCTGATCCGGGATCGCCAACCGAAAAGGCCATTATTCTTCTGAAGTTGGCGCAGGCAAGGTGTCTTATTCTTGTGGACATTGTTATCGATTTTTTTTTCTTTTTTTTTTTTAAGTGCAAAGCATTTGACATGTGACAGCTTGAAAATTAGATTGGAATCATTCCCTTATTCCAGTTCACAAATTTTCGTATTCAATGCCTTGAGTAATGATTGTCAACGTCGGAATCACATCAGATAAGATGCAAATATTCCTAATTACTTCAGGTCTTAAAAGTGTCGATCAATTAAGCAAAGAACAAAATAATAATAACAAAAAGGTAGCATCGTGCTTATCAAAGCTTCAAGTCGAGTTGTGCAATGAGATACAAATCTTAAAAATAAAAAAACTCAAAACGGTAAGTGGGTAGAAAATAATAATTGTTTGCATACACGTTTGCTTAAGTAAATTTGTTGTATAAAATGTTTTTCACATTTCCATTTTATTGGATGTTTTCACATCTAGTTGCGAATAGGCTAGGTACGAGGTGATAATAGTTATTTCAAACATTCTTAATTTTCGTAACGAAATTGAAGTCTAGTTTGTCATTTGTGCATCGTTATTATTTTGTTTTAATTTTTTTTTTTTATAAATTTGTTGTGAAAAATTAACATTGCACTATTGGTAACCATTGCAGGTAATTAGCATTTAATATGCATTCAACTAGAATGACTGGTAGGTGGGTTTATTTTAAACTGCGCACACGAAAATGATTTATACATTTTTAATTGAGTGCAGTAACATTTAATGTATGCATGCCTGAGCTTAGTATTTAATTGAAGCTTGGTCAGTTTAGTTCCAAGCGCTCTACATGGAGTTCGATCCGACAAGTTCTGACACTTCTCAGATTCCACCCTGAAACTGGTTTGAACTGTCAATGACGGATTGCCTGAGTTAATGCCTCAAAAAGTTATCAATTCTTTTAATTTTAAAAGGTGAAAAATTAAAAAAATTTACAATTCTACAAACAACATAATAATGGTTAGTCCTAATGATCATTTCGAACGATGCCAGATGAACATCGTCAGGAAAATTTATATTATAACGATACTAACATTAAGTTTCAACTTTTCCTACAGTTTCCTACAAGAGAAAAAGTATTTAAAAAACAAATTACAAACTAAATTTAAATTTTGTTCAAAAATGAGTAACAGTTGACAGTTCACAATAGGTACCCAAGGTCGCAGTAGGTACCTATGTACTCTTCCCATCATATACAGTTAATTTCAGTGGAACATAAAAACTAAAAATTTTTAGCTAGTTTTAAGGCTTCATACGATGAAAGCCTTAGTGCGCCGTAAGGCACCACATTTAACGCACTTTTTTGTAGAGTTCTACATTCGACGAAGCAAAGACAAAAACCCATACCCTGCACTGTATTCGAACACAGCACTGCATTACACAGTGTACTGTGACGTAGATACTGTTGCAGTACTGAAGTTACTTACTTATGTACTTGTTTCAGGTGGCGCAACAGTCCGGAATTGACCTGGACCTGAGCCATCAAGCTTCGCCAGCCAGATCTGTCTTTAGCTAGCCGTCTCCAGTTTCGCACGCGAAGTTGGCTAAGGTCCCCTTCCATTTGCGTGCGCCACCTGAGTCTTGGTGCTCCTCTTCTGCGCCGTCCCTGCGGGGTGGATTCGAAGATTTTCCGGGCCGGGGCGTTAGTTTTCATCCGCTCTAGATGACCCAGCCATTGTAGACGTTGTGTTTTGGAGCCCCCCAGGATTTTGTCGGAGCGCAAAGTTCAGTGCTGTAAAAATTTGACGTTTCAGTTCTTGGTCGGCTGTGCGATTCCAGTGTATTCCAGCCCAGTGTATTCCTTTTTGCGTTCGATGATGAAACTGAACTTTCAGGGCTTCACCGAGTTTTTGACAATCAGGGCTTCACCGAGTTTTTGACAATCAGCTATTCGCAGTGCGAGTGCACTTACAAGGCGCCCTGGGGCTAATTTGAACGAATTAGTCTTAAAAATGCAGCTGAGAATCGTTAACTACTTTTTATGAAATACGTAGTTACCTTAAAAAGAACTAGAATTAGTTAATAAGGGTCCCTGTCACACCCATATTCTAAAATTAATCGGATAAACTGACATTTTTTTCCCCTACCCAGCGTAACGAAAAAAAATAGTCACGGTGCACCCCGACATGATGACTAAGGCCGATACTAAAACTGATTAAACCATTTCCGTTTATCCGTATGTAAATAACTTTTAGGCCTTAAGGATTAAGCTTGATAACGAAAGTTTGTTAGCTTAGTTGGCAATCTATTGAAACCGAACAAGTTTTTAGATAATTAGTCAAATCCGACCGCAGACACGCCAACAACAGACTTGTATTTGTGAATGGAGAGACTACAAAAACAGCTTCGGGTAAAATTCGCTTTTAAAAAAATCTTACATATTTCTCTATATTTTTTTTTGCATCGTTTTTGGGTTTTCAATCCGAATTGGGTTGCAATTCTCTTAGGCGAATCGTTGGATACTCCATCCCAATTGACCTCTGTCAAGCTTTAAATCGCCAAAAATGTCAAATATGACAATCTTCTTCAGCTTAACAAGAGTTCTGTCTGTAACAAGCTTCTAAATACCAGACACTCTTTACCCTGTAACAAAATTTAAAAGTTTTTGGCCTGAGTTCGTATACTTTATGCCAATAATTTGTATAAGCCACGCCCTCAAATATGGGCGTTAGCTGAAAAATAGAATGAAATAAATCTTATTTCGTTAGTATTATGAGATAATTCGTTAAAAGCGAAAATTAATGCTGAAAAAAAACAGTTTTTTTTCCAAAACTTCAGAAGTTTTTACAAGTTTCAGAAGTATCCTAGGTTATGTATGTATAAGAAATAAAATTTAATAAGTTTTACTTTATATTTTTTATGCAAACTTTTAATTTTTCACTTAGATATACAAAATCTGATTTGTTTTCTTTTTTACGATGCGTTTCGGAAATTAAATTTCCATCTTCAGGTCCGTGGGATGTTAAAACTAAAAAAATTAAAAACTCTAAAAATAGATTAAACTCTTTTCCGGTGCTGCACTCGTACAAGGGAGCTTCTCGCTACCTCTGGACTGGTCCTCAATATTCGATGGTAGCGGAAAAGCAACCGTCAACGGAAAGGACATACGCGTTCCCCTACGGCTCGGCTTACGCTAAGCTTTAATGCCTAGTTGGAAGTTTTTTTTTTGTTGATCAAAAAGGGAAATTAAAAATTTATTTTTATTTTTGCTTATACCATTTTCACACCGATCCCAGAATCTTGATTCTGAGCAATTCGATTCCAAAATCGAATGGAGGTTTCACACTGCAAAAATTATGTAGATTTCGTTGACGTTTCGGTTGATGGAACACAAGCCGTCAAATTTGTCGCAGTTTTCACAAGTTAAATGATTTTAAAAAATTAAAAAAGACTATTGTAATAACTCAACAAGCACTTTAAGATACTTAAAAATCATCTCACTATGAAATTGTATAAAAAAAAGAAAATATTTCTTGAATTTATTTTGTAAGCAAACTTCATCAGCTGTTTTGTCATCGGCAATGCGTTCACAATCATTCACCTCACCGACCCCTTTGATGTCAAAAAAGGACTTAGACAAGGCGACGCGCTGTCATGCGACTTCTTTAACATCATACTTGAGAGAATTGTGCAGAACTCTCGCGCCAACACCAGAGGTACAATCTTTCAAAAGTCCGTTCAACTACTCGCATACGCAGACGACATTGACATAATCGGTAGAACAAAGCGTGATGTCAGTGAAGCCTTCGTGAGTATTGGGACGGAAGCGGCGAATATGGCTTTAGCAGTCAATGAGGGCAAAACCAAGTATATGCTGTCATCAAGAAAAGACACCCAACACCGACGTCTTGAACAAAACATCACCATCGACAGCTATAACTTTGAGGTAGTTAGGGACTTTGTTTACCTGGGTTCCGCTATAAATTTAGACAATGACACCAGCGCTGAAATTAAACGAAGGATAACTCTTGCCAATCGCTGTTTCTTTGGGCTAAGAAGGCAATTGAGTGGCAAAGCCCTCTCTCGAGCAACTAAAGTGTCCATGTAACGGGTGATTTTTTAAGAGGTTGAGAACTTTTTAAAAAAAAAAAACACAAATAACTCGAAAAAATTAATGAAATATTTATTTGAATCGATAGTTTGAACCTTGCAATTTAATGTTTAAAGATAATTTCATGCAAATGTTGACAGCGGCTGCGTCTCAGGTAGCCCATCCGCTGAGTCCAATTTTGGCATACTCTTTCACACATATCGGCCGGTATCTCACGAATGAATGCATGGATGTTGGCTTCCAGTGCGTCAATCGAAGCGGGCATGTCCCTATAGACATTAGCCTTGACATACCCCCACAAAAAATAATCTAATGGTGTCAAATCGCACGATCTAGGCGGCCAATTGACCGGCCCGAAACGTGAAATTAACTGTTCACCAAACTCGTCTCGCAATTGCGCCATTGTTTCGCGTGCTGTGTGGCATGTGGCACCGTCTTGTTGAAACCACATATCATGCAAGTCAAGAGCTTCCATTTCGGGCAAAAAAAAGTTTGTTATCATCGCTCGGTAGCGTTCACCATTGACAGTAACGCTGCGATTCGCATCATCTTTGAAGAAATAAGGCCCAATAATGCCGCCGGCCCATAAACCGCACCAAACAGTGGCTTTTTCGGGATGCATTGGTAGCTGTTGCAATGCTTCTGCCTGATCTTCACTCAAAATGCGGCAATTTTGCTTATTTACGTACCCATTCAACCAAAAATGAGCCTCATCGCTGAACACAATTTTTCGATAAAAAAGCGGATCCTCGGCCAGCTTTCCAAGAGCCCATTCACCAAAAATTCGGCGTTGTGGTAGGTCGGCTGGCTTTAGTTCTTTCACCAGCTGTATCTTAAAAGGCTTAACGCCCAAATCCTTCCGCAAAATTTTCCACGTAGTGCTGTAACAAAGGCCTAACTGCTAACGGCGCCGAATCGATATTTCGCGGTCTTCTGTCACACTAGCTGATACGGCCGCAATATTTTCTTCACTACGCACAGTACGTAAACGTGTTGGTGGTTTAATGTCCAACAAAGTAAATTTGGTGCGAAATTTGGTCACAATCTTCCGAATAGACTGCTCAGAAGGTCGAGAATGCCGACCATAAAATGGAAGCAGCGCGCGATGAACATTTCGAACCGAGCACGAATTTTGATAGTAAAATTCAATAATTGGCAAGCGTTGTTCATTTGTAAGACGATCCATGGTTAAATTGCAAACCAAACTGAAGCTGTTTGACAGTGACACAAGGTACTAAACACACGTCAGCTGTCAAAAGCAGTGTTGCCGAAACCAAACCAGCTAAAAAATCACCCGTTATAAGACCCTCATCATCCCAGTCCTGCTTTACGGTGCAGGAGCATGGACCCTGTCAAAGGCGGATGAAAACACTTTAGGCTGCTTCGAGAGGAAAATTCTTCGGACGATTTACGGTCCCGTCTGCATAGACGGAGAGTGGAGGAGGAGATATAACATTGAACTGTACGGGCTGTACAGCGATACCGACCTAGCCAAAAGAGTCAAAACACGACGTCTACGATGGCTGGGTCATGTAGAGCGGATGGACACCAACGCCCCGGCCGGGAAAATCTTCGAATCCACACCGCAGGGACGGTGCGGTAGAGGAGCACCGAGACTCAGGTGGCGCACGCAAGTGGAAGGGGACCTCAGCCAACTTCGCGTGCGAAACTGGAGATGGCTAGCTAGAGACAGAGCTGGCTGGCGAAGCTTGTTGGCTGAGGCCCAGGTCCACCTCGGACTGTAGCGCCACCTTAAGTAAGTAAGTAATGCATTCACAATAGACGATTCCAACAAAATCGAACACAAATCTAGTTCATTTGTATTCTATTCTGTGTGAATCTAGATTGTGATCTAGATTCTGAATCCGACAAATGTATAGGATCACGGACTTTTTTACTCTGAATCTAGATTCTGGCGCGGTGTGAAAACGGTATTACATTTCTACCGAAACTATTGAGTAAATAGGCTTATAACCTTTTGACAAAGCACTCTTATAAATGCAATAATTGTTTAATCAATGAAATCATTAAGTTCTAAATATTAAAACCTGTCTCCTTCCTTGGTGCCCCTTACATTTTTAAGTGCTCCAATGAGACTCTTTCCACAAAAGTACTCCTTTGATTTATGACTTTAAAGTAAAGGGGGTCAAAGTACGGGCAGAACCGGGATACGAAATTTAATGCAATACAAACTTGAGAAAAAAAATTAAAATAATATAATTTAGCTTTTCAGAGCGGAGGTAAACGGCCTTCGGGTCTCTTGCTGCAATTTAGTCGGCTGATTTTATTTCAAATTGGTGTATACACAACCGCTTTTTAGTTTTATTTCGTTTCGGACCGTTAGATATCATAAAGGATATGGGAGAAAATTCTCTTTCAAAGGCACACATACATGAAACAGGGCAGTGCTTGTTGACCTTTAAAAGACGAAAGACGAAAATATTTAAGTAGCAAAATAAACATTGTAAGAGTTTATTCCATTTCTGGTTATCACTAATCTAAATAAGCTTAACTTTATGATCGTGTATATATTTTTTTTTTAATTTACCAACAATTATTTATAGAGCTGACGATATATGTACCTATATGTAGATTTGCAGATATTTAAAGGCACTACGTAACACCATTTTTAGAATAAAACATTTGATCTAATGTATAATAAATTTATAAAGTCCGACGATACGGTATTAAATTGTTTTATTGGTCACCTTTTTAAGCATTTTTTGGATATGACAACCCACTGAAAAAGTCATATATAAAAAAGGTTTAGAAAACATTATCACCTGCCTCGACGAAAGTTTGTATAACTTATTCAAGTAGCTTATATTTAAAGGAAAATAACACGTCTAGATAAACTCACAAGTTTTTGTGATAAAAGAAACAAAGTGGTAAGAATTTATTACAATGTTGACACTTGACAAATTAGTTTTGTATAGTCGTCTTCGTTTGTACATTATTCTGGAACCAATACAATACAAATACTGACTTCAAAATAAGCAAACTAATTAATAAGTAAGAGTAACACCAATAGCTAATTAAAATAATTGCGCGGCAAATAGTGTTTTGTAAGAGCTACCGATGATTGCATCTCATAATCATATATGACACAAAAGGAATACAGTTTTGTTCTATTGAAAATTACATTGTATTTCTTATACTACTTAATTACACTCACAATTCGTTATAAAGGTACTTCAGATAGTTTCAATCAATTAAACATCATTCACTACCGAGCTTTCACAAAGGGAGTGATGCTGTGTAAATATATTGGAAAAAATTGCAATTTGATTATTTGGAAAAAAAAAACAAAATGTTATAGAGATTTAATATTAAGTTACTATAGTTCCACAATAAATTTAATTGTAATAAGTATTGTTCAAATATTGTGACACAGGTGACTTTAACAAATCCTAGTGTCATTTTACCTCTTCTTGTAGAGTCTTTGAAGAGTGTCGAAGATATGATTAGAGTAGTCAGGTATTTCACATAAATCAGTGACAGATCGGTCGCCTGTCAAACAGACAGTATCCGGTCACAGAACTATTTCTGGGCTATAAAGCTCGCCTAGATATGCTTATTTTATAGCGATATCGATTTAAGGAATATAAGTAAAACAACTAAATAAAATGAAAATATTATAAAAAAAACGTGATCTATTGGTTTTAAAAGTCTATTGACATTATTTTATTTGAAATTTCTTCTGAGATTAAGTTGTATTAAATTATTAATAAGCCATCAACTTAAAAAAAGACCGTCAAGTATGAAGAAATACGCGGAGCGGTCCGTCGGCTTTTGCTGTAGGTGAGGCTAATTTTTATTGTGCAGTTTGTGTAAAATTCTTATTGTTAACTTTTATTTCCGGGCATATTTAACATTCTGTTGTATACTTTTCCGTAGTGGAGTCTACTGTTCGTATACTGAGTGATATTTAAATTTTTCACTAAAAAAAGAGTGGCAAAAACTTGTTCTTTAATTTTTTTTATATTTTTTTTTCTTAAAAATGAACTG
Source organism: Neoascia interrupta (assembly GCA_947623515.1). NCBI lineage: Eukaryota > Metazoa > Arthropoda > Insecta > Diptera > Syrphidae > Neoascia > Neoascia interrupta. The sequence goes on from OX392462.1 coordinate 26,218,046, forward strand.
TTATAAGCTTATTGTTTTTTTTTCTCTCTTTTGTTGGTTAACGTTCGTGTGGTTGTGCATGTATCAAATGCGGCTGATGAAAAATAAGTGGCCCAGAAGTTACGATCTGGAAAATCTAGAAAATCAAAAACTATTTCCAAACCGCTTCAGTTGTTTTTTTTTTATTTCAAAAATGGACTACGTTCGGTATTTATTTCAAAGTTTTGGTTCTCACCGTTTCGAAAATAGAGCGAAGGACATATATTTTCTTATGAGCCTTATTTACAATTTTTAAAATTTAAAATCCATAAAACAGCAATTTTGATTTTTTTTCAATTGCCCCTAGGGGTTTTTCTTATCAATTTCAGAACCAGCTGCGTTTCATTGGCCACTTTTATTAAATTCTACGGGCATGGATTTCTGAGAAAACGGTAAAACATGTTGTTTTCTATTTCGTTTGTTTAAATAGGTTTCGTTTGTTGAAGGTAGGAAACGGCAATATTGAAACTTTTTAAATGCAGGAAACTCTCATTGTGACCGCTTCATACTTCAGCCAAATTTAAATTAAATCGTCATTATCGTTAACAGACTAGCAACCTTAAAAAAATAGTTTTCGAAAATATTTTTACGTTTTTAAGTCAAATTTCGAAGGTTTTGAATAGTGGTAGTTTGCTTTGGCTTTTATTTATTTTGGCCGTTATTCATTTCAAAGCTATACTTTATACACCATTTGACAGCTAGAGGGAGAGACAAACCTGCTTTTGACAGTTTTTTTTCAACAACTTTCAAAGTTTCAAAATACTTACACACATTTTTCATGAATTTTTGCGATTTTTCTTTGAAAACGGCAGTATTAGAACTTTGTCTGAAAAATATTTCAGATTTTGCAGAGTTAACCAAATGCTAAGGTTAGGTTAGGTTAGGTTGATGGATGCCCTTTTGACAATAGTTAAAAATAGGAAAATTAAGACACGACCAAAGGCTTTGGTTTTATTGAACCCATTAGGGATAGGCAAATAGGTAGGTATTCCATTGTAAAAGTGGCAAGTAACGGGCGATTTTTTAAGAGGTTGCGTACTTTTTTTTAAAAAAAAAACACAAAAAATTCGAAAAAATTAATGAAATATTTATTTGAATCGATAGTTTGAACCTTGCAATTTAATGTTTAAAGATAATTTCAAATGTTGACCGCGGCTGCGTCTCAGGTAGCCCATCCGCTGAGTCCAATTTTGGCATACTCTTTCACACATATCGGCCGGTATCTCACGAATGAATGCATGGATGTTGGCTTCCAGTGCGTCAATCGAAGCGGGCTTGTCCCTATAGACATTAGCCTTGACATACCCCCACAAAAAATAATCAAATGGTGTCAAATCGCACGATCTAGGCGGCCAATTGACCGGCCCGAAACGTGAAATTAACTGTTCACCAAACTCGCCTCGCAATTGCGCCATTGTTTCGCGTGCTGTGTGGCATGTGGCACCATCTTGTTGAAACCACATATCATGCAAGTAAACGTGTTGGTGGTTTAATGTCCAACAAAGTAAATTTGATGCGAAATTTGGTCGCAATCTTCCGAATAGACTGCTCAGAAGGTCGAGAATGCCGACCATAAAATGGAAGCAGCGCGCGATGAACATTTCGAACCGAGCACGAATTTTGATAGTAAAATTCAATAATTTGCAAGCGTTGTTCATTTGTAAGACGATCCATGGTTAAATTGCAAACCAAACTGAAGCTGTTTGACAGTGACACAAGGTACTAAACACACGTCAGCTGTCAAAACCAGTGTTGCCAAAACCAAACCAGCTAAAAAATCCCCGTTAAAAGCTAATGAAAAAAGACTTTTTTGAAGGTTATGGTCATCTATATTGCGCAGTTTGTGTAGCATTCTATTTAGTTATTAAAATTATTTCTGGATATATTTTACAGTCTGTAATATACTTTTTCTTGTAGTGCTGCCTACTGTTCTTATATTGGGTGATTTTATATTGGGTTTCATTACTCTAAAAAAAGGCTGGCAAAAAGCTTTATCGTTACGAAAATAGAGGGAAGAACATACTCTTTCTTGGCCTTTTTTAGGATTTTTATAATTTAAGACCCATAAAACAGCAATTTCGATTATTTTTAATAACCGTTAGACTTTTTGATCAATTTTATAACCACCTGTTTCTGAGAAATCTGAGAAAACGGTAAAAAGATGCTGTTTTTTATTTCGCTTGTTTGAATGGGCTTAAAAACTTAGGATCGAAAACGGCAATTTTGAAACGTTTTTGATGCAGTTCGCTTGCCTTTTAAACATTACATACTTCAGCCCAATTTAAACAAGGTCGTCACAACCGTTCAGGATCTAGAAATCTTTAAAAAATAGTTTTCGAAAATGTTTTCGCGTTTTTCAGTTAAATCTTCGAAGTTTTTGAATATTCGAAGTCGAAGTTTTAAGGCTTTCGCGGTTGTTAATTGACATGACAGAAACTTTTCAGATTAACCGCGTTAATAACTATTTTTAATGAGTACAATACTAGACTCATCCCGAACGTTTCGCTCAAGTTGCATTGAGCGTGGTCACCGGGAAACTGAGTTTCAATGAGTTCAATGCAACTTGAGCGAAACGTTCGGGGTGAGTCTAGTATTGTACTCATTAAAAATAGTTATTAACGCGGTTAATCCGAAAAGTTTCTTGTCATGTCATTCGAAGTCTGCTATAGTTTTGTATAAAATTTAGGAAGATGGACTATGCCCCGTGTTAATTTAAAAACTATACTTTATACCGTTTGCGAGATAGAGTGAGAGATATGCGTTCTTTTGAACTTTTTTAGAATTTTTTAAATTTTAAATCCATAAAACAAATATTTTGAAGTTTTTTTCAGTTCCCGTTAAATTTTTTTCCAATAGCAAAAGCACTAGCCTTGGATGTTTTTTTTTTTTTTTAATTCTATGGCCACCGGTTTTTGGGTAAACTGTAAAACAAACTCTTTTTTCAATTCGTTTTTTAAATATGCTTCTAAAAACTTAGGTTAAAAACGGCAATTTAACAAAAATTTTACGCAGCCTTCCTTCTTTTTGTGAGCTTTGTACTTTAACCGAATCTGAAAAAGATCGCCCATACCGTTAAGCTATTAGAAGACTTTAAAAAATTGTTTTTGAAAAATTGCTTTTATGTTTTTGAGTTAAATCTCAGAAGATTTTAAAATTTCAAAATTCGCTATAATTTTCCTTAAAATTTTGAATTATTTCTGATACGTGTGATTTTTTTCATAGAATTCCACCAAACAGCACTGGAGAACAGCACAGAACAGCACTGCATTTTTGCGATTTTCTTTGGAAAATGCGTCAAAACTGCAGTACTGCTTTTTAAAACTATGACCTAAGCACTTGGTTTACTTTGAGTTGCTTTATACGTGTGTTCAATATTGATTTTGAGCGATAAGCCGTTCAAAAGTTATGGCCTCCAATACTTAAAAAAAACGTCATGCATTTTCGACTCTTCATTTCTCAAAAACCTTTTAATATTTTTGAAAAGTCTTATTTTTTGATTAAAGCTTAGTATTTCTTAAACCTAAGTTTCGTTTTTTAGGTCTTGCCTACTAAACTTCTTGAAAAAAAAACACTAAAAAACATTTGGTCCATTTTCACATGAAATTTCAAACTGTAACTAAACCGTTATTTGTGCTTAAAAAAAACCCTCTTTGGATTCTCTGACTATTTCCGCAGTTTATACGCACGCCAAATTTTGTCTTTCTACGACTTACCGTTCAGAAGTTATAAAGCGATTGGACGGACGGACGGACAACGTAGCGAGGTCCTTTTTCCAACGAACCATAAGAGGTCCTTTTTCCATTTTTGGACGGAATTTTTACAGATTCCGAAGAGCGATGCGTTTCGGAATAATATTCCATCGACAGGCGCTTTAAGCCATTCGATGCCTACCGATGGAATATTATTCCGCAACGGGTCCGCGATTTTCTTGTACAAATTTCAGATTTCAATGTTAAGTTGCGTCCTCTCTTTTTTAGCAGTAGACACCGTGGACGTAGGTACCTATTGGATAGTGAGTAGGTTAGGTTAGGTTGAAGTGGCTGTCGAGTACGAACCAACTCACTCAGACCGATGTAGGTCCATTGTGATAACACGTGGATCTGAAAAAATTGCCTGCTCCTTTTACCATTTCGAGCTATTAATGAAGGGTAGGAGATGTTTTGGGTCAGTCGTACTAAGATCACTATAAGATCATTATAGAAAAAAGCTCCAATGTGAAGATTTCGGTTCTTAGAGAGAGCGGAGCATGTGCAGAGAAGGTGGAGAGTGGTCTATTCTTCCTCCTCATTCGCATGCAGCTCCTGCAAAAGTCGTTAGAACAGACACTAAGCCTTGTCGCGTGCTTGCCTATCAGACAGTCTCCTGTAATAACACCGATTGTAGCACCCATGTGCAATCTTTTAAGAGCTATTAAACTCCTAGAGCGGTTAAGATCTAGCTTAGGCCAAATCTGTTTCGTTAATCGTGTTGGAAATTAATCTGATCTGAGGTTTTGAGACTTCTTAATAAATAATAATAAAATCTTCATTGTAAAAGCACAAAAACATCTAATTTTTAAGCAATAAATTGCCCTTAGCCTCCACGTGCGTACTCAATACCAACAAAAATGTTTGCTTAGCCTAAAACAATAAAATGGACACAAATCATAAGGTAAATCTCGCAGAGCATAACGCTGACGCTGACGCTGAGTAGTTAAAATGGCTTAATAAATTCGATAGCGATTAGTTTAAATAAAATCGCAGACGTCACCCAAAAGGCGAACGAATATCACTATTCACGATCGTTTAGCAACAAAATTAGATTCGTTCCCCTTATTTCACAGATTAAAGTAGCGTTGTTGATGATTTAATCTGCAAATAGGAAAGATATATGCCAGCTATTCACACTGGGGTCTGAGCTTTGTTCTTAGTGGATTTGATAAGAATATTATCGAAACCTTTTTGTTTTTTACGTCAATTGCTCTGGAATAGTTAGTGCGTCAGTCGTATACATCTAAGATTGGACTGAATGTCTTTAATACTCGTTCAATTCATAACTATTGAAGTAGAAATCCTGCAAGCTTGGGATTAGAATAACCTTGACGTAAGGTACGTATGTATTTCTGTCATAAGTGCATGACTAAAATTTTAAGGATGAAGAATGGAATCTGCATGGTATTATGGCCGATCCTCTCGGCTTATTTCTTGGGCTTCCAAGCACTACGACAGCACCACCGTGTTGTAGGTCAAGTATAATGCGGTTTAATGAATGAGGAACTAGAATATTAACGTTTCTTAGTAGTTACCTTTTAGTTAGACATGTGCACTCAAGAGGATACAAGCATCCACAGGTTTTCTAAACCCACCTCTGTCTATCAACTCCTACTCTCACCTCCCCGTGGTGAACACCGGGTGCCTAGTACCTCAACTGGAGATTGGGTTCCAACCCCTTTGGAAGGTTGTTGGGGGTAGCAGTCGAAAGAGGGGGGTAGGAGTGTTCCCACTAAGGCACTTCTCCTTGCATCCGGACGGCAGCGGAGGAATTCCCCAGATGGAATCAACGGTGGCGTCCATAGTTCCACTCAAGCCGAAGTACTTAGTGAACACCTTATATGGGCTACTACGACGTATTCGGAGCTCAGGCCTATAAGGAACGGGCTATCCGGCTCTCCGTCCTTAGAGCTAAGCAAAGGATCTGGTCCTCCAGGTTGGGGGTCGTGCCGTCGGGGTGACTTCCCGGCCACGTAAAGAAACACCAGTCACGAAGCAGAAACAAGCCTCGGATTCGGACGGATTTACTGTTGACGACCAATGCAAACGAGAAAAGGACAACGAGCTCCGGATCTGCACGTGGAATGTTAGGTCCCTTAACAGACCACGTGCAACCGAGCAACTAGCGGAGGCCCTTAACGACTGCAAGGCAGACATTACTGCCATCCAAGAAATGCAGTGGGACGGGCCGGGCAAAAGAAGGATGAAAAACTGCGACATCTACTACGGCGACTGCTATCGACATCAAAGACAGCGCCTATTTGGATGTGGTTTCGTTGTTGGAGGCAGACTTAGGCAAAAAGTCTTGGGCTTCAACCCTGTAAGCGAGCGCCTCGCGACGATCCGCATCAAGGCTAAATTCGCCAACATTAGCCTGATATGCGCACATGCCCCCACAGAGGAGAAAGATGACGAGACCAAAGATATGTTCTACGAGCTCCTGGACAAAACTTATGAGCAGTGCCCTAGCTACGACATTAAGATTGTCGTAAGCGATTTTAATGCCAAGCTAGGAAGGGAGGGCATCTTTGGTCGCACTGTCGGAAAGCATACCCTGCACGACACGACCTCCGATAACGGATTCAGGCTGATCGACTTTGCTGCGGGGCGACACGTTGTGGTAGCTAGTACACAGTTCCCGCATCTCAATATCCACAAAGGGACATGGAGATGTCCTGATCAATCAACCGTCAACCAGATTGACAATATTGCGATCGACGCAAGGCACTCCTCCAGTATCATGGATGTCCGAACTTTCCGAGGGGCCAACATTGACTCGGATCACTACCTTGTTGTAGCCAAGGTACGGCTGCGGATATCCCGACCAGCGCCAAGTAATGGAAATACTGTGAGGAAGTTTGACGTCGGCCGACTACAATCGCAAGAGATCGCCAGGTCCTTCTCCAACCGAGTCTCTCAAAACCTTCTACGAAGTCCTATGCAACCAGCATCAAGTATTGATAGCCAGTGGCAACATTGCCAAAATGCCATCAGAGACGTCGCCTCTGAAGTGCTGGGTTTCACACGGCGACCACAACAAAACCCCTGGTTTGAGCAAGCATACAAAGCGGCGCTGCACAGAAGGACTAGAGCTGCTCGCGAGCTCTACGAGCAGAGGAGGAGAGAGGAACACCGGCTTCTCCGAAGGAAAAAGAGAGAGCACGAGAAGCGCGCGGTTGAAGAGATAGAGAGATGTTACAACAGGAATGAGGTTAGAAAGTTTTACCAAAGGATCAAAAGGTCCTGCCAAGAGTATAAACTTCGAACTGAAGCCTGTAAGGACCATCAAGGGAACATCGTCTTAGAATCGCAGTCGGTGCTGAGGATTTGGAAAGACCACTTCTGCAAACTGTATAACGGCGAGGACGAACCAAATACCGCTGTCAGGCAGAACGAACCATTCAACTCAGGCGAAGACGTTACCGACGAAGCATACGAACGATACCGCCCACCCGACCTGGAGGAGGTGAAAGCAGCTGTGTCTAAGCTCAAGTGCAACAAAGCAGCCGGAGCAGACGGCCTAGCTGCCGAACTTTTTAAATCCGCTGGCGATGAGCTGGTTAGGAGCATGCACCAGCTCATCTGCAAGATATGGTCGGAAGAAAGCATGCCCGACGAATGGAACCTCAGCATTGTTTGCCCGATCCTGAAGAAAGAGGAGACCCTTCTTAACATTGCATACAAGATCTTTTCTGCTGTACTGTGTGAACGCCTGAAGCCGTTTGTCAACAATCTGATAGGCACATATCAGTGTGGCTTTAGGCCAGGAAAGTCCACCATCGATCAAATATTCACACTGCGGCAGATCTTGGAGAAAACCCAGGAATTCCAAATCGATACACACCACCTCTTCATCGATTTCAAGGCCGCGTAAAACAGCATCTATAGAGACGAGCTATATAGCGCAATGTCTAGTTTTGGCATCCCTGCCAAACTCGTCAGTCTGTGCAGGATGACGATGGAAAACTCACGCTGTTTCGTCAAGGTCGGCAAAGAGCTCACCGACCCCTTTGATGTCAAAAAAGGATTTAGACAAGGCGAAGCGCTGTCATGTGACTTCTTTAACATCATACTTGAGAGAATTGTGCAGAACTCTCGCTCCAACACCAGAGGTACAATCTTTCAAAAGTCCGTTCAACTACTCGCATACGCAGACGACATTGACATAATCGGTAGAACAAAGCGTGATGTCAGTGAAGCCTTCGTGAGTATTGGGACGGAAGCGGCGAATATGGGTTTAGCAGTCAATGAGGACATAACCAAGTATATTTTGTCATCAAGAAAACACACCCAACACCGACCTCTTGGACAAAACATCACCATCGACAGCTATAACTTTGAGGTAGTTAGGGACTTTGTCTACCTAGGTTCCGCTATCAATTCAGACAATGACACCAGCGCTGAAATCAAACGAAGGATAAATCGCTGTTTCTTTCGGCTAAGGAGGCAATTGAGTAGCAAAGCCCTCTCTCGAGCAACTAAAGTGTCCATGTATAAGACCCTCATCATCCCAGTCCTGCTTTACGGTGCAGAAGCATGGACCCTGTCAAAGGCGGATGAAAACACTTTAGGCTGCTTCGAGAGGAAAATTCTTCGGACGATTTACGGTCCCGTCTGCATAGACGGAGAGTGGAGGAGGAGATATAACATCGAACTGTACGGGCTGTACAGCGATACCGACCTAGCCAAAAGAGTCAAAACACAACGTCTTCGATGGCTGGGTCATCTAGAGCGGATGGACACCAACGCCCCGGCCAGGAAAATCTTCGAATCCACACCGCAGGGACGACGCGGTAGAGGAGCACCGAGACTCAGGTGGCGCACGCAAGTGGAAGGGGACCTCAGCCAACTTCGCGTGCGAAACTGGAGACGGCTAGCTAGAGACAGAGCTGGCTGGCGAAGCTTGTTGGCTGAGGCCCAGGTCCACCCCGGACTGTAGCGCCACCTTAAGTAAGTAAGTAAGTAAGTAGTTACCTAGAAAATTTATGTTCTTATTTAAAATAGCAGAATTTGCTAATTTCACATAGTGTTCTCGTATCTACACAGTTTCAAAATGTGTTCAGTAGTCTGCTATTGTTCCCTTGTTGAGACAATAAAGTGTGCCTGAAACTGCCGCCGTCCGGCCTGTCTGTTAACAATTCAAGCTTAATTGGTTTGTTTATTGATTTGATATTGTTGCATTATTTGTCATCATCAGCGTTTTATTTAAGGTTTGCTTAAAAAAAAAACATTTTTACATGGAAGGCGGTCCTGAACAGATATGTTGTTGACACTTGGGTCAATTCTAATAGCCAAACCGACTCCGTGTGGATTGGGTGTAATTTGCGTGGAATTGCCTGGAATAGTCATCGACTTGATGGAGATGATTAGAAAAAAGAAATATGTACAGAAAAAGTTAAACTTCAATAAAAACAAATTTGCACAAAGGGCACTGGGTTCATCGGCGAGCTTTTCGAGTGACAAATGGTGCCCCATCCATAACGATTTATATAATCTTGTAGTTTGATGATGCGTACGTTTTTCTTCGCCTGAATGATATTAATTAACATTAATTGCTACAGAAGATTAAGCAAATAGATAGCGAAACCGTTATTCTTAAATATAGCTGCCAAAAATAAGCGTTTTACGCCCAGCGACAGCAGAAAGGTTGAGGCCGCTATTAATCAAAATGTTAAGCTGTCAAGCTCAATTGGCAAGTTTAATAAGCTCGAGGAGGACGCTCTTAGAAAGTTGTAATTTATCGGCAAATGGATCAAAAGTTAAAGGCTCTGGCAAACAAAACAATTAGTATTGTTTGTGCTATCATTTTTAAGCGATTGGTCAGCTTTGAGCGACTGTTATTTGAATTGCATTATAAAATGTATGAGTATTAGTTAAGGGCGGAGTACTAAAAAAATATTTAGGAAAAACTGAAAGTTTCCGTGTAAGGTTAGCCACTTTGTCAAACGAGCGTCTCTGCTTTCCATTGCCAAAGGCACTATTAGACATAACTGATCATTAGCCCCACAGAACTTTGCACTCACCCATGCGAACTGATCATTTTCTTGAATCATTGTAAAATTTTCTCAGTGTAAACATCGGTATTCGAGTTCAATTATTTCTAGGATTTGGATCTTTAAACTATAGGTATGCTTTTCAGTTCCTGCAAAAAAACCTTATAAGCACGTCATGAAAAAAACCTTATAGCACGTCATGATAATGCAAGACTAAAGATTCCCCATTGAAAAATGTATTAAAACAACTGTTGCGCATACGCCACAGTATGAAAAGAGAAAAATTCTAATGGGTTAAGATTTTGAAGCAAATAATTTTGAGTTCAATAAAAACATCAGGGCAGGATCATCATAGCAGGATCTTAATAATAAACACTTGGCCTGGAGAATTGAAGCTTTTAACAAGTGTAACCATAACTGACAGTTCTTGGTTAACTCCAACTAATATTAATTCTAGCTGTCATCGCATTCCATTGTTCCGCAAAATGTTAACCAAAAAATTATTTCGTTTTCTTTTCATGTCCGTCCGTCCGTATACGTATGTTTCTTATTTTCAGGCCTTACATTATGACCTGGAGAGCTGACATTTTGTACGGCAGCTCTCTGATTTGTAAGATTAGTTCAAACACACCTACAATTGGTCTAAATTTTCAAATACCTCCAAGTTTTCAAAACTGTAAGACGTCGTGAAAAGCTAAAATTTAACATTTAGCATCTCCTTGTGTTTTTAAGACACAGAAAATAAAAATAAAATTGACAAACCTTCCCTTGTAAACGTGGCATCCATTTAAAGAGTCATTTTTCAAATGGATTTTAGTCAATACTTTTATTCAGAATCAAAAAAAAAAAATACTTATGCCCGGTTTCACTGTGAACGTTTAAACTTAAGATTAGTTAAACTTTCACGAAAGTTTAAACTCAGTGCTATAACCGTTGGTGGTTCTCAGAAGAAATTGATCGAGCCTTTAGCTAAACTTTCGGTTATTATTTTTTCTTAGTTTTGAAGGCCACTTAATGCTTAATCAATTTTCATATATCAGCGAATATTTATTTTTCAAATTGGCTTAAAAAATCCGTAAAAAGAAGGAAAATATTAAGAATTGTACGGTGTTCTTAACAAGCCGATTTCGGATCGGGTATTCTATTTCGGAGATATTTGCATCCAAAGTTTAGACAAATGTGACATTCTTCGCATATTTAATTCGAAATTCTCAAGGCAACGTGATACTTGTGACGTTCATAGTATTTTTGAACAAAACTTCATTGACGCTTTCATCAAACGTCGTTTCAAACCTCGGTTTAAGCGTTAAACGGCAGTTTGAACTATCAACGGCGGGTGTTTAAGTTAAACTGTCATATAAACTCTCATTTATGCTTAAACTAGCAGTGAAAAACACTTTTTTGTTTTGAACGTCAGTTTAAACTTTGAATGTCGCTAAACGGAGTTTAAACTTGCACTGTAAAACTGGGCATTAATGTATAACGTAGAAAACACAACTCTAATTATTCAGAAAAACGTGAATATCCACTACCCTTAAGCCTTATAAAGGAAAGAAGCTAAAAGAAATAAAATAAAGCACAACGAAGGTTTTGGCCACACCTCAATTTAAGGGGTCGATTTTACAAAAACATTGAATTTTTGAGTGCATATAAGCTGTAAACTTGGATAGATAGATGCTTATATTGATATTAAGTTATTATATTTGCCGGTCATACCACGCCCCTTTTATAAAATAAATTAAAAAACCATATAAGGAGCAAAAGCAAACAATTTTTATTTACTCAATTTATGATTCATGAATAGCACCGGGAAAGGGTGTGCAAAACAAACGAAGCTGCTCGATTCGTGAAAATCGTGGAAACGTCTCATTATTTTATCGTTTCCTCCATTAAGTTCAAATGAAATAGCGAGCATGCATCCCACCTCCTAAAGAATACAGACGTAATGCACAAGCAAGAACGAATACACTAAGAACGGCAGCATTCACGACATTTATTTTTCAGCAGAACATCACGGATGTCGAACGAGTTTCCATGTATGGTTTTTCCTCAACAGCTCAAAACCAAAGTGCACTAGCACCTCTTATCTTTATTCTGATACTTTTCACTCGCGTTGTGTTAAATCATCATAAGGGTAGCCATAGCCCCTTGAACGCGAGTAAATTATAAAAAAAAACCGTCGAGATGCTGGAAACTTCTTGTAGAGTCTTCAAATTACGCTTTGATTTCCTTTACATTTTCGGATACTTTTGATTTTTATAAGTGAGCTTATATTAGCTCTTCTAGCACCGGAGATAATGAGGAGAGTACTTCTTTTTTTGATGTTGTAGTGTCTTAAGGAGTGTCTTTTTTTAATACTGTACCTAGCATTTTTACCTTGGGATCATCAAATGAAAATCACTTTCACCTTTATAATATCGCAACGAAACCCTTTGTTTATTAAATTTCAAAAATTTCAAAGTAAAACAGTGCGCCATCTGTCGGCCTATTTATTCAAATTGAGCCATGGTCTCGAAATTTCTTTTTACACTATTTTCCAGTGGAACATCAAATGTCAGTTTGCTCTTAGTTGACTGGCATATGACTGTTCAATGCTTGGGTGTGTTCAATGGGTGAGTCGATAATCTAATTCAGTCTTTTCTGCTCTTTAAGGTGACATGATAAGGAACATGATGAATCCTCTGAAAAACATCACATTTTGTCGCCGTTTTAAACGCAGTTTAAAAACTCTTTCAGAAAAAAGTAGCTCAATTTTTTTGGCTAAAGTTGTTCAATATTAAAATAAAAAGAGTGGCGCAACAGCTCCAGAGGTGAATCAGGGCCAACTTCTCAACTTCTCAAGGGAACCTAAAATTTCTTGCCGAATACGAACGGCACTTTGAGGAGTTTTTCAAGACAAATGATACTCTCGGAGGGGGCTTGTCAGACCCTCGCGGAGAGGTGGGGACCGTGAAAAAGAACAAGTCTTTTTTTCCAGGTGACAATAGTTATAAAAAAACTAACTAAATTCTTTGCAGAAGCGCAACTACTTTAATTTATATTTACACCATAGGAATGGAGTACATACATTAATGGCGTATTCTTTTCAACACCGTGAAACTGGTGTGGAATACAGTAAACAATTGTTCTTTTCTCGTACACATGAACGGAATCGTGCTCATGTAAATGTTCTTTTGAACTCCGAATTAGTTCGGTGTCGACACCGAGCTCGGATTTTCGCCACCGATAATCGGTAATCGATATCCGGTATCCGAAATCGATAAAAAGTTACTAAATATCAAACACTCAAGCTAACAAAATTCATTTTATGTCAAAAGTACAAAAATCCGACGCCAACAAAATTACACTACGAAATGAAAAAAAAAGTATAAACAAAATGAAGTCAAAGCAATTTGACACTTAACGTGATGACTGCACCGATTCATGAATTGTCGTTCTGTTCACAATAAAACCGAGTGCACACCACGCTGGAATTGCCGCAAATAGCGACTATTATTTGACAGCTCAGTGTGGCAGTTCGGTGTTCAAAAGAATACGCCATAAATTTGGCGAAAATGTATGTCCGTATGTCAACAATTTTTAGGCCTTACATTTTTAGCTTGAAGGCTTTAGCTTTGTACCTTAGCTCTCTGCCGAAGCAATACAAGTGTTAAATTTTTTTAAATCCGCCCACAGACACACCCACAATTCATTTAAATGGGCAACTACTTCCAGTGCTTCCAAAACTGTAGGACGTTGGGAAAAGAGTTTAATATTAAAGAGTCGTCCTTCAAATGCAAGTTATTCAATATTTTTGTTCAAAATCAGAAAGATTTGGAACAAAATTAGCTTAATAAGTCATGAAGGTTCTTGATTCTAAATTTTGTTCACACAACATTTTGTGACACGCCCACATTTAGAGGTGGATTTCAGGAAAAACCTGTAATTTTCTAGAAAAACATGGATTTTGACTGCTTTTTAGCCTAACTAAGGAAAGAATAAGAAATAAAATTCACCAAATAGGCTACACCGGAAACTATTCCAGATTTCGTTCAAACAAGGTTTTGGCCACGCCCATCTTAAGCGGTAAATTTTACAAAATTATTGAATTGGAACCAAAAAATTACATTTTTGCGTACATTTCAGCCGCAAACTTGGATATTTCTATGCTAATATGGATTTTTAATTATAGGAGCTGAATGTGTCACGCCCCTTTTGAAAAATGAGTTTAACAAAACCTTATAATCTTCTTTCAATAAAAATAATCATCTTTCTTTTACCTGCAGTTCAAAAATAACAAGGGGTGCGGACAAGCCGGGACAATGGAGCAATATTGTATGCGGTGCTTTTTTCGTTAGAAAGATGGTGATGAAAAAGAGTATTTTTGTTGGATAAGACTTAACAACTCTGCTACCTATTTTGTCAATCATCGTTAAGTCCATTTTAGAGTGTCTGAAGTCTATCAAGCCTGAGAACTATATCTTGCTTTGAGCGACTAATTGGGGCATGTATTAAACTCAAGTTGTAATATTATAAAATATACATAAAAAATTATTTTACAATTGTAGTTACAAATTTTTTGAATATTCAAGAGAATATTTTCAAAATTGTTATCATTTAAAGTTATCATCCAGTGTGCTTCTAATTAGAATTAATGAAATACTAACTATAATACGCAATTAGATAACATTGAAACTGGGCCAGTCATTCTAAAAATTATAAGAAATAAGAGTTATGGAAGCAAGCTTCAATCGATCTTGTAGTGGATATAGGCGAATTCTCATAAAAATACAACAGAAAACCATAATTCGAAATCTGACAAAACAGGAACTTGAGTGGCTTGCGCGTTTTTTTTTTTTTTTTTTTGTTCAACACCTCAGCAAGTACCTACGTCTCATCTGGATAATAATTTTATTATTATTATTAATGTGTCTACAAGTCTGTATTAAATTAAGGAATAAAAGAGACAAACATACCTGGAGAGCAAAAATGGTGATACTTAACCACCGTCACACACATTGTGGTATTCTCTCACTTATAAACATTGTCAAAATAACAGCTAATCACTCCAGATTAGACCATTGCCTACTAGCTATAGATAAAAAGATACACAATCAATATACATCTGCAAGCACAAATACATCCTCTAGTTAAGACCAAAACTTTAAGATAGTAGATATTGGATTAAAGTTTATTCTGTATCAAGCCACTACCACACAGCCGAATGGACTTATCAAAAACCTGATATACGAGAGAGAAAACCCCCCGTCATAGTGGATTTTCTTAAGCCCTATTCAACCCAATCTTACGTGTATTGTATGGCATATCGGTCTGCTAATGTCTTTCCTTTAAAAAAATGTTTGCTCACCTACCACACCAATCAGTTACTTGTTGAGCCGTGACGATATCACAACGTATCTCGAATTTCGCTTCTCTGCGAGCCACATTTATATTTTTCAAAATTGAACTTACTCGTATCCGTATCCCGTACTCGTGTGTCAAAGCGCAAGATAAAGCAAAAGCTTACCAGAAAGAGTCCAAACTATAAGCTATATTGCCTCTTCCCCAGGAACACCTCGACACTTAATCAATTCAAGTGTGGCACAATCGCACACTTCGCTTTAGATACTTTGAACGTGCTGAGCTTTTAGCGGGTGGCAGCAGCGCTACGCTGACACGACAACGGCCATTGATCGTTGATCGTTCCGATCGTTACTCATTCGCTCAATTAAAAGAATAAAAAAAAAAAAACAACTGATCTCGCGTCGATCATTCAGTATTGTCGTCTTCGTCGGGTTTTCGCAAAATCTTACGGTCTGAAAACATCGTTTGTCTTCTTCGCAAAAAATCTTTAATTGAAGCTGCATAGTGATTCTTTCTCCTGTAGCGTATTTCGCGATAGTTATACAGTTACGAAAACACAACGCTCCTGATCGATACCGCGAAAGAAATTTCTTTCAATTCATTGTTATTTTAACCTCGAATGCGGTTGCTACAACCCAGGCTTTTGTTCCGCTTAAAAAAATGCTGTCTTACTATTGCAATGCGAAGCATTGCTTCGTTCTAAAATTGCTTCTCTGATGTGGACTACACCTAAAGTTCCATAAACAACGATCCTAAATTTTAATCGAAAAACAAACACAATTCGAGAAAGTCCTTATAGAAATTTCTTAACATATAAAATTTTTATACTAACTGCTTAAACAATTTAACTTTTTTTAAAAACGCGCGGTAAAAAGTGATAAGTCAAATAATTACAACTGTCTACTGAACCTAATGCAAGCAAAAGCTTAAAAGTGAGATTTTTCAACTAAACAAAAAATATATATAAAAAATCTGTATACACATTTATTTACCTAAGCCAAAAAAATAAAAACAATTTTGTCATTTTCTCTTCGTTCGCGACCGGTTCTTCAAAAATCATCGTGTTCTTCAGATTAGAAGTGTTTGTGCTCTCGTCAAGTTCTTGCTGACATCTACGCTCCCTTATCGGAAAGAAAAACTTAAAAATTAACATCTGAACCGCGGAAAAACCAAAACGTACTTCCGTTCAGTGAATTCTCATCCAAATAAAAATAAAAAAAGATACAACTATTACAACTGTCAAAATTCATCCCGACCATAACCAAAAAAAGATTTTTATGAAGTATTTCTTAAAATAACGGTAACTCATAATATTCCAACGATAAATGGAGACAAGTGGTAATTTTGCAAATGAATGTAACCAAAGTTTTATGTGTATGATCAACAAAATGCTGCTTAAAGTGGAAAATACCTTATTGCGGAGCCATCGACAACGTGAAACTACTGGAATCAAGAAGCTGTATAATTCCTTCTTTGTCTTGTTTTAATCAATCGGACGAAAGTGGATTAAAATAAAACTTTTTACACAATACAAAAACGTATCCATCTTAGCCATTTCCCTTTTTGTGATTAAAAAGAAAATTTAAAATACTTTTAATACTAAAATCACCAAGTGTCATTGTTCTGATCTATCTTCTCTCCACTCAATGAAGAAAATAAAAAGTGTGAAATTCATACAATCTGTCTATACTCGTACTTAGAAATATATTTAAAAAAAAAAAAAGTTTCTTTAGTGATAACAAAATAATTATTATACACATATAATACACCAAGTTAAGAAAATAAAATAAATTTTAAATAAGTGATACACATATGCAATTCATCATCAAGAGTGGCTTATTATTTGTTTCGTTAAGTGATTATTTTTCCCATAAATTCTCACAATTAATCTGTAAGAAACGAGATGTGACTCTTTAAAAGAAAAGATAAATTTGAAAAAATTTGCACTAAATCTAAGGAAACTTTAAATTTATCCTTCACGAAAGTTTGGAAATTTTCGCCACCAAGCTAAAACAAAATAATATACATCTTGTGATTTAGTTAAATAAAAAATCAATAAGAAAGAAAAAAAAATTTAATTTTTCCCTGTGGTGATAATTTCGTTCACCATTTTCGAGGAACGAATGGCTCCATCGCTACTTTCTCATCCAAATTTTGCGGATTTTCTCGACCCACATCGTTCTACCTTTGATTTTTCAATTAATACCGATCAAATGGAATATAACGGCAACAGCGGTTCAACGATAAATCCAGTAAGTATTTTTATTATACAATTTATTACTAGTAATTGTAAAACCATTGGTTAGGCATTATTAGTTTAGCTTAAAAGAGTTTTAATAAAAAAAAAATTCAGTGAAGGAAATAATTTCAGAATATTGATAATGTATGATTCGTAATATGTCCTTGTAGTATGTAACCAGATATGTTTGGTAGAATTTATGTTTTAGTCATGAAAAAGTAAAGAAATATAAGAAAATCTGTTCACTTGTACCGGTTCATTGCCGTCGGTAAAACACAGTAAACGTTTAAGTCGTGGTCATTTTTACATCATTTTCACATCATTTTGGTAAAATTAGATTTATATAAGAAACTTTATCGTTAAACTTAATTCAATTTGTTGCAATAGTCAAATTTAAAAAAGTTTTCTATTCTTATTCACTTGGGTGTAGAAAAGTAACTTTATTTTGCTTTTACTTAAACGCATAATTCAAGAGACAAAATGAGCGCTTTCCCAAAAACGCTCCCCCAAGTGTGAGTGGAAAATTTCTGCCACACAAATTGTTTTCCCCAACATTAGGTCTAATATTGCTTTAATTTGAAAAAAGTTGTCATGTTCGCAAATTGTGAGAATAATGCTTTCGTACTAAACCAATGAAAAGAACTGCAATAACAATAGCAATCTTCGTTCTGACAACGCAAACTTTCGGTACAAGCTTAAAAAGGCTCTATCTATACACAGAACTGCATTTTTAATTAACAATGCATCACATTTTTTGCATTGCTATGGCCAATACTTCAGTTCTGGGTCCGGTCCACTGTGAATGAAAAAAGAAGGCACTACTCCTGGATCAAAGATATTCCACGCCACTTATGGTGAACCTTCAAGGGTCTGTTAACATTTAAATGGCTAAACCAAGATCTGTTTAAGATCCACCGGACACTAATCCGAGATCGACATAAATCCTCAACTAATTTCCCTCATGTCACGAGATTTTACATGAAAATGAAGATCCTCTCGGCAAGCGATTAACAATAACTCCCCTAATAAATCCCATTAAACTATTTCACAAAGCATTTTTAACCCTTTTTCGTACACTTTTGTAGTTTGAGAATCGAAAAAGGAAGCTAAACTGTCCACGTATGATCTCACCACTCTCTTTGCAGAGCAAAAATTACACAAAAAGAGTGGTCACGTCAAATTAATTTTATATTTGTGCGGTGGAGCCACTTAAGGAACTATTTGTAATCGTCTCCCGCGAATCCTTGTTTTATTGCCGGTAAAAACATAGAGTTATACTCTATGTTTTTCTACGAATAGGTAGAAATAGAGTGAATCTACCTTTTGTAGCGCGAAGCTAACTCAGTAAAAAAATATGAAAATTTTACTATCGGTTATTATTGAGTTTCCACTATCATATAAAAACAAAAAACAGGGCAAAATGTTTGAATTCTTTAGTTATTCAAACTCCAAAAGTCATTTTTCATTTTCCATAGAAATGAACGAAAAAAGGATACTGAGATGATTTTGCCCTGAAGAACCGACCCTTTTCAAATTTCTTATGGCCTTTTCGGTTAGCGATCCCAGATCAGGGCGTTCTTCTCCTGGATTGGGGCTTCTCTCCGAACAACCAAACACGTTTTTATTGATTTTAAAGTTTGTCTAGCCTTGTATTTGTGAAGCAAAAGCTATTCCACAGGAGACAAATAGCATATATCCAACTTGACATTAAAACATGTATGATTGTGTGCGGGCTTCTCGTTTGATTCGAAACCAGAAGCGAATTTCTCTTCTATCCAGAAGAGGAACTGTCAAACGAGTCCAAGAAAACAGTTTAAGGAGAGTCCAGAAGTCTCCCGGACGCTTCGGACGACCAACCGAAAAGGCCATTAGAATCTACACATCAATTTTATTTTATTCATCTCCAGAGCCATTTTGAGGGAATACTCTTATGCGGGAACCACAAAGCAGCCTGGGCTTGGCCTCAGCTTGACGTTTACAAGTTCAGCCATACGATTTCTGTGTTTCCTAACACAATGAAGCTCGGCTTCAAAATGTTGTTTGCAAAGAGAAAGAGTGCGTAAAGAGAAAACGTAATGCAACGTAATGAGGCTCAGAAGGCCAGCACGAGTTCAGATGTGCTGAACTTTTGCTTCGTATGAAACAAATGGGGGTTGATTTCGATCGCACACACGAAGTTAATCAGTCTGCCTTTGGCTATATTTGTATAAGAGTGTTGGTCATGCACGGATATGACGCATTTTGGGCCAAATTGCGTATTATTTATTTATTAGTTGGACATAAATGTTCCTCATAATTATTGACACAGCAATAGCTACCAGGGCTTTCGGCTGTGCGTGCGTATTTTTTAATTTATCGTGGCATGCTTGGAGAACGTAGTGAATGTATAATAAAAGCTCTCTCTTCATGAGCGAAATGTCATTGGAAAGCCAGTTAAAAGCTCACGTATCGTAACGGGGCGAAGCCGAAGCCTGAGGCTGTTTTGTGGTCCCCGCTTTAATGCCTCAGTATATCGTCCGCTTTCTTTCAGAACCTCGTATGTCTCCTTTGCATTAAAAATAAATAAATAGAGTGGCGCAACAGCTCGAGGTGAACCAGGGCCAACTTCTCAACAATGTATGCTGGGTGTGTTGATTTCTTTACATACAAGGGGACCTACAATTTTTTGCCGAATCCGAACGGCACTTTGAGAAGTTTTTCAAGACAATTAATACTCTCGGAGGGCTTGTCAAACCCTCGCGGAGGTGGGGACCGTGAAAAAGAACAAGTCTTTTTTTTTCAGGTGACGATGGCAGGATTACTTTGCATTACTTTTTAAAAATATCCGAATGAAAAAAAAGCACTGAATTTAGATAAAAACATCTGAAATCCCGGCCTTCACTAAATCTATTTTCCTTTATTTTCTTACTTGCACCTTCTGAAAAATTTGGAATTTTCGACGTGAGAGGTTTTGAAAGAAAGCCAACGAGTTAAGCTCTGTATTATCTCTCATATGTTTGGTATGCGATTTCTTTGATCTGGCAGTTACCGTACCTCGAGTCTCAAAGCCTATTATAAGTTGGGACATAGTCTCTTCAACGGCCTCCTTGTTGTTCGCCGTATCTTGTTCTCGTTTCAGTTTTCAATAAAGCTATCAGAGCTCCTCTGGTAACTATTTTTCTTAAACTTGACCGAAAAGTTACCCCGATGACAACTCCGGAACTTGCTACAGCAGGCCTGTCCACCAGAGTCAGTAACCTACAGTAAGGATTTGCGAACTGCCGCTAAAGGTTGCCGCAAAACCCGCAACTTATCAGTTCCATCCTGAGTGATGTATAGTGACTTGATGTGTTTTGACAATCACAACACATGGGAGTCAGCAGGTTGACACCGGTATTTAGCAGCCGCTAGAAATGCTGCTTACACGCTCCAAGTATTTTCTGCGCTTAAACTACTATAGGTACTTGCTATTTCAAGAAGGCAGAGTTCCTGTTCTTAAGTTCGGTTGTTTGGAAATTACAACGTTCTGTAATTGTTTCGATTAAAAGTAACTTTAACCTTTTCGAACTGGACCCAGATGTCTTCTACGAGCGACAACACAGTTTTTGATTATATTGCGTCTTATCGGAAGCCTTCCACAAGCGACAGCTGTCACACCCATGTTATCTTAACTGTCGAAATCGGGGAATGTTCTGGTCGATTGTGCAATTATACCCTTAATATATTAGTTTTATAAGCTGTACGATCGTGATTCTAAAGCTTGAAATTTTAGAACTGCTTATTACAGTACAAAGAGCTGCTGCGTCAGGTTATTATCTTTTTTTCTTTTTATTCTGTTTTATTGCTTTGTTTAATATTTCAACTTTTAACAAATTTTCGTTAAAAAAGATTATGAAAACTTCCTTTTTCAAAGAAAAGCTATGAGACTCACAAACAAATTCCTACTTTTTATGTGATGTTGCTGTTTTTCTAAAGTCTACTATTTGGCTGCCGTTATCTATTGTTGTTTTGTGCAGGCAGTCCATATATAGTTGCCAGATCGAGAAAATTTCTGCTACCAAAATGGTTTGAAAAACCTACCAAAACAAGCAAAAAACTACCAAAATAATACCGTCCATATGTGTAAAGGTCTTAGGTCTTCAAAATGAAGATAGAGAGCTGAAACTTGGTACACGGTGTGAAAATTGGCTTAATCTGTCAACGGTCACGCCCACTACTAGCTTCAATATGAGACAACCTCTATTTAACATTTTCTTTCAAAATGTCTTTTGGTCAAGTTAGACAAGTCATAGGAACTTAAATTTTGGTACTGAGCAATGTTGACCCAAGACCTTTAACAAGACAAAAATTGGACCGCCCACAATATCGATCATGCCCACTTTTAACGTGTTAGATCTCATGTTAGATCGGAAAGTTAACTCCGAAAAAAAAAATGTTTTTTTTCTGAAATAGTTTTCGCTTTTACCGTATTTTCTCATGAGTCTAACAAATTACATTTGATTTTAATTTTTAGCTTATGTCCACTTTTGGGGGCGTGGCCCATACAAATAATATATGAATTCGAGCCAAGAAACTTTAAGATTTGGTGTTTCACGGTATATCGGTCGGGTATATAGAAGTTTTCTCACAGACGAACTCTTGCACTTACTCACTTGTTTTAATAGTAGTTGTCAAAATTTTCGACGAATATTTTCGAGTCACAAATCTTTATTAATTTTTGTTTTGATCAAAAATTAGTTAAAAAAAATGTGAACCTTAATTTCCCGCATTTCTAGTATTTTTATCATTCTTACAACAATTATGTTTCAAAACTCTATTTCCTCGTTTGGACTTTAAAGGAACAACTGTAGATGTTTCTTCAGCAAGCAGAATTATATTGTAAGGACATAGAATTTAATACAAAATTAGAAAAATTATTGAAACAAAATTCATGCAATGTTGTTTGCTTGAAACTTATTTTATTTCCAAATTTAATTGATATCCATTTTATTGTCTCTTTACATTCAACTCGCAAAAAATATTTTACAAAGTTTCTAATCTTTTTTTTTTATTATTAATGTTAATGAACCTACAAATTTCGTTGGGATAAGGAAAAGGCTACCAAATCCTGAAAAGGTTACCAAGCTACCAAAGCAGGAAAAAAACTACCGGTTTTGGTAGGAATCTAATAAATAAGTATGGCAACCGTGGTGTACACCAGTAAATACGCTGAATATGTAGTCATTCCTTCCGATTTAAGGGTTAAGGTCCTCTCCCCGAGTATGCCTTTGACATCGTACTTCGTAGAGGCTCCTTAAATTCTATCTAGTATACCTCAGAAAATTCTTTCATTACACATTTTAGTATCATCGGTAGATCGTGTGTATGTCTGTTCCTGTGAAATGTAGCTAAGGCTTTGCGCATGCATACAACTTTAAATCGAAAAACTATTTTGTTGTTTTGCAAACTATTTGTTTGTTGCATACAATCAATTCGACAGAATTTCGACAAAAAATCGGAAAACCAGATCGATTTAAAAGTCGAAAAACTATCGATCTAGAGCTCTATGTGCCTTGTCGTGCATTGAAGTTCGCGTACTTATCGATTAATATCTATCATCGACTTTTGAATTTTTAGTATAATTTTGTTCAATAACTCAAGTAAGCTATGTTCAAGGTCAAGCTATGGCAATCACTTATCAGCTGTAGACACAAGTTTTTTGGTGAGATCTCGGTGAAAATCTCGGAAGATTTTCTACGACCAATCCGCATCCTTAAATAATATGCATGCTTAAAGGTCAGGATAATTTCGTTTTATCATACTCGATACTTTCCGCCGAGCTGTACCGTAACAGCTCCGGGTTTTGGAAGTCCGGGTCCATGTATCGTTCCTGAGACAGCAGGCCTGGTGTATCTGATTTAAGTAAGCTACTGCGAGGACTTAATCGCCAAATGATGTGCCCTAAATTATGTGTATGTGGCAGCTGCGGCTTACTTTCCAAGGATAACCTATAAATGCTTTTAAATTTATAAAGTAAAAACTGCGCCGAACAATCCCTAAAAGCTGATAAAACTGTACTAATAAAAGTGGAAGCACAAATTTTATTTATTTATCGCAATACTTCTCCAATTCAGCTCACGTATGATATTAGCGTCAACTTTGTATGGTGTTAATCATATTGAACAAAGTAATTATTGAATATGATCAGCAAATTAATTATTACTCGCCCTCACGTCATGCTAACTTTACGCTATATAATGACTTCTAGCATTAAATAAAGTTAAAATTCGTTGAAATAATTCTTTCATTGCATGCAATGTGGTTGCTTAATGAATTGTTCTGTAAAATACAGGTTTTTCGTAATTTAGGTAACGAAAAAAAAGTAAGACTGCGAGATTTGCGCTTCTTGGTTTCTACAAAGCTTCTAGTTTAGAATTAACAATTATTTGTAATAACACGTTTGTCAATTATTGTAGTCCATAAGCCGGAATAAAATTCTGACACATGCGAACTTCAAACGATAAGAGTAAATGAAGAGTAAACAGTGGCTGCCTTGTGCAGTGACGTGACAAACGTGACGCTGGCAATATGGGTGGCAAAAAGCCAATATTTGCAAAAATAATATTGGTTTCGTCGATAAGAATTTGAACCTTCCCGAAAGATAGGGTATTTTGCCTTTTTTTTGTATAGCTTTTCAGCTGTGGATTTTGTTGCTTAAGTCCTTTATTTACTTGCAGTCTGCATCAATAGAAATGACGATTAAGTTTATTTGTCGTTTTCAGGTTAAATGTGCATCAATTTCAACACTAAATTCGAAGAAGTCAAAATCCAAGGAACCTTTATATTGTCACTTGAATGTCTGTTTCAAACAGGTTAGATAAATCAGAGTTGCACTGAGCGATCAATTGACGGACTTCCAGCGATTACTCTACCCATATGAATAGGTTCAAATTACCTACACGTCGCGTCGTCGCGTCGGTCGTTATCAAAAGCTATTTCAGTAAAAAAAGCTCACTTTTAAACGCCAACAATACGACAAAGTTGTGAAAAATTGTCGTTTGTTGACATGGAAACCCGGCATGACTATATCTGTTGCGCGGTCAGACGATTTCCACAATCAGTCAAGTGATAATTTTTCATGAGCAGACAACAAAAATAAGAAAAACAATTATGAGTTTAAGAGTACATAGTACGCCTGTATAAGAATGTTTATGGTCTGGATGTCTTGGCATTTTATTAATTTTGACATGGCATTCAAATTATGTACTAATTGGCATACCTCAATAGTATTAAAAGTATTAAAAGGAATCAAATTCAATTTTGATGTAAAGGGTGATTTTTTAGCTGGTTTGGTTTTGGCAACACTGGTTTTGACAGCTGACGTGTGTTTAGTACCTTGTGTCACTGTCAAACAGCTTCAGTTTGGTTTGCAATTTAACCATGGATCGTCTTACAAATGAACAACGCTTGCAAATTATTGAATTTTACTATCAAAATTCGTGCTCGGTTCGAAATGTTCATCGCGAAACAATGGCGCAATTGCGAGGCGAGTTTGGTAAACAGTTAATTTCACGTTTCGGGCCGGTCAATTGGCCGCCTAGATCGTGCGATTTGACACCATTAGATTATTTTTTGTGGGGGTATGTCAAGGCTAATGTCTATAGGGACAAGCCCGCTTCGATTGACGCACTGGAAGCCAACATCCATGCATTCATTCGTGAGATACCGGCCGATATGTGTTAAAGAGTATGCCAAAATTGGACTCAGCGGATGGGCTACCTGACGCAGTCGCGGTCAACATTTGCATGGTTCAAGGTTCAAACTATCGATTCAAATAAATATTTCATTAATTTTTTCGAATTTTTTGTGTTTTTTTTTTTAAAAAAAAGTTCTCAACCTCTTAAAAAATCAGCCGTTATTAGTGCTAAACGTCGTAGGTATATTTTCTATTTGTCCCTGAGAGATATGCGAATGCTAAAATCCACACTGAACCCCGTTCAAGTGAGTAAGTGCAAGAGTTCAGCCACTGCACATGCACAGGCTGTAAGAAGATGGAAAACAGGATTTGTTTAGCCTGTCCTGTCCCGAAAAAAAAAATATATTTTTGTCCTCTGACCAGCTAATTGTGCTCACCAACTGCGCTTTCAAGGTTGTGAAAACTGTGATTAACTGCCGTATAATGAAAGAATTTGAGACTTTCTTTTCCTGAAGGTAGTAATAAACTAGTGGGAGGGCTACAATCCGCCTAGGCGAATCGTTGGATACCCCATCCCAATTGACCACTGTCAAGCTCCAAAATGCGTCAAAAACCTTGGTTGTTAAATTTCAGTTTCTAATAATTGTGTTGAGAATTTGTCAGTAAAGAATCTTCTTTCTTAAAAAAGGGGCGTGGCATCAACCCCTTTTCAATAACATAATTTTTTTTAATCACATTTTTTATCAGATGTGGTATACACGTGTTGATCGCAGTTTTATATTAAAAATTTGATTTTTTACTTAAAAACGTCCCCAGAGGTGGGCGTGGCAAAAATTTATTCATTCGAGATGATAGCTTACGCACATATCTGAACATTTTATAGTGCAAGTTTTTTGGATTTATTTGCTTTTGGAGAATGCATATTAAGTATGACCACGCCTACAAGGGGGCGGTTTTCGCTTTTATTTAAATGCCAATCACAATACACTTAAGCGAGGATATTGCATACCAAATTTGAGCTTTCTACGACAACTTTGATTTTTCATGCTAATAAAGTGGGCGTGTCAGTGGGCGGATTTCAAAAATTTTTACACTTGTACTGCTGCGGGACCTAGAAAGAACAGATATCAAGTTTCAAGTTCCTAGCTCAAAATTTAAGGCCTAAGAACTACCGACAGACGGACGGACATGGCTCATTCGACTTAAAATTCGGTCTCGATCATATGCCCTTAAGGTCTTGGGGTCTACGGTGATTATGTCTCCATGTTACAAACTATGAATCAAACTTAATATACCTCCTATCCTATGGGATGGGGTATAAAAAGGGAAGCTTCTTAACGACAGATTATAGCAAAAAAAACCAATTTTGTGTCGCTTGATATTTGAAAAAAATTTAACATTAGTCTTTCATCATGCTCTCTAGTTGAAATAGTGCTTTGGTATTGTTTCCAGCAATTATGATGACAATAGAGCGGATTTGAAGAGCTTGCGGGCGAAATGTCGAAGGTAAAACCCGTTTATGGCTCACCAACTGGTCGAACGATACTGCTTCCTTAAAAACGGCTTTAACCAATTTAGCTCTTGAGCTATGCAGATTGAGTAATTAAGTAATTGAGTAATTAACCTTTCTGAACGTTCTTCTTCTTCTTTTTAGCGCGAGATTATGATTTGTTGTATTTACTGCATTCCTAATGATCCGCTTGTTTGGTACGCCGATTAGACCTCAGAGTATACCGGCAGATCGACCGGTTTTGGATCTCTTCGTCACTGTGGCCAAATAAATGCTGTTGTCGCTGCATTTGTTTGATCCATGAATGTTAAGGCCTACCTGTCTTTCGCGATTACGCTGGAATGTTGATTCACATTGCTTTTTTGATAGGGTTCGTAGGAACTCCCCTTTTAACATGGCAATACCAACTGTGCCGGTCGCGCATCATTTTCCTCGATGTAGGTTCTTTTACATAGAGGCTTCGTCGGATCTTCGTCCTTCTTATTCTATCTCGCTTTGTTACTCCTGCTGTCATGCGAAGCATCTTCATCTCAGTTGCCATTAATTTGCTCTCATATTTCTTATACGCTGTCCGACATTGTGAGTGCCTGACGCACGACTGCGGTGTAGTCTTTTTCAGGGGGCAGTTTTCTCGCTACTTCATCCACCCTACGCATTTCTGAACGTTAAAGTTAAAAAAAATATGAATAAGCAAAGAATAATGTTTTAATTTGTGATCAACCACATTCATAGTATTTTTTTTTTTTATAATTCACTCATGAATAAGGGAATAGGCTACCCTTTTAATGTAAGACATCTCAGGAGCGGAAAGGAATAGAGAAAGAGGAAAAGGAGGAGAGATACAGGTGCACTCTTGTTTTGAAAATTTGTAAATTGTAATGAGTAGGAAAGACTGATTGTGGGTAGGACAGTCCACATTCGAGTTGTACGGCTTATGAAAGAACCTCTGAACTTTACTGTGCGTCCGAAAGTGGGCTCGAGGGTGAACTGATGCGCATTCGATCTTTGACGAGTATTTCGGTTGAATATCTTGACGGGAGGCATGCAATTGGCTATTTTGCTGGAACACTGTTTGTGGAAAAAGCGAGAAAACAGTGACAGGCAGGAGACATATTTTTTTTTTTTTTTTTCGTGGGTAGGTAAAAACCTTCATAGGCACTATGAGAATCGAACGCGCGTGCTCATAGTAGTGTGAGATTCTTACTCACTAAAAAACCTCCCAATTTTTGTAAGACTACGACTAAGTTTCCTTAACAAGTAGTTCATGCTTCTGTATAGTATAGTATAGTATAGGCAGGAGACATATGTCGTCGGTGTTCAAGTGAGTGAATAGACTTTCCTATGATTTTGTCGCCAAACAGGCTTTAACGCCTGTTTTTGTATCCTGTCCAACAGGTGAAGTGCAGATTTTGGGGCACCTTCCCAGACATGGGAGTTATATTCCCATGATTGTATGCTTTACATAAAATAGCCAAATCAGAAGGGGTAAAACACTTCTTGCATCGCTTAAGGAAGCCTAGGCATTTCGCGGCGTTCTTTGCTGTCTCAAATATGTGGTCATTCCAACTTAAGTTTCTATTGAGGCACATATCGAGGATGAAAAGCCTTTCGGTTACTGATAAGATATCCCCATGATACAATGCTGTTAAGGTCGGAGTTTCATGAGGTAGACATACGCTGCCGTTCCAGTTCTACGTGCGAAGAACAGGGGCGAGGAACCAAGAACAAGTATGAAAAACTGAGGGTACACTGTCATCGGCAAAGGAGTGAATTGGATTAGTAGTAGCAGACAAGAGATTGTTTATGAAAACTGGGAAGAATGTCGGAGACAAAACCGAGCCCTGGGGTACTCCAGCGTTTATTTTATGAACTGCAGACTTGAAGCCATCCAAAACAACTTGAATTGAACGGTTCGAAAATTAATTACTAATCCATTGAATAAGAGTTTCGTCGATTCCAAATGCACGCATTTTGGACAAGAGAGCTTGGTGCCAAACTCTGTCAAATGCTTTAGAAATATTAAGCGCAACAATCTTGTTTTCACCAAGAAGATGCAGAGCATGGTTCCACTTCTGGGTGAGATATGCCATCAAATCACCAGTGGACCTTTTGCTACGAAAACCGTATTGCCGGTCATTAAGAAGTTTTCGGGATTCAAGATATTTTCATAAGTTGAAAATTAATCAGCTTTTCCATGACCTTAGAAAGAAGGGAAGTTAGTGCAATTGGACGATAGCTAGAGGGAGAAGAAGAATCGCCTTTTTTAGGGACGGGCTGGACAAATGCTGTTTTCCATCTACTCGGAAAGAGGCCTGAGGAGTAGGACCGATGAAAAAGCTTACACAATGGTTTTGCCAGTGTGGAAGAACACCTCTTCAGAACAATAGGGGATATTCCATCTGGACCAGCGGATTTGTGAATGTTGAGATCCTTAAGTACTTTTTCAACTGTGCGAGCGCGTCAGTGATTTTGAAATGATTTGCCTGTTCTATTTATGCTTTAAAAATGAACCAATCAGACCTAAATCTGGAGAAAGAATGAATAAAGCGGCAATAATTCAGCTAGTTTTACTCCTGATAATCGAATGCGTTTTTCGTCGACCATTAAAAACGCAGCAGCCCTTAGCCGATAATTTTTTTATGCCTTACGGCCTCATGCAGAATTCAAATAATAGTATTTACTGAAATTTCCACAATCTTAGTTTACTGACAAATTTTGATTTGGAGATCGTGCGACACAATTTTGTGGATGTTGGTGACGATTTCTTAGTTGTGATCTCATTTGGAGGTCCTTGGAGCTCAGCATTTTATTTGCTGGTAGGGCAGCAATGACGATTTACGGTCCCGTCTGCATAGACGGAGAGTGGAGGAGGAGATATAACATCGAACTGTACGGGCTGTACAGCGATACCGACCTAGCCAAAAGAGTCAAAACACAACGTCTACGATGGCTGGGTCATCTAGAGCGGATGGACACCAACGCCCCGGCCCGGAA
The DNA here is from genome assembly GCA_947623515.1 of Neoascia interrupta. Lineage (NCBI taxonomy): Eukaryota > Metazoa > Arthropoda > Insecta > Diptera > Syrphidae > Neoascia > Neoascia interrupta. Next base: position 26,247,546 of record OX392462.1, read on the forward strand.
AATCTTCGAATCCACACCGCAGGGACGACGCGGTAGAGGAGCACCGAGACTCAGGTGGCGCACGCAAGTGGAAGGGGACCTCAGCCAACTTCGCGTGCGAAACTGGAGACGGCTAGCTAGGGACAGAGCTGGCTGGCGAAGCTTGTTGGCTGAGGCCCAGGTCCACCCCGGACTGTAGCGCCACCTTAAGTAAGTAAGGGCAGCAATGATCCACTGTGCACACTACATGCGAAAGACCAGATCACTTGTTATGGTTTTTCAGTCTTTCTGAGATCTATATAACGGTTTTACAGCGCAAGAAGTAGAGATTTCTTAAAGTAGGACTAACCACAGCTCTCTTAATCGCAGTAAAACTCCAAGTGTTTGATAGATCTATCTGATTTTTTTTAACTCTGAAGAAAACCTAAGAAACAAGGCAAAAATCCTTGGAGATGAGCCTTTGAAACTTTCAAGTTATCATACAGTTTAGAAAAAAGATTTCTTTTACTTCTTGCTTTGCTTAAGGTAGGATCGGTGGAGTTAGAAGGACTATTAATCTAAGTCCTTCTAACCCCGCAATTGAACCAGGTTACTGTAGTGTAAGTAACCAAGCAGCAAGTCAATGGCCGAACCAGACCCAGATAACACTAGCCAAACAGGAAGCCAAATTTAAGACAACCTCTATTAAAAAATTTCTTTCAAAATGCCCTTTGGCCAAGTTAGACAAGGTGTAGGAATTCAAATTTTGGTGCAGAGTAATAACGGCCCAAAAACTCTAAAAAGGCAAAAATTGGACCGCCCACAATATCGATCATGCCCACTTTTAATATGTAAGAACTGTAAAAACCCGATTTCTCGGAAAGTTTACTCCAAATCGAAACAAAAATGTATAACAAATATTAAAGATATTGCTATTTGCTAAGTTTGGTCCATACAACGTTTTGGGGTCCGCCCTTTTTTAGGGAGGGTTTTTAGGAAAAAACTGTTTTTTCCGGAATAATTTTCGGTTTTAACGCATTTTGTCATGATTCTAACGAAATTATAATTAATTGATTTTAGGTTTTAGCCCAGACCCACTTTTGGGGGCGTGGCCAAAACAAATAATATATGAATTCGGGACAAAAAAAATAAAATTTATTGTTACACGGTATATAGGACGGGTATATAGAAGTTTGTCACAGACGAACTCTTGCACTTGCTCACTTGTTTTTAGTTAGGATTAGGCTTAGTCCAAAACATAACTGGCACATCAGAAAAATTGCAGCCATTGCGAATCATGTTTTAAAAAACATTTTTTCTTTTCATCTTCATCCTTCCAGCACATACAACACAGCAACACCAACAACAACAACCACAATCATCGAAACTATAACTTCACATCAAACCAATCACAAAATGTATACAACAACGATTATGACCAAGTGATAAATTTTGTCGACTCTCCACCAAACTCTGAGGAATCATGGACAGGTAACAAACAGTTCTAAAATTGTTAATAAAATTAAATAAAAAGTAATGAAAGTTGCAACTTAATTTCAACTAATGCCAAAACTTTTTTAATCACCCAGATGAACAACACCAACAGCAACAAGCACATCAACTGCAGCAAGGTACTAAGATCCCTACAGCAGGTCCAACCATCATTGATGTTCAAACAATTTACGGGCAACAACAAGCGGCGGCAGCAGCAGCAGCAGGCAATCAACGTAAGAGGCGAATGGATTGGAATTCTCTTGAGCTCAGCCAGAATGGTAACAGCAGTGGCACCAACAATGCACAGCCTACTGCATCGAAGATTCCAAATCTGACAAACGAAAATGCAAACACAGCTAACAGCGTCATCAAGGAGAAGGAAAAGAAGAAACTCTCCAGTGCTGGAGGTAGTGGTAAGTCAGATGCTTTTGACGTATATTATGTAGCTAATAGGCCTACAGCTTGAAAGCCCGGTTTGCTTCTAGGATTAAAGCGGTTCACACTAGTTTTTGGAAGATTTCAGACCAATCAGATCCAGTGTCCTTATGAGCGCAAAAATAATCAATATGGGAACAGGTTTCGGCCTTTATTCGAACCTTGTTTTATTTTATTGGTTTTGTTGCTCAAAGTGTGTAAATTACAGGTATTGGCGCGCATCAGGGATGTGATATCATTTGTATAACTTGTACATAATGTTGTTCAGAAAGTTAACTGACCTCGTTCGATTGGTTCTGTTGTAGTGTTGGAGAGAAATTTTTAGGTTTTGCTTTTTTAGCGGAAATTATTTGGGGTATTATGTAGGTATCCGTTAAAATGCCGCAGTACCGTTGTTTGTTAAAATGACATTTAAGTGTGTACAGTACCGAGCAAAAAATAATGCAACCGCCAAAGAAGTGTGGTTCTTCTATCTACATCAATGATGATAGTCCGATGATGATATTTTCCACAACCTACTTGGGTAGCTTCTTATTATTATTTAATTAAATAGAGTATACCAGTATAGACAGAGAATATACAGTCGAAAAAACAATATCATTGCTATTGGTAGGTACAAAAATTTGCATTTTCTTTGATTTCATAGAAGATCAAGATTTCATGCCTTTTATGTGTTTGAATCCTGGGATGGACAGAGTCAAAAATCCTCCGAATGTCATACCCTTTAAAAAAATTTTCCATATATTCATTCTGTGTTACCGTAACGAAAAATCTGCTTTTGATGAAAGTCGAGTGACACCCATGCGCTCGAGAAATACTAGTTTCGGCTTCTTGAAACAAGTTATTACTAGTATCACCTGACTACGAATACAAGACATGTGACGTAGATTGGCTCTCTCGATGGAAAAAATTTAACGACGTTTGCGTAGGTAGTATAGGAGCAAGTGCATATCGGGGCCTAGGCATTATGAAAGGCCTATGTTGAGATACATATCATGGTTGTATGCAAATTTTTCATTTAAATCTATTCCCATGGGTCTTGTGAACTTCCGAACTAATTTACTATTGAATTTATTTGTATTTGTGTTCATCGTTATTCCTGTTGCTATTTCAGGCAAAAGGATAATATAATAAAAAAAAAAAAAAATAAGTAATTATAAAAAAGCCTAGAAAAGAGCAACCCGATATCTGAGGCAAACATTATTTATAACGCCAAATTGTCGTTGACTTTTACAGATAATAGGAAGGGGTAAACATTTCTTTTTAAAAAGTTTTTTGAAACCTCTCCAGGCATCACTTCAAATCAAACCTGGGTATTCTATTTCAAAATGAGCGTAAATAAGCTTAATAAATATTAGGTAAGCTCAGTGAAAGAAGGTAGCAGTTCAAAAAAGCAGCTATCACTGCCAGAAAAGAAATATTTATGTGAAAGAGGATTATAGCTGACCTTTGTTTTAATAAATTAAACCAAAGCTCGTAGAAATCATAGCTTATATTTTGAGTTGAAAATCTGAAAGAAATCCTTCCTTCAAATTTACCTTCCATCAAATCTATTAATTGTGTACAGAGTTTTTTTTTAAAGCATTTTTATACCCAATCGAGGGTATGTTAATTTTAATGCATAGTTTGTAACTTAGTGAAATAATCATCCTTAAGACCTTTTAGAGATATAGGGCGTTTTTCGTTTTTAGTTCAGAGTAGAGCAATGAACAGAGCTCGAGCACTCTAAGCTTGCTCTGAACCGAGTGCGCTCAGAGTACTCTGTTTTGATTTTGTAACGCACGTGAGCACAAAAGAAAACTTGAAAAAATTGGCAAAATATTTCTTACGAGCCGAAATTGATGCAAAATAAATATAATTTCACCAAACAATAATTCATCATACGCTTTACTCGGCCTTAGAACAACAAACATCCCCTTTTAATTTTTTTTAACATTCATCTGTCATTTCGCTGTGCTCAGCAATTAGCTCAGAATGTTTGGTCAAATTATTCCGAGCACATTGAGCGCGCTCCGATCATGCTCTGAGCGAAAAAAGAAATACAAATCTTGGGCTCTGATCACTCTGAGCACAAAAAGAAACACAAATTTTTGTTTGACAGTTCGAGCTCTGCTCTGAACTAAAAAAGAAAAACACCCATAATCGAGACCAACAAGTGAATCGATTAAGCCATGTCCATCCGTCCATCCGTCTGTATGTGTGAAGGTTTTAGATCTTTAAAACCAAGCTAGGGAGCTGAAACGTGGTACACGGTTTGGTTCTTCTGTTGCACAGACTTCAATATAAGACAGCCTCTATTTCACATTTTCTTTCAAAATGCCTTTTGGACAAGTTAGACAAGGCATAGGCACTTAAATTTTGGTACTGGCCAAATATTGGCCCAAGAACTTTAATAAGACAAAAATTGAATCGCCCACAATATCGACCATACGATAACAGCGAAAATTATTGCAGAAAAAAAAACCGTTTTTTTTTACTAAAAACGCCCCTTTTGAGTGGGCGGAGCTCAAAACTTTGTGAGGAAAAAAGCCAAGGTTCGCAGAACGATAAAATATGATTCGTTCGCTCGTGAAAAGTTCGCAAAGGAATTTAATTTTTTGATTCGTTCGCGAACTTTATTTTTTGGTTCGCTTAGAAATAAAATTCGTTTTCACGAACGAATCAAATCTGTTGTGATCTGTAAAATATGGTTCGTTCCCGAATTTATCACGTGCGAATTATTAGAGATCCGTTCGCGAATCGTTCGAATAAGAAAAAAATGTCATTTTGCATGAATGTCATTGTATAATTTTAATATTGAAAAAACATAGAACACAGTATCAAATAATGATGTGCTTCACCCTTATGAGGGTTTCCTCGAGTTCCTGCCCACTTTCTCTAGAATTTCTGGGGTTCATTTGAGTTTCTTGCCTGGCAGAAGCCAAAAATGAGATGCTTCACCTTTATAAGGGATTTCTCCAGCTCCTGGCCACTTTCTCCAGAATCCCTTGGGTTAATTGGAGTTCCTTGCCTGGCAGAAGCCGAAAATGAGATGCTTTACCTTAACTATGGATTCCTCCAGCTCCTGCCCACTTCCTGCAAAACTCCTTGGGTTCATTGGAGTTCCTTGCCTGGTAGAAGCCAAAAATGAGATGCTTCACCTTTATTATGGATTCCCCCAGCTCCTGCCCATTTCCTCCAGCATTACTTGGGTTCATTGTAGGTCGCCGCCTAAATATGCTAAAATTGTACTGGAACTCCAATGAACCCAAGGAATTCTGGAGGAAGTGGGCAGCAGCTGGAGAAATCCCTTATAAAGGTGAAGCATCTTATTTTTCACTTCTAATTAATATAAATAGAGTGGCGCAACAGCTCGAGGTGAACCAGGGCCAACTTCTCAAATATGTATGCTGGTGTGTTAATTTCTTTACATACAAGGGGACCTACAATTTTTTGCCGAATCCGAACTCTTTGAGAAGTTTTTCAAGACAAATGATACTCTCGGAGGGCTTGTCAGACCCTCGCGGAGGTGGGGACCGTGAAAAAGAACTAATCTTATTTTTTTCAGGTGACGATGGCAGGATTTTTCACTTCTACCTGGCGAGAAACTCCAACGGGCCAATGAATTTTGCTCCAAATTCAGCAAACATTTTTCGCGATCACCATAAAAAGTTTAACTGGCAATTTTGAATGAAATTAACAATTAACAAATAAATATATTTCAATTGCCGAAGCCGCAATCAAAACTTGAAATTAAGCTGAACGAACGGATACTTGACAAAGAATGATTCGTTTTATCGATCTTTACGGATCCTTATCGCGAGCGAACTATATTCTACCTGAATTTCTTTTTTCCGATCTCTCACGAACGAACGATACAGAAAAAAAAGAATATAGTGCGTTCAAAAGCGAACTATACATTTTCAAAGATCGAACATTTTATCGTTCGCGAACTTTATTTGTTATGGTTCGTGAGAAGATCGGTAAAGAACGATAAAGATCCGTATTTTATGGTTCGCGATCGCGAGCGATATTTTACGAACGCTGGAAAAAACTTAGCAAATAGTAATATCTTCAATATTTTTTATAGAAATTTTTTTTTCGATTTGTGTGAACTTTCCGAGAAATCGAGCTTTTAAAGATTTAACATGTTAAAAGTCGGCATCGTCGATATTTTCGGCGGTCCAATTTTTGCCTTGTTAAAGGTCTTTTGCCAATATCGCGCAGCACTAATATTTGAGTTCCTACGCGCAACACTAATATTTTAGTTTCTTCCTTTCTATTTGATCGCCTACGTGGAGCAGGCTTTCGCTAGACATATATCCTCGTTACAGCAGAGGTTAGAAGTTTAAAGCCAAACTTTATCATTAGCACTCCCATCTTTCATCCAACTTTTTGGGCTCGCATTACATTGGCTCAATTTAGGGCCATTTTTTCAGTGCGAAGATTGATCCAAGTTAAGGCAAGGGTTATCAACCCGGAATAAAATTAATCGAGTTAAACTGGGTAAGCCCAGGCAGTAGTTTTTCAGTGCAAGGTTAACTCCGTTGGTAAAGTTATTGAAATTGTCGACACTCGAAGTCGTTGACTGTTTAAGCTGTCATTTCTCATAGAAAAATAGGCGAAAAAAGGCATTGTGCTCCAATTTTTTTCGGAAGAATAAAGGCCCAAACATAATAGACTTGAGCGGGATTAGTCTTATGTCGAAATACAACGAAAATCCCACTCAAGTTCTGCCAAAAGATTGTGTTGCCCATAATAGACTTAAGCAAACGATTTGAAAATCTTATGAAATTTCACTGTGAACGTCTCGAGTATAACATTGCCTTGAAAATTAAAAATCAAATTTGAAAATTATGTCACTTTTTCTTCAACTTTGGATGTTAATATCTACGAAACTGATTGTCAGATCTAAAATATGTTTAATCTTTTGAGGTCAGCGTACAATTCTTGGTATATTCCCTTCTTTCACGGATTTTTTGAAGTACGTTTAAAAATAAATATGGGCTTAAATATGACAATGAGTGATCTAATGACAAGCAAAAACAAAACTTTAAGCCAACACAAGTTAACGAAAACCTTACGAAACCTGTGCATAAGACCATTATGGTCGTGGCATACGAATCGCGAGTAATGGGACATTTCGGAAAGCCGACTTAAGCTCATCAAAGTCTATTATGGTTGGGCCTTAAGAATTCTTGTGATTTGTTGTTATCGTATTCATGAGCCTTGTATTCTTTCCTTTATCAGTCCTTAAAGGGGATATGTCAGCTTTGTTTTGAATTTAGCCTTGTAGTTGCGCTTGCGAATTTTCCAAAATCACATTTCTATCTTTTCCATTTGTACAAGAAGTCATTATACTGTAGTTACCTGATGCAAATCCATAAAAGATAATCGGAGTCTTCATTACTCCGATTAGAACTTTTTTCGAGTTTTAACAGAAAATTGGCCTCCGTTAAAAAGCAGATCAATATCATGCGAAGATATCATGAGTAGAGTAGATGCATAAAAAATATAAAACAGGGAGTTGACACAGCACGAATACAAAAATTATTCAAGGAAACAAGTTTAGAAAGTTTTCCAGAGTAGTCCAATGTGTATACCACTCCACCAGACCCGTTCCAAATATCACCAGCATTCTTGATGGACAATCTTTATGGAAACTTAATCCACGGCGCTCGTTAGTGATCAAACAGGGTGATCATTTCTAATTGTCAGCACGAAGTGCACATGAATGTAAGGCCGCGTTGTCACAAGGAACAGGTCATACATTAGCAACGTTAAAAGCATTCAGCGAATTTAGGTTTCAGTTGCTTATGTATGGGATTCTGTTTCTGTTCCTGTTTTACGTTGCTTGTGACAACGCGGCTTAAAGCGACTATTTTATTGTTATGATTTTGAATTTCTTATGAAAATCATTAAAAATTCTGGTTGTTGCAGATTTGGAATGCTGCTAAGTTACCGGTCATTATAAGAATGCTGAGCGTAACATTGTGAGACAAAGGGTTACATAGGTACCAACTTAGGAAAAGAAAACTAAAGCCTTATTATATAAGTCCCTTTTAAAGACTCCTTAAATTCGCAAAGTTTCTTAAATTTTTCTTTTAATCACTCTATCAACGCTGTGTTACAGAGCGATAAAATGTCTGCTCTCTTGCGAGAAACTGTAGCGAGAATTTTCATTTAATGTTAGCAGTACTGTAAATGGTTTCTGCGGATGGTCACCACGAAACAATGTTCAAAATTAACATTTTTCCACCCACTACCATAGTTTTTGTGAAATTTTAAATAGTTGCAATTTTTTAAATTTCATTATTATAGATATGCTTACACATATCAAAAGGAATTGGCTACGAAGCCAATCAGCTTTGAGTGTCCAATGACCTCTTAATTGCAAAAAATGGTCATACTGCTTTCTCCAAGAGCGGCACACTTTAAAATCAATGATTTATTAGGCCATGGTAACACCTCAAATTATGCTTGTTCCAAACAAGGTTACCAAAGTTCATGAACAAAACATAGATTTATTTTTTTCAGTTACCCGATCGTCTGACAAATTCGTATCAAAATAATTGAAAACAACAAAATGTATGAATGTATCGAGACGTTTTCTTATGAGCTTGTCAGTTTATTATCACAACCCATAAACACATACACGCTTCGTTAGTGATGATAAGGTTATCGGGAATTCGCTGCTTGGTTAGTATACCCTGGTCCACCACCTTATAGGAAAAATAGAATAAATCCGAGCAACCTTATTTACTCAAAGCATTTTCAACTTCTCTAGAGTATTTTATATGTTTTTCTTATCCTCCAAATATTCGCAATCATATTATTCCCTAAATTTAGTGCCGCCCAACTTCAAAAATGCCATTAACAATGTGCTAAGTGGGTCGTCAGAACTCAGATGGGTCAATAAATGGCGTCGGGGCAGCAACAGCAAGATAGGATCTTTTAGACACATTCTCATTTTCGAATATACTACCATGTTTCCGTTGTCGAATGTTGACATATAAAAAAAGAAACAAATATACAAAAATATTTGAGTGTATAGATCTACAAAATTTATGTATTGTAGATCAATCCATCACACTCCAAAACGGTGATTAAATGCTTTTGAAAATTATTGTGGTCCGATCTGTCAGATTGCTTACACCTATTAACACGTTGTTGTTTGTTGTTTTTTTTTTTTAATCCCTTTTCTCGTTTGACTGACAGTTCAGCTTGAAAAATAATTAAGTTTCGGTGACATTTTTAATACATACTTGGATGCAAACGCAAAAATTCACACTCTCCTCCGAGTGTATCAGCTGTCAGATTATGTGCATGTGTTTGTTAATGTTTGCTTGACATTACGAGTGCGTAAAATTTACTGATAATAGTGTGACGTATCGGCGTCTTAGACAAATTAAAACACAAAACGCCCCAACAACTGATATGACAACTGAGGCATCTTTTTTACTGCCATCCCATTGTGTTCGGTAATGCTGTGAATATGTGTTGCTTCATAACTAAAACTAGAAAAATTGCTGCTGATATTCTTAAATGAATTTTAAAATATTAATAATAAACAAATCTTATTGTTTTTAGTCTTCGACTTACAAATAATATTATGAGTGTGTATTAATGCCCGATTAGCGCTCATATACATGTGTATGCATAACACCCGGAGTTCGGTCTCTATATGAAATGCAAAATTTTTCAAATCAAAATGATAACAGCCGACGTTTGTGCAGATATCAGAACAATGTTGGTATGTGTTAGAGAAGTACAAATATATATACATATATAGTTAAGTTAACAGAGTATACATTTGTATAAGAAATTATTTTGAAAATAGAGCGAATTTGTGTTTATAAACCGATTACGTAAATTCAAGAGTCGCACTCTTATAGAAAATCGTGCTTTAAGTTAATTTGTAAACATTTTGCTGAAGAAACACAATTTTGCTTGTAATTGTTGGTTAATCACTAGTATCTGTGTTTGTGTATGGATAACCTAACAGTAAAAAAGATTATTTACTCTGACGTCAAGTATAAGCATACACTCTATGGGTCAGTGCCTTTATAATTTCAAGCTGCATCTACAGCTTTCTTTAGTTTTTGAAATTTTACAAAAGTCATTCAAAATTATTTTTTGAGGTATTTTCTTATTTTGGAAAATTTCAAAATGTTAGCACTTTTGGCAGGCATGGATGGCAAAATTAACATTTGAAAATGTCAGAAGCCCATTCCTGGTAACAAGAATAATGGCTTTTTCGGTTGGCAATCGCGGTTTACAACCGGACAGCCAAAAACTTTCTTCTTGTTTTTGAAATTTGTTATGAAAAAAAGCTACGCTACATTGGGCAAATGACATTTTTCGATTTGACGCATGCGCTAAATGATTGTTGTGTGTTTCTGGTTTTGATTCTCGTTTTACGGCCAAAAGCAGAGTTCTCTTCTGTACCTTACCCTACCAGAGTCTCGCTGGGGCAGTGGAACAGAGGAGAATCCTTTATTCTTTTTCCGATGTTTGACCTCCTCTGCCACTCCCTGTCTATACAGATGGGACCATAAAACGTCCCAAAAATTCTCTCAAAGCATATTTAAAGTGTTTTCATCCGCCGTTGACACGGTTCATGTTTCTGTACCGACTGGGATGAGGGTTCTTATAAATGGACACTTTAGTTGCTCGAGAGGGGGCTTTGCTACTAAATTCCCTGTTTAGCCCAAAGAAACAGCGATTGTGAAGAATTATCATTCGTTTAATTTCAGGCTGGTGTCATTGCCGGAATTTATAGCAAAACCCAGTTAGACTTAGCTTTCTCAAAGTTAAAGCCGTCATTATTTTGTCGAATATGATTATACATGCCATAAGACATGTCTATATGTCGATGTTTTGTCCAAGTCTTTGCTTCGGTGTTGGGTGTCTTTTCCTGATGACAGCATTTCGTCGGCAGCGGCCGTCGTTGACAACTTAGCCTATTTTCACCTTTTCTGTCCCGATACTCACGAAAGCTTCACTGACATTACGCTTTGTTTTTCCGATTATGTAAGTAACTCATGCGATAATTATTGTACGAACTTTTATTTCGTCGAATAGAATAAATTTTTTTTTTTAAGCCCAGGTTATATTGATGTTGCAGTCTTTTTGAACTATTTAAAAACATCTAAGGGCCGGTATTTCAGTGCTGAGTTAAGCCCAGCTTGAACCAAGATCTGTTAATGCCGTAACAAAACGAACCTGGAGTTAACCCAGCGAGCAGTTTTTCACTGCAGAGTTAACTCCGCTAACAAAGTTGTTAAAATCTTCGACTCTCGAAATTATTGACTCTCCCAACTGTCACTTCACATAGAAAAATACAGGAAAAGACGTTCGAGTTATTCTCAAGTGTCATTTTTTACAGAAACACGCAAATCACCTACCATTCCACATAGAAAAAACATAAAAAGAAGTTCAAGTGGTACTATATTCAACCGAGATTTATTCACCAAAGTTGGCGAGTTAAGCTGCAATTAACCCCAGATCTGAGTTTACTGAAAAACTTATTTCTGGGGTTAATCTCAGTTTAAATGATCTCGCAATGAAAAACCGGCCCTAACTTAATTGAGTCCTTGTAGAAGCTGCCAAAAAAATCCTTTTGTATAAAACGTTGTTTGGATGGGCCACTTTACGAGTTGTACACTCTCTTTTCCGCTAAGTGAAGGTGTTAGTTGTCTGGCAGGTGCCTGCGTTAAGACAGGTATGTTAAAGTTGTAGTAATGTATTTTTTTTTTAACTTTTCGGAAATTTACCGAAACACAATCGGAATTAGGACGCTCAAATACATTTGACATTTGGCTAAACGGGAAATTTGCAGGTTTTTCAACAGTCTTATCAATTTTATAGCCCATCCCATAGGACAGGAGGTATATCAAGTTAGATTCATAGTTTGCAACATAGCAAAATTATCACCGTAGACGCCCAAGACGTTAAGGGCATATTATCGAGACCATGGCAAATGAGCCATTTCCGCTTGTCGGTAGTTTTTAGGCCTTCAATAATGAGCTAGAAAGTTCAAACTTGATATCTGTTCTTTCTAGATCCTAAAAAAGTACAAGTGTAAACAGTTTAGAAATCCGCCCACTGACACGCCCACTTTGCTTCTGAAATTGTAGGAAACTGAAATTTGGTATGAGATATCCTCGCTTAAGACTGGTTGTCACAAGCAACAGGAACAGAAACAGAAACAGAATTTCATACGTTAGCAACGCAAAAAGCATTCAGCGAATTTAGGTTTCAGTTGCTAATGTATGAGATTCTGTTTCTGTTCCTGTTTTACGTTGCTTGTGGTAACGCGGCTTTAAGTGTGTTGTGATTGGCATTTAAAAAAATATCGTTAACCGCCCCTATATGGGCGTGGTCATATTTAATTTGCCAATAAACTTTTTTTCAATATTTTTGCTCTAAATCCAAAAAAAAATCCACTCTAAAATGTTCAGATATGTGCGTATCAATGAATTAATTTTGGCCACGCCCTTTTTTCGGGGCGTTTTTAACTATAAACAAAATTTTTATATAAAAATGTAATCAACACGTGGATACCACATCTGATAAAAAAATATGAACAAAAAATACGATGTTATTTAAAGGGAATTGATGCCACGCCCCTTTCTGGGAGATACTTAACTGACAAATTCTAAATACAATTAAAATTAAAAGAAACTAAAATTAAATAACCGAGATTTATGAAGCAATTCGGAGCTCGACAGTGGTCAATTGGGATGTACTATCCAACGATTCGCCTAAGCGGATTGTAACCCGCCCATTAGTTAAAGTTGAACTCGACGCGTTTTGGTGAATTCGAACAAGAAATATTTGGGGAGCCGGTGTTTTGCTAAATAAGATTTGGTTAAATGCGAAACCATCTTCTAAAAAAGGTTTGCCAGTCAGAAAAGATTGACTCTTACCTCTAATTGAGACGTGATGATGTGTACTGCATCCTTTTGTCGTGGTGGTTTTGAGTCATAAATAAACGATATTCTGTATTACTCTCGGTTAAAGTTTCAAGAACTAGAGCCACCAGGTCTTTTGTTGGAAAACTGGAACTCGAAGACAGTTCGGGGTGATGCATTGGAAATACATTGGCTTTGTGTCCCCGTGGCTGTGGGCTTAGATTTTTGCATGGCTTACCTTAAAGTTTTGTTTTCGATTGCTCAATCTCCTTGGTGGAGTCGCAAACTCTTAACTGACATTGTAAACATTTTCATGTAGAATATTCTTAAAACGCTTTGAAAAACACTTTTGGGTTTTAATATGAATCTGTAAGGAACGTATGACGAAGCCATTTAAAAAATTTAATGGGTTATTAAGAAGCTCCCAAGTTTCAGTGCATAATTCTACCAAAAGATGTCAAGCATTGCATGTGCCACAAGGTACGTTCAGTAATGGCGTACGAGAAAGTAAACGCAATAATTTACATCAAGCTCAAATAAATATTTCACTTAATCTCAACTTCCCAACAGAAACTTTATCAGTTTATCTTTGGAACTCTGGTGGTATTTATACCTACATAATTAGGCATTATAAAACTGTCGCGAAAATATATTCACCTGCGATAAGATTAATCTAACCCTAAACTAACTTATCAGAGGAATGAGTCATTTTTGCGTTTCTGTTCGATTCGCGGCAATTAAGAAAAATGGAAGCTTTACTTTGATTTAAACTTTTATTTGGCCTAATTAAAATGCTAAGTTTGCTATGAATATTCATTTTCCGGATTCCGAAGTTACAGAAAAGTGAAAATTAAGCACTCTAAACACGTCGCCTTAGGGTTAATAATTCGCGTTTTAATCCCAAAATTACACTACTGGAAAACCAGTGAATGCATTCAAAACGCATTAGGCTTGAATTGTCATCTTAATAAGACTGTCACGAAATCTGTCGAAAAAAAGACTCACGCGATGTAAATATATAAAAAAAAGAAATACCCATGTTATTAAAATGTTTACAATAAACTTTCGTACTGTTACGCAACCAAATTAAGTGTGTCAGTTACAATATCTGGCAGAAATCCTTTGATTTGACGTCGATCTTAATGACAACGTGCCTGTGGCAGGCCTTATAATAAGTCGTGAAATGGAAATGATCTGCACAACACAACAATTTTGTTGACCCATTTTGAATTCGATGTCAATTCTATTTAACGAATTGAAGTTTTTTCTGTGTTTCTTCTTCTCCGATCATCTTATAGTTGTTTTCATTAATTAATCGTTTATTGTGATCACGTTTCTATAGCGTGTTAAACTTGGATGTATCAGAGTGTGTTTTGACAAGGCAGAAGACTTGTCTATGATAGTTGGCGTATGACGTTGTTGGGTGGCGGTGATCTTGTCTATTTTCTATGGCGTACATACACGCATGTCAGAAACACTTAGGAATTTCATTATGAGCTTTTATAAACCTAAAATGTATTTTTCCTATGCACACCCATACCAATGGTATTGATAGGATAGATGACAGGTGCATATGTAGATTTTTTTCTGAGCAGAGCTTAGTTTTCTCTTTATTGGCTCAGTGAGGCAGCAGACCAGACGTTATATTAAAAGCGAGATCATGTTCCGGAGAAACTTGTGCATAAATTCATGTTGAATTCAACGACCTTTGTCGTTATGGAAACCGGAACATAAATCGGAACTTAGGGTTCTATTCGCTCTTCTTATGTGGCAAGTCAATGGACTCTGAATCGTTGGGGGCTCTATGGAAATTTAAGAAAATACTTGAAGACCGTTAAAGATTTCGAGATAACAAGGACTAGGTGAAAAGAATTTTCATAGTTTATTTTTGAATGCCTTTATAAATCCCTGATTAGCCTATCTTTCCCAACTACACATTTACTCAGTTGACATTTTATCCTTGCAGGCCGCGGAAGTTGGGCCGATGACATTGATTTCGATCTAAATGGAGACTTCAACAGTAGTGGATACTTGAATAAGTACATAGTACCCAAAAAGCAAACTAAAATATTTGAATAACAAATTTGATACTTTCAGTGCTCTACTATCGTTCTCTCCAACGCTAACCCTTAAGCAGGAAATACACTCTCCACAGGCTGATCAGCTGAAAGGCAACAAAAGTCCTATCAACCCAGTGAACCACGACAATTCACTAAGTTCGGATAACCATGATTCGGACCATCAATTGAACGGCAATTCGTCCGATTTGGTTGAATCGGCTGTACCATGTGGCTCGCCACAGCCAGCTCCCAAGGCTGGCTATGACAGCTCGAAATCGATTTCTGTGAATGGTTTCAACATTAGTGCGCAACAGACTGACAAACAAGTCAATAATGGTGAGTCATTTAGATTTAATAGTAATTGTTGTTTGATTTTTGGGTTTTTTCCTCTATTTGTTTATCTACAAAAATTATATTTATTTAATGTCTATACACATGTATAATTTGAAACAGCTCGTAAGAGTCCAACGCAACCGACTGCAGATTCGTCCAAGACGGAAATCCCTTTGGCCGATGATTACAAGTGAGAAACTCACTGCCATTCGGTTTGCGAAACTTTTGAACTTTCTTCTTGCAATTTATAGATTCCAGTATATCTTGGCTGCGGCTACATCGATTGCAACGAAAAATAATGAAGAGACTCTTACGTACTTGAATCAGGGCCAGAGCTATGAGATTAAATTGAAGAAAACTGGAGATTTATCATTTTATAGGGATAAGATATTGAAGGTGAGTATTGAAATTTATCTATGAAATACATAATTATAAATTTAGTGGAAAAAATTCTCCCAAATTCCCCACAAGGTGTAAATTATGTATCGAATATCAAAATATCGAATTTGGCCAGTCGTACTCTAATAGGGTGTTCCACCAGACACTAATCTGGGATTCAGACAAATCCTCCTAAAATCATGAGATTAACCATGTGAAATTTTATCTCTTCACAAAGAGATTAAAAATTAATTCCGTTATAAATCTGTTCAACGCATGAATTCTCAAATCAAACCGTACAGACTTGACAGACGAAACAAATAAAACCAACCTTTTTTTGACAGTTTGATATCATGAATGAAAGAATATTATAAAGATTACGACACTCGTTTGATATGACATTTGTTTGACGGACCTAACTGTAAATCTGACGTCATGGTATGGAACTGTCATTTCGTACGCGTGGAACAAAAGCCCGTTTGGTTACACAACAATCTGTACTGGCCAATCATAGATCAGCAATCTGTTTTGCTTCGCATCCAATGACGAGCCTGATTTGTGAATGAGCCTTATTTTATCCGAAGTGCCGTAATCTTATGTTCTGTTATTTGTGGTTTGATATCATCAATACAGCTCTGTTTGTTGTGTTGAGGGATGCGCAGAACAGTGAACGGTTGCCCAAGAGCCAAAAAAACTTCACACTTGTAAGGAGATTTGCAGGATTAACGTCAAGTTAATCTCCATTTTTCCGGTGGAAACACTTCCGAATTAGCTTTTAATCTTCCTGCGTTAATCTCTTTCTATTTTATGTAAAGTGAAAACACTATTCGGAGCAGCGTGTAATCCGGAACGATGCGTTTGGCTAGTCCCTTTGCTTCAAAGAAATCCCGTCATTAACACAGATTTAATACTTAACAAGCTAGAAAAACACCTAAACTCAATGTTGATGGCAATGTTGATGGCTACAGAAACGCTTTTTCCGAAAACTCCCCTCTTACAAGGCATTCAAAACTCTGAGGACAATGTGTAAAAATGAACTTTAGAAAATAAAAACTGGGGCGTTAAATAAGTGATCGAGGCATTCTACCCCCTATACTTTAATATCCCTGCCTGGGCTTCTTTCACCTTTTACCTTCCCTCATAGTTCAGAATATTGGGGTCCTGTTACATTTATATATTGAGCTGAAAATTCTTAATAGAATAGAGCCCCAGTTCTGGAGCTTTTTCAAATTGGGGCTTTATTCCCTGGGGTCTTATTTCCTTCGACTGTGCATATGACCGAAGGTTTTGCTGTTAGCGCGACAAATAAAATTAAGGAGTTCCTGACTTCAACAACTGCGCGGCCTTAGCGAATATCAGCAGGCCCTATATGACAGCAGTGGGTGAATTATGCTAAACATGGAATTGGGCCAGCCGCAAAGTTCGTCGGTTCGGTGTATGCTCTGCTAAGTATCATTCCGTTGGCTAAGAACAATACCGCCAAAGTACGATGGGGCACCGCCTTGAGTGTGTTTGACATAACACTATATAGGCGGTTGAACATGCTTTATGTGACCAATACGGCTGGACGGGAGCCTTCACTCTTACGGTTACCCCAACAGATAAGATTGTTTTACTCCATTGTCAATCAGGCACAGCTCCAGGACGCCCCTTAACTCTTTAGCATTAGCGAGAAAACCCTCCTCGCCTACGACCCCAAAAGGTATGCCCATTTCTGGGACAATTTTGTTCAAACCGAAAATAAAGAAGAAAGCAAAAGGAGCCTCACAAGAAGAATGCAACCTCCCAGAAGAAAGAGTCATCTGAATTTGTGGCCGATGATAAAGTATTGAGGTACTCGCTCCAAGGAGGTACCCAAGGCAAGTGATACCTTCGATTAGCTACCCCATAACTCTGATTACTTCAAACGCGTCTTTTCCAGCTGACGAGGCCCAGTTAGTTCCATATATTTTACACGTTATACCACGGCTGCTACCACTTGTGAAAACAGAGGGTGGTCGCGATAAAATTCGAAGAGTAGAGTGCCAAAAGTCATATGGAGCAATTCTTCTAATAATCTTCATTCTTCTCAAGAGTTATCCTTATCACTTACATAAAATACCTAAGGGATTCCGTATTAGAATTTTTCCAAACACACATTAGCTTACGAGCTCACTATTTTTTTTAAGCTATAATAAATACAGACAATAAACTACCAAGGATACAAAGTGAAGTGTTAAATTTGAACAGAGAACCAACTTTGACATCACTCTGACAGATAGACAAATGGATAGCTTCCGCCGATAGCTCATAGCTTACCCGAAAACTTATATTTAGCATAGTCGTTATCTTCAACTGTAAGCTTGAACTATTCTTGTAACTACACTACACTCTATGACTGAGCGTTGAAAAGAGGGAAACTTTTGCGGTGTCATATTGCATAATCAAAATTAAGAACGCAGCCCTGTGGGACTCCAAAATGAAGTTCTACTTGTCAATTGTTATTCTCATTGAAAAAATGCATTTACGGGAATTAAACAACATGAAAGTTTTACGCCTGTCATGCCTATTGACAGTATTGTTAGTCGCTTTGTGAATGGAGCCAAAATTAACTAGTTTTTAAATATCTTCTCAAACAAAATTTGACAAATAAAAATCTCTTGGATCCGGGATCACGATCGCCATTGTAATAATTACTCTATTAAAATTTGTAGAGTTTACAATGTACAATTATTCTGTCAACCCTTTGGTTATTTGTTGAAATGATTCATCAACTAGATTGTTAAAATTTTAATAATTGCTTTTTTTTTAAATTATTTCTACATCGCAAAAAATTTACACAAAAAGTCCCCTTAAACTTGTATTTGCCATTAGCCAAATCGAAAAAAGTTTCACTGGAGCATATAACCATCAACCGGTGTTAACGCACAACAATTAGACCAACATGACCAATATCGACCCAACAATCGAAACAAATTTGCATGTGTCTCATTCCAATCAATTAAACCCAATCAAGTCCATTGAAAATACTCAGCATGATTACGACCAATCGGCAATGGGACTGAAAAAAAACCCCACAACAGCGACAGACGTCAGCAAACTTATGTGGCCTGGCCTGGCCTCGAGTGGTGTTTGTCTTCGGCCATAAGACGCCTCAAAAATTCTATGCCCATAGTCCACTTTTTGAATTAATACAGAATTCGCTTAGTAATTTATTTATCGGCTCATTCAAATTTGTATTGTTGTCTTGTTTTTCTGAAAACAGAGCGTCATCAAAATCTGTTTCCATGAGCGTCGTCTTCAGTACATGGAACGTGAGCAAATGCAACAATGGCAAGCATCACGTCCAGGTGAAAGGATCATTGAAGTTGATGTTCCATTGTCCTACGGCCTGTGCCACGTATCGCAGCCATTGAATCCGAATTGCTTGAATACGGTCGAAGTGTTTTGGGATCCTCTGAAGGAGGTGGGTGTCTACATAAAGGTCAATTGCATCTCGACAGAGTTCACACCAAAGAAGCACGGTGGCGAAAAGGGTGTCCCATTTAGGATACAAATTGAAACGTATATAGAAAATGCAAATAGCTCACCAGTGGGTGATAGTTCGACGAACTGTATCAATTTAGGCGGAACACCAATTGGCGGTGGTATTGGAAAGCAAGCTATTCATGCGGCAGCTTGTCAAATTAAGGTAAGCAGCGAATGATAAAAAAAAACACAAAACCCTGGTAACAATTTTTCCTCATTTAATTTTTGACAGGTTTTTAAATTGAAAGGTGCCGATCGCAAGCATAAACAGGATCGCGAAAAAATCCAAAGGCGGCCACAGTCTGAACAAGAAAAGTTCCAGCCCAGCTACGAGTGCACCATTATGAACGATATACCATTGGATGCGTTAACCCCATCAGCTGGTTGCTATAGCCCAGACTAGTAAGTTTTGTTTTATTATTTTATATTTTTTCTGTAAATTAACATAGTTAGCAGAAAAAGCCAACCAGATTGCTTGCTCGGATTATTTAAGAACTTGTTTATTTTTCTAAAGAATTTCGACGCCTTTTGAGTGTGTTGGAGAAGGGTTGCCAACGCGTTAATATGATTTACAAAAAAAAAGTACTGCATACATTAAACTATTGCTACTTATATAATTCGCAAGTATGACTAGTCAGACATATTTTAAATAAAACTCTACCAGGTCAAACATTTAAAACACGAAACTCGTGTGTTTCGCTCAGAAGTGTTGGCTCTGAAACTCGTAATTTCTCGACTGTAACATGGATGAGACCCAAGCTTAAGAAAATACCTCAAAGTTAATACCATGTCTCCACCGGGCACCAATCCACGGTTTTCTCCTGGGAAACGAGACATCGTCACGTCACTTTCTTTTGACACCCAAAATGACAGAGCAACAGTAAATTAATCTAAGATCGGGGTCAAATTAATTTAAGAGCGTGTCCCTTTAACCACCGAACTGCCAGCCCGGTGTTTGCGTCAGTTCCAGAGTGGTGCCTTTGTGTATAGACGGACAAGTGCTGCACCGTTGGGGACATGACGTTTGCCCCATAAGAAAGTGTTAGATTACTTGGACTTCATTTTTTTTTCCATTTCGTATCGTGAAATTGAAGTTGGCGGCTGTTGTTTTGTACTTTTTACTTAAAATGAATTTTGATAGCCTTGATTGAAAATTTTTTATCGATTTTGAGTTCGGTTCCAATTCGTTCGGACCGAACGAATTCTGTCTGTATTATTCACCATTTTCACGATGATGTGTTTAAAAGAATACGCCATTATATTTGTCCGGTGGAGCCACATCGGAGTTTATTTTCAAACGTCTCCCGCTAAAACCCGTAATATTTCTGGTGGAGACATTGTGTAATGGGCTTTAGCTGCTTAAGTTCAAATATTATTCACTACTTTGCTCATAAATGTAGTTCAAGTTCTTAAAAACGAAATGTAAAAATAAATATATTTTATATTTTAATAAAAAAAAGAGGAATAAAATAGTTATGATAGATTCCGAATGGCGACGCCCGTCGTTGATTCTTCTTCTTCGATTAATGATAATGGTATGGACACTTTGGACTAACGCGCCTTTCATTCATACGTCATGAAAATCCTGAGGAGCCGTGAGCTTTTCAAAGCGCATCAGAAGTCTTGCGCTCTCATTATGATTGACAAGAAAAAAACGAGTCCCATCCCGATTGTATCGATAATAAATTTGGTTGATAGTAAATTTGACAGTTTTCCAATAGGTTGAAAAACCAAGATATTAAATTAGCAAGTCTTAATTAATTTCAACTTATATAATGTATCTGGTTTGACTTGTTTTTTATTGGAGCGGATGAATCGAATCTAACCTTTCTCATCACAAATGTAAATAATATTCAACAAACAGGCATTCATTTTACAGCTTTTTAAAATCTTGGATTTTAGCGGAATCTTTAATTTCGTCTCTGCATTTAGAAGTTTGTCAAATTCGAAAAATCTTTAAACCCTATTTTTATAAAATTCAGCACGTGTTTATGATTTTTAGCACGTTGAAGGAGAGAGTCAGCTGCCACCAGGCACAAACAAAATACTTGAAATCTATGGTTTTCCCATGACAAAGGTCTGGGAAATATTTTCATTTAGGGTCGTGGAGTCGGAAACAACCATTTCCGCTTTTCAACGTTTGAGACTTTGACAATGGCTGCGATTCAAAATGTTGAGATGTCGATGTAAACAAAAGAAATTATTTCCGATTTTTATTTTCCAAAATGTAAGATATCGATGCGGTGTAAACATATATGTACCTAACCTACACTTCATACTTTTAAACATTTACCCTTAACGGTTGTTACTCATCTTTTGATACCAAGTTCTATTTTAACAGAAGGTAAACTTTTTCTTATACCTTGGCAACCTTGTAGTTATTTCAAAATAAATTAATAAATGCAAATAAAATTCTGTCACAATCACAGCTCTAATAGAATGAGGTGCGCAAAAAACACAACCATACACTGTCCTTGGATTTGCTGCTGAGCTTATAAGTGTTTACATAAGAGCTACTAGTTTTGCTCCTATGACACCTTACACCTGATACCTTTGCAGAGACATGCCTGTGAGAACCAGTAGATAAAGGTTTAAGATTTTTGTAACATCTTTGATGCATCGCTGATATTGAGCTCGCTGTCACATTATTTTTTTGTTATGTTATGCATTGAAAACTTAGAAGCTTGTTGAATGTTGATACTACTAGTAATTGTTTCATACCTACTCTATTATGTAGTATCTACACCTTACCTTTAACTACTAAATTCTAAGCGAAAAAATGTTGAAAATATTATGAGCTTTGGTTTCACATTTGGGTCAACGCTGAATACTGCTGGCTGTGCTCTGTGCAAACCGGTTGAATTACAATAATAACAGGAGATATTTTTGTTAAATGCAAGGGCCTCGTACAACCACACCCAGTACCATTAAATTGAATCTCCTGAAACCAGGGCTCTTATAAGGTTCTCTGTGCAAGAACGTCAGCTCAGGTTTCGGTGTGCAACTCACTGGTTGAAAATAACACCTCACGAAAAAGAGGCCCATTCGGAGGGGAGGGTAGTTAAAAACTTGTCTGTTGCCTCCGCCGATCGCGCAAATAATCAACAGATCGGAGTATCTCAATCTGGTTGTCTGGTAAGGTGGAGCCGATGAATACATTTGTCATCATGCAGTTTTCACTGAGGGATCGTTCCAACAGGTGATAGTTTAGTTGTTGTTGGTGGGTGTTTTTTTTTTTAATCGTTTTTACTTTTCTTTAAAAGCATAAAAACAAGTTAAAGCATAAATTATATTTTTCTCTTTTTAAAGTATGAAACACTGGCCGAATTCGCCAGTTCATATACCAAAATACGATGGGATCATACCGTATGCCAATGTATCGCCAGCTGCCAACTCTAGCCCCATAGCAATAAACAGTGTGACATCGACGAATACCAATAATTTGAAGCTTATGGACGCGAATATGGTGTCACCACAACAGGTGGAAATGGACGATTATGTATGTTGTTGCTTTGCTTTTCTAGAACTTTTTTATATCATCAATTTTGTTTTGGTTGTTTTTTTTTTTTAATATTTATAGCAATCGCCAAATATTATGGCTGAGTCAACACCGGCTCAGGTGACACAATGGTTAACTTATCACAGATTGACATCGTATGTGCCAACATTCGCACACTTTTCCGGTTCAGATATTTTGCGGTAAGTTCGTATTCTTAAATGGATGGTCTTGTCTTAAATGGAAAAATCTTTTTAATTTGGACTTTAAGACATCGTTTATTATAGCC
The DNA here is from genome assembly GCA_947623515.1 of Neoascia interrupta. NCBI lineage: Eukaryota > Metazoa > Arthropoda > Insecta > Diptera > Syrphidae > Neoascia > Neoascia interrupta. The sequence continues at coordinate 26,270,391 of OX392462.1, forward strand.
TGCTAAGTATTTTTACTGTAAACTGTCTTAAATTATTGTCTTTTATTGGAGAAAAGGCAATAATTGCTTTTTTATACGTTGAATATCGATTGCTTTTTTTGTAACTCAAAATCTTTAAAATAAAATTCCAAACATGTTAATGGGATTTTGTTCTACGAAACTGAAAGTAAATTTCGAGATTTAGGTCGGATTTAAAGAAGACTTGTTCTAATCGCGGGTTAGTTTCCGGTGGAAATACCCTCTTATATTCCTTACCCGATTGGAGATTTATAATCTAGATTTTTAAAAAGTCTAATACATATTTCCTGTCAAAAATAAGAATGCCGAAACAAACCAACCTTTTTTATTCAGCACAATAACTGTGGTGAATGCGAAATTGATCGGTGGTCGGAGTTGTTTAAGCCTTTTGCGTTTGCATTTTAAATTCTGTAATACATAATTTGATAGTTTTTAGGGTCTTATCATATAGCTATCATCGGATAGCATCATTGGATCAAATCAGTGGAACAATGTCTTCGATTTACTGACAAGTTATTCATAGAAATCATTGAAAATATATAGAATGCTTTTCAGTGGAACGATTTTGTCGCAAAAACACAAATCAAAATCAGCTGTTCCTTGAAATCAATTTCTTTCAGTGAAATAGTAAAAGTGAGTTTACATAAAAGTTTTAACACAATTTATATATTTTTGTCATGGAAAAAATTCTGCAACTCATAAGCTTCATTTTGAAACCAATAACAGTCAACATTGTTTGCTCAGTCGTCTAAAAACATGAAAACAAATTTTTTATGATAGCAATGATAAGCCTTCAGCCCAATGAATCCGTTGGGTCCGTTACGTCGAAGTACACAACTGACAACTCAATTAAATACACATGTTCTTATGGGAAGCGGCCCATAAAAAAAGTGTGTGACGTACGTTGCTTCCCATAAGAACGTGTGTATTTCGCTGAGTTGTCAGTTGTGTACTTCGACGTAATGGACACAACGGATTCATTGGGCTGAAGGCTTTAGACCCTTAAGTAGCCTTTTTTCATTAAATTTTTTTTTTTTTTTTGTTATTGACAAAATTTTGTGTCAAAGTACCTATCCTTAATGTTATTTAGTTATGCGCGGTGTAATAATAAAAGATTTAAAATTATTTAAATTTTATGGATCACAATTACACCCGGGGTAAAAAATCGTACTAGATGATCGTCTGCATAGCACGATCTGTACTGTAGACCCAATTAAATTGTAAACTCAATTTACTTTTAAAGGGTATTTCCACCAGACACTAATCCGCTATCAAGACAAATTATCTTTAAATCCCTTCTAAATCACGAGATTTACCATAGGAATATTAATCTCTTCACGGCGAGATCAAAAATTAATCGCGTAACTAATCTCATCCAGGCAAGAAATCTTAAATCACACCGAACTGAATTCTACGTGTTCTGCGTATTTTCTGACGAAACAAAGCAAACACACCTTTTATTGACAGCTGGGTACCATCAACAGAGATGGCAGAGTAGAATACGCCAGGTAATCTACTCGATTAACTAAGCGTAGTTAATTGGGGAAACTACGCCTCTGATTTGTTTCATTAACTACCTACATTTGTTACACGTCTAAATGTTAAATTTCCAAAAGAACTAAAGAATAATAACCGGGTGAAAATACTGAAGGTCGTGAAAAGAGCCGAATGTGTAGCGTATGGGCAAAATTAATCAGTTCGAAATTTAATAAAAGACAAATGGCGATGCGTCTACAGCCTCGCAATTTGAAAAAGGAATTTGAATTGACAATTCGGTGGTTGCGTTGACATTGCAAACGTCATTTTGACGTCTAATTGCTACGTCTGCTACGTTTAGCAAGACGTACAGTGTGACAGTGTGTGTCAAATCTGTTGATTTGACGTTTTGTTTTCCTATTTTTAAGTTGTTTCGTTGCGTAAATGAAAAGAATCGGTGGCAAATAAATATGAATTTAATTATTTCTGAATCTGAGATGCGCATATGACGTGATGTCATTGAGAAATGGCAAAAACGAAAGCATACGTTAAGTTAATCTCCTCTATTCCGGTGAAAACACTTTTGGATTGACTTTTCATCTTCCTACGTTTAGATTCTTCCTACAGAAACACCCTATTACGTGCGCCGCCGATGGCCGGTTAAGCACGCCATGTTAAAGGCTAAGGCATAAATTACTGAATAACTAGATATTCAACTTGGGACATGTAAAAGCCCACAAGCTGAAATTGATGAATTTACCCATCGTCCGACATTTGTTTACAAATATGAGTAAATTCCTCAATTTGTCATTTGCATGCAATTTCGTTGCGGAGCTTTTACATCAGCTGATCGCGTAAGGTAAATTGTTGTTGTATCTTCTTACACGTATTCACCGACACGGAAATTTAAAGCTTTATAAAAGCTTTAAAGGCTTTAAAAAAAACCTAAACAAATGGATGTTGGAGGGTACGAGGGACGCAAGTTGAATATCTATTTATTCAGTAATTATTGCTCTCAGTATCGAGAACTGTTCATTTTTTGAATAAAGCATTTTTCTCCATTTCGCAACTGGTAAAATCAGACATACGAGCTGGGAACCATCACTTTCGCACTTAATTTGAAACGAATAAAATAACTTCGATTTGGTATTTGCTAGAAGATATATTTGCAGAGTAACCGTGGGACCACAATGCCCGTAGCGGTGGTATGTAGCAGTAGTACGTAGTAAAGCCGCGGAGCCATGTGGCGTAGTACGGAAAAAAATTGGACACAATGGTGTAGCGCGGCTATGTCGAACAAAAACCTCTTTTATAAACAATGGCCCATACTCTGAGTTAATTTGAACTAGATTTAATATTTTTGTACAACGGATGACACAAATTCCATAAAATTTCTTTAGATTTAACCATCTCAATAAACTTTTTGACGTCCTTTCCTCCATTGTTTACTTAACTTGTATTGAACTGTCCACCGTGTAGCGCTGTCAACCGTGTAGCGCTACGAAAGTTAAAAGTTGGCCAACTCTTACTACCGCCACAGCTACGCGCTACCGCCACAGACACACATTGTGTGCGCAATACACTGAATACATGTGTTTTAACTTTTGACAGCTCTTACTACCGCTACTACTACCGCCACAGCTACATCACTGTGGTTCTACGGTAAGCGTGTTCAGATTCAGAATCAGGTAAAATCTTCCTAAATGGAGGCAAACATCTTTCGCATTGAGATACCATAATATTGCCAATACCGAATTATATATGACTCACTACAATACGTAGTAGAGTTTGACAGTGATCGGGTTGACAATATATTTGAAGTTCAGTTCAGTTGAAATTTAGAACAAATTGACAAGTAGATGATGTAGAAACATTTGTCCACTTTAGGAGAATGCCTATGTTCTCGCAAGTGAGATCCCTTTATCACCCATAGATACGTGTCACGGGTATAAAAGATCTAAAAGTTACAAAGGACATACAACGCTTTGATAATTCTTTTTTTTTAGTAAAATGGTCTTCAAGTTTTTGAAGTTACAGCAGAATAAATTTTAATTTTTTTTTTACAGAATGTCTAAGGATGACCTTATACAAATTTGCGGCACAGCTGATGGTATTCGGATGTTCAATATTCTTCATGCCAAGTAAGGATCCCATTGACGTATTTCTTAGTTATTTGTAATCTTATTTTAGAATTCCGAAATATTTCAGAGCTATAGCGCCACGTCTTACCATATATGTAAGCTCAGATGGCAACAGCTTTAATGCAATCTATCTAACTTCAAGTTCATCGAAAGAGTTGACTCAAAAGCTGTTTAAACTGCCAGGATTTTATGACCTGTATGCTGGCAACTCAAATCTGAATGGAACGGTCGATGGAAATGGATATCCAAGCTGGGGTAAACTTATAATTTTCTGTTTATCACCAAATCTTATTTTATTTCTTCCTTTCAAAATCACAGGTATGCAATCAAAATACTCAGGAAGCGGCTCAAACATATTTAACGATGTGTCCAAAACGTCAATTTACACAATGGGACCTTCTGGCGTTCATGTAACCATTACCGATGAAGTTCTTAATAATGAAATAAGAGATGGAAGCCTATACGCACTTGAAGTACAAAATGGAAAAGTACTTATGAAATTAATAAATAAAAATGATAATTAAAAAAAATATATCGTGAGAAAATAAATTCCATAATATTTCCTAAAAATCCCGAAAACAATAAAAAGTCTAGAAAAAATCAAGTACCTACTATTAAAAACTCAACTTACTGAACTGAAAAAAAAAATAAAAATATTAAAGTTATCAATTGACAAACAGAAAAATTCTAATATTTACCTTTAAACCTGACCAGATTTTGCATTTTCTATTACATTTTGCAATAATTATCTTAAATGAAAAGAAAATAACGAAAAGAAAAAATATTAAAAAAAAAAAAATGGTGAAGGAGAATTTATTGTTTTAGTGCAAATTTTTTTTTATACACGCGCCTATGAAAGTTTAAATAAATAAACAAAAAATATCAAAAAGATCTAAGAATAATTCAATGAATTAAGATAACGTTTGTTAAATCATTAAGTGAAGAAAAAAAAAATAGAATAAAATAAAATTAAAGCAGACCAAATGTGCAATAAATTGTAAAAAATTTAGAAACATGCCTTTTATTGTTTTAAAAAATTATGTTTTCATAAAATTTTATAACAAATAAAATTTGGTTTGCACAAAAACGTATACGGTTTTTCAATTAAGCAGTGGATGGTTACCTAAGTGCCACAAAGTGGAGTATTAAAGAACAACTAAGGGCAGACCTAAGACTGGAAAACAAGAGAATAAGTTTATTAAAGTGTTTTCGCCGAAGAGAAAAATTTTATAAATTCGGTGCTTTTCTTCAGTCATAGCATTTTCTGGCAAGCTTTATCCTTCGCGGGAACTGTTCTAGCCGGTTGAGCTGCTGATGACTGATTCACAATTTTTGACATATAAGCTACATATGTGCACACAATTGCCAGATCACACAGATTCGCCACCAACCATACATAAAAATTCGTTACCAAAAACTGTTTTTCAAAAATTTTTATTCCTTGAACCAAAATTAAGCAAAAAACAAAGGAAAAGCAAAACGTCAATTATGATGAAGGAATTTTATTAGCATCAACAAGCGCATTGTCATCAACATGAAAATCCACAATTCTGTTGCAGTGTGCACAGCTTAGTACAATTAACTATTTTTTAAGTTTGACAAGTCTAACCACATCCCAATCAACACGAACGAACTATTCGCCGCAATTCCTTAATCTTAGATTAGACTGCACGCCATTGTGGCATATTTGACGTAAGAATAAAAATATTTTCTGCATTTTTCTTCTTAGGTATACGTCAAGTATGTCAAAATAGCGTGAAGTCTAATCCAAGCCACACAATACAACAAATACAGCTAAGTTGATCCCCAGCTGCCAATAATTTGTTTTGTCAGAACTCTTCTTGAAGGGATTAAAATTACTGTCCGGTGGAAACACCCATTTAGTCGATTTGACATTTTAAATTTGCTTAAATAAAACAAAAACTACAGTAGATGTCGGACAAGTAACGTTCTTCAAGATGAAAGTTCTTTTTGTTTCTAATTCTCAGAAGTTCTCTCTCACGTTTTTGTTTCTTTCTCAATTTGTTTCTTATCATGCTGACAGATGTAGGTACAAAAAATCCCTATATTAAGCTTTCAAAAATATCGAGAAACCTTTCATGAGAACAATGATATAGAAATTATGTTTCATATAGCGCCTTCATGCATGTTTCATAGGCGCCCGGGGGATGGGAAGGGGGGGGGGGTGTGGCAGGGTGCTTTGCTTGCCCCACTGGCTCTGTGCGATTCATAATCAAACATGTTTTTTTCTAGAAAATCTTGACAAACACGACTGTTTCATTGTACTTGTTGTCGGAGTACGGCCCCATCTTGAATAAATCCTGTGGGCGCATATGCATGTTGTGACAATAGAGTTGTTTGTTCATTTGTCAAAATCAATGACGGTCAAGCTGTCAATAGTTTTTGAGGTGTAAACGTGCGATTTGAGTATGGATTCACTACGGTTTTTTAATAAGTTCATAATAAGTTTTGAACTTAAGTTTCATCTCTACAGAAAATCGTAGTGCTAGGTACTATGCGCTGTTTAATCTTCTTTCGGTCCACATACGACAAATTATCAAACAATGCTGCACGTCATACCTTTTGGCCCTTTATAATATCTAGGGAGGACGTGGACAGGCCAGTGTATAATACGGTTAGCAACTGTTTTGTGTAATTGTTTACATGAAAATTACAATTTTGTAAATCACAACTTATTTTACCACTATATAGTTATGCAAAAATTAATTATTTAATTAATTAATTAAAAATAAGTGAAATTATCTTCCAATGTTTGGTCTTTGCGTTTAAATTTCTTTCGGGTATGGATTATTGAAAATTTATTAAGACACATTCCAATTAAAAAAAACTTAACTTTTTTTGAGCACAAGAACAAAGTTTAATAAAACAAACAACCAAGCCGAAACCGTGAGTGAATAAATAAAAATACACTAACAACAACCTGTGCAAAGTTCTTGAGGAGTAGACGTCAAATGCGGAGACGTCAAAACTCAAACAACTCTATTATTTGGCAGACGATTGTTTTGTTTGATTGTTTGGCAGACAATTGTTTGACGTCTGAAAATCAGACGTCATTGGTATCAACTGTCACTTTATGTGTGTGTAAATGTAAAAGCTGGAAATGCTTGTTTGACAACAACTTGAATACCGATGATGTATTGCTTAGTAGACGCACATTTTCTCTTTTAAATGATAACATAATTGTATGTTCTGTGATTGTGGTGAGTAGGCACCTCATATTCCATCTATAAATAAGGTCAAACGGGCACACTGACAAAGAAGTAGTAGTACCGCTGCTTCTCAACACCTGAACGCGAAAGCAAACGCTTTTCTGGTTGACTTTGAGTTGTCAACTTGGAATTTGCTTACAAGTTTTGGTAAGACAAAATGCGTTTATGTTAAATTCTTGAAAGCAATAATTTCCCGGTGATAGAAACATATTTGCGAAACGATTTATCCATGGAAAAGGAGCCGCAAATTTCATGTAAGTATTCCATTATCAATTTGGTTGTATTTACATTTTGCCAGTACCGCCACAAGAAATTCCTAGTGTGTCAAAGAAAATACCGAGCTGATGATCTTGTGCATTTGTTAGGATTTTTCTTGTAATTCTTACTTTCGCATTGACGGTTATTTTAAATAGATAAAATTCTGTTTTAAATGCAGAATGGATTTAATTTGCTTGCGATGCAGCACGCCTCTGGGCGACGAGTTCCAACTTGTCTTCGATGATACTGGCGTCGAACTACAACTGGACAAACTTCTTGCCGAGTTCTTTGATATCTCCATTGCAAGAGATGAAACAACGACGCAAGCTCTTTGCGAAGAATGTGTTAATAAACTAATTGAGTTGTATGATGTGACGGAAGCTAATCGGGAAGTGCAACACTCACCTACAAAGGAGGCAAATTTTACAGCGACTGCAGAGCTCCAGATAAAGGACGACCTTGATGTCAAACAAGAGCACGAGTTCATATTTCTCGAGGACCAAGAGATTGAAGAACTCGAGGGGGAAGAGACAAAGTCATACCAGAGCAACGAAGAGTTTCTCGGGTTCGAGGAGGACTTCGAGGGTAAGATTTGAGGTAAAAAAAAACACTTACTTAATTTTTGGGTTCTAATAGATAGTTTAACAAAATTCGCGATTGTCCAGCCGGAGGCGGACGATCAGTTTGAGGACTTAAACATACAAGAGTACCTTCGAGGAGTCATCAAAACAGAGTTGCAAGAAGTCGCCTTTGAACAGAATACAGTCTGTAGAGTACGTATAAAAAAAAACACGAGTTAAGCTGTATAATGTCAGAATCATTCTAGCTTTGCTGTGAGATATTGAAAAGCCACACCTCTGTTCTTATGCACGTTTCTCAATGCCACGAGTCTGACTCAAAGAAATATCCCTGCATCATATGCGATAAGGTTGATGAATTTGATTCAGTTAAGGATCTATCACACCACATAGTGCTGCAGCACTATGATCTAGAAACGTTAGGTGTCTTGCATCCGTTGTTTTTCCATTTTATTTAAATTTGGTGTATTTTCTAGAATAAACATCTACTGCTTATGTCCAGAGTGCGGAAGGAGATTCTCTTCTTTCTTGCAATATAACAAACATTCCTGCTATAAAAAGGCAGTAGGGAATCGTTTGTTGCAAGAGTGCTTCCTGTGTGCGAAAGAATTTAGCTCGAACAAGAGGTACATAAAAGTTTCGTTTCGTCTAACTCAGTCACAAACTTGGAACGTATAACAAGCTTATGTTAATTTTATTACAGATACCGTTTTCATTTGCAATTTCACTTGGAAAAGCGAAGGCCTAAGGCTTGCTTTATCTGTGATATTTTGTTTTCTGACGAAAATGACTTCTTCGAACACGTTATGTACGCGCATGAGAAAGAGGACGCGTTCATTTGTAAAATGTAAGAATGTGCCTTCCCCTAAGATTCTTAAATAAACCGGCATTTCTTCAATAACAGATGTGACCGCACTTGCTCTACTAAGGAACTGTACTACAACCATATGAAACTGCACAGTGCTGTACCCTCCTATCACTGCCCTTATTGCACAAAATCTTATTTTTACAAACAAATGCTCATGAACCATGTGGTAAGCATCGCAAATTAAAAATCTTTTTTTAAAAATATTTTACGAATGGGTAAAATATTGGGTTTTTGGGTAATTTCAGCAACAACATCATTCGAAAAAGCAAACACATCAGTGTAAAATATGCGAGAAATCGCTGGCCAGCAAGCATCTGCTCACCAGACACATGCAGCTAAAACATCAGGCAGAGACAGAGGAAATCGTTGAAGTGTGCTCAGACTGTGGACTGATTGGAAGGTCAGCACAGAATGCGCGTGCTCACCTTGAACAAAACGAATGTCCCGGTGCAGTGATCATCAGCGAGTCTTTGAAACTTGCATATGCTTGTGAGTTTTGTGAGCTCGCCTACAATAGTGTGATCAATTTGAAAGTCCATCGTTTGGCACACACAACGAACTGTTACAAATGCTGGATCTGCGAAAGTGAATACTCGGAGTACAAGAAACTAAAGACGCACGTTATCACCCATAAGACTTATGATCCCTTGCAAACCACCTTTCCGGTGAACCGGCATTATGTTTGCGATTTTGAAGTGAGTTCGATTAAGGACTTGGGGAGGATGTGGCTTGATTTTATTATTTTCATCTTTGCAGTCATGCGAGCAGTCGTACCTTACCTGGCCATCGTTGCGTGCTCACAAAGCAAGGCACGCAGCTTACGCCAAGTATACGTGTGAGATCTGCGGTCAAACGTTTAGGACTGCGATGCAACTGAGCACTCACCTGAAGGCACACGATAGCAACGAAGAGTATTCCTGTCAGTTCTGTTCAAAGCTGTGCCATTCGCAGATGTCGTTAGCCGTTCACATCGCCCGAAAACACAACACGAGTAAGTTTAAACGTCTGTTGTCTTTCGAAATGAAATCTTTGTATCTTAACACTTAACACATGAAACTTGCTTCCAACGCCCTATAATCTTCTTTAAATCGTTCTAAGTGTTTACACTTACTTAAAGTGGCGCTACAGTCCGGGGTGGAACTGGGCCTCAGCCAACAAGCTTCGCCAGCCAGCTCTGCGGACGGGACCGTAAATCGTCCGAAGAATTTTCCTCTCGAAGCAGCCTAAAGTGTTTTCATTCGCCTTTGACAGGGTCCATGCTTCTGCACCGTAAAGCAGGACTGGGATGATGAGGGTCTTATACATAGACACTTTAGTTGCTCGAGAGAGGGCTTTGCTACTCAATTGCCTTCTTAGCCCAAAGAAACAGCGAAGTGTTTGCACCACCTTTTTATTTTTATTCGTATCGTTTGTGTTTTCGTTTCAGATTCCAAATCATGCCCCACATGCAAGTCAACTTATAATGACGACGAAGCGTTGAAAGAACATATTGCCGCAAATCACGTCAACTTGGAGTGCAGCTTTTGTGGTAGAGCATGCAAGAGCAAGCGAAACCTTGATGTACACATACAGATGGTGCATACCAAAGTAAAAAGGTTTTTCTGCACAATTTGCAACAAAGGCTACTATAACCACGGTGACTTAAAGGTTCACGAAAAGGCGGTAAGCAGTTGGTTGCCTTTAAGCGTTAAACAGCCTTCAGTTAAGTTTCTCTTATCTTCAGACCCACTCTGAGCCGAAGAAATTCAAGTGTCACACCTGCGACTTTAGCTCGAGCTACGAGGCATCGTTTAATGCCCATCTACTGAAGCACGAAGCCAAAAAACCATTCAAGTGTGGACATTGCTCAAAAGAGTTCACTAGAAAAACATGCTTTAAACTTCACATGTTGAGACATTCCGACATTAAACCGTAAATTGGGGGTTTTTTTTTAAGGACTTAACGAAATAATTCAAATTTTATTTTTCTAGATTTGTCTGCACCGCACAAGACTGCGGCAAGAGCTTTGTTTCAAGGGGAATTCTTAATTCACATATACGAGATTCCCATCCTCCAAAAGGTGAGTACGATACTCTTGATACTTCTTGTTCTTGACTAAATCAATTTTTCTCTCAGATGAAGTAAGGCGTCCAGAGCATGCAATAAAGCGAAAAAAAGTTTCTCCAAAATCTCCCACTACTACACGACCAAAGGCAAAGAAGTGTGTAACGCCAGAAGCCATTAAGTACGTCATTGTAGAGGCTGGTTCGGATAGTGCTCCGGAAATGGCGACTGAGGGAACCGAAGATGGCTTAGTTATCCTTGAGGGAGCAAACGATGGGGAAGAAATCGTTCTAGAATACGCCGGTGAAGAAAATGATTTTATTATGGATCTAAGTGGAGCCGAGGGCATAAACGAATACACCATCGAGCAATACGACTGAAAAATTATCTTTTTTGCATCGTTGTTTTGCCTGCTTTGAGCTCAAATTGTTCGAATAAATTATTGAAACTACCAAAATACATTTTCCTGATGGCCGGGTTTTCATGGAATTTCACCAAGTAAAAGTTCATTGCCATGATGCGGATAAGTATCGTGAGCGAATCACAAATTATTAGCTTTAAAAAAAACTTAAAGGCGCAACAAGTCAATGTGAACCAGGGCCAAACTCGCATAACTATATGAGCTATTAAAAACTGAAATTTGAGTCAGTTTTTAAGGATAGTTCCAGGTAGGTTTATGCTCTCAAACTGAATGTTTGGTGTAATTACCACCAAATACCAGGATCTTGCTTTCTTAGTAATATACGAGCAGGGATCTTAACGTCTTACTGCTGCCGGCAGTTTTGACTCCTCGGTAATCTTCTCCTCATTTTTGAGGTGGTAATATGAAAGTCAATTTAATTTCATAATTAAATTTCACTTCTGTTTTCGAAGTATTTGAATTTTAAAATCTGAATGAATTTTGATTCACTTACGCGAATTCTGCATGTATAGATAAGATGGTACCTGTGCACTCACTAGGATAAGGCGCGAGTTTGTTCTTGCTGAAGAAATACTGACTCAAAACGCCCAGAATTCACTTTTGTATAATATGTTTTCAGAGCTCGTTACACGTTGAAAACTTGTGGCGTATTCTTTTCAACGCCGAATCGTGAAACTGGTGTGGAATACAGAAAAAAAAATGTTCTTTTGTAGTACACCTGAACGGAATCGTGCTCATGTAAATGCTCTTTTGAGCTCCGAATTAGTTCGGTGTCGACCCGAAAATTCGAAACGATTTTGCCTCGAAATTCGACCCGAAATTTCGAGGCAACTCGAAATTATGCCACCAAGAAGTGAAGTGACGTTTCGACTCAATTTTCATTCGTGATTATTTACAACGCGACTGAAATTGTATGAAATCGTTAAAAACCCAAATTTAGAGCTTTCAAAATTAAGTAAAAAGTGCAAAAAACTGACGCCAACAAAATCACGCTACGAAATGAAAAAAAAAAAAATAAACAAAATTAAGTCAAAGCCATTCGTCACTTTGTCGTTCTGTACACTAATGAAACCGAGTGTACACCACGCCGGAATTGTCGCGAACACCGAGTATTGTTTGACAGCTCGGTATGGCAGTTCGGTGTTCAAAAGAATGCGCCATTATAATTCTAACATCTTACTTACACCACCACGCTCTTTTTCTATTAGCCGCCTTCCATAAAAATGCTTGTAGCTTAAAGCAAAATATCGAGTCAATTTTTACGCAACCGAACAATGATTTATTCAGTGACTTTAATCTCAATGCAGTGCTGCCTGATCCCGCGATTTATAATACAAAATTGAGTACCTCTCGGCAAGTAATTTAAAATAAATCTCTGTCACCCTTTGCAAAAACCTCTTTTCTTTGCAAACTACTCTCACACCTTTATAACAGTTTGCTACTTAAAAAAGAAAACTGTCTGATCTGTCACCATATAACTTTTAAGGCTTTGGCCGTTGTTAGGCATAATTTTAAAGGTTTTGGGATATACCGCGTTAAAAATAAATTATGAGAGCAAACCGTACTCACCCCAAAACCTTTAAAATTATTATCTGTCACCGTCCAGATCTGTCACAAATACGTTTTCCATTGGCGTTTTTGTAACGGAAATTTTTCTTCGCTCTTGGGAAATGTCAGCGTCACATCCTTCTGAAAACCAAAGTAACAGAAAAGATTGCTCGTGTCAAATTCATCACATGTTTGTCCGGTGGAGACACTTCGGGATTTATTTTAAATCACACTTATTGCAGTTTATTAGTCGGTGGAAACATAGTATAAAAGTCGTTCCAGACGAACTCTCGCACTTACTCACTTGTGTTTCTTAAAACTTCTTCGTATATTGCCTTATAAGCAACTTATACTCGCCTTGTAGGCGACAAGAGAGCATATTTTTAGTAAAACTTAATATTTTTTTTAAAAAGAAACTCTATCAGTTTATTTGGTAAGAAAAGAAAGCATTATTCTTTACATAAAAGCTTAAAAAACAAAGAGAAAAAATATATGTATTTAAAAAACAATTACTCTCGCTCTCTTAACTGTGAGAGGAGTAAAAAAAATGCACATTACGTTAACTGCCTCTTTATAGGTGCACATACAAACATATATAAAATCTATCGTGAAACAATTTCATTTGTTTTGTAAAATATTTTGGCTGAACTTTATGAGTGTATGTATCCAACATTTCTGTCTTCAAAATGGAAAAATTTGTCAAAAAAAGTTTGAACAACTAAGATTAATATTTTTTTTTTATCTCTATTATAGAAAACAGGGTTTTCCCCGAATGAGGAAAAACTAAAAGTTAAATAATTTTTTAAAGATGCTTATGCGGAATATTTTTGTCAGTATCACAAAGTACTTTAGCTACCAGCGCGTTGCGTTGTTTCTTTTTTGTTTCATTGAAGACAAGGAATGTTTTTTTTTGTTTTATTATAATAAATATTTTTTAAAAAAAAATTGTAAAAGAAATTTTAATTTAAGAACACTTTTCATTCACTTTTGTTTGATTTTTTTCGACTTTTTATTGAGCTTTTGTTTCTCCTGTTTTTTGAGCTCCTTCTCCTTAAGAGATTTGTACAACTTGTACCCGAAGAGAGCTGAAAATAAAGAAGAAAGGAAAACGTTGATAAGAAATACTAGTCAATATGAAAGCTCCCCTCCCTAACCAAAGACAATAATTACAACGACGAGCGCAATAAGTGAACAATTGAGCAACTGATCGTTGCGCGACTGCTTAGCCAGCTTGTTTTCGATCGAAGCTATCGTGTCCTCAAAGGAAGACTGCATCTGTTGGATGAACTCGGTTTTTTCCGACTCAGTTAGGGTTTGATATTTATCCTTGAGAGTCCTCAACCTGTCCATGATTTGTTCAACCGTCTTCGAATCGGCATTACTTCTGCCGGTGGCCAGTTGCACCGTCTCCCGCAAGCGATTTAGAATATCGTCGTCGGTTACCCGGGGAAGGTGCGGGGAAGCCATTGTCGATGTTTTGCTGGCAATGTGTCTTGTAATACTAATTGCAATCTTTGGGGGATTCTTTATCTAAATTTTAAGAATCCAGCGAACAAGCAGCGATCTTATCGGTCGAAGATATAAGTTTGATTGAACTGTTGCTAAACGGTGAAGTACAACAGCAGAAGCAAGGCATTCAACGTGTAGACGATTGGTGGCTTATCGGAATCGATAGTGAAAACATAATGGTAGATAATGTTCAATAAAAAAAGGTTGTTTCCTTCGCCCAGCCGAGCAAATGGAAGTTTCTTGCTTGTTTATGTTTTTTTTTTCCTACCAAGAAAAGTGCCCGAAAGTAAACAAATAAAACTGTATTGCCCGAACGACTTCCTTCTCCACAAAGGCACAACCAACATTTACCTAGAGAGCTTTGAAAACAATCAATTTCTTACCAAAAACCAGCGCAATCAACGCCAGCATCGCCAGAAACAATACATAATCCCTCGAAGAGGGTCCAGCTTGAGTGGCTGCGCCAAAGTGCTGGCGCATTTTTTCCGCTGCCTTCTCATCCGGGAACATTATGCTCGACTTGAGATTTTCACGTTCTTCATCGGTAATGTCTTGCATCGAGTCGATCATCTTCATAACATCCTCGAGACTTGGCATTTTAAAGTTACCCGAACCGCCGAAATCTGCGCCAAAGCCGGAACCAACTTCGACAACCTTGTCGAGGAGGGTTTCTTCGATGATTTGTTCTCCCATAATTGCTGCTTATTGTTTTCACTAATCGTCGTTAATGGCTGAATTGGAAATTTTTGAATATTTTTGGTTTTCTGAACACAAATTTTGTATTTTTAATATTTTTTTTGTTGTTGTTTACATTTATTAATTGCAATGTCCTGAACAGTTCAGCGTGAAAGAAAGAAAAATGTATGTGGAATTAGGGGCTTTGATTTGGTTTTGTGTGTGTTGCGCATGCGCCATTGACATTTTGGTGAGTTAGGAACTATCAAGAAACATGGAACATGCGTGTGGAATTTAAAATTTAACAGAAGATGTTCTACTTAAGTAATTTAATGTAGGACAAACGTAGGGCTCATGCAAGGTTTAACATAAGGGACAAATTCAGTCTTAATTTTGCGTAAAGTTAAAATTCCTATAGACGGCGAAAGTTGCGGTTTCATGCCGAACTGCTGGTAATTCAGTTTCTTACTAGCGTTTTCAATGACAATGAACTTGTTTTTGGTGTTTTCTTTTAAAAGAACCCTTTAAACGTTTAGTGTTTTTTTGGCTTTCTTTATGGAGACCGGGATGGCTCTGGTAAAATTTAGTTTTGAGGACAAACTTGTAGTGCCGTAGATAATAGCAATAATTGATTCTTGGGCGAATACGTGACTCAGATTATAATTGAACAATTTGCCGAATATATACGTCTACTTCAGGGCTTTTTAAAGGTTTCAAAAAAACTTTAATAGTAATAATTGCGATTTTACCTTGTTTACCTATCGCTAAGCCATACTGTCAAGGCTACCTACGAACTATCTATACGTGTCGCTTTTGGCACAGGGCGAAACCTTAAGTGGGCAAAACTCTACGGAAGCACCTTGACTCACAAATTTCCTCAAAAAGAAAGTAAATCTTATTTGCATCTAAGTTAACGTAGAGGAAGATTCAACTAGGATTGAACATAAGTAAAAATTTTAATATTCAGTGAATCATCGAAAAAGTATAAACAAATGTTATAATATTCACAGCTGGACAGTCCAAAAAGTCCAAAGTTGATGCTGAAAGTGTGGGCACAATCAGTGGTGGAATTAAGTGGGATATTGCTAGACGGCCCGAAGCAAGTCGAAACAATGTAATCAGCTTAACTACTTAGTTTTCTTCGTTTGAAATCGGTTTAAATGTTGAATCGAAACTATTGTATCGCTGCAGCACATGGAAAACGACACACAATGCACAATGTTCAGTGCTCTTTTAGGAGCACCAGCCCACCAATATGAATTTACCTTACTCTAAGAATGGAACTAGCCCGCCAGGCACTGCTAATGGCTTACATGGTAGTGATTCTGGGACGAGCAGTAATGCTCGGGTCAGAACTTGTCGGTTTCCGACTTCAAAATAATGCAACTGCCTAAGCGCAAGCTCAGGGTCGCGAGTTGGAATGTTGGAAGCATGACTGGTCGTAGCTACGAACTTGAAGAGATGATGGTAAGAAGGCGAGTGCGCATCTTGTGTGTCCAAGAGATGAAATGGCGGAACACCGGAAATCGGGCTCTACGGAAATGTACTACTACGAAACTGAGCAAGGTAGGGACGGAATCGGTATCATCCTTGCGGCAGAGCTACTTGATGGCGTCTAGAATATTTCAAAGCCAAGTGACCGGTTGATGTCGCTCAAGCTGGTGATACAAGGTGAGGTGTGTGATTAGGGTCACAGTTCCCTAAAACCGCGGCTCAAAAATTGTAAAGTGATTTTAGGTGAAGCGATTACAACACAACACCGCCTGCTGCTGACCGTCATTTTTATGGAACCGTCAAAAAGGAAAATGAAGCAAGCAAATGTGTCTGGGAGAATCAACTGGTACAATTTGGATAAGGAAAAAGGCGAAGCATTTTTAAACGCGTTGCAAAACTACCTCGGTAACATCATTGACGAAAACGAAGATGTAGAGTGCAGAGCACAAGATTTTTGGGATGACCTATAGCGAACGTGCATAGAGAAGGCCAAATCACTCCTAGGGACTTCAAAAGGCCAAACGAAACATGGTGGTGGTCAGATGAGGTGAAACTAGCGATCAGTAAAAAGAAAACGGCATTCAAGGCATGGAAGAAGTGCTCCTCGAACAACAGAGATGAAATGTTTCGCCTGGGGTGGAATCCGCAATGGTGATCTGTGATTTTCACATATTGTGACAGTCAATGTGATCAAACCAAATAATCCGTCTGCGGAAGGTGATCACAAAAATATTGTTCCGAATCGTTGCTTCATTTAGGCTTGTGATGTAAGAACACTGATTTTTATTCGTACATACAGAGAGTCAGCCTAAGGGTAGGCAAAAACACCATCTTACCAGAAAGTTTGAAAACTGGTGACCAGCTGATTTTGACGGTGATTGATCGGGAGCTGTCACAAGAAAATTGTGATGATAACAGTTTGCGCAGACAATTTTTGTGATTTGTGACATCACTTATCATTGATCACCTTAGCCGATTCCACCCCTGGAATTGAAATATAGACACCTCAAGAGTCTTGCTAGGAAGAAGTTCGCCCAAGCAAAGAGAATGGAGAGCCTGTATCAGGAATTGGAGGAAGTTTCCTCTTCCACTGCTAATACACATCAGGCCACACAGGATCTTCGACAAAACACCTTGAATAAAGGGGCTACAATCTTCAAAATTGCCGCTCAGAGGAGAAGAAACGCCCAGGAGGTTCGTTCGCCAAAGTTCATTAACAATGCTCAGGGAGAGCTTCTTGTGGATGACGACAAAATTCTTCACAGGTGGCAGCAGTATTGTGAGGGACTTTTGAAGGAACAGACATCACAGTCGAGGAGGTTGGGAAGGCGGTTAAGTAGTTCAAAAAGCGAAAAGCGGTTGGGCCAGATCAGATACCCTCAGAGTTCTGGAAGAAAATAGGAGACAGCGGGTTGGTTCACGACCTTCATCTCCAAACTAATAAGAGGGATTCAATGCCTAATCAGTGGAGGGAAAGTTATCTCCTTCCTTTATATAAAGGAAAAGGTGATACACGAAGTTGAGACAATTACCGTTCTATCAAGCTGATGTCTCACACAATGAAGATCGTCGAGGGGGTACTGCTGGTCGATTTTGAAAAAGCTTTCGATAGACTACCACGAGATCTGACATGGGTGGCGCGAGGAGAAGAAAACGAGGAGTTCCAGAAGCCTACCTGCGGATGATCATGAACATGTATGATGAAGCAAAGACAAGAGTAAGATGTCCCTTCGGAGTCACTGATAAGTTCTCAATTAAAGTCCGTGTACACCAGGGAAGCGTCCTAAGTCCTTTGCTTTTCATTGTAGTCCTTGATTATCTGCTTGAAGGAAAACGGACGGACCTGAAAGTACATCAGTTGTTCTTCGCTAACGATGGGGCCATCATAAGTGAAGATTATGTATCCCTGCAGCGAGCACTTGATATATGGGTGGATGTTTTAGAGGGGAATGGGCATCGTATTAGCCAAAAGAAGTCAGAATACCTGTGCTGCCCATTCTCTGACCCACCCGAACCAATTCCAGACATTAAATTGAATGGAAAGGTGCTTCCTAAGTGTGAAAAGTTCAAGTACCTGGGATCTATGATCAAAAGCAAAGCAAACTGTGATGACGACATCAATCATCGCGTAAGCGTGGGGTGGATGAAAAGGCGAGAAACTCCGCCATCTTTTGTGACCGAAAAATGCCCCCTTAGCTGAAAGGAAAGCTCTACACCGCAGTTGTGCGTCCGGCGCTTACATATGGTTCACAATGTTGGACACCGTATAAGAAATATGAGAGCAAATTAACGGCAGGTGAGATGAAGATGCTTCGCATGACAGCAGGAGTAACGAAGCGAGATAGAATAAGAAGTACGAAGATCCGAGAAAGCCTCCATGTAAAAGAACCTATCTCCAGAAAAATGGAGCGACCGACTCAGTTGGTATTGCCACGTTCAAAGGAGAGATCCTACGAACCCCGTCAAAAAGGCAATATCAATCAACATTGCAGCGCAATCGCGAACGAGAGGAAGGTCTAAACATTCATGGAGCACACAAATGCAACGACACAAGCATTTATTTGGCCTTAGTAATGAAGAGATCCAAAACCGGCGGGCCTGCCGGTATATTTTAAGGTCAAATCAAATATATTTCTTATACTTTTCGGTGTGATAAGTCCCATATCTTGCCAATTCATCTTTGTTTGATTTCTCCTCTCTGGCGAAGGTAGAACTCCACAATTAATTTGCTATTGACGATTTGGTTATGGTCCTTTAAAACCTGTTGGACAGGGTAAGGCCAATATCCTGCTGTCTCCTGGCGGTAGCAAATAGGTAGGTCGATGACCAACATTGTTAAAGGTTATGTTAGACGATAGAATTAATCCAAAAACACGATCACCTCTTACGTTTTAAATGCTGCTGCCCCACTGTTTGGAGCATTAGCATCGCAGCACAAGACGAGACCCAACCCATTGGATTCACATTAATCTAAAGGTAAAGCACTGATTTGGTGAAGGAAGAGTCAGAGAGTTATACTTATATGACGTAAGCCTATGCAACATCAAAGGTTTCCCATTTGCGGAAAGAGGTTTTCACATTCATTAATTTGTATAAATTTTGGTTGGTAACTCAGTATACTTTTTTATTACTCCACACTTTGAAGTCGTAAGCATTTATTTGAGATTCTTCGCTTCTAGAGTATACAACATCTCTTGTTAAGTGGAAAAAACTCGGAAACAACAATAGCGAAACGTTCTGCAATAATCACACTTACTGCAGAAGCTTAATTGCAGCGGGAAGTTGATTTGCAGCTGAAGATATCAAAACCGCTGCGGTCAAAGTGCTATTGTTATAGAGAAAAAGCGGTCTCAGTTTCAACCGGGGCTTCTATGTCAATGAAGTGTTTATACCCAAACCAGGCAACAAATCTGCCGAGTTTCAGAATACATATCGTAGGTACCATAAGCTTAAGGGACGGCATAACTCGTTGTAAATAATGAAAAGAACTGTTGACGTTGATAATAATAAAATAGGTATCTACCTCCTCCTAGGAGATTCGCCCAGCACGCCGACTTTATTATTAAAGATGAAACAGGTGGGCACATTTAATGATTATGTTTTTCCTGTACCTACGTTTAACATTATCAGCAGCATACATATGATAAAAACCGCCTGTGCTAAAATATTCTGACAATTACGGCACAAAACATACTTTGCATTGGCGGCTCAGTCAGTTAAAAGTAAAAAATCATCAAGAAGAATAACTAGCGACTTCATTTAATGACGGACAACAACGTAGTGGATATTTCTCAATTTATCCAGAATTAATAATCCAGAATTATTTTTGGAAATTTTCAGAGTACATAAGTAGGAATAAGTAGCTGGCTGCCAATTGAACTTCTACTTTGTCATTCAATTGCATTGACCCTCTAAGCTCTAAGTAATCTTCACAAAATTCAAATCTTATCACCACATATTTCCTCGAAGAACCAGCGCTCCATTGGGAACTAGCAGCACACGTATGCTAATAAGCACAAATTCAAATGATTGCCTAATGATTAAGTGACGTTATCACTTCAAAAACAAAGTTAGCCAACAACCGACACGTATGCGAGTTGCAACGTGGATCGACAAATCTTAAGAAAATGAAAAACTAAGTGGAACAGAGATAAGCACTAACTAACAGTGTTGTTATCCGCCTAAGAAATCGATTACGTTTCACTAAAAATATTGTTTTTTTGAAAGCATCAATTTTTCACTGGCCGAAGTCTGAAACAATCCACTGTTACAATGTTCATGTGCGGCATTTTGACACAAGTCACCAATCAGCAGTCGTGGCCGAGTGGTTAAGGCGTCTGACTCGAAATCAGATTCCCTCTGGGAGCGTAGGTTCGAATCCTACCGGCTGCGTTATTTTTTTTTTAATTTTTCCATTTTTTTGTTAGCAAAACGAAAACCACAAATAAAAATCCGAAATCAAGGAGCAAAATGTAAACAACAACAAAACAAATCGATTATAAAAATTCGAGAAAAATATACCCTTGGAGACGGGAGGCGCAAAAGTGTACTGAACCGATACGACGAAGCGTTAAATGGAACTGGACAAGGGAGGCCAGCGTCATTCTTTGTTTTCGTGTGGAAAAAAAAGTCTCCACCTAAATTTAGAAATATTCTCTGGCAACGTAAGCATTTTGCTAGCGATTTATGAAAGAAGCCTCGGGAAAGCTTTATGTACTCCTGGGGTTAATCAGAGCACGATACGATTGTTTACATAAAAAGCGCAGAAAACCCCACACACACCTTCCGATAGCGTGCAAGTTTTATGTGTACGATGACGATCGAGGTGTATGTAGGCACATAAGAAGACTATCATCGGGCCACGGCCCGCGATAAGACTATCAAAGTCAAGACACTTTTAGTTTGGCCAATCGAATAGGTGGGACACAATCTATGGATACATTCAACATCCACTATAAAAAAAAACAACTACAACTCGGGGGAGAGGAGGTTGCATTCAAGAACTGATTCTATGTCAAGCGGTTAAGAAATAGAGTTCACTTACCTGCCAGTCCGAAGACAATAACAGCTGCAACATAGAGAATGCCATTCGGGATACTCTGCTGGAACGGATCCGATGAGCCAGATAAATCTACCATTTTGGCCGGACTGCGCTGGTGGAATTTAACACAAAATCAAAGTATAGAATGCGGGAAAACAAAAACAGATACAAATAGAGCTGGGGAGCGCCTGAGTTGTTCCGCCGGAAGAAAAATGCACCACGCAGACGGATCACTTGACCTGTCTCGCCCGCTGATTGTCGAGAAATTTGTGAAATCAGTCACAGTCACACCACACACACGAAAGAAGACGGTAAAAAAGCAAATGACATTTGGTCCAGAAAATGGGAGAAAGAAATGGAACCCCGACTGTCTGGCTGGGGGCTGGTCTTTGTTTCGACCTTTCCGAGTTTGATTAGCATAAGCACACGATAGTGATCTCGTTCTAGCATATGAACTTTGTAGCAAACACTTAAAAGAGATAAACAGCATGCAGTAAAGCAGATGTTTCCCCGAAGAAAGTAGAAGTTTTGAGAAAAAAAAAACAAAAGTCCACGTAGGCAGGGATGCTACTGAGGTAAAAAGTTTTTTGGGGGGGTGTGTGTTTTATAGTTCGCGGAATATTCCTGGTAAATTATTTTTGTGCTTATACCCAAGGGTATGGTAATTTGAATGCATAGTTTGTAACACAGTGAAATAATCGTCGTAGACCCTTAAGACCTTTTAGAGATATGATTGAGACCGACAGGTGAATCGATTAAACTATGTCCGTCCATCCGTCCGTCGGTATATGTGAAGGTTTAAGGTCTTCAATGTGAAGCTAGAGAGCTGAAACTTGTTTCTTCTGTTGCACAGACAAAGCGTAAAGATTGGCTCAATCCGTGAACGACCACGCCCACTACTGGCTTCAATGTGAGATTACCTCTATTTTACTTATTCTTTCAAAATGCCTTTTGATCAGGTCAGACGCTATGTCTAGGAGTAGGAGCTCAAATTTCGTACTCAGCAGTATTGGCCCAAGACCACAAATTACTTAATGAATTAGATAATTCAACTAGACTGGAAAGCCGGGGGCCTACAAGCTGTTGCCAGGGAAACGCCTGGAAATCCACGCATACTCTCACATTTTGTCAATGTATTTCATACTTGAAGGGATTCACCACGAAGTTCAAGTGATCCACCACGAACTTCAAGTGATTCACCACGAAAACATGGCGGATTATGAAAAAATCAGCTTTTTGCTCCGCCTTTCGGACAAAAATGGTAACATGTTCCAATATCTGGAATTCGCGCCTAGGGGTTGCGTTACATTCATGTTGCTCTGCTTGAGGATTAAGCAATATTTTTATTAAACTCGGATACGAGTTTTGTGTACATGAAGTCTCTTATAAATCAAATGAAATATAAAAATTGCAAATAAAATTATTTTTATTATTTGTTGTTTATTAACAAAGTGTGCCACATTAATAAACTTAATGCCACGTAGATTTATGGCAATGATTGCGCTTCAAATGGAAATCAATCATTGATGGCCATTTAAAAATCAATATTGCAAAGCTATTTTCCAAAGCGTCTACACTAGCAATTAAACAGTCAATGGAAATATTTTAATCAATTGATTGCTTTGCCCATTGCAAGTGGAGCTTCTGGGTTAACGATATCAATGCTGAAATATGTGTGTAGATATTTATATTTCAAAGTAACACAGGAGCTCCACTTGAAATGGAAGAAGCAATTTATTGATAGAAATATATGCATTGACTCATATTTTCATTTTTTTCTAGTTTCATTGTTATGACGTTTGGGAAATTTGATTGGCAATATTGATTTGCAAATGGCTATCATTAATTGATTTCGATTTGATGAGCAATCATTGCCATAAATCTACATGGCAATGAGTTTAAAAATAACACACCTTAAATAATTTTTTTCGGCTCCAACGCCTTCTGTACAAGTAAGAACATACTGTTCAAACCGGAAACAATGCAGTCATTATGAAATTTCAAAAAAATTTTACGATATTCTTTCGGTTTAAGAATAATTAAGCCTTTTTCTGACAAATTAGCATGAAAACATGCTTCTTTCTCAACATATAAAAAATTTGAATTAATTCAAAGTAGCTTAAATTGGCTAATACGCTCTTCACACTGAATTAAAAACTGAGTTTTAACCACTTGCACACTTACTAAACGCCGACTAGAATTGTTTTCGTTTTTTCATTTATTTATCAGTTGTCAAATGTTAGCCCGAATTTATTTTTAAACATGCTTTAAAAGATCCATAAAAGATGGGAACATATCAAGAATCTTATGCTGACCTAAAATATACAAGCATATTTTAGACAGGTCATTCGGTTTCACAGATATTAATATCCAAAGTTGGGACCAAAGTGGCATTGGCCGCCCAAGCAATAATGCCGCAAGTGTGGGCAAAACAAAAACCGTGGTGTCACATTTGACAGTATGATTTCTACCGACAGTACAACTCTTACTACCGCCACAGCTACGCGCTACCGCCACAGACACACATTGTGTGCGCAATATACTGAATATATGTGTTTTAACTTTAGACAGCTCTTACTACCGCCACAGCTACATCACTGTGGTTCTACGGTAAAGCTGTGTTGATGTGCTGTCTGTGAAGGCTTGGATGGTGGCTCAGGCAATGAGGAAAAAGGATTGCACTCAAGCAACTCATGGCTCATCGTTAAGGGATGCACAGAGAAGGTAATATATGTAAGCGTCTATTTATTCGGTATGTTGATTTGGACATTATTTTGTTCCACAGGAAATCGAAATAGTTTTCGACATCATGAAAATGAAAAATTAAGTCCGAGAAAAATTACTCCGAGTGGCTAAGGTTACGCTTTTCGGCAACAGGTACACGGACGTTGGGGTGAACTTCGAGACAGGCCAACAATAATGTAAAAGTTGCAAAATAAAATAACCGACACACATATTAATGTTAAACGAACCACTCTTTTTATTTTTTCGTTTTTTCCGAGTTTTTGAGTTCGACATGAAATTGTTGCCCGCTAGTTGTATTTGTGCTGATGGTAGCGAGAGCACGAACAAGCTAATGAATGGTGTCTATGCCCGAAAAATTCATAAGTTTCGTTCAACTCCATTATCGTCTTGAGTCAGCTCTGGCAATCAATACAAACGCTGATGCTGTAATGTAGGATATTCAAAATTTCCTTGAAATTCCATTCAACACTTTTTCTTGCTTCATTCAGGGGATCAGGTTCCTTAAAGTAACATCGATGATCACATTTTTGATGATGGTCAGAACTATTATTTGAGTTCATCAATGCTGGAACGATAAATAAATTAATAATTGAAAGCTACAAATTCTTCGTTTTTGTTTACTCTTATTAGAAAAAAATTCAGATGTCAAAGTGAAACTCACCTCACAGTTTTGGCGGACTTTCACCAACCGTCTACGTAAATCAATTTTTTTTTGGCGGTCCTCACATGTATTCACCGAAACGAAACTCAAAAACAAATACAACAAATAAACAAATGGGTTTTTGGGGGGAATGGGTCGCACAAGTTGAATATCTAGTTATTAAGTAATATGTGCCCAAGACCTTTCATAAGACCTTAATCAAGGCAAAAATTGAACACCGCACAATATCGACCATGGCCACTTTTAACATCTTAGATCTTAAAAAACCCGATTTCTCGGAAAGTTTAATCCAAATCGAAAAAAAATTTATAACAAATATTCAATTGCAATATTACTATTTGCTTAGTTCGTTATACTTTGTCTCCACCGACAATTATAAGAAGATTAGCGTGAGATGATTAAAAATAAATCCTCAAGTGGCTCCATCGGACAAATATAGGATTAATTTGACACGAAAACTCTGTTTCTGTCATTTTGGTTCTCAAAAGAGAGTGGCGATGTCATTTCCCAGGAGCAAAAATTGATTTCCTCAGTAAAAGTCACAACAGAAAACGTACATGCGTCAGATCTGTCGAACAGGGACGATTTCAGTTTTCTTTTTTGATTCTCAAACAGTTACAAAAGTGCAGAAAATGGGTTTGGGAATAGGGTGAATGGGATTTATGAGAGGATTTATTTTTAATCGCGTGATTTGTAAAGGATTTAATAAAGATTTATATTAATCGAGGATTAGTGCTCGGTGGAGACATGGTATTACATACAAAGCTTTGAGCTCCGCCCACTTTTAAGGGACGTTTTTAGGAAAAAAAGTTTTTTTTTCTGATGAAGAGGTGGAAGGACAAGATTATGCCCAAGTTTCGCAAATGGAAATGTTGCTGTCGTATGTAAAAAATATCCTTATAATATTTTGTTTATTTATTTTAATCTGGGTATTCCAGATAAAAACTAATACATAAGCCATTTCATCTTTTCTGCTTCTTATCTCATAGATAAAAAAGTTAAGAAACACATGGTATAATATGTTGAGTGCGCTTGTATAAAAAAATTAGGTTTTTTTTAAATTAAATAATGGAGACTCGCACGTTGAATAATGGCTCGCACGTTGTAAAATCAATGAATGAAGAAACAAGGAATAGCTCTTTTTCACATATACAGTGCGTGTGGGTGAAGCATTTGTTTTAACATTAGTCCTTCGAAATCAGGTGTCGGCATGTGAGTAAATTTGTCACCAGTCGGAATTTTATGTCACTTTAACTCAGGAATGTTAAACAAAAGTAAAGCCTCTTCCCAGAAATGTATGAATCTCAGGCCATCTCTCATGACCATGCCTGGTCGAACACATACACTGGGCGTCACCAGGTTAGCGCAAGCGCACCTACTCGCGCAAAGCTGCGTTGTCACAAACAACGTAAAACAGGAACAGAAACAGAATCACATACACTAGCAACTGCAACCTAAATTTGCTGAATGCTTTTTGCGTTGCTAATGTATCAAACTCTGTTTCTGCTTCTGTTAATGTTCTTTGTGACAGTGTGGCTTTAAATTGTGATTAAGCCCACTAATGAGTTTTTCAGTGAACTAAGGTCTGTGGTTAATCTCGGCTTAACTCACCAAATTTGGTTAGTTAACATCGGATAATCTCTGGAGAACAGTAAGAACTTCTTACAATCCTTTTTCTGCGTGGAATGTTAGTTGATTTGCGCTTTGCTGTGGAAAATGATATTTGAGATAAACTCGAACTTCTTTTTTTTTGGGAGTTGAAGATTTTGACAAATTTGTTGACGGAGCTAACTCTGCACTGAAAAACTGCTCGCTGAGTTAACTTCAGATTCGTTTTATTACGGGATAAACAGATCTTGGTTTTAGCTGGGCTTAACTCAGCACTGAAAAATCGGCCCTAAGTATTTCAGAGATTTTTGAGTAAAGTTAACTATGTGTCAATCCTTTTTTGTTGATCATGGCTTTTAAGGTTAGCTTGAAAGGGGAGTCGTACAATTTTTCAAAATATCTTGGTAGAATTGTAGACCACACGGGATTTGAAATACGTGTGGAGAACTGTAACAACAATCTGCATTACAAAGTAAGCTCATGAAAGCTAAACAAATCAGTTGTGAAGTGACGCAATGAAGGAGTATACACACATTGATTAACATATATAGTATAAGTAATTTCCTTTTTTTAACTTGGGGAGCTATTTTGTTTCCTTTGGAATATTGAGTTTTTCATTAATTAATGATTAATAATTTAATGATTAATTAATAATTTTCATTAATATTTGCAAATAGCCAATATTTAGACAATTGCAACGACTATGACCAATGGAAAACGACAACTATGTATACGATTTCTCTGATTTTACTATAATTTTTATAGACCTGGCATCACTTCACTTAAGCAAATCTTGGGCGCGATTTTCGATTTTGAAACGTCACTTTATTTGTAAACAAAAATTAAATTTGGCTTATCTCGATAGTTTATAGTTTTTATTTCAAATAATAAGAAAATGCCTCAAGTTATTAGTGAAATTCAAATAACTCGACGATTTTTAAAGGAACGAATTCAAAGAGACACCACAAACTTCCATGGACACGATGCAGAATGGAAGAATGTTCACGACCTGCTTGAACGAACAGCAGAGGTCGGAGAATCCAATTCCTTGCTTCTAATCGGTCCCAGAGGATCTGGAAAAACCACAGTGAGCATTCTTGAAACTCTTAAAAATCAAATCCGCCTATAAACTAATATGTCTTTTCTCCATAAAGCTGGTAAACTCCGTGCTTAGCTCCTTATTGCCAAAGAAAGACTTTCAAAAGAATACCTTCATCATCCACTTGAACGGAATGGTGCACACCGACGACAGACTTGCCCTCAAGTCAGCCACTGTACAGATGAACTTGGAAAATGCCACCGAAGGTAAGGTGTTCGGTTCCTTTGCAGAGAATCTAGCATTCCTGCTCGCGTGTCTTAAATCGGGAAATAAAAAATCAAAGAGTGTGATTTTCATCCTGGAGGAATTCGACTTGTTTTGCACCCATCACAATCAGACGCTTCTCTACAATTTATTTGATGTTTCACAATCTGCCCAGGCACCTTTGTGTGTGTTGGGTATCACATGCCGCCTAGATGTTATCGAACTTCTGGAGAAACGCGTCAAATCAAGATTCTCACATCGGCAAGTGTTCCTGTTTCCCAGTAGCGGTCAGTTTGATGCACGAATGGAACTGCTCAAAAACCTCTTGCGGCTACCAACAGATAAGGAGTTGAAAGCCCTCTGCGCCGCTGTGCATAATCTCAAACAGTTGCAGACCTACTCAGAGCTGTGCTTCGTACGAAACCACTTTGACCCGGCCAAGTACAGCTTCACCAAGAAATTCGTTGATTCGTGGAACAAACACATCGAAGAATTGTCAGCGAATACCGCAGTTCGAAACTGTTTGCAGAGCATCTATGACTTCGACGTAAGTGAGGCATTTTTCAAGAATTTTCTTTTCAAAGTTGTCGCGCTGCTCAATGAATCACATCCCACGATCAAAGCAGAAAGCTTTTCTCAAATCTGGGCAGCGTACGAGTCTGATGACAAGGTTCAGCTCATCTGTGGCTTGTCAGTACTGGAACTGTGCCTTATAATCGCGATGAAGCACCATTCGGAGATCTACGACAGGGATCCGTTCAACTTTGAAATCATTTTCACACGCTTCAATAAGTTTGCCAAAGTCAGCACTATAATGCAAGGCGTGGAGCGTGCCGTCGTCCTGAAAGCCTTCGAACACCTAAAGAACTTGGAATTCATTTTGCCACTTACGTCGACAGTGTGCAAGGTCCAGCGGGAGTTTGAAATGCACAAAATGGCGTTGACTTATGGCCAAATTGCTCAGGCAGTGAGCAAGTACCAGGCTCTACCCACGGAAGTCTCACAATGGGCTCAGAGCTCCTTAATCTAGGCTTGTTGCATGTTTTGTCTATTTATTCCTGTTTTTAAATAAAACTTTTGTAAGCTACTGTGAGTTGTTTGTTTCTGCCCGTGCTGCACAAATAGTTCATAACACCCAAAGGTCACCCGAGATTCAATGCTCTGCTACCTGAAGTGTTTGTCAAAAATCGTTCTGCATGTCTCAGTTTAAGCCCGATCGCAGACTGTTATGACTGTTATGACTCTCGTTCTCAGAAAAGGTTGTCCGCTAGAGACTCGGTTCGGCCACAAAAAGCTCAATATATTTAGGCAATTAACTTCTAATATTGGCGGAGCAAACTGACAGCAAACTTATATTCGAATTTCGATATCGAATTTCCCCCCAGCCGAACTTACCAGTGGAAAATTACTAAAATCGAAATTTCTAGAACTTGGTAAATTTTGTATAAATATGCGTAAAGCTACTCTGACATTTACTGGTGTCTTTGTACCTTTGTATTCTGCACATCGAATTTGGAAAGACCACTTTTGCAGACTGCATAATGGCGAGGACGAACCAAATACCGCTGTCAGGCAGAACGAACCATTCAACCCGGGCGAAGACGTTACCGACGAAGCACACGAACGATACCCCCCCCCCGCGTATGACAGCATCTGTAGAGACGAGCTATATAGCGCAATGTCTAGTTTTGGCATCCCTGCCAAACTCGTCAGACTGTGTAGGATGACGATGGAAAACTCACGCTGTTCCGTCAAGGTCGGCAAAGACTCCACCGACCCCCTTGATGTCAAAAAAGGATTTAGACAAGGCGACGCGCTGTCATGCGACTTCTTTAACATCATACTTGAGAGAATTGTGCAGAACTCTCGCGCCAACACCAGAGGTACAATCTTTCAAAAGTCCGTTCAACTACTCGCATACGCAGACGACATAATCGGTACTACAAAGCGTGATGTCAGTGTAGTCTTCGTGAGTATTGGGACGGAGGCGGTGAATATGAGTTTAGCAGTCAACGAGGGCAAAACCAAGTATATGCTGTCATCAAGAAAAGACACCCAACACCGACGTCTTGGACAAAACATCACCATCGACAGCTATAACTTTGAGGTAGTTAGGGACTTCCGGGTTCCTGGGTTCCGCTAAAAAAGCGCTGAAATCAAACGAAGGATAACTCTTGCCAATCGCTGTTTCTTTGGGCTAAGAAGGCAATTGAGTAGCAAAGCCCTCTCTGAGTGTCCATGTATAAGACCCTCATCATCCCAGTCCTGCATTACCGTGCAGAAGCATGGACCCTGTCAAAGGCGGAAGAAAACGCTTTAGGCTGCTTCCAGCCGAAAATTGTTCGGACGATTTACGGTCCCGTCTGCATAGACGGAGAGTGGAGGAGGAGATACACCATCGAACTGTACGGGCTGTACAGCGATACCGACCTAGCCAAAAGAGTCAAAACACAACGTCTGCGATGGCTGGGTCATCTAGAGCGGATGGACACCAACGCCCCGGCCCGGAAAATCTTCGAATCCACACCGCAGGGACGGCGCGGTGGAATAGCACACAGACTCAGGTGGCGCACGCAAGTGAAAGGGGACCTCAGCCAACTTCGCGTGCGAAACTGGAGACGGCTACCTAGAGACAGAGCTGGCTGGCGAAGCTTGTTGGCTGAAGCCCAGGCCCACCCCGGACTGTAGCGCCACCTTAAGTAAGTAAGTAAGATTGAATGAAGACAAAGTGTTGAATTCTAACTTGACCACTCTGTTCAAGCTCATTCAAACTGAGATCAAAGCAAGAGATAGAGATGTCTGCTCAAGATTTGAACAGCGCGGCCGGTTACGAAAAACTCCGCAGAAAATCGGTACCTTATGGTGGAATGCCGAAGCAAAAATACCAAGAATGCCCTGAATCGGTACCTATTTTAGAACCAATCTAGTACAAGACTTAAACTATATCGATCGAAACAAGAGGATTTCAAGAGAGACTTATTCGCGAGTCGAAGAATAACTCCTATAAGAAATATTGTGAGGAGAACGAATCTCTTAGTGAAACTCGTAGGCTTTCTTCTTCTTCTTTTTCATCTAGGGGCGAGGGTATAATCTGAAGTGATGGATTATAACCCTCCCACTCTTCTGCATTCCTAATGGTCCGCTTGTGGGGTACGCCGATTTGACCTCAGAATACACCGGCAGGCCACCCGGTTTTGGATCTCTTTGTCACTGAGGCCAAATAAATGCTTTTGTCGTTGCATTTGTGTGATCCATGAATGTTTAGGCCCTCCTCTCCTTCGCGATTGCGCTGGAATGTTGATTGACATTACCTTTTTGACGGGGTTCGTCGGATCTCTCCTTTGAACGTGGCAATGCCAACTGAGCCGGTCGTGCTCCATTTTTCTAGAGATAGGTTCTTTCACGTGGAGGCTTCCTCGAATCTTCTTATTCAATCTCTTATTCTATCTCGCTTTGTTACCCCTGCTGTCATGCGAAGCATCTTCATCTCAGCTGCCGTTAATTTGCTCTCATATTTCTTATACGCTGTCGAACAATGTGAGCCATATGTAAGCGCCGGACGCACAACTGCGGTGTAGAGCTTTCCTTTCAGCTTAGGGGGCATTTTTCGGTCACAGAAGATGGCGGAGTTTTCTCGCCTTTTCATCCACCCCACGCTTGTGCGATGATTAATGTCGTCATCACAGTTTGCTTAGCTATTGATCATAGATCCCAGGTACTTGGACTTTTCCACACTTGAGATCACCTTTCCTTTCAATTTAATGTCTGGAATTGGTTCGGGTGGGTCAGAGAATGGGCAGCACAGGTACTCTGCCTTCTTTTGGCTAATACGATGCCCATTCCCCTCTAAAACATCCACCCATATATCAAGTGCTCGCTGCAGGGATATATGATCTTCACTTATGATGGCCCCATCGTTAGCGAAGAATAGTCGATGTACTTTCGGGTCCGTCCGTTATCCTTCAAGCAGATAATCAAGGACTACGATGAAATGCAAAGGACTTAGGACGCTTCTTTGGTGTACACCGACTTTAATTGAGAACTCATCAGTGACTCCGGAAGGACATCTTACTCTTGTCTTTGCTCCATCATACATGTCCGTGATCATCCGCACGTAGGCTTCTTGAACTCCTCGTTTTCTAAGCGCCACCCATGTCAGATCTCGTGGTTGTCTATCGAAAGCTTTTTAAAATCGACCAGCACCATATGCAGATCTTAGAGGGCATCCCGATGTTTTTCCATTTTGATCCTTATGCTTTGGATTGCATCAGTGGTTGATTTGCCCGTGACAAACCCACACTGGTCCTCGGATAGCCTTATTATTTTCCGTAGTCGACTATCTAGTACCCGCTCGACGATCTTCATTGCGTCAGACATCAGCTTGATAGAACGGTAATTGTCACAGCTTCGTGTATCACCTTTTCCTTTAAACAAGAAGTAGATAACTTTCCTTAGTAGAAGGAAGTAGATAACTTTCCCTCCACTGATTCGGCATTGAATTCCCTCTTATTAGTTTGGAGATAAAGGTCGTGAGCCAACCCGCTGTCTTCTATTTTCTTCCAGAACTCTGAGGGTATCTGATCTAGCCCAACCGTTTTTCGCTTTTTAGACTACTTAACCGCCTTCCCAATTTCGTCGACTGTGATGTCTGGTACTTCTTCTCGGTTAGGAGTAGTTTCTTCTGGAAAGTGGTGCCTGGGAAACTGTTCATTCAAAAGTCCCTCACAATACTGCTGCCACCTGTGAAGAATTTTGTCGTCATTCACAAGAAGCTGTCCCTGAGCATTGTTGATGAACTTTGGCGAACGAATCCCCTGGGCGTTTCTCCTCCTCTGAGCGGCAATTTTGAAGATTGTAGCCCCTTTATTCAAGGTGTTTTGTCGAAGATCCTGTGTGGCCTGATGTGTATTAGCAGTGGAAGAGGAAACTTCCTCCAATTCCTGATACAGGCTCTCCATTCTCTTTGCTTGAACCCGGGCGCACTTCTTCTTAGCAAGACTCTTGAGGTGTCTATATTTCAATTCCAGGGGTGGAAGCGGCTAAGGTGATCTATGATAAGTGATGTCACAAATCACAAAAATCGTCTGCGTAAACTGTGATCATCACAATTTTCTTGTGACAGCTCCCGATCAATCACCGTCAAAATCAGCTGGTCACCAGTTTTCAAACTTTCTGGTAAGATGGTGTTTTTGCCAACCCTTAGGCTGACTCTCTGCATGTACGAATAAAAATCAGTGTTCTTACATCACAAGCCTAAATGAAGCAACGATTCGGAACAATATTTTTGTGATCACCTTCCGCAGACGGATTATTTGGTTTGATCACATTGACTGTCACAATATGTGAAAATCACAGATCACCATTGCGGATTCCACCCCAGGCGAAACATTTCATCTCTGTTGTTCGAGGAGCACTTCTTCCATGCCTTGAATGCCGCTTTCTTTTCACTGATCACTAGTTTCACCTCATCTGACCACCACCATGCTTCGCTTAAAACCATGCAACACGTTTCTTGAACAGAATTGAAAACGACTAAACGAAAAAAACAATTGGGTCAACCATAGATCGTTGACCTAATACAGCTTGCACCCTAATCGTACAAAAAAAATGTGTACCAGCATTTATTTTCGGAGAAAAGCCAGGATCGAACGACATTTTTTACCTTATCGCAGAGGTAGCACACAATCGATAACACTAATTAGCATAAGGTCTGAATTTATGTGGGTTTGTACCCTCTTGTTTATTGTATTTAAACAATTGAGGCTTATCCAAATGCCATCATTAAATGATCAGTCATTGAACAAAGTTTACGTATACGTCACAGACAGGAGCAAAACCATTCCTTAAGCCACCATGAGGATTTCGTTCATATTTTTTCCAATAACTCTTGTCCTTACTGTCATGGCCATAACCGGAGCTGATGAAAGTCCTGGATTCTTTCTTAAAATCACAAAAAATGTTCCTCGACTTGGTAGACGATCCGACAAACAATTTGGAAGCTACTTCTTTAAGAATACCAAGCAGATACCAAGAATGGGTCGACGAAATGAAGTGGTAAGTTTGCAAGCCTTGGTTTGTACCATTAGCAGTGGAATTTCACGTCTCAAAACTTTTTTTCGTACATTCTTAGAATGATAGTCCAACACAGGATGATGAACTATCGACATGGCTGAATGAAATAGCTCCATTAAACAAACGCGCCATGATTAACCCTATTCTTTCGACAGGACATCAAGGCTATAGTGTGGTTCAACCTGTTAATGCAAACACACTTATAGAGCTTCTAGAAAAGGATGCCATTCCAAGTAACAATATAAAATTTGTCCATTGGAAAGACTTCGATCGTGCACTGCAGACCGACACTGATCTTTACTTGAAAGTTATTTCACTTGGACGAAATCCCGACCGCCAGCTAAAGGAAGACTTGGACATTAGTCGTTTTGTACCATTCTTTCGAAACACAAATGCCGATGACGATTTGATGTTCTATCGGGGCGAAAAGGAAATGTATCCATCTCGTGAAAAAGATTTATTACACTACAACAATGTATGAAGACGGTGAAAGACATTGAACTAGTTTAAATGCTTTATTTGTGTATGCCACAGGACATGATGAGTTTCTCTAGTCGGTAATTTTAATATCAGATAAATATAATGTGTAAAAAAAGTAGTTATTTGGTACATAGTGAGTTAAACGTTATTTTATTATAAAAACTCATATTGTGAACGCACATTGTGATCTCAAATAAAAGGGAAAAAATCTTAGCTGTGTTGTTCACGAAATTGATTAAATAAATTCTTAATTTAAAACTGCGTAATAAATTTTGCACATCGGAAGAAGAAGAAATCAAAGGAGTTGAGATGCGAACTATGTACTTGTTCTCACTCAGAGACTATTATATTTCTAAGATTTCTCTTTCTGACACGATTTTTGTTTCTTAATATCCCTTTTTTATTGTTCATTCGATTCAATGCTAGACAGAGCATTCGCTTCGGCATTTAAGTTACTTTTGGCATTTTACCAAGACTCTTAACAACATCTAAATTGCAAATGCCTTAACAGCGATTTTCAAGTTCGCCTTTTTTAATTTGATCCCAATAACCGAACGGTGGTGGTCTATTGTTTTGCATGACTCTGAAAACATGCTCAGAACAAAAGTCGATCCTGTGACTTTTGAACTCGCACTTTAGCTTTTATAAAATAGTTATGAAAGGGTTAACTACAACAAAGCTGAATCTTCAATTACAGAGGGATAGTGTAAGGATACATAGTAAGGCGGTTCTGCCACGTTATTTTTGAAACATACCTTATGCTGAGTTTCCAGTTGAAGATTTAAAATGAATTGACAAATAAATCGAGCAGGAAAAGTCTGCTTTAAAGGGAGCAACCCACTGATTAGGTACTTAACAGGTGCAAATCAATGGGGATGCTACTTGCAAGCCGATCATACGCTTTCTACGACGAGCTTCTCGTGGCTGTGCTGTTAACATTGCTAAGAAGTTTTTGAATGTAATAATGCACCACAGGAAACGAGAAGCCGAATTGGTGGCTTTGGTTAGGAAGGCGGTTGCGAGGAAGAAGTTCTTCAAAAGAAAAGAAACGTATAAAAAAGTATTCTTCTATACAGAAGAAAAGTTAAAAAACAAGTGGGAAAGTGCCACAGTGCGTATGCAAAAGCTTCAGTCCAGCTACGGCGAATTGAAAAATACCCGACCATACCAAAAAAAAAACTGCCACGCCTCCAAAAAGGGGGCGGGATATAAAAATAAAGCTATTGAATGCTTTATACTAGGTGCTTGCATACAATTCGGCCTAAAACTCCGCTTTTTTAACTAAAAAAATCACTTTTTTTATTGCCACGCCCACAAAAGTGGGCGGAGGCACATACAATGTAAACATAACAATTAGAAAATGCTAATATCTACAACTTTTGTCATATAACTTTTTGTCAAATTTCATATATATTTATTGAAAAACAAAACAGTAATTTTAAGCTAAAATCCCTTAAAAAGTGGGCGTGGTCAATAAAAAGGCTAACGTTTTTTGGCTACTTCAAAGGCAATTACAAGGCAATGTTACATACCAAAAATGAATGCGCTAGAACCATTGTTACAAAGCTAAAATTTGGAGAAAGTATTTTTTTAAATTAGAGATGGTCACACATACAGGCCTGTAGTGGGCGGATTCAGCTAATTTTTAAACTTGATCTGGACTTCAAGCCAACCCACCAAATTTCAGCTCTCTACCTTGAAATTTAAGGCCTTAAAGTTGTTTACATACGGACGGACGGAAGGACGGGCATGGCTTAATCGATTCTCCTGTCGGTCTTATTCATATCTCTAAAAGGTCTCAGGGGTCTACGGTGATTATTTCACTGCGTTACAAACTAAACATCAAACTTAGTATACCCTGGGTTGGGTATAAAAACTTCATTATGTTCCTGAAGTCACTGAAGTCACCAGCCAGGGAAAAGCAGTCCCTTACTCCATCACTTTTACTTCGCCCAGAAAAGATTATATGCTATGACTACAGATTCGCTGCATACCTGCTGTAGGTCTTAGGGCCGACTCTTCAGTGATCCTGGAGCAAAACGAACCCAGCGAACAGATGTTTATGGCAAAACCCCAAGACCGGAAATATGATTGAGACGAAATTGTGAATCGAAAAGGTCATATTCGAACGTCCGCCTGTTTTTGTGCCTCATATTTTGAAAGGGCTTAAACAGCGAGGTAGACGCTTAGACAGTCTGAAAATACATATCTGGATTCTTAAGGTCTCGAAGTAGTACAAGCCTAAAGTTCTAGAAATCCGCCCACTGACAGGCTTCCTTCAATCAAAAGTGTAAATTAAGTCGCCCTAAAAAATGTTGGAAAACTGTTGCAAAAAGTTGAAACTATGCCAAAAATATTACATCGAAAAATAAAACCAAAATGCGCCCCCAGTTGACGTGGCCTTAGAAAATCATAGTTTTTTAGCTTTATTTTTTGGTGCATGCTCCCAGAGGGGGGCAAAAATGTGGGGCCCAGGGCGGCACTTAACCTTAATCCGCCCCTGCTTATGTTGACTACAACAAACTACACAAATTCCAAAAGTTTAACCCAAACAATAGCATCGCCCGTGTAAATCAGCGAAAGAGTAACCCTAGCTTACTTCAAAAGTATGTAATTTTTTTGGGTACTCTGCCCAATTTCTCGCTAAGACATTCGTTAATTATTAAAAAAAAACAAACAACATTTTTCACATATAAAATGGAGAATAACGTAGGAAGGTGAGAAGTTAATTCCAAAGTGTTTCCACCGAAAAAATAGAGATTAACTTGACGTATGCCTCGCTATTTAAAATTTCTCAACGGTCGATGTGCTGTACAATTGTAATGTCTGGTCGTCGGGTCCTCTGCACATCTCCTTGTTTTGTGGATTTTTCTTTTAGCTGCCGGGCAACTTGAAAAATTTGTCTGCTTCAGAAATAATTGAGTTTTTTTTAATTGCCACCGAATTTTTGTTTCTACGAACTAACCTCGAAACACCTCGCACTACACTGTTTCAAAAGTCTTTCTTGTATAGAACAAGCATTTCTTTGGCATTCACTACCTGAATACATATTTCCGAACACAGATAAACTGCAAACTTTTAAAAATAAAGTAAATAAATATCTCCTCACATCTCGGAGGTTCGCCTTTCCTGAGAGAAGAATTTTACAAAAAAAAAAAAACAAAACTGCATAAAACAGCATGCAGGAGTCGCTGAATGCACCCATCGATTCACTCTACGGACACACCTGCTCGATTCACTGAACGAACATACCCAACCGTCATTCCGAATTTCGATTTCCCCTCCTTGGAATTTAGCGGAAGAGTGCCAATGGAAAATTACTAAAGGGAAAGTATGGAACGGACTAGAAGGTGCTTAATTTTGTATAAATACACGGGTGACAAGCTCGCACGGGACAGTAGTATTTTAAACATTGACTTGTGAAAATCGCTAATAAAGTAAAAAGTGATTGAATTGAAATAAAGTGTTAAATTCTAAGAAAAAAAGTTGAATAACAGTGTGATTTGACTTTAAATAATTTTGTTTGATAAAAAGTGTTTCACTGTGAAATTATAAAAGTGAAATTGAGTTTTATTCGGCGAACCCCAGGCCAGAATATTAAAATATGTTCATGGGATTTAAGTCCACAGAGTCGATTGTATTCCAATTCGATCAACATCAACCAACGCCATTAACGTTGACATTCACCGTTCTGTTGCAGTACATCCTTTAGTGCCTGTTTTCATTTGGTTTATCCTAACCTAACCCAAAATTTATTTCTCAAAATAAAACTGAGGTTGAACGGTGGCCACCACACTGGCGCTTCCCCTCACCTTAGTAATTCTGACACATCAGGTTAGGATAAACCAAATGAAAACAGGCACTTAGTGCATTCAATTTTTTTGGCAGGTCTAACCACATCAGCAGCAACAAAAACCTTTTCGCGCATCCCTTTCCACAACAGAAAAAACGCAACCGAGTTGATTATAACCCGCCATTAATTAGAACACAACAACTTTTTATTTGACAATTCATGCGTGAAAGAGATTTTATACGCGGTGCTAAATCTCGTGATTTAGAGGGGGATTTAGGGAATACTTGTCTTAATTAGTATCCGGTGGAAACACCCTTTAGAGGCGAAAGTCAACTAAAATTAAAGTAAAACATTTTTTTTGCGAACATTTTTATTTTTAGGCGATGTTTATGTATTTGTTTACAATGTTTTCAATATATATATATTATATATATCTATGTGAATATATATTGGGCAAAAATGAATCAATAACCTCTTAATTTCTATAATCTACAATCTAAGTTATTCATTTATTAATATAATAATTTTGCCAATGCTAAAATAGTATCATTTCATTGCTCAGTTTTTGTTTCCGTGCTTTTTTCTAATTTTAAAACAAACAACATTTTGACAAATAACTTCATGCATATTTAAAGTATATTATTAATCTCCTTACGTCATGAAATACCACACATCTTCAGCAGGGTACATCCATCAACTATAAAGTTTCTTGTTGCAAAAATAATAAAATTATATAAAATTAAAATTAATTAAAATTACGAATAATATTCATTCATAAAAACGTATGGTTTTATTATAAAACTTAAATGTAGTTGTATAAAAATTGTTCATTTCTTTTTAATTTCTTTTAATTTAATTACTAAGTATTTTTCTATGGTAGTAAGTCGCAATAATTCAAAGGTTTTTTTGTCTTTAACAATTTTTTTATGGATCTATTTTTAATTAATTTAATTTTTATTTTGATAAATTTTTGAAAATTTCTTGGTGATGGCTTGGCTTTTGCTTGTTGGTTGGAAACTCTTCAATCCCATTCACCGATGTACATGGTTCGAGGCGTTGGTACATAGCCCCGAGTAGGCAGGGGCAGGCGGCCATAAATGTGGTTATAGGGTGACTCTACGATGTCTGCATCTGAAAGAAGGTTTATATTTAAGATTTTAATTAAAGCAACACGAAATCTTAGCTGGTCATGAATAATTGCTTTAATGAGTGAGTGTATTGCAATCTAAAGTCTGTTTGTGGATGCCCATCAGCAGCTTGTCTTGTGGAATATATTTTTGTATTGAGTGTACACAGTGTATTGGTTTGGTGTAAGTCGGAGTTGATTACGATCGCGTCGAGGGTAATAATCTTTTATGTATGAGCAGATTTTGCAGAAGAGGTTTTTTGTATTTGTTTTTCTGTTGCAAAGGAGGTGGTGCAATACCCGCTAGTGGATCAAAGAAACCGCTCTTGACATGAGGTTGGTACGTTTAATTTGTTTTTCTATCTAAGCTGAATTAGTGGAACAAACTTTCACATGGTGGACTTTGCCAACAAGCTTGTTACTCGAAATAGACTTGTGTGTGCATTTAACATTATCCCCAGGATTGACTTTGCTTGAAGACTTTCTAATCACAGCATTTAGTGTGCACCACTTTGTGAAGGGGAGATATGGATGATTTAAATGCCATATAAACGTAATGTTAAGGAGCAAGAGATTAAAGTAAGTCCGATCTTACAACCTGGTAAATAGACTATTGTATCCTTAACTATAAACGTATGTTTAAAATCTGGACTAAAGCTGTTTAAAGTCATTCGACTCTGTGTTTGTGTTTTTATGTTTAGTGTTTTTGTGTTAATAAAAAAAAAGTAGTAAAATAAAACAATGTTACAAGCCATAGTCACCAACATTATGAAGCTTTAATCAGCTTTGCTAGAATCTTGCAAATTTTTACTCACATTTTACCTATGCGAGCTAGCGATCTCTAAATTAAATTAAGGCCCACTCTTCAAAAGCAAAGATTTTACAAAAAAAAAAGCATTTACAAAGCCGATCTTGTGTGTATCACAATCCTACCTTTGACAGATAATGTTTCACACGATTAACTAACGGTGGCCTAAACTTTTCACCCTTCGGCATAGTATTTATATTGTTCGAGCCCTTCAATGTCTTTTCCAAACGTGGTTGTTGTATTACATTTAAGGGACGCTTCGGCTGCTGTTGGATCAAGGGATTTAATGGGAGCACTGGAACACCTTTAATTTTCTGGGGATGAAAAATTGGAACAACTGGCAAAGAGAAGGCACCAGATGGATGTTAAGATCAGAATACACTATGCAGTCGGATATAGAAAACAGTGCGAACAGTCCTTAAAAAAGCAAATTCGTTAGTCATAGCGTTCGACAGTGGGAAAAAAGTCGAAGTCTAAATAATAAAAAAAAATTCAAACTAGTAGTAAAGTAGTAAATAAGAGGAAAAAACAAATAATTTAAAGATCTACTTTTGAAGTGGTCACAATCGCTAAGAAGGGACAGTTTGCCTGAAAAATAATCAAAGATGGAGTTTTGGAGACAGAGTTCGCCCTAAAAAAGAAACTAAATAGAGGAGAGTATTGAAATGAAAAAGTAGTAACCATATCCGGAGGATAGATGCATAGTGCATATGGGGAAAAAACGCCTGCAGCCTTGAAAAACTGTCTGCAGCTTAAATAGTCCCTCGGTAGCATACAATCTAGATTTTAAACAATATCCTTTAAAATATTTGCTAACTAGGGTGAAAATTTGAGGTAAATGCAAAATGTCCAATGCGCAATTCTATAGATTCTTCCCGCCTTTTAGCATCTTGAAAGCATCTTGAAAAACACTTAGACCAATAAATCTGGACTAAAATACAAACAATTGATTAACTTATAACAAATAAAAACAACGCCTCGTCGGCATTCAGCAAGTGTGGTGTGAATGTAAAAATGAAAACTATTTCATTTTTACATTCACACCACACTTGCGACAAGGAATAAAACAACATGCAGGAGTCGCTGAATGCACCCATCGATTCACTCTACGAACACGCCCGCTCGATTCACTGGACGAACATACCCAACTTTCATTCCAGTCATTTGACAGCAGACTGCCGTTCGAAGTTGGAATTCGATATCGATTTTCCCCTCCATGGAATTCAATGGAAAAGTACCAATGGAAAATTACCAGCGTCGAACCGTCGAGAACATTGTGAATTTGTATAAATACAAGGATGACAGGCTCAGACGAGACAGTTATATTTTAAACGTTGACTTGTGAAAATCGGTAATAAAGTAAAAAGTGATTGAATTAAAATAAAGTGTTGAATTCTAACTAGTAAAGTTGAATAACAGTGTGATTTGAATTTAAATAAGTTTGTTTGATAAATAAAGTTTTTCATTGTCAAATTATAAACGTGAATTTGAGTTTTATTCGACGAAGTCCAGGCAAAAATATTATAATACTAATTAATCGCATCCTTTTGCAAATAGACAAAGTTTTCATAGCTTCTATTTGGCAATTTTCGCATGATTCTTTTCCATTGGAGGAAGAGTTCCAGTCCTTTAAAATTTCCCGAAAATTCTACTTTCTGTCAGTTGACTGGAATAAAAATTCGACATGTTATTGGAATGTCGAATGTGGCTGGAATGTCGAAA
The DNA here is from genome assembly GCA_947623515.1 of Neoascia interrupta. NCBI lineage: Eukaryota > Metazoa > Arthropoda > Insecta > Diptera > Syrphidae > Neoascia > Neoascia interrupta. The sequence continues at coordinate 26,312,009 of OX392462.1, forward strand.
TGTTATTCGACAACAGACTTGAAGCAATGACTTGATTCGAGCGATCTTTTGTTGTTCTTTCGGCTCTCAAAACAGAGTGAAAATGACAGGAGTGAAATTTTTTATAATAAATTCATCATACAGGTGCTGTTTCTGTTTCCCCTTATTTAGAAAAAGGTGTATGAAAAAGTTAGATGAGTTATTTGCAGATTTATATTTATACCCATTTCACACCTAGCAGAATCTAGATTTAGAGTAAAAATCTCGAAATCTAATCAAAATCTATTAGATTTGCAATACATTTGATCAAAATCTAGATTTCCACAAAATCGAATACAAAATGTAATCAAAGATTTTGGAATATGTGAAGACATTTACAAGTCAACGGCTACAAACTATTTTATTCAGAAATTGAAAAATCACGGAAATACGCGAATTTGCTCATTTAAGGCAGTTAAAACGTTCGTCAACTTCAACATCTGTGCTTACAGTTATAGATTATCCAAATGCTGACCAAATGTTTCCAAAAGTTGACAGCTATAGATTTTCCAGCTATCACATATTGCAAGTTTGACCACCAGATATCGTATTCTATCTTTTCCAATCGTCAATAATAAAATGTCAAACATAGTTATGTAAAAACGATCACACCTTTTTGATTGCTCAAGTAGGTACATGGTGCTAACTGTAGGACCTAAGAGTAATAGAATTCGGCAGTCGTAAAAGGAATCGCGAAAGGCTGTGGCGCTGTAACAGCCTGTAAAAAATTTGGCCATTGTTGTCAAAGTCACCGAAACGAAACGTCAACGTTATCTAGTAAGATTCGTGATGTAAAAGCCTCAATTAGATTTTGAGTTCGAATAGCATAGAATCTAGACTCTGGCTCGGCGTGAAAACGGCGCTTAATCTCTTATCGAGGGGATTCAAATTTGTATAAAAAATTTCCCGATGTATGGGATTTTTGTTGAAGGTTCATTTTAATCATCAAGGATTAGTGTTTGGTGGAAACATGAGCAGGAGATCCAGATTCATGGATCGTGGTTTCTAAACTGAGACGTTAAGAATTATTTATATTTTTTTTATTTTCGACGTAAACTACATTTAATTAAACCTTGTCACCATTTTGCTGTAAAAATAAATGCGATTCGAGCTTTCGATGACGCTTAAACTTAGAAGTTGGAAGATCAGTAGAAAAAAGTAGAAGATTTCGGAATCTTCATAATGTAATAAACACGATTTTCCAAACCTAATCTACAAAGCATCACGAATACGAACAGCAAAACGAAAACGTTCTTTGTGATTCCTGTGGTTTTTTACTTATTCGAATCTATTGTGACAACTATGAGATTTTTGACGGCTGGTGCCAAGATAACAGAAGCGTCAAAGATATTTTGATTCTTTGGTTTCAGTTATTGAATTTTATTACTTATGGCCTTTTCGGTTGGTGATCCGAAAAAGGAGGAACTGTCAAACGAGTCCAAGAAAACAGTTTCAGAACAGTCCAGAATGCTCCCGGACGCTCCCGGACGACCAACCGAAAAGGCCATTAGAATCCGAATTTTTGGCGAGGTGTGCTAGAGATTTTTAATAGCTAAAGTAAATTAACATAGCCTTTCATTGAAAATGAGAAGTAATGAAAACAAGGTCGAGAAAACTGTGAAAGACGCAATTTTTTCTTATCGGAATAAAGCCTGCAACCCAATGAATCCGTTGCATCCGTCACGTTGAAGTACGCAACTGACAACTAAGTTCAATACACACTTTCATATGGGAAGCGGCCCATAGAAGAACTTCGTGACGTACGTCGTTTCCCATAAGAACGTGTGTATTTCACTGAGTTGTCAGTCGTGTACTTCGACGTAACAGATGCAACAGATTCATTGGGCTGAATGCATTAGTCCTGGCATAGTTGTCATTTTTAGTGGAATGATTGTCTACATGCGCTGTACTCATTCAGAATATAGCTAATATGAGATGTGAAGAGGCTTTATAATAAGGATTGAAAGGGATCATACCAAAGACATATTTTTTATAAGGATATTTTAGTGGACATTTTTTCGAAGGGGTATATTGTACAGGAAGACAGAATACTCAGTGTTTTATCCCTCTATTAATGATAAAATTATTTATACAGATATAAAGCAAACAAGTCTAAAAGCATTTGAGGAAGGCAGGAACTCCTTTGCAAGGTAAAGGTTGAAAGCATGGAAGCTGATATAATTATGTATTCAAATCTGTTTTAAAATTACAGGTTATCTTCAAAACAGTCATTCAAAAAGCATGCAACAGAAATAAATTAGCACAGGGTAGGGACTGTAATCAAAGGTACTTCGGGCGCCCAGTTTAAATAAACTATCGAGACACTATACAGAGAAAAGTTTGACATAAATTTACCTATCGTATGCAATGAATACCCCTCGGGCACACAGAGTCTGTCTCTGTTTGTTTGTCAGTCAATATTGAAAGCACTGTCATCGGTCACGGTACAAAAATAATATGGCGCATAGGTAGGTATGTCTTTAGGGAGTCCTTGTATTTTTGTTGTACTATTCATTTTTGTTGTTATTTAATAATCTTGTATTTGAATTCGTTTCATGCTGAGGCTGCGCGGCTTGCGCGGTTTTAGATACCCATAAATGGATTCCATATCACTTTCTAGTCGGCGATTGCCGTTGCCATTATTCACAATCGAGTTCGTATCGTATAAGGACTGTACGGCTGCGTAGTCAGGATTTGCGCGTGAAGGTCTCTTACGCCAGCACGGTGGCGGTACTGGCGGTAGGGATGTGTAATTTGAATGCTCTGTCATTTGCGTCTTGTTCATGTTAATGTTCGCTGTCGTCGTCGTTCCATTGGTCGTACTAAAAGAGTCCTTTGAAGTTGGCTGCTGCATTGTCGGTATGGCAGAGGGCTTTGATTTGGTCACTGTGACCGAAGCGGAAGAGGGCCGGCGTCGGCGTTGGTCAATCACTGGTTGTTGCTGGCGTCTCTCGTAGTTCGAAGGGTGAACGTCAATGTGTTTGATTCGGTCATAGATATTATTGGCGTTGGCGTTTGGTTTGTCCTGTTCGTCGGGGTTCTCAAAGAAGCTCTCTGTCGAGACGGAGATCTTACGGGCGCCATTGAAATCAGTGTTTAATGTCGGTTCTGTCCCGTTCGAACGTCCTCCATAGAGTGAGTAGTGTTTAGCGTTGTTATTGCTGTTTGTCATTTGGTTATTGTTTTGGTTGTGGGGCTTGTGGCCGCCACAGTTGCCATAGATGTTGCCATTACTGGAACTCTTAAATGATTTGTAAGTCGGTCGAGGAATCGATGTCCCGCGCATTGGTTGTGCACTCATTTTGCGACTGACGCTCTCCTTACGCGGAGCAACTACTGCAGGCATACTGGAGGGACCCCCATTGCTGTTCGTTTGGTAAGTCTTGTCCTCGTCATGTATTTCGTAGATTCGATGCGCGTCCACTGCCGTCCTGTCCAAGTCGGATACGTCACTTTCACTACACCACTTAATGACTTGATGGGGCAACAGTGGTGGAGCACTGCTGCTGTCGGCGCCATAGCGTTTGTACAGCGGATTGTGGCGCGTCGACGCGTGACACCTATTGCAGTTGGTCGTTCGCAGATAGTCATGCGATGTCGGTACCAGCATAGCGCTGCGCCGCATCGGAGGCCGGCGACTTCGATAAATGCTGTTGTCGTTACTGCTGCCGTTGCTATTGGATGTGACGGCGGCGCTGCCGAATACAAATGGCGTCGGGTCTATAGAATATTTGTCGAGTATGGGAAAGTTCGAGTAGTTCTGTACGTGGTCTCGGTACGGGCAATGATATGGGTGGTGGTCAAGCATATAATTCATTTGACTATAAATACCTATTCCGCTCTCGAAGCTGCGAGCCTGCCACATCATTTGATGGTGGTGGTGAGCAGCGGCCGCAGCCTGCTGCGGCGTTGGTTGCGGTGCACCGGCGGCGTGGTGAACATGATGCGCGGCGGCTGCCAGCATTTGCTGATGATGCATGTATGGATGGAGTGGTGCGATCGGCATATGAATCATTGAGGTTTTCTTTTGTGATAGTGTGTTCATGTTGCTGTTTATGATGTTGTTATTGTTGTTGAGCGTATTGTTATTAATAGTATTGCTGTTGTTGTTGACCAGTGGTTCCTTGACTTCTTTGGAGGGTTTTGGTGGTTTTCCAAAGTTAGGAACGCGTGCACGAAGACCGCAGTAGTAGGGATCATCTGTGAAAAAAATATACAAAAAACGTTAAAAAGGCATAGACAAAGTAATGTTATCTTAAAAACCATTTCATACGTGTATCTAAGGTCACTCTAAAATGACTAAAATTTATAGCTATCCATCATTTGAGTAACACTCAACATCGAGCAGTAAACTCGATAGACAACTTTGTCACACGGTGCAACCAAATATGACAGTTAGCGTTGTCAAAGATGGAATAAGCTACCGCTGAGAGATATTTATGCGTTACGCGAGATGTATTAGTGCACTAACTACTCTTGCAATCTTATACATAACGCAAACAGAAACGCATTGCCAAACAGGATTTCATACAAGACATCATTATTTAATGAATATGACAGGTACGCTGAACGATAGTTGCTGTTACCACATTGCATGCCCATACATTGTCGTCAAAGTCACATCCAAATGTCACTTTATGATGTGACAGGTTGGCTTAAATTTATGTTTGCAGAAATGAAAGTGCTCTTGAGGTAGGCGTTATTTTATGGGTCAATCTTTATAGTTGATAAACCATTTTAGTTATTCCCTAAGTTAGAGGTGCATTCAAGGATATGTGTTTTAGAAAATCTGCTTGTAAACGAAGCAAAACTCAAACAGCGTCTACTGAAATAGAAAACTTGTCAAAAATCTGGAAAGGAAAGTCATTGAATGGCCTGTCAGCACAAGCCAAGCCCAAAAACAGGCCCACCCAAAAACAAAACTGACATAACAGCTCTTCAAATGAACCGACGTTTCGCCCATCAATGAGAGTTTTGGTCACGCAAAAAAGATTGAACAGAATTGCGGACAAATAGTTTTCTTATTTAGGTTTTCTTTAAGAATTTTGATAAAACTTCTTTGATTGAATATTTCCAGCTTCGAGAGTACCACCTGTAGCTTGCCGCCCTACCTCTGCACCACTATTCCCGGCCTACAGCTCACCACAAGCTGTTGTAGTTTCTTTCTTACTGTGTGAACTTATGAATATTTATTGATACACATACTTTAAATCTCCATCTTGTCCATCACAAGTGAAAATCTAGTGCTTTGCTAAAACAAATGACATTTGTGGTTTTTTTTCCTGACAAGTATCGATGTCAAAAAATTAATACAACAATTTTTCCTAGTCTATCTCTCTATTATATAATACATATCTCTACTTGCTTTGAGAAAAGTTGCCAAGGAAGTGTCCATAAAGCGGCGGCTGCTATTCATTAGAGCTCCAAGGCTATTATCTGTCAACGCTTGGTTCTAGGATTAGATAAAATAAAATGTTTCCCGCTGCCGTGGCGGTAGGGAGTGGTATCAAATAGGTTTTCAACACCTCCAGTGATCTCTGAGATATCTTTGAATAACTCTAACGTTCACTTCAAAGTGTCGATGTCATTCTGGATATCTTTGCTTTAAACGAAATGCTAGTTATGTGTATCTGTCATCTTGACAGCTGACTTTAATTTACTTTTTGGCAAGATTTTCGAATTCCTCTATAAGGGGATTGCCTCTGGATAATCATCATTAGTTGCTATAGCAACTCCACACGTCATGCAATGATACGCCTGACATTTTACTTAGCCGAGAAGTTTCACCGTTCATGGGATAAAGATAAACAATCTGCTCGGCTTAGTTCAAAGATCAACATGACTTATGTGTGATCGCCTTAAAAATGGGTGAGGGGCATCGAAATCCATAACCGATTTTATTGCCACCATTTTCGTTGCACTCCTCCATTTTTATGCTCAAATAATAAGTATATCTAAACCCAAATAAAAATTCTATGAATCATTTAACAATAGCCATTCCCATGCCGAATGGACTTGTTGCCTAGTTTCTTTTTTTTATGCATCTGTTCCACCATTTTATGAAGCCGTAGCAACGATAATACCGACCCGACGATGGTGGTGGTGGTCAAAATGTCATTCACAAAAAGAATTATTACAGTGACTTATTTATTGCCCCATTGATCTATTACAATTGGAATTGTGTGTGCACCCCAACTCATGACAACGTAACAATGCCTATGGCCTACACACAATATGCATATACGCCAAAGTCGTTCGGCGCATAGAATTTCATAACTTATATACGCTTACCATATTTCTTGTTGTCTTTTCCTTTATCCGATTTACCTCGGGACAATTTGATTATGCTCTCCTCAATGTCATCGTAGTCCGGCTGGCGGCGGAAAATCGTTGCAAAATAGAAAAATAAATAAAAACAAAACAAAGTCATTACAAAAATAGAAGAAATAATGTAAAGATCTTATAAAAAAAGTTCAAATGCAAGGATGATACCTATATATGAAATGGTATCTCTATGCCGGTATAAATCAGGTGAACAAAGTCGGTGACTGCATTGTGCATTAGTTTCTTGGATCTTTGCTTTAGCCTATGGCATTGGCATTGTACATTCTGACAGAATGGATACATTAATATGCTGATTTCAATTTCAATTGGCAAATACAAAAGCGGTGCGCGCAGTCATTTGTTTTACATCTCAAAATGGAATTTGTTGGCGCGCTATACACAAGTGTACTTTTCGATGCTGAATGAAGGTGACTTCTTTTGACTTTTCCTTTTATGTTGACGTTTTGCTATTGTATGCGTTGAGTTTTGACAGATTGGATGGGAAATGTTTCATGGCGCGGTTAAAGTAATGGCTTGAGTAAAGACTGTTTAATTGCTTTGCGAGCAAACTTTGACAGCTATTTGTTTCAGCTGTCATATATATATAAGGCTGGTGTCATTTGACAGGCTTTGTAATAGAAACTATGATACTGTCATTGTGCACTGGTTTCAAAATGGTGCGATGTGTTGCGCCACACGTGCTTATCCTGTTTTTATGAGAAGTTATTGAAGTATACCAACCGTAAAATCGTTTGTCACTTGGTACTTTCTTTGTTACAAGTGTTGAGTAAAAAGTGTCTTATGGACATCAGCTTGATTCATAATTGTGTTTTTTCGCTAAATGTAACCGGCACCTGATAAAAACTATTTTTGTGGTTTGGATCAATTTTATTTATGTGGGAATCACAATCACGTGTAAGCTTCGCCTTTGGCTTCATCTCCGTCTCCGTAACGATATACAGCTTTATATTCGCTCTAGGTCCAATGCACACTTGCATTCTCTTAAGGCACAGTATTTTTTTGTTTTTATTGTTTTTGCAGTTATTATGGGCTCTTAAAGAAGAAAAGGTTCAGTCCATATGTGTAACGTGACGTTAGGTAGATTATAATTTTTCCTTATGACACATTATTTTTGGCATTAAAAATGATGAAATGTCATCTGTGATAGGAAGTCAAAATGGTATTGAAGACAAATGGGAGTTGCAAGTGAAATTTAACCAAAGAATGTTGACAAAAGACAAAAATTTAGGCACCATAAACTTTAAACCTGAATTAAAACAATTTTTTTCATTTATTGTAAAGTTGTACTTTAAGCCACGGCTAGCGTGTAACTCAACCGAGCGCAGAATGCTTAAATTTATCAACTGAAACGTTGGCTCCGTTTTCCAAATAATCAGCGTAAAGGCTGACCAACAATAGATAAGCATGAAAACTATACTATTTGCATTTGCATGCTTGCATTTATACTATACAAGCATTTGCAACTAGGTATTCTGCATTTGTTAAAGCGACAAAAATTAACCATTTTTTCAAACTCCAAATTCTTAGAATCTCGATTAGGTTTTTTTTTAAAGCAGTAGTTTTAGCTTGTCATGCCTTCAAGTAAAGCTGTTCTGTCAAAAAGCGGTACATAAACAAGCGTGGGACTGAACTATGTACTGAAGACAGACTAAGCTTTTACGTTAACCGGGTACAAGAAATTTCAAGTACTTAATCACTATTCATTTGACACCTGTCAAGTACAACGTCATTAGCAATACGCTGCTCCATTAGACAGTCTGACATCACTAAGGCACATTCCATTTAACAGCTTCCTTACGTAACCCGCGATACCAGTAGCCATGTTTCTTTTCGAACCTGTGCAACATGACTTTTGATGTAAAGTTGTGGAGCACATTCCGAACGCCGCCCTCTAAGCCACTTCAATCAACCAACTCACTCAGCAATAATAACATGTTGTCGGCAAAATCATAACAACTGTAACTCAACTATAGTCAACCAACCCGCCCGCGCTGCCTACCTTTCCGAGAAACCTCACGTTACATCGCGTGCACATCGCAACCAGCATCGGCTCCTCCTATCAAAGTCGTTCACCATGGTGCGCGGCCTGCGTTCATGTTCGTTGAGCAAATGCGCTCACCTGAACAACCGAAAACGGGTATTTCTTCTGATTCAGTCGAAACTGGAGCAAAGCATTTCAACATTTCTTCGAAACACATACTAGAGTTTCATAAATCTAGAACGTGAGGGTGATCCGTGGTGTATAATTTCATGCGAATACCTCCCGCACCTGTCAGATCTCAGCGTCGTTGTGCGTCGCACCAATTGCGGGTTTCAGTTTCCAGTGAATCGATGTGATATCGATATGCGTCGCTGAATGTCTGCAGTGGGCCCACATGACAGCTCACTACACTTATAGCTTGTCAGCTGACGACAACGCGACCTTAAAATTCCAAACGGTTGCTGCCCATTTAGCGAATATATCCAATTTGTATTCAACCAGCGTCACACGGTTCAGGCAAAGAAAAACTAAATTCCTGCACAATTATTCAGCTAACTGACCATGCCACCAATTCACCTGATACTAAAGCTAACTGCTGTACTCACCTTAGGGATGTCATGGGAGTAGATGTTATCTCTTGGTGGCAGTTTTGGCGGTTTCTCACTACGTTTGTGAGCCAATTGTTGTGTTTGCAGGAGCAATTGCTCCCTGGTTGCGGCCACATGTCCATTTGGTGTTCCATTGTTAGCACCGCCGCCAAAGCCAGAGCTACCAGAGCTGCCGCCACTGCCTCCACTGCCGCCGCTTCCATTGCCGGCCACACTGTATGGGTCCTCATCGGGTATGGGTATTCTCGGGCGATTCTTAATGTCAACCACTGGCCGTTGTTGCACTGCGAATTTGAATGAGAGAGCAAGCAAATGATATATTAGTTCGCCACTAGGTGGCTATAAAGCATTTAGTCATGACGGAACAATAACGTTGAAGTGTGTGCTGAACATAATTCTAAGCTAATTGCAATGCGGAAGTTATATTCGCAGGTATAAGGCATAGTAATACGCAAGAAGCCGTTAAGCCACTTCTCAAGTTGCCAAAACAAGTGACACTCTGCACTTGTTTTGACTTTCTTTCACTACCTCCTCGGTGCATACAACATATTTGGTCATTTGATGACAGCGGCCAGTGTTACAGCTGTCAAGTTCTGTTACAAACATAACCTTCGAGTAAAAATCTCTTCAACACACACTCGTACTGTACTGAGTTGAAAATGTTACAATAGTCATAATACAAAGTATAAATTTTTACCAACCTGGTGGTAATTTGCTCTTTAACATATCCATCGCTACTACATTCACAATGAGCACCCAAACGGGGCACTCCAAGATGTCGCTCTCAGACTTAACAAAGGCCACTGCCGACAAGCATTGTGTCTCCAATCGTCGACGATCTGGGTAGGCTCGTCGCAGTTCACGATTGACATTCGATTGGAACTTCTTCATATCGAACAGCTGGAAAATGTTAAAATTTACATTACAATTACGTATTTGGTGTTATGTTCTATTGGCATCGTTCGATGACTCGAATCGTTCGTTTCGGCTTACCTTGACTATTTTTTCACTTTCTAGAGCTTGATTTGGCAGTTTGAGTATGTCGGCACCAATTGATGTCTCCTCATTGGAATTGCTGGCAGTGCTTTTGATGTAAACATTACTTTTGGCATAACGGCGTATTAGAATGTTGCCGGCGTCGTCCATTTTTATTTTGACACCCTGAAGAGAAATAGGAAAGGTTATTTTTGTTAAATTAAAGTGAACGGATTTGATAAGTTTTTTTTTTTTCATCTCGAGTCGCCTCGTAATACAATTGAGCCCTGCTAAAAGTCTTGCACAACAAGGATAAAACGAATATAAAACTTACAAGGAAAGCTTCATCGACTGTTTCCACTGGACATTAATCCATTCTTGAATCTTCCCTGATCACAAGATTTACCATACCCATAACCTTCGCGAAGAGATTAAAAATGAACTGCGTAATCTCTTCCGCGTATGAATTCTCAAATGAAACCGTGCAGAATTCTACGTGTTCGGTTCATTTTCTGACAAAATAAATCAAACAAACGTTATGTTGACAGCTAGGTATCTTCAATTCTGCTGTGTTTGTTTTATGGTATAAAGGGATGCGCAGAAGAGTTAATGTTGCTGTTGATGTGGATCTGGTTGGATCTATCAATAAAGTTAAATGCAATAAGGTGTGCACACTACAACAGAATGGTGGATGCTAATGTTGGTGCTGCTGGTTGATGTTGATGAGTTGGTTTACTATCGACTTTGTGGACTGAAATCCCATCAACATATTTTCTATTTTTTGGCTTTTTCCTTCCATCGAATCAAAAGTTTGGAGCACATTAAAATGTATTTAATTATTTCTGAATCTGCGTCAAAAACTCACGCTTTTGAAGATATGCGCCGATCAGACGTTGCTTTTTTACACCACAGTTCTCATTGAATTGAAAAATGTTAAAAACGAGAACGAAGTTCAAGTGAATCTCCCTTTTTCCGGTGGAAATACTTTGGGATTAACTTTTAATCTTTCTACCTTACTCTCTGTTTTATCTGTGGTGGGAACACCCCGTAAAATCCTAAAAAAAGAAAATTTATGGAAGGGTTTCCGCCAATAAATTGAAAATAGGATCGAAGCGTCTCGTTGGAGAAAGTACACTAAACCACGAAAGATGGGAGGAGTGATACTGAGTTGTCCTGTAGAATTGGCCAAGCTGGAGCAATAGTGAAGGAACTGCGCCGGCCGGTCATCAGGAAAGCTGAGCTTGGAGTGAAAGCAAAGATCTCAGTTTTTAATTCAGTGTTCGTTCCGACCCTCATCTATGGTCATGAAATTTGGGTAATGACCGAAAGAATTAGATCGCGGGTATAAGCTGCCAAAATGAGATTCCTGAGGTGCGTTGCTGGTGTTACTCTTAGGGACAGAGTGAGAAACGTCGGTATTCGTAGGAATCTCAATGTTGAGCAGCTACTTCTCCGAGTGGAGCGATCGATTCTTCGATGGTTTGGACACGTTGTTCGCATGCCCCCTGACAGACTTCCTAGAGAGGTCATGCTAGCCGAGATGCGAGCGCGTCGCCCCCCTGGTAGGCCAAGAAACAGGTGGTGGGATCAGGTAAAGAACCTCTTTGAGTCCCACCTGGGGATTGCGCCGGAGTCTCTTGAGTTGGTGGCGGAGGATCGAGAAAGATGGAAGGACCATTTAGCCACCCTCGCTCCGCGACCCTTTTAAAGGATAAGCGGCATTCGAAAATGATGATGATGATGACACTAAGGCACTTATATTTACGTCATCACATACGTAGTACCTACCCCTGTGATAGCAGTTGCACAAGGCCTTCGTCCATCTCAAATCCCAAGGGACGGGAGTAAGACTTTGATTTGTCACCAGATTTGTCACGGGTTTAGACTTTGATTTGTCACCAGAGTTTGGAGAAGAGTTTAAGCAGGTACCCACAGCAGAGTGAAGGCCCATAGCACAACGAAAGGTGCCTAAGATGGAAATCACACCTGGATAATTCAAAGAACTAATTGAGCCTTGCAAAACGTTCAACATATTTCTCGCAAGTGTGCACTTGAGTTCACAGACTCACATGGTGGAAAGATCACCAAAAGAACATTCAAATAAAAAATTGAAACAAAATTTCTTAAGGCTAGTCGCAAACCACTTGGGAGTACAATTAAAAATTGGCTGAAATTTGGATAATGATCCCTCAGTTCAGTATAGATCACAGCCTTGCTAAGTAGAATAAGGGGTGTGTCTATGACAAAATAAAAATGTGACACATAAAGCTGCCGACAAAATCTTGATCCTAACTAGTCTTAGCTCAGGGCCATCTTAAATATTTTAGATAACAAACAAAAACACAAAAAGCTGTGGGAATATATCTTTTCTAAATTTTTGAAAGTCGAATGCATACATTTTGTTTTAAGACCCGTTTTTGGTACCTCAAAGATTTCCAAAACGTTTGAACAGCCGCAATCATTCAAGATTTATCAATTAATTATCCTAATAGCTAAACAATAGATTGCGTTTTTCTCTTCTTTCTTTTATAAATTATTGTAAAATTACCCCAACAATTTGCTAAGCATTTTTCACATTAGCAGCTCGTAAAAATCATTTAAAAAAATGATTTGATCAAGTGAAGGTATAATAATTCTGACCAAGGCCAAATCTGCATCAAAATTCGATGCCATCAGCTTATAATTTCAATTATTAGCTATCAATCATTGTCAAATAGCGGTTATAGACGAAAACATCATCGATTTGACCTTCTCACACAATGAGAAACTACAATTTGACATATTGGCCATGCGCTGCATCTGTAAAAATTAAAAATATAATTGCATGGTCATAGCTCACCTGTCCTATGTGACGTTTGAATTCATCTGTCTTTGGATCTCTCATTGGATTGTCAAAACCACATAAACCAATTCTGTAATGAAAAAGCAGAAAAAAGATGTTAAAGTTTTTTTTTTTAATAACAAACATGGATAAATTTGAAGCTTTCTGTCAAAAAAATTTCCCATCACATCAATTCTTTCCATCATTCTCAGGCATAGTATGAGCCGCACAGCGCACATATACACTTGACGCAACATTCCTCCTTTGTGTAGTGCGGTGTGTATGTCTAACGATTGAATAGACGAACTTCAATGTCTTCACCTAATGATTTGATGGTTGCGCTTGCGCAATGTGAAACACAACTTTACCCGCCTTAAGCGTGACTTACAAGCAGGAAAAAAAAAAACAATACAAATATCTGCCATTCACACAAAAGCGATGCGAAAATGGGCCGCAAAAACGTGTAAATCGAAAGAAGAAGTCTGAGAAGGTAAGGGAATTGCATTACCCATAGTTTAGCGAGTACCTTATACCTACTACTGACAGCTTTGTCAAAATGTGAATCAGACTCTGCACACAGTTTCTTACGCAAAAGTGTTTAGCTTTCAGACCACGTTTGATGATGGCAAAAAACAGAATGGAGTAGATTATACCGTAGATTTTAATCATGCGATTTCCCTCCCACCTTACGCCACCATTAGGTGGTTTGGATTTCGGAATGGTGTTGCGGTTGCGCGGTGCATTTCTCCAACAACAGAATTGGTAATGAATTCATATAAAAACGGTGCGTACTGTGCACTGCTCCCCAACAGCGCGGCGGTGCAATATTGTCCGCTTTGTTTTCGTGGAAAACATCTATGCCTTATGTCCAGTGTCCACCTCCTCATGTGGTGTAGCAATAGTTAATTATTTGGCGCCGATAAAATGTCAGGACAAAGAATAAGTGCACGCGCAGCTGCAGCTGCAAATTCAGCGCATGCAGCAGCGGTTTGGCCTAGCCTAGATCTGGTTGCGCATAAATTGTGTTCAGTATTTCTTGCATTTGTTGGGTTTTTTTTTGTTTTTTCACAAGTCGCCTTTGACAGCCATTAGTAGTCGTTCAAGGTATTTGACACAAAACGGATAACGAAGGAGTGCATGAGTCATGATTATATGTATTTTTCTTTCTCGGTCACTCGGGCGTATGTGTAACATTATTTTTGTGATCAAAATTCCTGCACGACTTGTGGTTGGTAGTTATTTTGATTGGGTCTTTTAGCTAAGTAGACATGAACATATGTTGGTTTCCTCAATGTCTTAAGTAAGAAGTTCAAAAAGAGCAGAGCGAACAGTTTCTGCTCAGTTATATGCTACGCAGCTTAAACAAACAATGCTTTTCGGTTCGCCCATTGTGACCAATATTAATTTTGATGTTTGTAAGATTCAGGCCATAAAGTTAGGAGCAATTAACTTGATAGCCTGAAGCAATCCAAGGGCCCCTTAAAAGATTTCGCTACAGGCCGCACGCTGGCCTAGTCCGGCACTGCCCAAACTTCGTCACTTCGGCTTCTGATTTTCAAGATTCTGCTTTTTTTCTTTATCTTTGCCTTACTGCAAAACAGTCAAAAGTATGTTTAAAAAAGCAGAATTTTATTTCATAAGTCAGAATTGTGAAAATCAGAATTTTGAAAAGAATTTTGAAAGCTGAATTTTTTCCGAAGAAGCAGAATTTTGGAAGTTTTGGGCAATAAAGCTTAAGCCGCGTTGTCATAAGCAACGTAAGGCAGGAACAAAAATAGAATCCCAAACATAAGCAACTGAATTGTAAATTCGCGGAGTGTTTTTTACGTTGCAAATGTATGAAATTCTGTTTCTGTTTCTGTTCCTTGTGACAACGCGGCTTTACTGGATACAGGACGGTTACAAAATTTAATTGACTTGCAAGAAAATCAACGTAACGTCGGCTGAATTTTTCTACCGACAGTGTTTCAGCAGAAAAGTCGACTGCAAACCACCCCTAAAGATATTCAAGGAGGCAGATATTTCTACTTTCAAAATTCTGCTTTTTAAAATTTTGACTTAGGCAATAAAACTCTGCCTAAAAAACCCCTAAAGTTATTCAAGGAGACAGATAGTTTTACTTTCATAAATATGCTTTTTAGAGTTTTGCTTTTCCGAAACAAAATCTGCTTTCAAAATTCTGATTTTTCAAAATGTTGTCTTTAGCAATAAAACGTTGCCTATTTAAACTCGCTTCTCTTTAGCAACCTTTTTACCGTTGAAGGGAAGTAAAGTTAAAAAAAAACAGGGGGGGGGGGGTTTGATACGCCCATCCTAAAGGGGGCGGATTATAATTCAGCTTTTCGAAATTCTGACTTAAGAAGTAAAGTTGTGCTTATTCTGCTTTTTCAAACAAATTTTTGATTTTTTGACGTAATTCAAATGTATAAAGAAATAGACACGGGGTTGCAGGGGGCATTGAATAAAGAGACAAGGAAGTGGTGTTTTTGAGGAAAAGTGAAGGCATGTCATGAGAGACGGCTCGAGGTTCATACGTTTCTGGGAGCTGGCTCTACTTTTGTTTAACGTTCCTGAGTTAAGGTGACATTTGTACCCCGATTCGTGATACATTCGGGGTTACATTGACTCACAAGTCGATACTTGACATCGGGCGACTAATGTCAAAATAAATGCTTCACTCACACACACTGTATATGTGCAAAAGAGCTATTCCTTGTCTCTTGATTCAATGACAGGGGGTAGCATGCCCCGCTATACATATTTCACTCTGTCGCTTATATCGGCAGAACTTTGACACCAAATCCCTCCCAAAATCATATTTAAATGCGTCGAATAAAAGTAGCCTTTCCAGAATTTTAAAACGCAGAATTTAGTAAAACATGATGTTGAAAGGCTGAATTTTGTAAAAAGAATTTTTGACCTCAACCCGATATTCAACGGTAATACTCGTCAAAAGTCGAGTGCACTTCAGTTTGTCCCTTCTTCGGTCGTACAGTACAGGGCTAAGTGATTCTTTCATAGGCCGTACAACGCGAATGTGGGATGTCTCACCAAAATCAGTCTTTCCTGTCCAAGACAACTGTTGCAACTGTTCTGAACAAAAATGCACTCTCACCTCTCATCCCTTTCCTCTCTGACCAGCATTATAAGAACTTTAAAGACTTAAGGAGGGAGGAGTTACATTTGAGTAATATTACGTTCATCTCCAACTATGCATTA
Source organism: Neoascia interrupta (assembly GCA_947623515.1). Classification (NCBI taxonomy): domain Eukaryota; kingdom Metazoa; phylum Arthropoda; class Insecta; order Diptera; family Syrphidae; genus Neoascia; species Neoascia interrupta. Next base: position 26,327,976 of record OX392462.1, read on the forward strand.
CAATCCTTGAGAGAAATTTACCGATTTGAATAATGCTGAAGTAGTGTAAGGTATTAAAAAGGACCAACAACAAAACAGCTCAATATTTTAAGGTATTGTAGTTAGAAAAATATTTTTTTTGAGTGATAATTAAAGATGTTTTTACTTCTTCTTTTTTTTAAAGAATTTTTCACTTATTACACTTTTTTCATTAATTTTCCAAAAAAAAAACATTCGGCAATTTCAGAAGATTCCATAAATGCTTCAAGTGTAAATTTCGAATATTGCCCAAAATATAGGAGCTTAAACAACTCAGTAAAGCTGTTCCACTTCAATACAAAAACTGGGTGTTCATTCGCCAACACCTACTATGCATCTTATTAGTATATGTCCTTTTTCGAAGGACATAAACTAGATTAAGAACAAGAACCAAAAACTTAATATCTCGATATGTTTAAACGTTTAATCTTATACCAGAGAATTTAGTCTTACACAGAGAATTGTGTATCCTACCTAAGGGTAGGATGATGCTGAAGGTGCTGTCAGACTTTTGAAAAAAGTGGAGGCTCTTTTAAATAAAATACCGTAGGCAAAAAGTTGGAAACTTTGTAGGAGATAAAAACTACTAAAGACTTTCAATGAAATTGCACATAATTGTGAGGTACCTGCCTTCCGAGGATTTAATACAGTGAGAGCCAGGCTACCTCCTGTTCTTTCCATTAAGATGACACTATATAAAATACAAAGAAAATATGGAACACAAGCATCATTGCTGTACCGTCATAAATTTGCCGTTCAATCCCCACAAAGGACTTGTATTTTTTCACCAGAACATGGCAAATTAATTCGACGCATTGCGGTCTTCCCTTATAATCTTCCAAATTGCCAACATTAATCGAATGGAATATCCTTTTTAATTAAAACTAATTTATGACTTTTTCAGCGACAGGCCCGATTTGGAACCGAATGTAGGGAAAGTTTCTGAAAGCTGAAACTCTGAACAGTTCCAAGAACATTAACTGAAACCCTAAACCTCGCAGCCATAAACTTTATTGTCATGAAAAATAAAACTTCAAGAAAATCACTTCTGGTCAGGACCTCGTAGCCGATAAAAATGCAAACCCCATGCCGAAATCATATCTGAAATTTAAGCCCCTTTTATGTGTAAGGCTATAAAACACCTCAAAATGGTCTGCACCTGTCAAGAGTGTAACGTTTGTTAGCCCACTCGACACCCGCACGCTGCCCCATATTCACTTAGCTCGGCCATAAAATTGTTTTCCGTTTCTCGATTTCTGTGCCAAAATGTGTTGTGTTGTCCATTAAAAAGTAAAACAATCTTGCATCGTTAACATATTCACATGGAAACAATCTGCACTTAACTATATTTCCCAATTAAAATAAAAACTGAGACTTGTGCACACTATCTGAACATTTTTATCAATCAACTATTTTGGCGTCAATGTCAACGACTTTTTTTTTGCTGTTGTTGTTGTTGTTAAGGTTTGGGTTTTGTTGAAATAGCCATCCAAATAGATAAGTCTAAATTAAAGTAAAGCCCATAAACGGTATTCCATTAATTATGCATACGCACACTACCTGCGTAGACAAAGGTACGAAGACGATGAGCTCGAGTAAGATATTCCACTTCAAAGCTATACTGATGATCGCATCGACCAACAACGCATGCATACAAGTATCTGCTTGATTCCAAAGAGAAGAACAAACTCATACATACCATTATTAATTCCCTAAAAAGTATGTAAGATCGGCCTTGACAAGCAAGTTGAACGACCTTCCTTTGTCCGGCTTAAAAGCTATGCAGCGGTTTCTTTGTACTGCCAGCGGTGCATTGTGGTTGCTCTCGAGCATCCGGGTGTCCAATGACCATAATATCATCATCCCTAAAGGAATCCAGAAACAAGGAAGTCAGCGAAGATACGGACTTTATTCGAAGTCCCCCTTTTTATAGTACAACAGTATATTTAAGGCTTCTTGGCGTTGCACCAGTCGCCATAGGGAAGTGTTTTTCCAATTCGGGCTCTTGTTGTATTCATAACTAATGATAGGCGTTACCGCGACTGGTTTTGCAACCCGCGTACTTGCGGTGGAAGATGAAAACCTGCCACTGACGCTGGGCGACCTTGCAACCAATTCATTACGAATAAAAGTAAAAGTTGTTTTGTTTCGTTTGTATCTTGTTTATCTTGTACGCCTAGCTGTGAGGGAAAAACGAAAAAAAGACCGCAAAAGTTAACACACAGAAATCACATGAATTTGAGTTTTTTTTTTCATGCCACACCATGAAGAAGCCGTCAGGTTCTATGTGCGGCGGCATGAAGTTGAAGAAACCCTCGCCTCTTTGGCTAACATGCCACACCACTTGATGTATGTATTAAGGTCACATCGCATGTGTATAATGGTCGTTGGCTGGGCATCTTGTACGAGTACTAATAGAGTCAAGTGATTGCTCTGACGATTGTTTCTCTATTATACACGATATACCTGAAATCTGATGGGGTAGAGAGATATGACCAACCTTATAGGTAAGTTGGAGACGAAGGTTTGAAGCGATCTTCACATGAAACTGCGGTGAAGAAGTTTTGAAAAGCGTTTAAACTGCTGACCAATTTTTTTTTCTCGCGAACACTATGGGTCAAGTTTTGATGTTAAGTAGTACTTTTTTTTGCGGTGGAACGTGATTCTTTGCGCCGAGTTGTCTATTACTTTCAGTTTTCCTCAAGCCCCGGGAAACTGTGGAGTATATTTTTCGGTTTCAGGTCTAGCAGGCCGAAAGCTTGACATCATTAAAGTGTCTAGTGTCTATAAGCATTAAACTAATTACAGTTTCTCGAAAAGTAGTACAAATTCACTTTTTCTTCATGACCTTAAGGTTACACTCGGTAATGGAATTGGTCTTGAAAAATTCCCCATTGAGGGTTTTAGACTATTTTTAAATTGCCTAAACAATTTGTTTGGTATACGTAAATTTTATAAACTGAGCACCTATTCTCGTTTCAAGCAAACCGAAAATGTGATTTCAATACAAGGCGTAGAGGTACGGGTGATTTTTTCAAGAGGTACCTTCTTAAATTCACAGTTGAACAAGTTACATATCAACCAGTATTTCAGCTATGGTAGGTACCTGGAGTATTGGACCTGAAGTACTCTTGAATCCTAGCTGGCTTAGCGCGGTAGACAATTGATGTAGTATGCAGTAAAACCACATGTTGTCGGGCTTGTTTTCTGAAGAAAAGATTTCAAAATTTCTAACTTAAGAGGATAAATCATATTGAGTTGAAGTTTATGCGTCATTAAATCTCAATTTTTGAACACAAAATATTCTTTATCAATCTTATACCACGTCTCCACCGAGCACTTATCCTCGATTAATATAAATCTTTATTAAATCCTCACGCGATTTACCATACAAATTTAAATCCTCTCGGCAAGCGATTAAAAATAAATCCTCTCATAAATCCCATTCACACTATTCACAAACCTATTTTCTGCACCTTTGTAACAGTTTGAGAATAAATAAGGAAACTGAAACTGTCCCTGTGCGACAGATCTGTCACAAGTTCGTTTCTACGACTTTTACTGAGGAAATGGTTTTTCCCTCCTGGAAAATGACATCGCCACTCTCTTTTGAGAGCCGAAATGACAGAAACAGAGTTTTCATGTCAAATTAATCCTATGTTTGTCCGATGGAGCCACTTTGGGATTTATTTTTAATCGTCTTCCACTAATCTTCTTTTAATTGTCGGTGGAGACATAGTATAGGCTGAAAAAATAACTTTGTTACACAAAATTTAGTTTTTATTTGTCAAAATTTTCTGGGAGTACAATATATTTTCGTTAAGTCCGTTTTTATACTCGTGTGGGAGTAAAATAAGTTTATCACACAGTTTGTAGTATAGTACAGTTAAGTAGTAGAGTAGTATACCCCTCAGACCTTTGGCACAAAATATAGGTTTGGTAAGGTTGAAGGGCTGTCGGGTCCGAAGAAACCAACTCACTTAGACCTACGGATCTTAAACCTGGGTGGATCTGGAAAAATTGCTTATGTTTTGAACCATTTCGAGCTACTAATGAAGCGTAAGAGACGTTTTGGGTCAGTCGTACCAAGATCACTAAGATCATTATAGAAGAAATCTCCGAGGTGAAGATTACGGTTCTTAGAAAGAGCCGGGCAAGTGCAGAGAAGGTGGAGAGTGGTCTCTTCTTCCTCCTCATCCATGCAGCACCTGCAAAATTCGGTAGAATAGACACCAAATATTGTCGCATGCTTGCTTACCAGACAGAGTCCTGTAATGACACACTGATTGTAGCACTCATATGCCATCTATTAAGACCTGTCAAACTCCAGGAGCGTTTAAGATCTAGCTATTAGGCCAAATCTGTTTCGTGACTAGACAGGTACTACAACTTTCTCATCTGACATTTGTTCTTTTTATTGCATTAAGTTTTATCCTGAGTTTGAATATCGAAATGAAATCGGAATGTCTAAGGAGCCTTTATCAGGCGAAATCGAGAGAGTTGTTCCATGTTTGGCGAATTCTTCAGCCTTACAGTTGCCTGGAATGTCACTCTGCTCTGGCACCCAGCTCAGGGAATGTTGAACTGCCCCGACATCTCCTTTAGAGACGAACGGCAGTCTAAGGCTACTTAAGGGTTTATAGAAACCGATTCCAGGCACTTGATGGCCACTTGGCTATCAGAAAATATACGTATATCCTTGGCGGATAAAACGTTATTTTTAAACCAGGTCCAGGCTTTATTAATCGCCTTGATTTCAGCTTGGAAAGCGTCTTCAATGATCCGGAAGATGGAAAGAGAGACTAAGGTTTAAGTCTATCTGAGAATGCACCTCCACCTACCCCATCATTTGTCTTCTATCCATCAGTGTAGAAGTGAATCGATTCACATTCCAGAAGCGCACAGTCATCCCAAGAAGACTTTAGGGGGAAAGTTGTCTGGAAGTTCTTGTCAAATTGCAAGAGGCGTATAGTGCGAAGTCTATGTTTTTTAAAGGGGATCTGAATTTGTTCAGAACAGCAGAGTGAACTATGTTTTTGATAGATAGTGACCTATCACTATGACGTCAGCTATTTGTCTGCTTTAGGTATATAATATGATCGACCATAAATTGTGAGTTCAGTGAGTCATGTGCACACGTGTGTCACAGACAAGGCTTTGTTTTTAAGCCTTAAATTTTAAGCAGAAATTGTTAAAATTCTCATTTCTTATGAGGGGGACGCTCGTATTTCAAATCAGTGATAGAAGTTTGAATTACTTCCTTTCTTTGACCGGAGCGCGAGCGGCTGAATGGTCCTCATATTCCCATCGTGCTCGATTCTATGCCACCAACAAGACCCACCTGGGGATCAAGGCTTGATCTCCAGGTGGGTCTCGGAGATCTCTACCTGATCTCATCAACTATTTCGTGAGATCCAGGGGTTGACGCGCTCGCAACTCGGCTAGTTTGACCTGTCTAGAAAATCTGGCAGAAGGTGCTTAAAACGTATCCAAACCATCGAACAACTGACGTTTCTCACTCAATCCCTAAGCGTAACACCAGAAACCCACCTTAGAAATCTTATTTCGGCTGCTTGTACCCGCTATCTAATTCTTTTGGTCATTATATAAATATTAAAACCATGGATGATGGTTGAACGAACAAGACTCAAGAACAAGACACTCCAAGCTCAGATTTGCTGACGGTGGCATCGTTTCTATACTATCGCTCCAGCTTGGGCAATCCCACAGGATAATTCAATAAAACTCCTCTCATTTTTCGTGCAAAAGACCCGGAGATACTTGAAGTTTTCTATACCTGTTTGAATGGAATTCCATTTTGTGTACGGGGGTATACTTCGGGAAGTAACCAGCATTTCCGATTTACTCACGTTTACCTTCTGAGGTTCCTCCTCGGGCGATACAAGCTCGGGCGATACAAGATCGCTAAATTATCGGTGAAAGCAGACGGCTTATCCGGACGTCAGCAATTTCGAAACGTTCCTCGCTAAAATTGCGTTTAACCATCCAGTCGCCGTATATAGGCTATAAAAAGGAGAGGCAATAGAACACAACCAACGCACACATCAAAAGATGGGATAGGACGCCATTTATCCCCACACCAGCTTCTGCCGTTTCCATGAAAAGACTGAACGGCTCTTAAAAGAGGCTCACTCAGCGCACTGCCCTTTAAAACTCTCCAGACTTAATCGCTAGGAACGCGGTTATAAGCCTTTTCCAAATCTACGAAACACGCGCAGACCGGTTTGGCATATTCCAAGGCCTTCTCAAGAACAACCTTAAGAGCAAAAAGCTGGTTGGTTGTGCCTCTGCCAGGCCGAAAGCCGCACTGCTCTTTCTGTAACAAGGCTCTATTACAGCTCTCTCGATTTGAGTAAGACATAACTTTCATTTGAAAGAAGCGTACTATCCTTGGGCTTAAATCCTTGTACGATATTTAACTTCAGTCTGCCAAAAAATTTGCAGATCTGTTATCGGACTCTCGCCTCATTGTACCGAGCTCGGGAAGTTGAGTTCCTTCCTTCCTTCCTACATTGTTTCTACACGGTATAGGATCTCTTCTTCTCTTGGGAAATGCTAATGCTTACAACAATTGTTATATAACTCCTTTCCGTTTTCATATAAACTTATTGAAAAAAACGTAAGTGGGCGTGGTTAACTTTTTGGGAATTTTTTTTTTTTATTTCCTTACAGCCAAGCCAATTCCAAAGCCTTACTTTGTGCTAAAATTAAGGGCGCTGACACAGCGGTAGATAAAATGCGATTTAACTGATTTGAAGAAACAGAGGTGGTCGCACATGCAGGCCTGTAATGGGCGGATTTTCATAATTTTTAAACTTTATCGGTAGAGCTGGATTATCGGATTTAAATAATTTTCAAACTTGATCTGTGTAGAGCCGGATTTCCAGCACAGCTACCAAAAAATACTTTTATTGGAAAAAAAAACATGTATAAGCTCTGGGTTCTAAATTTTCAGCTTCAGGAAGCATACTTTTCGATTTCTACGAGAGACTCAAGCCCTACACAACACGCTTGCCATCTGTATTTCATAATAAAGTGTTGCGTACTTCATAATACATGATGCAGCTTGTGATGGTAGTGAATAAATCACCTAGTTTTAAGGAAGAGCCTGTTTCAGCATTGTTTCGTTTCAGAAGTTTTTTCTTTAATAGAGGTTTAAGAGGCAAACAAAGAAGGCCTAAGTCTGTGCAGAGATTTGCAGCATAAGGCTGGGGCTAGGTTATTTAGAGTTTACGTGTATAATGAAATATTTTTAAACGATGTATATAAAACGGGTACCTATACAGGTTGCGCCATCTTTTATGTCCGTAGGTGAAAATCTGTCTGACTAGTTTTTGAATCAAGCGGTCACTTCTAGTGACCAGCTCAAAATGTGGCCTCGTGGTAGATTTTCTTTCAATCATCTCGGGCAGAGTATAACTATGATTTTGACACGAAATTTTTCCTTGAGCTCGTCAATGGTTTGAGGTTTTTAAGACATCCTAACAAAAAGAAGTCGGAAGGAGTCAATTCTGGATATCTGGATTGCTGGCTTTATTCAGAAACTGCAATATTTGTTTTGCAGTGGGACAATATACACCGACATCGATTCCCATCGACTGTTTCGTCTTCTATAACGACTCAAGGTCTATTGATAGCTTTGGCAAACGCTGGCCAAAGCAGCGATTTTGTGGAAATGCAATAGTGTTCATTAGATCTCTTGTGGACTCCCCAAATGCGGCAATTTTCCTCGTTACCCCTGTCAGAAAATAGCAATTTTTGATTGAAATTTTTCTTAAGAAATCAGGTTCAGTATTAGAATTATATCAAAATTCAAAAAAAAAAAAAAAAAAATGTAGTTGTAGCAAGATCTTTCCAAATCCATGTTGTTTACTTGACAGTCTTACGCACATTTTTTTTTGGGTTTTTTATGTAAAGATTAAAAGTAAATTTCCCAAAAGCGTGTAAAAATATTCTGGTGCAATTCATTACCAGAAGGTATGTTCCCTTAATTAAACCTAGGTTTCCAGGATATAGGTCAACTGTCTTATATGTTTCGACCTCAATTTTAAAACAAAACCCCGAAAGCTAATGACACACTCATCCAAGTATGCAATTATAAATTAATTTATGTAAATTCCCGCATTGACCTTTGGATCGCATGATATGTAGGTTCCCCAAAATTAGATATTTGTTCAAAATAACATAATTACGACAATTTTAGCTTCATTGTTATCCAACTATTTTGTTTACAACAATCAAATAAAATCTAAATCAAGAAAAAAAAATCTGCTTTTTGAGTTCGAAATTAAGTTCGAAATTTCGAACGTAACAAATCAGAGCAATAACCTCCTAATTACTCCGCAGAACAATCATCGCAAAACTCAACCAGGCAAGGAGAATCTTGTCACCTGTCCATTAAGAAACAATCTTCTTTCATCTCGGATGATTCAAGTATTTTATGGTTTTGGATGGATTCGTGAACAATTTTTGTTGTTCATCCTCTTAGCTTCGTAATTCGGAGCGCCGGCCGCGCTTCAAGCCGCTGCTGCTTGCCATTAAAATTAAAAAAAAAAGACTCCCTCAAAGCAAGCGAAGTTTTTTTTAAGCAATTTTAGGTGATTCAACTCGAATTATTATAAGAGAGAACCGAACTACTTATTCCTTTTCGGAGGCTGGCTGATGGATCAAAATTATCCGTTTTGGACAAAACCTGTCAAGCGAGGCAAAGTAATCGCTCTCCTCGATAATGTATAGTGGGAGCAGAAATTTCGTGTGGGGCTTAAAAGGGGATCGGTCTTGACGGCCATTGTTGAGTTGAATCCTATACGACTTCCAGTCGAGACTAAAACGAAAACAAAACCTTTCTGCAATTAGGTCAAGGGTGATTCGCTAAAGAAGAAAAAGAAAAGATTTATACTGCCGTGTAAGTCGTTAAAACAAAACGTAAAACGAAGAGAAATACCTGGCAAAGGCCAATTTTAATTGGCGAACATTTAATGGTACCATATAATCGTATAATAATGAGGTGTTGGAATTACGAAAGACTAGTGACTGAGTTAAAATACACATGGTTCCGTAATTCCATTGATGAGACTTTTTATTTAGTGTGAGCGTATGGTAATAAATTAATAGGGCTTTAAACTACGGGAAAATAAAGCATCTGGGCGGCAAATTAGTAGAGTGCTTACAGAGTGCCCAAATGGTAAAGTAGTTAAAATTTAAAGAAGAGAATCGTTCTTCATATGAAAAGTCGGAGCTCGGTTTCGTAAAGCACTAAATCTAGTCATAACTTTGCTTATTTGGAAAATGATTTGAACACATAATATAGACAGTCTGATCAATAAAAGACATTCCATGACATGGCTTGCATAAGAACGATAGAAAGAATGGGTGCAGTTCCCCCTAAAAAGTTTCTATTCTGTCATATCTTTTTGTCAAAGAGGGCTTTACAAAGAAATACCATAATCCTAGAGCAAGCCGACAACAATCCTTCCGGAGGGATCTAAGACCGAAAAGAAGCTTCTCTTTCCCTCATCAAGCCTTTCACAAAGTAAGGTTTACCTTTTTATGTCACCAATGCAAATCCTTAAATGTACGCAAACCTTAAAAGGGAATTAAGCAATTGTTTTCTAATTAAAAGTTTAATTGACACTGCTGCTTCCCACCGGAACAACTTCCCTGGTCACAACTCGCGTCTTAAACCATTAAACCAAATTACAATCTTGTTCTTAGAATTTAGCCATTCATCGCAGCCCATCCTAGAGTAGAGTATAACTACCTTCGCTGCATGTTTTCACAAATTTGCATTTGCCGTCCGCATCTATTCGCCTACACGATCATCGATCCGTATAGCTACTGTATCTCGGCCCAAACACGCGATCCTTGGCCACTGTACACACCTCAGTCTTATTCGAAATTGAAAGTACATGAGTCATTAGGCTCGTTCGAAATGCAAATCCGTGTCCTCGTTGACCAAATAAATGTAATCAAATTAGTGCACTCCAGTTGCAGTGCCACTAACGACTCGACTGCTCTCAATGCGGCACACGATGCTGCCATACCATAAGATACCTGATGTAGACGAATACGTGCAAGTCAGCACACTTGAACCCTAAGACGCTCGAACCCAAGAAGTCAGTTGGGAAAATTCATGAGAATTCCCGAGAAAGACTGATGCGCATCATAATTAATTATATTCCAGGCTGCACAGGTCTCGAGATTCAGGTCCAGCCCTCTGTTGTGTCTGGTGAGGTTTTGAATATTCTGCTGATGTGCGCGGTGTTCCACTTATCTGATGTACCTGAGACTTAATTTATTTTCGCGCTATTTACTGAAGAACCCCTGAAACGAGCTGGGATTTTCTAAAGACAAAAGCAATCGTGTCGTCGTATCCACTTTTGATGAATTCCGCTCTTGTGAGATTCTTAGTCTTAGTCTACACACTCAAAGGCCAAAGTGGATGGACAATAAAGAAAAAAAAAGCGAAAGGGTTAAATCTCGACTCGAACGGCGGACCACACCCGCCTTTTGTTCTCTGATGATTGGTGTGGGCTACGGAATTAGAACGTTGTTGTCGGTTCAGAGGCTGAAATGGATAAATTATAGATAATCCGAACGTGTTGGCGCCAACGCTTAGGTGCTACACTCGGGCAGTAGCTAACAAGCACCGCAAGTAATGTTCCTTTCATCTGCAATCCGTTTCCAATATTAGTGGGTGGCTTTGTAGTTTATTGTTGACTTAACAGCTAAGGTGGGCAAATCTATTTATTGGCACGAGCCGGAGGTGGTTTTCAGCTCTAACTGGAGCATTTGGATTCAAGGTTTCGGTAAGGAAAACGACTTGTTTCCTTCTTGAAACACACAAAGGCAAGTGAACGGTTGATAGTGGTTGATTGTTTGGTAAACAATTTTGATTTCTCTAGAGTGGCGAGCGGCAAGGTCTTTTATGGGTGTTACTCAGCGGGCAATGAATTTGATTTATAGAGATTCGGCAGTGCAACCTATTTTTGACGGTTCAATTAGCGATTGTTGAAATTAGAAAAATTATGGGCTGGGGAAAGCTGTGAAGCGGAATCATTAATTGAAATAATGGTCGTAGCCAGTCTTATATTTACGTATCGACGATAGACCAACTTATCGGCCTTGCCTATACCCGAAGGCTGGGTTGGGCATGTACATGCAACATATGAAGTTTTAGATCCGTTTGCAGAGCCTAACGCGTACATTAGATTTATCGCTAATGTAACATAAATTACTCGCTTGTTGATAGGTGCTAGCACGTGGCCAATGAAAAGTCTATCGTAGGTGTAAACCTTTTGGATTAGAAGCCAAGAAAAATATGTGTTATGTATTTTCCAATTTACCTTTTTCTACAGCCGTCAGAGACTTCTATTCCCATTATAATCTAGAAGTTATTTTCAACATGGTATTTTCAACAATTCATGCTCCTCAACCATGTCTCAAGAAGTTTCGAAAATCTGACCTTATTTGCGAAAGCAATTTAAAGCTAAAAATTAGAAAATAACTTCTTGACCCAACTTTTCACAATGCATCAAGCCGACTTATCACGGAACCCTTATTTGTAACCATGGCGCCCAACGTGGGGCTCAATAGAAGATCATAAGATTAAAAGTCTCTTGCTCCAGCGTTTAAGCTAATAGCGCTTGCAACAGTTTATTAAATGCTGCTAGGGGTTGAGCATCGTCAGAAAAGGGTAGGCTCTGATAGACGTCAACTTGATGACACCAAGTGTTGTCATTGGGACTACACATTCTGTGATTATTCTACATCTACATGGTATCCTCCAATCATGATGTGTTTTCTCTATAACTTGCTGTATTCGCACAAAAATTGATGTCTGTAATGTGAAGCTCCGTATGAGTTTGGAAAAGGAGGATGTCATATGGTATTGGCATAATTTACTGAGGGGAGTAAGATCGTTGCCAGATCGATGCAGGTCACTTGTAGCACATTCCAACAAGTAACACGGTTTTACTCTACTCAAAAAAAAAAAAAACACACGGAAGTGCGCCAAATATGATGTAGGATGGATAAAAAAACCAGCAGAGTATTGTGTGATGTTCGACATCGTGGCAGCTTTAAGCTACACGCCAACTGAGAGTCATCTCATTTTCTAATCAGTGAGTAAGTGCTACAGTGTGCACGCAGAAGTTACAGTCCGTAAAACGGACCGTTGAATACCCCATCCTATCCCACATTGTAAAATGCTGATGGCATAGTTATTTTTTGACATTTTATAAGTAATGCAAACTTCGAAAAGGGGCGTGGTGCAACCGCCCCTAATTACAAACTATTAATTATAAGATATTTCCAAGTTACACCTAATTGTACGTAAAAATGCAATTTTTTGGTTCCAATTCAATATTTTTGAAAAATCGACCCTTAACAGGGGGCGTGGCTAAAAACTTTATATGAACGGAATCTGGACGGAAGTATTGTTTACCTAACCTACTACTTTTTTTGTTTCATGCTTTCCTAAATTAGGCTCAAGGGCAGTCGAAAATAAGTTTTTCTGGAAAATTTTAGGTTTTTCTTCAATTCTGCCTCCAAATGTGGGCGGAGCCCAAAGTCTTGTATGAAAAAAATGTGGAACTAAGCGTTTTCTACATAAAATATTAAGCAAATTTTTAGACCGCATATTTAGACTGATTGTGGGCGGATTTCAAAAATGTTTACACTTATACTGCTTCGCACGACGTGCACCTGACGTACGAAGTTTCAGAACCCTAGCTCAAAATTTAAGGCCTAAAAACATGTGACATACAGACGGACGGACGGACGGACGGACATGGCTCATTCGATTTAGAATTCGGTCTCGATCATATGCCCTTAAGGTCTTGGGGGTCTACCATTATTATTTCACCATGTTACAAACTGTGTGACAACTTTAATATACTTCCTTACCTATGGGATAAATAAATAAATAAATAGAGTGGCGCAACAGCTCGTGGTGAACCAGGGCCAACTTTCTCAACAATGTATGCTGGTATGTCAATTTCTTTACATACAAGGGGACCTACAATTTTTTGCCGAATCCGAACGGCACTTTGAGAAGTTTTTCAAGACAATTAATACTCTCGGAGGGCTTGTCAAACCCTCGCGGAGGTGGGCACCGTGAAAAAGAACAAGTCTTTTTTTTTTCAGGTGACGAGGGCAGGATTCGAACCCAGACCTCCGGCGTAGTAAGCACACACACTAACCACTACGCCACGGCACCCCACCTTAACTATGGGATGGGGTATAAAAATGAGAACAGCGTGTTTTTAACAGTCGGCTTGCTGCTTTTAGCGATTCCTTACCAAACGTCATGCTGATGCGAGCTTTTATGGTAAGGTGAGAAGGTCAAGCAAAGGCTCAAAATGTTATGGGCCCGCACAGGCGGGGCTGGCAGCAATAATCCAAGCTGCTCCGAGCTGAAGAAATACAGCCCCGTAAACAAGCCTTCGAATCATATATTGATCGGACTAGCCCGCAGGAATATCCGAGTACTCACGAGAGTCCTCACGGGGCACTGCGCTGTGGGTCTACACGCTGAGCGAACGATTACTGCAGAAGCTGCAGGGACGTCGAAGAAATTGAATCTGTTCGTCACTTGCTTTGCGAATGCCCAGCCCAAAACAGCATCAGACGTAGTATCCTCGGCAGTTACTTCTTCAACGAGCTCGAAGATCTAAATAATGTAGATCTAAAGGACCTCCTAAGATTTGTATACAAATCCGTATGGGTCCAAGAGGGCGGAACTCTGAGCTTCTAACAGCGATTTATTTCTGTTTTTGTTCCAGGTGTTAAGAAGGTTCCCAATATGGACACAATGGACCCAACTGCGCTGGTCTTAGTGAGCCAAGATTATTGTCAAAAGGGCATCCATCAACCTAACCTAACCTAACCTATGGGCCCGCACACGAAATGGAAAGGCTCAAACATGTTATGGGGAAGCATGGACTAGGCAAGCTAGGTGACAATAGTTTTTGAACTTATGACCATTCAGCCAAAAGAGGTTTTTTTTGAATATTCTGTCGCTACACTTCAACTCCACTAAAAAATTTAGGACCAGTTTTTCAGTACAAGGTTATCAAGGTTTCAGAGTTAAACAGAGATAAACTGTAGGAAAGAGTTTTTCGGTAAATTTAGATCCGGGTTAGTCTTGGCTTAGCTTGCCAAATTTGGGTTAAACCCAAATCGAAATCTGGAAAACAGTAGGACCTTCTGTTTTCATGTTTTCCCGTGTGAAGTGAGAGTTGGGAGAGTCAATAATTTCGAGAGTCGACGCAGTTATCCTTTCTGACGCAGTTATCTCTGCACTAGAAAACTGCTCGTTGTGATAACTCTAGATTCTTTTTTTCCAAAAGAAGTAAGGCATAGTGTTCGACATGACTAGTGCGCTTGCCAAAGAATTAGAAAATCTCTGCTGTTCCTGAAGAAGAATTTTAGTATTAAACCATTCCTCTTCAAGTACTGTGATCGCAATGTCGAAAGGAAAGTTGTACGTAAAGTGTACCTGTGATCAGATCGTTGAAGAAAATGATATAAGAATGCAGAGTTCGACGCGATCTCTCTATCTCATCGAACAAATATGGATGGCAGACTGTTTTACCAAAGGGAGGCAAAAAGTGATAGCTCCCAGTCCCAAGCGTTAAGCTCCCAAAAAAATTAGATCTTTAGACGCTGGAGTGGCAGCTGCGTGCTTCTTGCAGTAGATAATTTTGTTTAGACCGTTTGAAAAAGAATCCTTTGTTAATGTTGGAGTAGTGCCTTTAGATCAAAGTAGTGCCTATAGTGCCTGCCTGTTGGTGGTAGTACCGAACGTGAAATTGACAAGTATGACAGCCTTATTCACCAAGATAAATCCACAATCAAAATATTGTCTTAAGTATTTAGAAACAACGTAAATGAGCTTAAATACGAAGCTATAATTTCCCTCAAATGTCAAGTAAGTTTAGGTACTGCTATATGAGTGCAGCACATGAAATGCGACCGGCACTGTCGCGTGAAACCGGCATGCACGCTGTTAGTTAGTCTCACATTACAGGTTTTAATTCTCCTTTCAAAATTCAGCTTTTCAAAATTCTGCCTTAAGCAACAAAATCTGCTATTTTTGGCACACTTTTTTTAAGATTTTTGTTTTTCAACTAAAGCCAGAATACATTTCAAGTTTCTGCTTTAAAAAAAAAAAACTATTTTCAAGACTCTGACTTAAGCAATAAAATTCTGCATTTTTTTTGGCACACTTTTTTTTTATTTTTTTTTAACAAAATAAAAATTTTGTAAAACAGAATTTTGTAAAAAGAATTTTGACACGGACCGAATTTTTACCTCTAACCATCCGCAACTCGTTATTTCTGACTAACGAGCATCGATTTTACTCTTTATTTTCTATCCTGATCTGATAATGTTTTAGCTGTCAGCAGGGGACTTTTAAAAGATGTCGCTCTCTAGGTAAAATTTTTTATTTAGTCAATTTTTTTTCGATTAGAAATATTTCAATTTCCTTTTCCAAATTTATAAGTGCTGCCACTTTTTGCTTCACGCACAGAGCAAATAAACATTTTGACACATGAATTCAATGACTATACATATGTCATAATTGCCATCAATTATTACCCTCCCTGTGCTGCATTTTCATTTCCTCACAACACATGAGATAATACATTTTTTAACGATGCCCAAAGAAGCGGAAGTCTTTTCAAACACCTATTTTCAATGAAAACTATTTCCAAAAATACACATCAAATGAAAAAGAAAAAATTTAAATAACAAATAAAAAAATGCTTAAAAATTCATTATAATACCATATTATGTGTAATCTGAAAAATCTTTTGGGTTGGGTCATTTCGATGACTTAATGGTCTGAAAACACTTGGAATGAGCTCCGAACACAGCCGGCCGCCGCCCGCCGGCCGACAAGTTCAATAGATGAATTTCTTTTTCCGATGCACACTCTTATGATGATCAGATAGATGAATGGTGATGCTGATGATGATAGCGATCGTGGTGAGGAGAAAATTATGAGGCAGTGGCAGCCCACCACCTGCGGGCTATACGAGTAAGTTCTCAAAGAAAGGGAAATTTCTTTATTTGGTTTTTTTTTTGCGCCTGGGAACACTGTGTGTGTTTTGATGGCGTATCTTGTGAAACTGCATGAGGTCTATAATTAAAGGTGTCCGTTTCTGATGATCTTCTCAAGTTTATGTGCATTTAAATGCCACAACCTGATTATATAACGAATAAAGCACGATAATTATCAGGATGATAAATCGATTGTAGTTACTTCGCGTGGGTTTTTATATTATGCCCATCATGTTGTGGCGTTCAATTTGACAAGTGCTTTTACTTTATTCGGGGAGTGAGGTATTTTTTTCAGACTAGTGCTTTAACGATTAGAGGGATAAAATTTATTTTTGACAGCTACGTAATATGTGGACGTAAAATGCAAACATGGAGCACCAGAATGGAGCAAGATGTAAAAAATTGTATAGTTGTAGGTTTTTAGTAGTTCAATCTTTTGGCCCCTTAATTTATGGCTGGTCAACGCCGCTGAACTGTTGGTCAAATAGGCTGTTGGAATACAATTTATGAATCTGTTCTGTGGCCAGTTAATGCCCAGGTAAAATACTAATTCAGTATAAATCAGATCCCCCGTACTCTGCACAAACATTTGAATTCTAAAACCATGATGCTTTTCTTTTCCGCGATGTATACAACAGTTCGAAGGTTGCTTCTAAACAACAAGTGATTCTTGTGGAGTTGAGTGTTGTGTACCGTGGCATAGTGGTCAGCTTACATTGTGGGAGGTCAGGGTTCAGAACCTACCTCCCTCATTTGAAACCAAAAATGTTCTTTTTAACGGTCTCCTTCTCTACGTTGGTCTAACTACACAAACCCTCCGAGAGCGACATTTGCCTCGAAAAACTTCTCTAATAGCGTGTTTCCATCGCACATAAAACTTAGGAAATTAGCGTAGCAAAATAAAACAGCAATCCCAAAGTATATCCAATGGAAAACAGGAGATTTACCTGACGTATGCTTTCATTTTTAACATTTCTCAATGACAATATGTGGTTTTAAACAGCGATGCTGCAAATCTCATTGCAAAAGTGTGTTTTTTGGCTTTCTTTCAACTCGTATGATTTGTCAGATTCAGAAATAACTAAATTTATTTTTATTGCCACCGAATTTCGTATCTACGAAACGAAATAATCCAATAAAAGAAATAAGATATAAGAAAAGAAAAGAAAAAAGAAAAAAAAGCAATAAGAAAAATATAACGTTAAATATGCTGATGCGATTTCAGTTCACAAACTTGATCAACATCAACCAGTAGTATCAACATTCTGCTGCAGTGTGCACATCTCAGCTCGTCTTAGCTCGTATTTCTGTTTGACAGATCGAACCACATCGGCATAAACAGCAACATCAACCGTTCTGCACATCCCTTTACAGAACACAGCTGAGTTGATAATATCCAGCTGTCAATAAAATGTTTGTTTGTTTTGTTTCGTCAGAAAACGAACAGAACAGAATTCTGTATGGTTTGATTTAAGAATTCATCCGTGGAAGAGATATATTACGAGGTTAATCCGTATGCTAAATCTCGTGATTCAGAGAGCATTTAAGGAAAATTTGTCTTAATCGCGGCTTGTTTCCGGTGAACACACCTAAACGCCCAAGCAACACAACAACATGGTGTTTGTGCGTGTTGATGTTGTTTTGCAACATGCACGCCTCTCTATGTTTTTTGCTTTATAGCTTTATAGTTCTCTAAACATTTCCAGGCTAATTTTTAAAAGTAAATAATGGTTAACCAAATGGGAGCAATTTAAGTGCGTTATACCATGTCTCCACCGGACACTAATCCGCTGTAATATAAATCTTCAACAAATTTCCCATAAATCTAGAGATTAACCAGACAAATTCAAATCTTTGCGGCAGTAGATTTGATTGAAACAACTCCTCTTAAGAATCTGAAACCACTTTAAACCTTATTCACACACCTTTATAACATTTTGATACTTGAAAAAGAAAACTGAAACAGTCTACGTATGACAAATTTGTCACAAATACTTTTTCTATTGGGATTTAGGCAGGGAAATTGGATTCTCGCTCACGGCAGAAAATGTCATCGCCACTCTCTTTTGAGAACCAAAATGACAAAAAAAGGGCGCTGATGTCCGGTCGAGACATTCCAGGATTTATTTCTAATCCTTTTCTTTTGATCCCAGTTTTATGGTCGATGGGGACATAGTATTCAAGCCCTATTCAAAAATCATTGGTTTTGGTTTCAGAGTATTCTACTTGCAATTATTGTCAAAGCCATTTTGGGGGTAAAAACTCTTAAAAATAAACGCTCTACATGCGATTGATAATAAGACAATAAAAACGTACATTAATAACTTACAGTCTGTTTTCTTATAAAAACAGGCCTCAAAATGAAGGGTCTGAGAAGAGGGTCAAAACTTTTGGTGCGTTGAAAGAGTGAATGAAACTTTTTACAAGATTTTTTTCCTATCCATACGGAGAGGTTTAAGCATGTTGCATAAATAAAGTTTAATTTTATTTAAGTTCAAATTTAAGCTGATATTTAAAGAAGATTTATGTTAAACTCAGTTTAATACCCGGTGAAAACATGGCACTATTAAACGACGGTAAGTTTTTTAAAGCAGCAAAAGATTACCCTAAGCTTGTATGTCACTAAGCTTGTGTTAAAATTTACGTGTGTTAAAATTTAAATTATACTTTAGAATTTATTAATTCTATTTTAGTGCATTTTACTATCCTAAACTTCTAATCAATCAATTATGACTCGCTCTGTTCAAGGATGACCATTTTATTATCTATGAGCACGCTAATATACATAATTAATTTTGTGTCTTTAAGCCTTAAAAGCGGCACTAATTTAACTACCTATAAAAACCATTTAAAAAACTGGTCATCCTTCAAGTAAAGCCCACGTATGCTTTGCAGCGTCTTCTTCCTTATAAATTGACGATTTCCAAAACTCGATTTCTATTTCTGAAAAAAAAAACACACACCAACAACTAACGTCATCGAATGAAATATTAGTTCCATGAAATCTACTACTTTCTCATGTACCACGTCAACTCAATTTTCTACACTTTCGTGGCGTGACATAAAATTGCCCCAATGACGATCATGTCTCTTTCTCTAAACAACATAACAGTATGACCTCTAGATGCTTGCGATAGTAAGAAGAAGAGTGTGACACCTTAAATTGATTCTTCATCAGTCATCATTATCACCAATAGCACGGTGCTAAGTACTCAATTAATGAGTACTTTCAAATGTCAAAACTAAATCTTAAATGTCAATCATTATGCTGAGTTCCGTGAAACTGTTTTGGAATGAAGTTAGCTAATGGAATTGTCAAAATGTTTCCATTGCCATTCATAAGTTAAACATATTGTCGAGCATATACTAGTCGAACTAGTTTACTACTTACCCAAAAATAACTTTTGGTAACGCGATTTGGGTCTTATGAATGGAATGCAAATAGAGTGTAAACTTGTTTCGCATAAATTTGTTTCAATATTGCAGTGGTTGTCATTTCAGAATGACATTTTGGAATAGGGGAAAAAAGTAGGTAGTCATCTTTATTAGCTTAGCCTCACTATGCACGATGACTTGTTAATGAGCACAAAAATACGATACGTCTAAGGTGCCCGTCCATCCCACCTGGTGGTCCGGCAAAAGGGCTTCCAATTCACAACATTTCTCTTGCACCTCGATATGGAAATAAATTCCCATAAATCTCCCGCGAAGCACGAACACAATTCGCAGAACAAATCCAATTCGAGTCGCAATAAAAAATAACGACACATCAGCGCTTCCTGCAACACTGTAACGACACGGACAATAAACAATTCTAGTCTGAATATGGGTGTCGATGCGATACGCATCCATGTAACATTCCCCTTTGGCAGCATCCAGCCAAAATCCATATTTATTCGCCTCCGAACTGATTGCCAGATTCGCCTACACTGCCCTGCGCTGACAGGATCCTAACACGATTAACATAAAAATAGATCAGATCCTTATCCATATGTAGCTGCTGCGAGTTGCTGAACACGCAGTCAGCCCTAAGTGGCTATAAATATCTGGACGCACGCATGCATCCTTCCAAATCGACACGGCCGCATGTGCTATGTCCTGTGTGTGCAGCAGTGTTGCGCCAATAAAACATCTTCAATAGTGTACGATGCCGGAGGAGGAACATGCTTCTATTCCCAAAGGTGGCTGTTAATATGCCACCCATTAACTAGATGCGACATCTAATGGCCTAACCGACACGACGACGACGACGGACGACGCGAATGGCATAACGTGTGCGGACTGTGCAATCCTAGTCGCTATCTGTGCGAGCTGTAGGTAAGTATTACTTCTATTTAGGGATTAATCAAAGCAGCATAGCTACACAACAAGCTGGCTAGACTTTTGTGTAACTTCCTTCCTTCCGATGGTATTAGGACTCGTAGACATAGATGCCAATTAATATTGTGTCTGAGCTGGGCAGCCCCGAAAATGTCACGAGTTGCGCTTGCGCCTAGGCCTTATAAAAAAAAGTGACAACTCGGCAAACAACAACCCAGGGGCGGACTATCACGTTGCACAATCAGCTGCAAGGCTCGTTATTTCTTTGCATGCTGCTCGTCGCGAGCGATATGGAATCGCATAGTTTTGCATTTGATGCCTCGAACATGTAGCATGCGCTCCATGGTCAGAGTAGATGCCATTCTCCGATGAAGATGAGTTCCATGAACATGCTGGCAGCTTGAACTCACGTAAACCCTCTTGAAGCGGCTAAAACATGCAGAACACGTTTTTTTTTATCCGTTTTCGTTATATTTTGCGAAATGTCATTCGACTCTAAAAGCCGCTAAGTTTTTTTGAGGAGGGAAAAGTTGTCTGAACGAGGTTGTGGCATCAGGCAGCAACAACCTCGTGATGTGCTGCAACCACATCTAACAGGTGGCAGCCGCGCTGAGGTCTTGTGTTCCCCCTGTGTGCTGTGTTGTCGTGCATCCATCTTACGAAGAATTTACAGACGAAGATGAGGCAAAGACGAAGACAAAAACCGAGATGTCAGTGGAAAGGAAAAGTTAATTGAAAGCAAAAGGGTATATATACACGATACAATGGGAACGTACTGTCACTTTTTATTAAGTATCGCTGGGAGTTCTTTAATGCGAGCCTTGACCTAAATTTTGGTTTTCTTTTAAAAACGGCTTTGGGAAGCAGGAAAAGATCAGCATTGAATGGCCGCGCCGGCCGGCCGTTGTGGCGGAGGGAATATGTTGTGAAATTATTCATTTGCCTGCATGCAACACGGTTTGGTCACTTGTGTCTGTTGGTTAGCCCTTTTTGGGTTTTTGCAGTTTGCCTAAAGAATGGTTTATCTTAAGTCCGATGCAGCATGAAGGCAGTTTGAAGAGTCGGCCGTAGTTACATCATTCAAGGGCATTGTCTTGAGCGAGCAATGGCACGGCACCAAGAGACTGTTTCCGGAGTACATTATTCTGCGTGCAGGGGATAAGAAATGCCAATACATGGCAAGGTATTGCGGGTTAAAAACTTTGTTAATCTCGAGTCAAATGCTCATATGACGTCATGGGTAAATTTGTTCATCAAGTTTGCGGTTTGACGCGTCATGTGGCGACGAATTCGGAGAAAAGAGAGAATAACAACAAATTGGCCATAGATATACCTCGAGTATATAATCCTCACCATCGAGCCGGTGGGACCGTAATAAAGACCGCGTTCTTTTTTATTAGCCGATCGAGCTTAGAATCGAACCCAGTTTCTCCTGCGTAGTAAGCACGCAAAAAATAATAACTACACTGTCGACAAGAGAAGGGTAGCTGACTGCAAAATGCTCCGAACGCTCAATCGCATAGTGCTTACTCTAGCCGTTAGAAGGACAACTACAATTTGCAAGTGGCCACCCATTGACAGTTTTTATTGGCCATGTTGTTGGAGCTGCATCTGTCAAATTGACTGTCTGAACCAGTCAAATTCAGACCAATTTGGAAAATCAATATGAACAGTAAAAGTTTAAATTTGTGCAAATTATATTATTGTCAAAAAAATCGCATTCGCCGACGAGTTGAATACGATTCTGGATGAATTTCACTGTTTGGTGTGGATTTTGGTTTAGATTTGGTGGCGTTTTAGGTCCATATTTCTTTATTGGCTAGGCAATCACCCTCAACAAAGAGCGGTTTAGGTCGATGATTACCAGCTTTTTTTTTGGCTTAAATTGGATGACATGGAGACCAACGACACGTGGTTAAACCAGGATGAAACACAGCTAAGTCAAAGAAACCACTAATGATTATAACACTCAGAAAGAGACCAGTTTTTTTAATTTATGGCTCTCTCACAACAAGAGCGAGAAAGCGAGCGAGATCCTCAGGCGAGTTGTAAGGTAAATTACAATTAATGGTAATGTATGAGTTGGTTAACAATACAGGCGTTGTCGCAGCCTTTTCGGAAGCCTTGTCGCAGCCTTTTCGGAAAATTGTAAAATTCTCATCGCGTCGACGATTATTCTATCATTCTCATCGAAGAATTGTGAAGAATTAACGATAAATGTTGTGTAATAAATCCGACAAAATTTTACAATAAGTTTTGTCGTGTCACTTTGCAGTCAAAACAGTCGTCGCAGTTTCTCGTTTTCATTGTGCATTAACAAACGATTTTTATAGTCTCGCGTTGACGCTGCAGCTCTCTCAAGCGGCCATTACTCGCGTTTATGGTAACCATTATATTGAATTTAAAGTCGCGAGTGGAAAGAATTGGAGGAGAGACATGAGAGGTACGGGTGCACTTTAAACTGCTGTCATTGCGAGAAAAAACCGCACGTGGAAGGCTGTTTCACATTCATTAAGTTCTGCTGAAGAAAGAGTTCAAAAAATTATTTGCTAACAGTGCCAATATAACCATTGGTAAGAAGGACAGCAATTGATAACAGATAATTAGCAGGCTCCTATTTTGCTCTTTCCAATTTCACTTTACTTCTCTTTTGTGCCGGCAGGTTTCTTAAGTGTCTTCGGCAAGAACACAATGGCATATTGGTACTCTTATAGGGTTTCTCCCCAGATATGGTGATCGGGCTATCCTCTGCTGGTTCAACCATGGCTTTCCAATCATAAGGGCAAAACAGTTGGGGGAGGAAGTTTTGGTATTTTTATGCAGGGGTCATATGATTCCATCTTGCATATCACTATTTTTATTACACTGGTTAGGTTATTCCTTTTCTTTTCTTCGATCTCCTTTTTATTGGTAGGTAGGTCGTTCTAAAAGGGAGTCTATGAGCAACAACTTCAATCATCCAGTATGAAAGAAGTAAGTCAAGCTTTTAAAGGCTGAGGAACATCTACAAAAGCTGCATCTATAAAATCCTTATTATAAAGACGAGTTGTTTTAAAGCAAAGCTCCGGTGCATGGATTTGGTCAACCCGAATTTGGTATGGGTTAGCTTCATTGTGCTCCAACCAAAAGGTCGGCAATTGACGTCTTGCAGGAATAGTTCCCAATGTTGTGTAGAAGATCGTTTCTAACGCTCCTCATTGGTGTTTTAACCCCGGAAAATTGCCCCGGGTTATTGCGCAACCTTCTTGCAAACACGGTGAGAACAGAAAACTATAAGCTTACCTCGCACCGAAATAACGTGTGGAAAGTAAATGTTGACAACGCCGATTCCTATCGCGCACTGTCTCTTAGACTGAATGCAGAAAGAATCGAGTGGTATACTTATCAAAATAAGTACGAGAAACCACTGCGAGTCATTGTAAGGGGGCTCCACCCATCATGCACAAAAGAAGACGTTGTAAAAGACGTAAAAAATAAAGGCCTTAAAATTATTGATGCCGTCAATATCATTAAAAAGGAAAAGCAACGCACGGAAGGAGAAAGAGACACTGTGATCAGACGCGGCCTTCCAATTTTTATGCTCTCCTTTGAAAGAACTGAGAGCATAAACGATATTTATAAAATAAAAATGATACTTAACATCAGGGTTAAAATCGAACCCATGCGAAAGGGCAATAGACTGATACCACAGTGTAAGCGATGCCAAGAATTCAGGCACACAAGTGCCTACTGCCAAAAAGAACCACGTTGCGTGAAATGTGCCGGAAAACACCTGTCAACAGAGTGCAAGGTTGACATAAAGGCTCCAGCAGTTTGCGCCAATTGCCACGGAAACCACCCCGCGAACTATCGAGGATGCGAAGTAGCCATAGAGCTGCAAAAGGGACGAGAACCTCTTAAGGAAAATACTAGAGGTCAGAATCAAAGCCTAGGACGCCCAAAACCTGCTGAAACTCCTAAGCCAAAGACTCCAAAGACGCCAAAGCCGATCAAAAGTGGAAGATTGGCAAAGGAGGCGTCGACAAAAGGCGTAAAAGCTCCACAAAAGAGCGGCGCCAGTTCAAGTGCAGCGGAGAAACCACCACTGGTCGCACCGAAATCATACGCACAGGTTGCGGCAAACGAAAGCAAGGCAAGATCGCCCACAACAGATGCAGTGTCTCAGATCCTCGCTGTAATCTTGGAGAAACTTGAGGATCAGACTAAAATCAACAAAGTTATATTTGACAAACTGAGCAAGCTCGAGTTTAAGCCTCGAAAAAATTACAAGAGAACATGAATATGAAACAGTTATTTAAAATACTAACATGGAATGCAAACGGCCTTCTGAATAAAATAGACGAACTAGAAGTATTTCTACGGAAAAACAATATTGATATTTGCATGATTACGGAAACTCACCTTAAAAACGGGTCTACACCCAAACTTAAAGGTTACAATGACTATCACGCACATCACCCTTCGCAAAATTCGAGAGGAGGATCCTCCCTCTACATTAAGAACTGCATAAAGCACTTCAAGAACACAGAAGTTGAGCTAGACTCTATGCAGATCAGTTCAGTTTCTGTAAAAATTGACTGCTTAGATTATAACATTGCATCTTGTTATTTCCCGCCAGGATATAGACTGGTGGAAGACGATCTTGATCGTATGTATGACTTCATTGGGTCCAATTTTATCATTGGGGGTGACTTTAACGCGAAGCATACTTTTTGGGGCTCACGATGCAATTCAACAAGAGGCAGATTACTGTACAAAAATAGTATGAAGCGTGGGGTGGACTTTTTCTCCACGGGTAAGCCAACATATTGGCCAACCGATAGGAATAAAAAGCCTGACCTTGTCGATTTTTTCATCGCTAAAGGGTACCCCAAATACCTTACGCGAATTGAAGAGTGTTATGATCTTTGCTCAGACCACTCAGGAGTTATCTTGAAGATGGGTGGAAGACTGGCGAAAATAGAAAGAACTCCTAGATTAGCTAGCAAAAACATGAACTGGGACGCTTTCAGAAAGGACTGTAAGGAGGGTGTTGGCTTGAATGTGCCATTGAAAACTCCTTTCGAGTTAGAAACCGCAGTTGACAAATTCATTGAAGCAATTCAGAGCGCTGCTTGGAACAACAATTCGTCCCAAAAGAACGCAGTTAGCACCGACGGGCATGTACGTAAAACATATCCGCTCGAAATCGAAGAATTGATTCGTGAAAAGAGAAGAGCGCGTAGGAGATGGCAAGGCACGAGGGCCCCCCCAGACAAAACCCTATTGAACCGCCTCTCTAACAAACTGAAAGGAATGTTGCAAGATCTTAAAAATCGTGAGACCACTGAATACCTTGAAGGCTTGTCGGCGGATAGGACCTCAAACTACTCGCTGTGGAAAGCAGTTAAGTATATCAAGAAACCTATAATCCACTCGGCACCAATAAAAAAAGCTAACGGCGAATGGGCAAGAGAAGACAAAGAGAAAGCGAATTTGTTCGCTGAACATTTAGAAGAAACATTCAAGCCTTTCGACGGTCCGCCGTTGGCTGACGTTCTAAACAACAACGGGGAACCTGGTAGCTTTAGAATGAAAAAAGTTTCGTTAGTTGAACTCCGACAGACAATTAGCAAACTTAAAAATAATAAGGCCCCGGGTTACGACCTGATCACTGGCGAAATATTAAAAGAGCTACCAAAAAAGGCATTAGTCAAGCTACTTTATATGATAAACGCTTCTCTTAGACTTCTATACGTTCCAAGACAATGGAAAGTTGCTGAAGTCATTATGGTTCCTAAACCGGGGAAATGCGCAAATGATAAAAAATCTTATAGGCCCATATCGCTTCTGCCGATAATATCGAAAGTATTTGAGAAACTTCTGCTGAAGCGATTACAACCAATAATTGCAGAAAGACGCTTGATCCCGGATCATCAATTCGGTTTCAGACCTAACCATTCCACAATAGATCAAGTCTACAGAATAACGCATGAAATTGAAAAAGCCTTAGAAGGGAAAAAAATATGTTCAAGTGCTTTCCTCGACGTATCGCAAGCCTTCGACAAGGTATGGCACGAGGGCTTGAAATATAAGCTACGGCAAAATTTGCCGGAAGACATGTTTAAAATATTGGAAAATTATCTTGAAAGCAGACTCTTTCGTGTTAGGTGTAGTGGTGAATACTCGAGTTTCAAGCAAATTCGGGCTGGCGTACCCCAGGGAAGCGTCCTCGGTCCGACCCTGTTCCTGCTCTACACAAGAGACATACCTCTAGATGACGAGACAGTCGTGGCCACGTTTGCGGACGATACGGCCATCCTGGCAACAGGTGAATCAGTCGAGTCATCAACGAGAAACCTCCAACGAGCATTGGACAGAATTTGTGTCTGGACGAAGACTTGGCGAATCGCTCTTAACGAGAACAAGTCTACGCATGTGAATTTCACTTACAGAAGGGTTAACAATTTGCCTCTGTTCATAAATTCTGTACAAATACCTTATGCAAATGAAGCGAAGTATCTAGGGATGACACTGGACGCTAAACTAAGGTGGAAACCACACGTAAAGAAGAAGCGTGACGAGCTCGAGATTAGGCTCAGGGAAATGTATTGGCTTATCGGAAGATTTTCGAAATTAAGCACATATAACAAACTGCTCTTGTACAGGCAGGTGTTAAAGCCGTCCTGGACATACGGTATACAACTTTGGGGTTGTACCAAGCCGAGCAACATGTCCATGTTGCAGACTTTCCAAAACAAAACACTAAGAGCAATTGTGAATGCTCCATGGTATATTAGGAATAGCGATATTCACAGAGATTTAGGAATAGCTACCGTGGGCGAAGAAGTAACAAACTTCGCTCGAAAGCTTAATGCTCGCCTTCATGTTCATTGCAACAATGAAATGATCCGTACTCTAAACGAGACTCTTAACAATGTTAACAACGAGCGACGACTACAAAGAACAAGACCCTTCGATCTAGCGACGTAGGGTGAAGCCGCATTAATGAACGGCTTAGTAGGTGCATTCACTGGAAAGCAACCTATCCAATGCGATCAACACTATGGAAGCGTAAACTACTTGTTAAGTTAACTTAGTTGTAGTCAAGAAGTATTATGAGAGAGCGAAAATTTACTACTATGAAGTGCGTTCTGGCAGTTTCATAGTGTCTCTCATAAATGGGTGGTTTTTTAGCACGTGGAAATCGGGCATAACCAATATCGGCTACTTCGGTATTATGTACCTGCTATAGTGAGCGTATTGGTATCTTTGAAAGATTTTGGAGTTTTAGTCTCCGTCCATCCTAGTATTCAAAAAAAAAAAAAAAAAAAAAAAAAAAAAAAAAAAAAAAAAAAAAAAAAAACCCCGGAAAAACCTTTGGAGAAGACACTGAGCATCGTTTCTGTTTTCCTATTTCGAGACGTTTTTTTACGAAAAATTGCTTATACTGGGTTAACTCGACACTCGGTTTCTTGTGGAACTCACAAATCTTGGTTAGCTCTGCAATGGAAAACTCGTTCTAAAAGAAAACGACAGATTACATAATTCTTGTTTTTGTTTTTGAGTTTTTAAGGCTTCTCGAATCGAAGTTTAATACACAGATCTTGGATTTATCCACTCTAAACCTGGCCTTTAGAGAAACATTTTAGACAGAGCCTTTGCTTCAGTAGTGTGCGAGATTGGCGAATATAAATACCTGCCTCGAAAAGACAAGGTAAACTTGCTTTTAGTTGCCTTGTCTTTACGTATAAACGAAAGAGCCCAGTGACATTTTAAGGATCCTGTTAGGATCTTGCGGCTATTGATTGGCTCATTCTTCAAGCAGTCATCAACGGACTATTAAATTAACCCTCAGATCATCGCCTGCAATCGAAGCCATATTGCTCGCTCGACCTTTATTATGTTCCACTCACAATTGCCATTGACCGAACTTTATTAATCAATTAAGTTTAACATTCGTTTCACAATAAATCTGTGATTAGTTTAACTTAAACACAGAACTAGATGTTGGCTCACTTTAGAGCACGGGTTGTATATATAGAATTGTCTGTTTGACTGATGTCGAATGCAATTTTAATTATTTTATTGATTGTAACACAAGAAAATGGTTTTATGCTTTGAATAATATTCCTAAAACGGAGTGTATTTAATATTTTTTCATACTCAGTTTGAGCTGCAATAAAATATTTTACTTAAATTAAAATATTTGATCGAATATTCCGAGTCTAATTTTATTTTTGTGCAATCCATAAAATGCGACCTTCGCAAACAATTTCCTCTATCGTCATTCGACACATTTATTTCTACACCCTGTTAAGCTGAACGAAAAGATTGCAGTTCCTACACACTTAAACCTAATTATATCCCAATCAGATCGTCAGATATTCAAAAAAAAAAAAAACCAGCCGAAAAGCATGATTTATAAGGTGAACCACTTCACTACACACAGATTTTTGTCTATCAACGAAATTGAAAGTTTCTCACACTTCTTACATGTGTCGCATTTATTAACACACCAAATCGAATCGAATACTATACCCAACAAATTAACATTATCACTTCATATAGAGGCAAAACTTTAAACCCGTTTATTATAATTAATTTTTTTTTTGTATTTCTTTCATTCCAAAAATAACAAACAAAATTCTGGGCATTTTTCAACCAGTTGACACCTAAAAATTTGAGTTTTTTGTTGCCTCTGTACCCTGTCTGCAGATGTTTGTATGTCATCTCGAAACTTAGATCCGGTCTTATAATCCACCAACGATGGTCCAAACCGCATATCTGGTTTAATTTATTTAGCTTTAATTATATACAGAGTCAAACAAGACAAACAAAAAAAAATCCCCAAAACCAGAGATACACAGAGACGTCAGCATACCAAAAACAGGAATTGTACCGAAACCAATTTTTGTGGGAGTTTTATTTGCGGACACCGTTTTGAAAAAAAAAAACATTTCTTGTATTTGAAAAGCCCAAAAGGTGGGAAAATGCCAGGTACCCGAAATTTGTAGCTTAGGCTCATAATGCATGCATGATCATGTGCACAGAAGCGATTATCATCATTCGATCACCCATGGTGACATTTGATTTGGGGTACCAAATGTCAATGCGGGCTGTGTTCACCAAACCACCTACACTGTTTTCTTGGATCTTACGTAATGATAGCATTTTGGCTGGTGGTTGCCGCGTGCCTATTTTGTGTTTCCTAGTTTTCTTTTTCTTTTTAACCTGAAAATTGACTTTTGCAAAGAGTCTTTTTGCAACAATTTTATCCGCCAGGGGAGAATAGAGGAAAAATTAAAATTGCTAATCACCCCCTCGAGTGGATTTATTATTGAAATATCTTCGCCTGCTCTTGCTCGAAAGCGAGTCTCTTGTCTGCCATTTGTGCTTTTCGTGTGATTTCTATGGAATTAATGAAGATTAGGGATTCTTTTGAAAACTTCTTGTTAGAGGGGAAAAAATAGATCTCTTGGCAGCAGTAAAATAAGGCTTATTTTGCGTGTGTGAATAGTTAAAGTGGATTAGGTAAACCTTGTGGCCAAATTGGCACTGTCAACTATATTGTGCTGAGACTTGGGGATTTCAATTAGAGGTGATAAAATTTTGAAGTGATGTCTTCTTAATGGAGCGGGCGTAATGTATCTATACATGGCGTGGCAAAATGTTAAAAGAGCAACAAAAACTTCAATGAAGATTGATTGAAATAAAACGAGAATACATTTTAATTGTGCCATTACGTTGGATAAAGTGGTGGAACAGTATAACTACCCTGAGGTGGGGCATTAGCAGTAGTCTGAAGAATAGAATTTCGAGGCAAATACCTTTGAGATAATTAATCACTTTTTTTTTTGATAATGCTTGTTTTTTACGGGGGAGCTTGTTACTGAATTCTTAACGGTATGTTGTCATAATTTTTTCAAAGACAAGTTCATGTTAGGCTGAAATTAAGGACTTGGCTTTGACAGAACAAACATTTTTAGACTGAACGTAACCAAAATTGACTTTCTGTTTCTGTCCGTACAGAAAATCTTAACCGAAAAATTTCCGAAAACTTAATAGAGGCACACATTTGTGATTTAAGCGACAAATGAGTGTCTGTCTTGGCAAAGAGTGAAAAGATGAAGATACTTACCCCTTCACCCTTTCACACCCTTTTGACCAAAATTGCATATTCTTTGACGTTTAAATCAGCTGTAATACTAGTTGCTGATTTTTCATGTGGACTAAGAAATTGCTTGCCAAATGTGCCTTGAATCTTAAATAATCTAAATAGATTGAAAAAGCTTACAGCTTTTTTTATTTGATGCCGATTCACACAAAATTTCATTTGACAGCAGGAACATTTTGTGGAACATTGTGGAATGCATTCAAGAGTCACAAAAGGCGTGTTTGCTTTGAAAATCTAACAACTTCGGATTTTGGAGGGATTTTATTTTTAGCCTACTGCCTATAAGCACAAGATTTCATTGACAATTTTAATACGCTTTTCACACCGAGCCCAGAATCTAGATTCTGATCAATTCGATTTCAAAATCGAATTGAGGCTTTCACACTGCGAAAATTATGTAGATTTCGTTGACGTTTCGATTTATTGAACACAAGCCGTACAATTTGTCACAGTTGTCAAAAGTTAAATAATTTCAAATAAGAAAAAACAAGTAATTGCAGATAGCCCAACTATCTCTAGAAAATACTTATAAATCATCTCACTATTAATTTGTATAAAAACAATGAAAATATTTCTTGTATTTATTTTGTAAACAAACTTAATCTGCTGTTTTGTCAAGGGCAATGCATTCACAATGGATGATTCGAACAAAATCGAACATAAATCTAGTACATTTGTATTCGAGATTCTAATCATGATTCTGAATTCCACAAATGTATGGGAAATGTAATAGATTTTAAAATATTTTGCTCTGAATCTAGATTCTGAGAGAGGCTTTAACACTGCGAAAATTATGTAGATTTCGTTGACGTTTCGATTAATTGAACACAAGCCGTACAATTTTTCACAGTTGTCACAAGTTAAATGGCTTCAAATAAGTAAAAAAAAACTATTGTAATAACAAAACAAGCACTGGAATATACTTAAAAATCATTTCACTATTCAATTGTATACAAAAAAAATGAAAATATTTCTTGAATTTATTTTGTAAACAAACTTCATCAGCTGTTTTGTCATCGGCGATGCATTCACAATAGATGGCTCCAACAAAATCGAATACAAATCTAGTACATTTGTATTCGATTCTGCGTGGATCTAGATTCTGATCTAGATTCGGAGTCCCACAAATGTATGGGAAGTCTAATAGATTTTAATTAGATTTGGGACTTTTTTGCTCTAAATCTAGAATCTGGTTCGGTGTGAAAACGGTATAAGAGTTTATGTGAAACCAACTTGACATGAACTTAAGGCCTGCTTTGTAGGCAGGATTTTAGTCTCTGAAACTACGTCTGCCTTTATTTGTAACGTTCGCAAGCTAAATCCTAAAAACATCTAGTAACTTAACATATTAGTTAAGTTATAGTTAACATTTAAGTTAAGTTATTAACCCTTGAATCGAGTCCCTGTTATAAGTGTACTAATCACCCCTATCAAATAGTCCCTCGTAGCAAAATTCCGAACGTAGCGCTCCGCTACGAATACGAATAAATTCATATCATAAGCCCCGAACGTAATGTGAAAAATATTGCCAGACCGAAATCATTGATTCGGAGTTTCGGAATCAGCTGATTTACGTCAAAATGTGGTAAACAAAACATGAAATTCCTTTCACGTGCATTGAATAAAGTGACAAGGAATAGCTCTTTTTCACATATACACTGCGTGTGAGTGAAGCATTTATTTTGACATTAGTCGCCTGATATCGGGTATCGACTTGTGAGTGAATGTATCGGATGTATCACGAATCGGGGTACAAATGTCGCCTGAACTCAGGAATGTTTAACAAAAGTAGAGCCAGCTCCCAGAAACGTATGAACCTCGGGTCGTCTCTCATGACATGCCTGGTTGAACACATAAGTAGATGCTTCACTTTTCCCCCAAAACACCACTTCCTTAGCTCTTTATTCAAAGTTCACGTGCTGGTTGTGATGTTTTGCCACAACGAAAATCAATGCTCAAAAATGATAAAAAAATCAATGATGAAAGTACGCAAAGAAAACGTGAAATAAAAATAAAAAGAAAAAACTTAAGAGAATTTAATCCATTTCACGTTGATAACAAAACGTAAGTAAAAAAACTAAAACTCCCTTCTAAAACTTAACGAAATGATTGTTTCCCAGATTAAGAAGAAACTATAGGGTCAACGACAGCCATTTACACAGCTCCGACCAAGAAAACTGTTGGTAGAAAAATCTGTCAATCTTTCTATTCATTCGGGACTACTGATACCACTTTTTACGAACTCCGAATTTCGTAGCAAGATTTTTGCTACGACACGGGACCAATGATACCTTTTTTCGGGGTTCATAGTACAAATTTAATACGACGGGGCCTGTGATAAGGGTGAATAAGTTTAAAGCTGACTGTACCTGCAGCTGTCAACATACGACGTCTAAGCTGAATTTAAATGCAGGGAAACGCGGTTTGAATCGAGTCGATTACGCTTTGCGAATAGAACCGAGTCGAATTCGTACATTGAAATGCGAGTTAAGAAGTCAAAAGTTTTGTAAATTCGCAATATTGTATGAGTAGCTGCGACCTGTATAAAGAAGGAAAACATTTTCGTATGAATGGACGTAAAGGTTTCGTTGTCATATTCTCATCTGGCAGTTGATCTACATTTGCGACCTTTTTCAATTTGCAAGAGTGTGACTCAGATCGAAATTCGTCTCTTCGACTAATCGACTACTCAACTCTTGGAAACATGGTATTATGTCTGGAGGTATTTTTTTTTTTTTTAATGCCTGTATGGATACACAAATGCCAACTCCAACATTCAACGTAAAAGGGCATTTAAGTAAATGACAGTATTTTTTACGTAAGGCCTATAAATGCCTCTTAAATGCCTCTGATAAATAAAAGTCCTTTGATGTATTTACGGCCCGTTTGTAAGGAAAATGATATCGCTCCTTTATTTTTGAGAGCCAATATGACAGAAAAAGAGTGCACGTGTCAAATTAATCCAATTTTTGTTCGGTGGAGCCACTTTCGGATTTATTTTTAGTCGTCTGCTGTTGAGCCTCTGTTTATTGCAGGTGGAGACATACAGATTACGTAGTAGTAGTAGAAGATTCGGGAAACGTATGAGACTTGTTTGTTTATCACAAGCTGTCAAGTTCCGCGTCGAATTTCTCACTTGGCGAAAACTTAACTCTATTATAGTCGTGGCACACGAATTGAGTGTAATGGGACATTTAAGAAAGCCGACTTAAGCTTATCTAAGTTAATTATGGTTAGGCCTTAAGATTTTAAAGCATGTTGTTCGGTCGTGGACGAGAGGCTTGAGCGCGCATTTTTTATCCTTCATTTCATTAGCGAGGACATATTTTTAAAAACACGTTGTTGCAGCCAGATAAAAGCTTCTAGACGGGGTATAGCTGACCTTAAAGGCGTGGCACGGAAATGACTTTTCTTCTGCGCCGGAATCACATTAAGATGTAATGTAAATCATAGGTTTATAGTTTGAGTCTGTTGCTTTCAAGTTTACTATTCAATTTGAGAATCGACTAAGAAAGTACGAAGGATGACGCCTTCTACATCTGTCCGGACAGTCAAGCATGTCTTGTGAAGGCTGGAGGTAGGCTCGTTGGTCCCAAATCCTAGTACTTCTGATGCAAACGATGACTAAATTTGGAGGAGTCTTATGGTCAAAAATCTTTCAAAAAGTCACTTTTCGTACACCTGGAATGTTTGCACTTTTCAGTGCATAGGTGCAAGTTTTTTCTTTGTGTCAACTCATTAATATTTACATAAGGAAACTAAAGCCACGAGACTTGAAGCTTCTGGTACAGAGCTAACAAAATTATCGAGAACGTAACTCCTCCCTCTCCCCACAACACAAGGAACTTTTATTGAAAAAATAACCACTTATAACTTATGTAATTTGTTTCAAGTAGCGTGTTCTTAACGAAAACGTTCTGTATCTTGCATAAGTTCCCCATAAATATGCAGAGATACCCCTCTGCATCTATCATTAGCCACAAGTACAACCACTAGAATTAAAAGAAAAACCTGCTTAAAGCTATTCAAATTCTTTTGACAGCTAAATAGGAACACGTACTCCCCCTTACGATTGTCATTAAAAAAAAGCAACAAGAAAAAAAAAAAACTGGTTTCGAAAACTTACCGCATTCCATCGAATCCATCATCTGAACCGTTTATTGTAAGAACTGGGGCACGTGCATATGCCTTAGCCACGCGACGATTCCGTTCAAAGACAATGACTTTAGCCCAAATTTCATCGTCGATTTGGGTCCATTTGTCTAGAACCTCTTGAATGTGTTCCTGCAATGAGATTACAAAGAAAATAACAGTTTAGCCATGAATTCTTGACACTCAATGATGTTTTGTCAGCCTATAAGCCCGCAGGCACCTACAAGATGCTTGTAATAAAAATCTAACCAAAATGGGCGCATATATGCATCTAGACCGTCCTCGTATCTGTAATCAAAGCCAGTCTATGCAGCCACTCTATGTGGCATGGGCCACAAAGAGATCTATCGAATGAGATACTCCAATTGGAACGGTTATTCGAGTATGGTGTTTCCCTGCACCAACGAAGAACACAAAGATCCAGCGCTACTCCGCGCACCAACACCATTCGACGAAACGGCCTTGCACACAATATCACTTTTACTTACTGCTGTTGCTGTTGCTGCTGCGCTGTGCTGCAGGCTTGGCTTGCGTCATGCCTGGTGCATTTTCTTGCGCACCTAACCATGCTTCAGAGAATTCATGGTTTGCTGCAGAAAGGTGTATAAATGCGGTGCTGCCTTGTAAGTTGCAAAAACTGGGCGGGTTTCGCGGTGTGGTGAATGGCGGGGAAGGCTTTCAATGCACACACGTACTTGCATTTATATATCTTGAGCAGATACAATTTTACGGGACGTTCTCGATGTTTTTTTTCTCAGTAAAGTATAAGTACGTGGAGTAGGGTATATCTTTTGTTCATATTGCACGGATTGTTTTGTTTTAAATAAATTGCCAAGCCGAGGATATGCAATTTTGCAATGCGGGCTGTATGCGTATTACGTGTTTTAAATACTGGTCTTACGTGCGGAGCAGAAACGTGTGGAACTTATTTCCGCAAGTTTTTTTTTCTGCCTGGTATTGGGTGGTAATTTGTGAATAGGATCGGGTGGCAGACAGGTGCTTTTTAAGGTATCGGCTTGGAAACGTCTTTTTTCATGTAGAAGCCCAAGGAAATGCGAGCTTGGAATGGTGTTTTTGTTGATTTGACAAAATTAAAAACATGCCGCTGACAATGTTGAGTGAATGCTTGGACACAAATTGGACGTGAAGTTTGACATGCTTAAGTGCAAAATATTTAAACTGAAATTTGTCGCGATGGTCTTGTAGGAAGCAAAATCAAAGCAATTTGAGGCAAGCTTCAAAGAAATCCCGAGTTGACAACGTTTCCGTGGTTTTTTAATTAGATACCCAGTATGGAGCTAATTAACGGGTGAAGTTTTCTTTTTAAAGCGGGAAAAATATGTAGAAATCTTGTTTTGAAGGTTTCGGGAAGTTCGGGCGCTTATTAAGAACTTTTTTGTTAAATAATTTTTCGAGGAGGCAAAATAGTGTTCTGATGACAAGCTTAAATGAGGCAATATTTTAGATCATTCTAGAAAAAGCTTTCTGGATTTTTACAGATGAAGTTCGAAAATAATATGACTCCGCCTCCGAAGATAGCCCCTGTAGAAGGGCTTTATTCAAGGTCCCTTCGGTTTTTGTATAGTACTTATAGATAAGACTTAATGTGTTAAAGGACTATTGCCTAGTATCGATTGGTGAAGCATACCCGTCTGCTTTTTCGAAAGATCCATGCAGTCGAATAAAAATAAGTACTCATATTTTTGAGGCTTAAAATTTGAGAGGGGCTGAGCTGTCAACTATTCACCACACAGTGTTGTGCAAATTGCATTTCAGCGACAGTATGATTCGCCTCTGCACCCAGACGAAAACTAAGACAAGTGACCCGTGTATCATGGGAAAGGTTACAGAATGCTGACTCTGACTCTACAGAGCGTTCTCTGTAATTTGCCCTGCCTGCTTCGGAGTAGTTTGTACAAATTCCAACTGTCTTTTTAAGTGTAGAGAAAAAATTACAGCTTTTTCCATCGGTAGTCATTCCCTCTGCAAAAAATGTTTGTGGAGTGAAGCGGTGTGGCGGATGGTGGCTAGAAATCTGCGTGGTTTAAAACGCCTGGAGCTCAAGAAGCCATCAAAGAGAAGAAGAGTTCCTTTATTGTGTGGAATCAATGTAATACTATGTCTCCGCCAACAATAAAAAGAGGATTAGCGGACACGATTAAAAATAAATCTCAAAGTGGCTCCACCGGCCAAACATAGGATTAATTTGACACGAACACTCCTTTTTTGCTATTTTGACTCTCAAAAGAGAGTGGCGATGTCATTTTCCAGGAGGGAAAAACGATTTCCTCAGAAAAAGTCACAATAGAAATGTACTTGCGACAGATCTGTCGCACAGGGACAGTTTCAGTTTACCTCTTTGATTCTCAAACTTTTACAAAGGTGCATAAAATTGATTTGTGAATAGGGTGAATAGGATTTATGAGAGGATTTATTATTAATCGCTTGCCAAGAGGATTTAAATTTCTATGGTAAATCGCGTGATTTGTAGAGGATTTAATGAAGATTTATATTAAGCGCAGTTTAGTGCCCAGTGGAGACATGGTATAAGAACTCAATTTTTTGAGCCCGGTAGAATGAGGTGCGAAGAGCTTCCAATCTGGCAGTCAGAACAGCCAAGGAACAGGCATGGAAAAAGTTCGCGAGAGGTTGGAGTATGATTACAGACCGGCAACCAAGATATTTTGGCAGATTATTTGCCGTCTCAGAGGATTCAAGTGAATATCGTACAGGGGCTTAATCCAAGGACGGTTCACTTCTTTCAAATGAGAACGATGTCTTACAAAGATGGAGCTATCACTTTTCGGAGTAGCTCAGCCCTCAAAAAGGCACTCAGGATGGCAACTCAACTGCTAACGAGATGAGATGAGGGCGGAGAACAGCCCCACTGTGGCATATGAAGTCACTGTTGTGATTACAATGCTAAAAGTTGGCAAGTCTACTGGATTTGGAAATCCGCCCAAAAATTATCATGACAATGGGTGGAAAAGGTGTTACAGGCTTACACGTGTCATTTAGGTAACCTGGAAAAGCGGGAAAGAACCCAGCGATTGGCAAACTGGAGCTTTGGTGCCCATCTAAAAAAGGCGGGCAAAAAAGAGATTGCTCTTCAGGAAAAAGCATTCGCGACGGTGTTGGGACACGTTTTAGAGCTATTTGATTGACCTTTTGTTACGAAAAAAGCATTGCGGCTTTTTGCCTGGTAAAGGCACAACCGGCCAGCTTTTTACACTTAAGGTTTAAGGTTATTCTTGAGAAAGCCTAGAAATATACAAAAACGGTCTACGCGTGTTTTGAGGATTTGGAAAAGGCCAATGGCCTCGTTCCTCGGGGGAAACTCTGCATAGTTTGGCAGCAATAGGCGTTTTTATTGGAACCGCAGAAGCTGTGTGCGGATAAATGGTGTCGAATTTTGCTCTTTTGAGTTGTGCGCTGTACTTCACCAGGGTTGTGTAGGAATTACATGGCGAAAAGCAGTCTTGGCGAGGCATGTTGCGAAATGGTTAAGCTATCTCCTTTTCGCAGATGACTTAACAATCCTTGCATCGTTCAAGAAAGAACTTTGTCACTGGATGGGCTTGCGGTTATCTGTTGTGGTTAAGTTGGTTATAAAGGAAAACGTGAGCAAATCGGGAGTGATAGTTGTTTCCTGAACTTCTACCCTGCACTGCTCATGAATGAAGTCCCATTGAAACAGGTAGTTTAAGCATCTCGCTCGGGGTCTTTAGTACAAAAGATGGGATGAGTGATACTGATTTTCGGAGCAATAGTTCATCAGGAAGGCTAAGCCAACCAAGAACTACATCGCGCTTGCAAGCTGCAAAACGACATTTCTGAAGTACGTTGTTGGTTTGCATTGAGGACTGAGAAACGTCAGTATTAAAAGGAATCTTAATGTTGAGTCTCCGAGGGTAATGATCAATTCTCCGATGGCTTGGAGACGTTGTTCACATACTCCTTAACAGACATCTAAGACAGTTCATGCAAGCCGAGACGCGAGTGCTTCTCCCCCATGGTAGACCAAAAAACAGGTGATGCGTTAAGGTAAAGACCATCTTCAAGACCCATCTGGGGATTGCGGCTGTGTCTCTTAAGTTGGTGGCGGAGGATTGCGATCGAGCAAGGGAGCATTTAGCCGCACCCGCTCCGCGACGGTTTGTTTAAAAGTATAAGCGGCACAAGAAAACTTATAAAACATGGGCTTGGGACACTCTACGACAAAAATTTTGGCCACAAATGGTTTCACAATTTTCTACAGCAAATATACTAAGCACAAGTCCAATATTACAGGGCCTACTTATTCCTAGCCATAATTTGAAGCTAGGAATAAATAATTTTAAGCTGTTTCTTGGGAAATCGTGTGGCAAAGTATCGTATAGCCGCAATAGTATTTTGTGCATACGATTGTCTGTCATTGTGTGTCTCTGGCCGCATCATGCACAAAATATTCATCGAGAACGCGAGGATCTATTGCCGGGTTACTTCTACAATTTGAGTCCTGGTCTTATATTCCATCGTGCAGTAGCCGCTTAGTGAAATCCTAAACCAAATTCAGAAAAAAAACTACATAACCAAAGTTTTTCAAAGTTTACTTTGGCCACCTTGCATATTGCCTTTTAAATTAAGAACCTATAACTCTATTTGGGCTGCTCCGAAAGTTATAGGTGAACTGGAAACTTCTTTGAGTTTGACAGTGTTTTCTATGTAGTTTTGGAGCTTTTTAAGTCCCGAAAAAACCACACTTGAAGTTACCCAACATAAGCTGTCAGCATGGTTAAAAAATCGAATGACCTAGTGCCTGTTTTCATTTGGTTGATCCTAACCTAATCCAAATTTTATTTCTCAAAATAAAACGGAGGTTGAACGGTGGCCACCACACTGGCGCTTCCCCTCACAATAGTCATTCTGACACATCAGGTTAGGATCAACCAAATGAAAACAGGCACATAGTGTTTTTCCAATAGCTGTCAAGTTTCTCATTTCAAAGGTTCGATTTTATTCAAATGGCGAAAAAACTAACCACGAGGTAACTAACGAGGTAAGCAAATTATCCTTATTGCGGCAGAATAGACCCCTGATTAAGTTTAAACTCTCTTAAGTAAAGTGGTAGCCTCTAGCAGCCTACAAGGGGATAACTGCCAACGGCATCTATCGCGCCTGCCTGTTCAATTAACCACGATGAATTACCAACTAATCGTCATTAATTAGTCTGTGAACGCAACCATGGAGCGAAAAAAAAATTCATCGCAAGTATTGCAAACTTAATCGCATTTATCGCTTCCATCGGCCCTCTACGAGATACACGCGTCTACCTTCCAGTGTAAATACATATTTTAAAGACTGTCTCCACAGGCTTCCGTTGCACTCTGGGGCAAGCGAAAAAACCTCCAGCTGTTATGTCATTCAACTATTACAACATCCACGTGCGCGCGCGCGCGCGCACCTATTGACATGAAGCCGGCCACTCAGATTGTCGTTTCGATACGCTTTAATGATGGGAAACTCTATATCCTCTGCAAGGTGTTTCACCGATACAGATACATGACAATCGATAGAGATACGAACGACCGACCGATCGACCAACGACCAGATCGCGTCGTCGCGTCATCATAGATGAGTTCTCAAGTGGTTTTTGCCTCCTCGTCTTCGCCATAATCTTGCCGATACGTTCACAGCCATGCTTGAGATAAATGGAGATGATATAAGGCTTGTTCGAGAATGTTATTGGCATTGGGCTCTGATGTCGTCGATTATATAAGCTCTATGCTAATTAATTTATTCTATCACAATATAATACATAGGCAAGTCCCGTTAATTTTTGCACGAAAACTGAAACCACTCAAATAATCGATAAATTTCCAAATCTCCTATAACGGCACCTGACAGGTAGGTACATTAAAATTTGTTTACAAAAGCCTCAGTGTCGCCGGCAACGATATTCCCTGCGAAACAATGACACTAGCGAACAAAAGACGTCGCGTCTCGTCAGTCGTTTGCCCGGTACTCAATTTGCTTAACTTTTGATTTTTTTCGCCTTCTTTCGTTGGCGGACTTTTTGCAGTAAAGATTGAAATTCCAAAACGATAAGTTCGCGGCATATTGTAAGTGGCAGAGCGAGCCCGAGCGGTACTTGTAAATTGATTTTCACCTGAACTTTGGTATTTGCTCGGCTTAGAGCTGGTTCTGTTTATAACCTAATTGCAAATGTTGTAAACATGCTCCTCCTCGTCGGCGGCGTCGTCGTCGTCGAAGTTGAAGTCGTCTATGTGCTAGATGAGCTGGTAGCATCTTCTTTAGCATTTTGTTTGTTCGAATGGCAAGTTTCTCACACAACACAACTCGGTGCTGTGTGCATCCATCGAATGGCTCATTTGTTTGTAAAAGGTTAACAAGTTTGTGTAGCAATGTTAAATAAACAATTTTATAGGAATACAGAATAAAAAATAAATATATCGCCGAGTGATATTTAAATATTGCAGAGGCGTATAGAAACAATGTGTCGAGCTGCCAATATTCGATTTGCTGCTGAAGGTATCTGGTGGTTTAACTGGAATGGTGTCATCAATGAGAAAAGCAGAGATGAGTAGTAAGTACCTGCCGACATTTAACGTGGACACGTCTGATGAAGTTCTGAAGGTAAGCCGAAAATAGAACTGAAACCTGCGGCGACCTATCCATGTCATGGTGAATCAGCGATATGCTTTAATTCAAGGACTGATTATGAGCTTCGATCTGAACTGGTTTGTGTGTTAAATGAGTGTTTAATATTAATAGCCAATAGTACCTATATGGACTTAAAGGAACTATATGAATAGATGTGTTGATGTTTTAAGCTTTATAAGGCTTGACTTGTGATGGGTACCTCTATGACTGCTTTAATTTGTTCTTGAGAGCTAATTAAAATGTTTGGAACACTTTGAAGATGTATGCGAAGAATATTTTTCGTACACAATTGTGACAGATTCAAATTTTTCATTGACCTTTTTTTTGGTCTCTAAATGAAAGGGATTGAAAATCTCTATAGCTTCTATAAGTGTGACCTCAAGTCTTAAATTTCGAAAAATACCTACATTATTGGATCGAAAAAATATTCAATGCCAAACTGTGATCCGTTTTACCAGTTGGCTATATGCATCTATATGCATCCCATATCCACAAGAATTTACTCCAGATTCCTAGACATTGAAGGTGTCTTAGAAATTGTCAAGACCTGTGCAATTAAATGACCCTTAGAAAATATTCACGTCTACTAACTTCTTGTGAATCTGATGCTTCTCCTATTAGCACTAGAGTAATATGTGCCTCGTATAGAGGCATGCGCGCACATTAGCCTTATAGCCCATAGGGGAGAAAGATGATGACGCCAAAGGTATATGTTATTCGAGATCTTGGACAATGCATATGAGCGATGCCCTAGCTTCGACAACAAGATTATTTTAGCAGCCGATTTTAATGCCAAGCTAGGAGGTAAGGGCATTTTTGGAAGATCGAAAGGAAACTACAGCCCGCATTACGCGACCTTCGATTACGAGTTCCAGTTGGTCGACTTTGCTGTGGGGCGATAAGCTAGTTTGCAACATCTCAAGACCCACAAAGAGACATTATGATCTCCAGATGATTTTCCTCTTCCAGTGTCTTGGACGTCCAAAATTTCCTAGGGGCCAACTCGTTGTATACCCGACGATATCCCGACAACCACCAAGAAATGGAAATGCTTTGGGAGAAATCCTATGCAGTCAGCATCAAGAATTGATAGTGAGTGACAATATTGCCAAAAGACCATCAGGGATGCCGCCTCTGTTGTGTAAGGGCACACGAACAATACACCTTCGTCTGACAATGAATTTTGGCAATTACATGCCGCTCAACAGGAAGCATATAAAACGGAGCTGCGCTAAAGAACTAGAGCTGTTTGCAAGCTCTACAAGCAGAAAGGTAGAGAAAGGAACTGCGCCTTCTCCGAAGGAAATTGAGGGAGTACGGTGAGCAACCAGTTGAAGTGATAGAGAGATGCTACAGCAAGCATAGAACAAAAGTTCCACCCAAGTGTGTAACGATCGATTTAGTACCCGTAGGGACCATTAAGGGAACATCGTAGTGGAATCGCATTCAGTACTGAGGATTTGGAAAAACCATTTCTTCAGGCTGTATAACGCGCGCGACCACGTACCGAATCCCGTTGTCAAGCAGAATAAACCATTCAACCCAGGCAAAGAAGTCACCAACAAAGCGAACAACCGACACCAGGCACCCCACCTGGATGAAGTGAAAGAAGCCATGTCTAAGCTTAAGTGCAAACAAGGCAGCCAATGCTGACGGCCTAGCTGCCGCTGGCGCTAATCTGGTAAGGAGCAGCCCATCTACAAGGTATGTCCGAAGGAAGAAAAGCATGGCCGACGAATGGAACCTCGGAATTGTACCAACTACAGAGGCATTAGTCTTCTTAATAGCGCATACGAGCTGCTATCTTACTTCTGTGTGAACGCCTAAAACCGTTTGTCAACAATCTCTATAGGTATAAGTACAGTAAGGCCAGATGTTGGATAAAATTCAGGAAAACACCATCGATACCCACCACCTTTTTATCGATTTCAGAGCCGCGTATGACAGCATCTATAGAGACGAGCTAAATATAACGCCATGTGTAGTTTTACCATCCCTGCCTAAGTCGTTAGTTCGTGCAGGATGCTGATAGAAATCAAAATTCTCCTGAGGTCAAAATTCTATTTTCCAGATTATGTTGCCGAGATTCGGCTTTTCAAAATTCTGTCAATTTCATAAAGCGTCACAGTGAAATATGTATGGGGGAGGGGCGTGGCGACCTCCACGCGATCTCCCTGCATGTTTCACTTTTTTTTCTATACTTAAAAAAAGTAAAAAGTTTGCTTGAAAAAGCAGAATAAGCAGAATTTTAAAAGCAGAAACTTGAAAAGCAGTATTTAAAAAAGCCAAAATTTTGAAAAGCCGAGTTTTGAAAGCAAAATTTTTCTTTTTCGAAAAAGCAGAATTTTGAAAGCTGTATAATGACCCGCTCTCCGATTCACGATGCACTGTCAGGGCCGGTAAAAACCTCACCCATTGATGTCAAAAAATTACTTAGACAAGGCGACGCGCTGACATGTGGCTTCTTTAACATCATTCTGAGAGAATTGTGTAGAGCTTCGGCGCCAACAACACCAGAGGCACAATCTTTCAAAAGTCCGTAGAACTACTCGCTTACGCAAACTATATTGACATATTCGAAGGAATGTAGCGTGTTTTCAGTGAAACATTTGTGAGTATAGGAACGGAAGCAGTGAATAAGACTTTTAGCAATTAATGAGGGTAAAACCAAGTTAATACTGTCAAAAGGAAAAACAGCACCATAGACACTAGACAGCTATAGCTTTAACGTAGTTAAGGACTTTATCTACCTGGGTTCCACT
This sequence comes from Neoascia interrupta, assembly GCA_947623515.1. Lineage (NCBI taxonomy): Eukaryota > Metazoa > Arthropoda > Insecta > Diptera > Syrphidae > Neoascia > Neoascia interrupta. Next base: position 26,372,136 of record OX392462.1, read on the forward strand.
ATAAATTTAGACAACTTACCAATCGTTGCTTCTCTGGACTAAGAAGGCAATTGGGTAGCAAAGCCTTTTCTCGAGTAAGGAAAGTGTTCTTTTATTAGACCTTAATCATCACAGAATGCTTTACGGTGCAGACGCATGGTCCCATGTGCATATACGAAGAGTAAGGGAGGAGATAAAACATCGAACTTCATGGGCTGTACACCGACACTGACTTAGCCAGAAGAATCAAAATACAAGGCTGCGCGATAGCTGAGAACCGTAGAGTCCTTGAATCCACACCGCAGGGACGGCGCAGTATAGGAGCACCACGAGTCAAGTGGCGCAAATGCAAATGCGGAAGTCAACCTCAGCCAACTTTGCGTATAAAATTGGAGGCGGCTAGCTGGAGACCAAGTTGGCTTGCGAAGCTTGTTAGCTGAGTCCGAGGTCGCCCCCATTGAGGCAGGGTTCTTTGAGTAACAGGCAAAAGTACAGTAAAGGTGCCTCTTGAGGCATCCTGCGCGGAGGGTCACCCCCTACGAGTACACATTACTGGTAGTCAATAAATGTAAGGAGGTGCGAATGATTACGTCGTTATCAGCTCAACGATCTAACCTAACTTACCATTAGGTAAGCACAGGGAAAACCCCAAAGGTTCAGTATTATCACCACTGTGACGGCTTTTTATAGTAGTGAAAAATGTACTCTTTTCCTTGGCTTAAAAAAGTGTAAGAGTAGCACCCCAATGTGATATAAAGTTTCATTGTCACCTCCGCCTCGCTTCGAAATGCTCATGGAAAAGAGCCAAAGGTAACTTTTCGCTAATAAAGCTAAGACTCATTTTGGAAGACTCATTTATTGTCCAATTATAAAAGAGTTACTGTTGTGCCTAGAAAATGTAATAATAGAAACTAGGCTTTTAGACCCTAATTCCAAATGCAACATGGGTCAAATGAATTACAACACCAGTATGACATGCAGTACCTAAGAAAATTTGTAATCAGTTCGTACACAACTGTTTTGTATGCTGTAGGAATCACATTCGTTCACAGCCATCTTTATGGTCCCGTACTTGGATCTCTATAGGGTCTGGCATGTTAAAGGTCAACCGTTAGATTCAGTGGAAGGCCACAGATTAAGCTTGAGGCGTACCCTTAACGGAATTCATTAAATCAATTGACTTAAAAAAAGAAGAAAAAATTAATAACCAATCCATGCGAACAAGAAATGTCAGAAATTGTATCAACTTCTACCCAGTTCGCTACTCAACTCTTTTGTCTAGTGTGGGAATTCGAGACATTTCAAATCGTGCTGCCCGTTGGCATTACCTTGATGTCAAAGTTCCTATTGAATTGCTGCAATTTGGTCGATATTTAAACTTTTAGCCAACTACGCCCTTTCTTGTCACCTCCAGAGTGATTTGAATACCAAAGTAAAAGATAAGTGATCCAATAAAAAATTGATCCCAATTAAGGCTGCATAATTGTTTAAGGTCAATACCCAAATTGGCTTTTACTCTTGCATAATATCAGTGGCCATTGTGTTTGGCTCCCTAAATAGACATTTTAAAATTGCAAAACTATATCGCAGCCACTGGTTCTTTGGTCATAAAGCCTGCAGAGATCGTGCTCCCTACATTTTTTTTTTATATTTGCGTCTCCCAAACCGATTGATATCTGCCGATAGCATACAAAATTAACCTCACAGTTAGTCTCTTTCACTGTTCGCCTCTGTTTGGACAGAGCTACAACAGCAAAGCAAAGCAATACCATGAAGAGAGGGCACTCCGTCTTGGTCTATTTAAAATGGCCCACACGCCGCCGGAAAGGCTGAAACTGACCACTACCACCTTTCGCAATACACTGAAATACGAACCGAGCACCACTGCGTTCGTTCATAATCAGTTAACTGGGTTAACAGCACTGGAATTTAGTTGTCTTTCCCCGAAAGCTTAATGCATCGTTCAGACAAAAATAAAAACTAACAAAAACAACAACAACAGCAGCAGGTATGGTCAGCACACCATGATGGTGTGGTAGTGGTAGCTAGTCCCTTGCATAATATTCGCCTTTTAGTATGCGATATTCGAATTATGTATTCGCTTATGTTTTCTTCTTATTTTGTTTTATAATTTAGCGTGAAGCATGTTGCGCTCGGTCTGGCTGGTGTTGATACTTTCTTTTCGATTGGGCTTTCGCATGAAATCAAACAAAAAAATTTAGTTTCAAATGGATTTGCCTAAAGGGTCAAACGTTTTATATCGTACTCAAACCTCGGTTTGAAAACAAGAAAGAAAACTTCACAGCAATTAACCGCAATAGACTTAAGTGTGCGACGGGTTCACTCGACAAAGTAACAATCAGCGAGATTTGACATTTGATACCGCATTGCTGACACTTTTGTTTCGTTGATAGAGTGAAAACCGAGCTTGCTGGAGAAAGACGAAAAGATTTGAAAGTTTTGATCTTGGGTTAATTCCACTAATAAAACTAATAGCATGAATCGGCAATGTGAAATTGACGGCTTTCAGACTGTTAACGCTGGTACGATAGTTGTGCTAATTTTCCTCATCCCGCCTGATGATGCAATCACAGACACCACACAATTTGGAAAACGCACACGCCTTAATTGCAGAACTCGTACCTTATTTCCGCATCACTTTACGGCTAACACCTTCCCAAATTTGCTTTATTCCCACAAGTCTTATTTGCCAACTGATTTTTAGCTTAATCAAACAGACGCATCAATGTTCCTCAAAGAATCAGTATCTTCCTCAAATATAAGCGCACTTCTGGCGGCCATAATACCCACTTAACATGAATTTAAATTCGGAAAATCGCCTTCTGACACATCGAGTTGCACTGTGGAGACCCACCATTGCGGCATATTAAAGTGCTTCAATGTAAGCACCTCACACAAAGAAACCAACACAACTGACAAGTAGAAATTCACCTCAAATACAACGCCTCTTCAAGCAGAACACTTCTTTAATTCTTTGGTGCGGGTTAGCTCAAAAGTGGAATCTTCGGGACAAGGCGAATAAACAGAAAATCAATTTCAAGTGTCATGGACATTTCGACTTCCTATCGTGAATTACTTCAGCCTACTTTTTCGGCTATACGGCTGCCATATGACCATCATCGCGCAGTATTATCCCTGCGGGCCCCAATATACATGCTACTATACACCTGACAAGCGCGCGGTATTTTGACGTCTTAATCTTGCCTTTGGGTGCAATTTTCCAAGGTTTCACGCCGCACATCGTGATTATCGTGTTCTACATTTGGGTTCTTGCACGAATGGAGATGTGTAAGGGGTTCGGATTGAACGTTGAATTTTATGGTTGGCTTGAGGGGCCAAGGAAGGCCAGTGGGCAAATAGCGGTGCAATTTATGATCATTTGAAAGGACATGTTGGTTTGAATTCTATATGTTGCTGTACCCAATGAAAAGGTTTATGCTGAGATTTGAATGTCATTAAAAACAGAATTTTGGAAAACACTAAATTTTTCCAATACAACTGAAAGTGGAACATGATTCCAGAAAGGTAGGCTTGTAGTTAAATAAACCGTTTTCAAGACTTCATAGGGTCTTGAATAAGGTCTTGAATAAGTTAAATTCAATGCTATGTATGACAAGATTGTATCGTTCCATCAATTCTATTACAGCTGATGACTAGTCATTCTTTCTACATCCGAGGGCTGATTAAATGGTGGGCACCATAAGGTGGGACATGTGGCAGAATTTTTCTTCTTAATTCAGACAGCATGAATTCGCTCAGCACCTCTCGAAGTGGTTCAAACAAATCCAAGTGTTCCAGTAAACGTTGAAAAAAACTTCCAGCTTTTTTCAGCCATTGTCGTTGCTAATGCAAAAGATTATGTGAAGTGAAGCGGCGTGGTGTGTGGCCGTTAGTTTTAAAACAATTGCGTGGTTTCAACTTCCTATACTCTATAAAATTCAAAAAGGGAGGAGCACCTGGGCGTCACACGTCAGCGAGAAGAAGAAAACATGCTTTAATATGCAAAAATATTCCATCAGAAGGATGTTGAAATTGCATCACTTTCTATGAGAATCTTTTAATGGCCGTTTTACATTCAACGCGAGAGCGTCAAACTAGAGCGGCAGCGTCGACACGAGACCAGAGAAATCGCTTGTTAAAACACAATGAGAGCGAGAAACCGCGACGACTGTTTTGACTGCACAGTGACAAAACACAACATATTCCTAAAATTTGTCGACTTTATTGCACATGAATAGTTTATATTTCACAACAAGTATTAATTTGAAGAAAGAAAATGACTATTCACAAGCGTGTCATAACTCACAACAGCGAATGAGCGAATAATCGTCGACCACGGCGAGGGTTTTTCAATTTTTCGAAAAGCCCGGGGAGCGAGACAGCGACGGTATTGTGAACCAACCCATATAAATAAAATAAATAGAGTGGCGCAACAGCTCGAGGTGGACCAGGGCCTACTTCTCAAAAATGTATGCTGTGTGTGTTGATTTCTTCACATACAAGGGGATCTACAATTTTTTGCCGAATCCGAACGGCACTTTGAAAATTTTTATTCGGTGGGCTTGTCAAACCCTCGCGGAGGTGGGGACCGTGAAAAAGAACAAGTCTTTTTTTTCAGGTGACGATGGCAGAATGGCAGGAACCAACCCATACATTACCATTTATTGAAATTCATTTGACAGCTCGCCCGAGACCCTCGCTCTTTATGTGAAAATGCCATGACTCAGATTTTTTTAGTCCAGGCCGCATCTGTATGCGTTGGGTCAATTACGACCTGTGTTCGGTAGATTACTAAGAAATTCGGGTAATATGGCGCATTGGGTGTGTCCCGACTGAGTTTTTGTTAGAAAAAAGATAAAAAGGTTTGACGTTTTCCTTCCAAATTTTTCGTTCTTCATCTTGTGATCCTTTTTTTCAATAAGTTCGTGGCAACTGGACTGACACTCGTTCTAAATTGCAGCGAAAAAACATGATGGCTTTCAATTTACCGAGGTTATTTGTATAAGGCTGGAAGGGGAGTATTTTTGGGGAGTAATCCCCTCTGCGAGGTTTTGCATTGTGTCATTATCCTCAGCTTTTATGTCCATCGAAACAGGACACGGAATACGAAACCCGTTTAGCCTTTAAAACTGCTTAGAATGAGGTTTTTTCTTCTCCTGTTTTTTTTTAGGTGAACAGGGAATTTGCCCTGGGAATCAAATATCCATCAGCGGTATCACTTCGGGCGGCGGTATACAAAATTAACTAAGCCTGCCATGTGCCTTTTTATGAATGTTTCTCTTAAGGACGGTTCTGATAGTTCACGAGACTTTGAAGAAGGCTTGTAAGAAGACTACGAAATAACAAGAAAGAAGAACGATTACTGCAGTGTGTACTCTGTCAAAAGTCTCGTTGCACGCCTGCAAATACGTGTAATCATTCAGATACGTGTAATCACGGTGTACCATACCACACGCACTTGGGGTAATATGGTTTTTCGTAATAGCTTTTTTCCTAATATCTTATACCCTGAATCAAAAGAACTCTCGGATACTGTTCTCTCGTTTTTTAAAAAATGTGTTTGAGTCTGTGAACCATTTTAAAAACAAAACAGGTGTCATCGACCTTACTCTATGTTTCCATTGCATATTTTGAATTAGTCTGTCCTTTTATAATAGAGCAGAAATTCATTTGATAGAATTTTCAGTTATGAAATGATTATTCAACTCCCCGACTCATTAGACTAACAACGCGAGTAAAAACGAGGTTATACAGCTTTACAACATAAATTTAGTTTAAACAGAAAGTGAATGCAAATCTAATCCTTCTCACTTCGAGCAGCTGCATCGAAACCACTTCGTATTAGAAGGCCTATCATATTAAAATATGTCATTAGGTGAATTTGACTCGCTCGCACGCAACCACTCAAAACAGTTCAAGTTACCACCAAGCGACGTTATTATCTTACACTCCGCATATGTCCAACAACAGGAAGCGAAACTATGGTCCAGTTTTTGCAAATCTAGTTTCAGGCAATTTTTCGTACTCGATTTTTTCCTTTCTTATTGCCTTTATTTTATGTCATGAAAAAGAAAAACATTATCTCTGCACACAAGAGCCAAGAGGCTGATGTGGACTTTTTTGGTCTAGGTCTTGTCGTGGAGGAATTCTACACCGCACAGTTCCTCATACTTTCATTCGTGCATGACGAAGAAATGACTTAATCGATGTCGACTGCTACACTATAGGGGCACCCTTTACCCTGCGGTGTACAAGACATCAAAAGTAGACCTCCCCAGCACCCCGCGAACAGCAATGTGTTGCACAATTAAACTTGTTTTTTGTTTCTGCATCTCGCACACTCGAAATCGGAGAATACGCCACCGTTTCCATGGATTTCTGTGAGCTACTCTTGGTTTGGAGTTTCCTTCGACGACGACACGATGCTTTTGGTTTTGTTTTTCATCTCAAAACCAGGTGAACTAGGTGAGACACAGGCATACACATGAGAGTGTATGCCAATCCATTTCGTGTACGTCAGCGTCGCGGTGCAGACAAAAACTCTCGGTGGAAACAACTTTCATTTTCCACTCGGCCACACAGATACACACGGGCCAACTATAAGTTGCACCGAACTGGATGGATGGATATGCTTGCCGGTCGACACAGGGTAACGCTTGATCGGATTCAGATTGCTCCTCGGCGAGGAAAATTGGGTTTCCCTTAGCAGCGGTGGCGGCACGGCACGTGATGGTGGGAGGAAGTGGTTTCAGTGGTGATGAATGGTGCATGGGAGTCGCTTACCCCCATTCAAGTCTGATGGGACATACGTACTTTACTGTGAACAGCTGGGCACTAAGAGTACAATTGTTGCTCAATTGGGGGTCCACGCCACAGACAACGCGCCGGGGAGTAGCAGAAATCTTATAAAATGTTTTGCCAAAGTTTTACTATGGGAACAAGACTTAAATCAAAGAGACAATGTGCGGCTTTCCATCTCATTTCCATGGAAAATAGGATCGCGACACTAGAAAAGGAGGATAGTAGACACAAAAAAACGGGGACGTTGTTGGAGTTTTTTTTTTCTCCTGGCCCCAGACAATGAATAAGGGCAGCTGGGGGTTCCTTTATTTCCCTTAAATAATACCAGCTGTGGGCTATGGATAGGTTACCGTGCCGCTGAGGTAATATTTCGCCGTTGGTGCGGCAGCTGTTGTAATACAGGAAACACCGCGAGGAAAACCTAGTGTAACTAGGTTGATGTGATTACGAAAATTTCTTGTCAATTTTCATCGCCATCAGAGCCAGAGGGGCCAGCCGCTTGAGAAAATGACACAAAGTTGATAGAAAGAGTCAATCAGAGGGCCTCGCGCGATAGACGACTGATGCTGAGATGGGTGGAACTTCGTGATTGTTGAAGTGATTTGTTATTTGTGTTGACATTTAGCTGTGTTTTATTATGGAGCACGATGTGAAAGGAGAAGCTAAGCGCTGATGCTGTTGAGATGTATTTTTACATTGTAGGGCTGGAAAGGAAGTAACAATGCGTGGAATGTCTTAAGCGATGAGGAGTAAGTGATGTAAGAAATTATTTCAAAGAATGTCAACGTTTAATTGAATACCTATCATGCTACATGGTACTTGTTGTAACTGGGTTGACATTACTTCAGATTGGATTAGCTGAATAATGTTGAAGTTGAAATATTGGAAGAAGCAAATATTGCTCTGAATTGGTTAAAGAAAAAAAGAACCTTGGGTACATGCAATAAGAATGACGCGGGCCTTTCAAATTGTTTGACAGAAGCTGAAGACACTGATGGTTTGAAACATGCTTAAACTTATTTCTAGAATTGAAACATGTGACCAGGTCCATATCCCTAATGGTTCTTTCACAGCCGGCGACAGACTTGCGACCAAGTGACTTTGCTTCAAAATACTGTTTCAAAATGAAACTCGCAGCACGGATATCTTTTAAGGATCAATTAATCTATAACTTGTCACTACTACATAATCATTTTGCATAAGTTCTGTCAAGATATTTGCAGCTCACTGATTTTAAAACGAATTCGTAGCAACTTGTGCGAACTACTAAGCGGATTGTAAATATCTTGAAAAAGCTCTTGAAAATAATGGATTCGAAGTTGTCAAATTATAGAATTGGGGATTCTTGTTAGTTTTTTATTTGAAAAATTTAAGTTTTATGCAATTCTTTAGAGGAATGTCCAATTAAGCAGGTCGCAAGTTCGCCGGCTGTGAAAGTACCTCAAGACCTTCTTGCATTCCCTGATGTATAGGGTTGTAAAAGCGAACATCAATACTATCGAAATATAGAAACATTGTGAAGACTTTTGTCTCTCCGGACCTCCACCGCAATGTCTCTTGATGTACTTCATTGTCTTAGTGTTTAAGTAAGACTCTGTTCATGCACTCTTATATGAGGTGAACCCTTAACAAATGCTTCTGCAATACTTGTGCAGAAAAAATACTTATCAATGGATCTTTTAGCCCCAGAACTCTTTGTTTTGCAAAACATAATGTACAGACAGACTACCAGATCACAGCTTTCAAAACAAAGAGGGCATCGGCACCTACTTTTACTATGACCTCTTTAAATCGGTTTTTTCCTGATCTTCAAAAAAGAATGGGTAAAGTCAGATGATATGGAAATTTGTTTTCTAAATTTTTGTAATAGGATTTTTTTTACTTAAGTATAAGCATACTGTTAAATATAAAACAGAATAAAATTTCCAAAAAAAAATTAAGAAAAAAAAATATTCCCCCAAAGTGGGTAAAATGGTGCACCCCTCAAGGTGATTTGGTGCGGCTACGACGTTTTGTATAGCTGCGGCCTTACTTGTTGTTGGTTGTTAAAGTCTTTGCTTTTGACAGATAACACCCTTCTTATTCGTTATATTTTAGTCCTGCTCAAAAGCTTTTGAAAGTCACCTGGCACATCAGACTGAAGGAACAAATTCAAAATTTTGTCGTTCGAGAACGCGAAACTTTGGCAGTTGTGACAAATTTCGTATATTGACGCTTACTTACTTACTTGCTTACTTAAGGTGGCGCTACAGTCAAGGGTAGACTTGGACAACTAGCTTCACTAGACAGCTGCCTTCACGCCATCTTGACTCTTAGCTTTCAATATTACTTTGCTTTTGGCCTTAAATGTACAAACATTTTTGCTGTTGGGAGTCTTTCGTAAGCCTGAACACGAGTTGAGTTTTGTTTTGGATTTATTCTTGTGGACTGGCAAGTTACAACCTTAAATGATTGTCCGAGAACAGTATATTTTATTCCCAGTTTTCACCCAGCCCACACAAGGCGCGCACATTTTTTCTCCTGTCCTAGACGTGGTGGTGACTTCTTAGATCCCAAGCAAGGAACGAAAAAAATATTGCTAAATGTATGTCCAAATGCACAGTTGGTTGATAAAAATTTGAAGTACGCCGTTTCCCCCGCTGCGCCAATTTACCCGACTTTACCCTAGAGACCTTAAAAAATCAGTCTTCTGAAATTTCAGGATCAAATTTACCTATAGGTCTGCTTTGTCATGTTATGTGGATGCTCAAGTCAAGCATACATAATTCTGTGGTGAAAAGGCGCAAACATTTTAAATCGACACGCACTTTCAATGCGTCGAAATCAGCTGCATATCACAGCATTTATAGAGAGGAGCTATAAGGAACCATATCATGGTTTGGTCTACTTACAAAACTCGTCGTTTGTGCAGAACGACAATTCGGCTTAGGGGGGGGGGGGGAGTCGAAATTCTAGGGCCAACAGTCTTGGGCCAACAATACTTTTACAAAATTTTGCTTGAAAAATTTTTCCTTTCAGAATTCTGTTTTATTAAATTCTGGAAATGCAACTTTTACAAAAGCCACACAGTGAAATATGTATGGGGACATGCCGCCCTCGCTATAAGCAACTTTTTTCCCCTAGTGACCAAGAGATGACCTTCATTTGGAAGTGACTGTTTTCGAATATAAAAATTAGAGGCTTTTACAACTTAAATGTCAAGAATTTATCAGTTGAAAACGTCCTTCCATTAAGAAGAGGCAGACTTCAACGCGTTTTCAATAACACATTATTTTTTGTTCAAATATTTTATCAGTTTTAGTTCAAATTGTGTTGATTGCATTTTTATATTAAAAAGTTGGTTCTTACTTTAAATGTCCGCACTCCCAACCGCTTTAATAAATGTGACAATTTTTATTTTTTAACCAAGAAATAGGCGTCAACAAATTTTTAGTTTTGTACACCTGCATACTGTTTCGGAACCTAGAAAGCACGCAAAGATTTAAAGTTTTCAGCTTGTAGCTCAAAATTTAAACCCTTAAAACTACCGGGCGGACGGACATGTATGGTTGAACTAAAAATTCGGTCTCGATTATAATTATGCCCGGGGTCTATGGTCATTATTGTTCTGTGACAAACTATGAATCAAGCTAATATGCTCCTTATTTATCCTTTTGGGTTAGATTCAGGAACTTGATTCAAGCGTATTTAATTAAATCTTAATTTTTGAATGCTTAGCCATCAATTCATCTCCTTTTTATTTTTTAACCACCTTTTCAAAAACTTTCAGCGGTACCCCTGAGCTTGAGTCAGAATTTTGAAAAAACAGAAGTTCGGAAAGCAGAATTTTTTTTACAAAAAACCAGAGTTTCGAAAAGCAGTATTTTGAAAGCTTACGTATTTCGAAGTCCTTTTTATGTTTTAATAAGGGACATCGACTGAATAATCGGCAGAAAATTAAAAAAAAAACTGATCAACAAAAACAACTGCATCTTTGTTAGACACAGAAGTGCAGGATGCACTGGAGAGCTTAATATTAGCTTACTTCTATCCTTAACTAATATAATACTTCTTACAACTTGCAGTTTAACTGCTTCCTTAAGACAAGGTATGACCGATCCTTGTGTACAGGCTAGAGTTGAACAAACGATTGACATTTGTTATATTTTTGTACTTACCTTATACAATTTATCCTTTTGATACCAGATGTCCTCTTCCTCTTCCTGTTGACTATAGTTCTGATCCAAATTCAGATCATCTCTAGACCGGGATAAAATTTTTCGTCGAGACACCATTTTCAATTTATTTTCCTGCAAAAAAAAGGAAAAATTTATCTTAGTTCTAATTGAGTTCCAAGAACAAAAAAATTAACTTATGATGGCGATGACAGTTCTAAATTTATAAGCTTTCAATTTCGTTTGTCGAACTTTTTTTATTTAAATTGTGCCAACAATAAACCCTCTCATGTTGTAGAAAAAATCAGCCCCAATTTATTTTTAGCTGCTCCCATTTCTTTGCTTCCTCAAAACTCAAACCGTTCCAGCTCAATAAACCCACATTTCGAAAGCCGTAAACTGTCATAAAGTTGAATGCTCATCACAACAGTTTTGTAACACCGCAACGCGTTAGCCCAAATCAAAAGATCTCAATCTGCGATCGGGAATGTAGTCTGACATGGGTCAGTTAAAGATTCAGGAAGCATCCGAATGGCACCTGTAATGAGTGAGTCAAGTTGATTGGGGATTTGTACTCCTTCACGAAACGGTTTTCAAAACTCGACCACTAATGACTGGTGTACTGTTCTGGTTATTTTTTTTTATTATTGTTCTTTTCTTCACATCATGGCTCGTTGTTGTGGGAGGGGTAGGATAATCACATTTTGAGTGCAAATTAAGGCGCATTAAGGCAAATCGAAGTTTGTTGAACTCCATGCGGGCGTGTATGAATGCGAACACTTGTATTGCATAAAAATTCCTTTGGGAAATTTATGTGCAATGACAGGTGCTCAAATTGACGTTAATTGTTGCGTTTATTGCTCAACAACAATGACGACTTTGAAAGAATGCATTGTTAGATGGTGAATTTTTTTAACAGGATCATCAAGAAAGGATAAATATGGGATATGTTGGTCAGCCGCACGTGCGTGGGATGGATATTACTATGGAATGGGGTTGTTCAACTTCACTTGTGACAGGAGTGTCTTTTATAAATGTCAGGAGTAATGGGCAGGAGTAAAGAGTAATTGAATAATAATGTGGCGCCGTTGATGGGGCAAATGATTTATGGTTCTTTTGGTGGCCGAGTGATTTATCACCTATTCACATTATGGCAACAATGCTGTTGAATAATACTTTCGTTAACACTTTCTAAGGTGTTTTTAAGACATTCATAACGATTTAATCATTACTTTGGTCTTTGAGGGTGATGGGCACAACGGATTCTGACAGAGGTAACTTGAGATGTTTTTATTGACAGAAGCTAGGGGCTATAAAGTTTCAAAGTCTTATTAAGCATAGTTATGGGTTTATTTGGATTATTGGCTTGTTCTATTTGAGTCTAAGTCTTTGTCGTGCATTGTTTTGTTTTTTTTTTTTGCACTAACTACGTCTTGTAATTCGAAATAATTAATGGTGGTTTCGTGTCAAAAAAAAAAAAAACATTTAGTGAAGTCCTACAACGACGAATAGGTGGCAACGGCTGATTGTAGATAAGGTGGTTACCGCCAAAAAAGACCGGATTTTAAAGAATAGAAAATTAAATACTTAGGGTCCTATAAAAACTATAGGGTCCTATAAAACTATAAAGATATAAAGAGCTGAGTCATGAGTCTAGTCTCTTAGTAGTCTAATATAAAGCATTTATTTTGTAAATTAGAATGAAAATGCATCTCTATCCACACTCCAGTAAGCTTGTCCTCTTAATGTTAAAAAAGCTCCATCAATTTCACAGAGCCATTTATCAAAACATACACCAGATGTTACTGAATATTTTGACTAGTGTTTCAATATTTTCGACGACTTTCAGCTTAGAACTCCTACAAAAAGTCTTGTACTGCCGGCTTTATATTTGATAAAGGAAGACACTTTTTAAGTTAAGCTAATTTTCTCCAACTTTTTATAGTCATTACAGTCCCGTGTAACACCATTTATCAGGAACTCTATTTGGTGGTTGTCAAATCCAGCTCTTCGACAAAACGAGGCTATATTTTAGTAGGCTTATGTGGGCGGAAAGAATTAGATGCAAGACGGGAAAAACAGTTTCCGATGCAAAACAAAGTTGCTGAGTCAATTTACTTAAACGCTTATCCCCGCAAGTGTTATGCCATTACAGGGGAAACAATAAAATCATTCGCATTCAATTTCTGACAATTTTATTTTTATATAAAAGAAAAGAACTAGAAAAGGATAATCGGTATAACAAATGCCCATATCAGAAAAGCGCTCTTCTTGAGGCAGATGCTGCTGGATTTTTCTTTTATTCTTGGTTTCGATTCGCCCCAGTTTGATTTGCCCGACTGTTTGTGCCAGTACCCATATTTGCTGAGCGTTTGTCCACTTGGCGCGGCACCCAGTCAAAGGGCGGCGACCATTAACTGCAGGAGCATCAGAAGTTCGTTACTATTCCACAATTGTACCAGATTTCAGAAATGATATTCGTCATCACGTGGATTTTTTAATTTTCTTCTAAGCAGGATAGTAAGGAGAGCAAATAAATGTCAATATGTTGGAAATTCAGTTCACCTGGAGCTTAATGACAATTGGTTATCCTTAAGACCACTGTTGTTTTGGTTTGGACGAAAATGAAGGTCAAGGTGTGAAGTCTTCAGAACTCTGATTCTGCAAGTTCTGCTTTGTAGCGCGGAATGCTGCGATAGCCGAACGCAGGACTGTGACAGAACTCATCTAACTACTAAAGTTTAAACGAAAAGCTACTCTTATTTTGTCAGTTTTTCTGACAAGCTAAATAAAAAGAGCCGCATGCTAAAATTAACGCCGATGAGGAAAATCATGATTGTTTTTTTTTTTTGACAAAAAGATTTCGCATGAAATATGTGGTTCTATCAAGGAAGAAGACTTTTTTTAAAGTTTACTACGAATTTAGTAAAAAATAGTACGAAAAAATACTACGAATTTAGTAAAAATTCACACAATCCACACAACTATTTTTTGTGTGTGGGAATTTGCGCATAGCCATCAAGGTCTTAGTATTTAGACCACGAGTCTGTCCTGGACAAAGCTTACGGCATTCAATGGCAGCTAACAATAGACAGTTCTTCAATAGAGTTGAAGTATTTAAAATTAAATCGTCAGAAGATTTTTTTTTTTTATTCTTCTCTCAGGAGAGGCGAACCTGTAACACTTAACATTGACGCAGACAGTGATCTTTGTAATGAAACAAAGGAAAGTTGACAGGGCACCAATTATGATCGAGATATGTATTCCACACTGGTATTTCATCGGCCTTCATCATCCAGACGTAAGCACGGCACAGTCTGTACCACCCTAGATACAGGACTTTTGTGGCAAAACTTGAGCAGTCGCTTATTGCCAGCTACGACAAACGAATTAAGTTGTCACTTTGCACTCCTAAGAGCACCGACACAAGATCAAATGGCCAGCAGAAGCTACAAACCAATTGATCTGTAACAGGTGCTATAGCACCAAGTAACCTTCGTCCTAACTGGCTTTGGAACATTTTAGTTTGCCTTAAGTTCTTTGTATTTTAGCAAAACGTTTCCTGGTGCTTCCCAGTGCCATGCCTAATCCTGGAACCCACAAAAAGCTACTGGGTGCGGTAATAACAAATATTTTGGCGAAAAAGATTTTGTGTGCATCTTGTCGATCTTAATGATTGTTCCGATTACCCTTGAATAACTTTTTACTATGAAGAGCCTTAGTTGGGTAAATAAATTTTTTTCACTGGACAAAACATGGACCAGGGAATGTACAACATCTGGCTCAATTTTGAAAATCTCACTTTAACAGCAAATTGTCTAAACCATCTCAAGACCATCTCACAGCTTACGGGAAATGGTAGTTGTACCCCTGGATGTTTGCGAATTTTTATAGCTTAATCTACTGGGTCTAGATCACAAAACGGCGAATCGAGGTGTCTCTCATGACATATGATACTCTCAGAGGGCTTTATCAGACCCCCTTCATTTCGCCGGTCGGTGTCTGAACTCGAAACCTCGCGCGATGTCGTTCGATACGTTTGCCTCTACGCCATACTGGCTCCCAAACATCAGAAGTTCCGAAATTGTTTCTATCAAAAACTCTGCAAAGATTTTTGTATTTAATTCGGTTTGAGTTAGAAAATTTATGATGACAACTTAGCCGTACAGACCCCTTTGCTCTCTGATGTTTACTTGTAGAGTGGAGTTGAAATATTTGCGGACGGAAATGTAGGAAGAAAAAATCGGTAGCGGTAGGATCATCATCCTGCAACTCTTACTTGTCGCGAGTAATGCTTTACCAATTGAGCTACAGTGAACACGATTGGTTCTTTGTCCAAGGACCACCGAATAGTTTTTCGGGCTACGTAGTATGCTATAATCGTTGCAATTCTTTGTGGCTGATTGGGAATGGCGCATAGAAGATTTGTGTAAGTGAATCCCGTGCATTGTTGCTTGACTACGTGTATGTCAAGTTTTGCCAAAAAAAAAACCAGCAAATCATACGGATGCTCAAATAAATTAGTTTTTATATCGAGTGATAATTATTCATCTGATCTAATAAGCAACACGAAAAAAAGATACACGCCAAGAAAATAATTTCATTTCAATCACCTCGATTGTATTCCGAATCAAGTTCGCTACTCAACTCTTTTGTTTCTGTACTTGTGCGCGCAAGGCAATCGCAATCGTCTTCAGCTGACTTTTAAATACCGTATAGCTACCAAATTAATACTTAAATCAAAGCAAATTGCTGCGCTAATAAATTTAATAATAATGTTGAGCACAATTCAATTGGGGGGGTACCGCACTTTGCGCGTCGTCGCAACTGGTTTCACGTTCCACACGGGAAGATGGTACGATGTCCATAAATTAGAAATTGTATTTGTTTTGTCCGACCGAAAATTTTGTGTTGTAATACAATTTCTTTTTTTTGTTTTCTTTTAGTTAGAGGCATTAATTTATGTAAATTAGAGAGAGTTGAACAAATTGTTTTTCGTGTTCGGGGGGGAATGCGTCAAAAATTTAATTTTTTTTTTTTTGTATTACAAGATAAATACGAATGTTGAAGGCTGAATTGTGTGTTGTATTGTGCATTTCTTATGAAATTCTTAGGGATGTAAGAAAGTAATGAATCTTCACACGTTCAGTCAAAAGATAACAATCTCCAGTCATTGTGAAGATCGCACTTTTGCAGAGCTCATCGCGAGACGACGAGACAAAAGGCTTTGAGCGCGTGCAAAGTGCATAAATTAAGATATCTTCTTGCAGACGTGATCCTTGTTTTTGTGTGTCTGTTTTTTCTTCTTCTCTGTTTTGTTCGACTCACCAATTCTTGACTTTTCACACCGCGAAAAAGACTGATGAGCGGTAATTGCAAACGCCGCGATGAAAGGTGGACTTTGCGCCTCCATTCAAAAAGGAATTTATTTCAGTTATATTTATTTGACGCTAAGTAAACGGTAGAAGTGCGCTTGTTCCGCCACGGTGTCAATGCCGATGTTGGCACAGTCATTTTGGAAATCTTACAAATACACTGACAGAGATTACAACTGGCTGATGGCTTGATAAAGTTCTGAAGAGTCTGCCATAGGTTAGCGAACCTTATTTGAATGACAAGCGAATGTTTATTATGCAACAGACGTTCGGTGTTGTTCTTTCCACTTTTCATGTGGCTGCTGACTGGTTGGCGTTCGAACGGATGAGTGACTGTAGCTTGTAGTGGTAAAAAGGTCTATGCAGACGCAGAGTAGATAAACAAGCCGCAAACGGACGAACGAATAAATTGTGAAAATAAAATCAATTCGAGTGAATAGATACACGTAATGAGTAAGCTAGTCAGGAAATCCATTGCGCTAAATATTTTGTTGTTTTTTTTTTTTGTCGCACTTTGTGTGCCGTCTTCCAAAAGAGGCAGCAGCAACCTTTTGGTGTAAGAATACCAATTGCTTCCAGGGAATCGTCGCGTCGTTGTTGTTGGGTTGCAATGATTGCCATCGCCAAACCATTGTTGCCAATGACACACAGAGTGCAGGGAAGTCACTCACTCGCCCCCGAGGACTAATCATATGCGCACATAGAAAATCTCAACATTGTTTTGAAGGGAAACACATATCTTTCGCACGATACGATTCGCAGTGTTATTCAACTCATGTATTATTTAAGCGCACACCTACATTGCGCGTTCCTCAAAACCCAATTTGGTCGAGGGAGAGAGCAAATATCTCTGTTAGACTAAGGCGGCGCGCGGCGCTGTTAGGGATGAATTTGGTGTTGTCACGTTCGTTGCGCAGAGAGATGATGTTTCGATAGAGTCTGCGATTTATTTGCACTTCTACTGTTAAGTGCTTACGCTGTGGTTACACAATTTAAAACAGAAACAAAAAGAAACACTTTTCTGGTTTTTAAATTTTTGGGTAAATTTACATTGATTGTGATCTGCTGCGCGAATGTATATTAAGCTTAAACTTCATTGGCTTTCGAGTGTTGGATTTTCAAAACATGTAGGCATTTCGGTGTGAGATAATGATAATAAACATTGACGCTGATGGCGCGGCTGTTCCATGAAAGTGTGATGTGGAAATATATTTTTAAATTAATTTGAATAAAAATGTAGTTGATGGTCAACTAGTTTGACAGTTTTTTTTATGTTTTTGTTTCGTTTTAGGCTTTGGTTAAGCGACATGTAGAACACAATGTCGAATCGATTGTTGTTTTATTCTTGTTCACGTTATTGATGAGTTACTTGTACTTGGCACAATTTATTCATTAACAGCGTGTAGGCCTTGTGTTTTGGCAGAGCTCTTTGGTGAGTTATAAGAGATGACACTTGAATCATTAAGCATAGTGACTTATCTGTAGGCTGTGTAAACAAGAAACGTGATGCGTGGGAAGCTAAGCGTTGGCTTTCCGCGTGGTATACGCTTATTTTTAGACAAATTTAATTCATACTCAGAAAAAAGCCTACGACTTATTTGAAAGAGCCAGGGCGAGACAATGACGCTGAATTTTATTAGGTTTTCTGTTTGCCAAAATACACAAATTGATTTGTGGTTTTGGCGTTCATTGATCTTAGACTCATCGAAATGAGAATAAATAGGTATGCCAAGAAATGAAATAAGTAAGATAAACAAGACCTATGTCTGGCGCCTGGACCCTCAAAAGCATATCTATATCCCATCTGCTTTAACTTAAGAACAGTCATAAATTTGAGGAGGTTTGCCGGTGGATTAAGAAGTGCTTCTTAAATGGCCGGAACTCGAACCCAAGTCCAAAGTACTACAAAAAAGTGTTAAAAAAATTCGAAAAATAAATTCCGTCATTTTGTATCTTAATCCTAACAAATACAATCGCAAATTTCAGCTCAATCCCATACTGTCACTTTGAAAAACATCATTTTCATCCAACTCACAAAATCCTAATCTCAACCAGTTGATGTTATTCAGCCAATCCAATCTCTGCTTTCTTATTGATGTCAAAAGGTTAACGGCAATTTTCCAATCACTATTGACTTCACTGAATAATAACAATAACAAGACACAAATTTACCTCATTTTTTATGTAACTCAAGCAAACTTAAAACGACAAAACCAACATAAATTTCTAGTCGTGCTAGAAGAACTCGTAGACGAGACGATGTCTCCTCCAGCTTACTCGCTGGTGCAAACAACAGACTCAGTATACAAAATGAAAGGTAATGTACATTACACTGCTCCATACAACACATAGTTCCGCGAGTGAATGTATCTTTTATCCAGCGAACTATTAAATAAATATCAACAATCCATCGAAGATCTATCGACTCGCTCAACTACAAGTATATGAGATAAAAATAAGAAGAAGATTGTAACTAAGTTGCTCTTCAAATTAGGAAATTTTTAAGTTGTCACCCCGATAAAATAAAATGAGAAAGTTGCACGAAAAATGTTTGTTGTGACGAGAGAGGAAAACATGTTTTGCTTGTTGGTTTATTGTTTCACTTTTTTACGTACTTGTACTCTTTTCTTTTCCGTAAATAAGACTTTTTTTCTTCACAAATTGTTACACAAAAGTTTTTTATTTTTTCTTTGGAAAAATTTGTGTAAAAACTGTTATTGATCATCAAGGAGTTTGTGTCTTTTCTAAGACACTCTTCAGGCTCGATGGTAATTACCATCAAACAAGGCTCAAAATATTTTTGTGCAATTTTAAAGATTGTAATTTGAACCACGGACAATCGTGATTTTTTATGTTCTCTTCTTCGAGAGTGCAATAAATGATGAAAATGTAAAATTTTATTGCTACTAATTTAACTATAAGTCAAGGTTCGAATTACCAAAAGTAGTGTCCTCACGGTAACATTGGGGCTTATGTCGCTCAAGTTGTTGATGTTTTTTTTATGTTGACTTTACTGTATTGAGTTAATTTGACTTTTATGCAGCTATACCGTGTTTCTTATTTATTTTACCATATCTGGCATCACTCCACGGTACCAATTAGCGGTTTCAAGCAAATTAAATTAAAAGTTTTCCATATTGTCTGGCTTTTAGAAAAAAAGAAAGCCAAGTTTTGACTGCTGAACTGGTGGCTCCTTTGAGAGTCTATTTAGATGTGGTGTAAGTCTGATAAGCTCTAAAATCAGCTGTGTCCACACGTAGATTTTTGGGACCTTTGTTTTTGGGAAACGATGCTCACAATTCTGAGTGAAAGGATATTATTTCCAATCCAAGATAAGTATTGCAATTTATTTGACATTCGGAAAAGTGGGCAGGGAGAATAGTGCAAGAAGCTGGACGAAAGCTTAGGGCATAATTCAAGCCAAGAAACTTTAGGAGCATCGTTGCCCTAATTTTTTCAATGTATTCTGCAGCTGAGACGAATTAGCCATCTTAAACAGGAATCCCTCTTTTTGGAGAGGAATCTTATTAGAAAAACGAAAAACTGTTCTAGTTTGTAAGCAAACTAGACCCTATCGAGAAGGTGCGGTGAAGTCTTTGATGCACCTGCCCAAGCGTGGGAATTATATTCCGTTTTGGAGCCTATGAACGCTTTGAATATCTAGATCGCTAGATCTGATGGTGTAAAATATTTCGTACATCACTTTAAGGAACCAAGGCATTCGCAGCACTATTGGCAAGATCAAATAAGACTGACTGACGCCGGCCGATTGATGTACCTAAAATTAGTTTTGTTGAACGATTTCGCGAAAACCATGCAGTGAAGAGCCATTTCTAGCAAAGATGGATGCATGAATATATCCACGAGCTGCAAGGCAGAAGCAATTGCACAAGGCAATCACCAAAACGTCAACATAGGCGACCTCGCCACCATCCACAAAGACAATATTTCTTTCTAAAAGTGGCTACTAGGTAGGATAAGGAAAATCATCAAGGGTCCTCATGAGTTTAGTCAGTTTTGTAGACATCTGAGCATCCAAAGGCAGCTTGAAACATTGCGTTGTTCTACATAGTCCATAAATACAATGAAAGCCCCTGTCCCAAAAATGTGGTAGCGGGATGAAGGTCTTTTTCCTAATCTCAGCTTCTTAAGAAATGAGCAACAAAAAAATAGTTAAGGCTCCTGCTTGACTTTATTCCTTCTATGTGGTTGTCAAAAACAAAATTTTTAAGCTATAAAATGTGGATGTTCCGGTGGCAGTTCAGGTGTAAAAAAAGAGAGAAGTATCTAGAATTCTGGATATTTGATTATTTTTATACCGCATCCCATAGGATAGGGGGTATATTAAGATTGCCACATAGTTTGTAAAACAAAATAAATAAATAGAGTGGCGCAACAGCTCGAGGTGAACCAGGGCCAACTTCTCAACCATTTATGCTGTGTGTGCTATATTTTTTTCACATACAAGGGGACCTACAATTTTTTGCCGAATCCGAACGGCACTTTGAGAAGTTTTTCAAGACAAATGTTATTCTCGGAGGGTTTGTCAGACCCTCGCGGAGGTGGGAGCCGTGAAAAAGAACAAGTCTTTTTTTTCAGGTGGCAGAGGCAGGATTCGAACCCAGACCTCCGGCGTCAGAGGCACAGACGCTAACCACTGCGCCACGGCACCCACATAGTTTGTAACACGGTGAAATAATAATGGCAGACCCCCAAGACCTTAAGGGCATATGATCGAGACCGAATTCTGAATCGAATGAGCCATGTCCGTCCGTCGGTCCGTCCGTCTGTATGTTACATGTTTTTACGACTTAAATTTTGAGCTATTTAACAAGTGTAAAACTTTTTGAAATCCGCCCATAGACACGCCCACAATCGGTTTAAATATCCAACTACCTCCAGATTTTTCAAAACTGTAAGACGTTCTAAAAGACTGAAATTTGACATTTAGCATCTCTTAGTGAATATAAGACACAAAAAAGACAAATTTAATTGGTAAACCTCCTCTAGTGGGCGTGGCATCTATTTTAAGGGTAAATTTTCAAATGCAGCTTACTCAGTATTTTTGCTCGAAATTGACAAAAATTTGCGTAATATTTTATGTAGAAAAAGCTTAGTTTCACATTTTGTTCATACAAGACTTCGGGCCACGCCGACTTAATTTCGACTAGCCTTGAGCCTAATTTAGGAAAGCATGAAACAAAAAAAGTAGCAGGTTAGCTAAACGAGACTTCAGTCCAGATTTCGTTTATATAAAATTTTTAGCCACGCCCCTTTTAAGGGTCGATTTTTCAAAAATATTAAATTTGGACCAAAAAATTGCATTTTTACGTACATTTAAGTGTAACTTGGATATATATGTGGTTTCTCATTAGGGGCGGTTGGACCACGCCCCTTTTCGAAGTTTGCATTACTTATAAAATGTCAAAAAATCACTTTGCCATCAGCATTTCGCAATGTGGAATAGGATGGGGTATTCAACGGTCCGTTTTCCGGCCTGTAACTTCTGCGTACACACTGTAGCACTTACCCACTGGTTTTTAGTCTTCTTCTGACTCTGCAGTGGGCAAATTCGAAACAAGCCTGTGATTTCGAATTTGATTTATTGGAAGCTTTGAAATAGAGCAGGCATGCGCTGTGAAAAACTCAGTATCCTAACAAGCAGAAGACTAGCAACACTTAGCCGCCGTAAAAGCCGGTGTACTGGAACTATCACAAGACAATATTTCCATTTACTTACACAACCATTAAGGCCCCTGCTACACCAACAGTAAAATTTGGTGCAATAAGGCTCTGTCGCTTAGAACTTAGGGCTCTAAGCAGTCAGAATAATTTCCACATTGTTTGGGTATCGGGCTTAAGTGTTTCTATAGGACACGAAAAGCTGGCGAGCTGGCAAAACATGGCTCCTATCTGTGTATCACTATATAGAAGATATAATGACCCATCCTCCGCTCTCTTTTGAGATAACCAAAATATTTAAATAATATTTTGAGAATATAGGTCAAAACAGATGGAAAAATTTGCAGAGTTACAGCCATACAAAGGCATTAAGGCCAAAGACAGCAGCAAGCCAAAATGGCTTCATCACTGGTCATAGACGACTTTTTCAACTTCTAGGAGAATTCTTCTTAGAGGAGTTGAACGAGTTTGCAATGCAAGTACACCGATGGCAAATATTGTGAAGTTCAGCTGAGACTTCGGCTGGGCCAAGTTTCTCTTCGAAGCTCAGGGCACTTCAACTAAGTATCGAGTTTTATCCTTTACAGGTTGTCTCTATAGGGTGACGGTAAGGGCCTTCGTAGGCCTATGCAAGCAAGTGGCCTTGGCTGCTAGCCTCACTACTTAACTTACCTTGTTTTAAGATCGATTTGGTTCTTCTAGTTAAAAAATGACTCATGAAGTTTATTTATATTGTCTTCGGATAGTCGAATGAGAAAATGAAATGAGATCAAATTTTACACGAAAGACTTCCTACATGGGGTTATGAATTCTAAGATATCAGAAACTGCCCGCAGAGAGGCAAAGAATAAAGTAGCTGAACCACTTCTAGGGCTGATTGCGCCAAGAGAGGTTTGCGACGGTTTTAAGAGCAAGTGGCACAGAAAAAACTATGATCATGAGAATCAATGGCTCTTTACCACAAATATAATGGCCGTTGGTCTGTGAAGCAGGTTTCAGGCCTTTTTTCTAAGACATTTCCCTGTCCAGAATTATTGTTGTGGATTTAGAGACGCGATTATTTTAAGTCGAAAATTATTTTAAGTCAGATTTTAGCTATAAAGAGATTTTATCTAGCTGGGTTCCGCCATAAATTCAGACAATTACACCAGCGCTGTAGCCAAACGAAGGAAAATTCTTGTCAATTGCTGTTTCTTCTCAGCCAACTTTGCGAGGTGAAGTAAGAGACGGCTAACTGGAGATAGAGCTGGCTGACAAAACTTGTTGGCTAAGGCCCAGGTCCACCCGGGACTGTAGTGCTACCTGCACAATAGAAGATATGATAGAGAAAAAAGCAACTCTGTCACTAACAGATTTTTTAGCAATGCTGATTGGATTAAATACTCAAATCCATTTCAAGAATCACATCCAGGAACTCCTTCTTGTGTCAAAAAAAAACAGTAATTCTTTTGTTGCGTCAGAAAAGAAGTGCCTGAAAGGTTGATTTTTATTCAAAATTGTTATTATTTACCTGACAAGACATGGGCACTAGACTTTTTTTCCCAATTTGTCAACCTTGTGTTTAGAGCAACCTGGCAAGTCTGACGCTAGAAAAACATACACTTGTAAAGCTCGAACTTCATCAAACCAGTTGAATAAAGTATTTTGTTACATAAAGAATTACTCAACCAATTGCGTGCTTCGAGCGAATTAACTAAATACAAAAATTCCTCCCGTGCTACGAAACAATTTAGCATATGAGTGCGGCCGCCTTAATTCCCATATCCTGCCTTTTGCAACAATTTAAGGTTCAAAAGTGACCGTGCTCCAGTTTCCTTTCGCAAAATATACACAATTTAACCCTTTTTTCTGCAACTAAATGACTTTTTAATGGAGTTCAACTTAAGTTCGCACCTCAACTCTTTTGTATCACTTTCGATTGTAGTTGAATTGCATGCGATTTGAGTGTGAAAAAGCTTTGATAATTATATCACCTCCAATCACAAAAACGCATTACACCATAAGCAGCAATATAGACAACAATAGAGAAAAATATCGCATCAACATGCTAATTATACGCACGTTAGAAAGTACCACAGCACGCAGGCCCCCACAAAAACCGAACTCGAATTCCGTTCGCTAAACGTTACGCGTCCACTTCCTCAAAGCAAGGTACTTGGAAGCATAATTTTCAGCACAAACACTCATGTGTAGTAGTGGTGCACTCTCGTTTGCAATAAATTCTTTTAAATTGCCCCCTGGTTATTGGAGAGCATTAGGCATTTGTTTTTGTTTTCCCTCGATCCCTAATGACCATTTTCTTGCACATAAATCTTCTCAACTACGCTCTCCATTTCGATATTAGCATTGCTCAATAATTGCCTAAACATTTGAGCATCTCCTCGAGCATACACGACTGTGAAAATCAGACTTTCATACGACATTTTCCAACGCAGAGGAAGCAAAGTCTGCGAATACCTCAAACAAAGTGAAAACTATGTACGAACATTTTTTTTGTTATTCCGCTTGAATGAATCCAGCAGTGCAAGTGCAAAATGTAGAGTTGCCTGCTGCGGTAAGTCATGTGGCTGGCTTTTCTTTGGCCAAGGCTATGTGCACCCGAGTTGTTTCATTCAACCAAGTCGGAGGAAACTCTCTCCCAATTGAACCGCGGATATCAGTCGGTGGCGCGAGCAGCAACCGAAACATATATAATTGCAGTACGAACGCATTGTATGTGGTTAAAAATCGTTGTTTTTTTTTCACCTTCCCACTGTGGCCTAACAATAAACTGTGAGTTATTTTCTGAGCGCCAAGTCGCTGAAAGTCTTGTCTATATGGACAGACAGCATACACAGCATATATTATGTGCATATGGAGTAGTAAATGTGAAAGCAGGTGACTTGCGGTCGATAGAGTTTTCCACTTTTTTTTTCGGCTAACAGCCAAGCAAAGAAAATGATATTAAGTTGTTAAGGGGGCAAATGAGGCGCGGCCGTGTATACTGCTAAGGCATATTACCAACTATTGTCCAGCTAATTGGAAAGAAATTCGGTGTGGTACATAAACAAAAATTTAATCATTTTCACTTTTCGGTGACAATAGCGAGATTCCAGGAGGGGGGCTCTAGGCTTTTCATTGTGGCTGATTGAGTAGTGTGCAGTTAAATGTCTTAATTCACTTTTCCTTCTATTGAACTGTATCTAATCTGATAATTTTTTTTTTGTGCGTCAAATCGGATGTTGGATAACTTTTTTTAAGTGTTAAATATTAAAACTCTCTTATTTTAAATTGAGACATTTAATGGCTTGTGAAAATTAGTGTAGCATCACACCCCTCCGGCGGTAATTTCCACACAATTTGCTCAGCATCTGGATGTCAACGACATTTTATTTCTGATTGAAATCAGAGATAATTTTTGGAATTTCGTGCACGCACATACGCAGTAACACGTACGCGAGTCTAATTTAAGTAATGAGCGGTTCTTTAGTTCAAACTGCGGAATTCGAAAAGAAAATTACATCCAGTCCTCTGCTTGGGTGAATAAATAAAAGTAGCCTACAGAAAAGGGATGGTTAAGTTATTGGGTGGTCTGATTCATTATATTTTTTTCGCTTGCAAGAGGAAGTGTTAATGAACCCTTGAATAAGTTTAAAGAAGAAGTTTCAGTAGTCGCCTCCGGTGATGCCTTGTATTGGTTGAAGGCTTCTTTTTCTTCCTACGTAGAAAGATGATGGAACGCCTTTTTTCTCAAAATTCGCCAATTGAATGTGGGAGAAAATCGGATTATTTGGTTTTGTTATTACCCGTGGATAATTGATTTTCTTATTATGCTTATCTTTGTATCGTATACTTGAGGCTTTTGTTAAATAAGCGAGTATTTTTTTCTCGTATGGCAAGAAGATGAACAAGAAAGCAAGTAATGCTAAAGAATGTTATGAAAACTTTGTAAAAACACTGTAACCAACACAGTTGGAATACAAGTTCGCTACTCAACTCTTTTGTAGTGATTAATGGAAACTGAAACCTATTTCAAATCTAAATAGATCCACGACAAATTGTCAGCTTCTTCCAACAACAAACTGTGAGGCAACAATTTCCTTAGCAGTCAGAGACTTCACATACTTTCTTTTATCACATGCAGGTGCACCAAGGCAATAAAACTCCTTCCGTAGGTGGAAGGCCATTCTTCGTCAATAATAATTTTCTACTCGCACTTTAATGCACTTCACGTTGAGGAGAGTAAAAATTGTATGATAAGGGGGAGCTTATACTGAGTGAACCACTCTCTGGAAGAATTGAACGTGCCAACACGTATCGGTGATTGACCCTAAATATTACAGACATTCGGAAGCATCGTCGTCATAAAGTCGCTTCACTAAAAAGCATAGTTTATTTTATTTTTTTACTATACCAATAACCAATTTGTGAGAACGTATACGATTATTAATAAGAATTACGTGACAAGAAATCCATGTTCATGCCATGCATTTTCAAAAGAGGGTGGGCAGATATACACATTCATATGTGCATGTCTTCGATTGCCCGCCTCTCTTTGTATTGTGTATAAGAAAATCGTGTGATGCATTTTCAGTGGCCTTGAGAATGGTTTGAGAGCCCTCTTTAGAAGCCAATAAATGGGGTCATAATGACTTTCGGTGGTGTATATGATCGTGATGTGCTGAGGAAACGATTTTATGTTTCTGAATCTTGGTATCATTTTTGGAGAATGTCACATGAGGCTGAAATGATTTCAGAATTTATTGTAAATTATCAATAAACCAGTAAGCAATTAAATTGTGAATTTCGATTATAACAAGAAATCGTTAAGTGTTGAGGCAAGTTTAAAAAATATTAAAATAACAATATAATGAAGTATGATGGTACCGCAATATACCATCGTGGGACTTGTTATTTTTTATCCGAAATAAGTTTTTTAAAAGAACAAAATAACAGTAATATGGTAGATCGCTTAATGTTTGCTAAAAAAAACCTTGTCAGCAATCATCTGTAGTTTATTTGTTTTTGTTTTGAATTACTAAGCTGCAGAAGACGGTAAGTTTTAGTTTAGTTTCTTCAGCTTTATGTCAAATTTTTCAAAAATTTTTATGTTTTACCAAGATCCACTTTGTGGAATTATACAAAACACCAACCCTGTGAACCTTGTTTTGCAGTAGCACAATGAAGCTTGCCATTTTACACAACAAAATATAATCATCGTTGAAAATTTTTATTTACTCGAAAAAAGAACCTCGAAAAGCGTTTTTACACTTAATTATGTTGAAAATCTCTTTTTTCCCTACATGATTTGCTTTCAGTTAGCTGAATTTTTTTTAAGTAAAATGGATGTAATTATGTAACTTTGTCATAAAGATGGAACTTGAGAGTGTCCAGCAATAAAGATGCAACTGCTGTCTCTAAATAGTAGTTGGATGAACTGCTGCGAAGTTCCTTTCCTTCTTTTTCTTCTATTTCGAAGGAGCAGTAACCCTATACTTGAGCTGCTTAGAAGGGGATAGAAGTTGCTGTGGCACGTAATTTTTTCTTTCTCGAGGTATGCGATATGCTATTATCGTTTATTTTTACATCTACCCCATACTGCACATATTGCTCGCTTGGCTTCGCTTAATTTGAGCGTCCAAAAAGTTTATATTCTCGCATTATTTGGATCGGTTCTCCTTAGAGCTTCCACTTTTCGTATCGAGTGTACCTGCTCCCGCCACTCATATTATCATCTTTGATAGGTTTACTGTCAGGTTCCATGTTTTACAGTATCTTTCGAGTCCGTTAACCATAAACTGAGTCTGCTAGGAAGATAGTGTCTTCTGTAAACATTAGGGCTGGAATTTTGGCTTGACTCAGCTCTGTTTCAATCTTAACATGGTCATTGGCCCGTGATGTCATTTATTTAAAGGAAAATAGCAGTGCGAACATAGCCTTGTTTTACGCGCATTACCGTCCTGAACACCTCCGACAAGCTGTCGCTAGATGCAAGCCATGTTGTTTTCGTACATGAATCGTAGCACACAAGCTTGTAGAAGAGCGCATCCCGAGAAAGAAAGTCTACAAGGAAGGTATAGAGGTTTTTGTCCTTCATCTTATACAACTCTGCCATGTTGATTAGTGAGAATATTTGGTCAGTATGAATAAATTTGGGGGCATTCTGCTAGGACACACTTCGAGATTTTGAGTTGATTCGAGTTCGAATGAATTAAACTATTTCCAAGTCAAATTTGCTAATTCGAATGATCTGGAGAAAAATGTGTGTCTTAGATTTTATTCGGGATTTTTTTCCATCCGATATTCTAAGCAATGGAAGTTTTTTAAGGCTGTTTTCGAGAATTTCTATTCTAGATTTTTGTCAGTCTAGTAAACGAGGTGAGACAGCCGACCGTATAGCTGACTGAATACTCTCTTCTTCTTTCTTCTTAAGACACAAGTGAGAACTATGGATTGGCATATGAGAAATCTTTGCGATTCTGTTAGTTTGTGTGAAGGCAATTCGGATACCTAATCGAGGGATATCTTAAACACTAACATTATACTACCCTCTCCTTCTTAATGCCAAGCAGTTCTCGCCTCTTTCCCTTTATGCTGCCTCACTATTACTGGATGAGTTCTTAGACGCACCGATATCCCAAGAAGAAGTCCAAAGAGTAATCGATAAGGCTAAAAACAACAAGGTTCCAGGCAAAGACCGAATCCCGTTCGAGTTCTTCTAAAATTCCTCTGCAGAATTCGTAAAAACTCTAGCAGCCGAATTTAATCGCATCTTTGAATCCGCAGATGTCCCAGGAAGCTTCCGGCAAGCTTTAATCTATCCACTGCACAAGAAAGGGGACCTAGATGACCCAACCAACTATAGAGGAATATCGTTCTTAAACACTTCGACAAAACTCTTCGCTGCAGGTCTTTTCAACAGACTGATATCTTGGGTAGAACGGAAGAATGTGCTCCACGAGTTTCAGGCTAGCTTTAGGCGGGGCTACATAACGGTTGACCAGATATTCTCTCTAAGAAACATAGCTGAGATCTATAAAAGGAGGCACAAGAAACTTTACACATTTTTCGTCGATTTTTGAGCAGCGTTTGATGCTTTGGCTCGTGAGGCCCTTTTCAACAAGCTTCTTCATATTGGTTTCTCTACCAAGGTGAAAAATGTTTTGAGATCCATATATGAAAACAACGTTGCTTCTGTATGGGATGGCGTCCACCACGGGCAGTTGCTTCAGTATGGACGAACTGTATAAATAATAAAAATATTACCCACACTGTGAAGCAAAAGCTATTCCATTCAGCTGCTTCCTCCATTATCCTGTATGCAGGCCAAGTATGGGGTTACTCTTCTTTCGAGCTCGTTGAAAAATTTCTGCGCTATTTCATCAAGAGGATTTTTAAGCTCCCTAGTTGTACGCCAAATTACATGATTCATCTAGAGACTGGAATAGCGCCCCTCTTCTTAGACACACTCAAACTACACATCGACTATATTGTGAGAGTCATGTCAATGCGGAACGAACGATTACCGAAGGTAGTGCTTTTGTAAATGCTTACAAATCGGGGCAGCTTTGTTCGAGGGTGGAGCGAGCTGGCATCTGCATGCGACTTTGATCTTCTAATCGACCACGAAGAGGCACCTTCTTGTCGAAAAGAGAAACTATACTCCTTGCTGGAGAAAACAGGAGGGCGGCTTTTCGACCAGTTCATAAACGAAGCCCGATCTTCGCAGCACAGAACTTTCTACAGCAAGTTAAACCTCCGCCTGGGCAATGGAACCTATTTTTTGTGTAACAGTACTAATCTAAGGATGAGTCTAATTTTCAAAATAAGGCGAGAGCTTTTGCCGTTTTATTACATACGACATCGCCCTGGAACTTCCTATCGTGTGCAGTACCGAAGGGAAAGAGAAGATATATTCCACTTCCTTGCTTTATAATTATGCCGCTAGTGCTCTGTCTTATAGAACCCGCATTTTGAACGAAAACTTCTAATTATAAGAATATAACCAGTACAATTATTTTAATGTCAATCTGGTAGACGGCTTCCTGCCAAACCAAATCGGCTTTAGATTTTCTACAAATTGCAATATGTTATTATCTAAGAGATTATTAATATTGTAAACCCAAAAGAAAAACTGTTAAAAATAAAGTCACTACTTCTACTACTGCTACTACTACTACCCTCTCAGCAATTCAAGCTTTTGAGTAAACGGTTGATGATGGGAATACAAAGTCTATTAAAGCATCTTTGAAAGTGGTTTGAGGCCGAATGTGCTTGGCGAACTAAATCTATGCCATATTAAAAATCGTTTTGATTTTTGGAGAAAGATGCATTTAGAAAACGAGGAGGCGAAATAAGATCGAATGCAATAAGCCCGAATCGTCTTTGTCGAATAATTTTGTCACCGACTTGATGTATTTCAAAAAAATAAAATATAAATAGGAAATAATGTATAAAAGTGATGTAAAAATGAACCACAAAATCAACCAATATTAATCTAGTCAAAAATAACAAAATCTTGTGCATTTCTAGTTCCAAAGTTCTTTAGTATTAATCCTCTCACTGATCTTCCAGTATTGTTTAAGTAATTTGTGATCACTTGTTGTTTGTAAATTAGACTGAACTTGTGTAAATCGCTGCAGGTAATGAAAACAGATTTGGTGTGCACCTTATATAGTTGAAAAAAACTTAAAATTTTGCACACCAAAACAGTAGTTGGACTTTTTTTTACTATATATGACCTTTGTAACTAAGCTAATTTGCGTACAATAGAGATTTCTTATAATGATCTACCAGGGCTATTTAAGTAAGCATTGCTTAAGGTTTTTCCCTGTTGTTTTAGAATCAAACTTAATGCGTAATTTTTAATCGGTAAAAAAATTAAACTTTTGCATGCCCAAATCAATAGCAGGAAACATTACCTTTCATGACCTTTTCGATTTTAGCTCATCCGCTTAGGATGGCTGCCTCTTTAACTGATCTACCAGGGCTGTTTAATTTATTAAGAGAAAACAGTGACTTGAGGTGCATCTCTTTTCCTTGAAAAGTGGAATGTGCAGGTGCAGATCGCTGGCGAAGGATTCTTTTACTGATCTACCAAAGATCTTTGAATTTATGGATAAAATGGCTAATTAAAGGTTCTCATCTAGAGCTTTAAAAGTGGAATGCGTAGGTGTAGATCAGTCTGATGTGCATAGAAACAATCAATATATTATTTTAACTACAATCATTGAAGCCATACATCCATTAAGATGGCAAAATATGCTTAGTTCTTTTTAGCGTGACTATGGATGTGATTAAAAATTGAATTTCTTGTTTTATTTTTACAATTTCATTTTATACCTGCCATGCTTATATTAATAGCTGCCAGATTTATATTTAGCCGGGTCCAAATCTACACAACAGACACCGGCCAAGAAGTAGCTCATTTCAAAATAGAAGCTCATGGATTTCATTCCTTTGAAGTTCAGTCGCCCATATGTGATCAGACGCTGACCAATTATGAAAGAAAATATTTTGCATTCTAATTTTTTTTTTTTAATTAACTCGATACGTAAAAGCTTGCCCCCGCACGTGTTATGACTTTATGGAGAAAAGCAATGATTTAACCATCAGGAAGAGAAAAAGGTGTTTAATATTCGGTGGATCTTAATCTGCTTATTTTTAAGACGCTTATTTTTAAACGGACACTCTATATTATGCGTTTGTTCGTGGTTCTGGTTTACCATAACGATATTTTATATATCGCTACCTACCATATCTGGTGTGCATTTCGCCTATCCGTCATCAGGGGAAGCTCGATTGAGGACGAGCAACCCCGCAGAATTGAGGACGAGCAACCCCGAAGGTGTTTAATTTCTTTATTTTGAACACTTACTGAGTACTTCGTGCTTCTAACTTCGAAGCAATAAAATCTTAAGGACTGAAATTGGAATTTAACGATAAACAAGAACGCAGCGAAAATACTTGACCATATTTAAAAAAAAAATGTAGGGATAACATCAAGACCTTGTCGCATCATTTGCCCTTGTCGTCATAATTAAGCTTCTAAGGAATTTTAATCATGTGGTTAATGCAACTCTCACCATTTATTCCAACAGATCTCAGCGCAGTTTTCAACGTTTGGTGATTTGTTTTACCTTCTGACAACTTTTGTCGCTGAAGAAAAGATTTAATCTTTAAAATAAGTTATGCGTTAATTCAACATAAAAAGAGACATTTCCGTCCAAATAACAATTTGTATCTGAGCTTAGGCAGATTTTATCTCAAGTGTCATTGTCAAAAACTCTGGCCTTAAAAGAATCAATTAGGAGCAATACAATCAATACAATTCATTCGGACGAATTGGGACAAATTGAATGGTGTCTCCATTTTTATTAATGCGATTAAATTTTGCCGTAAAATACCGTAGAATGCCTTCGAAGGAAAAAACTGTGTAGTTCACTGACAGGATATCCTGCACCCTTTACCTATCGGGGTCAAGCTCTTTTTGCGACAGAAATCTTGTGCGATTTGATTTCAAAATTGAAATGTCTTGAGTAGATCTACCCTCAAAAAGGCTGCTGAGCTAGGACATCAATGCGGTCAAATGCGAGGAACTTAAAGATTAACTATTTTGTAATACAATAAATGCAAAAGAATTGGTTAACAATGGTGCTGAGCAAAGATTGACAGACTCTCAATATTGCTTTTATTTATGTATCGTATTCCTGAAAGCCTTAACGAGTTTTCCTTTTATCATCACAAAAGTACCCACATTTTTTGGAGTTCGCTGTAAAGAATTTTTTTTTTTAAGAAGTTCAAAATACCTCTTGTGCTAAGTTTTTACAAGTTTGAAATCAACTTATGACCAGGAGCACTCTGACTTGCTTAAAACTTGCCACCTATGAGTATTAACAGTCACTTATCGCAAGGGCATTGTGGTCATTGGTCCCTAAGCCGACAAAGGACTTAGCCAACATAATAGGATATGTGCTGCATGCAATCACAGTTCTTCTAACAACCGTTCATTAATAAGGCAAGGTAGTGATCTTTAGCATAAGTTTAGATCTTTAGCATAGTTTAAGTAGCATAAGTTACTCTTGTAGTTTATAGGGATGACGATTTCTGCTCCACTTAAAATTTTATATCTAAACAGTTCACCCTAGTCTTAAAATAGTCATTATCCGGTCGCAATAAAAACCACAAGTATTTACGAATTCCTAAGACATCAGTAAGTTCCCAAAGACCGACAACCTCGACGAGCATTGAAATGACTCACATTTGTAGCATGAAAAAAAAACCCAAACATCTCAATCTTGATTAATAAGAATGCATCATCTTCCACATACACAGACATGACCCCAATCCCCCATTCGTAGGCATTTTTGCATTCTTTTTGCCTCGAAGATGTACAAAAACTTAAGCCTCCACACTGTCTGCGCAAAAAAAAAAACAACCAAAGAAACATTCATCAATTTCCACAGTACCTTGACTCGTTACTAGCGCGACCTCAGGGGAAATACTTACGCAATGCATTTTCAATTAATCAGAATCAAGAGGAAGTCCCCCATTACGCTGCACACATACGATTCTGTGGACATGGACATATTTTTTAAAAACGTTTTTTCTTTTCATTCTAAGTGAAAAAAGTAATTTTCCCTATTTGTCTGGTGGGTAATTACAAAGCCACCCACTCAGCCAGTCAGCCCACAAGAAGTCAACAAGCACCTTGCGGCTGGCAACCATATTTGGTATGCAAACAGAATACATTGCAAGACACAAAATATAAGTTATATGACGTTTATGTTCCAAATTCATATCCACCGTTATAAATTTTTAAGAAAAATACTTCAAATGACCTTGTTACTGTTTCGATTATCGAGTGACTTACCTTAAATTGCAATCAAAAGCAAATTTGTATTCCCAACTCAAACGCCAAATGGTATGTTTGTGTTTTTTTTTTAATCCGATTTTTCTACTTAGCCAATTTATTCGCGCGAGTAGAGTATCCTTGGGAGGGGATCTTTTGGGTAAATGTTAAGAGTCAACAAATTTGTATTTCCACTTAGCGAATCTCGTATGTTTTATTGCAAATGTTGAAATTGGCACATTTTTGAAATTATTTTGCAAACGAATGATGACGGACAGCGGAGTATATTAGATACTTGTTGTTATAATCAATAATTTCACTTTTTTGTTTCGTTGCTGTGTGTTGCTTTTCCTTCGCGGCTGGTGCACGCTTTCTTTTTGTATTTATTTTGCTGTGTGTGTGTATATTACTCTCGATATAAATACAATTTTTTTTTATTACTTTCACAACACCGTGCAAAACATGTAATGAAGAAATATCGACTGCAAAATGTAATCACGACGAAATACTGAGTATGGAAAAACCGAAAAGCCACTATAACCAATGAATATCAATCAAGAGTGTCATAAAATGTGTTAAATGCGGAACGCGGCAGTGTATCCGTTATGTGCAATATTTTTTAAATTTTTTCAGCAAATAATCTCACAATTAGTCAATCTTTAGATGGTCAGCAAACCATCGTCTAACTCTCGTCTTGGGAATGGTAGGTCAAAACTTTGTGTTTTCGAAATAAATTAATCGACGATGATTTCAAACGAAAACCAAGAATACTACCACAAGAAAGAGAGCAGCACCTGGCCCCTAAAATTGTGTGACAATGTAGAACGGGGAGAAAAACAAATGAATTTCGGGAGAAACCAGCGTACTCGACGACTTTCGCGACTCAACTAAACTTTGCTCGAGTGGTAGGAGGAAATCGATGGTAAAAAATTATTTCGTCGTTGCCGTAGTGTTGTTTTCGTCTTGTGTTTTTCTGTCATTCCGCTGCTGCAGTGCAGAGAAGAAAACTTGGAAATACCATGGTCAGAGCATGAAAGCTGCTGCTGTTGCTGCTTTGATTGGTATGACCACAGCTTGGAAACTTTCAAGACAAGTCTTTTTTGTCGATTCCTCTTTGTGGCGTTTTTTTTCTCTTCGCCATGAGACACTGAGATAAACCGAAATTTTCTCAAGCTACTGTGTCTCTCTTAAGAAATTAGCAGAACGATTATTTCGTGTCATTTCTTTTGTTGAATGTTTAATCGAATTGATTCGGTGTTGTTTTTTTTTTTTTGTTTTCTTGTTTGTTTTTGTTCGTACAAATTGGGCAATAATGCATCGGACGTAGACTTTTAATTTTCCAACAAAATATGCTAATTAACGTAACGAAGATTTCTTCATCTTTTGTGCGTAGATGAATTTCCGTTAGAGAGGGAAATTTCAAATAAACAAAAGAGTTGAGCAGCGAACTTTTTTTTCTTCGTTCAAACAAAACATCATACCCGGTCGCTAATTAGTTTTTTTTAGTTTTCAATAACTTGCTTAAATGCTTAGCAAATTTTCAAAAATAGTGTGAAGAACTTTCTTCCGAACCGTTGCGCAATTGGTAAATATTTGAACACGCTATGTGAATGATTCTTGGAAAAGGAATTTGCCATCATATCTGATAGCAGAGATAGACAAATACCTGCATGGCTAAAACGATGACAGCACAATAATCGCTGACCACAAAGTCAAAATGGTCCTGAAGGTTATGACATATGAAGCAAATCGTTAAATAATTTCACACAACCGATGATGATTAGCGTGAAACCAGTAAAAAATTAAGTTAAATGCGGCTTTTAGTTTTTTTTTTTCCATATAAATAGATTTTCTATGATGATATAAAAATGAAATGGCAAAAAAGAAGATGTTTGCAAAGTTAAATTACAATTTTCAAGGCCACCACCCGCTGGTTACAATTGCGGGCCGATGTTGTGCCGCGTGTAAATTAGAGTGTATTATGTTGCTGATTAGATCAGGCATGGAACGTTGTTACTTTATCGGTCCAAGGTTCTCAAGGCTAGTATGAAGCTAAAATAAAAAAAAACAACTTGAATTGGCGCAAATCGAACGATTTTTATGGGTTACATAATTAATTGCTTTGCTATAATTTAACTGATGGACAAACCCAGAAATAAATTAGAGTGATGGCTCCATGAATAAATTAGAGCGATGACACAACATTATGACAGTTTGAAGAATCTTGTACTAAACGTTGACAGGAGCTACCATTTAAAGGACGCATATAACTATTTCATAATATTTTTTTAATGGTTTTAAGCAAACTGTAGTTGTCTATAAATTGAAGCATTGGTAAGGTATGTAATTTTGCAAACATGAGTTTAATATCGTAAATTTACAGACTGTGTCAATGACTGTCAGATGTCTGTCTTCAAACCTGCCTACCAATAATAAGCGTAGGTAAAATCTATGTCACCTTTTCGTCCGGTTGTTCATATATTGAAAACAAAATTCAGAGAATAAAATCTTTTGACCACTCGCTCGAATGAGAAACAACAGACGAAAGCAAATTTGAATAAAGCTGTATTCTCCTTTAAACAGTTTTAGCGGAATCAGGATTTTGACGAACTCTTCCCTATTAGTCTTTTAATTCTTTTTGCTCAAGCCGAAATATCTTTCCAAACAATGTCTAAGAAAGAGTCACCAGGTTAGCAGGTTAAAAAAAAACAGCTTGAGATGAACCAGGGCCAACTTTTCAAGAATGTACTCTGTGTGTGTCAATTTCTTCACATACAAGGGGACCTACAATTTTTTGCCGATTTCGAACGCCACTTTGAGAAGTTTTCCAAGACAAATGATACTCTCGGACAGCTTGGCCGACCCTTTGCGGAGGTGGGGACCGTAAAAAAGAACAACTCCTTTTTGTCAGGAGACGATGGCAGGATTCGAACAAAGACTTCCGGCGTTGTAAGCACACCCACTAACCACTACGCTACGGCACCCCCCATTAACCCAAAGCAGGTTAATGTTTGTTAAATAAACGTTTAATCGATGTTAAGTACGAATAAGTCCCCAATGCCAAAGAGTTTCTTAGATCAGAAAAAAAATATAAAAATTCCCGATCCTTTGGCTTATGATAAAGTTGACGTGTAAGACAGTACTGAAGAGTCATTAGATAACTTACTTACAAAAGGCGGCACTACAGTTCGGGGCATTAACCAAAAAGCTTCGGAAGTGTCATTTGTTTCTTGCTAGCTGACTCCAATTTTGTATGCAAAGTTGGCTGTGTCACTTACGTGCGCCTCCTGAGTCTTAGTTCTTCTGGTCTAAGCTACCCCTGCAGTATGAGCTCGAAAGTTTTTTGTGCCAGGGCGTATCGGTGTCTGTTCGCTCTAGTTGACCCAGCCATTGCATTCCGATTTTTCTGGTTCGGTTGATTGATCTGATTAGGTGTCTCTCCTTGGTGACAGCATATATATGGTTTTTCCCTCGTTGGCTACTAAGCCCGTACTCGCCGCTTCACAGTACTGTGCCAATACTCACGAAGGCTTTGCTAACATCACGCTGTGTTCTTTGGATTACGTTAATATCGTCTGGTGTTGGCATGAGGGCCTGCACAACTCTTTCAAGAATGATATTAAAAAAGTCACATGACAGCACACCGCCTTGTCTAAATCCTTTTTTGACACGAGTTAGACTGCGATTCCAAAACAAGACATTGCGCTATACACAGTGCATACACGGCCTTAAATTCGATGATCAGGCGGTTGATGTCGACTTGGAATTACTGGGATTTCTCAGATATCTTCCGCAGTTTGAATAGTCGATTGATAGTGGACTTTCCTGGCCTAAAGCACACTAAAATAGACCTATCAAGCTGTTGACAAAGCATTCAACAGAACAGCAGAAAAGGTCGTGTATACGCTATGTTAAGGAGACTGCGATGAATTAAAAAAATAAAAATAAATAGAGTGCCGCAACAGCTCGAGGTGAACCAGGGCCAATTTCTCAACAATGTATGCTGTGTGTGTCATAATTTATTCACATACAAAGGGACCTACAATTTTTTGCCGAATCCGAATGGCACTGTGAGAATTTTTTCCAGACAAATGATACTCTCGGAGGGTTTGTCAGACCCTCGCGGAGGTGGGAGCCGTGAAAAAGAACAAGTCTTTTTTTCAAGTGGCAGAGGCAGGATTCGAACCCAGACCTCCGGCGTCAGAGGCACACACACTAACCACTGCACCACGGCACCCACACGATGAATTTAGAAGTTTTTTTTTTCTTGGGAATAGTTGGCTCCTCCTTCTCTCCTTTGTTTGGCATACACGCATGAGAGGCTAAGTGCTGGTGAAATTAGACTCGATGCTAATCTTCGTGAGGCGTTTATTCACTTAGTTAGCCCATTCATGACCTTTTTCATAAGTCTGTGTCCAAATTATCGTTATTTTGGATGTTACTTCTTGTCAACCACCCTTAGTCTATAGGTATACATAAGATAGCCCTGTTTTTCACCTCTATTCAAATAGACTCATCCCATCACGTTTTTGGATGCCGGATGATATTTTGTTTGCAGTCGTTTCTGCTTATTGCTTGGGTTACGCAATTGTCTGTTAAGGGACCTAACATTCCATGTTCAGGTCCGAAAGCTCGCTCTGCTTGTTTCGGTTGCATGGTGCATCATCAGCAAATCCGCTTTATTCCAAAGCTTTACGTTGCTTCGTTAATGACCGAAGACATCTTGATGTGGCCGTGAGGTGCCATGCCGTAGTGGCTAGTATGTATGCTTACTAAGCCAGCGGACTGAGTTCGAATCCTCCCATCGTCACCTGAAAATCGTTTGTTTTCACAGTCTCCACCTTCACGAGGGTCTAAGAAGCCCTCCGATAATATCATTTGTCTTAAAAAACTTCTCGAAGTGCCTTTCGGATTTGGCATAAAATTCTAGGCCCCCTTGTATATGAAGAAATTTACACACACAGCATTAATTGTTAAGAAGTTGGCCCTGGTTCACCTCGAGCTGTTGCACCACTCTATTTATTTTTTTTAGCCTTTGTGTGACTGGAAAGTAACCCCGACGAAACGTCCCTCAATTTGGAGGACAAGATCAATTTTATCACGTTACTTTAATGCTTCTAATCGGGGGAAAGCTCCGAAAGGGCCCTTAAAGGTGTTCATTGAATTTTCTATCTGACTGAACGATACCATTGATTCCATCGGGGGAAATCCTTTAACGGGATTGGGAACCAATACTTCATTCAGTTGAGGAACCCATTAGGGAACAAGTATTTGAGAAACAAGTAAAAGCAACAAACAAAACAGTGTGTTTCGACACGGTTTGTTGCTTTTAGTTGTTTTCCACATACTTTTCCAAATACTTTTCCAAATACTTAAGTTCTCTTATGGAAAACCGTAGTAAAAAAAGACCGTCAAGTATGAAGATATACGCGGAGCGTTCCGTCGTCTTTTGTTGCTAATTTGACACAAACCTTCATTGAGCAGTTTGTGTAAAATTCTATTTGTTTATTATTATTTCTGGGAATATTTTACATTCTTACTTTTAGTAGTTTACTTTTCGTAATTGAGCCTACTGTTCTTATATTGGGTGGTTTTTTAGTTTTGTCATTTAAAAAAGGCACAAAACTTTTCCTTTATTTTTTTTTTTAATATTTTTTTTCTTAAATTTACTGTTATAAGCTTATTGTTTTATTTTTTTCAAAGCTCTTGTGTTGGTTAACGTTCATGTGGTTTTGCCTGTGTTAAATTTGGTTGATGTAAAATAAGTGGACCAGAAGTTACGATACGTCTGTCAAGTAAAGTGTTTTCAAGCACATTTAGAAAACCATAAACTATTTCGAAGATTCTTCAGTTTTTTTTTAATTTTTTGCCTCATATTGTTTCGAAAATAGAGAGAAAGACATAGATTATCTTGGCCAACCTTGACCAACCTCGCGGTAATTGAAAAACAATTTTTTTTTTTAAATTTTACAATCAGCTGCGTTCCATTGGGCATTTTTCTTAAATTCTGCGGGCATGGATTCCTGAGAAAACTGTAAGACATATTGATTTCTATTTCGGTTGCTTAAATAGACACAAAAAACTTAAAAGTGGAAACGGCAACATTCAAACTTTTTAAATGCAGCAAACTTGCGTTGTAAGCTCTTTATACTTCAGCCAAATTTAAATTAGATCGTCATTACTGTTAACAGACTAGCAACTTTTAAAAAATCGTTTGCAAAAATGTTTAAACGTTTTTGAGTCAAATCTTCATAGTTTTTGAATATTCGAAGTTTGGTTTAGCTTAAAAACTCAGGAGATGGACTATGGCCGTTATTGTTTTCGAAGTTATACTGTATACCATTTAGGAGCTAGAGGGGGAGGCATACCTTCTTTTGACCTTTTTTCATAATTTTTTAAATTTTAAATCCATGCAGCAGCTATTTTAAAAATTTTTCAGTTTACGTTAGACTTTTTTCCAAAAGCGAAACTACCTCTGCTAGCATTGGATGCTTTTTATAAATTCTATGACCAATTCTTTTCTGCGAAAACGCTGAAACAAGCTCCTTTTTTATTTCGTTTTTTAAAAAGGCTTCGAAAAAACTTAGGTTAAAAACGGCAATTTGAAAACTTTTTAACGCAGATTGCTTTCTTTTTGTACGCTATGTACTTGAACTAAATCTGAACAAGATTGCTTTTATCGTTGAGAAGACTAAAAAAGTACTACAAGATTTTAAAAAACAGTTTTTGAAAAAGCTTTTCTGTTTTTTAGTTAAATTTCAAAAGTTTTTGAAACCTTAACGTTCGCTATAATTTTCCTTAAAATTTTGGGAAATTTTTTCATACCTGTGATTTGTTTTATATGATTTGGTCCAAGCAAGACCGGAGATAAGGTGGGGGACATACGTTTCTTGTGAATTTTTTGCGATTTTTTTCGAAAGAGCGTAAAAACGGCGGTACTAAAACTTTTTCTGAAAAGTATGACTTAAGCATATGGTTAACTTTATGTTGTTTTATGCGTGTGTTCAATATAATCTTTGTGCACTAAGCGGTTAAAAAGTTATGGCTTCAAACACTTTGAAAAACGTCACTCATTTTCAACTCTTTATTTCTCAAAAACTTTTCAATATTTTCAAAAAATTTAATTTTTGCAATTAAGATAAGAAAATTCTTAAATTCTTAAATTTCGCTGCTCTAGTTCTTGCCTGCTTAACTTTTAAATAAAGAATTGAAAAACATTGAATCCATTTTCCCACGAAATTTCAAACTGTAATTAAACCGTTATTTCTGCCAAAAAATTGCCCTTGAGCTGAAAAAGCCATTGAGCTGATGGCTTTTGCCAGCAAATAAATGCATTGAGTAAAATTTTCAATTTTTTTTTTAAATTGATTTTATTTTCCCTCCTTCCATCTTCCACGATCTTGGGTGTGCTGCTACTTATTGTCCAGAACAAGCATCCGCGATAACTTGTTCCTTAAAACTGAGTTTTGCTTTTCCTGGTCGTCTTGAACCTGTGAGTTTGGATTTGAAGAAACTCTTGGCTCGAGCGTTTTTTCCCATTCACTCGATGTGACCAAGCTAATGTAGTCTTCGTGTTTTAGCTTTTTGAACTCAATCCTCATCACCGATCAGTAAGAGCTCGCGGTTATATCTTCTCCTCCATTCGCTCTCCTCGCATACAGCACCATAAACCACTATTGTTCTCTCTGCATACTTAATGCACAAGAAAGAAGCACGTTAAAAAAACTATTTTTCGGGCACTTGGTGTCATTGCAGGAATAAAAATGTTGAGGAGAATGGGAACCTGAAGTTTTTTGCCAGCAAATAAATTAATTAATATAATTTTAAATTTTTTTTTTTATTTTATTTTATTTGATTTCATTTATTTTTATTTAAGAATAAAATTTTGATATGTTGATAAGCCCCAACGAATTTCACAAAACTGTACGTAGTACAAGTCATCCAGTAAATAGCAGCTGTCAGCTCGAATGCAAATAACTTAATGCTTTAAGATTTTTTTTAACAAACAGTAATATTTTTACATAAATGCATTCAAATTGAATTTGAAGTACAATACACTTCTCATGATTGACAATGTCCATGTGTATAATTCTACAGATAATTCTCAAGGACTTCCTTGATCCAGAAACTGCTTTAATAATAACACGAGAGCTTTTCAAAGTTCTTCGACTTGGTGCGATACTGTCTTACAAATCGACAAAGTCAGAGTATATTTCGAATCGAGAATACATTTTTAATATCTCATTAGCATGACAGCATTCTAGTCATGGTAGCAACAACTGTTTTATTTTTTATTATTTTTTAATTTTATGCATTTTTCTTGTCTTGATCTTGTACAAGTTATACAACAGTTGGCATAATAATAGAACCGCTTATTTTTGGGCATTACGAGTATTTTTTAGCCTTATGACTAACTTCCAGATTTTGTTGTACTCTAAGAAAGAAGATAAACACACATTGTTGCATGATGTTTGACACGTTCCACACCGATTATATATTTCATCGCTGTACAAATTAGTGCGCGATTTATAATTGTATTGCATTATAATAAATCACGTGTTGAAAACATTTAATACTATCTGCAATGACAATGATGTTATGGGAATCCATTGGCACAATACTGATTATCATTTGCGTTGCAGTCAAAGAAAAATCTGCATTTGACGGAAATGCATTTGTCAAGTCATTTGATTGCAGAAACAGAATGTCTATGACGACATTTACATTGTATTAAACTGATCTCATTTTGATATTAATTTATTCAATTTATTTCATCAGGATGGTTAGCATGTGACGTTATGAGCTCAGACATGTGGTTGAGTATGTTGCGGCAATAAACATTGACATGTCATCGGTTAAGTACAATAATTTATTATGAGTCGCCGATGTGTTAAAGTTTGTAATGTGTAATCAAATACTGTAAGTTGTGTATACAGATTAGGACCTGGATGTGGGTAGCTGTCACAAGATGGTTGCGTAACGTCCGTAATTGATATCAGTAATAAGCACAATTAAATGGCGTCTACAATAAATGATTCTGATTTGAGAAAAAAATTACCGATTGACTTAAGCTGGTTATGAATTTTTTTTATAGCACAGATCACAATCCATCTTAATAGTAACAAATTCCTAGTAAACTTAATTACTATGGAGTTGAAAGCTTCTCTTCTTTCGTGAATTTTCTTAACGCTTACTCTTACCACCAATTGTTAAAAAATAATAAAACCATAATACAACTCACATTGTGGGATAGGATGGGGTAGACAACTAACGTTAACGCCTACACTGTAGCACTACTTCTGGTTTTTTCATTGCAAAGGAGTGGTAGGATCTAGCGAAAAAAATGTTGGTTGTAAAAAATTGTTATAAAAAATACGAGACTCCTTATTAAGGATCTAAAAAAAATAGTAAATTAGCTTACACTATCATTAATGAATCATTTCGCTTCCAGAATTTTCAAGTTCATGTGTCTTCCACTGATGATAATATAAAGTAAAAACAATCACTTAAAAATATAGGATAAAGCATAGAATGAAGCAAGACATAGATGTCAGGATTTTGTGATAAGATTTTTCTGATTAGCTTACTTACTTACTTACTTAAGGTGGCGCTACAGTCCGGGGTGGACCTGGGCCTCAGCCAACAAGCTTCGCCAGCCAGCTCTGTCTCTAGCTAGCCGTCTCCAGTTTCGCACGCGAAGTTGGCTGAGGTCCCCTTCCACTTGCGTGCGCCACCTGAGTCTCGGTGCTCCTCTACCGCGTCGCCCCTGTGGTGTGGATTCAAAGATTTTCCGGGCCGGGGCGTTGGTGTCCATCCGCTCTAGATGACCCAGCCATCGTAGACGTTGTGTTTTGACTCTTTTGGCTAGGTCGGTATCGCTGTACAGCCCGTACAGTTCGATGTTATAACTCCTCCTCCACTCTCCGTCTATGCAGACGGGACCGTAAATCGTCCGAAGAATTTTCCTCTCGAAGCAGCCTAAAGTGTTTTCATCCGCCTTTGACAGGGTCCATGCTTCTGCACCGTAAAGCACGACTGGAATGATGAGGGTCTTATACATGGACACTTTAGTTGCTCGAGAGAGGGCTTTGCTACTCAATTGCCTCCTTAGCCCAAAGAAACAGCGATTGGCAAGAGTTATCCTTCGTTTGATTTCAGCGCTGGTGTCATTGTCTGAATTGATAGCGGAACCCAGGTAGACAAAGTCCCTAACTACCTCAAAGTTATAGCTGTCGATGGTGATGTTTTGTCCAAGACGTCGGTGTTGGTTGCCTTTTCTTGATGACAGCATATACTTGGTCTTGCGCTCGTTGACTGCTAAACCCATATTCGCCGCTTCCGTCCCAATACTCACGAAGGCTTCACTGACATCACGCTTTGTTCTACCGATTATGTCAATTTCGTCTGCGTATGCAAGTAGTTGAACGAACTTTTGAAAGATTGTACCTCTGGTGTTGGCGCGAGAGTTCTGCACAATTCTCTCAAGTATAATGTTAAAGAAGTCGCATGACAGGGCGTCGCCTTGTCTAAATCCTTTTTTGACATCAAAGGGGTCGGTGAGGTCTTTGCCGACCTTGACGGAGCAGCGTGAGTTTTCCACCGTCATCCTGCACAGACTGACGAGTTTGGCAGGGATGCCAAAACTAGACATTGCGCTATATAGCTCGTCTCTATAGATGCTGTCATACGCGGCCTTGAAATCGATGAAGAGGTGGTGTGTATCGATTTGGAATTCCTGGGTTTTCTCCAAGATCTGCCGCAGTGTGAACATTTGATCGATGGTGGACTTTCCTGGCCTAAAGCCACACTGATATGTGCCTATCAGATTGTTGACAAACGGCTTCAGGCGTTCACACAGTACAGCAGAAAAGATCTTGTATGCGATGTTAAGAAGACTTATGCCTCTGTAGTTGGCACAACTCAGAGGGTCTCCTTTCTTTAGGATCGGGCAAACAATGCTGAGGTTCCATTCGTCGGGCAAGCTTTCT
This sequence comes from Neoascia interrupta, assembly GCA_947623515.1. Taxonomy (NCBI): domain Eukaryota; kingdom Metazoa; phylum Arthropoda; class Insecta; order Diptera; family Syrphidae; genus Neoascia; species Neoascia interrupta. The sequence continues at coordinate 26,416,966 of OX392462.1, forward strand.
TCCGACCACATCTTGCAGATGAACTGGTGCATGCTCCTGACCAGCTCCTCGCCAGCGGATTTAAAAAGTTCGGCAGCTAGGACGTCTGCTCCGGCTGCTTTGTTGCACTTGAGCTTAGACATAGCTACTTTCACTTCCTCCAGGTCGGGTGGGCGGTATCGTTCGTATGCTTCGTCGGTAACGTCTTCGCCCGGGTTGAATGGTTCGTTCTGCCTAACAGCGGTATTTGGTTCGTCCTCGCCGTTATACAGTCTGCAGAAGTGGTCTTTCCAAATCGATCGTCCTTACAGGCTTCAGTTCGAAGTTTATACCCTTGGCAGGACCTTTTGATCCTTTGGTAAAACTTTCTAACCTCATTCCTGTTGTAACATCTCTCTATCTCTTCAACCGCGCGCTTCTCGTGCTCTCTCTTTTTTCTTCCTTCGGAGAAGCCGGTGCTCCTCTCTCCTCCTCTGCTCGTAGAGCTCGCGAGCAGCTCTAGTCCTTCTGTGCAGCGCCGCTTTGTATGCTTCCTGTTTAGCTGCATGTGCTTGCCGGCATTCACGTCAAACTTCCTCACAGTATTTCCATTACTTGGCGCTGGTCGGGATATCCGCAGCCGTACCTTGGCTACAACAAGGTAGTGATCCGAGTCAATGTTGGCCCCTCGGAGAGTTCGGACATTCATGATACTGGAGGAGTGCCTTGCGTCGATCGCAATATGGTCAATCTGGTTGACGGTTGATTGATCGGGAGATCTCCATGTCCCTTTGTGGATATTGAGATGCGGGAACTGTGTACTAGCTACCACAACGCGTCGCCCCGCAGCAAAGTCGATCAGCCTGAATCCGTTATCGGAGGTCGTGTCGTGCAGGCTATGCTTTCCGACAGTACGACCAAAGATGCCCTCCCTTCCTAGCTTGGCATTAAAATCGCCTAGGACAATCTTAATGTCGTAGCTAGGGCACTGCTCATAAGTTTTGTCCAGGAGCTCGTAGAACATATCTTTGGTCTCGTCATCTTTCTCCTCTGTGGGGGCATGTGCGCATATCAGGCTAATGTTGGCGAATTTAGCCTTGATGCGGATCGTCGCGAGGCGCTCGGTTACAGGGTTGAAGCTCAAGACTTTTTGCCTAAGTCTGCCTCCAACAGCGAAACCACATCCAAATAGGCGCTGTCTTTGATGCCGACAGCAGTCGCCGTAGTAGATGTCGCAGTTTTTCATCCTTCTTTTGCCCGGCCCGTCCCACTGCATTTCTTGGATGGCTGGGAGCCATCGTAGTAGCCCATATAAGGTGTTCACTAAGTAGTTCGGCCTGACTGGAACTATGGACGCCACCGTTGATTCCATCTGGGGAATTCTTCCGCTGCCGTCCGGATGCAAGGAGAAGTGCCTTAGTGGGAACACTCCTCCCTCCCTCTCTCGTCTGCTACCCCCAACAACTTTCCAAAGGGGTTGGAACCCAATCTCCAGTTGAGGTACTAGGCACCCGGTGTTCACCACGGGGAGGTGAGAGTAGGAGTTGATAGACAGAGGTGGGTTTAGAAAACCTGTGGATGCTTGTATCCTCTTGAGTGCACATGTCTATCCTTTGACCACCTTTTCTGATTAGCTGCAGTTTTTTAAAGTTTCGTTATGTATAATAACAATGTTTTATCACCCTGCTTATATTAATTTAAATGCATGTTTGTAATATAGTGAAATAATGACCGTAGACATATACCCCTAAGACCATTCAAGTGATACAATTAAGACAGGTGAATTGATTAAGTCATGTTTGCCCGTCTGTCCTATTGTATGTGTTAAGCTTCTAGTTACATACTTACTAATGCAGCTCCTGACCCATGGACGGTCTCTTCCTGGCTCACAGAACCCTTAATTTTCCGCGATCCTAGGTACGCTAATTATAATTAAGACAGGTGGATACCAGGGCGGTTAGTACTTTTCCAGTGCTTAAGACGTCTACCGAATTGCAGCGGTTTCCTAATTTTATTCTCTAACGAATCTAGAGTAAGGTTACGTCCGCCATCTAAGTTTTTTTTTGTTCAACTAGTGCTTATTTCGTGAATGGTAACACTTAGCTAATGTCTGATTTGACATATAATTAGTTTTATCCTTCCGCTGAATGAATATGGTTGTGTATATGCTTAAACAACGCTGGGAAATTGAACAACGCTGGGCCTGCGATCGACTAAAATAAGATGCCGATTTTGCCAAAAAAAATCATCTTTTCAGATGAAGCTCTTTTTGATCTTGGCGGGTATGTAAACAAACAAAATTTTCGCATTTGGGGCACAAGAAACCCGCACGCAAACATTGAAAAGCCGATACACGCAAAACGAGTCACTGTTTGGTGCGGATTTTGGTCCTGAGGCATAATTGGGCCATGTTTCTTGGAAAATGAGTTATCGGTCCATGCTGAACGAATTTTTGTTCACAAAAATTGAAGAGGAGGATATTGGCAACATTTGGTTTTTAACAGGACGGTGCTACGTGCCACACAGCCGAAGCTATACTCGATGATTTGCGCCCTGTTTTTGAAGATCTTATTATCAGCCGCAGAGCTGATGTTGTTTGACCACCTCGGAGCTGCGATTTGACACCGTTGGACTATTATTTGTGGGATGCCGTAAAAGATAAGTGTTATGCCGATAAGCCAGAGACAATTGACGCTTTAAAGGACAATATTCGTAAAGCCATTGGTGAAATACAGCTGCACACAATCGATAATGTGCTTAAAAATTGGACTGATCGTGTTGGCTACTGCATGGCCAGCCGAAGCAGCCATTTGAGTAGAAATTATTTTTCCTTATTAACCGGAAGGATTGTACTTTCAAATAAAAAAAGAAATTTAAGAAAATATTCAGTAGTTTTTTATAGCATTTTCAAAAAAAAAAAAGTTAACTGGCGGACCCTTTATTGTTTGTGGAGATGGTATTAACGCGAAGGTAGATGAACTCCTGAACTACCTCAAAGTTGCTGCTACCAACAGTGAAGTTTTGTCCTAAGTGGCGGATGGATGCTTTGTTGATAAATGTGCCGCAGAACCCGTTTAGACGCTCTTATCTTACGGTACGTTGGGTAGGATCTTACATGAGACATTTCACAGGTATATGCCGTGATAGTTCTTGCAAGACATACGCGCTCTGAGGATATATTAATAATATTTAGGTAAAATATTTTTTAGATAAAATGTATTTTCAGAACATGGCATTTTAAAGCCGATGTATAGTGACGGATCGAATACGAAGCAAAGCTTCCTTTAAGCAGCTGTCGAAAATGCTGCTTAAATACTTCAACATTTACCTGAGGTTCCGGTTCCAAAGCCAGCATCCAGTTGCTTCGCCGTTCTTTAAAACTTTCCCAGTCTTGATTCGATCGCTAGGCTTTTCGATTTCGTCGATTAATGTCGTACCGTAACTTTTTCTCCTCTTTTCTTTTGGCTCGATACACCTCGAACGCTGCTCTTGTTTTTTTGCGTGTACGCAATCCTTATGCGAACCTAAAGTTGACTCAAACCCGCTTTAAATAGTCTCGCGGTGTTGACTTCACTGGTTGTTGACGTCTGGAGAGACTGAATGCAATGCGGAGAGTCCCTCACACAGGCGTTGCCCGTAGACTTCGTTTACTCCAGTGTGCTGAGACCTAAGGCATCCAACATTGGACTTATTTTTTTGAGGGCTCGTAGCTTCTTCTCGTTGGAAAGACGAGTTCTGAATCTAAACACGATACGAAATTGGTCAGAGTCGACGTTTGCCCTTCGGAAACTGTGCACACTTAAGATGTTAGATAAGTGCCTAGGGACGATGACCACTGGGTCTACTTGGCTGGCGTTTCTTTGCGGTACCTTTTTGATTCTGAACCCCGGAAACCTAGTGCTGCTTAAGACAATGTTACGAGCTGTATCTTGTTGTTTCGTGGAGGCTGTGCTTACCAACCAATCCATCGCAGATGTTCTCGTTTCCGAAGTTCGTATCGAATATAGCTTTGACTTCATACTCCAGACAGGCTCCGTAGGCTCTGTCCAAGAGGTCATATAATTCCTCTGGAAGACCCTGGCACTTCAGCGTCTTTGGTAGCGGCGTGTGCTCACAATAGGCTTATGTTTTGGAAAGTGCCTTTTATTTGGATCGCAGCAGGGAGATCACTAACGGGCTGATCAGCTTTAGGCTTTTAAAATTAAAGTAGAAAGCTAAGACTTGACACGCAGTTTACTTCATATTTTGCAAAAACAAAGCGTCAATATTGCTTAAAATCTGCCAGCACCTACCTTACAATTTGAGGCTATCAATTGTAACCTGTGTTACCCAGCTCCTCTTCGGTCTCAAACCTTGCTCTCTTCACGATTCAAGTCAACTCCCCTTCAAGATATTTAGTTAATGGTCAATATGTACAGTTGACTTTTTATGCAAAGAGTTTCGGATGATAGGTTCGTTTTTTTAATTCCTTCTCACTGGAAAGGTAAGCTTATAACACTGAAAAAGTGCCCCAAGATGTTGGAAGACATTTATTTATTTTTGTAGTCTGTGCAACGCAAATGTGTTAGCAAATATATTCTTGGCTGGTAAATTCTAAAGTTTGCTCATTCTAGAAGCAAAGAATTTTGAAAGAAAATTTAGTCCAAGGTTTTTTGAAGTGAGCATGGAACGCAACAGCGCTTATTTCTTCCCTTCTTGATAGTGGAAAGGAATAGTTATTAGGAATGAAATATCTTAATTCTTCTGAGCATTGGCCATCACAGGTATAATATTTATAGTAAAGATACAAATAAGCACAACTTTCGACCTAAAAAGAATCAAATAAATCGTCCAAAATCAGCAAGAAAAATAAAAAGGTACAAAACAAATCAAACGAAAGAGTTGAGGTACGAACTTTTTTTCATAACTAGTTTTTATAAAATTAATTTCAAGGCAATCATCTATGGAAATGGTTTAAACTACCTAAAACACGACCAAAATTGAATGAAATATTTACGTATCTTGCTTTAATGTCGCCTGAATGGCTGCGTATCTTCGATCAATTACCTCACTCTCAACTAAACCCTATTCCACACACTTATTCAAATTTTCTAATTGCTTAGCATTCATGTCATCGCCTCACTCTGTATCTATGGCCAAAAAAGTAAAACAAATATTCAGATCACAAAATGTTGTTGGAATTTCACAAAACTACACGAAAAAAAAAATGAAGACAAGAAGGATTGATTCAAATCAATCATTTGGCAGAGATGCTTCACATTCCAAAGAAAATCAAAAAAAAATATTCGCTGCACGCCATCTTATCTGCAGAGTTTCATCGCAACACCACACCAAAAAGCGAGAAAGTGCAAAGTAATATTCAATTAGTCCTAACTGTTTTCTTTGATTGAACTTCACACATGGCACAGTGGCAATGTGTATATTTTCGTTACTCATTAAGACCACCTCGCGAATTACAAATAATCACAACAAAACCGAATCCGCACCCACACACCTATATGCACACCATGCGGTGTATAGATCAGCGAATGATCTTTCATTATGCAATTGATAAATAATAAAAAAAACTTAACTCTACACAGGCGAGGCTTAGATGGTTTTCGTTTTTCTTGGATTTTTTATGAAGATGATGTTGAAGATGACCTTTGGTGAATGTGTATCCGTACCCAAGTTTGAATGTTAAGCACTCTTGCGGTATGTTAATTAGAAGAAGAAACCTCAAACACGCCGATCGTACCACTTGAATACGTCTAGTTTCATCTCTAGCATTGCACAAGATGGCGTGCAGGTTTGGCAGTTTGACAACCAAGGTATCAACAACCGCTTCAAGGCGAAAGCGTGCTGTGTCCGCTTCTGGACTTGGCTTGCATTCAAAGTCAATTTGTATTTAAAACCAAAAACTGAATCTAGTTTCGAGGCGAGTGACTTATGCTGAGTCCGATTGAAGAACGGTTAATTGATCTGATTTTGAAGTGTGATCGCACGCACGCTTGAGTCTTTGTGGTGATCTTGGTCACCATAATCATGTCACAGGCTTCGTGGTAGAAATAGTGATTCGTGTAAGATTGTCACATGTGTCCGACTTGACAGAAGGTATAGAAAGAGTTCAATGGGAGCGAAGGTTGACGATCTTTGTTCGTCCCGCCTGTGGCGAAGCGTGGATTTGACCACCATACGATCAATTAATTTTTGAGTAGATTATACGTAACCAAAGTAACGAAGAGTGGTGTGCTGTATGATGATACCGGAATGTTAGGTGCTCGTTAATGATTGAGCATTGTTTGTCATTCATTTGAGCATAGTGAACTCTATCAAGAAACTGTACGGAACTATGACATATCAATGCTTATTATTATTACCATATTAATTATATAAATTTATCAATTACGGATGGTGAAATAAATCTGCATGCAAGGCGTGACCTCGCGTCTCATAGTCTGACGCGTTAGAGATCCACTTTAGTTTGGGATAACATCATACTCTGCTGTTGATGTGAAGATGTTTTCACTTTCGCTTTAGCGCTCAACTGCTGCTTTAAGGTCATAAGAGGAGTTCTTTATTGCTTTTCTTTCCTCAAGGCCAACAATGGCGCTTAAACTAATCACTTCTAATTATATTGTTAAACTGACATTTAAATATCATCACAGATATTTTGCTAAAACATTTAAATTAACAACAAAAATTTGCATTGGCATTTGAAATAAACAAAACATGTATTTTTAGGGTTTCATAAAATTTAGTTGCAATTATTATGAACGAGTTCTTTTAGCTAATTAATAATAGCCAAGGCGAAAGCAACTATTTAAAGCTGTTTGGCAAAGTTCCAAAACAAAACAAATAATCATATACACACACACACTCAAAAATCATTGTCTCGAATAAATCAGTTTAAACGAAAATGTTGAATGCATATGTGTTAAATTTAATGCTCCGCAATAAATCACGAAACCAGAAATCCGAATTTTGTTTTTCTTGATTTTTCTGATAACGCTTTGAATGAATTCGCTTCTTGGACGCATTCGGATGGATAAGCTCTTTTTGTAAACACGGAAGCAGAAATAATTGAGTGAACAAATAGTTTATTTAGGAAGGTGGAAAAAAAGGTTTTGATATATGTCAAATTGGGTGAGTGGGTGGTAGCTGCCCGATTGAAATATTTCCGGGCGCCACTTCAGGAAAAAAAGTAATGCACGTGCAGGCGAACAATGGAGTGTTGAAGCTTTTGGAGAGACAAATTCATAGAAAATTTCACATGTCTGTAAAACAGCGCAATCGAAACAGCGAAAAAAATTCCTACTCACATTTTATATGTTGAGAAAAACTGTAACTCTTTTCATAAATAACCTCTGCAAAAAATGTTTGTGGAGTGAAGCGGCTCGGTGTAGCAGCTCGTAGTGAGAAAAGATGTATGTAGCTTAAAACACCTGGAGTTCAAGAAACAATCAGAGAGAAAAATAGAGATTGTGTAGAATCAATGTAGGAACTCAACTGCCCGATCCCGCTACGCCGAGCCGCAAAGAAATTTTAATCAGGCAGTCAGAACATCCTACCGTCGTCATCTGAAAAAAAGACTTGTTCTGTTTCACAGTCCCCACCTCCACGAGGGTCTGAAAAGCCCTCCGAGAGTCTTGAAAAACTTCTCAAAATGCCGTTCGAATTCGGCAATAAATTGAAGGTCCCCTTGTATGTGAAGAAATTAGCACACACAGCATACATTGTTGAGAAGTTGACCCTGGTTCACCTCGAGCTGTTGCGCCACTTTATTTATTTATTTAGTCAGAACAGCCAAGTATTAGGAATGGGAAAGGTTTCGCGAGATGCTAGAGCACGATAACAGATCCTTGTTTGGAGATCATGATTTGGGCAGACTATTTGCCGTCTCAAAGGAATCAAGCTAAATAGGGTTTGAATCAAAGGACGGTACACTTTCTTCAAATAAGAACGATGGACGTTCTTATTTGTTCTTATTTGTTAAATGTCTTAAACAGTCTGTCTTAACAGATGGACGAGTACTTTTCGGAGTTGCTCAACTCCCAGCAGGGCATTGGGATGGAAACTCCACTGCTAACGAGATTAAGGCGGAGAAAAGTCCTACGGTAGATGAAATTACTGTCGCGATTAAATTTCTAAAAGTTTGTAAGTCTGCTGAAGTTGATGAATTCCGGCCAGAAATACTCAAGACGATGGGTGAAAAAGGTGTTAAATGGCTAGCACATGCTATGAGGGTAGCCTGGGATAACCTATAGTAGCCAGGAATTTCCAGGTAGCCAGGAAATCACCTACAGCAATTGGCAAGTTGGAGTTTTAGTGCCCGTTTTTTTTAAAAAAAAAAAAAGGCCAAGAGAGATTGCTCTTCAAAGAAGTGTTCGAATATATGTTGGTTAGCACGTTATAGAGCTGTAATCGGGCCTTTATTACGGGAAGAATATTGCGGCTTTCGGCCTGGCCGGGGCTCAACCGACTAGCTTTTTACTCTTAAGGTTATTCTTCAGAATGCCTGGGGAATATGCCAAACTAGTCTAAGCGTGTTTTGAAGGTTTGGAAAAGGCCGGGTTCCTCGGGATAAGGTAGGTAGGTAGGTTGGTAGAATGTAATAAGCATTAAATACATTAAGGCCAAAAAGTAAGCCCATTGTACCGCCACGTGGGTATATGACCAAATAAGTAGGTTGGCGTGAATTCTATGACAGCCAGCCAGTCTTTTCAATGAATTTTAGTAGCTTTTTGACCAGTGTTTCACTAAGATCGCTTACGCAGTCGTAGAAGTAGGAGCCTAGTATGGATTTCCTGTACGACGCGAGTGCCGGGCAGCAACAGAGAAAGTGTTGTACGGTTTCTTCCTCTTCCTCATAGAAGGCAGCTTCTACAGAAGTCGTTTCAGAATAGACCTAGTCTTTTTGCGTGAAGACCAAATAGGCAATGACCGGTGGTAATTCCCACTGCAGTGTTAATTTTGGATCTCTTTAAGGAGATCAAGCTATCTGATCTTTTGGATCGAGGCGAGGCCAGATTTGCTTGGAGGTTAAACAAGTGGTGCCTGTCATGCATCTTGCGTTAGTTTCTTGTATGCTGTGATTTTTGAGCTGTAATTTGAAGGCAGCTAGGGGAGTGCCTTTATTACAGGATATTTCATCTTCCGTCTAGTGGCGCTCTTAGCAAATTTATCAGCCTCACAGTTTCCCATGCTGTCTCTATGACCTGGCACCCAGCACAGGCGGATGTGAAACTGTTCGGACATCTCATCAAGAGATGTGCGCCAGTTAATAACTAATTTAGAGTTTATAGAGATTGATGTCGCGGGCGGATATCACGTTCCACTTAAGCCAGGACAGGGCTTTACTAATTGCCATTATTTCTGCTTGAAAGACGCTACATTGGTTGGGTAGGCGAAGGGATCTATTTAAGTTAAGGCACTCAGAGAATACACCACTTCCTACGCCGTCTTCCGTCTTGGATCCGTCTATGGTGTTACCAAAGAGATATTACCGCCATACCACAGGTCTCTGTTCGGAATCCGGGTTTCGAGGTTTTTCTCTGGGAAGTATGAAGGTGAAGTATAATCCAGGTTCGTGGACGCGAGGTGCTGTCCGTTTAGAATATTGGCATGTCCGTAAAAGTAATCAAGCCATTGGGAGCATGCTTTAAGTTGAATTGCGCAATTGGTAGCTGTTTGCTTACCAAAGATGTCTAAGGGGGTAAGGTGCAATAGGAGTTCGAGCGCATCTGTATAGGAGTGGTTCGCAGGGCACCACTAATACAGATACATGCTTGCCTTTGTACCTTTCTTAAAACGCTGAATCTAATCTCAGCTGTGAAGAGTCAATGAGTCATTTTAGGTTGTAGTCCCCATTTGCGCCCAATGGCTTTCTTGCTCGTATAAAGGGCCGCGATGGCTTTTCTTGCTCTTTTAGCTGTATTGAGCTTCCAGCTTAGTTTACTGTCCAAAAAAAAGGCCAAGGTACTTTGCCTTATTTGAAAACGGTAGGCTGGTGCCATTTAAGGTGGGAGGGACAATGCGAGGGATTTTATATTTCTTAGCGAAGAGTACAATTTCGGTCTTTTGTGTATCAACACTTAGACCATTCTCAGTCGTCCATTTGTGGAGGTGAGTGAGGGCATATTGCTTTAAGTCTCCCAGTTCCTCGGGATAGACTCTGGAGAGTTTTGCAGGAATATGAGCTAAGTGGTCCCATTGAGTCTTAAGGTGTGAGTGGATAAACGGCATCTAATCCCGTCCTTTTGATTCGCCACCGCTGTGCTCTCTCGCCTCTCCTTTTCATATCTATGGAGGACTAGATATGGGGCGCATATCTATGGACTAGATGGTGGGGCGCAGTCTTGGCGAAGAATGTTTCGAAATTGTTGGCGTCAGGATAAGCCATCTGCTTTTCGTAGATGATTGAGCTATTTTTGCACCGTCCGAGGGGGAACTAGAGCAAGCACTGGATAGGTTTGCAGCCATCTGTGGTGATACTGTGGGATGAAAGTAATTCTGAGCAAATCGGTGCGAAACTCTTTTGTTGGCTTATGTGCATTATTTATTCAGAGAAAACATGTAGGCTATTTGGATACCCGAGACGGTAGGGGGCTGTGATGCAGATGGTAGGCCGAAAATCGGAAGGTCCTTGGTTCGTTTCCAGATCCAACCTACCATGTTTTTGTTTTTAAATTTTTGCCAGCATGTCTTGTAAAATAAATTATAACAATTATGACGACAACTAAGCCGTGTAGGTCTCTCTATTCTGACCTTTAAGTCATAGAGTGGAGGAGGGGTGGAATGAACCTGCAATCCTCAATTGTCGCGAGTAAGGCTCTACCAATTGAGCTACAGTGAACACGAATGATTCTTTATCCAAATTCATTTTGGTAGAGCATTACTCGCGACAAATAAGGGTGCAGGATCATCCTATGCCGGTTACCCAACCAAGGTTTTTTCTTTCGACATTTCCGTCCACTAAAAAGTCAATGTTGAGCAGCTTTTTTTATTATTTATTTCATTGTCGGAGGTTGCTACTATCCGATGGAGCACTCAGGCACAACTACTGGTCCATTGTACTACCACGCGGACACCTTACTTTAATGTATTTAGTTTACCCGTCTTTCGAAGAAAAACGAGATCAAGGCTTCAGTGATGAAGAGCTTAGGTGTTCGGCACTCACCACGTCAGCCCTAAAGATCCGCCACCTGATGCGAGCAACGGCAGGACAACTATATAGGAAATATTCCGCTGTATCGTCGTCCTCTCCACAGGCAGCACAGGTGGTGGCTTCGCTCAAGCCTAGCACATTCAAGTGCTTGGCGAAAGCTTGGTGACCCGTAAGGATGCCTACAAGAAGTCTGCAATCGATTCTCCTGAGAGATAGAAGAAAAGACGCTGACCCCTCGCAGATATCTGGGCGTAGTCGTTTAGTCTGTTTGCACCCATCGCAGTCACGCCAACGAGCCATGTGCTCACGAGAAACCAACGGCAGACGTGGCAACAGATACAGGCAGGCCTAAAGCAGGTTCGGGTTCTGAGATAACCTCTTCTGAGCCTAGTTTGGCAAGCTCATCAGAGATCTCATTTCCCTGGATACCAGTGTGACCTGGAACCCAAACACTACCGACTAAGTTCAGCGAATACTTGAGTTCGAGCACTATTTTGGACGAGGTAAGAGGGTTGAGCAACGCATTTAGAGCGGCGTGGCTGTCACTGCAAACGCTTATGTTTCTCGCCCTCCACCTGTTAGTCACAATATAGCGCGTAGCTATTAGGATAGCGAAAATCTCCGCCTGGATGACAGACGCATATTTACCTAAGGGGTAGTGGGGTAATGAAAAATTGACTTATTTCGATTGTTCTAGTGAAGCTTACTTACTTACTGAAGATGGCGCTACAGTCGCGGATGGAACTAGGCCTCAGCCAACTAGCTTCGCCAGCCAGCTCTGTCTACATTTAGCCGTCTCCAGTTTCGCACACAAAGTTGGCTGAGGTCCCCTTCCACTTGCATGCGCCACCCCAGTCTCGGTGCTCCTTTACTGCGCCGTCCTTGCAGGGTGGATTCGAAGATTTTCCAGGTCGGGGTGTTGGTGTCCATCCATTCTAGATGACCCGACCATCGTAGCCGTTGTCTAGGTCGGTGTCGCTGCACAGCCTGTGCAGTTCGATGTTATATCCCCTCCTCCAATCTCCGTCTCTGCAATCGGGAACATAAATCGCTCAAAGAATTTTCCTCTCGAAGCAGCCTAAAGTGGTAAAGCAGGACTGGGATGATTAGGGTCTTGTATATTGACACATTAGTTGCTCAAGAGAGGGTTTTGCTACTTAGCTTCGTTTGATTTCGGCGCTGGTGTAACTGTCTGTCAAAGCTCACGTGCATAAATTAATCAACCAAATCTTTGGCAGTTTTACAAGCTATTTGAGTATTTCTAAAGGCAACTGTTTATCCTTATTCTAGGCAAAAAAATATAAAATATAAAAAACTCCAGCCAGACAGAATTATCTGTAAGTCTCAAAACTAAAAAAAAAAACGGTCGGCCTTATCGACATACTCGCTCATATTGTGCTATTGTCAGCGTCACATTTATATGCTGATGATTTCAGAGATTTTTCGGCTAATTTGTCACAACAGCGTGGTACCAATCAATGAAAAGATGAATTAACATAAAGCTTGTCTCAAGATACTTGCAAACCCATGCGAATTTTCAACATTTCAAGGCCATACCTCTGGCATGAATCACTTCTAATCTCATCGATTTGTAAATTCTTAATCTCAACAAGTTTTTGATAATTTTTTTCCCACTTATGCCGGAACGTTTTTCTTCTCTTCCAAGAAGGACCTTACTTATGCAAAGAACTTCCGCAAATATACAAAAAAAAAATCATTCTGACAGTTCTTCAGTTCTCGCCCGCAATGTTTTCACAATGATATCATTATTAAGTTTTTTCTTCAGGCTTTCGAACTGCCCCCTATGAGCATGGAATAATAGTTTTACAAGAAACGTTCTGGCCTACATGTAGTTAAACTTCTACTTTTTCTTATGCAAACAATTGAAACTATCTTTCAATAGACTTATCTCCACACCTTAATCAAAGAGCTAGGCACATGCCAGAGGCGTTTTTGTGGCGAAAAATAAACATTTCCACAAATTATTTTTTTGATCAAGCCCCGGGGCTGCTGCGCCGCCATTGAATGGTGCGTTTCGTTTTCAAATTACACACGTAAACACAATATCAGTTTCCCATTCCCCTTGAGAAGCCCTGGGAATAAGTGTAACGCGGGCATCTTGCATAACCGTTTATCGAAAGTAAAAGCAAGTGAGGCAATGCGAAGGTCTCGATGTAATCCAACATGGTCCGTCGGTAATATGGACATGTTTCCTCCTGTGATACCATTAGTTTCGCGGTGGGAAGTTAATTAATTTTGGCACTTGTTCTCATGTTTGTTTTGCTATTCAAAGTTTTATGTAAACATTGTGGATGGTAGCACCGTTTAGACCTTAAGTGATACAAGTGACGATTGGGTTTTCGAAATGGTGTGTTATAGGTGGCAAAGCTTGTGAGGTAACAATGAGGGAAATTTTATAGTCGAAGGTTCTTGAAGCTGGCACGAGCTCCCTACTGGTTGTTAATCTCCAGATGTAATTGCCGAAAGTGTGCCTCCATATAAACCAACTACTCGTCTAAATCGGCTTATCTCAAAGCACTTGCAAATCTTTTCTCCAAATCAACTAGATTCTTCACTTGCACAGTGGCGAGGCTGACACTATTTTCAATTATCCCAAAAATTAACTCTTCACTAAGCGCCAATTGCTACCAAAGCAGTTCAATCTCCTGACCAAGGCTAACATACCTCCTCCATAGAGGTGCACTCTAATCGATTTACCATGCGCATGACATTTTCAAGTTCCAATCGGCCAAGGCCGCCCATCCATATCTGATTACCGTATTCATGAATTGTTTACTTATATTTCTTTTCTCGACTTTTTTCGCTGACGAAAAGTTCAATTCAAAAATGTTGTTTTTATCTTCAGCCGGAGCGTGGATTAATCAAGATGCGGCTTTGTCCGGTGCCACTAATTTGCGAGCGATTTTGTCAATTACTCGTTGAACAGAGCGAATTCCTCGTGGAGCAAGTGACCTCAACGCTAGCCAGCCGCCAACACCAGCAATAAGCGCCGGATTAATTGGTTGAAAATTTGGTTTTTGTGATTATGTTGTTGTTGTTGTTGTTTGTTGACTCACCAATCATTAGCTACTGCAGCATCACTACATCATTCACGACTATGCGCGTCAATGTTAGGTAAAGCGAGCCACAGCAAGTGCGCGAGCAAATGAATCGTGCAACAACCTCACTTATTGGTTAGCTTTATTGTAGGCAGCGAAGAAATCTTACGGATTGCGCTTCAAATCGAACCTCAAATCGATAGATGGCCTTCAACATTGATGGCTGTGCGATCAAGTCGAAAGCATTTAAATCGGTTTCGGTCGAAATTTTGAGGGTACGACACCACACGCACCTGATGGATGTGTTTGGCTCGACAAAATGGAGCACGCTTTGGCGGTCGATTGAAAATTGAGAGGTGAGTGGTGTCGTTTACCTGCAGCATTGTAGGCTGCTGCTTGAGCAGCCGGTATGCAAGGTTCTTGGATTTTTGTCTTAAGACGCTCAAAAATAAGATTACAGACTAGTGATAGGGAATTTTATTGTGAAATTGATTGGACATTTAATAAGTGATGTCTTCTTTTGTCGGCTGAGACCTGAATTAATTGACTGATCACGTGCGAGTGCCACTGTCAAGGGTGACAGTGCGTTTCTGTGGTTGCATAAAAAAACAAAGACCGTCAAGTATGAAGACATACACGGAGCGGTCCGTCGGCTTTTGTTGAAGGTTATAGTCATCTATATTGCGCAGTTTGTGTAACATTCTATTTATTTATTAAAATTATTTCTGGATATATTTTACAGTCTGTAATATACTTTTTTCGTAGTGTTCCTGTTGGGTTCTGTACTGTTTCCTACTGTTCTTATATTGGGTGATTTTATATTGGGTTTCGATACTCTAAAAAAAAGGTTGGCAAAAAGCTTTACCGTTACGAAAAAAGAGGGAAGGACATACTCTTTCTTGGCCTCTTTTAGGATTTTTATAATTTAAAACCCATAAAACAGCAATTTGGATTATTTTTAATTACCGTTAGAATTTTTGATAAATTTTACAACCACCTGTGCTAGCATTTGCCACTTTTCTCAAATTCTGCGGACATGGATTTCTAAGAAAACGGTAAAAATATGCTCTTTACTATTTCGCTTGTTTGAATGGGCTTAAAAACTTAGGGTCGAAAACGGCAATTTTGAAACGTTTTTGATGCAGTTCGCTTGTCTTTTACACATTACATACTTCAGCCAAATTTAAACAAGGTCGTCATAACCGTTAAGCAACTAGAAATCTATAAAAAAAAGTTTTCGAAAATGTTTTCACGTTTTTCAGTTAAATCTTCGAAGTTTTTGAATATTCGAAGTCTGCTATAGTTTTGTATAAAATTTAAGAAGATGGACTATGCCCGGTATTAATTTAAAAATTATACTTTATACCGTTTGGGAGATAGAGGAGGAGACATGCGTGCTTTTGACCTTTTTTATAATTTTTTAAATTTCAAATCCATAAAACAAATATTTTGAAGTTTTTTCCAGTTCCCGTTGGACTTTTTTCCAATAGCAAAACCAGCAGCACTAGCCTTGGATGTTTTTTTGTTTAATTCTATGGCCACCGTTTTATGCGCAAACGGTAAAACAAGCTCCTTTTTTATTTCGTTTTTTAAATAGGCTTCTAAAAACTTAGGTTAAAAACGGCAATTTAAAAAAAAATTTAGGGCAGGCTTTCTTCTTCTTTTAAGCTTTTTACTTTAACCGAATCTGAAAAAGATTGCTTATACCGTTAAGCTACTAGTAGACTTAAAAAAAATTGTTTTTGAAAACGCTTTTATTTTTTTCATTTAAATCTTAGAAGATTTTGAAACACGTGTGATTTTTTTCATAAAATTCTACCAAACAGCACCGGAGATAAGGGGGGGAACACACGTTTTTTCATGCATTTTTGCGATTTTATTCGAAAATGCGTCAAAACTGCAGTTTTGAAAAATATGACCTAAGCACTTGGTTAACTTTGACTTGCTTTATACGTGTGTTCAATATTGATTTTGAGCGAAAAGCCGTTCAAAAGTTATGGCCTCCAACACTTTGAAAAACGTCATGCATTTTCGTGAAAAAAGTTTTATTCTCATTTAAAAAAGTTTTATTTTTTAATTAGGGCTTAGTATTTCTTAAATCTAAGTTGTGTTTTTCTAGTTCTTGCCTACTAAACTTCTTAAAAAAAAACACTGAAAAACATTAAGTCCATTTTCACATGAAATTTTAAACTGTAATTAAACCGTTATATGAGCTTAAAAAAAATTGCCCTCTTTGGATTCTCTGACTATTTCCGCAGGTTATACGCCCACCAAATTTTGTCTTTCTACGACTTACCGTTCAGAAGCTATAAAGCGATTGAACGGACGGACGGACGGACAACGTAGCGATGCCATAAGAGTTCCTTTTTCCATTTTTGGACGGACCGCTAAAAATAGATTACACATGTTTTCCATGTTTTTCTACCCCAGCCCATGGGAGTATCTTGAGCTTGACACATAGTTTCTAACACTGTAAAATAGTAGTGATAGACCCCTAACACCTTTTTGGGATTTTATCGAGACCGACAGGTGAATAGATTAAGCCATGCCCGGCCGTCTGTATGTGTGAAGGTTAAAGGGATTCAAAATAAAGCAAGAGAGCTGAAACTTGGGGCGCAGCTTGGTTTGTATGTGGCACTGATAAAGGGCTTAAAATGGATCAATCCACCGACGACCACGCCCACAATTAGCTTCAATGTAAGGCAACCTCTAAATCACATTTTATATTAAAAAAAAACTTTTGACCAAGTTAGACAAGGCATATAGGAACACAAATTTTGCTGTATAGAATTTGACGCTGAAATCCTTTAACACGAGAAAAATTGAGCCATCCACATCGTCGACCATGCCTACTTTTACAGTGTTATTTCTTTAAAAACCTGCTTTCTCCGAAAAATCACTCTAAGTCGAAAAAAATTTATGTAGCAAATATTAAAGATATTATTTTATATTTGCCACCTAAATTTTCCATCTATTTTCGATTCCTTAATCTTTTCTATACAAATGTATTTAGCTGTGTTCCCTTTAAGGGGGTAATTTTTTGGCTCAAGTTTTTGTTTTGAACATATTTCCAATGAATGATTTCAGGCCTAAAAACGTTAAGGTTTGGCCTTACTAAGTAAGGGACGGGTATTTAGAAGTTCATTACAGAATACACTACAAGAACTCGTGCTTTTTCTCACTTGTTTTTGTTGACTTTCTAAAGTTTTCTCTTTTTTCTAGTCATAACGTAGAACCACGTAGTGACGAACTAAATGATTTAAGTATAAAGGGTCCTTTTATAAGACCCTCATGATCCCAGTCCTACTTTACAGGGCAAAAGCATGGAAAGGCAGATGAAAACGCTTTGGGCTGATTAGAAGAAAAATCCTTTGGAGAAATTATGGTCCGGTCTGCATAGACGGAGAAGATATAACATCGAATTGTACGGGCTGTACAGCAACATCGATCTAGCCAGAAGAGTCAAAATAAAACGGCTGCGAAGGCTGAATTACCTAAAGCTTTGGACCGCGATGCCCCGGTCTGGGAAAATTTTTTCTAATCCGACCCGCAGGGATGGCATTGGAGAGAAGCTTCGAGTATCGACTGGCGCACGCAAGTGGAAGAGGGCCTCAGACAATTCCTCGTGAAAAACTGGAGATGACTAGTTAAAGACAGAGCTGGTGAAGCCTGTTGGCTGAGTCCCAAGTCTGCTCGGACTGCAAGTAAGTAACCACCTTTAGTTACCTTGACGATGACGTCATATCTAAATTCCACATTATCAAAATTTTATGATAAAATTTCAGATGGCGTATCTACCTACAACGCAAGAAATAAAATAATATTTTTGAAGTCGCAAATGCTGCGTCAGTTCACTGTCTTATTTAAAGGTAAACAAATCTATTGACCGAGTTTTTCACGAGTGCAGAAAAAGTTGAAGTGGTCAAGCTATCTATAGTTAGCCGGTATAGCTTTAAGAACTTATCTATCACTTAACTGAAGAAGAAAACGAAAAAGGGATGCCGTTTATATATATATTTTTTTATATAATTCACTCATGAATAAGGAAAAAGGATACCCATTTAATGCAAGACATCTCACGAGCGGAAAGGAATGGAAGAAGACGAAAAGGAGGAGAGGTTCTGGTGCACTCTTGTTTTGAAAAGTTGTAAATTGTAATGTGAAGGAAAGACTGATTGTGGTAGGACATTCCTCATTCGCGTTGTACGGCTTATGAAAGAACCTCTGAACTTTACTATGCGTCCGAAAGTGGGCTCGAGGGTGAACTGATGCGCATTCGATCTTAGACGAGTATTACGCTTGCATATCTTGAGGAGAGGAATGCAATTGGCTATTTCGCTGGAACACTGTTCGTGGAAAAAGCGATTAAATTGTTACAGGCAGTAGATATTTCGTCGGTGTTCAAGTGAGTCAATAGACTTTCCTACGATTCTGTCGCCAATAAGCTTTAACGCTGGCGTTTACTGTTTTTGTATCCTGCCCAACAGGTAAAGTGTCGTTTTTGGGGCACCTGCCCGGACATGGGAGTTATATATAAAATGGGAGCTTTATATAAAATAGCCAAATCAGAAGGGGTAAAACACTTCTTGCATCGCTTAAGGCAACCTAGGCATTTCGCGGCGTTCTTTGCAGTCTCAAATATGTAGTCATTCCAACTTAAGTTTTTATTGACGCACATACCGAGGATGGAAAGCCTTTCGGTTACTGCTAAGATATCCCCATGATACAATGCTGTTAGGGTCGGAGTTTAATGAGTAAGACATACGCTGCCGTTCCAGTTCTACGTCCGAAGAACAGGGGCGAGGAACCAAGAACGAATATGAAAAACTGAGGGTACTGCCATCGGCAAAGGAGTGAATTGGATTAGTAGTAGCAGACAAGAGATCGTTTATGAAAACTAGGAAGAGTGTCGGAGACAAAACCGTGCCCTGAGGAACTCCAGCATTAATTTAATGAGCTGCAGACTTGAAGCCATCCAAAACAACTTGAATTGAACGATTCGAAAGTTAATTACTAATCCATTGAATAAGAGTTTCGTCGATTCCAAATGCACGCGTTTTCGACAAGAGAGTTTCGTGCCAAACTCTGTCAAATGCTTTAGAAATATCAAGCGTAAGATCTTCGATTGCCTTAAATAAATGCCTTGGGGCACTGAAGTAGTCTACAAATTCCAATCCTCAGAACTGACCTCAAGTATAAAAAAAGGCTGTTCTTATAATGGCTGCCCAGTCAACCCAGTCAACAAATACATCGAGGATACTAGGCATCAAAGGTTGAAGTCCCTTAAGTCTCGTCTCTTAGTTGCGTTCTCAATTGACAGTCACGCCATCGTTCGCTTGTTTTCTTTCCAATTTAAGTCAAGTAAAGTTCACTCTTTAAAGTTCACTCTTTAATGCAAATATCCTTGAACATGAAATGGAAAACGAACAAAAATCATTGCAAAAATCATTGTCATTATTGGCATTGGCGGTTGTCAAATAATAAGCAACTGAATAAAACAAATATTTTAATTGTTTCTAAGTTTAACTTGAATATAAGGGGGCTTAAATCAAATACAACTTCAATCAGCCCTATTGAACCACATCGAATAGCAAACAAAAACTTGGTTTTCCGCTTGTGAAATTTTTCCTTATTTCTCTATAGGATTTTTTTCTATGTATTTTTCCCCTTGAAAAAATTTCTTCTCCTTACCTTCTCCGTACCTTGGAGATCTTGGAGATCTATGTGAACCAAACAAAATGAATCTGAAAAATTCCTTCATTGCTTTTTAGTCTCACACAGCACACACAACAGCACAAGCCTTTGTTCCACATAAAAATTCGGCATTGAAATCGAATCCAAAATACCAAAAGCCTTTCGAAAATTCCCTGAAAAATTCATTCGCCACATAAAGCCTTTTTAATCGCAGCCATATAGCGCAGAGTGACTTTCACTCACTGAAAATGCCAGACCAACCTCCTTTCAATCTAACAGCCTCCATCACTAATCGGTTTCCCAATGACATGATAATAAAACTCGAAGTCTTATAGAATAAATTTCAGCAACACCCAACCAATTGTCAATTTGCCATTTGGCCAAAGTGTATTCCAATTAGACCTCCCAAAAAGGAAGTCTTACCTCATTTCGAGTCCTCTTGCACAATGCCATGGTTTTAAATGCACAAACTACACCGCCGCCGCCATGGGTTTGTTTCGCATCAATCTTAGCTTCAAGTAAACCAGCAAATGCCAATCAATGGATATTTGAGTTGGAGAAAAAAAAACACTTTTCATTATTATAAAACTATCCAAATATGGAAGAAAATTGTTGACGAAGCCCCTATATTGACGGTACACACTGCCGCCTTATGTACCTCCTTGCAATAGCGTCTAGGCCCAATTTGCTTCGCCTCTAATTTGTGGGCTAAACAAAGACTCCCGACTAGTCATTGCGTAAGAACGCAAATCAATACCATGTACTAGCCCAGTGCAGCACATATCGCACAAGGAACACTCAAATGTCGAGGCAGTTGTCTAGAATAGTGACGGGACGGTGGTGGACCGATTTCTTGGTCTCTGCATGGTACGGCCAGCAACAATCCATCACCCATGGCCACCATGACACAGCCATTGTGTTTGGCAAAACGCTTTGCATTGTAACGCTCGGTACGGTCCGACTGACGACGCTTTATGAATTCAGAGCGCGTGTCAAAACTTTCGACTCAACTTCGTCAACAATTGGCCGCTTAACTGTTGTTTTTTTTTCTATTTTTATTTTCAGGTGGCCACGCCAATACGTGCTGCTGGTGAAGAATGGATTACAAGCAACACTATGTAGAGTGCGCCGTTTAGATAGGTTCCCCACCCAATTACAAATTCACCGTTGTCTTAGCCTTGAGATACAAAAATGTCCGAAGTATCTGTAGCAACATATTTCTATGAGTGTAGCCCAAAATATCGTTATGTCGAGAAGTGGCCAAAATAACAATAACAACAGCACTATGGGCAATCGGAACTTGACGCGAGCAACAGAGATGGCCTCTGCAATGCTGGGTGTATAATTTGACAGCAAAGTTTACACGAGACTTTGCAAGCGGTGAGTGGCGAATTTGGTTGCTTTTGAAGACATAAAATTTAATTGAATTTTGTTGCGCGAACGATGGCTTTCGAGCATGTGATAGGGACTCAATTGAATTGGGTGTGGTGGCCTACAATAGTCAATCATTTCCTCATTACAGTCAAAGAAACGGCGGCGCGACGGACACGGTGCCGTAGATGTTATGCAAAGCAAAACAACGCAACTCTATACAATGCTGGAAAAGAGGGGCAAAACATTCGTTTTTGTGCAGTCGATCAGCATCAATGATAAGCATGTTGTTAATAGTCTTCGGCTTATTGGTCAAATTAGTGAATGTTGGCAGAGTTATTTAATACTGAGCAACGAAAATCGAGTAATTGCAAAAAGTGTTCATTATGTTGAACAATGCTAGGGAATTTGTTAGAAGGAGCATAGAGAAACTACACGTTGTGAGCTCATGATATAGCTTGAGTACCGCGAAAGAAACACGAATGTTTGTCCTGCATTTATGCCAACCCTATAAAGCCCCCTCTCTCCCCTTCATCGTCTGTTGGTGGCATAGACACAGAGTTGAAAAATTAAATCAGCATACTGAACCAGTGAGTAAGTGCTACAGTTATGGTTGCCAGGCGGCTGGGACTCGCCGGGATTGTCCAGATAATTTTAGCGATGTCGAGAGTCCCGCTAAAAAGTAATTTGTCCAGTCAAAAGCTCAAACTCTCGGCAAAACCTATTTTCCAAAATGGATCAATTCAATGAAAAATGTATTCGTATCGAGTTAAGTTTTTACCGCCTTCCAATTTCAAGAATATTCCAGGGGAGTGGCAACTGGGAATGCTTCTTCCTTGAAGCCTTTCTTAAAACTAAAGGCCTAACCATAATAGACTTAAATGGGCTTGATTCGGCTTTTCAAAGTGTCCCATAATAGCCGTTTGCTCTGTTTCGTTATGTCTTCGTTAACTTTTACTCCCTTAAGTTTGCTCCCTAAAACCCACAGCTGGTTAGATCAGACAAATTTCATACGATTTCGGAAACGTTTGCTGAAGTCTGTCATGGGCACCGTAATCATTTGGCAGAACTTGAGTGGGACTTTCGATGTATTTTTAGGTTAATTCCATTTAAGTCTATTATGGTTGAGGCTTAAAACTCGAGTCACATGCTTTATTTCGCCAGACTTGTCAACCAACCTACACGAACTTCACTCTGATTCCGCTTTGACATAACCCCGAGGCTACGTTTACACTCCGACATATGAACCTTTTTACGATTTTAGAAGGTTAAAAATTTTATACACTGCGAAACAGTTTTAATTTAATTTAACTTCTTCTTTGTGAAGTGATGTCCCACTGTAAGTCAGATCTGTATTAGAAAAATAATATAAAATCAAGGGGCATGTTACCCCCTGAAACCTCTGTGTCAGAATTTTCTAATAACTTCCTTTTTATGGCGCTACACGAGAGAAGCATTCCATTTACATTTTATCTTTTAAAAAACGGCAGAATGTTAATTGACCTTATGTGGACTATGGTGTGCGCCTTGGCGCAGGGACATAAGCCCCAAATTTATTTTTTTGGGCCATTTTTTTGTCCCACCGATGTGAGACGTAAAACCCAAGTATCATTTGGGGCATATGTCTTACAAGTGTAGGACACAAGTCCCACATTTTTTCGTCGAAAATGGGACATAAGTTCCAAATTTTCGAAAGAGTTCAAAACTGTAATATCCGGTTTAATAAGGAATCCAATTTCTTCAAACCATACTTTAAGGCAAAGCTATTTCACGTTTTTATTCATAAGGCTATTTTTTTCTAAACAGTGACATGAAGTTTGAAGTTTTTGGATCAATAGTGTTTGGGTGGCCGGCTTCACGGGTTCAAAGGATTTAAGCTCCCTTTTTCGCAGGGCTTAGCCGCTCACGCAACTTCGTAGCTCCGTTAAGGAAAGGTGCTAGTTGTTTGGCACGCGCCTGTATCCAAGTCTGGGTATGTTGAAGTTTCAGTCTTTTTCAACCATTTTTGCCCCTTGCTTCTGAACTTCTTACGCCTTTGAGCTTGCTGTCTGCAAAAAAGAAATCCTTTGGATGAAACAGTGTTTGGCTGGCCCGTTATCGTGGGTTCAAAGGATTTAAACTCCATTTTTTGCAGGGCTTAGCCGCTCACGCGACTTCGTCCCTGGCCTGTGCCCAAGTCTGGTACGTTAAAATTGAAGTCTTCTTAGTCTTTTTTGCCAGTAACTTCTACAAAATTGAGTCCGACATTTTTCCGAAACATATTCAGAATTAGGACGCTTAATTTTGGCGTTTGGCGGAACAGGACATAATCCAAATTGGCATTCTATCAGTTGTCTTATCATTTGACATATTATATCTTACCATTTGCGAAGAAGGACAAGATCCGTTTTTGCCCAAATGGTCCCGCATGCTTTGTACATTTCTATAAAATTTTGTTAGATGGGACATAAGCCCCAAAATTATTTGTTGGGGTTTATGTCCCACCGATGTGAGACATAACCCCCAAATGACGGTTCTGGCTTATGTCCCAGCTAGGTGAGTCCCTAGCTGGGACATAAGCCAGTTTAGTTTAAGTGAAGCCTGCGGCCTAAAGGAAGGTAAAAGAAAAGCCAATCAGAGTGGCTTTTTCACTGTTACCTAAGAACATGGGAACCTTATTTTGGTGAAATCAGTTATCAGTTAAAAGTGTAGTTTTTTTTCACCATCAATGGAAAATAACTTCACTCCACAAAAGTGAGTGGTCGTGGCTTTTAAGAATTATTCCTTTAATATTGTGTAGGGTTTGGTGTTGTCGCAGGCGGACTGAAATCGTTATACATATACACACTCTTGCACTTTGAAATGTTCAGTCGGGTCCCGGAATTTCGGCTGAATGTCCAGATGTGATCTCATTCCGAACTGGCAACCCTAGCTACAGCAGAAGTTACAGTTCGTGAAATGGACATACTCCATCGTGAAATGTCGATTTTATTGTTATTTTTTGAGATTTTAAAAAAAGTGCAAACTTTGGAAAGGGGCGTGGTCTAACCGTCCCTTATTACAAACAGTATCACCAAATAACTCTTTAATTTACGTCAAAATGCGTAACATTTGAGGTTTTTCTTCAATTATGCCTCGCAACGTGGGCGTGGCCCAAAGTCTTGCAAAAATAAAATATTAAACAAATGTAAAGTTTTTTCTACATAATATATTAAGTAAAATTTTTTCGATTTCGAACAAAAATGTTGAATGAAATGCATTTGAAAAATTACCCTTTTAATTTTATTAGATTAAATTTTTATTTTATGTATCTCAAAAAACAGGAGATGATAATGAAACTTTTAAGGCTTTTTCGATGGTTTGATAACATTTTTAATAATTTTCGGATAAGCCGCGTTGTTAAATTTTTATGAGCACAATTCTGAACTCATAAAATTCTGGTTTACCCGGTGACCACGCTCGATGTAATTCAAAGCGAAACATTCGGGGTGAGTTCAGTATTGTGCTCGCAAAAACTTGAAAATGCTGCTTAACCGAAATTATTAAATGAGGAGAAGATAAATATCAAATTTCTTTGATGACGGCATTTAAGACGTCTTACAGTTTTAAAAGCTCTCGAGGTAGTTGCATAATTACACCGATTGTGGGCGTGTCTGTGGGCGGTTTTAAGAAATTTTAACATTTAAACTGCTTATACACCAAATTTCAAGGCCCTTGCTTAAAATTTAAGGCCTAAAACCATGTGACATACAGACAGACGGACTGATGGTTATGGCTTATTCGATTCAGAATTCAGTTTTGATCATATGCCCTTAAGATCTTAGGGGTCTGGCATTATTATTTACCAGTTTTATAATGGGTTATAAAAGGGGGTTATAAAGACAGGCACCTTCGATAAACGGAATTTTAAGAAGCGCGTTTCTACAGCAAGTGCATGCTCGGAATCATTATTTTGATTGTCGGGCAAAATCATGTTAAATATATTCCCGAAAGCATTAAAAAACGAAAATCCAAAAAGACGAAAATCCACATTGCTGAAGATCAAATATTCCTGATTTTCAACAATCTAGCAAAATGTGATCAAAATATTTTATCAAATTTGACCAAATCTTTTGACACCAAAAAATTTGACACCGAATCGTACAACTCTTGTGGAACACATTAGACACCAGTTCTTTGCTCGTACACATGAACGGAATCGTGTTCATGTAAATAGTCTTTTGAACTTTGAATTCGTTCGGTGTCGAAAACGAACTCGAAATTTCGCCATCGACGTATTTGATGGTATTTCATGGAGGCTGTAAAGTGACGTTTCGACTCAATTTTCTTTCTCGATTTTTGACAATGCGACTGAAATTGTCGCCAACCAAGTATATGCTGTCATCAAGAAAAGACACCCAACATCGACGTCTTGGACAAAACATTACCATCGACAGCTATAATTTTGAGGTAGTTAGGGACTTTGTCTACCTGGTTTCCGCTATAAATTCAGACAATGACACCAGCGCTGAAATCAAACGAAGGATAACTCTTGCCAATCGCTGTTTCTTTGGGCTAAGGAGGCAATTGAGTAGCAAAGCCCTCTCTCGAGCAACTAAAGTGTCCATCTATAAGACCCTCATCATCCCAGTCCTGCTTTACGGTGCAGAAGCATGGACCCTGTCAAAGGCGGATGAAAACACTTTAGGCTGCTTCCTGAGGAAAATTCTTCGGACGATTTACGGTCCCATCTGCGTAGACGGAGAGTGGAGGAGGAGATATAACATCGAACTGTACGGGCTGTACAGCGATACCGACCTAGCCAAAAGAGTCAAAACACAACGTCTGCGATGGCTGGGTCATCTAGAGCGGATGGACACCAACGCCCCGGCCCGGAAAATCTTCGAATCCACACCGCAGGGACGGCGCAGTAGAGGAGCACCGAGACTCAGGTGGCGCACGCAAGTGGAAGGGGACCTCAGCCAACTTCGCGAAAACTGGAGACGGCTAGCTCGAGACAGAGCTGGCTGGCGAAGCTTGTTGGCTGAGGCCCAGGTCCACCCCGGACTGTAGCGCCACCTTAAGTAAGTAAGTAAGTAAAACAACCTTTTGACTTCTTGTAAGGATTTAATGCAAAAGATCAACAGACACCATTTTGTTCATCCATAAAATGTTTTCCTTCCCTCTTCCGTTACTATACCAAATATTTTTGTTTTAACAAATTTTGTCTGTTTTTAAAGTTTTTGTTAACTTAGTTCACCATCTTTTGCTATGTTTAAAATTTTTCATCAAATCTAGAATTTGATTATGTTGAACAGAAAGTTAAATATTTTTATATAAACTAAACTAATTTTTTTCACTTGAAAAGGTATGACTTAAGTGACCTCTAAAAAGTACCCTCTAGGTACCATGGTGCAACCCTACTTAAGCCCCGTTCGAAGTTGCCGTAGATGAGATTTCCAAAAAAAAAATGATAAATAATCGATTGCGATATTTATTTTTAATTTAAGTCGCTTTAATAATTTAAATCAAAAAATTTCAGTGTGTCGAAAATTTTCAATGAAACAATTTCTAAAATTCTTTGCCTTAAATATGTTGAGTGACATTTAAAAAATCCCCAAGATTTTGAAAATAGACTTAACCTTCAGCAAAGCCGATTTTTGCTTAGCAAAATTCCACCCTGACAGACGGCATTTGGCAACTAAAAAAAAGAGTAAAATTCCACATCCTCAAACGACACTCGTTGTGACATATTGACGTCTTTTCCACGTAACAAACATTTAAATAATTTGACTTAACTGTCAATAGGACTCATTTGGAGCCAAAAGACTTTCCGCTGTCTACTTATGTCCAATTCAATGTCTATTCTTGAAGGAACCCTTAATAAGCCACTTCTTCATTTACTGCTAGCCATACATATACATTGCCCCTTCAATTGACCATACCGACTCCATGTTGAAGTGGACTGCTCTCCCATTGATAAATCACGCAAATATGACAACGAAGCCCTTAATCGCTAATTGGACTTTCAACAGCTTGTGTATTCCCGTGGATACATTAAAACCACCGGCTATGGTCAGATCATTCCATTTGGTAATACCCCATTATGGCAGCCCATCCGCCAGCCATTAAAAGACATTTGAATATTGTTCCAATCAAACGTCCAAGATCTCTTCGACAAAAAGGTAAAAAAAAAAAATCCAATTGTGTCACTTGCCGGATTGTGTGTTTCCTATTACCTATGGCCAGTGGTATGTCTATGACCCTACTTTGGATAATTTAATTGACAACATGTTGACTACAACACATGTTCCAACTCGGGTACACTGCTTCGGCTTCGGTCACCGATACTGGTGACATTCCAAACACGCTCTCCTATGCGCAGGTGATTAAACTTGAAAACGTTTGCGTCTCGCGCTATCGCCCTCAATCACCTTGCTTCTGGTCCTGGGTTGTTTATCGTTCAAAAAGTGTCAACCAAAAGTACCCTGACTACCGGTACCGGTACAACGACAAAACCAGTGACCAGTTTGCACCGACTTACTCTATACCTGCTGTCAAAATGACAATCGCTTTGTTTGTCATTTGTTGAAATTTGAATTAGAGCTCTGGGGGTCATTCAAATGGCTGCCGGGGATATGGGTTTGGTGGGATGTTTTTGAGATCCGGTTCATTATTTAATATTATCGGGACGAAAAGTTGACAATTATTTTGAAATGTACTAAGGTGGTCATAACTACTTGGCTTTAAAGGTCAATCGCGGGTATTTCCAGTGAATTGGCAATTTAACCAATCAAAGATGGCGGGCACATCATTTGGCTAACAGTTAATTGATCTGACGGCTGAGTGCGGGTTCTCTGCGGATTAAGCAGCGGCCAAAATCGGCACAAGCTGCTTGTTAATTGCTTGATCATGATCAGGTCGTTCAATCAATCATATAGGTTATGGTCTTATTGTAGAGCGGATGTGTTTGATTTGAACGAGATAAGAGTATCCTGAAACAACTTTCAAAAGGCAACTGTGGACGACATTTCTAATGAGTTACGCCTTATAAATCATTCACGGTAATTTGTTCGTCATCGTAGGAAAGTATAACACAAGAGAACCTCATTACAGTATAGCAGGCTCACAATTTTTACAACTTAAATTTATTCTAGAACTTTAGGCGTGAAAGGAAAGGAATGTTGCTTTAGAATCAAGAAAAGTTTATTTTAGTCTTATTTTAGAACGACTTCATTAATGTTCTTTTTAAGAACTTGCTCTTCAGCAGAACTTGAATGCGCAAGCTTACTCAGCACCCAGACGGTATCTGTCTTCATTAGCGACCTCTTGCAGTATTCTGCAAATATTGACTTTGATAGGATGTTAAACCTACCCTGACAGATATTGAAGTTTCACGGAACAAAGAAAGCCTAGAGCCTGAACCAGTTCAGCACTTGACGACAATGGATACTCACAGCCTTGAACATGAACGCAAAAGACTCATAATACTTGAGTACCTTAAAGTAAGAATCGTCATTGCTCCGTCTTAACATAGTGTTCCGGTTTTTTCTATAATATCAAACTCGATGACCCTGGACTCGGTGGCTTCTTCAGAGAATACCTTCAACTGTGTCAGCTTTGAGAATATATTACCAAATCACTATGGAATGCCTGACATTTAGCACTTTGAGCTGCTGCCACCGATTCCGCACCCAAAATAGCATATCCACTTGGGTTACAAAAAGGAAATAAATGGGATATTCATTCGTCGCGTTGTTCGCCTGATGATAAGTTCCTTCTTCCCATCGACTTTAACTCAACGGTAACCTTGATGATTATTTTAGTTCATCTTTTACACCAACACAATCCACTATTTAGTAATAATCATCGGATTGTCTTCTCTTTGTCTCTCGACCGGGAGTGAAACCGATTCATATCACTTGCGGCAGACAGGAGAAACCAGAAACTGTTGAAGCAGTTGCACCCGCTTACGGTACATCACGAAGATGCCTTTAGGAATCAAAAAGCCATACACAGAGAGCGGCGCAAGAAAAGGTTCATTCGCCAGCACCAAGGTCGCCGCAAGTAATTTATAACAAGCAACCTTTCTGTGGGCTAAACATGTGGCACATAGCATGCAGCGTATAATTACGAATATGGTTTTAATAATTTTAACCATTTAATTAATCGCTTATAAATCATTGAAATGTGTTAAATGAATTCGTTTATTGTCGCGTTAATTTGAACTGTTTTGTTTCCTTCACAGTTGGACGGTGTCACTGATGGAGGCCGGAACTTGTGCGGGGGTTTTTAATTGATCCATGTGTGAGGTCTTGGAATTAAAGAAAAAAAACTTAAACTAGTTCATTTTTATGCTGGTGTAAAATTGGTTTTAAACATTCGTTGTTACGCAAAATTATGTTTAAGGTTAACATGAAGTTTATTGGTGGTGTTTTGTTTTTTTTTTCTTTTCAGAAATCATTTTATGAGAACACTTTAGTTTGGATTCTTTGTTTTGCAATCGCATTTAAACCGCCTGAAGCTAAGTACTTCTCGGTTTGAATGTTTTACTTCCCGATGGCATTGAAAAGTGAAATTAGTCCACTTTGGCCACAGAGGCTACTGACCTAGAGTGGGGAATGTAAGACATAACACCATCCGTACATAAGAGATAATATAAAAATTAAGTTCGCTGGTCAACTCTTTTGTTATAAACTCGTTTGTGTTCTTTAAAGTAATTTTTGACAGTTTTGTGGATGGTAGATTTCCTACTATGGCATTGAGGTTTCCTTTTTATTTTGGTGCATTGAATTTTGATCTTATAAAACACCCTTAAGTTTTCCATCGACGTTTCAAGTTACCAATACTACTCAACGTTGATCTGGCATGACACGTACAACTTTGACCCTTACCACGTCTTTCTAGGTACTTCTTAAAGCTGACACTGCATGATTTACGTGTCAAGCCAACAGGTGCTACTGCAAACTCATTCCAGTAGTCTTGACAAAGTTGGTATGCATAAAAGGTTGCTGCTGTACTACGTCAATAATGAAAGCCAGTTTGACTCCATACAAAGTAGGCGAGAATTGACATATAAGAGAAAAAAATATTCGCATGCAATATTGTAAACGTTGCCGTTTTTCAAAACGCTCTGCATGTTAAAGTTCTGAAGGGCCCTGAGGAAAGCAATTGGCAATATTGAAGTACAGTACATAAAAAATTCGGAAGATCCCTTGACCTTTCCCAATTCGGGTAGACCATATTTTCTGATTGCTGTTCGCGCTACCTAAAACCTTAAAAGCATCCTCTTCTAGATGCTATTTAGAATTATAAGCTTCAGTGTATATATTATAGCATTTCATCACCGGCACTAATTACACAGATAAAGCTGTGTATACACATGTATAAAGCTGTATAGTGGTGTGAAGTTAAACTTTAATTCACATTCTTTCCACATAACTGCATAACACAAGTTAACAGCTGAACTATAAAAAGATACAAAGCTTTAAACTTGTTAACATCCACTTGGATCTCACGATACAGAGGCACATGGACTACACACAGCAGAGTTGGATGGGAAGTAATAATGCCAAAGCTCAACACACTATACCCACTTCCAGTCTGCACTGACAGCACTGAACCACTTAGCATAGCGGAATTTCTTGAAAGTGAGAGTTAAAGTTACTGGAAAGCGTGTCATACGGTCCATGATGAGTTTTGCCTTTATTTTTTGCTCAAACATATGAAGAGTAAGATGCTCTTAAATTGATCTTCAACAGGAAAGAAGAGAATGGCGCAAGCTTTAACTTCTGTCTATGTGTGTGAATTTTTGCAATTTAGCTCGAATGTGGCATTTAATTACGCGAAGCTTTCGTATAGATCACGCACCAACTTGGGCGAGTCTCTTGTGTTGAGTTTTGCTTCCAACTGAGGAATAGTTAAATGGAATAGGAGTTAAAGATTGGCATGGAAATACGCGACTCTTGTCAGCAGAAAGGTTTGCAAAGGGTAATATTGCATAGTTTTTGGTGCTGGTTTTATTTTAAGCTTTGAAGCATGCGTTCATTAAGAGTATATAGATACCATTTTCTGGTGGATATATGCATTCAAAACAATTGTGATAACACATTTTGACATCCACTAAATCGTAAAGATAATTATGGAAAGGTAGCTTTTGTGGGATGGTATCTATTAAAACTGGTCTGATAAGTGACTAATAATGAATTTTCTTAAGATGGTTCCGGTTTTAAGGTAATTCTTAAGGCAAAATTAAAATTTAAAACAAGTGAGTAAGTACAATATTTAGTTTGTAACGAACTTCCTAGTACAATGCCCTTTTTTGGACAGCGCCCAGTAGAAGGCTAAGGGTAATACATGAAAATATTATTTTTTGTCATAGAATCACAAGGAAATGCGGGCTGACGAGCCAACAATTGCAATGTAGGTGCTTAATCAATATATTACCAGGTAAACCCAGTTTTCTTCTTTCAGTCCAGTCTATGGCTTGATTTGTTAGATCTTTCGAGAAATATTCGCAGGAAATAAAAGTACTATCGAAGATAAAGTACTTTCCCGTCTCAATTGCTCGCGTTAGCTATGACCCAACTCAGAGAGTCTTAAAGAAAGTAAGGCAAAAAATCGAAGCTTGCAAATCAGCTCTCACGAAATCATTCTTTATTCCATCTTGCCCTCAACCTCCAAAACTCTACGGATTGCCAAAGATACATAAGGAAAATATAATTGAGAACTTGCGAATCGAAGACGATAAGGCAATGGTGAGTTTTGACGTCAAGTTACTCTAAGTTACTCTACTAATGTGCCCATAAATGAATGCCTTGGAGTAATAAGAACTTACTTATCGTCCTTTGATGGTGACTTAAAACTGTTAACACTCCTTGACCTGTGTCTTACTTCAGTATATTTTTATAATAGAATGTTTTACTTGCAAACAGATAGTGTTATAATGGACTCACCGGTTGCATGGTATGGTAGATGCAACATTTCGAAAAGTGGTCATTAGAATCGTCATCAGTTAAACATACCATGTGGAAGAGTTATGTGGATGATACCTTTTGTGTATTTAAGAAAAATCAGATTGATGAATTCTTAAAACACTTGAATTCAATACACAATCAATTTTCAATGGAAATTAAAAATGAAAACTGCCTGGCGTTCTAGGACGTTAAAGTTATAAGGAAAGATGACGGATCGATTGGCCATACAGTCTACAGAAAAGGCACACATGCGGATAGACACTTCAATGCCTCTTCCCATCACCATTCGACAAACTTTAACTCTGTTGATTCATCGCTGATCAATCGTGCTTTCTCTATTTGTCGTTCGGATTGTCTACAAATTAAACTAAGCCACGTCGACATCACTCTGAAAAAGAATGGTTATAACATAAACGAACGTGCATAGAAACCTTTTGTGAAACCGCCACAAGATCTTGCAGTTCCACAAAATATCGAAAAGAGTGCGCTTATGCCCTACAGAAAAGAAGTATCGGAAGCAATAGGGAGAATACTTGCAAAATTTGGCATAAAAACCATATTTAAACTGCCGCCAAAAAAAAATCGCGGTCTCATATTTTCGGTTAAAATTTTGCGGTCTCACGCAAAATTAAATTTCAGAGTCCATAGGTGTCTACGCAGTTCCATGTAGCTGCGGCCTATCATGTATAGACAAAACAAAAGTATCCATTAAAACGCGACTCACTGAACATGCACTTAATTAACGCTGTTCAAAGCAATACTGTCACAAAATCTGCTATTTGTGAACTAGGCGCGGATCCAGTGAAACATTCATCACAAGACTTTCAAAAACCGGCCACAAGAAGAGATTGAAATTTAATATTAAAGAGCTAAAATCATGAGCTTAAAGTATCAAATTTCAACCATGTACCTAGCTAGTTATTAACCTTTCGTTCTCGCCTTAAGGTGCGAGTACTTTTATTTTAAGTTTAAATTAAATTTCTTGCGACAGACAACCGGAGAATTCTTGCTCTGACTCGCATTTCGCCTTATCCTATTTCGCGAAACTCTGCTTCGCCAAATAATAATCAGCTAAGTTTGATTATAATCCGTCTTGCCAAATGTATTTGAGCGTCCTGATTCTTAATATGTTTCAAAAAATTGTCGGACTCAATAAGCTTCTAAGTTATGGGAAACAAGTAAGTAAGTGCAAGAGCTCGTCCGTAACGAACTTCTAAATAACCGACCCTATTTACCCAGCAACACCAAATCCTGAAGTTTTTTGGCCCGAATTTATTCATTGAAATTCAAACATGTGTATGGGCCACGCTCTTGAAAATGGGCGTGGATTTAGAAGAAAGTCTTTTAGACTTATTTCGTTGAACCTTCGATAACCTCTATTTCTATAGAATCTCACTTCGTTGAAATCAATAACAAATATATGCGTGAAAAACGAAGATTTAGACAAAAAAGAACAGTTTTCTAAAAACTCTCCTTTAAGTCGGCGGTGCTTAAAACATTGTATTAAGCAAACCTAGAGAATTCCAATATCTTCAATATTTGTTCTAGAAAAATTTTTCGTTGAGTGAATTTTCAGAAAAACCCTTTTTTAAAGACATTTAAACACAGTAAAGGTGAGCATGGTCGATCGGGGGAGCGGTTCAGTTTTCGTCGTATTAAAAGCTTTTAGACGCATTTTCTATGCACCAAAATTTGAGTTCCTATGCGTTATTTAACTTGGTCGAAAGGTCTTTCGAAAGATCTTTGTAAGAGGTTGTCTTACATTGAAGCCAATAGTGGGTGTGGCCGTCGGCGGATTTAACTAATTTTTGCACTTTGTCTGTGTAACATAAGCTTAATTTTAAGCTCTTCAGCTTAACAGGACAAGAAACTTTTCGGATTAACCGCGTTAATAACTATTTTTAATGAGTACAATACAATTTACTGAGTTTCCCGTGAAGAACGCTCAATGCAACTAGAGCGAAACGTTCGGGGTGAGTCTAGTATTGTACTCATTAAAAATAGTTATTAACGCGGTTAATCCGAAAAGTTTCTTGTCATGTTAATTAACAACCGCGAAAGCCTTAAAACTCTTCAGCTTAATTTTGAAGATTATTTATTATTTCACTGTGCTACAGTGATTATTTCACTGTTTTAAAAACTATGCATTCAAAATTATATAGGTACCCTATGATGATGATAACCCTGGGTCGTATGAAAAAGCTCAAAAAGACTGCAACCTCATTTCAATTTGGCTTAAAACACATCGTTTTTCATTCTATTTGGCGAAGAGGGCCTTTGCGAAATGGAATTTGGCGAAATGGGGTAAAACCAAATGGAGATGGACGGGAAACTAAAATATTTGAGATTTTTTTGCAACACTTTGTCAAGATTGCCGACAATTTTAAAGACGAAAAAATACAATTTTAAAAGACGAAGCTGAAAAAACAAACAAAAACGCAATAAAGCTCATCGACACAGTTCAACCCGTGACCATGAGCGTTGTAACACGCTCGAAACGTCGGGAAATAAATAAAAAATTGACGCGGTAAGTCCAAAATTCGCTCTTTTCTTATAATGTCAAACAACCGCGAAAACAGTCTTAAATCTGAAAAAGATGAACCATATTTTGGCCTAGTACTTTAAATCTTTAATCATAATTCTCAAAGCCAATCTTCCATCTTTGGTGCCACCACCTTCCAAGCTTGGACCACCTATACTTCCATTCTATTCCTGTGTAAAAATAAATTTGAAACTAGGATCGCCTGATGGTCGAAATTTGACAGTTAAAAAAAAAAAAAAACCATTTTTTGTGAGTTTCTCTTCCCTTTTCCTTCAACCTACGTTCTCCTGGAGATGTTGTGTCTGGACTTTTTGAATTGTGTTATGTCTGGTCTATCTCACAATAAAATCTTATTCTAGAGAAATTAGAAATAAGTTCGCAAAAAAAAAAAAACTTAAAATAAAATAAAATTAACGAACACCCTGTAACGACATATCCGTAGAACATATGAGGATTTCAATTAGTTTTAACTTCTTTAACTTTTCATCTAGTCTAGAGCGGAAATGAAAACTAATTTGCTCTAAATCGGCACATACTTTCCTGTTTATACTCTCATCATTCTCTTCTAAAAGAAAAAGTAATTTTCTTTTTATAGCCGGTTTTATAAATCCAGTCGCCCGTCTTTTTTTGTCGAAGGTTGCTACTATCCGCTTAAAAGCAAGTATTGGTCCATTGTACCACCATACAGATACCTTACTTTAATTTGGTTAGATCTTGAGTGATATACGCCGTTTATCTAAAATTTTAAATCGCTTTGAACGATATCGAATTCACGAAAACCGATAGCATATGTATACACTTTTTGAAACCGATAAAGTATTCGAATCGCTTTACACAAAACCAGTTTTCACATCGGTATTATCAAATTCAAACCGACTCCAAAATGCGCATAGACGGTTGAATCGGTTTGAATCGATTGACTTTTGAGCTTATGTCATAAATTGTTTGAGTTTAACATAAAAGTCAAACTAATTTTCAAACCGGTTTGAAACCACTTGATTAGATTGCGCATAAATATGACAGTGGAATCGATTTGAGTCAAAACGGTTGCAATTCAATTCGATTAATTTTGTCGGATAAACAAGGCAATAAAGAGCTTAGATGTTCGGCACCCACAAAGTTGACTCCAAAAACCCGCTTCTTCTTGCGTTTTTGTTGAGCAGAAGAGGCGGTGTCTCAGTTCGTCTAAGTTTGTAAGAATTCCTCCGAATTGACCCATTTCATACATAGACACAACCGAAGAGTCGACCAGAAAGCTTGCGTCTTCAGTCAGTAAAGCCTCATTGCGCCGTCATTTGGGCATCTGCTTTATTTTCCTCTTCTGCTGTTCCTTAGGTAGGCACAATGCAGGGTCCCGCCTTTCTTGGAGCCCATTCAACCGTAAAGGTATCCCGAGTTATGCCTTAATGGCTGAAATAAATAGCAGCCTCACTCACCTTTTTTCTCCTCACCCAGGGTATATTAAGTTTGATGTATAGCTTGTACCGCATTGAAATAATCACCGTAGACTCCTGAAACGTTTTAGAGATATGAATGGAACCGACAGGAGAATCGGTTAATTATATTAAATATAAATGAAATTTGACAAAAAATTCTATGACAAAAGTTGTAGATATTAGCATTTTCTAACTTTTATGTATATATTGTATGTGTCTCCGCCCACTTTTGTGAGCGTGGCGTCAAAAAAGTGTTTTTTTTTTTTTAGTTAAAAAGGCGGAGTTTTAGGCCGAAAAGTATGCAACCCTCTAGTATAAAGCATTTAACAGTTATATTTTTATATCCCGCCCACTTTTTGGAGGCGTAGCAGTTTTCTTTCTGGTATGGTTGGGTATTTTGCAATCCGTCGTAGATGGACTGAAGCTTTTGCATACGCACTGTTGCACTTTCCCACTTGTTTTTTAAATGAATGTTGTGGCCTCCAGACGCCATGCCCCAACCTTAGTCATAGATATTGTGGTTGGATTTTAGCCATTGCCATTTCCACCTGGAGTAGAAAAATTTAGGCTCTCTATTCATTTATGATTTCGGAAGGCATTGATTTCGGAATTTGGAGATTGAACCCGAAAACAAACTAGTGTCCGCGGGGTCGTCATCGTCACTCCTATCACCTCGCCTTAATATACCCTCTTATCCCTAAAATGTCTTTGCTTTATTTCTGATTTTGGCGTTGTTTGTTTACAAATGTAACTTCCGACCCAAGCACAATTCCAAGCATTCCATAACATAAATTTTTTTAAATTTTTCCTAATATTTTATACCAATTTTATTAATTTTTCAACTGTTATAGCAGCATCTTGGATACAACTGAAGCATCACCCACAATTTCGGAGCGTGCTATCAGCGCCGACAGCATAAGAGTAATTTTGTTTTGCTTTCAGGTAAATTCGGACCAATCCTCGGAGGGTTTCAGAAATTTTACCTCCGGCGTGTATCTACTCTACATGCGGGCACAAACAACAGTCACACGCCCATGCAGAGGCATATTTTCGCTCAGGTATAGTCTCAGCTACACCCTCTTATTCACTGTAAAAAAGTACACTTTTTTTTAAAGCTCATTATGTCGGAAAGTACTCAACAATAATATAAAAGTAAGAACATTTAGCTCATAGCCATAAGTCAACCATTAAATTGACATAAATTTCATGCAGATCCCTTCAGTACTTAAGGAGTTCTTAGAGTCACAATTTTTAGTGACACCTATTAATGTAAACCTACACTGATTTAAGTATAGGTTGAGATGTTGTTAAATTTACTTGCATGACCAATGTTTTAACAAGCCAGTTGCAAGTATTTCCAAAGCCGTATTTGTGACCATACCGCCATCAACTTTTCGAAGCTCTTGACCAATGTTTTAAGACCAGGTCTAGGACCAGGTCTAAGACCAGGTCTTATAAACGCCTGTGATGCAAACACGATTTTTTTAATATCTTTGGTACTCAGCTGATTACTAAGAAATATATTCCATCTTTTACCCATAAAGGGCTGCCCTACCCTCGCTAAATGGGATTCATCAAGGTATCAGGGTTAAGGTAGTAACTATGTAACTATTCTTGAAAGTTTGTTGGCTTTCTCAATTCCGTCAATACTTTTATAACCAAAAATATGATATCAGAGTTTGTTTCTGTTCCTTGAAATAAGACTTATTGACGGATTTGGTGTCATTTAGCGACTCGACCATCATAACTTTTGAACTTTCTAGCTGCATAAGACTTACTCCAAACATAACGATTGCCGTGCATATCAGTGCATTTTTCGATTTTTAGGTCCCCAGCTTTTATCTCAGGCCCCCCTGCTGGAGTATATTCCAGTCAATGCACGATCATGTATTGTAATCAGCTTCCAACCAAATTTCTGGCGTGATCTGGAAACATCAGTTCTAAGACTTTGAGTTTCGGGCGAATTATCTTTTTATTCTTTACCTCCTTGTACACAGTAATAGTTCAACCTTTTATAGTTGGTTCCGAGAGCGACACCATCCATCCCATTGCAACGTTTCTCCCCACAATACCTGCTGCATATACTGTGATGAATAGTTCGTGGTTCTTGCCTACATCTATGGGGGTCTGGTAAATGATTTATGCATGCCTAGGGACCTCTTTCTTGATACCATCAAAAGTTTCCTACATTCTGATGGGGCAACCCTCAAAAGTTCATATCACACAAGGTGCGGTTAATTGTCTGTTAATCGCAAGCAGGGGGGGGCATTGATTCATTAAAGCCTATGTAGACGATTTTACCTACTTACTTTAGGTGGCGCTACAGTCCGGGGTGGATCTGGGCCTCAGCCAACAAGCTTCGCCAGCCAGCTCTGTCTCTAGCTAGCCGTCTCCAGTTTCGCACGCGAAGTTGGCTGAGGTCCCCTTCCACTTGCGTGCGCCACCAGTCTCGTTGCTCCTCTACCGCGCCGTCCCTGCGGTGTGGATTCGAAGATTTTCCGGGCCGGGGCGTTGGTGTCCATCTGCTCTAGATGACCCAGCCATCGTAGACGTTGTGTTTTGACTCTTTTGGCTAGGTCGGTATCGCTGTACAGCCCGTACAGTTCGATGTTATATCTGTAAACGATCTAGATGGTTTTAAAAACATTTGCAGAAAATGTATCTATATATAAAGTGTTACACGCACTCAGCTGCTTAAAAACCCTTTGTAAAATCGGACAACAAAAATTGATAATGATGAATCTTTCAAAGCTACGCATTTTCTTCTGACAAACAGTTTTTGTCATTCCAATTGCACCCTCCCACCTACAATCTGCTTATAATAAAATATCTTTTATGAACCTACTAGAAGGGTTATTGCTGTCACAATACCACACCATTAAGCAGAAACTGTCTTCCAAAATGATTTTAATGCTGACAAGTAACATTTAAAGCTCAGGAATCGACAAGTTGACCCAAAAACCATGCGCGAGCTGCATTGACACTAATTCTCAGACATTTTTTCCGGGTTATCAAAACATCGGCTTTTTAGTAGGATTTAACACGTCTCTTTTAGCACTGATGCTACTCATCATCTGAACGTCAAGTGCACCGTCTACCTTCATCATTAACACACTTGTCAGGCGAAAGAACAAGAACAATTCTGGGGACATGGCTTGGAGTGTATTAATCATTGATTTGTATCTTTTTCCAGGGAAGACGCACATATACGACCGCCACAAGATTGTAAGAACCGTCGTCATGTAGTGGGCTCATATGCTTTTTGTCCTTAGAGGGCCTTCGGCTTGGCTTTGCGTCCGGTTTATTTATGGAATCACGGGGCAATGGTGCTGCAAGTTAATTATGTGAAAAGGTTTATTTTTGGATACTCTTGCATTTTAGCCAAAAAGTTTTGTCACACTGTCATTTCACCAATGAAGAGTCAGGACTCTGTTTAAAACGGGAATTAAATATTTTAATTGGGCCCATTGGGTTTTGGGTGCGTT
Organism: Neoascia interrupta; assembly: GCA_947623515.1. NCBI lineage: Eukaryota > Metazoa > Arthropoda > Insecta > Diptera > Syrphidae > Neoascia > Neoascia interrupta. The sequence continues at coordinate 26,456,591 of OX392462.1, forward strand.
TGGCACCATTCATACTAATTGTCTTGAGGTTGGATATTGATCCCCTGACTGGGACACCAATTAGCAAAGTAATTTTTAAAAATTACCCTACAGATTGTGAACATATTTCATATTTGCATTACTCATTAGTTTATCTGGGGAAAGGACATTAATTTATGGAACACTCTTTCAAGCTCGTGTTGAGCCGAAAGGTGTCAAATGTCATATAGTGACTGGACATCGATGCGTCGTTTGTTTAAGCTTTTCGTGATGATATTTATAATTAAAATTTATAGCCTCTTTATGTGGGGCAGCTAGCACGACTTGGCGCCTGTCTTCAGAAGGAACCGCCTATAACTACGATAAATTGCTAAATTTATAGCCTTGCCTATAAGCTAAGTAAATTTGGTCATAGTCTATCAAGAAATTATAATGTTTTATTGGTCACAATCTCGCATTATATTGAATTTGCGCTGTCAAATACTGACACTTGCCTATAAGTCCTAAGCCTACTAAGTTTAATTAATTTAATGTATGTAAAAAAAAATACATTTTACGCACCCTATTTCGCAATTACCATCCATTCTTGCGATCCTCTTTTCAACTCGTAGAGAGCACCCATTACGTCCACATTCAGTGCACAATGCCCCAAAGTCAAAGACCTCACTCGTTTAGCCAGAAGGTCGTCAGCACGATTAATCAACACCAGGCACGCGGAACTCCGCTGAATCATACTCGACATAGCCGCGCACACAGTCAAGTCCACATACAATTTTGAATAAATCATGTTCTTCCCCGGCGAATAATATGCACCGAACGGAACTTCAATTGACAGAACTTTTCTAATTTTCCAAGGAGTCCCAAAACCCAAACAGCACCACAGTCAGAAAACTGCACTTGAAATCTTATATAAGCGCCGATGTGTCACAACAGGCACAACAAACGGTGCGACACGGAACCACAACGAACTCTTGAACCTTTTTGTCCTCGAGAATTATGCATTCAGTCCTCGCGGGCAACTTAGAGGTTCGAGTTCCACTTACTTAACCTCGTCTGTTTGTTGCAGTCATGCAATAAGCCGTGTTTAGATAATCACCCGTCATCAATGGTGGTTCTTGTTGCTGGATCATTAGAATCGGCAAATATCCTCCTTTCAATGGGAAAGCATGTCTCCAGCTCTATGGAGCATGTCTTACTTGATCTCGTTTTGTATAATCCCCTTATAAAGGTCCTCGTTTTGCATACGTTGTTTATGTTGGCAAGAAATGAGGCATTACACGGCTCGCTGGCAGAGCTGTCATCGCTCGTACACTGTGCTGTCAGAACCAGAACCTTTCATAAATAATAATACTTGACCTTGGACACTTAAACGGTGCTTGCGGCTAGGCCACGATGCTGACTGTGGCTCAATTCAGTGTATCCAGAACAATAGCGTTGTGTGTTGTCGAAAGGATAACGGCGGCGTGCCTGAATACTCAGATACTGCGGCTGCTCGGAGTAGAACCACATTTACAATGCAAAATCATTCATTTATGCGCTCGAATATGGGCGAACGTGACAAATTCTCTCTCGAATTCTCGGTCGATTGGTCGCTCTGTCGGGCTTAAACGGTACTAGATGGTATATCATACCACGTGGATGGGCGAGTAACATGGACGCGAAAGCTTGTTAATGTTAAGGCAACAATTGGTGCTGCCAATGTAAGTATTATCAATTTTGACAGTTCGGGTTGTCTTCATTGCTGGCTTGGAGTTAAATGACTGTGGGGCCTAACGACCTTAAGTAAGTTCTGGAACTTTATTGTCGTCTTATGTGTTTTGAAAAATGCACGGGTATTTTCCTTCGATTCGAGAGACAGGATCGTATCGGTTCAGGTGCCAAAAAGAACGAAATTGAGGCCAGAGACACACGGCGACAGAAAAACGCGCGCCTAATTGCAGTTCGGCTAGAATCTTAAGCGTTTGTATTGTAGAAAACATGAGAATGCGGCTGCGGGAATTAGTCGCGAGACTCGATTTGCGACAATTTTCCGCTTTGCGACACTTTCAAACCGCACGACAAAAAATTTAATTTTTGTTTTTTTTTAACGATGAAAATTACAATTTTCAACACAATTCACAAGAATCGCACAGAAGAAACAACAGAAGAACAAAATGTTTTCAAGCTCTTTTCAACTATAAAAATTAAATTTTCGTCAAAACTGACAGGAGCCGCACGGAAAATTATTATTCGTGCGTTGGGTATGCTTGCTGCAGAAAATCGCGCTGTTTTTTGTCGCGCGTTTTTTTTTCGCCATGTGTCCCTAGCCTGAATTGATTTCAATATGCGGTGCGCGTATAAATACTCAATTATACTGCGACCCAAAAGATCTTTTGCCCCCCTTGTTTGACCTAGTCTAGGATATAAGGGTCACCTTTAACATGACAAGTTAGTAACGCACAGTCATAGGGAAGCAAGAGCAGGACACTCTCTCATTCCGTATGCCTAAAGAGCCCCACATAACAGTCTTAGATTTGAGCACTTGAGTTCTAGTGCTTTCTTGGCTCTTTTGGGGCTGTGCCTGAGGATTTTTTTTTGAGTGCTTAAGATCCTCAAGATTATGCCTTTTTTGTGTAGAGATGCCGATCGTCCAGCTTTTAACGTGAAGGTTAATATCTGCCATAGTGAAACCAAAGAGGCGAAAATACCCTTTAAAAAGAATGTCAGCTTCCGATTGACTTGCTTGTCGGCCTTTTCATAACCCTCATATTTTTTTTGTCCTAACATACAAGCAGATCAGCTTTACACTGTTTTTGCTAACCAGGGTATTTCGAATTTGGTAACACTCATGGAAAAGACAGCCTTGGTACTGTAACTGAACCTTCTTAGAACATAAGGACTGCCTGGCTGGTGGAGAATACTGAGATCTTTACATTGGTGAGGATTCTATTGTAATTGCATTGGGCTGCTTCGTTTAAGGCAAAAAGTTCGGCTTAAAAAAATGTGGATTAATTGCAAAGGGGCTTGCACCTAGGCCCTACTATACCAGCCCAAACTCCACTGCTTGACTTCGACCCGTCAGTATACTTAGGGAGTTAGTATACTTTTGGGAGTCTTCATTTAGCCAATGTCGATTACTAGTCCATTCCTCTCTTTTCGGGACTACAATTTTGTAATTTTTCCTAAAGCTTGCTAAAGGGTCTACAAGATAACTAAATAGTGTCAGCTTCCTGAGCAGATTCACTTCAGTATCTTCAGATGACCTTGTATATTTCCTTCTTTGTAGGTAGGATATTTGCGTTGAAAACCTAGAGCCCGTTTTACTGCCACTGTTTGAATAGCTGTGTGTAATGGCGGGAGGTTTAGTAGGGCTTTTATACCTGCCAGCGAAAGTTTATTTTTTTTACAACGATCCGCTGCTTAATGATCCCTATGTCTTATCAACGAGCAGTATTAGGGCCCATAAAGTTTTATAGCTTTTCTCTATATAAAATTTATATGTCCATTGCAGGTGTCTAGAGTAGTAACCCTAGGAACTTCTCTGATTATGACAGGATCACCCTGAATGTTTGTGTTTTGAAGATTATTCAGTCTCCTTCTTGTTGGTCCTGTTAGAATTTATAGAAAGTTCTTTAACCTCATACCGTTCCCTTATTAATTTAAAGGCTTCCGCCCTAAGGTTGCCAATCGTATCCTCATTTTAACCTTTTTTAAGAATGGCTAAATCATGAGCGTATGCAATGGTACAGAAGCCATTGTTGTTTAGTGCAGTTAGTTGTTCGTCCACAAGGATTGACCACAGAAGTGGGGTTGCTGCCTCTGGAAAGTAACCTACGGACTCTTGCCATCCCCGGTGAGTCTTTGAGGCTCTCAAAAACATTTTTCCAGAACGTTTTCTTTGCTATATTTGGTTAAAGGAATTTTTGAATTCAATCCAGTCGCCTGATCTTTAAGCCCAATTGAATTTATCCCTGGCCGCTTTTCTCAGCTCATACATTTCAATGTTCCACCAAGGTACAGATTTATTGGTGATTTTTCTTTGAGTGGGCACCTTGAGTGGTATGAGGTTATAGTCATAGGGTGTTTGAGTAAGATTCTCAACTGACTTATCCAGTTCCTCTGGGAGGTTTTTGATCAGATGTAACCCAATTACTTCAGCTGGAGCGTAGCTCTTTATAGTTTCCAGTAGTTTGTCCTAGGATATCTGTATCTCATAAGGATAACCCTTTTGACCTGAGAGTTAAGCTTAAAGAGCTTCTGGTTGGGGTCTGTTAAGGTTCAAGTTCAAGTTCTTTATTTAAACAAGTTATTATGCACTATGTATGTTAGCATCGCAGCTTAATGAGGAGGATTTTGTTCGTTTGTCCTCTGGCAGTACTGGAGCAGTCGTTCTCTAATCTTCGCAGGTACTTCTGTGTTTCTGTGTCCTCTCCCGGAAAGAAGGCTGAAGTACCTACCACCTCTACACTTTTCACCAGGCAGATTGATGAGAACGCTAGCGGTGCTTGATTGTTAACTTTGGAATTAAATGACAACAAATCTCGGAGACTCAGCTGTGTATACCAACTTACAAGTTTTTATGTCAAGTCCTTTTATTAGGGTTTCCGCTAATCCAGGGTTCATGCATGAGCCGCAGGTTAAAAGATCCTACGCCATACTTTTGGCATATCTTTGCAGCTGCAGCTGTTGCATGCTGAAAGTTGGCTTGTAAGTTTTTGATCGAGTCGGACTGTTTTGCATCGCCCTTGTTAGCCTCTTTGACGCTTTATCGCATTCTGAGGCATTTGACTTCTCCGTTGCTTTGGTCAAGATTTGGTCAAGTCATCCTGAACTGGTTTCCTCAGAATGACCTGGGGACTTTGTCCAGGCTGTTTTATAGACTTTTTGATATTGTTTGGTCCACCGATAGAACCAATAAAACCGCGGTTCCCTTGTTTTTCCTCTTAAATATCCTTTATGACTTCAAGATAACTATAAGTCGATCTTCCCGCCCTAAAAAGGTGTCGAGGTTTCTTTTCAATTCTGTGCTGGCAGAACGGAAAGTACCCACAGACTAGGAAACTGATCCCCCATCCGTGGCCTTCAAATCGGCTTCTCCCGACGGCTTCAACTGTTGCGTGGTAATCTTTTAACATTCGACTGTCGGCTCTTTTCTATATATTACATGCATTAGGAAGCCAGCATTAAAGGTAGCTCCAAGGAATTGCGACTTAATGCTGCTTTCCTTTTGAGAAACTACCTTGTCCATGATGGACTTTTGCGTGGAACTCATCTGGGTGGTGGCCAACATTGAAACCGGAAAGTCTTTGGCTAGAATAGCCATCTTTTTCCCGAAAAGGCATCTCTGTAGGAAGTTTCAGATGTGTTATCGCCTCTTGCGGGTTTTTCTTTGTAACTTCGGGAGGTGTTTTTGCAGCAAAGCCTGATCTTTTTTTTAGCTTCCTCTACGATCATCCTCGCTTTTAGTTTGTGATGATGAGGGTTGCTTTTAGGGTTGTGCTTTTAGGGTTGTCTCCTCCCTTGTTTTTTATTTGTGTTGCAATGTTGTACCAACGAGTACCGCAAAAAAAATAACATTCCCATGTACCAGAGCTCGGAATAAGCACATTCAGGCAGTTATTGACATGGAACCCTGGCCAAGCACCCTAATTTCGCATAAGTAACCCACTAGCCCTGCATCCTTCACGCTGAAGGGTCTTTCACGCAAGTGCTCGCATGTGTTCAAAAAGAAAAGAAAAAGGAGAGAAGTCAAAGTACAACAATAAATCATCCCAAGATAATTTGCCAAAATGTTTTAAGTTGGTTTCAAAAGTTGTATAATGCGACCGCACTGTGCTTCGACCCTTATGGAAATTATGAGTACCCCATATGAAATGCAGAAACTTTGCATAATGAGGCAGCTTCTTCTATAAATTGCCAACCAACAAAACAAGTACTCGCACGAGAGCCTGTCGTCGTCTATATCCAACAGGGCTCATCTAGGATAATTTATTAATTTCTCTAGAAGCACAATATGCATGTTTCCTCCACGCAACATGGACAAAACGAAAACAAACATCCACTTCAGCAGCAGATACAGTATCGATTCGATCCAACTCTCCCATATGGAACGAATCCCTGCAAATGGGAGATGAATCATTTGCGACAGATTCCACAGCTCCTGCTGCTGGAGCTTCTGCATCTGTGGCACAATAAATCTCCAGCCCTCATTTCGCTGTTCCGTTGCCTCTCGAGTGAGCATCAACAACGCGAACACTATAGGCGAACGTGTTGACATTTCTTACAACAGATCTGTTGATTTTTTGGATTTCAGCGTTAATATCTCGCTCACACTATACCCACTGAAGGTGGGTTCTGACAGAGGCGTGAATAATCCACATCCACGACACGCGGAGAACTATAGCAAGCGAGCAAAAAGTCGCAAATCATTGTGCTTCTTAGCGGAATATAGAGTTCAATTACTGTGGATTATGGTCGATTGTAGTATATAACTGCACGAGTATCTGTGTATGTGCTCTGCAAAAATTGAATAATTCTTATTGGAGTCGTCGCATTGTGTAAAGCATTTGTCGGATATGCCACAGGTCTGGCGGGCGCAATAGTGCCTTATAGCCATTATTGGTGATTGTGACAAATGGGCAAACTATGAGTATGTCTGCAAACTGGACTGTTTTTTTTTTTTTTGTCAGTTCTGCAGGCTTTGGAGCTCAGAGTCAGATGGCATGTGGTCACACCTTGGAATGCATAATTCAATTGGATACGGAACATTTTCAACTTGAGTTGCTGTTCTTGTTGTTGTTGGTACTATGTATAGTTATGCCTTGTGTCTTTTGTCATTTTGCATTGTGGCTTATGGTGCACCATCGATTGTGAACGGACAGATATACTGATGGCGCGCTGTGAAGGCTTTGCAACGTGCTTTATTGTCTTGTGGTGAAACGAATTTTAAGTTGGATGTTGCAATCATTTAAATGTCATTGAGGAAGGGTAGCATTTGTCGGAAAAAAAAAAGTTGTAGATGTCTACAATAAACTATGAGGGGGTTCATTCGTCTGTGAGGTGAAGCTTATGAAATTGTCAGAATTTTAGGTAGCAATCGAAGCAAATCGGGTGCAGTGTTGCATTTGGATAGTTTATTGGCAAACTGTTGGCTGACTCAATCGAAAATATCGATCAATGATTTCGGCCAGGTACCCTAGTATCCATGCACTCCCAGATATCGGGTAGCATAGTGTCTTCCTCAGAATTTCTTCACCGATTCTACTCATAATTAAGGCTCTTCAGCTTGTTGGTTCATTCAAGAATTGAATATTTATCACATTTTTCTTCAGGGTTCTTACCGCCATCGGCGCTTGCTGTGTAACACTTGAAATTATTTCTTATCAAGCGCTCCCTAAAGGAAGCCAAAAAAAGTTTGGTAATAAGTCTATTTCCTTAAAAATATGTTACCCCTAAAGCACACCTTGAAGGTGCAAAATAAAACCATGTCTGCTACAAAATCTTACTTTATAAATCATAAACTTTACTCACAGTTTATTGTTGGCTTCCAGGTAAACCATTTCACGAGCGTAATTTACAATTGTTCTTTGTCTACCATCGCAAAGAGGCCACAAAAAATCCTCAATTAGCTCCAATTGTTTTTTGCATTCCAATTGTCATTAAAAGTGAAAATTAAGGAATTTTATCTTAAGGCCACTGAACGAGAGAGTGTGGCTATCTGAAATATTACTCTTTGAGTTAAGTGATTTTGAGAATTGCTGAATTTGTAATCCAGTTCGCTGACCAACTCTTTTGTTTGATATGCTTTTAAAGTTTTAACTCATTTTATTCATGGCTTTAAATTGGTTTTTACTACTTGATGGTAACAAAACTGAACTTAAATAAGTCTGTTATCTGATGTTCTTTGTTTTCGATACTATAAATGGGTTCTGATGGTGGTCTACAATATTTTTGCTGATAATAATCTTTACGAGGGAAATACCCATTTGAATGATTAACGTCGAGCAATGAAGTGTGTGTTTAAAGCGATCTTTATTTGTTACAAATAATGCAAGTGTATTTTTCAAGGAGTATGTTAGCAAGTTGAGAATCATATTGATAGGAAAGGTCAAAAGTTTTTATGTTTCGTGGATAGGTAAAATCATTCACAGGCACTACTTAGAGTAGTCTGAGATTTTTACTCACTAATAAGACCTCTCATTTTCCATAAGACTTTGCTTAACAAGTAGCTCAAGCTTCTGTAGCAATCGCACTTGGCAGGCTACCTTCCAGCGAAAGCACTCACAATACCGTCATTTAATGCGATTTCGTCCTAAGATGCTAGTCCAAGGGTCTCGTTTATTGTAGTCAACTAGTAAGACTTGTTTTATCCAGAGTTCGGACTATTTTGTTGTTGCACCTCTTATAAGTGTTATTAACATGCGTAGATTTTGTATCGCTTAAGACGATTCGCCAAATCTTAGTCCATTCGCATATTTTGTTTGAAGCGCATTGGGGTTTTCCTGTTGAAAGTTCGACTGTCTTATTCGTAACGAGGATAGTCGAGGATAGTCGAGGACAGTCGTTGTCTATTTGGACGTTGAAATTGTTCAAAAAAAAACCTATTAAAGCTTCCTTTACGATTTGCATGAGGTTTTTTTCATCCATCCCGTCAGATTTCTCGACGTCCGTCGAAACTGACTTTCTGAAATTCCGTAAAAAACTGCTTTTGTTTTTCCTTGATCCATTTGAATATCCTTCTGAATCACTCGCTAAGTGAAAAAAACGCACATATTCCACTACACAAAAAGCCTCCAACTAATTTAACTAAAACTGACCAGCAATTTTCCACCTCTCGCATCTGCCCGACGTCTGTCAACTATTGTCAACATCTTCAAGCGTATACTACACACACACTATAATTGACTTGAAAAAGGCACAATTTCGATTACAAGATTCACCCGAGCGTGCTTCTCTCTGCACAATCGCCATGACCAAGTACCTTCACCCAACGATCCAATCATCTCTCCATCCAGACACTTGCTAACCGAGGTTTTGCTCTTTGCTACACATGTATCATTGTGGTCATCGCGATTTGGCACTATTGTTGTGTATGGTTTCTATTAATCTGGAAAACGCTTGTAGTTTTCCCTTTTTGCCGATCTACAGCGCAACGACCTTCAACTTTGGCGCAACCTTGTTCAAACCCGGCCGACAACGACGACGACGCTATGCCACGCAAGGAAAACACAGTGTTTGCATTAGTGGCCCACAACGTATAGAGCAGAAGCTCAGTGATGGAGGGACTCATCACTATACACAATGTCGTCGTTGGAGCCATTAAAATCTGTTAAAGTAATACGAACCAATGGGATGTGTCACGTTGTTCGAGCACATATCGCGGAACTCCATCAGCAGCTTGTAGAGCTCGCTATTGTTGAGGCACACTTCGCCTAGACGTCCGAACTTCACTCAGGCTGAGTGCTGATGTCGATTCGGATGTTTAAGCCGAGTTAAATAATCACAATATTTGTAGCTTCTGGTGTAGAGCATTGTTTAGGTTCGTCCTATGGCTATCTGATAAAAAAAAGCTATCCTGGCTTAGACTTGGATTTCTTGAGTCGACGCGCGTGTAGCGATATGCAAAGTGCCACATGAAAACGAAAACGACGACAGCGTCAATCCAATGAAAGTCTTACGTGCCGATACTATGGCGAGGACAAGAAACAATCACCGAGGTGAAAGGTGGCATTTCGAGTGCAATATTTTTGAATCTTGATTATAATCATCGGATTCCAAACCGATTTAAACTTTTCATAAAATTGTTTGTCCAACAGCAGTGTCTAGTGTCTAGTTGACATATTTCAACAACTTTTACAAAACTTGAAAAGACACATTATTCCCCTCCTTAAAAGACAAATTACTTTTCCGCAAAAAAATTCATTTTTAGCTACAATCCGACCTGGGAAAGACATTACTATTACATTTGACCTCATTTTTCCGCAACGTCCAGCATCATAGGAGAAGAACTAAAGGGTCCCCGTTATGGACTGAGAGGTTTTAAAATTGTATGAAGCAAGCCGGTTTCTGTTTGTTGTTCACAAAGGGATATGAATGAATTAAAAACTAAAGTTCATAATTTACTTGTGCAGACTGTCTATTGTGGAATAAGCAGTGTGACAAGTTGCGTCCTCATTTAAGAACCTAATTTTGTTTACATCCCTGCAAAGCCATCCAATTTTTCCAAACAAAATTCTAGTCAACCATTGATGGTAAATGACAAGGCCATCATTGATTTCAAGGAACTTCTGACATTCACGATATCCGAGCCAGAAGGTTATCTTTTGTCGATCTTCAAATTTTTACGATTTACGATTTTACGATTGAACTCTTGAGGTCAACTTTCCTAAATTTCAATCGGTGATTTGTCTTGGAGTTTTCAAAATCAGGGAACTTCATAACAGAAAAAAGAACAATGCGCGACAACTGGCAAAATCTACCCGACACTATTAAAAAGTTCCTCATAAATATGTCAAAATCCTTTTCAAAGCCTTTTGAAACCAACAGGTAACTTGAACTCAACGATGAAGTATTTTTGATGTTTTTCACTGATGGTTTCATGCCAGCTCCTCAAAAAAGCGCCCAGAAGTTAAAAGTGTTTCTGAAGTTACTTGAGATGTTTGTGGAGTGAAGCGACTTGGTATCTTGGCTGAGAAGGGTTCTGTGTGGCGGTGAATTTTAAAGCTAAAGAATCCATCAGAGAGAAGGTAGCCTAACATATTGTGGGTCTCGCATGGGGACTTCATTCATAAAACCTGATATACTGCAGGGTGAAGGACTGTGCATTATCTATGCAGAGAGATCATGTAGGCTATTTGGACACCCGAGATGGAAGTGGGCTGTGGTGCAGATGGTAGCACCTATGACCGACAATTGGGAGGTCCTCGGTTCGAATCCAGGTCCAACCAATCATCTTTTTAGTTTTTATTTATTGCCAACATGTCTTGTTAAGTCAATTTTAACAATTATGATGACAACTAAGCCGTACAGGCCCCTCTTTTTTACGTTAAGTCGTAGAGTGGAGTTGAAATGTTAGCGGACGGAAATGTCGAAAGAAAAAACCGTGTGTGGCTCACCGGCAGGGTACGATCCTGCAACCCTTACTTTTCGCGAGTAATGCTCTACCATTTGAGCTATACATTGCGTCATTCCTAATCAGCTACAAAGAATAGCAACGAATATAGCATGCGAAAAGGCAAAAACTAGTGAGGTGGTCGGATTTGGACAAAGAAGCAAACGCGTTCACTGTAGCTCAAATGGTAGAGCATTACTCGCGACAAGTAAGGGTTGCAGGATCGTACACTAACATTTCAACTCCAATCTAGGACTTGCAAACTGTCAGTGAGAAAAGGCAAGGAAGAGTCATGAAAAAGTCTGGTGAGAGATCTAGAACGATTGCAGAAGTAAAGGTTAATATTCGAAAATAAGAGCGGAAAAAAGTAGCACTCTAGATATCCCTGCGGCAAGAAATACTGAAGGCGATGGGTAAGCATTGAGCGAGACCCTTCCCTTTTCAATCTAAGGGCTTTTCTTGAGAATGACCCGCTAACTATTTTGGCGAGATATTCCATTTAGGTCTTGTTAAAGCGTTGCACCTTGTCATCCGACAGTGGGTAAACGGGTGTGGTCCATGTGTTTTGTGGGCCAATTTATCTGTAAACTTCCTGAAATAGTTTCGACTCGAAGCTCCGTCCTCGTCCGCAATTACAAGAATGTAACGTTTCCACTTTCAGTATACAGAAAACGCCAAAACGTACGCCAAAACGTTACATTCTTGTAATTGCGGACGAGGACGGAGCTTCGAGTCGAAACTATTTCAGGAAGTTTACAGATAAATTGGCCCACAAAACACATGGACCACACCCGTTTACCCACTGTCGGATGACAAGGTGCAACGCTTTAACAAGACCTAAATGGAATATCTCGCCAAAATAGTTGAAGAGAATTGTCGGGATTGGGATAGCCGAATTTCTTTATTTACAATGGCCTACCAGAACGAAATTCGTACTACAACGGAATACACTCAAGCCGAAGTTTTATTTGGACGAACTGCAAGTGAGCTAAACTTCCCAGACTACCCAGTGAGCTAAACTTCGGATTCCCATTGAAGACCCAATAGGTGAAGGGGGAAAGGGTGAATCGCCGAAGCTGCTGTAGGTCTGAGAAAGTGCCTACCAAGTAGTCGTCCTTATCGTCTTCTGAATGTAAAGAGAACCAAGAATGTCGATCGCCTACATCGTTATCACAGCAGCAGTGACAATATGCTTGTTCGGGATGAACAAAACTAAGAGGGGGACAATATCACTATGGTGACTAGACGTGAAAAATAAGCAGAAATCGCTGATTCATCGATTCACATAACGAACACACCCGCTTGATTCACTGAACAAACACATCCGACTGGCGAACATTTTAATCAACTGACAGTGAACTGACATTCGTGTACCCAAAACTTTCCCTCCATTGAATTGAATCCAGTGATAGAAAATTTCTGGAACATGGTGAGTTTGTTAAGGCCCAGGTAAAATGTCGCAATACATATTAAGACAGTATGCTGAACGCAGTCGTTTTCAAGGAACGTTTTTCGAATGCAAACTTAATCGCATCGTCTGAAGAGGAACTCCAGAGTGGTTCAGCTCCACTATAAAGTTTTTTTGACTAAGATTCACGTACTTTAACCTTTTATTTGAATTGTCCACGCCCCAAAAAATGGGTGGGGGCTGAAAACTCGAATCAACTAATCTTATTTCGTGAGAATGATCAGAAAATGCATTAAAAGCGAAAATTATTGCTTAAAAGAACAGTTTTTCAGGTTTTTAAAGATCTAACATGATAAAATTGGGCATGGTCGATGGTGGGGGTGGCTCAATTTTCATCTCATTAAAATTTTATGGCCTCTTTCACTCTGCACTTATTCCAAAATTCGCTCCTACGCCTTGTCTAACTTGACAAAAAGACATTTTGAAATAAAATATTAATTTGACGTTCTAACATTCAAGTTGATAAATTGTGGGCGTGGCCGTGAACCGTTCTTTTTGATTTTCATACTTTGTCTGTACAAAATGAAAACCCAGCTACATCCAAGTTTCAGTTTTCTAGCTCAATGTTAAAGACCTAAACACTGCATACATATCTACACACAGACGGACGGATGGACAAAGGGACAGTTTTTCAGTGCGAGATCACCCGAGCTTCGGAGTTATATTGAAATTAATCCCAGAATGAGTTTTTCAGTGGATCTAGATCTGGGGTTAATCTTGGCTTAACCCGTCAAATTTGGTGAGTTAATCCCGGATAAATTCTGGACAACAGTATGAACGTCTTTGATTGGTTTTTTCTGTGTCGAATGGCAGTTGATTTGCGTGTTTCTATGGAAAATGCCATCTGAGAACAACTCGAACTTCTTTTCCTGTGTCTTTCTATGTGAAGCGAAAGGTGGGGGAGTCAATAATTTCGAGAGTGGAATATTTTGACGATGTTAAAGAAGTCGCATGACAGCGCGTCGCCTTGTCTAAATCCTTTTTTGACCTCTTTAACATCATACTTGAGAGAATTGTGCAGAACTCTCGCGCCAACACCAGAGGTACAATCTTTCAAAAGTCCGTTCTACTACTCGCATACGCAGACGACATTGACATAATCGGTAAAACAATGTGACCGAAAGCTCAATACTCACGAAGGCTTCACTGACGTGATGTCAGTGAAGCCTTCGTGAGTATTGGGACGAAAGCGGTGAATTTGGGTTTAGCAGTCAATGAGGGCAAAACCAAGTATATGCTGTCATCAAGAAAAGGCACCCAACACCGACGTCTTGGACAAAACATCACCATCGACAGCTATAACTTTGAGGTAATTAGGGACTCTGTCTACCTGGGTTCCGCTATCAATTTAGACAATGACACCAGCGCTGAAATCAAACGAAGGATAACTCTTGCCAATCGCTGTTTCTTTGGGCTAAGAAGGCAATTGAGTAGCAAAGCCCTCTCTCGAGCAACTAACGTGTCCATGTATAAGACCCTCATCATCCCAGTCCTGCTTTACGGTGCAGAAGCATGGACCCTGTCAAAGGCGGATGAAAACACTTTAGGCTGCTTCGAGAGGAAAATTCTTCGGAAGATTTACGGTCCCGTCTGCATAGACGGAGAGTGGAGGAGGAGATATAACATCGAACTGTACGGGCTGTACAGCGATACCGACCTAGCCAAGAGAGTCAAAACACAACGTCTACGATGGCTGGGTCATCTAGAGCGGATGGACACCAACGCCCCGGCCCGGAAAATCTTCGAATCCACACCGCAGGGACGGCGCAGTAGAGGAGCATCGAGACTCAGGTGGCACACGCAAGTGGAAGGGGACCTTAGCCAACTTCGCGTGCGAAACTGGAGACGGCTAGCTAGAGACAGAGCTGGCTGGCGAAGCTTGTTCGCTGAGGCCCAGGTCCACCCCGGACTGTAGCGCCACTTACTTACTTTAAGTAGGGAATATTTTGACAACATTGCTGACGGAGTTAGAGTTGACTGGAAAACTGTTCGCTGGGTTAACTCCAGACTCATATTGTTACGGGATTAACAGATCTTTGTTTGTGGTGGGCCTAACTCAGCAATGAAAAACTGGGCCTAATGAGTCTACGGATAATATGCACTAAAATAAATATACTCTGGGTCGGGTTCAAAAAGACCTACCCAACAAACCGTGCAGATCAAGGCTGCATCCAGATTGCGTGCGCTGAGTCAATATTTCCTCGATGACTTCAGCGACATCTCGAGTAAAAGGATACAAGCTTTTATCTGCTTCTTCTCAACTCCAACGGTTAGATATAGGCACCGACCGCATAGAAACCTCAGAAACCATAACAAAGCCAGATAATATTAGCCCTGGTATCAAAAAGGCAAATCAAAGTGCTACTTGGGTTCATTCTTGAACCGCTACATCTTAAAGGCTGTTATTGAGAATGCAAAAAAGGTTTTGGTTAGAAAAAGATCCACACCTCAAACAGATTTTTAAGATCCACACCTTAAACAGGTCTGGAAAAAAATGCTGCACATCCAAACTCTGGAGATTTTCACAAGAAATGTGTCGGCAAAGGCAGCACTCTGGACTAAGAAAGAACAACCTCTGGAAGCCACAATGTCTAGGACACTCGAGCATACTGAACATCTTAGATCAAAATGAGTTTATAACCTGTACAGACTATAAGAAATCTCAATTTGACTTCGATAAAAGTTTCCAAGTCACTCTACCGATGAATCGAAAACAGAACATGGAACAGGTTCAGGAGTCTTCTTGAAAACACTATGCACATCAACCAAGGTTTTTCAAGCTGAGATTTATGCGGTGAACAGCGAGAACAGACAACTCAATCTATGGATCTTCCAACAACGGAAAATCCATATGTGTTAAAAGTCAAGCAGCACTTAAAGCCCTGGAATCCTAGCTCGTGTTCTCCAAGTGCGTTAAGGACTGCCTCATGGCATTAAGAGAAATAAGCCTTCACACAGTTTCATTACCCTACACTGCTAGATTTCTGGGCACGTTGGCGTGGCCGAAATGACGGACAAACTGGCCAGGTAAAGTTCTAATATGGACATGACGTTGAATGACCCACGCACGGGTACATCCTCCTTTCAACACACCCGAAAGTTTCATATCTCAAGACACGGTCAAACTTGGTAACAGTCTAAGAATTGTATCATAACTCACAGCTTATGGCCAGTGGTTGACCTAATAAGAACAACAACCCTTCTAGTAGGGTCTCACAGTAGAAACTTCATAAGAACACTCTTTGGTGTCGTCATAGGGCACTGCACCATTGGTGCACCATTGGCTACATGGCTACACAAATGAGAATCTGTGCGAAAGAAATTTTGTAAAAGCTGTAGACATTATGAAGAAATAGTGTCTATAGAAGACTTTCTTTACCACTGTCCAGCTCTCTAAGAACGACGACTAACCTTCTTAGGAGTCGCAGGTTCTTTGATAGCCTGGGCAAGAAAATCACTACTAGAGCTAAAAAGATTTGTTAAAAGATCTGGCAGTTAGACATATGCCCAACCATATTTGTCTATCCCATTACCCTTGTATTAATGGGTCAATTTGGTCTTCCAACCTAACGTAACCTAAGTATAAGCTCTGGAGAGTATTGCAGCGTTTTAGACTCCTGCAACAGCCCAAGTCGTCTCTCTTGAGAGTCATTCTGACTTAAATATATAGAAGCTGCGGAAGATGTGTCCGTAAAACACCATCAGATTTAATCCTTTTTATGTTAGCGTTGAACTTCGTCAGGGCTGTGTTGAGTCACCTTTTCCTTTCATATTTTAAAGGTATTTGGCGCAGTGGGTTTTTCAAATCAAAAACTTAGGGCGAACCCTCTGATTTCTGCATTTGGACACGTTATGTTCATATCGCCCGTCAGACTTTCTAGCAAGGCAATGAGAGACAAGATTCATGTATTGCCTTCACCCTGGGTAGGCCAAGAATGCTGGGTTTGTTCTATCACTCTCTCAACAGTCAAGTGGTATAAAAATATGATGATGCCAAAGCCATCTTATGGTGGAAGTTTTAAGTGGCGGCCAGTTCAATCCGACTTCCTCAATCCTCATAAAAGCAGTGATTTGCGAGATGAGGTCCTAACAGGAAAATCGACTTTAAACTAAAAGCCAGACGTCAAAAAAAAAAATTAACACCAATTCTGGCAGAGTTACAAAATTCACTTCGATGACGTTTTTGTTCCACAGACTGTCACCTTCAATAAGAACTAGATCAGCCTCCGACGTCATCTGTAACTACAAGTGTTCCCTTTCAAGGCACACACCAATTCCTTTTTAACAATCGGATACTGAGACAAAAAAAAAACCAAAACAAGAAGACGAATAGATAGACAGATAGACGGATGGACCGAAACGAAAGTAAAACAGACAACTAGAGCATAGTTGAGCAAAAAAACCTTAAAAAACAGACAACAGACCCTGGGGAAAAACTATATACGGCCTCAAGACAGTTGATAAAAAAAAGTACCAGGTACTATCCTCCAGAGCATCATTAAAGTGATCCCATTGCGCGAATTTTATCATCTCAGGGCCTCGTTGGCGCAGTGGTCCCTCTGTTGGCCGGCGACGCCAAACCAATGTTTTTGCGCCCGCGCCATCTATGTTGGAGGTGGACCATCCGCATTGGGACTGTGGTTGTTTTCCGCCGCCATAGCTTGGCAAACATGTCAAATGTAACACACAGCCCACTGTTCTATAAAATATGTTAATTGAATTTTTTGTTTCACCATGCCAGCCGTCATGTTGTTGCAAGACGTCCTCGGTCAGCCGCATCACTGCGGCACAGTGTCATTGTCATGAAGCGACAGACGCAGTATAGGTACCTATGCGGCCGCCATACAGAGGGTAAGTTGGCGTTTATTTTTTTGCGCCCCACTTCATTTGTTTAAATCAAACGCGGGGTAGATGTCTACTGGCACTTAAAACAATAAATTGTCCGATTTTGTTGTTGAGCACTGACCGCGCGGGACCGCATCAGCCGCCTTGATAAAGAGCCCAAGACTGATGGCATGTGCCAACAAAGAGACAACTACTCTCGTCCTAGAAGTGGTCACCAAAGTGGAAGGGTATTGGATGGGACGTTTTCTTAATTAACGCACGATTTGTTTTATTGAATTGAGGCTTGAGTTCGTTTAAATGGGGAGACTGGCGCGCGGGAAATTTTCAAGCGTATGGAAATTGGAGCAGGGCACGAGATTTGCGAAAATATTAAGTGCTGGGCAGAGTGGTATACAGAGTTGGAGTCACGGAAAAATGGTTAACCAGTGAGTTTGGAGTGGGTTATGTTGTTAAACTGGAACAACCCAATTAACCTTGAGATTTTTGCTCTGAATCGCAAATGTTTAGGGTCGACACTTGCTAGAGGGTCACATGGGCTTAAAGATAGGCGACTTTTTACACAAGGCAGAATTATAGGCGCTTCGCAGGCAATAAGGTGATTATTCGAAAAAGGACATATTTCGCGAGTGAGGTGGATGTAAATGTTTTCGTACTCTCGACACGACATGTGTCGACTATTCATTCTCAAGGTCTAAGATTTTTCTCAAGCTTTGAACCCTTTCCGAAATGGCTTACACTTGTAAGCAAAGAAGCTAGTTAGTGCATTTAAGTCTACTTCAAGCTGATTTCGGCGGTTAGTTTTTCAGGATGCTGAAACAGCAAACGGTTTCTGGTGTCGTTTTCCTTGTAACTTGTAAGTTTTTAGAACTTTGTCCATTAAAACTAAGACATATTAAGTAAGCACTTTACACACCGCCTCTTTATCGATTTCAAGGCCGCGTATGACAGCATCTATAGAGACGAGCTATATAGCGCAATGTCTAGTTTTGGCATCCCTGCCAAACTCGTCAGTCTGTGCAGGATGACGATGGAAAACTCACGCTGTTCCGTCAAGGTCGGCAAAGACCTCACCGACCCCTTTGATGTCAAAAAAGGATTTAGACAAGGCGACGCGCTGTAATGCGACTTCTTTAACATCATACTTGAGAGAATTGTGCAGAACTCTTGCGCCAACACCAGAGGTACAATCTTTCAAAAGTCCGTTCAACTACTCGCATACGCAGACGACATTGACATAATCGGTAGAACAAAGAGTGATGTCAGTGAAGCCTTCGTGCGTATTGGGACGGAAGCGGCGAATATGGGTTTAGCAGTCAACGAGGGCAAAACTAAGTATATGCTATCATCACGAGAAGACACCCAACACTGACGTCTTGGACAAAACATCACCATCGACAGCTATAATTTTGAGGTAGTTAGGGACTTTGTCTACCTGGGTTCCTCTATCAATTCAGACAATGGCACCAGCGCTGAAATCAAACGAAGGATAACTCTTGCCAATCGCTGTTTCTTTACGCTAAGAAAGCAATTGAGTAGCAAAGCCACTCTCGAGCAACTTAAGTGTCCATGTATAAGACCCTTATCATCCCAGTCCTGCTTTACGGTGCAGAAGCATGGACCCTGTCAAAAGCGGATGAAAACACTTTAGGCTGCTTCGAGTTATATGTGCTTATATCTCCTCCATAGACGCAGAGTGGAGGAGGAGATATAACATCGAACTGTACGGGCTGTACAGCGATACCGACCTAGCCAAAAGAGTCAAAACACAACGTCTACGATGCGGTCATCTAGAGCGGATGGACACCAACGCCCCGGAAAATTTTCGAATCCACACCGCAGGGACGACGCGGTAGAGGAGCACCGAGACTCAGGTGGCGCACTCAAGTGGAAGGGGACCTCAGCCAACTTCGCGTGCGAAACTGGAGACGGCTAGCTCGAGACATAGCTGGCTGGCGAAGCTTGTTGGCTGAGGCCCAGGTCCACCCCGGACTGTAGCGCCACCTTAAGTAAGTAAGTAATTTAGTAAGCAGCTGCTTCTAGTTTATGGGGCTTAAGTTTTGAGGCGGAAGTTAAATCCAACTTTATGGCCTGAACTCAAATGTCTAATCAATTTCCTAAGCTAAAAAAAATAAGAAGCAAACAGCTAGCACCTCGCCAAATTAAATGGCGTATTCTTTTGAACACCGAACTGCCACACCGAGCTGTCAAATAAAACTCGGTGTTCACAACAATTCCAGCGTGGTGTATACTCGGTTTCATTGTGTACAGAACGACAAATACTGCACCGATTCAATCATCACGTTAAGTGTCAAATTACTTCGACTTCATTTTGTTTTTTTTTTTTTAATTTCGTAGCGTGATTTTGTTGGCGTCGGCTTTTTTCTACTTTTTAATTAAAATGAATTGTGAAAGCTTTAAATTTGGGTTTTTATCGATTTCATACAATTTCAATCGTGTTGTAAATAATGACGAATAAAAATTGAGTCAACACGTCACTTCACATACACAATCAATGCTACATCCAGCCTTCACCGTCAAATACCACAGTGGCAAAATTTCGAGTTCGGTGTCGACACCGAACTAATTCGGAGTTCAAAAGAACACTTACATGAGCACAATTCCTTTCAGGTGTACGAGAAAAGAACAATTTTTTTTTGTATTCCATACCAGTTTCACGATTCGATGTTGAAAAGAAACGTCATAAATTCTGTTGCGACATTCTTTAGACTCCAACGGCATTTAACATCCTCTGTACGGCCCACACTCCCGAGGGCACTTAAACAGATCTCTGATTAGTTCTTGGGGCACAATTCAATCGCATACGCAATGCGTTCCAATTAATTAACATCAACGTATGACCACAGATACAAACGATACAGTTCATGTGCACTCGCTGTCTACGCGCACAGAGCTCATAGCGAAAACGCTTTGATTAGACACAGTGTTCGAACAAGCCGTGTATCAGCGCAGTGCCCACTCTGATCGGAAGATCTCAATTGGTTTCAACCAATGTTTTCAGCACACACATTCGCCGACCCCGCACCACTAATGCCACTCGGCCTCGTGTTCGACTTAACGTATGACCAACATATCCCCTTGTAGTGGCATATCTCCTGCATGTCGACACCATCTCCGCCCTTTTGACGACTTGACCCCGCAAGGACATCATAGTGTGGTGCTGGTGGTGGTTGCTCCGCCCATGGTCCTAGCCCAAAAGCTAATCCCAATAAATCCGCCGAAAACACGCATTTCCCAGCGTAAGACCAAACCACGCAGGGAATTTAAATTTCCCTACGGAATCACCACCATCAGGGAGCAGGACATGAACGTTGGACGATCCGAAGTGCGCGATGATATTATGCCGATGACAGCCGAATGACAAGCACACATGAAGCAGGCAGCACCATACCTATGTCCTATCCTCCCTTTGGGTACTAGTGTAAGCACTGACATGTTAACCGGGAATAAATTTCCCCGTCAATTTTGTGTGTATACGACTTGTACACATAAACGACGTCGTCATCTCATAGAGACGAACTCTGATCGCTCGTCTAGACGCAGACGCGTTGTTGGTGTGGTGTGTGCTTTGCGCACGCTTGTGGGTCTTATGTTTTGGACTTCAGCCCACCACCACCCAGTGTATAAGTCCGACGTGGCAGGGTTCTAGGTTAGAATGCGAATAGTACGATAATAAAAGTACACATATCTCCCTTTTGGACTTAACGCATTTGCCCCCATGTCCGGGACCTTTCAATAACTCGCCTTGCCTTTTGGCTTAGTTTATGTTGGTAATATTTTTGTTTCTTATTCTGTTTGTGGCGTGTGGGTCTTCCCGTCCCTCGGCATCGAGGATAGATAGTTAGATAGAGGACCTTTTCATTCTGCAATTGCTGGGTGAATTTATTGTCCTCCGTCGCATTAGCTGGTATTTGTTGGGCATGATAGCTGCGTGATGTGATCTGGACATAGACAAGCGACCAGCGCACCTAATTCAGTCAGTCAGTCGGATTAGACGAGCGAAAGGATGCGGTTGCCCAGAGTATATCGGGCCCTTAGAACGAACGACGTCAGAGTCAGCAGCAGCGAGAGAGGTCTAACGACCAAATGTCCACGGATTTACATTGCAATTATGGCTTTTTATTGACTTTGTCAAGTAATACGTTGTGGTGATGGGCGAATAAATTTATACCCTTAGACCGAGCACACACATATCGTATGGAAAGTGATTCTTTTTTTTATCAATTTTGGGAAATCAATCTGAGGCGATAGAAGGCTGTGGGGTCTTGGCAGGAAGAAGGAGAATGTGCCTCTTGGGTAGGTTGCATCGTTTGAAAATCATGAAGTTTTTGGTCAGGCAGTTCGGAACTCCTTCCTTACTAGGAAGGTTCCCCTGTCAGTTCGACTCTACTCATTAGAAGAAAACTACCACACAATATCGAGGCATCTAAATCACCACAGCTCTTTATCGCTCTCGGAAGCGACTACCGAGCAGAAGGAGACCTCCACCGCGCCAAAGGGCTATCTTATTGACTGTGTCTTGCAGAGCATCAAACGCTGTCAGCCCTATCGAGTGGCATCCATCAAGTCATAGAATCAACAGGTGGGTTGCCAACACAACTGCCCCGACAGATAGCAGTTTAATTAGCAATTAACGTATAGGCTAGGTACTCAGTGCGATAAATTTCGCTTCTAATTGACTATGCAGTGCGCGCATGCGCAACATGTTGCATTAACACATTTTCAGGTCAAACTCTGCGTCTCGACACTGACATATTACACACACGCCTCCTGCGTATACGCTTAATGCCAAAGTACCATTCTCATTTGTGCGAGTTATGGGAAATAAATCTGCAAGGCGGGTCTTGCAAGTTGAGAGATCTTCTCGGTCTGTGATGTCTGTCGCTTGACACTCATAATCCTGCCAGACGTAAATTCAACAAGTTAACTTGTCGCACGGGCAATTGTGAGATTAGTCGTCATTGCTCCACGCATGTGTAATTTCGTCATATTAGATGATGTCTGGTGCGGCGTGTCGTGCGGGACTTGTGAATTAAGGCGACTGAGTGTAGGAGTGACTTGTTTGCCTGGAGATTTGCACTGTGTTCTATTTTGTGAATCCGGGAGCTGACATTGGAATTATGATGTTCTACCACGCATTATTGTCCTGCTGGATAAGTAGCCTGTGCCAGGGCACACAGTGCAATAGAAATTGTCAAGGAAATGAGCTACGAGTACTTTTGAGCAATGTTAGCTCTTGGCGGTGAGATGTAAGCAGGCTGGTGGACACTAAGTAGCTGATGTAAGTGTCTGAAGGATTTGAATTTATTAGAGTTTTGTCGACCATTTATGCAAATTTATTAGAGTCCGGTGGATGGAATTGCATAAATCTACCTGTGGACGAAAGGCGGGCTGAGTGGACGTATATAATGAAGTTCACCACTTTTGCACTGAAATTATAAACATCGTGTAAGCGTCCTTAAAACAGCTGTGGTAGCTGAATCATCCAGAGCGGATAGACAGTAAAAACTTTACTTGATATCGTTTGGGAGAAGAATACAGAGGGAAACTTCCTTTTGACCTTACAATATTTTAAAATTCAAGTCCATAAAACAACTAGTTTCAATTTTTCTATTCCTTTATACTGATTTGATACCAAAATGTCCGAAATAGAGGAATCTGAAATAAAAAGTTGTGTACACAGTTTGAAGAAAGGAAAACGGTCTTTTAATCAATTTCGCTTTTTCGTTGGTAGTACTAGCAAAATAGCGATGCATTTTGGTTGATAAATTGATAGATTGGTTGTTTTCCTTAAATTCTCTGGGCACCGGTTTTCACATTAAAGGTAAAACAATCCCCTGTTTTACTTCGTTTTTTAAAAAGGCTTAGAAAAATTTAAGTTTGAAACCGCACCTTTCTTTCTTTTTGTACCCTTTGTATTTTGTCTTAATCTGAATAAGGTCGCTGTTAGCGCTACGATACTAGAAGAATTTTAAGAAATGTTTTTGAAAATGATTCTGTTTTTATAACCGACCGAGTAAAATATTCACCGTAGACCCCCAAGACCTTTTAGAGATATGATCGAGATCGATAGGTGAGTCGATTAAGCCTTGTCCGTCCGTCCGTCTGTCCGCCTGACTGTCCGTTTGTGTGAAGCTTTTAGGTCTTAAAAAATGAGCTAGTACGCTCGAACTTGGATTACATCTTGGTTCTTTTTTTGTACAGACAAAGTGTGAGAACTAGTTAAATCCACTACTGGCCTCAATGTAAGACAACCTCTATTTCAAATTTTCTTTCAAAATGCCTTTTGGTCAAGCTAAACAAGGCGTCCCAACTAACATACTCTTGAGAGTTACACGGTAAAAACGTCAAAATAGCTCTTGTTAGACACTTATAATGCTCTTGATACTCTTCGAGCATAAAATCTTGTCATAAGATTCAAAAATGATCTTTTAAGGTAGTATCTCTCCTGTAGCGCTTAAGTCATATAACAAGAGTATAATGGGCTCTTATAAGACTCTTGTTATAAGACTTCGACTCTTGTAGAGTTTAAGTTTTGTAGTAAGAGCCTTATAAGAGCTTTAATCTTGTAATTAGTCTGCAACTCTTGTAAAGAGAGATTGGCTCTGATAATAACATCCTTAGTTTTATAAGACAAATTCAATTCTTCGGCCATTGCCTGTAAAAGAAAAAAAATCCAACTTTTTCTTCCAAAGTGCTTCAAAATACTTTTCACTCCAAAACAGACTGAACAGATGTATGACAATTGCCATTTGATAATTACACATCATAATTATTTTAGTAAAATTACATAACATTACAACAGCATAAGTAATTGCAGGTGGCATGGCAAACAATGTTTCCTGGGTCTTTGAATATAATGAAATATTTTTGATGCGCTTTATTTTTTCAGAAGCAAACTGCTTACTTTAGCTGATATACTTTTAACCGCACCAAGTTTAAGTGCACCATAATTTAAGAAAAACCTTTTTTAAAAGTTAATAATATAGTGATGCCATAATAAGATATAAAACGCCATCGTACAAATCGATTTTCATTTTTTTTTTAGTATTTTTTTCTCTTTTCATCTTTATGAAACTATACAAATATTAATTTTGCAGCATTATATCTTGCTCTCTTTTTGGCAGAGGTAGAAATGGGAAAACAGCTCTTACAACAAGAGATATAGTTTGCTTATCTGAGCTTAATAACTCTGATACTTAGGCCATTTAAAGCTTGTAAGGCTCTAAGAAGACTCTTATAACACTCTACAAGAGTGAAATTCTAAGAGCTTTACTCTTGCACATAACTCTTTTAAGGCTATTTTATACCTTTCTTAGAGCTGAAATGTTAGTTTTGGTAGAAACTCAAATTTTGATATAGAGCAATAATGGCCCAAAACCTCTAAGAAGGCAAAAATTGGACCGCCCGCAATATCGACCATCCCCTTTTTTACCATGTTAGAACTTTAAAAACCCGATTTCTCGGAAAGATTACTCTAAATTGAAAAAAAAAATTATATAACAAATATTTGCTATTATTATTAAATATTTGCATTACTATTTGCTAGGTTTGCTCCATACAAAGTCTTGGAGCACTTCTAAGGGGCGTGTTCAGGAAAAAACGGTTTTTTCTGCAATAATTCTCGGTTTTAACGCATTTGGTCATGATTCTAACGAAATTACAATTAATTGATTTTAATTTTTAGCCTAGACCCACTTTTGGAAGCATGGCCTATACTCATATATATAATATGTGAATTCAGGACAAAAAAATTTAGATTCGGTGTAACACGGTATATAGGGTCGGGTATATAGAAGTTTGTCACAGACGAATTCTTACACTTACTCACTTGTTAAGTTAGATTTCAGAAGCTTTTGAAACTTGAAAATTTGCTATAGTTTTCCTTAAAATTTTGAATAACTTCTGATGGATACGTATGTTACTTTTTCATATGATTTCTCCAAAAAACACCGGGATAAGGTTTTTTTTTCTAAAATGCGTCCAAACGGCAGTATAATCAGTCTTTCAAAATACTAGTGGGAGGGTTACACAATCCGCTTAGGCGAATCGTTGAATACCCCATCCCAATTGACCACTTTCAAGCTCCGAATTGTGTCATAAATCTCGGTTGTTAAATTTCAGTTTCTATTAACTTCAATTGTATTTAGAATTTCTCAGTTTAAGAATCTTCTTCCTTAAAAAGGGGTGTGGCATCCACCCCTTAACATCGTTCTTATAACATCGTTTTTATACCCCATCCCATAGGATAGGAGGTATGTTAAGTTTGATTCATAGTTTGTAACATAGAGAAATAATCACCGTAGACGCCCAAGGCCTTAAGGGCATATGATCAAGACGAATTGTTAGTCGAATGAGCCATGTCCGTCCGTCCGTGTGTCGGTAGTTTTTAGGCCTTAAATTTTGAGCTAGGAACTTGAAACGTAATACCTGTTGTTTGTAGGTCCTGAAGCAGTACAAGTGTAAAAAATTTTAAAATCCGCCCACTGACAATTGTCAGTTCCACTTGCGTTGCAACTTCCGCCCAGGAAGTTTCAGCACCTTAACTCAAAATTTAAGGCCTAAAAACATGTGACATACAGACGGACGGACGGACGGACGGACATGGCTCATTCGACTCAGAATTCGGTCTCGATCATATGCCTTTAAGGTCTTGGGGGTCTACCATTATTATTTCACCGTGTTACAAACTATGTGACAAACTTAATATACCTCCTATCCTATTGGATGGGGTATAAAACGATGTAATTGAAAAGGGGTGTATGCCACGCCCCTTTTTAAGGGAGAAGATTCTTTAACTGAGAAATTCTTAATACAATTGAAGTTAATAGAAACTGAAATTTAACAACCGAGATTTATGACACAATTCGGAGCTTGAAAGTGGTCAATTGGGATGGGGTATCCAACGATTCGCCTAAGCAGATTGTAACCCTCCCACTAGTTTTTTCTTTATGTAAAAAACTGAATATCAAAATTAATAAACTTTGGGTGGATAAAAAACTATTTTAAAAGATGTTGATAGCAATTTAACAATTTCCAGGACTTTGCAAGTCCACAAACACGATAACCATAAGTGCATGAGATCATATGACTGAAAAAGAATATTTACGCAGACACATCCGTCAGTGAACACTCATTGATCATCATAATAAATCAATTTCACTTCATTGCATCTGATTGACTGACAATTTTCTTAATCAAAACAGTTCGTTCAACTGACCCACGCAACCTAAAAATAAAGAACAAAATTTAACCTCAAAAATCATGATACATCAAAATGGAAAATCCAATACAACATCAACAAACCTGTCCTCCCTCCGCTTTAGCTAAAAAAAAAAAGTGCTTTGAATAAATTAACAGCCAGTTCCGAATGCATATTATCGATAACCTTCTAATTGGCTAATAACAGGCCATAACAAATTATTTAACACGTCACTTTATTACATCACTTCGATCGTTCCTATATGCCATGAAGCTTTTCTTTGAAGCTTCTCTTTTAGCGTACCTCATAGTCAACTGGTTTTCGAATTGACATATTTATTTGCGCGACACGCATGCCCAGAAACTCTTGCGTAAACTTGCATGACTATACAAACAAAATGTATCTGCAATGGGATGGACACTATCCTTTATCGAATAAAACCATAAACGATAATGAAAATGGAATTGGAAATACCAGACACGGTTTTACTAAAGCACCACCTTACCTTGAACTCCAAAAAGATGCGAACAAAATGTATCACTGACGGAAACGAGAAGGTAACACCAGCTCAGGCGCATCCGCAACAGAATTCTTGATCTTGTGGGAAAATATTTATGAATTATGAAATCATCAATGAATCGAAATGAAAAGACTTTTCGTGTGGGAATCGTATGTAATCGAGTGGTGAAGAACTAACTCATTGTGCCATTATAATCATTAGGTGTCAACTTAGAAACAAGTGAACATAATTTCCTTACTTTACCCAACTAAAAGTGGGTGTTAGCCGACCATTGTAGAAGGGAAAGGATGCTGTTGCTTCACTGAACACCTGTAAGGGATTTCTTAACTGCTTGAATACATCAACTATGCTTGACAATGTTTGGTAGTCCATGGTTCGTGCTTTAACTTTGAGCTCTGTATGGACAGTGGATTTCATGCAGTACTTTTAGACAAAAGTTTCAACGATTCTATCCGAACATTAAATATCATTGGAACTAGTTATGGAGGATCCTGTGATTCAAAAAGGCTTTTAGCTCTAAAAGGTCATCAATATAGCCATAGTCACAAATATGATAAGACGACCATATGGTATTTCTGGGATAGTGACGCCCATTGGCTAGTCTCCAGAAATAAAACTACACGACTGTGATAGCTTTTTTTTTCAACCTCCTCCCATACACAATCATGTTTCAAGGATTCTTAAATAAATTTCTTCGCAATCAATGACGCACCAAATTATGACCACAACTTCTTGGCATCCCCGGATCTTGGTGAATCAATATAGATATTTCAAGGACATTTCGCCAACACCTGATGACTATACACCATTACCATTAAGATTCCCATTCCGCATGAAAAGTGTCTTAACTATCCTCGACACACAAAGAAATTTCATATAGTCATTCAGGCGCGAAGTAGGTAGTTCCACGAACAATTAACCGAACCCGACAACGAACGGACTACATATTCAGGTAGGCGTCAGTCCTATGATATATGTCAGCATTCCTTCAAAGGCCCCAACAAACTAGATAATTACATTTTATCAACTACAGTCCATAGTGCAGCATAGCAGCTGCATATTTTTACTTCTAGATTGTAGTTCACTCCCAAGGTCTTTGAATTCGAATTCCTTTCCCTGTGGAAAAATAAATATATACCTTTATTCTGACAGTGTCCTTTGCGTAGTGGAAATTGAATTTAATTTCTATATTTAGCACTCATCCCTATCGCTGCCCTGCCCAGTGTGGGTAGCCAATAGACTACTTGATCTGTCCCTCCGACTAAACTATACGTCCTGGATCGATTTATTCCCAATGAAGCAGCAATGTCTTTTGTTATCTGACATTTTGATTGCTTTTGTAGTGCAAATGGTAATTGCAAAATATCCTTAAAATAAATCCCAATGATAAATTGTCCCGTGATACCAGGGTGAAGGTAGCGAATAACAAAAAAAAAAAAAAAAATAAACGCACTCATCCTTGCCCAAAGGACTACTGCATGATTATATGACAATTGCTTGACAATTAATCAAAAACTTGAGAAAAAGAAATAAAAGATAAAAAAAAAATCGCTAAGACTAATACAAACACAAGTAATGGAAAATTTAAATTGTGTCCATTGTCACGGAGAGCAAGTGGTGGCTTAAAATGCCGCATATATACATTCCGGATGGAGCCTACGCGCATTGCCCGTCCAGCACAGCAGCCACCGAGTCGGGGTAAATTATGAAGTCAAGGAGCATGCAAATCACTGCAAACAGCATGGTGTCTTCATAATGGGAAAATTGGTTTCTAACTCGTGCCGGGATGATGTTGGCGCTGTGTTTATTTACACACGGAGCGGCACCTAGGAGCTATGGACTTGGGCACCCCACCACCATGGTGCGACGCACGGCAGACTCCATGCAGTGGAGCGGCTAATGGCGAAAAGCGAAACTGTACACGGGGTGTGCAAAGTATCACTTTCAGTTTTGAAGTGAGTAACTCGCAGTCATTGCTGATTGTGGGCGCACAGTGGGGTCGGGAAAAGTTCGAAGGGATCTTTTAAATAAGAGAAAAAAAAGCTAGTGGGAATATAAGAAAAGAAGACCGTCAAGTATGAAGTCATACTCGGAGCGGTCCGAAGGCTTTTTTACAAAGCAGTTCTACTTTTATTTCACTAACAATAATTTTCGACTTAAATGACATATTTTGAAATACATCTTGAAATGGCTGATCCTACCATCGTGACCTGAAAAAAAGACTCGTTCTTTTATCACGGTCCCTCCGAGAGTATCATTTGTCTTAAAAAACTTCTCAAAGTGCCGTTCGGATTCGGCAAAAAATTGTAGGTTCCAATGTGTTTGAAGAAATTGTTGAGAAGTTGACCCTGGCTCACCTCGAGCTGTTGCGCCACTGTGTTTATTTTTTTTTTCTTGAAATGATTAAAAGATGTTTTGCTCATGGAACTTTCTTAAAAGCTGTCACAGTAGTGTAGAAAATAAAAGAGGGTCTTTGACTATTTTTGCTCGATTTTCAGATTTAAAACATTAGGCACTATCTTTCATTTATTTTATTTTATCTTTTTTTTATTTTTTATATTTTTTTATCTCTTTTATTTTTTATTTTATCTTTTAAATTAAATAAAAAATCTTATTTTAGGTGAATTTTAAGTTAATTTGCTAAATTCTTTTTTTTTTTTGAGGTACAGAGTGACATCTTATGTTAAATAAGCTAAAACAAATCCGAGAGTGTGTTGGTTTTCAAAATTTAAACTCATTTGAGCTTGACAACTGAGGGCTCTATGCTTGTGCATGATTGATTGATTGATTGATTTGTTTATTAAGAGGCCACGCCAGTGTTTAAAAAACTTAAAACCTAATTACAAAAATTTCAATGTCTACAATTTCTTTCATGATATGTTGAGTATGTTACCTTTTTGAAGACAGAAACACATTATTTTGTCATTTACATATAAGCATTTTTTTACCCATAAAACAAGTGTTTAAAATCCTTTTTTAAAGTTTCTATTTTTATTTGGAATTTTTATTTTGGAAATTTCGCAAGTACCTAGTCTCCCCAGCAATGTTTCTTATACCCGACCCAGGGTATATTAATTTTAATGCATAGTTTGCATCACAGTGTAGACACCTAAGACCTTTCAGATATATCATTGAAACCGACAGGTGAATTGATTAAGCCATGTCCGTCCGTCCGACTGTCCGTATGTGTGTAGTTTTTAGATTATTAAAATAAAGCTAGAAAGCTGAAACTTCAAATGCATTTTGGCTCTTATTTTGTACAGACAAAGTATGAAAATTGATGAAATCGGCCCAAATTCAAATTTTGGTGCAGAGTAATAGTTGCCAGAACACTTTAATTAGACAAAAAATTGACCGCCCACATCATTGACCATGCCCAATTTTGTAATTTCTTGGAACCCGATTCATTTTAATTCGAAAAACAAATTATATGACAAATATTAAAGACATTAACAATTGCTCAAAAATTTGTTACATACGAAGTATTGAGCTTCGCCCACTTTTAGAGGGCGTTTTTAGGAAAAAACTGTTTATTTTTAAGCAATAATATCTGCTTTTAACACATTCTCTCATGGTTTTAACGAGATTACAATAAATTGATTTTAGTTTTTAGCCCAATCCCATTTTTGGGGCGTGGCCAATTCAAATAAATACAGCACATGAATTCAGGCCAAAAAACTATTAAATTTCATGTTACATGGTGAATAGGTCGGGTATTTAGAAGTTCCTTACAGGAGAACTCTTGAGCTTAGCCACTTTTTTTTAAATATTGTGGGCACATAAGTGAGCACAATCCGCAATTTTCACAAGTGTGAAAATTGGCTCAACCCGTCAACGGCCACGCCCACTTCTGGCTTCAATGTGAGACAACCTCTATTCCAGATTTTCTTTCTTTTCTTTTGGTCAAGTTAAACAAGGCGTAGGAACTCAAATTTCGGCACTGAGCAATGCTGGGACAAGACCTTTAACAAGGCAAAAATTGGACCGCCTACAATATCCACCATGTCTACTTTTAACATGTTGGATCTTTAAAACCCCGATATCTCGAAAGTTCACTCCAAATCAAACCAGTGAGTAAGTGCAACAGTCCGTATGTAATAGCTTCGGTCCGCCTGTAACGGACAGCGGTATACCCTATTCCTATTCTCCTTTCCATTCCTTTTCTCCTTTCCATTCCTATTCTCCTTTCAATTCCGATCTTCTTCTATTCGTATATTTTTTTGTTTTCCATCCCCGTGCCGTTACTATTCATGCATCAATTTAAGTAGAAAAAAAATTATTCCTTAAAAGTTTTTTTTTAATTTTTTTTGGCATGTCCAACTCTCTTAACCAAAAATTAATATAAGCATAGAAATATCCAAGTTTGCAGCTAAAATGTAAGCGAAAAGTTAATTTTCTGGTTCAAATTCAATATTTTGTGAAATTTGCCCCAAAAGCTGGGCGTGGCCAAAATTTTGTATGAACGAAATCTAAAATAGTTTCCGGTGTACTTTATGTGCTAAATTTTCTTTGTTATTCCTTTCCTTAGTACAGCTAAAAAGCAGTCGAAATCCATCTTTTTCTGGAAATTTGTAGGTTTTTCTGGAATTCTGCCTCTAAACGTATTTTAGGCAGAATTTTGTATCTAATAATCATTAAGAGATGTTTAATTTCAAATTTCAGCTTTTCAGGACGTCTTACAGTTTTGAAAGCACTGGAGTTGCACATTTAGACCGATTGTGGGCGTGTCTGTGGGCGGACTCAAAAAGTTTTAACACTTGTATTGCTTCGGATGACAGAGAGCCTACGTATAAAATTTTAGCTTTCTAACTCAAAATTTAAGGCCTAAAAACTGGTGACATACGAACGGACGGACATGGCTCATTCAACTCAGAATTCGGTCTCGATCATAATGCCCTTAAGGTCTTGGGGTCTATCGTTATTATTACACTTGTTTACTTTGGCTTTGAAATATATGAAGAAAAATTTAAGTTAAAAATGACAATTTGATTTTTAGTCGCAAGAGCCTTCGTGGGGCTCTGGCATTGTGGAGTCTTAAAAAGGAGCCATCTTTGCACTTCGGAGGCAGTCAGAAAAACAATGATCTTCTCTGGAGGGATATCATTCCAAAGATATGATTTCTTTGCCGAGGATATTCTTCCAGACGCAAGGGACCGGGCAATTCGTGATAATGTGTCTGTAGACAGTTCTCTCGCTCTCTAGACAAAGTCAGAATGTCAGGTAAAAGGCCGAGGCGATGAAGATGTTTCTTCAGTTTGCAATGGCTACTGTAGATCCCAGTGTGGATTTTTCAGCAAGCCCTGTTCAGATTGGTCACCCTGACCATTTGAACTCCTGTGCAAAAATTTGGGAAAGAATCTTTTGGAGATAAGCCAAACAAACGTCGTCTGGCTCTCCAGGTGAGCTAAGCCAGATTTCGTCGATTCAAGATTAGAAAAATTTTTAGCAAGGTTCTTAGTAAAGTTCTTGAAGAATCATTTACTGACTCATTTACTATGCACTCATAGGCATATGAGTAGACCATTCCACATAGGACCATTCCACAGAATGGTTCAGGCCTATGAGTGCATAGTTTAGTTGCCAAAACCTCATCAAAGCCACTGTGGGCTGGAATGCAGTGAAAGATGACTAGCTTGTTTTTAGCTAGGTCTTGAATGGCCATGACTGTTTCCCGAACAAGCTTCTATTTTATGTCGGGTAATCAAAGTGCCTTGGCATCGTCACCTGAGAAAAAGAGAGTATCATTTGTCTTGTCTCCGAGAGTATCATTTGTCTTGAAAAAACTTCTCAAAGTGCCGTTCGGATTCGGCAAAAAATTGTAGGTCCCCTTGTATGTAAAGAAATTAACACACCAGCATACATTGTTGAGAAGTTGGCCCTGGTTCACCTCGAGCTGTTGCGCCACTCTATTTATTTATTTATAATCAAAGTGCCTTGAGAGCTGCTTAGCTGTCCGAGAAGAGAAATATTGTTCTTTATCTTGTGTTAGAACTGAGATTTACTCTAACACAATAGTTGAAGGCCAGGACTTCGGCCTGAAAATGAATAAGGTTTTGCCAAGGCTAACTGAATAGTTCTGGGAGACAATTCTCCAGACCCGGTCCCTGTTTCCAAAGACAAACCGAGTTGGAGTTGGTTTGAAATTTTTCGATTTATCTCTTGGAGGGATTACTGCGCAGGATTTCTTCTGATTGTGGAAGCTTATCGTTGAGACTTGAGAGGCATACTGAATAAGCTTTCACATTCTTAATCGCCAAACAAAGCTTAGCCCCACCTTTGTGAGACTGGGAGTCTATGTTATTTGAATGGAACCGACACGATGAATTTAGTCTTGCTTTGGGCGATGTCTAGACTTCGGACTAGAATTTAACAAGAATTCAACTGTTACTTCCCGCCAAGGTGGCGGTATGTGACCCTAGGCCAGGCTACAGCTGAACAGTTTGCTCAGGTTGGGTGCCAATGTATCTGTTCGCTCCTGTAACACTGCCAAATGCCATTTTCTCCCGCTTTCTTAAATAGCTTTAGGGTAGAAAAATGGCCCACTTCACGGCACAGAGGTAGCAAACTTTCCAGTTTTCCTTCGTCTGCAGACTGATCCGCTCAATTTAAGGAGACATGTTTTTTTTGAGGGAATCCCAGATTTTTAATCCAGGAAAGTGCGTTTTTAGAAAGAGTTTAAAAATGTCTTTCTTTTTTTTTTAGCTGATGTCCGTTTTCGTCTGTTGCGTACCTAAACAAACGGGGCTTTCAGAGGCAAGAACTTTATGGAGACGGCAACTAAAAGATATGTCATATAGCAGAGCCGTCAGAATAATTCTTTTTTAGCCTTTTTAGTTTCATTTTGTTGTTGCTTAGAGCACTAGATATGGCCCTGGCAATCACCATTGCGCTTTGTTCTGTTGAAAAGTTTCCTTACTCCACGATATGGATTTGCTTTTGAGCTTTTTTATCTTAAGGGGGCAGTTTTCCTCGAAGCAGAGATAATGGAAGATCTTATATAAGAGTTAAGACCTCAACATTCGATATAGTGTTTCCGAAAACTTCGGATGAGTTTTGAATCATCTGATTTTTTAAATCTCTTTTTGCCCTAAACATTGGCATATACCAGGGGCATCATAAAATGTTTTCACGCAAACCACAGTTTTGTTTTAAAGATTTGTAGAAAAATATGACTTTATCTTTTGCTAAATGTTAATTTGCTTTATGCCTGTACCCAATATCATCTTTTAGAACAGACTGTTTCAAAAGTTATTGTGTGAAACACTTTCGAAAAGCGCACATATTTTCAAATCTTCATTTATTTCAAGATTTTCAGAGATTTTTTTTTTGTAAAAACTCAGTATTTTTGGGCTAAGTTTCATTTATGGAGTTCGTAGCAACAAAACTTCGTCGCAATCAGAAACTCTATTGTTTGGAATATTGGCCCTATAATGGGAAATAATTCCGTGCCACTGACGGGACCCCCAGTTCCCATTCCGCAGCAACAAACCAGGCTGCCTTTATGATGTTCAACAGCCACTGTTAAAGACAAATGAAAAATCTCTTCTCGCGCTTGTACCAGCACTCATATTGTTAATGTTTCACAGATGCCTAAAGGCGCCACTTGTCAGCGGATTCCATTTAGAAATCCATTAAAATTTCTCAATTTCAAAGGGTTTTCTAGCTTCTGATGCCCGCGCGTGTGCATTGAGCGTGTATTCCTCTCGTGTCGGACATTTGAATCCTTTTAGCGCAACTGGTGGTCTATTGCAACCCAGGAAATCTCATTAAAACTCAATTGATCATCCTAGCGGCAGCAGATACAGATACAGATGCATACCATTTCTAGATTTGCATAATGCCGCGGGTCAGGTTTTCGCCTCTGCATCATTGCAAATGAAATTCAAAAATGCAGATAAATGAATTTGAAAAACTATGTTTTTCTAATCGATCCACTATTCAAATTAGAAGCCGGTCACCTCCCTGGTTTGTACGGCGCGTATGCTAATCCGATGGTTTGACTTTAGTCTACTAGCAGCTTGGGTTTATGCCAAAATCACCATAAACTGACTCTGGGCAAGAAGCAAGCACACACACACACACTCGATGACCTTGAATTTAAAATCATGAATACTTGTTTTGATTATAGTTTTTTTTTTTTATTATAATCGAAATATTGGAGAATGATACAACCAACCACACTTGGAGGTGTTCTCAGACATGGTTGATTCTTGTCTTCGAGCCAGTTTTCAAAGAAACAAAAAGTGTGCTCACTCGAAAGGTTCTTTGAAATGGAGAGTTAATTTTTGAGTCCGATATTGTCTTGTGAATCTGGCAATTAAAATCGAAGGAATCCAACCCTCGGGGATACTATTTATGCCTATGACACGTAGTCTAATTAATTCGCGGTCCTATTTTTGTCACAGAAGAATGTTTCCTTAATGAGCAGACGTCATAGGATTTACATATACGCATGAGATCTCAGAATCGAGTTTAACAGGAAACTCAAAAATGCTTGCTTCTCAAAACTAAACAAGTTCAGCATTAATATTTTTTGCCAAAAGATGTACAAAATTATAACCGCTTGACGAAGATGGTCTTAATTTATTTTAATTTTAAAGCGGCCAGAGCGAATGAAGCGAATAGAGCTGGGCTGTGAGAGTTACGTCATTCCGTGACTTTCATTCGATAAGAAATTCTTTAAAGACTTACTCGTGGTAAGACATGAGCTTGTTAGATGGTTGATACATTTCGGTGGGACGCTGGCATTTTATGGCCCCAAAAAAACAAGCTTGAAAGCAATATGCGCCATTAAGATGGCTTCGATGGCAGATGAAGATTCAGATTAGGGGTTGGGTTAAAAAAAAAAGTCATTAAAACTTTTTATATCGGTTGTAAGCAAGCAATCGTCAATTAGTGAAGAGTATGTCTGCAGATATCTCTTCCATTAATCCTTGCCTGGCTTTTAGGTTTTTATCACCACAAGGTCGATTCGAAAATGAGCAAAAATGTTTTGCGATAGACAGCTTGTGTAAGCGCCGCGCCGACTAGAACGTTTCTTGAAGAAGATTGTTCTTTGCCTAAGTCAGTCACCGCATAGAGGAGCAGCGCAATGATGTCAATATCGCTAGTGTATACCTAAAAATTTGCAGAGATGCCTGAAAGACACAATTTCCTCATATTTTTCCACTAGCACGATCGTCTCAAAAAAAAAACTGAAATACCTAAAAGGGCAAGGGCCGCAATAGACTTGGTATTCCGTAGTATTGAAGCCGGCGCCATTACGCTTTACAATTTTTAAGACCTTTAATTTTTTTATCGCAAAGTCAGATTTTTCAACCTCATTTATGAGCCGAGGAATGTCGTCGGGGTGGCTCAGTCCCAGAGAATATTATGCTGTAGCTCTTCACCAGACTGAATTTTGTGCAGTTTTAAATTTTTCACCGGCCATACAGGATTGGTTTTAAGGTCTGCCAAATTTAATAAGTCTTCTGAACTCCAGCAACAGCAGGCAAGGGATTTAAGACCGGTCTGATGTCCACCACAGTCCTTGAAGGTAGGAGGCGCTTGTGTGGGGCTAGCCAAACAATGCAAAAATTGCCTGAGGGGGAAGGCGCATTTGTGGCTTTAAAAGCATCCAGTTGTCTGCGCTGACAGTTTCTTTCTCATCTCACTGTTCAATGATATCAAATCTTGTTTTTGAACAAGATATCACTGTTCAATGATATCAAGCGGCAAGGCTTCGATGACCCTTCGAAGCCTTGCCGAAAGATTAAGAGAGCGTCATAGAAATCTTGGCTTATTTCAGGTTTCGAGGACTCGTGATTTGTCAAAATTTGGCTTCAGGTTTAGTTCAAGCCTCTCCAAAACGAGAGGTTTTCCTGGCTCGTACTATTAAGAAAGCCTTCCCGATCCGAGCAAGTTTTTCTTAGAAGAAAGAGTATGCCTCCTTTAAGCAGAAAGCGAATCCATAAAAATTGCCTATCTTGACTTATTGGCTGGCGAGTGTGCTGCAGGAAATAGTTCCTAGATCTCCGTTTATAGCAGTCCGCCTTTTAAATTGGAAAAAGGACCTCTTAAGCCTTCAGCCCAATGAATCCGTTGCGTCCGTCATGCCTGACAACTCAGTGAAATACGACGTACGTCACGCACTTCTTCTACGGGCCGCTTTCTATAAGAACGTGTGCATTCAAATTAGTTGTCAGTTGTGTACTTCAACATGTCGGACGCAACGGATTCATTGGGCTTTATGGTATTGCTATACGTTGTAAAAAGGCGACTTGGTGCGCTTTTAGCAGAATGTTTTTCTTACTCATTATGTGAACCAAACTGCAACTAAGAACGATTAAGAACGGTTTTCTTTATTACAATTTGACTCAAATGTTTTTTGGTACTTATTTTTCAGAATTTTTGCTGACAAGAACTCCAAAAATTAAACTTTGGTTAAAATTTTGTTCCGGTGAAACTAAATGCTTTACTTTTGTAGATGTTGAAAAAGACTGCCGGTTTTAAGAAGCTTTAAGATGCTTTGAACCACTTGCTTCTTAAAGCCTATATTGAACACACTTATAAGGGCTTAAGTCATATATTTCTAAAAGAGTTTCTGATACAACTTTTTTGTAAAATCGCAAAAATGCGTGTAAAAACGTGTGTCCCAACGCCTTGTCTCAGGTGCTGTTTGAACAAATCATTTGGAAAACAACGGAACTAATGCCAAAATTTACGGAAAACAAGCGCGATTTTAAAGAGTGCAAAACTGCTTTTAAAATTTTCAAAATCATCGTTTCCAACCTAAGTTTTTCGAAGCTTATTTAAAATACCTAGCAAGAACACAGCATCTTTCAACATTTTCCTAAAAATCGGTGGCCACAGAATTTATGAAAATCAGTCATAGCCCATAGCTGAAAATCAGCCATAGGTATACTAAGTACATTGAAAAAATATTTTGTGTACTGCGTCACCATCATCATCATTTTCGAAATGCCGCTTATCCTTTAAAAGGGTCGCGGAGCGAGGGTGGCTAAATGGTCCTTCCATCTTTCTCGATCCTCCGGCACCAACTGAAGAGACTCCGGCGCAATCCCCAGGCGGGACTCAGAGAGGTTCTTTACCTGATCCCACCACCTGTTTCTTGGCCTACGAGGGGGGCGACGCGCTCGCATCTCGGCTAGCATGACCTGTCTAGGAAGTCTGTCAGGGGCATGCGAACAACGTGTCCAAACCATCGAAGAATCGATCGCTCCACTCGGAGAAGTAGCTGCTCAACATTAAGATTCCTACGAATACTGACGTTTCTCACTCTTTCCATTCCTTACAGTAACACCAGCAACGCACCTCAGGAATCTTATTTCGGCAGCTTGTACCCGCGATCTAATTCTTTCGGTCATTACCCAAATTTCATGACCATAGATGAGGGTCGGAACGAACACTGAATTAAAAACTGAGATCTTTGCTTTCACTCCAAGCTCAGCTTTCCTGATGACCGGCCGGCGCAGTTCCTTTACTATTGCTCCAGCTTGGCCAATTCTACAGCACAACTTAGTATCACTCCTCCCATCTTTCGTGAAATAGACCCCGAGATACTTAAACTTCTCCACCTGTTTTAATAGAACTCCATTTATGTGCAGGGTACACTGCACAGGGGCTCGGGAAACAACCATCACTTCCGATTTGTTCACGTTTACTTTCATCCCAGCATCACCACAGACGGCTGCAAACCTATCAAGTGCTCGTTAAAGTTCCTCTTTGGATGATGCAAGGATGGCCAAATCATCTGCGAAAAGCAGATGGCTCATCCTGATGCCAGCCAATTCGAAACATCGCTCGCCAAGACTGCGCTTCACCATCCAGTCCATATATGCTATGAAACGGAGCGGCGACAGAACACAGCCCTGGCGAAGTCCAACGCGCACATCAAAGGACGGGATTTGACGCCATTTATCCGCACACAGCTTCTGCAGTTTCCATACGAAGACTGGATGGCTCTCAGAAGAGGCACACTCAGCACATAGTCCTGCAAAACTCTCCACAGTGTATCCCGCGGGACTCGGTCATACGCCTTTTCAAGATCTACAAAACACGCATAGACCGGTTTGGCATATGCTCAGGCCTTCTCAAGAATAACCTTCAGAGTAAAAAGCTGGTCCGTTGTGCCTCTGCCAGGCCGAAAGCCGCACTGTTCTTCCCGTAACAAAGGCTCGATTACAGCTCTAGAACGCGTTTCAAACACCTTCGCGAAAACTTTTCCCGGAAGACTCAAGAGAGATATGCCCCTATAGTTGGCGCGATCTCTCCTGTTCCTTTTTTGAAAATGGGCACTATAGCTCCCGTTTGCCAATCGCTAGGTGCCTTCCCGCTATCCCAGGCCACCTTGATGACACTTGTTAGCCATTTAACACCCTCTTCACTCATTGCCTTGAGCATTTCTGGCCGGATTTCATCAACTCCAGCAGACCTGCCAACTTTTAGCGATTTAATCGCTTCAGTGACTTCGTCTACTGTAGGACTATTCTCCGCCCTTATCTCGTCAGCAGTGGGAATGCCATCTTCAGAGCCCTGTTGGGGGTTGAGCAACTCCGAAAAGTGCTCTCTCCATCTGCGCAAGACATCGCTCTCATTTGAAAGAAGTGTACCGTCCTTGGATTTAACCCCTTGAATGATATTTAACTTCCTTCCTCTGAGCCGGCGAATGGTCTGCCAAAATATCTTGTTTGCAGATCTGTAATCGTGCTCCAACTTCTCGCCGAACTTTTTCCATGACTGTTCCTTGGCTGTTCTGACTGCCATACTGGAAGTTCTTCGCGCCTCATTGTACCGGGCTCGAGAAGTTGAGTTTCTACATTGGATCCACGCAATGTAGGCCCTCTTCTTCTCTCTGATGGCTTCTTGAACTCCAGGCGTTTTAAACCAAGCAGTTCTTTTCTCACCACCAGCCGCTACCCCAAGCCGCTTCACTCCGCAAACATTTCCTGCAGAGGCAATGACTGCCGATAAAAACAGCTGCCATTCCTCCTCTACATTCAAAAGGTCAGTTGGAATTTGTTCAAACTTCTCCGAAACATGCTGTACATGCTGTGTACACGCTGTGGTACTGCGTCACTTAAAGATGAATTTTAAACCTGTTTTATTAGCTGTCTATAAGATTTTAAATTTAGAAAATTGTGAAAAAAAGTAAAACAAAAAATGAGAATTTTAAAATAAATAATGAACATAGTCCATTTTTAAAAATTTTAAGAAAAACTATAGCAGAACTTAAATAGTCAAAAACTTCGAGTCAAGAGATTCGACTCGGAAACGTAAACGCATTTTCCTAAAAAAGAAAATTTATACTTCTTGGACCTTAACGGCAAAGATGGCCTAATTTAAAACTAGTTTAAGTTTAAATAAAACATTCACAACGCAAGATACTTGCCTTAAAAATATTAACTATTGCCGTTTTTCAATCCCTTAGTTTTTCTAAAACTATTTAAAATCAAATAATGCTCTCTACACACCGAACTCAAAAGCACGCGAAAACTTCTTCAAAAACATGAGTTTTCCTACATATTTTTGAAAATTTTCTGTTTTCTAAACCCCAGTTTTTTAGTTTTCGTTCAAAATTACTTTGAAAGTCACAAGTACATATCAAATTGCCTTGAGAATTTTAAATTCAATTTGCAAAGAATGTCACTTTTGTCCCAACTTTGGATGTTAACATGTCCGAAACCGAATATCCTGTCTGTAACCAGCTTGTAGTTTTGAGGTCAGCGTAAAATTCTTGGTGTGTTCCATCTTTTATGAATCTTTTAAAGCACGTTTAAAAATAAATAAGGGCAAAAAATTTGACAACTGATAAATAAATGAAAAACGAAAACAAATTCTAGTCGGCGGCGTTTAGGAAGTGTGAATGGCTAAACGAGTTTTCGAAAACTTTTTACCCAAAACTCAGTTTTTAATTCAATGTGAAGAGCGTATAAAGAAAAACAGCATATTTTACGGTTTTCTTAAAAATCTTTTCATTCAAAATTTAACAAAAATAACCGATGCTAGCGCAAGCGATGGAATATTGAAAAAAGTCTAATAAATATTGAAAAAATTTAAATACTGTCGTTTTACGGTTTTAAAATTTAAAAAGTAAGAAAAATTTAAAAAAACATGTACCCCTCTTTATCTCAAAATGCCTCTTTATCTCCAAATGATGCCAAGGCATCATTTTAAAATAAATAACGAACACAGTTCATTTTCCTAAATTTTAAGAAAAACTATAGCGAGATTGAAATATTAAATGGCTTCAGAGATGTGCTTGAAAACACTTTAGTTGTCTCAGTGAAACGAAACTGTTAGTAAAATTACTATAACTTCCAGGAAAATAACATGAAATCAACCAAATATCATACCGCCAAAGACTACGTAAACTTCATGTCAGCATTCAAAAAGTTCACTCATAAGAGTTTCCTTTTTTAGAAAATTAAAACCGAAAAGAAAAAACTGGACAAAAAGTTTTTTGCCACCCTGTAGTTTGAAACAATTGGGAGTAACGAGGCTTTAATTTCGCCGAATATAAGAACAGTAGATTTGAATTTAAGACACAAGTATGCAACCGTGTGTAAAATTTAATAAGCAATAATGTTATTAAAAAAAAACAGTTTTTTAAACAAGCTTTTGAATAAGGTTGAGCCTAACCTTCAACAAAGGTCGACGGACCACTCCGTGCAACCAAATTTGACACAGTCAAAAACTACGAAAGCTTCATGCCAGCATTCGAAAAAAAGTACACTCATAAGAGTTTTTTTTTAAGAATATTTAAATCGAAAAAAAGAAAAAAAACAGGAGAAAAAGTTTTTGCCACCCTGCAGTTTGAAGTAATTGAGAGTAACGAAATTCAAATTTCGCCCAACATAAGAACAGTAGATTTGAAGTTAAGAAAAAAGTATATCTACAACCGTGTGTAAAATATAATAAGCAATAATATTAATAAAAAAAAACACTATTACTAAAAAAACAGTATTTTTCACAAGCTTTTTAATAAGGACAAGCCTAACCTTTAACAAAGGCCGACGAACCGCTCCGTGTATGGCTTCATACTTGACGATCCTTTTTTTGTAGAGCAACACAATGAGAGATTGAGCTATTTGGATTTTTTGTTATTGTGATCTTGAAAGCTCGCGGGCTTTTCAAGTAAAAAACTTAAATTTTAAAATATCATCAAACTACAAGGGTTGGCAACGTTTTTCCTTCTAAAGTGATTAGACAGCCAACACGTTCATAAGCTGACAAAAGCAAAATAGTATACACTAGGCGAAAAAAAAAATCATAACTCTGTGCTAAGGATGCGTTTAGAAGCCACCCGGTACTTCCTCTTAATTCCAGATTTTAGATTTGAAAAACGAAGGAAACCATGGGAATATTTTAGACTTTTCCCTTATGTTATGAAAACAATTTCGCCAATTTGCTTAAATATTGTGCAATTTTCCTTAAACGCATTACCATGCCGTAATCGCACCTTAATTATGCACCCTTAACTATTTAGCAGTATAAATCCATAAAATTCCACCCTCTAAACTCTCAAAAGTATATAATGACCTGACCTGTTTCACTGCCTTACTGCAGTCTCTTTGCTCTATTAGACAGCTTTATAATGGACATTAAATACATTTCAAAGCTGCACCAAGTCTACAAGTATCAAAGCCTTTTGTTTCGCCTAAATGGCATAAACCTTGCCGAGCAAAAGACAAAAACCAGAAGGCTAGTCAATAACGTCTATTTGTGGGTGGTTTTGCTTTGGAACCTCACCTATATTATTTCCCTTTTTTTTGTGTTTCTTGTGCAATCGTCAGTTGCAGATATCTTCATTAAAGTCATCTTCGTTTGGGCTAATATTGTGGCATGTTTTTTTAAGATGTTAAGCTTAAAATGTCATCGTCTACTTTACCAGAAACAAATTGAATTTTTATACAAAAGTAGCTTCACACCAACCAACTCATTGGAGCAGGACATCTTCAAGGAGAATTTCAAAATAATAAGACGTGTCCGGAACTCTTATGCAGCATGTCATACAACTTCTTTGTGTCTGTATATATTGCGAACTTTAATACGCCAAGGGGAGAAACGTGTGCCAGCTTATTACTCCGACGAATCGGTGTGGCTCGTAGCGGCTGTAGAATTTCACGCTTATGTTTCCACATCTCTGGGATGCTTCATAAACATTGGTTTTGATTCGTGGTGTGCATCGTTTTTGATGTTTGCAAGATCCCAGCTAGAGATCTTAGAGGTTCGACTTAGGAGAATAGGTGAGAGCACACTGAGCGATGATGCTATAACTGACGAACTTAAGGGATGCATTCGCCATCATGCTGAAATTGTTGAATTCGTTAAAATCATAGAGAGAGCTATCAGCTTTGCGGTATCTATACAGCTGTTGCTTTCAATCACGGTTTTGTGCTCGAATTTCTATGCTCTGTCATTGGTATGTAGTAGCACGTTTGTTAGAATCCACTTCTTTACGATGTTTGATTCAGATTTCAGTTAATGACGAATCATCAACTTTTTTGTTCGCATACAACACGTCAATGTTGCTGCAAATTTTTGTAC
This sequence comes from Neoascia interrupta, assembly GCA_947623515.1. Classification (NCBI taxonomy): domain Eukaryota; kingdom Metazoa; phylum Arthropoda; class Insecta; order Diptera; family Syrphidae; genus Neoascia; species Neoascia interrupta. The sequence continues at coordinate 26,500,260 of OX392462.1, forward strand.
TTTGTCATTTTTCCAATGAGGTGTCTTTGGCCAGTCACAAGTTGTCGCATGCTCTGTATTCATCCCATTGGTTTAACTGGAACAGGACAAACCGCAGATTGATGTTGCTAGCAATGGTCCGTCTTCAGTCTCCAATTGTGGTTCGATCCTTAAACCAGTGCCAATGTTTCGATCTGACGACTTTTACAACAGTAAGTATGGATTTTGCTTAACTATTCTGAAACGTAAAAAAATGCTTTCGTTGCAGATAGTCAATGCTTCGTATAAATTCTTTGCTCTGCTTAAGCAAATGAATGGTTAAAGTGACACTCGTTTGAAGAAACTCAAGAAACACAATAAATGCACCAATATAGGAATCTTTTAGTGACCTCTCCGATAAGTATTCGCTATAAACACTTTGTCGAGTTCTTTCTTTAGTCACGAAAAATTATCTACGAATTAAACCTCTAGAACACAATCGGGAATTTATTTGTTTTTCCTTGAATTTTTCCCAACCGCAGCTCTCACACCACGGATTAAGATGACTGTTCCAAAAATACCAACCCTCTTTTTCTCGGGTTAAAACAGACTAGATTTCCAAGTATTAGAGCTCTTACAATCCTCTTGCAAAAAGACTATTCTCAAATGGCAAGAAGACGCCTATCGTCAACGGCAGTTCTAAGCAGCTCAAGCAGTTCTAAGTCAGACTACCTTCAAGATTCTTGGCAGAAGAAAATAAGGACGTAGTATAAAGATACAGAAAACACACACTTGAGATGAGGAATTGTGTGACACAACAGATGAGGAATTGGCTAAACGCGGGAATAGTCAGGGATTCGAGTTCGTTGCATCTATGAATCATCCGACACATGGTTCCGCGTCCTACGACCGATGCAACATGGGTGACGTGGAGGTAGACGTGTGCAGAGACGTGCATTACTTGTATTAACGTCTACAAGCCCCGTATGTTCCGTGGCGGGACCAAGTCCTTCCCTACTATCAACATCGATCATCCGTCAACGTTGGTAATTGAACGCCCATCACCACCACAGCCTCTGCCGATATAAAGAAGATGACAAAACTTTAGTGGTTGACACAAAGGACAAGGACATTTTCCATCCTGCAGGTGCTCCACAAAGCTGCCATTCTATTTTCCTTCTGTCACTTGAATCGTGAACCTTAGGTACACAATAGCATGAAAAAAGCGCTATTCCGAGCGAACAATCAGGTTTAAGGAGGACCAAAAGTTAACCCGACCGAGTATTGGTCGGCGCAACTTCTGGACCCCTAACAAACTTCACAGGGTTCGGCTTTCAACGAAAAACGAAAACTTTTGTCAGCTTCGTGAATCTTACAACAGCCTACGAAACTGTGTGGAAAAATGACCTCCTCAACACGCTTTTCAAAATAATCACCTGTACAGAAATCTGGAACCTAATATGTCCGATACTCGCATTGAGAGGATATTTAACGTCCTCCTCAACTATAGCCGCAGCAAAACAAGAAAACTCAACAATGGTCTTCCACAAGGTTCTGTGCTCGCCCCTACACTTTTCAACTTCTACATTTGCGACCTCTCTGCCACGTCTTCTCGTAAGTTTGATTACGCACATTGCATGAAACCCGCTGCATTCCATCAAAAGTCCTTTGGAAAGCTGGAATGGATAGCCACACCAGACCTTAACTTTCTGTCTGCATATCAACTTGAAAACTGATGCCTTCAACCCAGCGCAGCTAAAGGTGAGGTTTGCTGTTTTTATCTCCATTGTAGAGAGGCCCGAAGAGAGCTGCGAGTGCGACGCTTACTTAAAACACAACTTCACCCCGAAATATCTGGGTGTCACCTTAAACCGAACACTCACATACAAGACACACTGAACAATAAGCTTCTAAACAAAAGGATTTAGACAAGGCGTCGCCCTGTCATGCGACTTCTTTAACATCATTCTTGAGAGAATTGTGCAGAACTCTCGCGCCAACACCAGTGGTACAATCTTTCAACAATCCGTTCAACTACTCGCGTACGCAGACGACATTGACATAATCGGTAGAACAAAGCATGATGTCAGTGAAGCCTTCTTGAGTATTGGGACGGAAGTGGCGAATATTGGCTTAGAAGTCAACGAGGGCGAAACCAAGTATATGCTGTCATCAAGAAGAGACACCCAACACCGACGTCTTGGACAAAATATCACCATCGACAGCTATAACTTTGAGGTTCCGCTATCAATTCAGAAAATGACACCAGCGCTGAAATCAAACGAACGATAACTCTTGCCAATCGCTGTTTTTTTGGGCTAAGGAGGCAATGGAGTAGCAAAGCCCTCTCTCGAGCAACTAAAGTGTCCATGTATAAGACCCTCATCGTCCCAGTCCTGCTTTACGGTGCAGAAGCATGAACCCTGTCAAAGGCTGATGAAAACACTTTAGGCTGCTTCTTGGGGAACGATTTACGGCCCCGTCTGCATAGACGGAGAGTGGAAGAGGAGATATAACATCGAACTGTACGGGCTGTACAGCGATACCGACCTAGCCAAAAAGGTCAAAACACAACGTCTACGATGGAGGGTCATCTAGAGCGGATGGACACCAACACCCCGGCCCGGAAAATTTTCGGATCCACACCGCAGGGACGGCGCGCGGTAGAGGAACACCGAGACTTGGGTGGCGCATGCAAGTGGAAGGGGACCTCAGCCAACTTCGCGTGCGAAACTGGAGACGACTAGCTACAGAGCTGGCTGGCGAAGTTTGTTTTCTGAGGCCCAGGTCCACCGCGGACTGTTGCGCCACCTTAAGTAAGTAAGTAAGAACAAAAGCTTCTCAAAACATGAGGACTAGCAGCAACGTGATTCAAAGACTAACACGAACCTCCTGGAGTGCCCCCTCCTTCTTGCTGAAATACTCGACTGCAAAGTATGGAACCCCGTTTGACTTAAAAGCTGCCACACAAACAAGATTGGACCCCAACTGGACACCAGTATGAGGTTTTAACTGGCATTCTAATAGCAACACCAGTTGAATGCCTACATGACCTAAGAAGGAAGGAAGCATTGACCAAGGAATTTCATAAAATCGATGGAAATGTATTGGAAAGTTTACCACCCTGAAGCTTCCTGGAAAATAGCCCAACATGACCTAAGAAGGAAGGAAGCATTGACTAAAGAATTTCACAAAATCGAGGGAAGTGTCAGAGTCCCACTTTGTACAGCTATTGTAAACTTTACCACCCTGAGTCTCTGCTCGAGGCAACCTTCGATAGAACTGGCAAAATAGTCAAGTGTCAAAAACTCTTCCCTATAAGAGTCCTGTCATCATCGTGGGCAAATTTGGCAAACAAAAACAGAGAGAAAGAATTTGAACTACCGAGCAAAGCGTGACGCAGCTTCAACCGGATGCGAACTTCTATTGGGTATTGGGAGATGCAATGCTACCACGCACAGCTAGATGGGGCCAAACTACTTACCTGTCCCTTCGATGAGGCGCTTCTGTTCAAAGCATAGAGCATATCTCCTAGTCGACTTCCCAGAGCTGTCATATAAGGACTTGATGACATCAAAGTCCTTACAACAAAAGCTGCCTCTTGGCTAAAATCACTGCATCTGTAAAATATTTTTTGTTTCTGTAGATTAAAGTAAATTTACTCCTAAAAGTTTTGTTTTTCGGAACCCTACCCGCACATTAGCAATTTATTTTCTTTTAATTTGAAGCATCAATAGTTTACTCACGATCCACGTATGCACATGGGCAACTTTTTAATATTTCTCTGCACTCAAACAAATGAAATATCGAATGCTTTGCTTCCCAAAATGTTGGTCACTAGGAAGAAATAAAAAAGTTTCATATCGGCACAAAAAAGTAATTTTTGAAAACGAGCAACTAAAAAATCCCGGACAAAACGCAGATTAAAAGTTGCCCCAAACTGGATTGGTGTTGGTTGAGCATGTACGCGCATTCCTATACAGTTCCCAAGAACTCAAAAAGCAGAAACGAACTGAAGTTGTTACAATGGAAAATTAAAAAGTGATCTGACTTGACAGACACGCTTCAACTCAGTCGCATTCACTGTCGGAGTTGGATCAGATGGTGAATAGGTTAATAGAACGAAAGACTCTAACCAATTAGCAGACACAAGAAAAGGGGGGACTTAACAAAATGGCAAAACGCTGAAATAGGCTACTTTTGACTGGAGATCAGAAAGCTCTTAAAGCGTAGAACCAGGACTTTAAGCTACAGATAAGAAAACCGCAGTGAGGTTTATAACTTTTTTTGATTTTGACAAAATAGAGCCTAAAAAACGCCTAGTCGCAGTTTGGGCATAATAGCAGCGTAATAGCGCAGCAGTGGGCATAATATACTGGTTTTTTTGCAGCATCAATAGTTTACTAACGATTCACGTAGGCACATGGGCAACTTTTTAATTTTTCTCTGCAAGCAAACGAAACGTTGGTCACTTGGAAGAAATAAAAAAGTTTCATACCGGCACTAAAAAAGTAATTTTTGAAAACGAGCAACTAAGAAATCTGTGACAAAACGAGGATTTAAAAGTTGCCCCAAACTGGTTTGATGTTGCTCGCGCGTATGCGCGCATTCCTCTAAAATTCTCAAGTTGTGGGACTAAAAGTGTCATTTCATGTGTGCTATAAGCCTAGGAAACGAACTGAAGTTCTTACAACAGAAAATTAAAAAGTCATCTGACTTGACAGACATGTTTCAACTCAGTCGCATTCACTGTCGGAGTTGGAGCAGATGGCGGATAGGTTCATAGAACCAAACACATTAGCTCTACCCAATTAGCCGGCTCAGCTTAGCTCAATGGCTACTTGAATGTTGACCTGTACATTGAAGGCTTGGAACTATGATCTTTTCTAGTGGAGTGTAATGGATTAAAAAAAAAATACAACTTGCGGAGTAGCCATGCTGAATATGAGACGGATATTCTCTTAATTTGCGAAGACATACAACACTGAAGCTTCGTATATGCCTTGGGGCACAGAGCCTATTTTTAGTTTGCTTTAACATGACATCTTCGAGATTTATCTGAATCGAAAAATCATTCTTAAATGTACAATCTTAAGGCGGCAAAAAAATCAAATGGATGCTATAAATCACCAACTCGGTGTAATTTATTTTTCTACAAGTAAAGGGATAAGTAACTCTTCGAGCTGTTGTAAGTGGAACGATCCTTATATGTCTTTAAACCGAAACAATAAGATTACTCGAACTGTCAGTTACTCTGGACGCATTTGTCCTTTAACAAATTGAACCACATTTTGCGTAGATCCTTGCAGTCTACTGGGTCATTAATCTAAAACGACTTAAGAGCTCAAAGCATGTTACTTCAGTCTTAAGACCCTTTCATAGCCTATCATCCCGTGTACGAATTTGTCTTCTAAACATAGGACTGTCCTTGAACTCGACAGGGTTTTCTATTTTGGTCTCAAAAAGAATACTCCAGTGCCATGAAGTCGTGATAAGAACACACAAAACAGCCTTGAACCTTCTCGCCAACCTTTTTAGCACCACACAATCTGTCACAAAAGAAGCCATCTTATTAATTATAAGCTCGATCTGCCACTGTGACACTCATTTTCTGTGACACCTCAACATTGGTTTAAACATCGATAATTTATCACCGACCTGCCGTGTTATAAATTTGCACTTTGGACGTTTTAAGAGATTCAAATCGGGCGCGCGCGCGCTCGCGCTCAAGTTCTGCCCAGAATGTGGATTCCAGAGAGTGTCAGGTTACACTCTTGGCGACGGACGCGACTAAATCCCTTTTTGCCGGCTCCATTGGTGGTGGCTCTTGTTGAGGCAAATAGACCTCTTGTCAGCTACTGCAACTAATAATGCCGTCATTAATTGTGCCACAATGCGAGCTGTTTTGATGTTATCTGGCAGACGCAGCCAACTGCTGGACAATACTATGGGCCGGGGCGCCCCAGACGGTCACAGGACAACACAATTAGCTTGATTCACTGATCCCTGATTGCAACACTCAATGGCTAATTGAGTTTGCCACAAGCAACTTTGTGGGGTACTATTAATCCTTTTAAGGTGTCATCTCAGGAGGTGCAGAAATGTAGTCCTTTATTGCTGCGTGGATGCGTCATTAACGACATTAAGGACGAGCTAATCGCGTGCTCGTATTTTGGGGCTGTATTTTCTGGTCAACCATTTTATTGTTTACTATTTTGTGCATTGATATGTGGTTAACCCTTTTTGTAAGCATCAGTGTTGGCCTTTGCAGGTACAAGTTTTAGACCATCTTGATGAGCTTTTCCACCTTAAAATAGGCTCAAATTTCCCGTCTCCCTTATGAAGGCGAAGTGCGGCTTAGAGAGGGGATCCGCTATAATGGATACGTCAAAAATTGAATTCGCATCGCATTTAAGAGTCCTATCCAGTGTGTTGATAGCGCTTGGATTTCTATCTGTAAAGTTTGACTTGAAAAGAAAAAAATTCGCCGAAACCAAAACTCTACGCACTGTTACAAGAATCGTGCTCAGTCTTCTAAGACTCTTCAATGGCATCATATTGATTTTTGCGTTGATCCTTACATTTGCATATGTTACCAACGTTACCTACAACGACTCCAAATCAATTGATGTCCAGGAAAATTTTCTATCAAAAACGGATCACTACATCTCCTCATTTTGTGCCTTGGTTTTCGCAACAAATTTAGCTCGGGAAGGGCCTTCGTTGGCAGCCATTCTCAACAAGACATTGGATATTTTTAACACTCTCACAGCTAAAACCGATTCAAGTCTGTTCTTTTCGGAGACCTTTCGAGGCGTTTTAACCATCAAGTTTGTTCTTCTTATCTATTCCTTGTTCTTCGAATTCTCTAAGATTTGGTGGTACTATCAACATTTCACCAGCATTGGAAACCTGTACAGCATGCTCTTGTGCAATTCCGTGTATTGGACCTATCTTTACAGCCAGTTGGTTTTGATTTGCTTTTATGCAAAAATCAATAACGCGGTCTTGTCCATGTTGAATGGTAAAAAACCAAAGTGCCGTCATACTTTGAACGCACTCATCGAAATATCCTACAGAGTCCGCCGAGTCAGAAACCAGATGGAAGGCGTATTTTATCTGTTTTTCGTTTGCCAATATTTGGGCCTATTTAGCGATATAAATCGCTTGTACAGAGTCCTGAAAGATTGTATTCAGTCCTATGGAATAAGGAATTTTCGCAAAATGATTTTGGGGATGCTCCCGGTGGCGATTGTGTCTTCGTGCAATGTTTATGTCATTGGAAAACTTTCGGATCTACTCGTGACGGCTGAATATAATCTAAAAAGAAATTTGCTTCTTCTCATTGGTCGAAGGAAGTTTCTAAGGAATCGCAACTTACAGCAAAATGTAAGTTTTTAGATTTAATTTTGCTGGGTATACGGAATTTTCATGCGAACTTTCTGCTTTCAGTTCGAAGTGATGCTATTGCAGGGTCAGATCCAGGGTCTAGGTGCTCGGGCATTTGGAAACGTTAACATCGATCAAAAATTCTCATTTCAATATTTCACAAGTACAATTGTGATGTATGTGCTTGTATGCTTTCAATACTATACAAGTCAAAAATTGCCCAAATGATGAACAATAAAAGCAAATGCGATTCAACCAGACGAATATTATTTTTACTCGCATTCAACGCATACTTACTACTCAGTACTCATGAATCTCGCCACAAATAAAAGTCGTAAAGGGAGAATAAAATATTGTCCCAGCCCATTGAGCCGGTCCTTCAAAATGACTTAATGGGCTGGGTATTCTGGCGAGTTCTTGGCTACATCATCAGCAAATTTAACTTTAAACAACACGAGTTACCATTTTGTTCTTTTTAAATGCTGTTTTACACTACCGATTTCATTCTCACTGCCAATTTTCATATACTTTCAATGGCAGGGATGCCAGTATGACTTAAGAACCAAACAAGATTCACTGCACTTAGCCTTTCCGACCTGCTTTCCGGCTCCGCGAAAGCTTTAGTTCGAACTATACCTGGTTGCGAAACGCTTCTATTATGGCCTGGCTATCATCGCAAAAATTTCTTACTCTCCACCTGCTGTCAACAATATGGACTGAATAGGCATTATCTTAGCCATTATTAAAGCAAAAATATCGTTTTCGATATATCGATCGATATGGGTCAATTTAGCACACGTCAAAGCGTTTAAAATATGCATATCATCGTGGCGCTAGAATCTAGAAAACCAATTTAGCAAGCAAAATCTCGAACACCAAACATCTTAAAAATAACTCTTGAAATTTGCTTTTCCCCAATAGTGTGAAAGGGTCCCGTAATCGACAAAAAAATTGCGATTAAGCCAAAGATCATTTCTTACCGATTTTTTAAACGTTACGATATCTTCATTTTTTTACCGAGTAATTTAAGGTCATCAGCATTATATTTCAGCTAAACAATAAATTATGTGACTTAAAAAAAAAAACTAATACCGTGTCTGCACCGAGCTTTAATCGTCGATATATATAAATCCTTATTAAATCCTCTACAAATCACACGATTTACCATACCAATTTAAATCGTCTCGGCAAGAGATTAAAAATAAATCCTCTCTTAAATCCCATTCACCCTATTCACAAACCTATTTTCTGCACCTTTCAAAAGGAAACTGAAACTGTCGCAGTGCGAAAGATGTGTCACAATTACGTTTTCTATTGTGACTTTTACTGAGGAAATCGTTTTCGTTCCTTGAAAATGAGCCAAAATGACAGAAACAGAGTTGTCGTGTCAAATGAATTCTATATTTGTTCAATTGAGTCACTTTGGGATTTATTTTAATCGTCTCCCGCTAATCTTCTTTTAATTATCGGTGTAGACATAGTATAAGGCTCAAATTTAGTAAAATCAAAGGAAAAGGAAAAAAATCTAAGTAGGTAGGATATTGCAGGGGGCAGCATGTCGCCCATACATATTCCACGCACTGCTTGGATATAAGCTTCATGGATCTCATGGAGAATTACGCTCTTGTTAACATCATTTCTTATACAGAGTTCTTCGGTATATTCAGGGTTCCTCGGAAGAGTTTTCAGGCCTCCGCGATAGAATAAGAAGATAGTATAACAATAAAATACTTTTTGTAATTATGCAATTACAAACATTTTTGCGCAACACTCAGAAATAAACGTTCTTGTCCCGAGAATTTCAGATTTTTGTAAGATTGTGAACTAAAAATTCTTGGCCTAACAATGTTTTCTTGAAGCAAGAACAGGTTTTTGGTTTTTTAAAAATTAAATATTCAATTTCGAAATTCTTAAAATGAAAATTTTGTTCTTCTTAATCTTTTCCAAAAACGGAATTGTTGTATATAGTATATTCCAATCTAGTTCGTCCTATCGAAAATCCAATTGTAGATCCAACAATTAGTTCTTGAGGTAACGATTTTATTCAAGTTTGAAAATTGTTGACATGAAAACTAAAAATGTTAATTATTTTTGTAAAAATCCGAGTTGAAGAACTAATTATTAAATCATGAATTAAATGTTAAAAAAGTAAGTAATTTTGAATTTAATTTACCTACCATATAACGTTCAGTCAAAATAAGAACGTATGTTAGTCACATACAGCCACCAAATTACAAGTCCAAATTGTGTGGCTCGGTAGCTCACTGCGAGAGTGTTCGGCTCGCGTTTTGATGGTTTGGGATCGAAGCGAAGGGCCAGTGCCAAAGCTTTTATACTGCGAATGAGACCGACAAGAAATTCGTTTAAGCCATGTCTGTCCATCCGTGCGTCCGTCCGTCCGTATGTAAACAACTGTTAGGCCTTAAATTTTAAACTAGAGAGCAGGAAATGTATAAGTGGACTGGAAGTCCATTGGACCAAATCAAGTTTGAAAATTAGTTGAATCCGCTCACAGACACGCCTTTTAAGCTTTTTTCACACTTTAGCTATGTAAGAATGGTGCTAGCATACTAATTTTTAGTATATGACACTGCTTTGTACAATAAGACTATATACTAAAGATAAAAGATTTTTATTCTCCCGGCCCCGATGGTCTGCCGGCTATAGTCCTCAAAAAATGCATGAATAGTTTTGTAGCCCCTCTTACTGCCTTGTTCCGTTTGTCTAATATAACGGGAGTGTTACCATTTCTATGGAAAGACTCTTACATTATACCCAGAAGAAGTGTCATAAGAATGATGTTTGCAACTACAGGCCAATCGCAAAACTATCATGTACACCCAAACTCTTTGAGAGAATCGTTTACGAAGAAATCCTTCCTCACTGTAAGCCACTTATCTCTATCGACCAACACGGGTTCTTAAAAGGCAAATCCACCACTACAAACCTAACTGAATTTATCTCTAAACCCTTGTGTGCACTAGAAGATGGAATGGAAGGTGACGCCATTGCCACCGATTTCAGCAAGGCCTTTGAAAAACTCGCGCAACATGTTATAGTTTTTAAGCTCAAAGCGCTCGGCTTTAACACTTGTTTTGTCAAATGGATCAAATCATACTTGTAGCGTCGACAATACAGAGTCGTTTTCAGATCCTCGGTCTCAGACTCAATTAATGCAACCTCTGCGGTACCACAAGGCAGTCATCTAGGACCGATCCTCTTCAAACTTTCAATCAATGATGTTAATATCATCATGATAATCTGTCTTTGCAGACGACATGAAAATCTCTAAGGTAATCTTCTCGCCCTTGGATGCCTTCTATCTACAGAACGACCTTAAACGATTTTCAGAGTAGTGTAAAAAGAAACTTTTGGACCTTAACGCCAATAAATGCCAGGCCATTACTTTCTCCCGCAAACGTATCGTTCGACCCTCAAGAACTTACTTTATCTTAAATTCGCGATCTAGGAGTTATTTGTGATAGCGAAGCCGCGCTAACTCCGCACTTGGTTTTGTAAAGCGATGGTCAAAGAATTCTCGAACCCCTACGTTACCAAATCCCTTTACGTGACTTATGTTAAACCTCTCCTTAAATATGCCAATCAGGTTTGGTCTCCCTACCAACGTATACAGAGAATAGAAGCAGTTTAAAGAAGACTTCTTCGCTTCGCTCTGCGTGGCCTTGGTTGGACAGATCCCATAATTTTGCCATCCTATGAAGATCGATTAAAATTCGATATGCAGTCCATAAAAAAGCGACGCGAGATTGCTGATATTCTCTTTATCCACCAACTTCTTACTGGCAACGTTGATAGCCCACAACTCCTACAGCTAATCACCTTCAATCCTAACACACGGAAACTTCGATCAGTACCTCTGTTCCGACTAAAATCCCGTTCCACTAATTATAGTCACTGTGACCCTATATCCAGAATGTTACGTATCTGTAACAAGCACGCACAATCATTTGACCTAAATAGTACCAAAGGCACACTTAACCAGTGAGTAAGTGCTAAAGTGTGTACGCAGAAGTTACAGTCCATAAAACGGGCCGTTGAATACCCCATCCTATCCCATATTGTAAAATGCTGTTGACATGGTTATTTTTTGATATTTCATAAGTAATGCAAACTTCGAAAAGGGGCGTGGTCCAACCGCCACGAAATAATGAGAAACCACATATATATCCAAGTTACACTTAAATGTACGTAAAAATGCAATTTTTTGGTCCAAATTTTTTAAAAATCGACCCTTAAAAGGGGGCGTGGCTAAAAACTTTATATGAACCAAATCTGGACTGAAGTCTCGTTTACCTAACCTGCTACTTTTTTTGTTACATTCTTTCCTAAATTAGGCTCAAGGCTAGTCGAAATTGAGTTTTTCAAGAAAATTTTAGGTTTTTCTTCAATTCTGCCTCCAAATATGGGCGTGGCCCAAAGTCTTGTATAAACAAAATGTAGAACTAAGCGTTTTCTACATAAAATATTAAGCAAATTTTTTTTAATTTTGAGCAAAAATATTGAGTAAACTGCATTTGAAAATTTACTATTAAAATAGATGCCACGCCCACTAGAGGGGGTTTACCGATTAAATTTTTCTTTTTATGTCTTACATTTATTAGGAGATGCTAAATGTAAAATGTCAGCCTTTTAGAACGTCTAACAGTTTTGAAAATTCTGGAGGTAGAAAATTCTGGAGGTAGTTGCACATTTAGACTGATTGTGGGCGTGTCTTTGGGCGGATTTCAAAACTTTTAACACTTGTACTGCTTCGCATGACGCGGACATTACGTATTTTCAGCACCCTAGCTCAAAATTTAAGGCCTAAGAACATGTGACATACAGTTGGACGGACGGACGGACAGACATGGCTCATTCGATTCAGAATTCGGTCTCGATCATATGCCCTTAAGGTCTTGGGGGTCTACCATTATTATTTCACCGTGTTACAAACTATGTGACAAACTTAATATACCTCCTATCATATGGGACGGGGTATAAAAAGAGACTTTTAAATCTTATCAATACCAAAAACTCTAAATATCCCAAAGCTCTAATGCCCCCTTTTTTTCTTAGCTTTAAGTTACAGTAAGTTTAGATTGTTTAAGTTCTTAGTTTTTAGCTTGCAATAAGCTTATAAAGTGCTCCCGAGGGGGGGCGTCAAATTTGTAATTCTCTTCGAGGCAGCAGAAAAAGTTTGGCGTTTACATTGACCACGCTCACTTTTTAAGGAATTTTAACTTAAAATTAAACATTTTCATTAAATAAATATGAAATTTGTTAAAAAATTATGTAACAAAAGTTGTAGATATTAGCATTTTCTAACTTTTTTTAATATATTATATATGTGTCCGCCCAATTTTGTGGGCGTGGCTATAAAAAAAAGTGTTTCTTTTTTGTTAAAATAACGGGGTTTTAGTCCAAAATGTATGCAACCACCTAGCGTTAAGCATTCAACTGTTATATTTCTATATCCCGCCCTCTTTTTGGAGGCGTGGAAGTTTTCTTTTTGGTAGGGTCGGGTATGCGAAGCTTTTGTATAAAAGTAAAAAGTAAAAAGTAGAAAGTAAAAAGTAAAAAGTAAAAAGTAAAAAGTAAAAAGTAAAAAGTAAAAAGTAAAAAGTAAAAAGTAAAAAGTAAAAAGTAAAAAGTAAAAAGTAAAAAGTAAAAAGTAAAAAGTAAAAAGTAAAAAGTAAAAAGTAAAGTAAAAAGTAAAAAGTAAAAAGTAAAAAGTAAAAAGTAAAAAGTAAAAAGTAAAAAGTAAAAAGTAAAAAGTAAAAAGTAAAAAGTAAAAAGTAAAAAGTAAAAAGTAAAAAGTAAAAAGTAAAAAGTAAAAAGTAAAAAGTAAAAAGTAAAAAGTAAAAAGTAAAAAGTAAAAAGTAAAAAGTAAAAAGTAAAAAGTAAAAAGTAAAAAGTAAAAAGTAAAAAGTAAAAAGTAAAAAGTAAAAAGTAAAAAGTAAAAAGTAAAAAGTAAAAAGTAAAAAGTAAAAAGTAAAAAGTAAAAAGTAAAAAGTAAAAAGTAAAAAGTAAAAAGTAAAAAGTAAAAAGTAAAAAGTAAAAAGTAAAAAGTAAAAAGTAAAAAGTAAAAAGTAAAAAGTAAAAAGTAAAAAGTAAAAAGTAAAAAGTAAAAAGTAAAAAGTAAAAAGTAAAAAGTAAAAAGTAAAAAGTAAAAAGTAAAAAGTAAAAAGTAAAAAGTAAAAAGTAAAAAGTAAAAAGTAAAAAGTAAAAAGTAAAAAGTAAAAAGTAAAAAGTAAAAAGTAAAAAGTAAAAAGTAAAAAGTAAAAAGTAAAAAGTAAAAAGTAAAAAGTAAAAAGTAAAAAGTAAAAAGTAAAAAGTAAAAAGTAAAAAGTAAAAAGTAAAAAGTAAAAAGTAAAAAGTAAAAAGTAAAAAGTAAAAAGTAAAAAGTAAAAAGTAAAAAGTAAAAAGTAAAAAGTAAAAAGTAAAAAGTAAAAAGTAAAAAGTAAAAAGTAAAAAGTAAAAAGTAAAAAGTAAAAAGTAAAAAGTAAAAAGTAAAAAGTAAAAAGTAAAAAGTAAAAAGTAAAAAGTAAAAAGTAAAAAGTAAAAAGTAAAAAGTAAAAAGTAAAAAGTAAAAAGTAAAAAGTAAAAAGTAAAAAGTAAAAAGTAAAAAGTAAAAAGTAAAAAGTAAAAAGTAAAAAGTAAAAAGTAAAAAGTAAAAAGTAAAAAGTAAAAAGTAAAAAGTAAAAAGTAAAAAGTAAAAAGTAAAAAGTAAAAAGTAAAAAGTAAAAAGTAAAAAGTAAAAAGTAAAAAGTAAAAAGTAAAAAGTAAAAAGTAAAATGTAAAAAGTAAAAAGTAAAAAGTAAAAAGTAAAAAGTAAAAAGTAAAAAGTAAAAAGTAAAAAGTAAAAAGTAAAAAGTAAAAAGTAAAAAGTAAAAAGTAAAAAGTAAAAAGTAAAAAGTAAAAAGTAAAAAGTAAAAAGTAAAAAGTAAAAAGTAAAAAGTAAAAAGTAAAAAGTAAAAAGTAAAAAGTAAAAAGTAAAAAGTAAAAAGTAAAAAGTAAAAAGTAAAAAGTAAAAAGTAAAAAGTAAAAAGTAAAAAGTAAAAAGTAAAAAGTAAAAAGTAAAAAGTAAAAAGTAAAAAGTAAAAAGTAAAAAGTAAAAAGTAAAAAGTAAAAAGTAAAAAGTAAAAAGTAAAAAGTAAAAAGTAAAAAGTAAAAAGTAAAAAGTAAAAAGTAAAAAGTAAAAAGTAAAAAGTAAAAAGTAAAAAGTAAAAAGTAAAAAGTAAAAAGTAAAAAGTAAAAAGTAAAAAGTAAAAAGTAAAAAGTAAAAAGTAAAAAGTAAAAAGTAAAAAGTAAAAAGTAAAAAGTAAAAAGTAAAAAGTAAAAAGTAAAAAGTAAAAAGTAAAAAGTAAAAAGTAAAAAGTAAAAAGTGAAAAGTAAAAAGTAAAAAGTAAAAAGTAAAAAGTAAAAAGAAAAAAGTAAAAAGTAAAAAGTAAATTTCAGTTTCTACTAACTTTAATTGTATTTTGAACTTCTCAGTTAAGAGTCTTCTCCCTAAAATAGGGCGTGGCATCCACCCCTTTTCAAGAACATCGTTTTTTGTTTATATTTTTTATCAGAAGTGGTATACACGTGTTGATTGCTTTTTCATATTAAAAATTTGGTTAATACTTAAAAACGCCCCAAAAGTGTGCGTGGCATAGATTTATTCATTTCAGTTGATGGCTTTCACACATATCTGAACATTTAATGTGCAAGTTTTTTAAATTTAAAGAAAATATATCAAATAAAAAACGTTTATTAAAATGGTTTTTGCCTTTTTTTGATACACTTGACAATACACTTAAGCGAAGATAACGCATACCAAATTTCAGTTTCCTACGACAACTTTGCTTTTTCATGCTAATAAGTAAAGTGGGCGTGTCAGTGGGCGGATTTCAAAAATTTTTACACTTGTCCTGATTCGGGATCTAGAAAGAACAGATATTAAGTTTCAAGTTCCTAGCTCAAAGTCTAAAAACTACCGACACACGGACGGACGGACGGACGGTCGGACGGAAATGGCTCATTCGACTAACAATTCATTCTCGATCATATGCCCTTAAGGTCTTGGGGGTCTACGGTGATTATTTCTCTATGTACAAACTATGAATCAAACTTAATATACCTCCTATCCTATGGGGTGGGGTATAATAAGTAAAAAGTAAAAATTCTATAATGTTTGGAGAAGGCAAAAAATCGTGGTGAGTTTGCGTTGGACATGCCCCTTCCTCTTCATTGCACAGCAAGCATCCTCAAAGCTCTGGTATGTATGAATGAGTTTACTGACGACACCTTTCTTTGATCTGCTATGTTGCTGCTACGTAGGTCCTGCAGTCAAATTCCAACATACGTGGGCACAGCACTTTCTTATATTTTTCCTACTCAAATCATTAAAATACTCGTTATGTTAACTTTAAAATCGTCTTAAAAAGTCGGCTCAATTTTTAAACAGCTTATGTAGTTTTACGGCCACAGACCATAGCCATATTGCTCTCACTGAAATCCTTGCTTTGAAAAGGTTCACCCATTAGTCTATGTAGCCGGATATAAAAACCAATAAACGTTAATCTTTTGTTGTCAAAATAGCCATAAAAGCTGTATCGAATTGCAAAAGAACTCACTAGCTACGGCCAACGTTGCATGATCTCAATTAATCTCTTTTCTATAATAAAGTGCTCAACAGCTTCACACGAAGAACCGTGAACCGAGAACATATGTAACCGCCGCTAACAACGCCATAATCAAAATTTGAATTCAACCTTTTTTCGGAAATCTCCGAAAGAACAACAATCATTTTGACACCTCCAGCTGGTGGTGTTCGACCAACAGCTAATTTACAACAATAAAACAGAACTTCTTGATCGTGTCATTAATCACTGAGCGCGCCCAAATTAGTTGGCCGCTGCTGCCAACAAGTGGGTCCAATTGATACGAAAACAGATTCTCAGATTCTCTATGTGAACAGTCTCAGAATTCAAATCTCTAATTTACATATTTTCCTTAATTCACCACGAGAACCGTGCATAGTCGGGGTCTCTTCCGCAAAGTCGGGCTCTTGTTATAACGAAGGTTATAGGCAACATTCCGGGCCGCAAGTATTGCAGTTTTTTTCCAACAAACAAGTTGAATTAACTTAATCAAAAGCTTAATTAGATATAATGTTCATTGGACTATCAGCAATTAACACAAAGAATGACACAAAAGTGCTCCACTACACCCAGCGTTGGACATTTCCGCGAAATAACTCAGAGAAACGTTGAACTTAAGGCAGCTCAGCCCAACATACGGGCGGTGTGTGGCCTTGCAGTTTGAGTACCGTGTTACGTCACAGACGTGTATTGTGCGTGTCCATAACACCGTAACCAATACGAAGTTGATTCGTAAAACTTGAGGTAAGTAGTTTTCGGTTGGCTCTAAATATGAAATGTCAGAAGGCCACGCCGAGGAGCGTTCAATTGAACTGCAATGTCACCCAGCCGATGCACAATCGAAGACAATTTCACCATCTTTTGGCTTGATCGACGTGCCATTTAAGAGATTTCGTTTCAAACCGAGATTAGTCAGTCAGCTGGGGCGTTGAAGATCCTCTTAAGCGAGGGCATTTACCCACATCGCGAAAACTTGTTGGTTCAGATACTCTTTCCAGTCTGACGTTGGTGGTGGTTATTGGTTTTGGCACCTCATCAACAAGTGACTTTTAATTAGTTTCATTTGTATACAACGTTGGTGCGGTGCCGTGGAGGTTTCGTAACAATTGCAATTTCAAGCTATAAGGTCAGCCTGGCCAAAAAGGTGAATAACTTCGGTTCGGTGTCTTTGCTGACCGCAGAGTGAATCAATGCGTATTGTAATTGGATTTCATTGGATTCATTCGGAAATACCTAATTGCCACGAGTAGTGGTGGCGACGGTGGTAAGAACTGGGTTAGGAATGACAAGGCCTGATGGCTGGCTTGTATCCAATAAAAAATCACACTAGTGAATAGAACCAAGAGATTATTCGTCGACTTGAAATTTGATTATGTTTAAAAATAGTGAAACACTAATTTGTATAATCCCCCGAAGTCGCGGCGATGCTTTATTGAGTCGGCTTAAAGAGCCAATGGCTGTAGCCAGCTTGGTGATTTCAAAGCCAGACGCAATGGGAGCTGGGACAATGGTTTGCTGATTTGGCAAGCCCTTTCATTCAAAGCTGAGCAAAGGGCTATTTATGGTTTGGCTGACAATAATCTTTTGTGAAGATACGCAGCTTTTGTTTTGAGTTTTTGTAACCAGCAGTGATGAACGAGCTAATGGGAGACTTTTACTTTTTTATGTCATCACAAATTGATTTTAGTTCGAGAAAATTTTCGATATTTTCAAAAGGTTTATTTTGAGAATTTATTGCTTATCCGGCGGCAAACGCTTTCGTCAAGTTATTTTTATGAAATTGTAAGATTTCATAAATGTACAGCATGTTGAAAGATCATTGATTTGATGTGGGAGATAAAAAAAATGAGGCCACTTGATTGACCTTTTACTACTGAGCTGAATATTCCACCGAGTGCAAAAGACGCTTAGTAGTCAAAGCTTTTTTCAGACTACCATTTTAGTAGACCAAC
Source organism: Neoascia interrupta (assembly GCA_947623515.1). Taxonomy (NCBI): domain Eukaryota; kingdom Metazoa; phylum Arthropoda; class Insecta; order Diptera; family Syrphidae; genus Neoascia; species Neoascia interrupta. Next base: position 26,518,204 of record OX392462.1, read on the forward strand.
TTTAATGATTTTAAGCGCATCTTACAAACCATACAATATTTGAGTCCCGCTTTATTTTGCTTTTGAACCTCAAAAAATTATCCACGTCTGAGATTTTTTTTCAAAGCGGCATGTATTACGGTCGCCGCCGTTGTTTAAACCGTTTCCGAAAATTTTAAGTTAGAAACGTCATTTTTAAAAGATCTTAAAAAGTTTAGAATTCTTTTTATACGTTTTATACATATACAAACCAAATTTCATTATAATCCGTATTAACGCTAAGATGCTAGAATATTTAAAAAATAATTTTTGAAATATTTTTGAAGTTTTCGAGCTAAATCTCAGAATTTGCTAGATACTCAAAAATTTCTATAGTTTTGCCGAAAATTACAAATAATTCTTGATGTCTGTGAATTCTTTCAATTTTGCAATTTTCTGGGGACAATATTTCTTTATAATTTCTTTTTTAGAAAATACGTCAAAACTGCAATTTTAAAACGCTTTAACCAAACTTCGATTTAAGCCTTTGCATAAGCTGCAGTTACTACATAAAAAAAAGGTTATGACCCTCAACACCTTCCAAACGGGCACATATTTTCAATTCCATATTTCTCAAAAAGTTTTTGAATATTCGATTTTATTATGAAAAAAAAGATCCGTATATGTTTAAATTTTCTTCATGCTGGCTGTTACTATTTAATATAAGTGCCAAAACATTGTTTGTCTCCTTAATAATATGTTTCCACCGGACGCTAATCCGCGATTAAAATAAATCTTCATTAAATCCTGTACAAATCGCGCGATTTACCAGACAAATCAAAATCCACTCCGCAAGGAACTAAAAATAAATTCCGTTCACCCTTTCACAAACCTATTTTGTGCACCTTTGTAACAGTTTGAGAATCAAAAAAGGAAAATGAAACTGTCCATGTACGACAGATCTGTCACAAATATGTTTTCCCTAAGGATTTAGATACTATATCTCCACCGACAATTATAAGAAGATTAGCGGGAGACGATTAAAAATAAATCCTAAAGTAGCTCCATCGGACAATTATAGGATAAATTTGACACGAAAACTCTGTTTCTGTCATTTTGGCTCTCAAATGAGAGTGGCGATGTCATTTCCAAGGAGCGAAAAACAATTTTCTCAGTAAAGGTCACAATAGAAAACGTGCTTGTGACAGAGCTGTTGCATAGGGACAGTTTCAGTTTCCTTTTTTGATTCTCAAACTGTTACAAAGGTGCAGAAAATAGGTTTGTGAATAGGGTGAATGGGATTTATGAGAGGACTTATTTTTAATCGCTTGCCGAGAGGATTAAATTTGTATGGTAAATCGCATGATTTGTAGAGAATTTAATAAAGATTTATACTAATCAAGGATTAGTGCTCGGTGGAGATTTGGTATTAGAACGCAAATCTTTTTTTACTCCTGGGAAATACATCGCCAGTTTCTTTTGAGAGCCAATATGTCGGAAAAAGAGTGAGCCTGTCAAATTAATCCTATATTTGTCTGGTGGAGCCATTTTGAGATTTATTTTAAATCGTCTCCTGGTAACCCTCCATTTATTGCCGGTGAAGACTGTAATTAAACTATGTGTGTATGAAAAAAAAAGCCTGTGTGTGCGTTCTCAGTTTGTTCATTTTTTTATTTCTTTATGAATGTACTTAATTTCATCTTTCTACGACTCACCGTTAAGAAGTCACAGGTGCGGACGGTCAGACGGACAACGGAGTAATACCATAAGGGGTTCTTTTTGCAATTTCGCACCGACCGCTTAAAAGACCGACGCAAATTTAAGTTAACAAATAAACCTCTTAGTTTTAGAAAAATATTACAAAAAATTCCACTCAAATTGTGTGTGCTTCAACGAGCTCCGGAGCCATTAGAGAATCTGTACAGGCCCTCTGATAGCTCAGTAAACAGGTCGCTCTAAAACTCAAAGATAATAAAAAATAACTTTATGTGAGCTTCTCCACTGAACTTATCATGGATGTTTGTTGGGTATTTTCCGTATGGCGGAAGCCATTTTTTTTAATTCTCATTGAAAAATTGAAATATCCCCAGTTATCGGAATGGTTAAAGAACGAAATAAGCTCTACCCGAATTGGTTCAAGTCAAGATCACTTTGGTCGCTTATGCCTTGTTCGGCTACGTTTGAATATAATTCACGGTATTTTTCTCGCCAGTGTCTAAGAAGGATTACGACAGACGAAGTGTAGGCAACAGATGACATTGATTTCAAAGTAAATCACTAAGGGGTCTGATGATGAAGCTCTGGCAGACTTCGAAACAACGTTGTCATCCCAGTCGAAAGACTGTAACTCTAGTACTTGTTATCATTCCGATAACTGGGAATATTTCAAATTTTCAAAAATGACTTTAAAAAGAGTCAAAAAAGACTCTAAAAAAAGACTCTCCTGGCAGCATTTGAAATGATCATGGGAGATAGGACTAGCCATTATGATAATGTTTTTAGAATTGTTAATTGTTATAATTTTTCACCATTCAATATACAACTTAATTCTGTATGGCTTTGTCATAGGAGCCGCTCCTCCTATAAGCAACGATACGTTCGGTTAGCTTTTTTATTAAAAATACTCTAGTTTGTGGTCACTTTGGTGTGGGTGCCAAGGATCATCTGATTTTTAGAATCATACACCAGTATGACGTGGAAATACGAATCAGTGTAGCCAACTGAAGGGATCTGAAAAAGTAAATACCCGCAGCAATGCTATCCCGCAGTACCTCCTCAAGGAATCAGTTGGAATTAGATTGGTTTGAAATATTGATACTACATTTCCTTGGTAATCAAAGTAACACATAACCGTGGGACCACAATGCCCGTAGCGGTGGTATGTAGTAGTAGTACGTAGTACAGCCGCGGAGCCATGTGGCGTAGTACGGAAAAAAATTGAACACAATGGTGTAGCGCGGCTATGCCGAACAAAAACCTCGTTTATAAACAATGGCCGATACTCTGAGTTAATTTGAACTAGATTTAATTTTTTTGTACAACGGATGACACAAATTCCATAAAATTTCTTTAGATTTAACCATCTCAATAAACTTTTCGACGTCCTTTTCCTCCATTGTTTACTTTACTTGTATTGAACTGTCTACCGTGCAGCGCTGTCAACCGTGTAGCGCTACGAAAGTTAAGAGTTGGCCAACTCTTACTCCCGCCACAGCTACGCGCTACCGCCACAGACACACGTTGTGTGCGCAATACACTGAGTACATGTGTTTTAACTTTTGACAGCTCTTACTACCGCTACTACTACCGCCACAGCTACATCACTGTGGTTCTGCGGTAAGACTCTCCCTTTGGTCCCGATTATATAACGAGTGGGTCATTTTTAATGTCGGCATGTAAACATTAAATAATTTTGTCAGTTATAAACCGATTGACTTGACCAGACATGTAATTCAAACGTCAATGCAATACAATTATAAGGGACTCCCAACCCACGAGTAAAAGCCAAAACAGCTTACATGCAGCACATTTTAAATAGTCGTTCAGTTGTGTTAACTCAACGTGCATGAGTCTTTGTGACTAACAAGCACCGCCTAAGAATACGCTTCATCTTTTGGTGTCGAATTTTTAGGACAGAAAAATCTCAAAGTGCCATTCAACTTCTCTCAAGATCTTCCTAAAAGATCGTGTAAGCAAGTTGAAGGTAAACGAGAGTGTTTCCGCAGGAGCCCACATAAGTGTCGTATCATCGCAGCGCTCAGCAATTTTCGTCAATGAGACAATATCTCAGCTAATTTTGAATGGTATTTGGTACTTTTTCCGTATAAAGTATAATTGACTCAAATATAATTGCCGATATACTATCCGAGTGGTTTGGACTACGGCCATATGACTATATGGCTCGACTCAACCGTCGAACGGTTGAAACGAAATCTGATTTTTGGAGGCAAATTTTCATGATCGGAGAGGCTTTTTTACACACTCTGGCGGCGTAAGCCGTAAGCCCACAAATTTATGGACAGACTAAAAAAAGTCTGGACGGTTAGTGATTTCAGAATGGCAATATGCCATGCGACTCTGAACATTCAAACAATGCATTTTATGCAAAAAAAAATCCTGCACGAAATTTCGCCCACACCTCCTTATTTGAACACTCTGGATATATCTCTGGAACACTCTATATCAACCAGATTGACCACATTGCGATCGACTCAAGGCACTCCTCCAGTCTCATGGATGTCCGAACTTTCCGAGGGGCCAACATTGACTCGGATCACTACCTTGTTGTAGCCAAGGTACGGCTGCGGATATCCCGACCAGCGCCAAGTCATGGAAATACTGTGAGGAAGTTTGACGTCGGCCGACTACAATCGCAAGAGATCGCCAGGTCCTTTTCCAACCGAGTCTCTCAAAACCTTCTACGAAGTCCTATGCACCCAGCATCAAGTATTGATAGCCAGTGGCAAAATTGCCAAAATGCCGTCAGAGACGCCGCCTCTGAAGTGCTGGGTTTCACACGGCGACCACAACGAGACCCCTGGTTTGACGATGAATGCCGGCAAGCACATGCAGCTAAACAGGAAGCATACAAAGCGGCGCTGCACAGAAGGACTAGAGCTGCTCGCGAGCTCTACGAGCAAAGGAGGAGAGAGGAGCATCGGCTTCTCCGAAGGAAAAAGAGAGAGCACGAGAAGCGCGCGGTTGAAGAGATAGAGAGATGTTACAACAGGAATGAGGTTAGAAAGTTTTACCAAAGGATCAAAAGGTCCTGCCAAGGGTATAAACTTCGAACTGAAGCCTGTAAGGACCATCAAGGGAACATCGTTATAGAATCGCAGTCGGTGCTGAGGATTTGGAAAGACCACTTCTGCAGACTGTATAACGGCTAGGACCAACCAAATACCTCTGTCAGGCAAAACGAACCATTAAACCCGGGTGAAGACGTAACCGACGAAGCATACGAACGATACCGCCCACCCGACCTGGAGGAGGTGAAAGTAGCTGTGTTTAAGCTCAAGTGTAACAAAGCAGCCGGAGCAGACGGCCTAGCTGGCGAACTTGTTAGGAGCATGCACCAGCTCATCTGCAAGATATGGTCGGAAGAAAGCATGCCCGACGAATGGAACCTCAGCATTGTTTGCCCGATCCTGAAGAAAGGAGACCCTCTGAGTTGTGCCAACTACAGGGGCATAAGTCTACTTAACATCGCATACAAGATCTTTTCTGCTGTACTGTGTGAACGCCTGAAGCCGTTGTCAACAATCTGATAGGCACATATCAGTGTGGCCTTAGGCCAGGAAAGTCCACCATCGATCAAATATTCACACTGCGGAAGATCTTGTAGAAAACCCAGGAATTCCAAATCGATACACACCACCTCTTCATCGATTTCAAGGCCGCGTATGACAGCATCTATAGAGACGAGCTATATAGCGCAATGTCTAGTTTTGGCATCCCTGCCAAACTCGTCAGTCTATGCAGGATGACGGTGGAAAACTCACGCTGTTCCGTCAAGGTCGGCAAAGACTTCACCGACCCCTTTGATGTCAAAAAAGGATTTAGACAAGGCGACGCGCTGTCATGCGACTTCTTTAACATCATACTTGAGAGAATTGTGCAGAACTCTCGCGCCAACACCAGAGGTACAATCTTTCAAAAGTCCGTTCAACTACCCGCATACGCAGACGACATTGACATAATCGGTAGAACAAAGCGTGATGTCAGTGAAGCCTTCGTGGGTATTGGGACGGAAGCGGCAAATATGGGTTTAGCAGTCAATGAAGGCAAAACCAAGAATATGCTATCATCAAGAAAAGACACCCAACACCGACGTCTTGGACAAAACATCACCATCGACAGCTATAATTTTGAGGTAGTTAGGGACTCTGTCTACCGGGGTTCCGCTATCAATTCAGACAATGACACCAGCGCTGAAATCAAACGAAGGATAACTCTTGCCTATCGCTGTTTCTTTGGGCTAAGGAGGCAATTGAGTAGCAAAGCCCTCTCTCGAGCAACTAAAGTGTCCATGTATAAGACCCTCATCATCCCAGTCCTGCTTTACGGTGCAGAAGCATGAACCCTGTCAAAGGCTGATGACTTTAGGCTGCTTCGAGAGGAAAATTCTTGGGGAACGATTAACGGTCCCGTCTGCATAGACGGAGAGTGGAGGAGGAGATATAACATCGAACTGTACGGGCTGTACAGCGATACCGACCAAGCCAAAAGAGTCAAAACACAACGTCTACAATGGCTGGGTCATCTGGAGCAGATGGACACCAACGCCCCCGCCCGGAAAATCTTCGAATCCACACCGCAGGGACGGCGCAGTAGAGTAGCACCGAGACTCAGGTGGCGCACGCAAGTGGAAGGGGACCTCCAGCCAACTCAGCGTGCGAAACTGGAGACGGCTAGCTCGAGACAGAGCTGGCTGGCGAAGCTTGTTGGCTGAGGCCCAAGTCCACCCCGATCTGTAGCGCCACCTTAAGTAAGTAAGGATTTCTATATAAACAAAAAATGTGAGCTTCTTTGAGAAACTAACTATGACCCAGCAAACCGTAAACAAAATGTTCGAAAATTTTATATAAAACATTTTGATGAACATTTTGTTAATGATTTGCTTTCATCACAATTGTTTTATGCACCGAATTTATCAATAATTGATTAAGGCTGAGGCCACTTGATTAATGTTATTAAAAAACAATTAATAAATTAAACCAGCAACAAACGATAAATTCAGGAGCGTCTGTCTCAAAATAAGCGGCTTCCTGGTCAGCGTCTGTTATCCAGGTAAGCTGAAGCAGGTCGGCTGAAAATATTCTTTTTCTCATCCAATATGCAAATAGAATGGACAAAAATTAAATGTCCATTCTGGACAAAATGTCCAAAAACTTCTCCGTAAAGGCATAACACTTGCGGGGGCGAGTTTTTGTGTTTCTGTGCAGAGTTTTAATGTTTCGTACTGGCTCATCAGCGTTTGTTTTTTGGACGGAGAATAACTTTTCTCTTCTATCTTTTCTATCCTTAAAAAAACCCTTAATCGCAGGCTTATTATAAAAAAAGGAAGAAAATCATTAAAAATTGAATATTTTCTGGCAGAGGATTGTCAATACTTCTGTAAGGTATTGATTATTTCTTAGCAGCCAAATTACCAATTGAAATTTTCCAAGGGCCTCCATTTCAAACTTCAAATGAATAAGAAATGACGAAAGAATTTTACCTAGCTGTTTCGATCGTCGCCTTGAAGAGAAGAGTCCAATGCCAATAGTAACCTATATGTAACAAGAACCATATCTTTAACTTTCAAGATCTCTTCATAATGAATTCTAGTTTAGCAGAACCATGGACTTGTGAAGTTGTGACTCACTAAACGTCATAGTTTACATTTTTAATTTTGGGAAATATCAAAATAAACCATGCCCCGTTAAATATTCGCGGTTAAGAAGCTGTCAATGACTCAGTGGCAACTCTAGTGCCGACTGTTCAAGTACCAATACTTTGTCACCATCATCCAAGTCACAAAAAGGGGAAGTTCTGCAAATTCTTTTCGATGACGAAGATATAGCCCAAAGCATCAACATCATCATCAATAAGCAGAACGTCAACAACGCACCAGCACAGCCAGCCAGTGCCAAGCCAATCCGAACTTATTACATCATTGCAGATACTTAGATCACCAACTGGCTTGCAGAGTGGAATAAATTTTTCGGTAAGATTTCTTATCTCACAAAATTCGTGCGCGAATTCGTTTCGTTGGGGCTGTGCTGCGCGGTTTCGCTTTTGTTCTTTGGGCATCAGACTATAAGAACAAGGTTATTGTGACGATTGTTAAACTGGTAAACGTGCCAGGCTGCTGCGAAGGTACCCTTCGTTTTGTTGCAGATACCTGCAGTTTGTCGGTTGGTTATGTGATTCACAAAACGGACTTAATTAACCATTGAGCGGAGATTTCGTGGAGCGCTAGTCGTTTCGTTGATCCTCTCCGGTGGGATCTTGAGGATTGAAGGTATTTTTGGATTTTTATATGGAACCAGTTTTGTGGTTTTCTAACATTTTGTTAGTCACAAAGAACGAAATCGAGGAAAGGAATGGCGTTAAGCCAAAGTTCGTGGGGGGAATTTTCACACTTAATTCAATCTGGCAAATATTGTACAGTTATTATTAAATGTTAAATTAAATTGTTGTTGTGGTTTCTTGATCGACGAAATGTTTGGTTGTAAGTTTTGTGTTAAAAACGTGCAACTACAAAGTCTTTAGCTTTTATCTTTGAGAAGGTATACTCCAAGATAAAAGCCATTTAAAGTCAATTTTTTGTTAAATATTCCAGGGCATATAAAATCAAAACTTTATCATGTGGGCACCAAGGAGCAGTGGTTAGTATGTCGGACTACTGTGCACGAGTTGGGTTCGAATCCTGAGCGGGGTTTTTTTTTCAAACTTACAGAATACAGAGGTGTAACCTGTTAGTTTTTATAAAATTAAAAAAGCTGAAATAAAAGTCATTAAAGAATAGAAATTTGTGTTTTATGTTCTATCAATTCCACTGAAGTGACGGTTACCTTTCTCAGGAGCGAAAAACCTTTCGATTTTTAGAGTCTCAACAGAACAAAGTGTGGATGAAAAGTGTGGGGGCTATGACAGACTACTTTTACTCCTAGCCAGGAGATTTAAATTTGGAGGTAAATCTTGAGATTTAAGGGAGCTTTGTTGAAGACTTATGTTAATCGCAGATTAGTATCTGGTGGAAGCATGGTATGACTCAAAGTCTCGCCTCTTATACTTGCCTTAGGCACCTTGTCGAGGGCGTCATCTTCGGTGTAGGGGCTTCAATCGCAGATTTTCATTCGGCATTGTTCGGCTGAAGAGCGACTTATTAAGTGCTGCCAAGTCTGATTCCAGTAAAGCTCAAAACAGTTGAGCAGCGGGTGTGCACGTATCACTGCTAGCAGCACTGCCTCTAAAACAGTTGTGCACCCTTTTTTGACATTAACTATGCCAAGTTCTATACAAGTTTGTCATCCCGTTTTGATATACTTGTCAACTGGATGAAAAAGTAAACAAAAGCCGACCAATAAAACTAAGGCGGGAAAACGCACTTGCTCTGTATTGAATTTTTTGTCATTCAACAAACAGTCAAAACTTTCAGATTTGACGGTATCAGTGATGCCAGATATCTTATATTTAAATTTTTTTTGTTTTCATTATGGCTGCAATGAAACTAGACACCAAATTTAGAAATAGAGACATCGTGCAGTCACTGCAACCCCTGCAGTAGTTTGTTTCGCATGCCTCATAAGAGCCTGTGTAATTTATTTTTGCTGCACGAAAATTTCTGCACATCTGTTTTGAGCTTAATGGTGGAAGGATGCAAGTCTGGGAGTTAAACCAGTCTTTAACGAGCTCTCTCCGGTGCCTTTATATCAAAATATAAGTACTCGTGGGAACAAAATTTCAAACGATTAAATGCCGAACAGAGTTCCATGCGATCTAAACGAGCCCCTGGGAAGCTTTTTGATCGATATTGAGGAGATCTCGATGGAAAGGGCGGATGGCCATGCCCGGAGGCATATCCAGAAGGGCAAATCCCGGCTGGGAGAGAAAGAAGCTGTTCAAGAAGGCTTAACATGTGTGTATATGGCGTCCTAACAGCCAAGGATTATTCTTCTCTGACTCAGAATGAACTATCTTTCTTAGAGCAGGCCCGAGAGACTATAGCAAACGAGGTACTGCAACCCAAAGACCAGTGACAGACCGGGTCCAAGCCGGTTGCAGAAAGTCATTGCCGAAAGCAGAGAGGAGAGGCATTTGTCGGAAAGAGAACGCTGTCTTCCGAGGACACCTTAAGGACGCCGAAAAAGGCGAAATAGAGTGCCACCACGAAGGGCAGTCCTACAAAGCGAGTACGGCGGTCCAGCATAGCGAGGTGAAGAAACCAAGCGGACAGTAGAGTGTGGCAGAAAGGTTGAGCAAGCCATCGGGGCAGCTATCATTAGCCACATCCTGAAAAACACGGATACTAGTGTTTACTACACGGCAGAATGGTCCAAGGACAGACATCGAATGGCTTTTCCAAGTCAGGGATCGAAAGACTGCAGCTATGGGACGGCACAGCACATAAAGAGCTTTCTCCATCCCCATAGACGAAATCCAACATGGTAAAGCTGTTAAGCTGTTAACAGTGTCCGAACGAGGTAAGAAAATCTTAGTCTTAGGCTGTAATGCTAGGCGAAGTTTTATTTTCTTTTTGGCTCCAACCTTCTAGTATATAACAGGGGATGTGAACCCTGTCAGCGAAACGTAGCGAAAAAATATAAAATAGTTTTGGTTTTATAAGGAAGAATAAGCCCGTAATGACTAAAATTCATTTTAAAGTGATCCCACCTTTCTTACAGCAAATAGGAAGGAAGTTCCAAGTAGCTTAGTTCAAGTAACGAACTGGAGGGTATCAAAAGCAGGCATCGCTATCAGACCATTACCGAATACTCTTTGAGATACAGGTATAGGCTGTCAGGCTAGGAACGGGCTAAAAAATATACCAAAAAGAATAAACTGGGTGAAGTCCAAAAATAATTGCAGATGACTTCCATCCCCTGCCCAGATTCAAAACACATTACTGGGGTGTTCTCTAGATCCTTCAAAAAATCTGGTCCAATTAGCGGCACAGAAGGAAAGAAACGCTCTCTCTGGTAGAGCTCATAAAAGGCTCAGGTTCTAGATTTAAACTCGCAAAAGAGGGGCTCCGTAAGACATCATCATCATCACCTTTTTTGCTGATCGCTTATCCTTAGAAGGATTCCGGAGCGAGGGTGGCTAAATGAACCTTCCATCGCTCCTGATTCTCCGCCACCAACTCAAGAGACACAGGCTAGATCCCCAGACGGGTCTCGGAGATGTACTTAACCTGATCCCACCACCTGTTTCTTCTACTCTCATCTCGGCTTAGATGACCTGTCTAGGAAATCTGTCGAATTCGGTAAGACAGAAACTGAAGTAGAACTAACCTACTTTTGCCAGAACTTTATAAGGCGGCAAACAAAAAGAGATCCCACTTTAAGATCGGCCTGGAGTACTAACATATGGCATTGCGCCTTGGGGCTGTGCCTTCTTCAGAATGATTAAAGCTGCAGCGACGTTGAAGAAATTGAATCTGCTCGTCACCTGATATGCAAATGCCCAGCTCTAACCGACATAGGAGTTCAGACAGTTACTTCTTCAGTAAGCTCGAAAATCGTGGCAATGTCGATCTAAAGGACCTTCTAAAATTTGTATACAAATCCGGATGGATACAAGAAAGAGGCACTTTGGGCTTTTAACATTATTCAATAAAATACTATTTGACAATTTAATTTGTCAGTCTAGCGGAGGTGAATAATGTTTATTCTGTAACTAAAAAGTTAGTATTTTCTTGTTCATTTCAAGTGCTAAGAAAGTTCCCAAATGGACCCAAATGTTGGAGCAACATTAGTTTCAGTCAAGCACGGATTAAGTGGCTTATAATGTTGAAAATTCATCAATCTAGTTGAGGCTCAACCTCTGCGGACTTCCCTAATCTAACTAAACTTTGATTAACTAAGAATTTTACATGCCAATGACTAGATTATAATTTGACCAAAAATAATCTGAGTCGACTAACTGGAGCTGTTTTACTCATAGTCTGTATCCTAAGACCCAGCAGTCACCCACTACTTGCAAAAGGCTTGATAGTAATTCAAAATAAATTTATAAAACTGAGTTCCTCGGCACTGTCCCACTATTTCATTATTTTCCCAAAGTCGTATTCACACTCCCAAATGATACACATAAAAAAAAAACAAGCATATCGGCAACACTAATCGCTCTCCACGCTCATGTTTCATCCCCCAAAAAAAAAGGCAAAACACCGAATGACACAATTTCTTGGCGCAGTGCGTGCGGCGATCACTTGTTACCGTGAGATACATCCGCCCAAGATCACTGAGTAGCTTGACATCAAAAGCACAACGCCACACGAAGAACTTCTCGCCCCAGCAAAGCCCCCCAGTCAAGCTTTTAACTTCTTTTTAGCAGCTCACAACGCGACATTTAGCTCTTACCGCGCAGAGACTACGTGCTCCACCATCTCTCAGCAGTGTGACTCTAAAAAGGCTCCCAAACCAAACGCAGAGCAGCGTGTTATTGTGTCTCAGCCAGCACCACAGATACTCACCATCCGAATAACACTGTTTGGTATTGGTATGTCTTTTATTTTCGTACCTTCTTAAGCCCACGTTAGGTGTCTTTTGGACGTATCTTCCGTTAGTTAGTTTTATTTTCAACCTTGTCGAGTGCGGACGCTTAGCTGCTAATTTCGCAGACCGTAGGTTGTGGCTGGGGGATCTCTTTTTTGTGGTAACTGCTGCTGAGAAAATTGTATCTGTTAATTGTGTCCGTTGTGTCATCGTTGTCGGTTCGAATCAGAGTGGCTTTGTCGATCTAAAAAGAGTGTGTCGCCGCGATTACCTTAAAAGTTTGCTAACAACATTATTACAGTGCGACCAGGCTCAGTTAAAAGTGGATTTAATTTTGCACTCATTTTGCAATACACAAAAAAAATTAAACCCAAATTGCTAAATACATTAGTGGGTGTTACCATAAATTTTATTTATTTTCTATTTCGTTTTCACTAAATACGCAATTGAAGAATTACAAAAGTGTAATTTGGACTGTTATAAGAAAAAATCTTAACAATAAATTATATATTTTTTATGAATAGAACCAATAAATTAAAAAAAAACAAATAACTTGTTTAGTGTGAACTTCTGACAAAAAGGATAAAAATAAAAACTAACTTTTTTTTGTGGATCTAAACTTGTCTCAAACCGGAACATCAACTGATCACAATCAACAAAATTTTAAATTTTTGAGTAAGTAATTTATTAATTTTCTTTTTGCATTATTAATGTTTTTGTGTAAAGTTCTTGAATTGCAAATTATTTAATTTTTTTTTTTAATATTCCATTGCTGGAGGGGATAGGTTGGCTTTCGTTGGCGAATGAACTAGTGACCTTGACTAGAGAATTATTTTTGCTCTAAGGAATGTTTCGCGAAAATTTTTAAACTCAAATTCTCAGTTTGCTATATTAAATTTTTTTGTCAAATTTATAACTTTGATAAAGATTTTTCATCTAATTTATAATACTTTTTGGCGAAATGACTTGGTAGGTAGGATAAAAGTTTTGCTTATCTTCTACTGATCAAACCTGATTAGGAAACTTTATTTAAGTTTTTGGAAACAAAAGGATTTTTTTTGAAAAAAATCAAAAATTTAAAAGGTTAACTCACGGCACAAGCGCTCCTTGCCTTTGGCAACAAAATTTTATCCAAGCAATAAAATGATTCAATTTTAAATTTAAATATTTATGATACATTGATGCATAAAATGTTCTGATATAAGTTTCATTTTGAACATTATTTAATTGTTCTAAACATTCAACGTCATGTTTCCCGTCGTACGAATCGTGCTACAAAATTTATAAAAAAAAAATGCAATCAACTTTGGAAAGAGGCCGTCAAGACTGTAGCTATGTGGTTAGAGTCTTTTGAACTTTAGTCAACCGGCCTGGCTAGCATTTTTAAAGCGTCGCGGCGGTACATTCGTCCGAAGTTAGTAAACGACTCCGATGTCTGTGCAGGTGCAATGAGGAAAAAGAAATAAGACTCATTGTTTTTCGTGCTATTTATTGAAATAGTAAATACTAGGAAATAGTAAAAAGAAAACTGACCATCTTTTAATCTTGGGGTTTTTCTTCGGGCGTACTCTTTGTAGTGAGTCTCTATGAAAAGCAGAACGTCGCCATTGTGGAACATGCTTCCATTAATGGGTGCACTCACAACCGGTAAACGCTTGCGACCAGGCGAACCGCGAACAAGCACGTTTTCTTAATTTTCCTGGGACGTGGTGCAACTTGGATGTAAGCTGTAGTTTCTTTCACGTTCCACACGGTCCGAATATCCTTCACAAGACGCACGACCAAATTGGTTAATTCAAAGAGCAAAGTGCACACTTCTGCGACCATTGTATTGAGTGGCCGTTAATGAAATGTCAAAATTTGCTATCAATGATTGATTCAAACTGCAAACTGCCTGTGAATACTTTTTTAGTGGTTTTACTCTCTATCCCGATCCTCAGACTTTTGAAACCAAAGGACACCAGATTTCCATTAGATTTCCAACTAATCCTAAAAGGCTCATCAGTTTTTTCGTTGCCTCTGCAACGTCAGATTGTTACGTAAGCACTAGTCAGGGCGGAATGTATACTCTTCCGTGGCAGAAATATTATTTAGACTCCCTGTCTCTTGGTTCATACGGTGAAACTAGCCCTAGTGCGCCCTCTCACTTTTCAGTGTGACATAAAACTCAGCGCAACCCTGAAAATCAAATTTTTCATCGAACGCAAAAGGGCACATGGGACTGTGAAATTGTACTGCACAGCTGACAAAAGAAGTGAAACGTCAAATTTTTCTGCACTGATATTTCTATCATTTAAGGCTGCAATAGTGCGCCACAGTGCTGCATCGAATGCAGTGTAAGGTTCAAAGGGTTGTTGCCTTCGCTACATCGTAGAACGTAGAACTGCGAAAAAAGTGCGCTCTGTGGTGCCATATGGCGATTAGGGAACTTATCAATTGAACCTTATGAATATTTTGATATAATCCTTCGGTATGTCATGATTGACAGCAGGTTGACTGCCTGCCACACTTTTCGAGTTATCCTGCGTTCCTTATTGCAATGTTAATAAGACAAGGCCAAGTTCATTTTTTGTACCCCTCTGTAGACAGTAAGTGGCAAATTTTATTGTGGTTCTTTTGATTCTTTTGACACTCTTCTCTTAACAACAGAATAAACAATGAAATTGCACCTCAATGTCGTGGTAATTGGTAAGGTAATCGATCTTAGTCTTGGTTTCGGTGAGACTTTGGAGAATGTCAGCATGTAAAAATGAGCCTAAGATCCATTCATGCAGTCATAAATATTAAATTCTGCGAATTCTTACTAGACTCAGACTTGTTTCTTAGCTGATAGTGCGATTCTCTTTACGAAAATTCTGCTAATATTCTCGTAGGCATTTTTTGGCCATCTACTTTGGCCCGTTTTTCAGTGCTTAGTTAGGCCCAGTTTAAGCCAAACTTAATCAAGGAAGAAAATAAGTCTGGAACTAACCCAGCGAGCAGTTTTCGGTGTTAGAGTTAACTCCGTCAACAAAGCTGATTTTGACAGCTTAAAATCTTCGAATCTCAAAATTATCAACTCTCTTAACTGTCACTTCTCAAGGAAAAACCCGACAATGTAGTTGGAGTTGTTCTCAAATGTCATTATTCAATGCGCTACTGCCATGTCGCTTAGAAAAAGAAGGCAAAGAAGTTCCAATTGCTCTCCATAGTTTGATCTGCGAATGACCCACCAAATTTGGCGAGTTAAACCGCGATTAACCCCAAATCGAAATTGACGAAAAAACTCATTCTGAGTTTAACTCTTCAAACACACATAAAGCTAGAAACAGATTACACCAGCAACATCAACGTTGACAGCAAAATTTTTATGCTCAGTGTATAAACTGCGGTATAAATAGATAATCACAGCAACTTCGACGTCGACATCGACGTTAGACCTAGTCCTAAAATTCGATGTTGCTGTGCAAGTGCTACCAAATACACAATGCAGCTCTCGTAATAAATATACACGCAAAAAGTTGCTGTCGATGTTCTAAATCTGTTTTACAAAACTTTCGGTCGTGGTTGTCAAAGTCGCTGTCGATGTCGAAGTGGTTAATCTGTTTCTCGCATAATTTCGCACTGAAACTGGCTTTTAATGTTAGAAACCCAAATTTGATGATCAGAAATGATCAGAGTGTACGGCTAACTCCATCCGTTAAGGGATGGTTTTTCAGTGCTGAGTTAAGCCCAGCTTAAACCAAGTTCTGTCAATACCGGAACAAAACGAATCTGTAGTTAACTCAGCGAGCTGTTTTTCAGTGCAGAGTTAACTCCGGTCAACAAAGTTGTCAAAATCTTCGACTCTCGAGATTATTGACTCTCCCAGCTCTCACTTCACATAGAAAAACGCAGGAAAAGAAGTTCGAGTTATTCTCAAATGTCATTTATCACAGCAACGCGCAAATCAACTGACATTCCACGCAGAAAAAACAATCAAAGAAGTTCATACTCTTCTCCAGAGATGATCCGAGATTAACTCACCAAATTTGATGAGTTAAGCCGAGATTCAAACCAGATCTTAGTTCACTGAAAAACTCATTTCTGGGGTTAATCTCAGTTTAACTCGGAAAGTGAGATGCTCTCGCACTGAAAAACCGGCCCTTAGTTAACAAAATCATCGACTCTAGAAATTATAGAGTCTCCTAACTGTAGTTTCTTACCAAAAGAAAAAAAGAAAAACACAAAAAAACACGAGTTGGTGCGCCCCAGATCGTGACTCTTTTCAGACTCCGGAATTAAGTCTGAAAAGAGTCACGATCTGGTCAAACGACCAAATTTGGTGAGTTAAGCCGAGGTTTACGCCGGGTCTCACTTTACTGATAAAATAAATTTCCGAGAATAATGTCAGTTTAACCAGGAAACTATGGTGTCCCGCACCGAAAATTGTGCCCAAATTAGCTGTATACAACCTGGCAGTAAGGTATAAAACGACGTTTTGCCTTCTTACTCTTTCTCGACTATCAAACCGTTGCAACTGTTACGTCGCAGTACACAACAGACAACTCAGTGAAATACACACGTTCTTATGAGAAGCGATGTACGTCACAAAGTTCTTCTATTGGCTGCTTCCCAAAGAACGTGGATATTTAACTCAGTTGTCATTTGGTACTTTAATGTGATGGATGCAACGGATTCATTGGGCTGAAGACTTTACTCAAATGCAAGTAGGGTTCGTCTGCAACGGCTTGAAAAATACCCTAGCTTTCCAAACAAAATCTATTTGCCGCGTTAATTACAGTTTTTGAATGCTTTTTTCAAGGTATTTACATAGTGAACCTTGAAAACAGCATGAGAACCCTGTCTTTTTTTGTGATGATAACATTGTGTTATACTTGGAGGGCTTTTATGCTCTGGAATGGCTCAGCGGCGTTTGTTTTAATATATGACAGGTACTTCTTTTTTTCTGTCCTTAAAAGGTCCCTAACAGTTTTTCTTCAGTACGATGTGAAGACCTAAAGAAATCGGAGTAAAAAAGTGGACTATGTTCGTTATACACAAGTGAAATTATGACAGCTCCTGTGTTACAAATCTTCTCCCAACAAAATAGCTCCATCCTTTGTCAAACAGTTTACAACTTTCAGCCAATAGATTTTGTAGGTGTTTAGCGACAAATCGATGCAACAAGCGTAACAAATTACTTTCCAATAAAAAAAGTGGCCAAAAGTAGGTATACAGTGAACATTCCGTCAATATAAAATGTGGGTGCGTTTTGCCCTGCCTTGAAACAGAATCTTGTATCAATCAAGAGCGCCAATTGCAGCTGGTAAAGTATAGATAATTACTTTTCAATCGAGAGGCAAAGGTTAAAGTTTACAGCCAGCCAACATTGCAGTAAAACAGAGTATTGTGTGAAGGAGCACCTCCATCTTGAACACACTCTGAAGCTTAAACAGGTTCTTAATTACTAGCTTTATTAATACCACTAATTAATCATAGCATGTATACTAAATTAATGATAGTCAATAAAACTAATTATATAGTTGATTTCCAATTGTTAAGATTCCTTTGCTTGATGCATCTACATATATATTACATATTAGCTTGAACGATGTATAAAAAGCTTTAAAAGGCGAACTAAAGTGATGTTTATTAGACTTCGTGCATTATTGGATATCTTTTAGATCTTAACACTGTTCCAACTTTAATTGCTTCGAAGCCATAATAGGTCAGTAAAAGGTATGGGAAAATAATGAACACAAAAGTGCGATAAAACTAGGAATTTGAACCAAAGTATTTGTCATATTTTCACAACTGAGAAAGGTATCCAGGTTATCTTATCCTATTCTTAAGTCTCGTCCACCATATTCTTTTTCCGAATTGGATTCCAACAGGATAGGATAGGATGAGTATAGAGGGGTTCCATTTTCTAAGTCTTGAAACTCAACCCGAAAATTAGATTTGCTTATTATAAATGGCGCCCAACGTGGAGCTAGTCAATGTTCATATGTCAAGATGAAAACTGACTAGATAAGTTGTTCATACGTCAAGCATATAAAGTCTACCTAAGTGACTGAAGTGTTAGTTCTCTATTTCGCAATTTTCAAACGAGAAGATCCCATTGCATTAAATGTGGGAATTTTGTTATGACTTCAAAACATGTTAGCTACGCAGTAGACTGCGAAGCCCAACTCTTTTTAAGGCTTATGTGATACACTTTTTACCATCGTCTTGCTTGTGAATTCTAAATTCGTATTCTTTTGGGTGTACACAAGTAATTGTTGTCAACGAACTATAATGTTTGATAAATTGCCCAGGAGTGTGATAAAGTGTATATGTTTCCCTAGAAACAGCCCAGATAATGCCCAATAACATCATGTATGTCACGTATTCATCTGACTCATATATGCTGCCAAATCGCACAAATATCTCACATGGGTAGATCTTTTTTTTCCCCTCTCTATGGGGTCTTTGTCCGAAAAGTGTTTTACATTTGTTAATTTTTGAAAACTATCTTAAAAAGACTGTTAAGGAAAAAAAAAGTTTCTTCCCCAAACGGAACTGCATAGATATTTGGCAGACAGAATAACCAATTTAATTCCAAGTGAAAATGACAATTTTATTAGCTGAAATTTATTCATCAAGAACCAAAAGTATAATATAATCTAAGATTACAGTTAATTTTACGGATGATGTAAGATTTTATTCTTAAAACTTCAATGCCACTGCCATAGGTGAAATTATTCAAATTGATTTTGTTGTTTTCTTTATTTAAAATGTGGTTGACACTGAGCGTGGATCATGGTTCCTATAATTAGTATAAAAATTTAACTTGGAACTATCAGATAAAGAAAAAAGGTGGAAAGGTTTTTTTTATTGATACTCAAATACCGTTAAAAAGCTGTCGCTAGTCTGGGAATATATGCATTAGAGCTTTCAGTGAATGGGATAATGACAGCTGCTTAGCAGTTTTGCGAGGTACCAAAATGTGATTAAATATTGAGCAATATTGTGACAATTTTGACAGAGAACAAGGTCAGAGGGGACTCAAAATATGAAGCTCGTTTTTGTTAGAAAGCATAATAAGCTTGTTTATTTATGTATTTGCAATTTTATTGAAGATTTCATCGCTGTTGATTTGGAAACGGGAATGGCAATACTTTCGTTATACAGTGTCTTTCATCGAGCGATATTTAGAAAACAAAGTTTGTAAGAGTCAGAGATGACAATTTACTTCATATGTAGTAGATCTACTTTACCGTGGGACCACAATGCCCGTAGCGGTGGTATGTAGCAGTAGTACGTAGTACAGCCGCTGAGCCATGTGGCGTAGTTCGGAAAAAAATTGAACACAATGGTGTAGCGCGGCTATGTCGAACAAAACCTCGTTTATAAACAATGGTCGATACTCTGAGTTAATTTGAACTAGATTTAATATTTTTGTACAACGGATGACACAAATTCCATAAAATTTCTTTAGATTTAACCATCTCAATAAACTTGTCGACGTCCTTTTCCTCCATTGTTTACTTACCTTGTATTGAACTGTCCACCGTGTAGCGCTACGAAAGTTAAAAGTTGGCCAACTCTTACTACCGCCACAGCTACGCGCTACCGCCACAGACACACATTGTGTGCGCAATACACTGAATACATGTGTTTTAACTTTTGACAGCTCTTACTACCGCTACTGCTACCGCCACAGCTACATCACTGTGGTTCTACGGTTACTTTTTCTCAATTTCAGTCTGCTAGGTAGTAAACCAGATCTACTTCGCATTTCAGTAGTGTAAAATTAAACTAATTTATTAGCAAAATAGCCAGTTTGGCATTCTCATTCTAAAGTCACTAAATGTCAAACTTAACAATAGCTCCTAAATGCACCAATTTTTACTCATTTTAATTAAGAATATATGCTAACCTGTTGTCTACATCTGGTAGTGCATAGCTGCAGAACAAAGGGTATAATTGATACAGCATCTTTTTAGTAATTTATTTTTTCTAACAAGTACCTTTAATCTTTATATAAAAAATAAACTAAAAATGAACGTTTTTGTTATCATAACATATTTGCTACATTTTTCGCCAATCTACTTCGTGTTTTTGAGCAGTTTGCTACTTTTCACGGGTCTAGCATTTTCATCCCTGGTAAGTGCCTGTTTTCATTTGGTTGATCCTAACCTAACCAAAATTTTATTTCTCAAAATAAAACGGAGGTTGAACGGTGGCCACCACACTGGCGCTTCCCCTCACCATAGTAATTCTGACACATCAGGTTAGGATCAACCAAATGGAAACAGGCACTAAGAGTGTGAGCTGTCATCGAAATTTTCGAAATAACGTCGTATGGCTTCTCTGGATGACACACATCCGAAGTGTCAATTTTTTTATGATTTTGGCGCATAAATCAAGTTGAATTCGACCATTAAGATTGGTTTTAAGGGCCGATGTAGTCTTTGGCTTATTCGCATAGACCTGCGACTCCAGAAAATCTCATAAGAAAAAGTCTTACGGGGTCATATCGGATGGCTTCGGTAGCTAGTTCACTTCCACGTGGGATCACCATGTGCTTGAACCGCTGGTGAAGAGTTTAAAAAGTGGCATGAGCTTTATGGCACGAAGCGCCGTCCGCCGTCCGTCCTGCTGGAAGCAAGCTGTCGTTAGTATTAGTATGTATCCATTTCATTCAATTCAGGCTAAACGAAATTGGTAAGGCAGTGGGTCATTATTCTGCTTTTCATAATTCTGCTTTTTTTAGCTTCTGATTTTCAAAACTTTGACATTAGCAATAAAATGCTGCTTTGTTACGAATTTTTTTGACTTTTTTAGGCATCCAGAATTTTGAAAAGCTAAATTTTGTAAAACGGAATTTTGAAAAGCAGAATTTTGACTCCAACCCAGTTGGCAATTTACTTATAGCACTCGTCAATCACGGTGATGGCTGGCTAACGACGTTCTCAAAAAATATGGACTTAAGACGCCACCTTAAACAAAATCTCCACAAAAAGTGATGTTTTTGGCATCCATTGCATGCTTTTGCATCTCCTGTGTTTGGGTGTGAACCGAAAGTCGGCAATATTCTGTTCGTTAATGAGCCCATTCATCCAGCAATGGCCCTCCATGTAGAGTATGATGTTGAATAAAGGAAAAAGTTTCAGTTTCTAAATGCTCCAGATCCCATTTAGAGAGCGCACGTCATTATCTATGGTAATATTCCTCCAAATCCTCGGCCACTTGCATTTGTACCTACGGGCCAAAATGCAGGTCCAAGCCACAACGCAAATCTCGCCATGTTGCGTTCTGCGAAAAACCGATTTTGACTTAGCCAAACAACCTGAATAAATGACATTTTGAAAGACAGCTTCAACAATATGACTGTCGTCATCTGTCAAAGTTAGCAAATCCCTATTGTAAGACCTTTTACCTACTTAAATCTTTCAAAAAGAGTATTACAACCCTGTTTGAATAATGCTCTTGTTACCGACTTCTCGTACTCGAACTTTTGCTCGCTTGCACTGGCTCAAAATTGGAGATAACACAAAAACCCTCAAAGGCTTCATGAAAATTTTCAAAATGCCCGAAAAATTCTTATCGAAATACTCAAAAAAAAATAATCAACAGTAAAATTTCGAAATAACATAACATGGTTAAAATCCTTAATTCATGTTTCAAAACCGAACCCAACTCTTTATGTCTATTCGCAATCGGCGAACCTGCAACCACGCGAACTGTTAGCAGGTTAATTTCGGCGAATTTATTCAACTTTAGACTTGTCATATGGGATCATAAACTGATTTCCTGGCTTAGGGCTTATCACTAAGCACAATCCTTAGGGCACAAGCAATTTTTGGAAACATCAAATGCTCAATACGTTCCACACCAGCAGCGCTCACATGAGCAATTTTGCTAATTCTCTAAAGCTTATCGCAAACTAGCAATTTTTTAAAGCATCAATAGTTCACTCACAATCCACGAAAGCAGCGCTCACATGAGCAACTTTTTTAATTCGTTACGGCACCAACTCACAAACCCTGGGGAAATATTTAACTATTTGCTTTGTAAAATGTCGCCGAAGTGAAAAAAATTATGTAGTTTCATGGCAGAACTCAAAAACAAAGCTACATGTGTGAAAAAAGGCATTTATGCCAACAATTAACTAAAAAATCTGTGGCAAAACGCAGATTAAAAGTTGTCGCAAACGTTGTCGCATATGTGCGCATTCCCATGCAATCTCATAGGACACAAAAAGGCAATCAAATCGTTGCGTGACTAAAAGTACGATAAGCATAAAGGTTCCTACACACAAACAGATGTAATATTTTAACCTTTTATTTGATCCCCTCAAAAAGGGCCACGAATTGCAAGAAATACATAATGGGAGGCTTGTCATCGCACACTAGCAATTTTTTTAAGTATCAATAGCTCACTCCACAATCCACGAAAGCAGCGCTCACATGAGCAACTTTTTTAATTCGCAAAAGTACCAACACACAAATTCTGAGGAAATATTGGACTGTTTGCTCTCCTAGATGTCGCCGAAGTGAAAGAAATTAAGGAATTTCATGGCAGCGTTCGAAAATAAAGCTGCACGTGTTAAAAAAAATCATTTATGACAACAAGCAACTAAAAAATCTGTGGCAAAACACAGACTTAAAAGTTGCCGAAAACTGGTTTCATGCCTGTTGTGTGCGCATTCCAATACAAGCTCATGATAAGCCTAATACGCTCTTCACACTCAATCAAAAATTGAGTTTTGGGCAAAAAGTTTTCGAAAACTCTTTTAGCCATTCACACTCTCTAAACGCCGACTAGAATTTGTTTTCGGTTTCAAACTGTTCATCAGCTGTCAAATTTTAACTGTGCTTTAAAAGATGCAGCAAAGGTGGAAACATATCAAAAATTTTACACTGACCCCAAAACTACAAGCTTCTTTCAGTTAAGACCTTTCAGATAAGGCTTCGCTGATATTAACATTTAAAATTGACATCCAAAAGTGACATTCTTTGCGCATATATTTAAAATTTTCAAGGCAATTTGATGTTCGTGACTTTTACAGTGATTTTGAACGAAAACTTCTAAAAACAGGAGTTTCGGAAGCAGAAAATGTATGGGAAAACTCATGTTTTCAATGAAGGTTTTGCGAGTTTTCGCGAAAACACAGTCTTCGGATCGGACATAAGAGTTTTAAGTCAGCTGCAAGCATAGAACTGCCTGTGCTTAATATGTTATTCCTGAAAACGAGCAACTAAAAAATCTGGCAAAACACGAATTTTAAAGTTGCCCCAAACTTATGTCGTATCGGTTGCAGATGTGTGCGCAGTCCCGTACCCCGTTCCAATATTTCTGCGACTCACAACGAAAGTGGGGCGTATTTAACCTCAATTGTATCAAACTACCCTTTCAATCGCAAACTGCTAAAACCGCGTTGTCACAAGCAAAGTAAAACACCAACAAAATCCCCCAGATAAGCAACTGAAACCTAAATTCTATGAATGCTTTTCCATTATCTGTGAAAATCAGTTTCTTTTTCTGTTCCTTGTGACAAAGCAAGGAATAACCTATCTGAATAAATGTTTTCACAACCTATCTGAATAAAATTTCAAACAGAGTGTGAATACTCCTGTCTACAGCAATCAACAAAAACAGTTGATAAGGAACATAATTGCACTTTTTCTTTGGGCTGCTTCCCATAAGTACAAGTACACTATACTTAGATGTCACTCGACTACGTCAACGTGACGGAGCCAATGGATTCATTGGGCCAGACACTTTACTTTTCCATGCAGTGTTATAAGCATGTTTATTCTAAAAACTAACCACGTGGAAACAAACAAAAAATGTTATCAAAAATCAAAAATTTTGTTAAAAATAAATTACAAGCACTATCCAAACCCCACCTTGTTAATAGCTAATTGCGAAATCTAAATCGAATTCCTGTAAACTTCAAAAGAACAATTGAGATTGTCAAATTTGACAGCTCTATTTCCAAACACCAATCGAACAATACCACGAAATCGTTCAAATTAAGTTCCCCAGCAAAAAAAAAAAACTCAAAATTCTCATTTATCGCAGAACCCCGCACAGTTTGACAGTTTCGAGTGGCTATCTGTATCATTGGTGTTTTTCAGAGTACTCTGGAGAAGGTCGTCAAACACGGATAAGCTGTACAAGATTTGTCTAGCACGCACTCGATTGGAAACACATAAAAGCTTTCCTTTATCAAAACGAAACGTTAAGTAATACACGTGGAGAAAGCTTTAAGTGCACTTGATACTCGTTTTGTATATCACCCCAATTTAAGAGCTCTTTTTGTTAAGTAGATAAACTGACAATTAACGGTATTAAATTGGCCTTACATTGTGTACATTGACAATATAGGGTCGAAAGGAATTTTCAAAACTGACAGACTCAGCTTTGTTTGTGCTTTTATACTGTGTTACGAGCAATATCAATGTCAGGCATTGCCAGATTTAAATTCATTTCACGTACCCAAAAAAAAAATCGATTACAAACTTCCAGTCTTATTAATGTATTCCAACTCCACAATAAGCGACTATTTGAATGTGTGTCGTCTTCTTTCAAAATGTGTAATTAATAACCTCTTCATATAGCGCTGCGCGTCGCTAATGCACCCAAATGTCATATTCAAAGAAACAAGCTCCATAAAAGTGCGTAACACATGCGCGCATACGCAAATTTACCTATCTACGTGATCACCTTGTGTGGAACACCTGTCGACTGCATTTCCATCCAAGACTCTTTCGTTAACAATCTATTTTTAAAATTCCTCCTTTTATACCGCATATTTCAAGTTCACTTGCCTTTCAGTTTGAATACCACCGGGCACGTTCCGAGAGACAGCATAGAACCCCTGACAAATGCGGTCAAGTAGATCGAAAAGGTCGTTCTCATTCTCGACCAGGACATGAATACCCGCACGCGTTACTCACTTCATCAGGCCGCTATTCATGGGACGGTGAACGCGTTTTATAGAACTTTTGCTTTTGTTTAAACTTTCGATTTTATGTATCCAACTTCTAGCTAAGGAATTCGCAATTAAATTTTTTTTCTTAATCTTTCACGGCTCATGTTGGGTCTAATTAAAAAGCGCTCTCGCTTTGTAATTCATTTAGACTACAAGACACAAAAGTGAATCACTCATCGCGCTATTCAGAAAAGCGTGAAATTGACACAAAGAACGTCATATTCAAATTCATAAATCATAATAATAAAAAAAAAGACATACTGAAGAAAGACGAATAAATTACAAAAAAGTGTTCCCTATCTAGAATCGCACAGACACCTGACATTAACCGAGGTAAATCGTGTGACGAACTGGGTAAAGTAAAAGAGATCGTAAACTGACAGTGACCCGCCCGTACCGTGATTTTTTATTCTGCTACGAGTACGAGGGAGGGGAAATAAAAAAAACAGACTTTTAAATCTTCTAAAAGCCTTGAAGCAATTACGTGAAAATCCGTAACGAGTTTATTAACACCTAGGCAATAGCAGAATGGCAAATGTACATGATTATATCGGAGTGTCCGTACCTTTTTTTAAAAGGAAGGTAAGTCTTTTTTTATAGTTCTGTTAAAGACCACAGAAGAAGGAAGAGATGAACGCACCCGCGTTGGAGGTTTTTCTTTATTGACGAGTTGGTTTTTTAAAGCATTTTGTTCTTTTATAAGTTTTGTTAATTTTTCTAATGAGGAAGGAGCATAAAGTGTGTTTGTTTGGGCTTTTACAAAATTCCGTTTCTAAGATTTTGAGTTTTAATCTTGTGCACTGTTAATGAAACCAAACAAGATATTTTTACGCAATGTATTCGTAGAATAATATTCACTTAATTATGAGTTATGACATTTTGGGAAGGGAAAATGCTTTGACTTTAACCTTCTTTCCAAAACAAGGGTGAACTTAACGTGACTAAGTTAAGTGCACCAATTTTTAATTATTATCATTACAATAAAGGTTTTTGTTCAGTCAAGAAGGCAATGTCAAAATTATGTTTCAATCTCCAACAATCCGCTTGATTGCAGATAACTTTTCTTTTTCTAAGCTTTTGTAACGAAAGAGCCTTTTCAAGCGAGGCAAAAATAGATACATACATAGGTACTAGCCTTCTTTGATGCTTCCCTCTTTAAATAAGTTTTAAGTGCTACCTGAAAGGTATTTGATAACTTTGACAGCTGTCACCTCTTGGACTTTTCGTTTGGCAAGGAGGAAGAAGGTTTATTCGGGATTGCAATCGAACATTCAAACGCATCCCCTTGATTAAAGATTTAAAGTTTGCGTTGAATTTTTTCAAAGCAAAAATGACATTTATCCAACTTGACGTTTGTGTTGAATGAGTTTGTGTTTGTTTCTGGTTACATTCTGAATTCACGATCAGATACAGATAAGGACTGTCAAATGAGTGCCAAGGAAACCAAAAACTTATTTAGAGGCCAACTTCTGAACGACCAACCAAAAACGCCATTGTATATGGATGTCGATAGCCCGAGGGTAATTTTAAAATGGGATTTAACCAAAGCATGGTACTTTTGACGTTTGATTTCTCAAGTTAAGGTTAGGTTAGAGTAAGTCCAACCCTACAGCAGGGACACACACCCTTAGACAATTAAAGGCTTATTCTGATACAATTTTCGGAAAACACGGAAACCTATAGGACGACTTCCCGATTTGGGTGAAAGCCTCAGTGTAACCATGATTCGATGGTGATTAGATCAAGACTTACCCGAAAAGGTTATTGGGGCAGGGGAAACTGTTTTGGTTTGGACTACTACCAACAATCATTACCATTTACTCCAATCAACCATTTTCGGTGTTGACTAATGAGACCCTGGTAAAATTTGCCTTAAGAGTGGGGGAAACTGAGGTGGCCAGTTGGGGTACCACATGGAGGTGATATCTTTAGGACAGGGGTTGTTGTTTTCGCTGCAAACTCAGAGGAAGAAAATAGTGAAGGACTGTTAAAAGAATTCTTAAATACCGAAATCAAGACAGACAACCGACAAAGGTTTCGTTGTTATTCCGTCCTTATTAGGCTCAATTAAAATTTTACCTCGAGAAGAAGAGGCAGGGGTAACCAATTGCACAGTATCGGGGGGGGGATATATCGGCGACTGGTTCAACCGTTTTCGATGTGAACCCGTACCTTAGCAGGCTGAAGTAAGAATTTACATCGAGCATCGCTACTAGTTGCAGTATAAATCTGTACCAGAGGAAATATATGCCTGTGTCCCGTAGAATAGAGAGACGGGAAACACTGAATTCGGTGAGAGTAGTTATCATTTAACTCCTATGGGGAAAACCACTGAAATTCGGGAGAGTGGTGGTGTAATAGGCACTTGTTGCACGTGATCTACCAGGGAATCTCCCTAGTTGAGCGGGTAACCAAACCCGGTTTAAACCCATGCCAACTAGGTGTACGGTTCGCTATTTAGGCGTTTACCCAAATTTACCCGGATATAATGCTCATGATCTTTTTCAAGCCGAGTCGGGCTGATCGTGCAGGTCTTCGAAAAAATACTCACTTGGGCCTTTCGTTCTCTAGTCCGAGGGGGCGGGACAGTTGTACAGACAATGAACCGCATATGGTTTCATGGATCTTATTTTCTGGCATGTTTACCTTCCCCTTACCTTCACGGGTCTCTCGTGAGGGCCCAAACTTTCTTTCAAAGCTTCATTTTCTTAAGCTCTTAATTTTCTTTTTAAACTTAAGGTTTGAAATTTCGCTGGATAGTTAAGGAACTGCAAAACAAAACAGTGCGCCAACTTTGCTTGACGTTTGACAGTTTATTTGTTGGAGTTCCTGAATCTAACTTTATAAACGTCGAAGGAAACCAAAATCAACACGCTCTTGTGTTTGACTTTTAGCATCTTTGATCAGTGGCAGCAGAATGCTGAGCTTACTTCCATAGTTCCGTGTCAGTTTTCCGTGCAACAAGTATGTCAGTTTCACCACAGAATCCCACACCCACCATAAAGTAGCTACAGTTAATTGAATCTCGTCGCTCTGACATAAGAAATAATTATATCCAACATGATGAAAACAGCGCAATCAATGGTTGAGTACACCACAAAACAATGGTTTTCCTTCCATTGATGTTGGCCGACCAAATTCTCTCGCTATTCAAATCAGGAAACGCAGCCGACACAATTTCATCAATCTCTTCCGTTTGCACTCATCTACCGCGCGTTTGGCGTCAAGCAAGTGCAAATATTTAATTCAATTGATTGTTTTGTGCAATTAATTAAAATCCGAACAAAGTCAATTATAACACTTCCGGATAAAAAATTACGTTCGGCATAGGTGATCCTCCTTTATCCATTGTTGTCGTCACAAAAATGTCCGCAAACGAGATCAATTTTGAAACCCATCGTGACAGGTGAGTGCGACGCGACACGCCATCTAGTGCCAATCAACCGTCACAGTCGCATCTGCAAACGACCTTGGAACGCACACTTTTTTGTCAGTGCGGATGGTAATGCCAATGATCGTGCACAAAGCCCGACGGAAAACGATGGACCATTCCAGTAGTGCGGTGCGGTACAAGTGCTGCCAATAGCCTTGAAAGACTTACGTAACGCAACTTAATTAAATAGGTACGGGAACCGTATGAATATACATGATGTATCAAATGTCAGATTCAACAGTGATTCATTGGCAGCCAACGACAGCCCAGGGAGTTATCTGAATTGTTTTTGAGATTTTTCTCATATTTTGCTGCTTTGTTTTCGTGTTCTTTCTTTTCATTTACATTCAGTTTTATTTTTATTTTATTTTAGCTTTGATATAAAGTCAAGATGAAATGGGAAGTGAATGTTACCAAACATGGAAGCTCCATCTGGGGGAATAATAATAATGCAAATCAGTACTTTATGGTAGAGCATAAATTTTTGCGCCTGAATGGAATCGTTCAGACAAAAGATGCAATGTCTGTGAATATAAATTTTTAATGAAGACTGAGATTTTTATCATGTTGTGAACTAGTTTCTTTTAAAGACAACATAAAATCAAACTATTAATAATAATTTTAAGGTATTTTCCTTCTCAAAAGAGTTTGTGCATTTTTGAAGGTTATTAGGTTGCAAAATCGGACGCTACTTATAATAAAGCGAGACGGTATTGTCTGAATTATTTATCAAAATCTAAAGTTTCCTTACAAAGTTTAAAATCGGAAAAAGTTAGCTTGAGTTTCAGGAAAGAAATTGAGTTTATGAGTCGTGAAGCAAAACAATAATAGTTTACTAACACCGATATTTGCCCAAATGACAAGAAGTTCTGTTTCTAATACATATCTGTTTCGGAAAACAAAAGGGTGAGAAGTTCCAAACTCTTACTGTAAAAGCCCCTAAAAGCAGCCCGTGTAAGAAATATTGTGCAATTGTCTCGCTTACCTTTAGAAAAGGAATTCCACCGTAGAACTTATGCCTTCAGCCCAATAAATCCATTGCGTCCGTCACGTCGAAGTACACAACTGACAACTCAGTTAAATAAACACGTTCTTATGGGAAGCGACGTACGTCACGAAGATCGTCTATGGGCCGCTTCCCATAAGAACGAGTGTATTGAACTTAGTTGTCAGTTGTATACTTTAACGTGACGAATGCAACGAATTCATTGGGTTGCAGGCTTTAATCTTGTCAATGGTGACGTTTCTGTGCGAGTTTGATTGAAACTAATGTAAATTTTTCCGAAGTTATCAGAAGTCAAATCACAAAAGTCAGAAGTTTTGAACACGTTTAAAATTATTTAAGCTTATGACTGAAGCATTGAAAACTTCTCTTAAGCCAACTTATGCTGGAAAAAAGGTTGAAAACTGCACTTACGTAATTTAGCTAATGCTGAATTCTTCTACACCATAACTCTTGTAAGTAGTGTAGAGCTAATTAATTTTCGCTTTTGTGGTGAACCCTACCGTAATAAGCTTTTTTGAAAGCTTCGTTAAAAACCAACTCGTTTTTCGACCTTGAAAACAATCCACCGTAAAGCTGTTCTAGAAGAAAAAACGCCATCGTTGCAACTATACAGCCGCCGTTCTTTCTTGCGGTTGTACAACTTGCCCGTTCCTTTTCGGCAAATCTTGTCTTGCCACAATTCCACTAGAAAATCCTCGTCCTCCCGACTCCATTATTTCTCCCCCTATCTTTCATTTTCTGCAATTATAATAAATAAATCTGTTATCTAAAACTTGCCAAAAGTAGGCAGACAAATTAACGACGAAAATATTTTCGTATTGTAAGGTGTTTCCACAGGACACCAATCCACGATAAAGACAGATCTTACTTAAATAAATAGAGTGGCGCAACAGCTCGAGGTGAACCAGGACCAACTTCTCAACAATGTATGCTGGTGTGTTAATTTCTTTACATACAAGAGGACCTACAATTTTTCGCCGAATCCGAACGGCACTTTGAGAAGTTTTTCAAGACAATTGAAACTCTCGGAGGGCTTGTCAAACCCTCGCGGAGATGGGGACCGTGAAAAAGAACAAGTCTTTTTTTTTCAGGTGATGATGGCAGGATTCGAACCCAGACCTCCTGCGTAGTAAGCACACACACTAACCACTACGCCATGGCACCCCACATCCATTATAAATCACCAGATTTTCCATACGAATTTAAATCTCTAAACTAAGAGATTAAAAATTAATCGCGTAATAAATTTTATCCACGCATGTATTCTCTTATAAAATCGTACTAAATTCTACGTATTCTGTTCATTTTTTGACGAAACAAATCAAACAAACCTTTTATTGACAAACAGCTGAGTAAAATCAACTCAACTGTATTTGTTGTGTTGTGCAAAGGGATGCGCAGAACGTTTGATGTTGTTGTTAATGTGGAAGTGGTTGGATCTGTCAAAAAAGCAACAGATTGGCGGGTGTTTAGGCTTATTGCACACATGACACTTTCAATGACACTTTTAGTCATGCAACGCATTGATTGCCTTCTTCAGTTTGTATGGGAATGCACACACAAAAGCAACCGACATGAAACCAGCTTGTGGCAACTGTCAAAAAAGCAACAGATTCGCGGGTGTTTAGGCTTATTGCACACATGACACTTTTAGTCATGCAACGAATTGATTGCCTTTTTGAGTTTTATGGGCTTGTATGGGAATGCACACACAAAAGCAACCGACATGAAACCAGCTTGTGGCAGAAATTGTCAGAAATTCAGTTTTTTGGCACAGGCAGCTCCATCTTTGAGCGCCGACGTAAGTTTTTCATTTCTAACAAATCGCCCAAATTGTATCGAGCAAGGGTACAATAATGCATCTTTTATGCAAGTACCTTAAGGCTCATCGCACACATGAATCTAAGATTCGGCGGCGATAAAAAATAAATTTAATTATATCTTAACCCGACAGATTATTATCCGTGTTGCCTGAAAGTCAGGAACACTAACGTAAAGAAGGAGATGTGCAGAAGATTTTACGACCAGGCATTTTACCAATTTTACTCGATGGGATGTCATTAAGTAATGTCAAACTGAAAGCATATCTACGTCAAAACATAAACTCTTTTGTTTTCCGGTGGAGACACTTTGTTATCACCTTTTCATCTTCCTATCTCTGTTTTTTTGTGCGGTGGAAATACTCTATTAGCTTTGAAAATAAATTGTGTCAGCTGGTTTTTTTACGTTGTCAATACAATTCACGAAGTCAATTCAACCGAGGAGGTGTGGCCAGTTTAACATTCGTTTGTTTCGGAGTAGATTTATAAAAGGTAAGAAAGAAGCTAAAAAGTTAGAAAATTTTTTAGCTCAAAATAAGCTTTTAACACGGGCTGTCATTTTTGAAATGACAGAAGAAATGCACAAACGGCTGACCTTTAAGGTGCTGAAATTCCGGAATTTCAACTCTCGAATTTGCGAAAAATATTCGCCACAATGTAAAATTTTTGTGCGGTGTAAACGCACTACTTAGACCGGAATCAGATAAAACTAAATTAATAATTGTATTTGTAGACCGTAGAAATGTCAAATGGGTGCTATTGGTTGAGACAATTCACAATCATGTGAGACGCCTTATCCCTGTCAACATAAATGCAATTTCGAACTGTTTGTTTGTTAAAGCAAACGTATAACATAACCTAAGGCGCTGAGAGCATGCCATCTGAGCTTAAAACAATAGCAAACTCGTGCAGCGCAGTCCATTTAGCTGCTATATAGGTTATTAGACAAGCAAAACGAATTGAAATCCACTAATTGGTAGTTAAGGTGCACTGCTCCACACTTAACATGATTTCGACCAAGAAAATTATCTTTAACATATTTTTTTACCTTGAATTGAAGAAAAAATCAAAACTTATGCTTATGCCTGCCTGAGTCACTTTCAAAATCGTTCCACACTCCTTTTGTTCCTTCCAACAAGTCGAATTACACAATTAAAATACCAAATTTTTTTTAACCAGATATGCTGCTACAATTTTGTCGGCTGTGTATACGTTTTCATTTTCCTCCATGCATTGCATCATATACACCAGCTACATGCACTAACTAGCCAACCTTGTAGCACGATTTTTACAATAAACTAAAACATTTTTTTTCTCCCATTCAAAAGAAATATTTTAATCAAGCATAAAGCATATTTCTATGACAGGGCAGGGGCGGGGGGCTAACGTCATGAGCTGTGGCACGCTCACAGCAACTTACAATCGAGCCCCAGTTTTGATTTTGTATTTTTCGCTGGTAAATAAGATAAAAATGAATAAATGTATCTCTCAGGTGAATGGGTGGCAACCTTCAGCACTAAGGTGGCACAACGTTCTCCAGCTGAAAGCCCAGCACAATGAGTGCATGGCGGTGGCCGACAGTGGCTCCCATCACTAGCCGGCACAGCCCAGCTCGCCCCCCTGAAGCATATAAATCGAATTTCTTTAAATGTCTCAATTATTGCTCAGCGCTGGCGTCCGGGCGTTCCATAAAGGCATCACAACATGAGCTGAACGATTTGCATTGCATACATGAAATCCATAGTCGATAGCCAATCGATAAGTCAAGGCCATCTTGGGCACTCCACTATACACCCGATCGGTTGTGATCTACTGGAGCGATTTGTTCGGTCGCCAACCATCAAGAGCTGCAACAATGGAACAGATTTGTTTCCATTGTTCGCCTCCCTGGTGATAGCGAACGCGATATTTTGAAACTCGCATTTATCATAAATTTAGATCAACCACAGGGTGTCACGAAATCTCTGTATAGCCAACTCAGCCGACTCATGCAATTCATCAGCCAGCGTAAGAGATTTACAAGACATTCGTGCACATCTAACGAGTGATCGCGCCGATCATCGCGGTATGATCGAGTAATTTGTGCGCGGCGGACACAAAATTAAGTGTCTGACAGGTGACGTGAGCCTCGATAGAAATATCAATGGAACCACCCAGTCTCAGGCAGAACGGAACAGCCCCAATGCACTGCACACAGAACACACGATGCGATTCAATTTTATGATATAATTGAAAAGATCACGCCCCATCAATCATGCTGCTGTTTGCTGTGTGCCGTGCTTGTTGATTGTTGGACTGGTGCAAGCACTAATGGTCGGTGATGCACAGAAATACATTCCTTCTGCGCGCAGTAAATCATACGAAGCACCCGACAAGAACAATTCATTTTGAACTTTACGAGCAGTCAAAGTCGTCAAAAACTCGTGGAGGAGTATTATAGAGGTATTGGAGGATGGATATGGCTTCAGTGGAATGGTGGCAGTGTAATGCTACAAGAAGGTATACGCAGAAGATTGAATCTGGGGTGCCGTGAAGGCATTCCACGATACTGACGTTGTTGAGTAAAGTGCATTCGGGTGATGAAATACTTGTTACTGTCAGATTGTTGCAAAAGAAGTGGGTCGCAGTGTGCAACTATCTACTCTTTGCATGAACAAATATGTTTTTCATTTTTTTGGATTGTATGTTCATGCCTCGCTTAAAGGTAGGCTGAATGAATTTTTTTGGCATTGTGGCAACTGATGATGACAGGTTAAGGAATGTCTTGTCAGTGCATATGCTCTAAAATACAGCTTTAAACTTTATGCTTTTTTCGTTGAAATCTTGAAATGTCAAACATTGCCATGGAACTCAGGCTGGGTTGTCATTTTGGAGCTCATTTCCGACTATCCTGAACTACTAAAGCTAAGATTAGACTGCATGCCATTTTGGCATGTTTGACGTAGGACTGAGTTTTCATCTTACGTACGTCAAATATGCCAAAATGGCATTCAGTCTAATTTAAGCCTAAGAGTGTGGCAGATCTACGTCCTTTTTGTCGTTGGATGATTGTTATGCCATTAGGCTTATGACCTATTCTCAGATAAGGTTCAGCACACGGTTTGACCAGACGAGTTGGGGCATGATGCGAAGTATTAGCTAATCGGGATTCAAAAGAAACCTTGGCCTGACGTTTACGAGTTCAGCCATACAATTTCAATGTTTCCTAGCACAATGCAGCCTCGGTTTCAACTTCGGCTTCAATTCCTCGTTTGGCAATCGTAAAGATACAACGTAATGTTACGTAATGTTACTCCAAAGCGGAGCTCTAGCTCAAATGCTCTTAACATTTGTTTCGTTTGATAGCTCAACTGCAGAAAAAAAAATCAATATCAAAATTTGTAAAGTATGCGCACTGAGGGTAACAATTTTTAGTAGTGGTAGGCACACATAGAACCAAAATTAACACTCAGAACAGGAATAAAGTTTTTCTCGATAAAATATATTCTTTTTTTGAAATGTCATCTTAAAGCTGATACAAAGATGACGTACTTTTGTGACAAACGACGAAGCCAGCCAAAGCCTTTTAGTGAAGCTGCCTTCGTCGTCCGATTCAGAGAATTATTTGCTCAAAGTTGAGGTTCTCACGAGTTCTGACGTATATTTGCTTCCACCGGACGATTATTCACAAATGACACAAATCTTCAATAGATTTCCTACAAATCTCGAGATCTGCAATTTGTGATTGCTAAGTCTTCATGGAAAGAGACTAAAGAGAAATCTCAAAAATCTGTTTTTTTTTCATTGCCACTCTCTTCTGAGAGCCAAAATGACAAGAAGAGGTCTTGCTCTTTCGGTTATTTTGTAAAGTCCATTTTTGAAGAAGAGTTTCTAGAGTGTTTCCACTAGACACTAATCCGCGATTAAGACAAATCATCCTTAAATCTAAAGGGGGGCGCGATCAACGTGTCCAAACCATCGAAGCAATTATCGTTCCACTCGGAGAAGCAGCTGCTCAACACCACGAATCCTGACGTTTCTTACTCAATCCCTAAGAGCAACACCAGCAACGCACCTTAGAAAATCGGTGGCAATCGAAAATGAATTTAATGATGTCGTTGAGAGACGTCAAAAACGAAAGCATACGTCAAGTTAATCTCCTCTATCCCATTGGAAACACTTTAGTTTTAACTTTCAATCTTCCTACGTCCTAATCTCTGTTTTGTGTGCAGTGGAAACACCGTATTAAAAGGAATTATTAAACTAAAATCTTTGCTTTTATTTACATAAGTGTGAATTTGCTGATGATCGGTCGGCGCTGTTCTTGTAGCATTGCTCTTAATTCGACAAACCTTCAACATAACTCAGCACAACTCATTCCTTGGATCTTGAGATATTTAAAGCTCTTCATCTTATTTTTATGAAAATGCATTAAAAAATTAACTTGCTTGGTGGGTGCACTGAACAGGAATACGGCTATTTTCCTAAACTAAATTATCTGAAAACTATCCACTCCACCATGTACGTAGCTTCAAAGTTTAAACCGATACAGGAAAAGTTTTAATTGTCAAAAACGTAAAAAAAACATACAAACCACACTACGCTCATATGCAAGTCCGGATTGACAGCAAGGTCGTACTCCTCATGCGAATTTGTTAAATAAATATTCACCACTTGCAACTTATAAAAATGCCGACATGAATCACCTTCATCATAGGTGTCAAACTAGTTTGACAGCCTCAGAAACAGAACATCATATCTTTTGCAAACAAATGTCATCTTTTTGCAAAACACCAGCAGAAACCACCAACAAGTTACTAATTAAAGTTTTTTTTTAATATGGTTTTTTCTTGTATTTGCACACGAACAGCTGACCATCGACCTCCTTAAAGGTGGCAGCACAATGCTTTCAGTGGCTTCAAAAAGACTCAAAATAATGAGATTGTCTAGACTCTTGCTACACATGACAACTGTCTAAAATAAATTCGTTAAATTGTCGCAAACTTTTTTGTAATATTTTCATATATTTCTGTCAAATTGTGCAAGTTTGAGTGCCCTATTCAAAAGTAATTGCAAATAAATGACTGTCATTATCGAGAACTTAACTTCACCACTTTGTAGGTTGGAAAAATGAAGCATTATCCTTCTTCTGCTCATTTGGAATGTAGTTATTCGTCGATTGATTCATGAGATGTGAATTAATCGATTCAACAGACTGGTGCGTTTTTCATCTGAGAATCGGTTAAACACTTCTCACACCCGTCCATCCCTGTGGTTTTGTTAGTAATTTTGTAAATTTACGGTGATGATATCACGCACATCAACTTAATTAACCCGATGGCCTTTTAATATTTCATTTTAAATTTTGTTTTTTCCACATTTTTTTTTTCTGTTTCACTTTAGTTTTCTTTGTTTTGATTTCTCGACATCAACTTTGACGGTCAACCGTTTTATGTGTCGGATGCGTGAAACCGTTGTTGTGACCATTGACGACTGTGAATCTTTTATATGATTCTCAGGTGTTTTTTTTTTCGGCGGTGATGATGGGTGTAGTATCGGCTCACCAATGCACGCACCGATCGCGACGGTCAGATAATGACTGACCCTGTCTTCGCTCAAGATCGTACATGCACACGAGACGATAAGAGATAAGAGGTACTTACGTTTATGTTCCACTGCGTGGGAGAGCATGAGCAATCATGTTGTGATGCCAATACACTACATCTCTTTCATGTTTAATATATATTTTTTCTTACTTTCTTCATTATACAATTATTATTTATTACAGTTTAATTAAGAATTTCAATAACATAACCAAATATAACTCTTCATTAGTTATTTAAATAAAGTTTAGTTTAATCCCATTATAACAAATAGCTAACTGCACTAATTAAACATTTCCTCATCTGAAACCTATGTAACCAAATATAATTCTGACTTAATTTATTTAAATAAAGTTCGGTTTCACCTTATTAGTATATAACAAATAGTTTTTTAACCTAATTAAACTTTTACTTCATCTGAAACTTATATCGATTTCCATTCTCCTTCTATCTTCTTAAGGTGCACAATGTTTCTTCTTAGCTTTTCATTTGTTTCATCATTGGCTACCACTATATCTCCTCCCTTTGAGCTTTGAACTGTATGCGGAGTAGGGTTGAAGTTTGGGGTAAGCTTGTTTTGTTTTACTAGGTTTTTCACGTAAACCTTGTCCCCTACATTTATATCAGGACTTTTAGCTTTTCGTTTTCTGTCGGCATACTCTTTTCCCTTTTCCTTTTGCTCTTTATCTCTATCTCTTACCTCTCCATCAGTAATTTTTTTATCTATTGACTCGAGCGCTGGTACCTTGTCTCTGTTGAGCCTATTAAAAAATAGTTCCGAAGGTGGCTTTCCTGTTGTTGTGTGTGGTGTACTGTTGTACATCATTAGGAATTCCCACAAACATTCTCTTCTATCTTTACCTTCGATCTTTGCAATTTTTAAGCGCTTTAAGATGTCTTTGTTTTGCCTTTCAACTTCCCCATTCTGTTGGGGCCAATATGGGATACTACTAAAAAGTATTATATTGCACTCTTTACAATATGCCTTAAACTCTTCGCTACAAAATTGCTTCCCATTATCAGCTGTTATTGAAATAGGAAAGCCAAGCCTGCTAAAAATTTCTTTCAACATCCTAACAATGTTAGAGGTAGCAATGCTTTTACATATTTTGATTTCCTTGTATCGGCTGTAATAATCTACTACAACGAACAGGTATTCATCATTTGGAAGTGGCCCTAAGAGATCAAGGGCTATATCAACCCACGAAGTAATAGGTAAGTCACGTCTTTTTAATGGAACTGGAGGGTGAGGAAGGGCAACCATAGCACATCCTTTGCACGTTTTTATAAAATTCTCAACTTCTTTGTCTATCCCCGGCCACCAGACTTTTGTTCGTAAGCGGCTTTTCATGGCAACAATGCCAGGATGACCTTCGTGTGCTGCGTCTAACACAATTTTCCTAAGTTTTTCCGGAATAACTATTTTGTTTCCCCTTAGTAAAATTTCTTCATAGAAACATAGCTCATTTTCAAATATTTTAAAGATTTTGACCGTCTCATCCCATATGTTGTTGTACAACCCTTTTTTCACATTCTTTATAACCGGATCATTTTGTGAACACTCCTTAATATTTTTAATTGTGACGGCTGTTGGTCTCGAGCTATCGACTATCTGTTGTATATAGGTTTCTTTCCCTGGTAAAGTTTCTTTTGAATGCTGACATAAACGAGATAATGGGTCGGCAATATTTGATTTACCCGATCTATAGATAATTTTATACCTGTAAGATTGCAACCGCAAGACCCACCTTTCTATGCGAGCGCAGGGCTTTGATTTTGGTCCAAAAATGATTTCTAACGGCTTATGATCCGTAATTAAATCAAACTCCTTTCCAAACAGGTAAATATTAAAATGTTCTACAGCCCAGACTAACGCAAGTGCTTCTTTCTCTGTCTGACTGTACCTTCGTTCACACTCTGTAAGTGTTTTATTGCCGTACGCAATAATTCGTGAACCCTTCGCGTTTGTTTGAAGCAGTATGGCCCCAAGTCCAACTGGGCTTGCATCAGCCATAACCTGCGTTTGATCTTTGACATTATAATACCCCAGAGATTTGATACCTGTAAGAACCTGTTTTAGCTTAATGAAAGCCTCTTCTTGTTCTCCCGTCCAATACTCGCTTAGTTTACTATTTTTTGTAAGTTTTTTCCTTAAAAGTTGTCTAAGAGGTTCCGTCGTTGTTGCCAAGCTTGGTATCCATTTTCCCATGAAATTAAGTAGGCCCAGGAAACTTTGCAGTTCCTCCACTGTTCTTGGGACCCTAAAAGCTTTTATACTATCCAGATACTTCTGCAGCGGTTTTATTCCCTCGGAACTCAACTCATGCCCCAAGAATTGGATGTTACCAACTGCAATCAGACACTTGTTTTTATTTAAAAGTCCATTGTTTTCTTTTAAGGTTCGTAAGACTTTCTCGAAACGTTCATCGTGCTCTTTTTTGGAGCTTCCGTATATTAAAATATCGTCAATAAAGACAATAACTCCTTCACACCCTAACAGAATTTTTTCCATTGTCTTTTGGAAAATTTCAGGGGCACAAGTTATCCCATACATTAACCGTTTGTATCGAAACAAACCTTTACTGGTTATAAAAGTCATTATGTGACGCGAATCTGGGTGGATTTCAATCTGGTGAAAAGCATCTTTCATATCCAGTTTGCTAAATAGCACGGCTTCTCTTATTCTTGGAAGCAACTGATCCATAGTGGGTAATGGGTGGTTTTCCCTTAAAACTGCAGCGTTTGCTCGCCTCATATCCACACAAAGTCTAATTTCTCCATTTTCTTTTAAAATGGGAACCATTGGAGAAACCCACCTAGAAGGACTTTTTACTCCTTCTATTATGTCAGAGGCTAAAAGTTCTTCAAGCTTTTTTTCTACTTTGGCTTCCAGGGGAATAGGAATTCGCCTGTACGGTTGGGAAACAGGTTTTATGGATTCGTCAACTGGTATTTCGACGAGTATGTTTTTGAGCTTAGGAAATGGTGAACTTTTGACGTGATTAATGCAAGAACCTATTTTGAGAACCTTAAGTGCAATTGCTGTATTCATTCCTAGCAAGTTATTCGTTCCCCCTGCGATAACATAGAATGAAGCTTTTTCTGTTTCGTTGCCAATAGTGGTAGCCGCTTCAAAATATCCAACTACGTCCAAAGGAGTACTACTACCGTAAGCCAGAAATGTTTTATTTGGTTTTTTCACCTGATTAAATACCTGCACCTTGCTGCCTTTTAAATATTTCCATGTGACATCTGTTAGTAGGTTATGCTTGCTGCCTGAGTCAATGATCATTTTTACATCTACCCCTCCAATTTTGCATTTTATAGAAGTGTCATTGTCAATGTGAAAAACATAGTCTACTTCTTCTTCATCTTCTTCCTTTTCTATAAAATGAACCTCCTCTTTTTCTTTTTTCGATTTTTTATTGCTCTTAAAGGTGTTTACTGAGTCCGAAAATTTCCTTTTCTGTCCTGACTTGGTCCTGCAATATTGGCGAAAATGCCCCAGATAACCGCAACCATAACATTTTTTTTCCTTAGCAGGACACTTTGCATCCTGTGAAGAGTGTTTCCTACTACCGCAGCGTTTGCAAACTACCTCTTTTTCCTCTTTTGTTTGATGACTACTCTTCTTAAACCTGCTCCTAATTATGTTAACATCCTGACTTGAAGACTTCTCTCCGTAATTTTCTAGCTGTTGCCTCACAATCTCTTGGGTATTAGCTTCTTTTGTTATAGTATCCAGCGTAATACTGTCACCTGCTACTAAAATCTTTTTCCGCAGTTCTTCAGAGCTTCCTTTTTCTGCTATTTGATCAATCAAATGGTCTTCAATTTTGTCGAACCCGCACTTTTCGGCCTGTACCCTCAGCCTGATTAAAAACTTATCAAATTTTTCCTCCACCTCCTGCTTCATAAGTCTAAAGATGTGCCTTTCAAATACCTTACTTTGTTTCGGTAGGAAATATTCGTCAAGTTTCTTGACAGCTATGTCATATACGTCCTTATCATCTGCTGGGGTAATATTTGCGCCTGGTAAACTATAAAAGATCTCCTGCACCTCCAAACCGCCAAAGTGTAACAGCACCGCTCTCTTCTTGGCTTGAGATTCAATACTGGCAGCTTCTAGGTAAATATTTAAGGCTCTCTTCCACCTCTCCCATCTCAAACTTACTGAGGTTGTGTCACCCTCAGCAACAAAACTCTCCAGCGCCGAAAGTTGTTTTTCCATTTCTGCGTCAATAAATACATAATACATAATTCAGTTATTATCGTTCAGTTTTATTTACTTATGTGTGTGATATGCATATGTTTCTCTCTAAACAGTTTCTGTTTTTCCAATTTAATGGATTGTCTAACCGTCTTTCCAATTTAATGGAATAATCTTTAAATTTCACTTGGAAAAATTTATGCACAATGCCTTTCCTTCTCAATTTAATGAAATAATGCAAGCTCACAAATTGCAAAAACATAATTTCCAATTTAATGGAATAAACACATATAATCAATCCATGTCCAATCTAATGGAAGTATATACATATACGTAATCTTTCTCCTTCTATGTACCTACGTACAAAAGAGAACATATCACACACACTGCATTTTAAATATCATCATTAACTATGTAATTTTCAACGATTGAATTAT
This sequence comes from Neoascia interrupta, assembly GCA_947623515.1. Lineage (NCBI taxonomy): Eukaryota > Metazoa > Arthropoda > Insecta > Diptera > Syrphidae > Neoascia > Neoascia interrupta. The sequence continues at coordinate 26,559,802 of OX392462.1, forward strand.
GTGTTTTTTATTATTATTACCTACATTTCTGTATTAAATTACTTTAAATGTTTGTACTCACCCACTTTTCCTCTCTCTGGCCAAATATAATATTTATGTTGAACCCTTTTAGAAAAATAGAGGGTTGTATATACTAAGTAGTATCTTAAACGTTAAATGTTTTCTTTTCTCACTTTTAGTTTTTTGTTTTTTTTTTTTTTTTCCACACTACTTCTTCTCTTCCACGCTTTTATTATTTATTAAATATTTTTTCCCCGTTTTGTTTTTCACTTTTAATTCTTTTTTTTCCTCACGTTTTTTTTTACTCGTCGCCAAATGTAGTATCGGCTCACCAATGCACGCACCGATCGCGACGGTCAGATAATGACTGACCCTGTCTTCGCTCAAGATCGTACATGCACACGAGACGATAAGAGATAAGAGGTACTTACGTTTATGTTCCACTGCGTGGGAGAGCATGAGCAATCATGTTGTGATGCCAATACACTACAATGGGCACTGGGCTTAAGACTTTTGAAGAATGATGTCGCCCTCGAGCTTTTTGGTATGGGTACTTAAAGCCATTGTACATAGTTATCGTGTATTTTTTTGGCAAACGAAATGAAGGTGAAATAAGTTTTACAGTTTTATTTGCATACCTGCCCGAAGTGGAGGTTTTTTAATAGGACAACAGGAGAATTTTCATAAGCCACCATAGAAGCTTCAAATGATGAGTGGGGAAATATTTTTGATAAACACCTTGAGGCCGACAAGACTTCAGTTAATGGATGGTAATTATGAAATTCCATCATCGACGTCAAATGTCAAATGTCAGTTGTTTTTGGCATGCGAGACACCGTTAGAAACGTCATGAGGTTGGTCGTAAAACGGGTTTTGCACTTCAAAACTTTTATCTGTTTTGGGAAATACTTTTTTTTGCAAGGAATTGAATCACTTATGGTGTTTTTTTTATTACTTTTAAAAACGAGTCTCAAATTTTAACACGTTTTACTCACTGACTTGCGAGACATAAGACCGGCTAAAACCAATCAAATATTTTTTATATTTTCAATTGACTTGTTGACATTTAAGAACTTTGCTAAGAAGATACCGTTTTATCTTAGTAAATATAAGGGGCCTTACGAGGTTAAAAAGAAATACAAAATCATTTGGATTCTTCCTAATTTATTTTTCTTCCTATATTTATCATTTTTGCTCACGATATATTTTATTTCATTAAAATAAGCATATCGCGGGGTTTTATAGGCCACTTTGTAAAAAGTCTAAAATATATTCATTCGTAATAAGAGTATCTGGTTCAGTCGGTAGTGAGTTAGTTTTCGACGCGTAAGATTGAGTTGAAAATGGGTTTAAGTTGCAAATGAAATTTAACTTACTATTTCCTGTTAACATATTAGCTGTCAGTTAAACCACGCCATCTGCGAATCCATAAAAAAAAATGTCGATTCTAAGTTTAAAAAATGAATACTAACATCATTGTGAATCGAGCTCCATATTGCGTCCTCGCTGCCATTGGGGTTAACACCTTGGATATGACAGTGTGTAAATCACGTAAATCGACTTATAGCCTTTTCGGTTGGCTATCCGGGAGAATACTCTAACTCGGGATAGAAAACGAACAGCCAAACGTTTTCCCCTTGATTTTTAAGGTAAACTATGTTTTTAGATGGTCCTCTAACAGGGACTTTCGAACTTGGATAGTTGATGGTCATATTTTGAAGCCACATCTGTCAAATTGACTGTGGTTAATTCATTCTGCCTTGTAAACGCGCCTTGTTCATCTATCACTATGGGTGCTCTGTTCGAGCTGCGTCCTGCGCGCTTCATCCTTTATACGGTTTCCCATTCCATGCTAAAAAACTGAAGATTTATCAAACAGAAGGCATGTTGCAAAGCGAAGATAGGATTTATTCAACTTAACGCTCGTAAAGTATGATTGTGCGTGCTTCTGGTTCTGATTCTGGATTAACGGCCAGAAGCAAATTTATCTTCATCTCAGAAGAGGAACTCTCAAACGAGTGCCAATTTGGAAAACAACATCAACTGCTTACATAACACCAGCCGGCGCGTTGTCGTTTGCTCTGTTCCGTTACCTTTCCGTTGCTTTACAACCGCGTTGAAAATATACCATTCGAAAAACGATTAAAAACCATAGAAAATGCCAACAAATCAACAAAAACACAAACCACCGTAAAAGCCAACAACTGCACAGAAACGTCAAAACGCACGCAAAAATTCATCGTGTTGAGTTTTTCTGCATTCTCAAAACTTTCTTAAGTAAAAAAACGTGACGACGGATGGTAGAAGCAACATTATGGTAGCTTTCATTGAATTTTATGAGTTTGATTTTAAGTTGTCAAATCAACGTTGGCGCAACGCAGCTTTGTGACATAGCCTTAACGCATGCACGGACCACTTGCGTCAAAGTTTGACGAAATCAGCCGCCAGCGGTTGATTTCGAGCCAAAAACACATCCTGGAGAACAACCATGTATGCCTGCGAAGATTGGCAGAAGGTTTGATTGACGAATTGACAGTTCAACTACGAGGTGGGAAATTTCTAATTTTCTGAAATTTAAGTCTTAAGAAACAGGAGGGTTCTACTTAAAAATATTTTTTGTTTCTTTGTGTTTGAATTTGGCAGCATTTTCCCCGTAAAATTATGTTAGAAGACGCATCAAGCGTGGCTGTCTTTCATTATATCAGTGGCTAACTAAATCTCAGATGAATCACGAAGATCACTTAGTATCTCAAAACACCCTCTTGTCTTACTGTATATAGCATCGGTAAAGCCGGATGTTCAATTAAATGAACAGCCGGATACCTCAATGACAAAAGAAGCAGAAACTAGTCATGAAATCGATCATTATAACTATTTTTTTAACAAATTGACAATAGAGCTTTTTGTTCTGGGTCCGTTTCTGTTGACTACTGAGACAATGTAGAAACAGAAACTGAGACTGAGACAGAAACACAGATTTCGCTAAGGAGGACTTGAATCAGCTGCCGAAGGGCAGCCTCCATATGTATCTGCTCCATTTTACTAGACAGCTTAAGAATATGACAGAAGCAAAGGAAATAAAGGTTACATGTTTTTGACAAACACGGCAAAAATTATTTTGAGCTCGTGTTGTCTTTCTCTCACTCCCAATTTACTGCCTTTTCATAATTCCAAAGCGTCCTTCATAACGTCAAAGCTCATGAACAGTATACCACGTGTAAATTGCTTCTTTCATGCTGCACTTCGACCTCCAACACGTACTTAAGTCAAAGACTTGTAACGTGCCAGAAACCAATTAGGTAAAACCTGCAACCTTATACTTCACAGACACATTTACAAGAACTACTTCGATAAGAGGACAGATTAGATGCCAATCCAAATTTGTTAATGAAAAGCCTCTACTTAAGTCACAATGCAGTCTTTGACACTATCCAAGGTTTACTCGTTTTCACACACATTTGTAAGCTATCGCTGATACCATAACATATCCGTGTGTCGGAATGTGCCGGAATGTGCCAATTGTCTTACAACAAAAGCCAGTTACCAAAAAAGGCTAAACAGTAGTGCCGCCCAAACATTTAGGCCAAAAGCACAAACACTCAGACAGCCGCGCATTCAAGTGCACAATTTGAATTAATTTGTCTGTCTATTAGTCACGCCTTAGGTTTGAGCTCGTTCAATTAATCCAAGAATCGAGGTAACTGGATTAAAGGCCCGTCTCGGTGCTAAGAATTGTAAATTAGCCCACGAATTGGTAATTACGGATCTAACAAGTACCATTTGCATTTGAATGCTCGTGCTCTCTGGGGTCTATAGTCGCCGGCCGGTCGTCCCTCTAAGTCCGAGTACTGAGGGCTTGTTTCTTTGGTAATGCAAATCGAAAGCAAATAAAAAAGCCAAAGGGAATTTGACCAAGTTCTATAGTCGGTGCCTTGGGTTCCCTGTCCCTTTTTTGAAGTGCACCATGACGAGACGGCTACAACTGCTGCAATCCAATTAGCCTGGTCTTGACACGAAAAGGAAGGTACAAAACGTTTAGGCTATAAACCGAAGGTTGATTACATCGTGCGTTTTTTCTTTTGTTGCTTTTATTTTTCTTCTCTTTGGTAAGAATGCATTTTGGCCAAGTAACCGCGCCGCACGTTACCACATGCTGCGTCAGATTCACAGTTGATGCATGTATCGTGGCTTCACTTTAAAACGGTAGCTTTATGTTAATTTACCACGAATCAAGCCGCTTGGTAGCCTTTTGTTTGTGCGTTGTGTAAAATGTCGACCGAGCTTTGCATATCAATTGATCTTGAAATTTCGGGCTCGAAATTTATTGGTTTTGAGTTAATAAATTCAGGGCACATGTACGCATGGAATTGTTTTGGGCTGGTACAATCTACAAGCCTACGTACAAGTGTATGTGTGTCAAAGCTAATTACACAGGGACATGTGACAGAAGAAAACCCACGGTCAAAAAATATAAATGGGCCACCTAATTGTCAACTCTGCGGTTTGCCGCGATGGAGACGTGAAAAGTGCGTTCGTTTGATGGACGGTATAACTCTTTTTCCAACACCTAAAGGCAACGTTAGTTTGACTACTCCAAATAATGTCACGTTCTTGACAAGCCAAACGCAGAAGTAATAAAATTTGAATCTTTCTTTTTTTTTGTGACAAATAAGGAAACGTCTTGGTACACATGGGCGTTGAAATCCGGTAGAAACAACTAAGTTCATTGGCCCAAATTTGGCCAAATGCTGTCACTGAAAGCAAGTCGTGGTTAAGTCACAAGTGGGTGTCAGTGTCAATTGCCAGAAAAAAAATAAACAATTTAGATTTGTTTCCAAATCGAATTTCGATGGAGACAATCAGTTCTGTTATAATTAATGATTTAGATTTGTTTTGGTTTCTCGTTCTTAATCCGTTAGACAAGAGGATAAGTGCTTTTTTTCAAAAAAACAGCCGAAACTGTTCTATTGTATTGAGTTGATTGTTGAAGGAGTTGTTGTTTAGAAAGCACGTTGCTGATTCCATACAAGGTTAGAGAGGCGAATTTATAATTTGGTATGGAAAAGTTTGATATCGTAAGGGGTATTGCAAAAATTACTTTTGTTAGTAAGAACTATTTTATGTAAATTTTAAATTGAATTCGGGTAAACTGCGTTAGGTCATTGGAATTTAAAAACGAACACACCTTATGTAATTGCTAACAACATAAGGGTGGCTGGTGCATTGATTGCTAAACGCAAAACAGGTGATATGCTCAAGGCTTGTTTGACGTTACTAAAGCAAACCATACACATGACACTAGTGCTTGACTATCTGCATTGACACCGTATAGTGACACAAAAAATCCCTTCCGCCACACGTGCAACACCAACTCATATACATGTTCGAAATGCGACTGAAAAATTAAAGCCCAAGCGTGAACCTGCGCATCGCCACAGACAGTACCTACACATTTGGTGACACCGACACGCAAAATCAAATTAGCTAGTTCGATTTAGCTGACACTTCTTTGACAGTGACACCGCGGTATGTATGTATATACACAGCCAAACACAGTACACGTGAGGGTTCACAGTGTCAAACACTTGTGTATGACACAATACAATGTCTCCACCGGACACTAATCCGCGATAAACAAAAGCCCTCAACGAATCTCCCTTAAATCTCGAGATTTGCCATACAAATTTGAATCACCTCAGCAAGGGATTTAAGATAAACCCCCTTATAAATCTTTTTCAACCTTTCAACGAACCATTTCCAACCCTTTCTCACAACTTTAAAACAGTTAATCGAAAGAGGCAAGACAAACTGTCCACGTATGACAATATCTGTCACAAATACGATTTCTTTGGGTTTTTTACAACGGAAATCTTTTTTCGCTTTTAGGAAATGTCATCTACACTCTCTTTTTAGAGCAAAAATGACAGAAAAAAGTGCTCGTGTCAAATTAATTTGATATTGTAATCTGACATACATATTTTCCCGGACGTATAATCTGATCTAAATTTTTCCGGTGGAGCCATTTAGGGATTTTTTTTTTAATCGGCTCCCGCTGGTTCTCGTTTTATTGCCGGTGGAGACATAGTATAATGTCTCCACCAACGATTATAAGAAGATTAGCGTGAGACGATTAAAAATAAATCCTTAAGTGGCTCCATCGGACAAATATAGGATTAATTTGACACGAAAACTCTGTTTCTGCCATTTTGGCTCTCAAAAGAGAGTGGCGATGTCATTTCCCAGGAGTGAAAATCGATTTCCTCAGTAAAAGTGACAATCGAAAACGTACTTGTGTCTGTCGCACAGGGACAGTTTCAGTTTCCATTTTTGATTCTCAAACTTTTACAAAGGTGCAGAAAATAGGTTTGAGAATAGGTTGAATGGGACTTATGAGAGGATTTATTTTTAATCGCTTGCCGAGGGGATTTAAATTTGTATGGTAAATCGCGTGATTTGTGCCGGATTTAATAAAGATTTATATTAATCGAGGATAAGTGCTCGGTGGAGACATGGTATAAATCTCATTCACGCTACTCACAAACCTTTTTTATGCCACACTCATTCCTTTTCGTACACCTTTAAAAAATTCTTTAGCAGTTTAAGAATCAAAAAAGAAACTGGAACTGTTCTCGTATGCATATTTCCAATGGAAATCTTTTTTTCAAATCTTGGGATTTGGGCAATATCATCTGCACTCTCTTTCGAGAGCCAAAATGACAGAAAAAGAATGCTCGTGTCAAATTCATTCTACGTTTGTCGTCCGGTGGAGCCACTTAAGCCTTCAGCCCAATGAATCCGTTGCATCCGTCACGTTGACGTTCTTTTCTTATGGGGAGCGGCCCATATAGACCTTTTACCATGGCTGTCAAAATCTGACGTCATTCACATTTTTCGACTCCGGGATGCCAAGCAAATCGCGTTTTTATATGAAAAAATGCAAAAGTTTTTGAAAAAGTGCGAATTATTAATAAACTACTCAACCTAGAGTGTGCCGATAAGGAAAGAAGTTATTGTGCTTATTCCGTTCTTTAAATTGACTTAAAAATTATTTTAATAAAATCAGTGGAAAGTATCGGTAAAGTATTCCGAAGATGTGATCTCCTTGAATCTGTGTACCCTCTTGTGGTCGTATACACTGTATCTACTGTATCTACAACACAAACAACCTTTTTCTAATCTTTTTCATGTTTTATAATAAAATGTTTGTAGCATTACCTAGGAAGGCTGAACAAGTCTACAACTTTCCCGTTCATCGAAACACTGAGTTGCATTTTTTAAATAGTTATTTACGTTAATGTGTAATTTTTGTTCGGTTTCCATATAAAAAGGTAGTTCGTTTGGCATCCCGTACTCGAAAATACCAATAGACGTCAAACTGTTAAAAGCTCTATAACAACTTCGTGACTAACGTCGCTTCCCATACGAACGTGTGTATTTCACTGAAATGTCAGTTGTGTACTTCGACGTAACGGGTGCAACGGATTCATTGGGCTGAAGGCTTAAGGGATTAATTTTTAATTGGCTTCTCATCTCGCGTTAATCGAAGTTTTATTTCCAGGGGAGAGAAAGTATAAGAGTTCCATTTTTTTTAATTTATAAGAGTACTAATAAGTACTACTACTTATAAGTACTTTTTAGTATACTTGTTAAATCATTTACAATTATTGTTTTTGACTTATTCAAATCTATTTTACTGTAGCAACACTCCACATCTGATCTCTGATGCCGCGGTAGCCAAAACCTAAATGAAATGTAGATCTTTTCACGCTGTTCAAATCTATTTTACTTGTGGCAACACTCTTCTTCTGATCACTGATGCCGAGGTAGCCAAAAGCTAAGCAAAATGTAGATCTTCTTACGGTGTTAAGCTTGGGTTAGATTTTGAAATCTAATTTAGCTCGGAATCTCGATTTAAGGCCAGTGTAGTAAGATAATAAGTTGGTGCATTGACGTAGTCATTGAAGAAAATCTATTTTAAAGAAAAGAACCGGCTCAGTGTCAAATCACCGAATCGCCCAAAACAGAGAAATGTCAAATTTCCCAATTTGGGTGGTGTAAGTTTTTAAGTGATGTCGTAAGACTAACATTATAGCCCAAAAACGTGTTCGTGAAAAATTTCACATCACTCAATATTTTTTGGTGATTTGACAGAATGAAAGATCAACCAAAGTGAATTGAATATAATCTTAAAATACCAGATCATTCATGCTTCAAAAATGAATAAAATGACTAGCGTGTGTTTTGAATATGAAATCAAATGAAAGGAACGTAAAAGAAATTTTAAGCAGGAGGCAGCATGCTTATTCATACATTTTTGCTGCTTTAAAACGAAGGCATTTAAAGTTGGCATCAACTTTAGCCTTTAAAAACTTTAATTCTGGTACCCACGATACGAGTTGCTTCAAATTTTATAATAAGAAGTGTCAAGTGTCATTTGGTGGTTACTCTATTTGTAGTCATAGGCTTGGAGTTTCAAGAGATGGCTAATCACATGTTTTTTATTGACTAGGAGTTGGGAAGTACTTTTTCTGAGCTTAAAAAAATGCAGAAGCTTAACCACGTTTTTAATCCACGTTGTTGAACTAAATGAAAGCAGCGTCAAAAAATGTTTGTAAAACAAGGATTTAAAAACAAAGTTAAAGTGCTAAAAGTCAGTGGGGTGCGACTATACTACAAAAGATAGAATTATAAAATGCTTGAAGCTTTAGTTCTAGTGTACTGTTGTGTAGCACGTGCCCACACAATGTATATCTACATACAATTTGTAAAGGTTACTTACTCTCTGCAGAGCATCATGTAAAACCGGAATGTATCTTATTTTAATACGTGTCGCCTTGATTGCTAAAAAAAGCTGCTCTGAAAGTCCGACTTACTCACATTTATGTTAATCAAAATGTAGGAAAAGTGAACGATATCCAGTATCTACCAGTTGTTGAAAAAATTAAAAAAAAAATACTATAAATTTTTAAAACTCAAGCACCAATACCAAAATACTCGAACACATGCTACCGGTTCCAGTACTAATGCCAAACTGCTAATCGCATAAACATCCAATTAATTTAGGTATACAGTCGCATAAACAGGTAAATCAAATGCAATCCACATGCAACGGCTTTTCTGTAATTTATTAAAGCTGTTTTAAATTATCTCATGTCTGCTATCTTAACGCCTGAGGCAACTGATTGAAATTCGTTGCATCACAACCTGTATCCAGAACTAATCTGCGATTATTGCTCATTCTGTAGATTTAAATGCTTTGCAGGATGGCGAAAAGATACTTGTAAGTCATTACAACGACAGTCTTAAATGCACCATACTGCTTGGTCAGTTTGTGAGTATTTAAATAATCCAGCAGCGCTTTTTTGTTTGTCACGTCAAGTGCTTAGCAATGACAGAAACTGTTTGTAATCCTTGTTTGAGCCACACTTAAGGAAAAGACTGCTTTTAGGATCGTACTAAATACAAAAGTCTAATCAGTCTGCATAGCTCGCATAAATCTAGTCTGGGTTTGGCCCAAACTCTGTACAAAAAAAGTCCCAACGAAAAAACGTCTTTCACTGCTGAGACCCCTCAGTAAATTAGAAACTCCGGGCCTAGGCATTTACGTGTGGGAACTATCACAGTGAAATACCAATCTTAACGATTTTACCCAATCATATGTAATGCATTACCTGCGTAGTGCAAAATTATTCAACGAAATCTGGACGTGAGCAGAATTTTAACGAACACCTTTTACTCTAGCTCTCAGGGTCTATGAGCTGTATGGTCGATTGAGCCAGTTCAAGCTGGTGCGGAAAGCCTATGAATGAATTTACCAATTCGTCAATCGTTTGGTTAATCTCTGGAATACAAATTTAATTCTTCAGAAAACTAATCGAATCAATCAAATGGTCTAGTTTTTCCTTCTCACATTCCGTTTCCTCACGTGAGAACTATATATGACTCCAGTGAATTGCAGAGAGTCGTCTTATTCTTTTGTAATGCATTAGACAATGACTTGGTATCTTGTATTCTCTTGGTTACAAATCAAATTCAAAATCAGTACGTCGTCGTCCCAGGCCGAGTATAAATTATGTGGCAGACGGGGAGAACCTTTGTCTTGCACTTGTTAACCATTAATTAGCCAATACAAAGAGCTTTAGCCCATTGTATCAGGTGTGTGCAATTAAGTTGTACAAATGGAATTACACAAGCAATAACGAATTGTAAAATATCGCATTAAATGGGCCTTTATGAGCTGTTCCTGGCCATTAAATTATGCCCAATGGCAGTTCTTTTTTCTGACGAGAATAGTTCAAAAGTAGATAGTTAACAGTTTTACTACCATCGGAATGTGTTGAAGTCTCTGGTAAAAATTACAAAGCCCAGAAATATGTAATGGAATAATAAAGTGTCTTGTGTAATGGATTAATTCGCATGGACGATTTTCGATATAATAATAAATCATAAGTGCTGAAAAAGTATTTTTCTGTTTGAGTAAATAAGATACTTAACGCCTCTACTGTTAAGTATTATATTACTTTGGTATTTTAATACTTTATATTGCTAAATAAAATGTCTTTTCAAAACTTACACAAAATGCTTTTATACTAAATATATCTCCACCGTCAATAAAAAGAGGATTAGCAGCAGACGAATAAAATATAAATCCCGAGGTGGCTCCACCGGTCAAATATAATATAAGATTAATTATGACACGAGTACTCTGTTTCTGCCATTTTGGCTCTCAAAAGAGAGTGGCGATGTCATTTCCCAGGAGCGAGAAAAGATTGCCGCTGTTAAAATTCCAATAGAAAATGTATTTGTGACAGATCTGTCGTACAGGGACAGTTTAATTTTCCTTTTTTGATTCTCAAACTGTTATAAAGTTGCATAAAATAAGTTTGTGAGTAGGGTGAACGGGATTTATGAGAGGATTTATTTTTAATCGCTTGCCGAGAGGAATGAATTTGTATGGTAAAAAGCGTGATTTGTATATGATTTAATGAAGATTTATATAAATCGGGGATAAGTGCCCGCTGTGTCTCCGGTATTAGGAAACTAAAAAAGTAGGCTGATTGTCAAGCTGATTTAAGCATGGCATCAAGAACCAAAAAAACCGAAAACGACGCACTTTAAAACTTGCCTGAAAAAGTCTTCCTAAACATTCCAGCTCATTCCAGAAAGAGCTTAAAACTTTTTATCGACAAAACAGATTTTACAAAATTAGATCTTAAACAAGACTAGATCTAAAACGCTCAAAAAACCGCGCGTCAGAGTAACTATCGGCGCGCGTCACTAACAGGCAAGCATTCAACAAGGATTGGCTTTTATCCAAATGTCTTTAAGACTTTTCTTCTGATGTGATTATTGATGAATAATGATCTAAATACAGTACAACCTCGGTAATTCGAACTAATAGAGACCCACCCTTATTCGAACCATGCGGGTTCTCGAATTAACGAATACTTTTTGTAGTAAAAACTTTGCATGAAAAAGAAGTAGCATTCAACGGATTTCAGCGAAAAAGTGCATAGTTAACAAAAAAAACTTGTAGTTCTAATGAATAAAATGTAATTTTGAGGTTATGTATTTCCTGTAAATAGATATTGTGGCTGTTCTGAGAAATTTATTTTGGTTCAGGCAAATCCCCACACCTGCTCTCAACATTGCTTAAACCTTAACTCTTAACAAATTTCTAAAGAAAAACGCCAAAAGTGAAACCGCGAAACAAAAGTTTCATTATATTCATAAGAAAAAATTAAAAATTTGAATTACGAAACACCGATTTGGGAATAATTTTTTGAACTACAAGATACACAATGCTAACAAGTAAGTAAGTGCAAGAGTTCGTCTGTAACGAACTTCTAAATACCCGACCCTTTTTAGCCATTAACACCAAATTTAGAATTTTTTGGTCTGTTTCATATACTGAATGTCAATTATTTGTATTTGCCACGCCCCTAAAAAAGGGCGTAGGCTGAAATTTTAATCAATTGACTCTAACTTCGTTGGAATCACGAGAAAATGCATTTAAAGCGAATATTTATGCTTAAAAAACATTTTTTTTTCCCCAAAAACGCCCTCTAAAAGTGGGCGGAGCTAAATGTATATAATTTTTTTTAAGCTCAAGCTTATACCATATAAGCTCAATATATATAATTTTTTTTTACTTAGAATGAATTTCCCGAGAAATCAGGTTTTCAAAGATTTCAGATGTTAAAAGTGGGCATGGTCAATAGAGTGGGCGGTCCAATTTTTGCCTAATTAAAGTCTTTTGGTCGATATTGCCCTCTACCAAAATTTTAAATAAAATGTAAATTTGATGTTGTCTGACGTTCAAGCCAATTGTGGGCGTGGCTGTGGACGGATCTTCTCAATTTTCATACTTTGTCTGTACAAAATGATAACCAAGCAACGCTGCAAGTTTCCGCTTCCGTTTCCGTAGCTCAATTTTAAAGACCTCAAAACTACATACATACGGACAGACGCACAGACGGACGGACAGACATGGCTTAATCGACTTACCTGCCGGTCTCGATCATATCTCTAAAAGGTCTGAGGGGTCTACGGTGATTATTTCACTGTGTTACAAACTGTGCATTAAAATTAATATACCCGCGGTTGGGTATAAAAATTATGTGTTCGAATTTGTGGAGCGTTCAGACTACCGAGTTTTCGAATTAGCGAGGTTGTACTGTATGACCAAACGAAAAAAGCTTAAAAAGTTATAAGCATGAACGGGCTTCGAGGTTTGATTAATGACTTCTGTTGCATCTGCTGTAAGAAAAGGCCATAAGCTGGGCCATAGTTAAAGCCAGAGCTATTGAAAAAAAAAAAATTTCAACTGCCTTTTGTCCCAGCTACATGAACCAGAATAAGAAGAAGGGAGTTTACCTTCAAGGTTGGAGTTTAAAACGAAGCTACCTCCCTTAGGAAAGTATGTAAATCTAAAGGAGTGCGGCTTTTCAATTCCACTGACATTAAATTCTAATTCCTTATGCAAACACGTTTACTTAACGACATCAAGTCAAGTATCGGGTTTTCACATACAGAATAATGTTCCGATATCTTGTCGTCTTTTGGGGAGAAGCCGCATTTTTATAGCCTTTCCAGGGTATATTAAGATTTAGTTATAGTCTGCAAGGCAGTTAAATAATCGCCGTAACTCCCAAGACCGTTTAGAGATATAGTCGGAACCGACTGGAGAATCGATTAAGCTTTGCTCATCCGTCCATCCATATGTAAACAACTTAAAGACCGCGAATTTTGAGCTAGAAAATTTAAATCTTGTAGCTGAGCCCAAAATTCTGCTGAACAAATTTTAAATTTTTGAAATCCAATCACAGACACGCCCACTATAAGCCTGCATGTGGTCGCATAGCTGTTTTTATAACATACCCAGGATATATTAAGATTGATGATAGTTTATAACGCAGTGAAATAATCACCGTAGGCCCCTAAGACCTTTCAGAGTTATGAATGGGACCGATAGGAGAATCGATTAAGCCATGTCCGTCCGTCTGTCCGTTCGTATGTAAATAACTTTTAGGCCTTAAATTTTAAGGTAGAGAGCTGAAATTTGGTGGATTGGCTGGAAGCCCTTTGGACCAGACCAAGTTCTAAAATTAGCTGAATCCGCCCACAGACACGCCCACTATAGGCCTGTTTGTGCGACCATCTCTAATTTTAAAACATACTTTTTTGAAATTTTAGCTATGTTAGAGAGGTGCTAGCGCATTCATTTTTGGTATGTAACATTGTCTTTGAATAAGCCAAAAAAGTTGGGCCTTTTCATTGACCACGCCCACTTTCTTAAGAGATTTTAACTTGAAATGACTGTTTTTCAATAAATGTGTATGAAATTTGACTAAAAATTATATGACAAAAGTTGTAGATATTAGCATTTTCTAACTTTCATGTATATGTAGTATGTGCCTCCGCCCACTTTTGTGGGTGTGGTGTTAAAAAGAGTGATGTTTTGAGTTGAAAAGACGGAGTTTAATTCCGAATTGTATGAAACCACCTAGCATAAAGCATTCAAAAGTTATATTTTTATATCTCGCCCACTTTTAGGAGGCGTAACAGTTTCCTTCTTAGGAAAGGTAGGGTATTTTGCAATCCGTTGCAGATTGACTGAAGTTTTTACATAGGCACTGTTGCACTTTCCAACTTTTTTAAAAACACTTTAATCACATTTTACCTATTTTGCTATTGCGTCAGCGCCCTAAAAGGAAAAGCTTTGTAATTGCCTGTAATACCACGTCTTCACCGAGCACTAATCCTCGATTAATATAAATCTTTATTAAATCCTCTACAAATCATGCGATTTACCATACAAATATAAATCCTCTCGGCAAGCGATTAAAAATAAATCCTCTCATAAATCCTATTCACCCTATTCACAAACCTATTTTCTGCACCTTTGTTACAGTTTGAGAATCAAAAAAGGAAACTGAAACTGTCCCTGTGCGACAGATCTGTCACAATTACGTTTTCTATTGTGACTTTTACTGAGGAAATTGTTTTTTGCTCCTGGGAGATGACATTGCCAATCTCTTTTGAGAGCCAAAATGACAGAAACAGAGTTTTCGTGTCAAATGAATCCTATATTTGTCCGATGGAGCCACTTTCAGATTTATTTTTAATCATCTCCCACTAATCTTCTTTTAGTTGTCGATGGAGACTGGAGACATAGTTTAAGCCAATAAAAAGACCCACACGTTTTTAAATATTAGCATAAAATTACGTTTTTTCAATAAGTTTATATAAAAACAAATAAGAAAATATTACACATTACAAACGCTGTAAACATTAGCATTTGCCAATTTTTTTGCATGCATACTTTTTCCTCCGCCCACTTTCTGGGGCGTGGTCTTCCTTTTTGAAAGGCGTAGGGTGGGATGTTATGCAATCCGTCACTCCCAGAAGAATTCATTGAAGAAAAAGAGGACAAAAAGCCACCTTGAAAGCAACGCAACGCTTGACCACAATGACAGATATTGACATACTTCTCCCATGAATTTAATGATAATTTGACACATTTTAGTCGAATTCTCAATATTTCTTCTAAAGGGTGATTTCTTAGCTGGTTTGGTTTTGGCAACACTGGTTTTGACAGCTGACGTGTGTTTATTACCTTGTGACACTGTCAAACAGCTTCAGTTTGGTTTGCAATTTAACCATGGATCGTCTTACAAATGAACAACGCTTGCAAATTATTGAATTTTGCTTTCAAAATTCGTGCTCGGTTCGAAATGTTCATCGCGCGCTGCTTCCATTTTATGGTCGGCGAGTTTGGTGAACAGTTAATTTCACGTTTCGGGCCGGTCAATTGGCCGCCTAGATCGTGCGATTTGACACCATTAGATTATTTTTTGTGGGGGTATGTCAAGGCTAATGTCTATAGGGACAAGCCCGCTTCGATTGACGCACTGGAAGCCAACATCTATGCATTCATTCGTGAGATACCGGCCGATATGTGTGAAAGAGTATGCCAAAATTGGACTCAGCGGATGGGCTACCTGAGACGCAGCCGCGGTCAACATTTGTATGAAATTATCTTTAAACATTAAATTGCGAATTTTTTGTGTTTTTTTTTAAAAAAAAGTTCTCAACCTCTTAAAAAATCACCCGTAAGTTGTAGTCGCGGTCAATGTAGTCCGCAATACGACTCGCCTGATTGTGTCAATATTGTATTTAGACCGAACGAGTTGAAAAAGAAACTTCTTAAATAAATTAAACCAAAGTTTCGTCAGTTTTTGCTGACTTCTTCAGGGGTTGTAACAATGCTCGACCGTGTTTGGGTTATATGTGAAATTAGTATTTCAGTTGTTTGCAATGTGCGCCATGAAGTTGTTTGTCTCTGAGTAGTGTTCCTTTGTGACCCGAAGTTTATTTTCCAAAATTGATTAAGTCAATACCATTAAAATTTTTTTCTCACTTCACTTTCGTTTTCTTCTTATTAGGCAGATGGCAGTCCAATTGAATATGCCTAGGCTCACAATTTATCTATTAGGAACGCATTTTTTAAGACAATGCTAATAACCAATTTCAGTACAACCCTTACACCCCGTGTAACAAATATTAAATCTCCCTAATCCAACATGAATTTCAAATAGTTACTTACGTCTTACCCAACTATCGCATTACTTTTTACGGCAGGATTGCACAATGCAACACTCCATTAGCCTGAACACACCCAGTTACCTGCATGATCTTCATCGAGATTCAAAGAGATGCATGCAAGTCAAATAAATAAGACAACATTTGTCTAACGTTCGCCATTACCTTCCACAAAAAAGCCGCGACTTTCTTTTCCATGTCACCAAACGTATTTTAAGCGCCATCCATCTCATCTCACGGCACTTGGCTTAAGTATCCTCTTCACCAGTCATTGCTTCGAGTTGCTTCGAGTCGCTGCTTTGTGGCTTGCCAGTTTCTCTGCGCGCGCCGCCCGCTTATATAATATTCGCATCGCATCATAATTCCTACACTCTTTAGTATGCATCTCAGACCTGCCGAAGAGACCCAATTTAAAATGCACCACATCACGCGGTGATCTGGTTTTTTGTTTCTCTGTGAGCAAATAAACTCTGCCCACCAATCAGCTACAATTTAATCCACATTCGTCGGCGAACTATTGTTATTCAATCGAACATCATGTTTGGGTACTCAATGGACTTTCTCCATTTTGTTATTTCTTTTTCGGCTAAGACATCTAATCTAATCTAATCACCATGACCATCAGACAAATTTTATCATGAACCCAATGTAACTCGTCATAAATTACAAAATGCCTCCACTCAATCAGTGAAGATACTCACGATGTTAAGCATCTACTCAGACACGGCGGCGGAACTGACTGTTTCCTACATCATGCTGAACGACTTTAAATTTTATTCAAAAAAAGAAAAAATAACGATAATAGCATACGAAAAAACACTTCAAGTTCATTGGCCATTACACACCACAATAGCAGCGCTGAAGGCGTCAGCAGTCAGCAGCGGCTCCATTCAAAATCACACTCTCGAAAATTGTATCTATGAGTAATTTAACTTCCTACCTACAACAATCCACAATAGAAAAATTCCGCATCAACCAACCCACACCACCTGTATCTGGGTGGCGCTTTTGTTTTTCAATTCTTGCCGTCACGGATCTAAATGCTTAAATCGTTATAAATTGGCCAAAACGGAATGTCATTATTAGCTGGCAATTTTTATTGTTTTATTCGAAATTAACTGTTGTGTATCTGCAGTAGACGTATCTGTTTGCTTTTGTTTCGCTGCAAACAAGTCTAGAGGTGGAAAAAAAATATAAAAAACACAACTTCAGGCAGTAACCATAAAAAAGATACCGTCAAACAAGACGACCTTCAAGCCAAGCAAATAATAACTCTCTGACATTCTTTTTTTTTGTACCCGCTGTATCCATTTTATTAATCAAGACCCCAGTTAGCCATTATAGCCAGAAGCAACGGTGGCAGGGTAGTTGAAGTTGATTGCGTTAAGTGAGTATAGAGCACGAGTATCTACAATAAAAAAAAAAAATTACACCACTTGTTCGGCTTAGAAGCCGAATGCAGGTTGAAATCCGATAGCGAGGTGGTAAGGCATCTCTATCGGATATTCAATGATACGATTATGACATACCCATCTCGGGTATCTCTGCGACGGTAGGTAGGGTGTTTCCTTTTAATTACCCGCCAGCTGGGTGTGTGAGTGTACCAAACACCTGAAGCTTAATTTATTTCTAAGACATCTAGATACATTTAATTTATGTTTATTTATTACTAAAGAAAATCTATTTTTATTTCTTCTCTTTTAGTCGAAGACGGGTTAGATTACCATACTCAACTCCGCAATAAGTTTTGACTTACAAAGACTGAATCATCAAAGGCGAAGCAGCAGCAGCGGCGGCTCGGCAGGAAAATGATTTCGAGGAGAAAAATTATATCGCGGTCTATGGACAATCTGGATTCAATAGGACCAAACGAGGACGAGGAGGACATGTGGTATGACAAGGATAAATTGTGCAAGGTGCGTATCTTGTCGGTTGCAAAGCGTTGCGGGGTTAGAAATTTGGCTAACGAGAGCGATAGATGTGTGACATGCCAATTGATGACAGAAATAAATGAGATTTGAGGCGTGAAAGGTCGCACTTAGGGCTAGTGTCAGTTTGCTCTGATAGTTCGTTAAATAAAAGGGGGCTTGAAGGATTGCTCTAGTAGAGTATGTTTTCGATTAGAGAGAATAAAACGCGTGGCTACTTACACCTCACCTCTTCTTGCAATTGAAGATTTACGTCCTTGATTCCTTTGGGCCATCCTCTCGAGCCCTTTCACTAGCAACGAACATCTGCGTCTGACACTCGAAGCATTCGGACATTAACATTCAGCTTTCATTCGCGATCAGACTTAAGCATGTTTTTGGTAATTTTAAATCGCATATGAGTCAACTTGTTTGACTCTTTTATCACTGTCTATACATGTAGGCATGTAGCCTCTGTTGAGTTTCTATTATTTTTAGTTAAAGTCACGTGCTAAGTTTATGTCAAAACGTAGCTACGAGCTACTTGCTTCAGGTAAGTGTCTGAAAAAAAAAAAACCTTAGACTCAAATTTCATTTTAATGTCTGTTTAAATTGTTGACTAATGATCGCTGTTTTACCACGAAGTCATTGGCAAACACAATTGTATCTTTTGACTAAGGTTTTTTTCTGCAGAACGCTCCGTAAATTATAATTGATCAAGTTTAAGTTCGTAAAGGGAAACCCATTGTGATTTACTTCTTAACAAAACAAAAAGTCCAATGTTGGGCGCCAATTGATCATTTTTTTCCAGTTTACAAAGAAATGCTTGAATTTAAGTTCAAATTTTGGAAAATTTCAACGTTTTCCGCCCTTGTTCCTTTTAAGCACTAAAAGGAAGCTTTAAGCTAGTGTCAAAAATCAACGATTCGAAACTGTGACAAAAACAAAACGATTATCCGAGTCCGAGTGTAAAACAGTCGACGTTTTTTTAAATAGACGTGAGCCAGTGACCGTTATTTCAGTTTAGACTTGATTTTTGAAATCCTTATTCATTACTGAGCTTTTTTCAATGATCTAACAACCCCACAGAAAGAACCGAGAGGTTTTAAATCACAAGACCTTAGACAGGCCAGTCAAATTCTCAGACTGCTATCCAAAATAATGTGATCTTTAAATTTTATTCACAATCTTTTGACTGACTGTGTGGGTTTGTGTGGAATTGTGGAAGCACTTAGCTTATTGAAACCAGAGATCGTCAAAGCCCAATCCATTCAATTTTAAGAAAAAATTGGCCTTGAAGTGAGTTGACTGTGGCGATATTCGTCCCGGTAGTGGAGCATGGTGTTATGGAATTTGACCACTTCTACTAACTTTTATGGACCACCCATTTTTGTGCATGATTAACGACGCCAAAAACAAGTTTGTCAGGGATTTTACTTAAAACCTGTCAAAAGTTTCAACCACATTGAGTTTACCAAACGACAGTAACCGACAGCCAAAATCCACACCACCTCTTGACTCACCCTTTGCTATTCGAACCAATGAATAAGAAAGCAAGAAAGCTCTTTCACACATCCAGTGAATGCTCTTTTTCACACGCATTTATTTGTGACGCATTTATTTTTGACGACCGATGTCCCCAGGCATGTCAAACACTTCAAAGTAGGTATTGAAACCTGCGTGCTTGCAATCGCTAATGTCAGCTTAACTCAGGTGTGCTAAACAAAAGTTGTGACAGTCCGCAGAATCGTATGAACCTCAAACCGTCGCTCATGACATACCTTGTCTAATATATATACACGTTAGCCTCCACTCAACCCACTTAAACTATGATTCTCTCCTTGTCTCTTTAGTCATTGATTCGAACATTTGAAAGATCATGAAATATTCCAAAACACTTTACGTAACAAACACACCATTTGACATTTCGATAGTCAATTTGTTACAACCCCTTATTTTTGAAGTTAGAAAAACCACAGCACATCTTGATCTTAGTTTTTATACCCTTCTCAGGGTACCTTTATAAAGTGGTGTTCATAGTTTGTAGTTGTTGCCGCTGCTGCTGCATACAACCGCTGCGGGCATTGTGGCTCTACGGGTATGCAGCAGCAGCGGCAGTATGAAGCGCGGTCCTCTGCGGCGCGGCACAGGAAAATCTCGAACACAATGGTGAAGCGCGCTTATGTCAGACAGAATCCTAGTTTGTTAGCAATGGCTGCGAATTTTCATTCCCGAGCTTTCTTTTTATTATTTATTTTAAAGCGGAATCACAAATTTCATAAAATTTTTTAATTTTTTACAAATTCAATAAATATCTCCACGTCCTTTCCTCCATTGTTTACTTTACTTGAAGCGAACTGTCAACCATGCAGCCCTGTCAACCGTGCAGCGCTGCACAAGTTAAAATTTGACCAACTCTAATGCTGGAATCGCAATGTTGCGTTGCTGCGTACGTGCCTTAATGGCCTTTGCCATGCGTTGTCAAAACTTTACGATACTTTACGTCAAACTAGGCGCCGAGCAAATTTGCAAAACGAAATGCCGCTTTGCGTTTTGGGGTAGGAAGTTGTAAAGTATCACCTCAAACACATTCAATTTCTGTTGAAAGATATTTGAAAGAACGAGCAGAAAAAATGCTTTTTAAAAACGAACCAAGTTGCCCAGCAATGAAAAAAAAAATATTTCTTATTTTCATTATTATTTATATCCAAAGTGGTGCACTCGTGTCTTTGTGCATGCTAAAAACCAACAACTTGCGAGTTATCGCGACAAACTGAAATAATACCGAAAAACATCAGATCCTCTACTCAAACCTCTCTACTCTACGCAAACCTGTTTTTTTTTTTATTCTGACAAGAAACAGAAACAACCCTTTTTCGTCCCCACAACCTACTGACGACAAGAGAACTATACTCACTCACCACACAATGAATGAGCATGAGGTTGTTCAACGGACGCAAAAGTAGAAAGTAGATCTACTTTTGCCGTGTAGATGCGTCTACGATACTTACGGTCAAACGTGGGGTGAAGTTTTGAAGTAACATTTCGTTTTGCCCCATATGCGCCCGTTGTTTCTACTCTGCTTGTCATCGAAAGCACGCAGCAACGCAACATTGCGTTTTGGACTTTACTGCCGCTGCAGCTACGTGCTGCCGCCACACATTGTGTGCGCAGTACACTGAATACTTTTACACTGAATAGTTTTAACTTTTGACAGCTCTTACTTCTGCTGCTTCTGCCGCTGCAGCCACATCACTGTGTTCCTAAAGGTAAAGCGGGAAAACAGCATTGAAGTTTATGTCAGTCAACAAACAGTCAAAATTTTCTGTTTGACGTTGTTGCAGGTCTCTACCTATTCCTCTACTGTCTGAGGAATATGTGGAGACCTGCAACAACGTCAAAGTGAAAAGTTTGACTGTTTGTTGACTCATAAAAGTTTTTCCCGCCTTAGTTTTATTTTTATTTTATTTTTTTCTAGTTGACAAGTAAACCAAAGCCGGATGATAAATTTAAGAATTTTTTGAAATCTGACGTTGTTGCAGGTCTCTACATATTCCTCTATTCTCCACCTGGGGGCTGCTTTAAACGCCAATAGAAAATAATTAAGAATTTTTTGTGGTTAATTTTTAATTCATGAATGGCAACGCGAAAGGAGAGATAACAAAAAGATAGCGATGGAAAGAAAATAGTTATAGGGTATACCGCGGTCCATTGCAGACGGGCCGAAGCTTTTACATACGCACTTTGCACTTACTTACTGGTTTGACACTAGTTTGGCAGTTCCTCTAATGAAAAAGAGATTGATTTGCATCTGGAATACCGGCTGTTCGGTGTAGTCCCAAATCAAGGCGTTCCTGTTTCGTTCAGGCGTTCCGGATTACCAATGCCAACAGAAAAGGTATGGCCTTTCTTTAAAGGTATGGCCTAATCTTTAAAGTGAATCAACTGTCATTTCTCATAAAAAAAAAAAACAAAAAAAAAGTTCAGGTTGTGGGAAAAGCACTTTCAGCAAAAGGCAGCATCTGTTTGTCTTCAGAATCAGAAGTAAACCTGACAATGTTTCATGTTAAAAAATTTAAAAAACTTTAAAAAAGACAATATCAAAAAATTTCAAAAATAATTAAAATTCATAAAATATTTAGACAACATGGGTTTGACTCATATCAATTGAAGCCAAAGCAGATATCATAATATTCTGAAACTCATACATTTTTTAATTCAATAACCTCGCCCAGGCCGATGACATTTAAAAGTCAGAACTGTGTTCTTGATTAGCACACTGCGCTGTGTGCAGCCCGTGGCTTTAATAAAATATTTTGTCTCACTGATTTTATTTCCGGGCATTTATCAGCTAATTAATTTTAAAACAAAAATGTGTTCCATAAAATGCTAAACGTCAAACTGAAATATACAAGTTTATATTAAACATTCGAAAATGTGTTTACCAACTCACTTACCGTGGCATTATCTACAGCCAACCTAAATTTCTCGCCTACTGACACAAGCTAAGTAGGGCGCCTGTATGGTGTAAGAAAATTAACGATTTTTTTTGTGTCAATTACAGTTGACGTTAATCTACTATTTTTCATACAAAAATTTTCCTCATAATGATAAATGAAACGGTAACGAAATTTTTTTTAAATTCGTGCGTAAAATTTATCAATCCATAATGTTATACGAATCATGGAATTTATCAATCAACACACAAGTTGATTTGTCGATTTGAAAGTTGAATGCATAATCTCGCCGACTTGTCAAGTTTTGTGTTCCCCCCAGATAAAAAATGATAATAATCACCACACGATGCATTTTGTCGTTTGTCTGATTAGACGAATTAATTAGAATTAATTAAGTTGTTATCTGAAGACCCGTATAAGACAAAACACTTACACCTTCTGCAATGTCATCTCTTAATTATTCATTTTTTTTTGTAAGTGGAATGTATTTATTTAGCTTAAATGAGACGTCAGATTTTACGGTGGGAATCGTAGTGGGAGAAGCTGTCAAACAAATCAGATTGTCTGTTTTGCCATCACGACACGACGGCGATGTTGCAACAGTTTTTTTTTACCTACTCCCGAACTATTTTTTTTTGTAGTAGAACAGCGTTAGAGGCTTTCACAGTACGTTGAATGGAATCTACTACGCAAATAAGAAGTCATAAGGTGCAATAGTCTTTGCAAAGTACATGTCTCTTGTTAAAAGTTTTAAAATGTAAGAAAGTGCAGAATATTGGATTCTAGCTCCAAAAATTGACAGATAAATGTGGAGTTAGAAAATACAAAAATACTCTAATGTGTTTGACAAGCATTCTAAGCCCGGTTCTCTTTTTTACTAAGTGAATCCAACTGTATTTCCTTTTAAAAACTGTCATGAAATGTTAATTCCTACGCGACTCTTTTTACAATCCATAAGATGAACTCTTTGACAACCAATAGGTAAACCTAAAATAAATTCAAGAAATAAATAAAAACACCCCCAACTTTTGACACCATCATTTATTTCCAATCAACATGTGATGTGTGTGATCTATCTCCTCCTACAAGCAGTTGACATTTAAATATTTACCTTGACCATGCTTATTACTTAACTTAACAGCTATCAAATAAAACAATAAACTTGTTTTTTATTGTATTTGTTTTGTCAAATCAAAGACCATAATTGAAAGTTTTCTCACAATCTAAAATCCACACTTGGCATGTGTACGATTCGAGAATATAAGCATCAGTCTTCAACCGAAGACACATAAATAAATCAAAGCTTAGGATGGGTTGACATATAAAGTACTAAAAATAGAAGAAAAAAAAAAATTATAACATTTGTATATACATATTTATAATGTAATTTTTTATTTTTTCTCCTGTTTGTCATTTTGGAAAAACCCATATCACCGAGCACGGCCAGCTCATCACATCATCTAACAAAGCGAAGCCGATTGACCGTACAAACTTATATTCTTAAATGATATCATCTCTTGAAGATGTTTATATGAATGTGAGACAATTTAAGATTGTGTTGTGTTTTTTTTCTTTTTTAAATTCCAAGTCTGCAACGTCACATTGACAATTCATTGCATTACATTTAAAATACCGGTACACTATAAGCGAATCATTCAACCTTAAATGCATTTGACATTGATAAATCAAGAAAGAGTAATTATATTGCATCGCTGTAGTAGTAATTATTATAATGTGAAAGAAGTGTTCGATATTTATTTTTTAATTAACACTGTAATGCATGTGATTAATTATTTAATGGAGTGTCGTGTAGGCAAACTAGTTGTGACATTTGTGACGACTCTCATGTAGGCTTATATTTTTTATAGAGAATAAGCTTTACATAAAAATCGCCTTTTTGAGTTCAAGTTCGCGAGACTAATTTACGGAACCTTGCTCTGTAAACCTTTGTATCCTCGTCGAAAGGGCTTAAAATGTTTACTCCATAAAAATAGGTGACAACATTAAGCGGGATTCACAAAGAAGCCTTGGCTCCGCCTCGGCCTGACGTTTACGAGTTCAACACATACGATTTCGATGTTTCTTAAAACAATAAAGCTTCGACCACAAAGCAGCCTGGGCTTGGCATTGGCCAGCGTTTCCTAACACAATGAAGCTCGGCTTTAGAATTAAATTTGCAAAGAGAAAAAGTGCGTAAAGAAAAAACGTAATGCTACGTAATATGGCTCCGCTGCCCAGCCCGAATTCAGATGAGCTGAACTTTTGCTTCGTCTGAAGGAAATTGGGGTTAAATTCGATCGCGCACAAAGGGTCAATCAGTCTGCCTTGGGCTCTTTTTCTATAGTGTGTTGGTCATGCATGGATATAACGGAGAATATCTGAGTGAGCCTACATTGCAGGGGAAACTACGTATTTTTATTATTATTATTTTTTAGTTTAACATGAATGTTCCACATAATTATGTACAAGGCACTAGCTTCCAGAGCTTTCAACTGGTTGTGTGTGTATTTTTTAATTCATCGTGGCATACTTAGAGAGCTTAGTGATTGCACTGATAAAAGCTCTCTCTCCATGAGCGCAATCTCGTTGCAAAGCCGGTTTAAAGCCGACGTATCGTAACGGGGCGAAGCCGAAGCCTAGGCTGCTTTGTGGTCCCCGCATAAAGCTTCGGCTTCAACGTCTCTTTTGGCAGTTGCAAAGAGAAAACGTAAGGTTACGTAACGTTCAAGTTCAAATCAAATGAAACTCAAGAAATGGAACTCAATGAAACTGACAGCTAAAACCAAAATTCGTCGAAAAAACAATCTTCGAAAAAATAAATCATTTTGGGAAATGTCATTTCAAAGCAGATTCAAAGCCGATATATCGTGACGGAGTGGAGATGAAGCCAAAGCCTCTTTGTGAATCTGCTTTTATAAGTTTACATGACATGATTAAATCCACGTTTAAAATGTTCTCCATGTTAAAACATGTGGAGCTAGCTAGAAACTAGCAAGGCGAATGATCAAGGGGTTGAAAGAACCGAAAAATAGGCGTGACAACTTTGCTTTCTTTTATAAGGTATTTTGGAGCTACTCTTTTAGACGGAGTACTGGTAACATAAGAAAATTGATTATAACGTACACAGTTAAATCCTCTTGGAAATTGATTGTTAACTGTGCACGAGCAAGAATATTTACATCTGTCAACGCTCATCTGAGACTTTTAGCAGATTCGGGTTGTCAGTTTGCAGTACTTTGAGCTATATTGTACCAAAAAATTGGTTTTTTAAAACAATCGAAAGGATGTTTGCCATTTGGGTAGCACAATTTTCAGGGTAAAATCAATGCTTCTAAGAAAGTTCTAGAACATTCCAATTGAAAATTGGCGGAAGAATTCAAGTACATTCTCTCATTGCTGGGATAGAGATGAGAAATGAAAAATGTTTGTTTGCCCTCTTCAAATGGCTGTGGGCATGGCAGTTTGTAGGGGTGAGTTCAGTTTATCGTGTATCAGTTTATTTAGAATTTTTTTCTATGTGTCGTATATTTCGCTAGCCTAAGCCATAATTCACTGCCCTTAAAGCTGGAGAAAACGCCTACAGATAGGTCACTTCGGAGCCGGTTGGTAGCCATGATACAAAATATACAAGGTATGCTCGATCTGTTGACAGTTCAGAATTGGTGAAATCTCAAAAAGGTCGAGTATACTTTGTATTCCTTTTACCATGGGTGGTAGCCAACAAATGATTTGATAACCCCAGTAGGCACTATAATAAGTACTATTACCACCAGGTATTTGGATCGCTCAAAGGTCAAAATACTGCATGTACCTACTGGGGCAGGGTATTGGTCAAATTGTTCTATTTAAATATTGGTGTACTCCCTAGTAGTCATTATGAGCTATTAAATCTGGAACCACATATGGACTTAAGAGACAATAACCAAGTTATTCCCTCTGTTGTTTTCAGGATCACATCGATGAAGTCCTGTCAAAATGGGAACAAATCGACGATGAAATTTGGGCAAAAATTATTGTATTCGAGAAAAATCGGCGTGTGGCCAAGGCATACGCACGATCGTCCGTGATATCTATTAACGGCTCTAAGCATGGCTTCGATGGAGTTAGGTAAAATCGAATTAGCGAAATAACACCGTTCACAGAGTTTACAAAATATTTCCTTAGCAGAATCGGTCTTAATGGCTTCCAAAATCCAATGCGTGATACTCAAACAAAAGAAGTCAAAAAAGCCATCGGCGATGGTTTCAAATTAAAAATGGACGAAACGGGCAACATCCTGATAAAACGTTATGGCAAATCTAATGTCTACGTGCATAGTACCTCGAAATTGTCGAACGAGGAAACAGTCATTGGAGCCGACATTCTTCAGCTGCCACATCAAGCCATTCACATGGGATTGTCATCAAAGGTAAATTGCAAAATTCAATCACTTCGATAGGTCTCAAACTAAACAACAGCTTTGACTCTTTCAGCTCTTTGATATGCGCAAGTTCACACTGAACATCAACAGAGAGTTTTCGCGTTCAGCACCTGAGTGCAATCGCCTGGAGCGCCAATGTTTGTCTGCCATTTCTTTGGTGAAATCCAGCAATAATCTAATTCATAGTCCACTTTGGATTCTGGTCATAAATGTTGTTGCCATTGACATGCTCAAGAGTCGTATGTCAACGATGGGAAAGAATATCGACAACGGAAATAGAACTTCTCCGACAACCTCGGGTAGTGAGGATCCTTATTCAACGATTGAAAGTCAAGCTGAGCTTATTCTAGCGGAAGAGACCAGCTTAAAGGGAAAGCGCAATGACTACACGGTTTATGATGATAATCCTTATGTTCCGAAGGTACCAATTTTCAGAAGGGTTAGTCCTGTGATGCATTATTTTTTAACTTAATTTTTTTCCAAAGCCTGACTATGAAATTTACAATCGAGCCATCCCTCCTCCGCCACCAAACACCAGCCCGAAAAGCAAGATAGCGCAACGCAAGAAACAAGATGATCCCTATTACTGTGGCTTGCTAGCACGCATTCCCAACTTCATCAAGTCCTCCAAGTCACCGAGCAAGAAGAAGGACTCAAAGGCTGTGCGCAAAATTTCTGCTCAACATGTCCCTTCGCATCCAATACCGATAGCTGCCTTCCATCAATATCCTCCAGCATCGTATTATCCATTTAAGTTACATCCGCAACATCATAGAATATCACAATCACAGATGTCGCTGTGGGACGCGCGCAGTTTAGTCAGTGGAGTCGGTAAGTCATAAACCTCAGCCAATAAACTTTGAAAAAAAAATGTTAACATTTTGGATAATTTCAGAATAATTTCGTGTCGCATGTGGGTAGTTCGAGTCCATAGAATTTAGGAATCCTTAGTTTGATATTTAACAATTAAGAGAGATGAGGAAAAACATGAAAGGAATTCGTAGTGCATCGTGAGGTCCTTTGCCATAAAACCGCTAAAGACTGAAAAACGTCCTATAAAGAAAAATGGAACATAATTTTTTTTTATGTAGGCCAATGGTAGAAAATGTTTCGACCTTATTTTTGAATTTTAGTCGTGCGACAAAAAACTTTATTAAAATTATTAAAATGATAATTTAAACTGCCCTTATATTTTGATTACAATTTATATTTTTTAAAATACGTATGCTTGTGTCTCTTGTGTACATACGAATATTATAATTTTTGTATATAGTGTAACGGAAATCTTTTTCAGATATCTTAATCTTTTTTTAAATATAACTATTTAAAATTTATGAAATAAAATATCACTTTAAGATAAAAGTTCTTGATTTACTTTTTTTACTTAAACTTTGATTGTGTGAAGTATGGGGAAATATGGGCTACAGCAAAGCATTGATCTGAAACGCTGAACACCCACTGATCAGCTTCGGCCAAGACTGTCGAGCAAAACACACCTGGCTAAGGAACTAGGATGAAATAAAACTTGGAAGTTCAGAACATTGGTAGTTTCCTGACTTCAGAAACTTACACAAAATTGACAGTTCCAGATGGAAAATACGAGGTAACCATGATTATTCGATTCGATAGGAGGATCCTCGCCCCGGACCAACGCCCCGGCCCAGAAAAACTTCGAATCCTACCCGCAGGGACGGCGCATTAGAGGAGCACAGCCGAGACTCAGGTTGCGTGGAAGAGGACCTCAGCCAACTTCGTGTGTGAAACTGAAGACTGCTAGCTGAAGACAGATCTTGCTGGCGAAGCTTGATAGCTAAGGTCCAGGTACACCCCGGACTGTAGCGCCACCTTAAGTAACTAAGTAGGTAAGTAGCCAACTTATTGGTCAGCAGATGGGATTATAAAGCGCCTAAACTTATAGATGGGTCACAGGTTTTTTTTTATCGTAATCATGTTTCTGGCAACTCGGTCAGTAAGTATGAAAAAAAAGATGAAGAGAAGACCCGAGTTAAACTAAGATTTGTTGATCACGGAATAGAATTAATATGGGTTTGATCTGAGGCTAAAGAAGGCAGTAATTTTTTAGTGCCGAGTTAACTCTGTTAATAAAGCTATCGAAATATTCGTCTATCAAAACCATTTCAACTGTCGTTAGAATCTGTTGTTAGAATCTGCTTAGACGTCATTTTTAATAGAAGCACGCAAAACATCCGTAATTTTGCGAAGAAAAATAAGTTAATAAGTTGAAACTATGCTCCAGAGAATATGATCCAGGGTTAGCGAAAAAAACTGTCTAAAATAAATAAATAAATAAATAGAGTGGCGCAACAGCTCGAGGTGAACCAGGGCCAACTTCTCAACAATGTATGCTGGTGTGTTAATTTCTTTTACATACAAAGGGACCTACAATTTTTTGCCGAATCCGAACGGCACTTTGAGAAGTTTTTCAAAACAAATGATACTCTCGGAGGGCTTGTCAGACCCTCGCGGAGGTGGGGACCGTGAAAAAGAACAAGTCTTTTTTTTCAGGTGACGATGGCAGGATTCGAACCCAGGCCTCCGGCGTAGTAAGCACACACACTAACCACTACGCCACGGCACCCCACAAAACTGTCTAAAGATACTAATTTTTGACCTTAATCTTAGCCTAATTTTGAAACTCGGATGGTCTCGCGCTGAAAACTCACCTTAAATTGAAGTAGATTTTTTAATCGGGAGAGCCTTGCTGGGACTCTAATTCTGATGTCCCAAAAATCTGAAACCAAATTTTCACTCCGGAGGTAGTCAAAAAGACAAGGACCTTCTTTGGAGGATTCGAGTTGGAATTTCCATCGCCTCTGAAAATCCAATTTCAGCACCGGGTGATCGACTCATAGTACTCAAACAAGTGCTACGCGGTGTATTGTTCAGTTTGCCAGAAATTTCAAAAGCCAGAAATTTGTCAAGCTCTCTGCGGGACGGTTGTTTTTGAAAAACAATTGAAAATCTCCGGTATTTTTAACACATACAGGTTTTTTCCGGGATTTTTTCAAATTATGTGTGGGATTTTTGGGTGAAAAATATTTTCCGGGTATGAGCCGTCCATGGACATTAAGTTGGATTTTATGACATAAATGCTGGTCATATCGTTCTACTTTTTCCTCGTGTTTGACGAAAAACTTAGTTCCGCTTTCTATTACCTATACCATATTACCCTCTAATCAACCGGTTTTTTTTTTTTAAATTCACTCTTGTTCAAGGGATTATGACTACCCTTATATTGAGTTTGTATAACGCTAGTGGAAAGGATCAGAGGAGAGAGAGGAGAGGTACTGGTGCACTTTGGTTTTGAACTTCTGAGGACTGTAGGAACGAGGAAAAACCACACGTGGAAGCCGGTTCCACATTCGTGAAGTTCTGCTGAAGAAAGAATTCCAGTATAGAGCTGTACGACCGAAGTTAAGCTCAAGGGTGAACTCGTGAGCACTTGTTCTTGTGCAAGTACAACGGTTAAACTGTTTGAGAGGTGGGATGAAGCTGGATTTTTCACTTAAGCAATCTTTGAAAAAGAAACGATAGAAACAATGTGAGGCAGGCGACGTTGCGGCGGTGTTCAAGTGAATCAAGCGATTTTGCTATGATGGGGTCCCCTATCAGTTTTATCGAACGCTTCTGAATCCTATCCAGTAGGTGCAAAGTTGTCTTTGGTGCACCAGCCCATTCATGGGAGTTGTATTCCAACCTAGGGCGTATATACGATTTGTAGATGTTTGCCAAATCCAATGATGAAAAATATTTTTTGCATCGCTTTAAGAAGCCTTGGCATTTCGCAGCATTCTTGGCCACTTCAAATCTGTGGTCGTTCCAACGTAAGTTATCATTGACACTCATACCAAGAATTGAGAACTTATTGCAGTTTCTGCAATGCAAATGCCATTCATGGAAAGCGGCTGAAGGTTTCGATTTAGCTTAGATGACAGTAAATGACAGAGATGCATTAAATTCCACTCTGTTGGAGGAGCCCCATCTTAAGATAGTGTTTAAGTCAGAATTAAGAGAGTTCAACATGCCTAACCTTCCCGTTTCAAAATCCGCTGAGGACGGACGTTTACTTGGGAATGAGTATGAGAAACGATCGATGAGAAAAGATCGTTAATAAAGATCGGAAAAAGTGTTGGAGATAAAACGGATCCCTGGGGCACACCAGCATTCATATGGTGGACAAAACTACACGGATTGACCGCTCCGAAAGATAACTTCTAATCCATTCAACAAGCGTATCGTCAATCCCGAATGCTCCTAGTTTAGATAGAAGGGCTTGATGCCAAACTCTATCAAACGCCTTAGAAATGTCTAGAGCAATGACTTTACTTTCACCTAAAAGATCCAAGGAGCGATTCCACTTTTCGGAGAAAGAAGCCATCAGATCTCCCGTGGATCTTTTGCTACGGAAGCCATATTCCCGGTCATTTAGTAGCTTACGTGACTCCAGATATTTCATAAGTTGGCGGTTGATCATTGTTTCCATGACCTTAGAAAGCAAGGATGTAAGTGCAATCGGGCGGCAGTTAGAAGTGGAAGAAAAATCACCATTTCGGAATAGGTTGGATAAATGCTGTTTTCCAGATGGTCGAAAAGTAACCAGAAGAGTTACATAAGTAAAAAAGTTTACGTAGTTTACGCAGAACACATCTTCAAAACTATGGCGGGTATGCCATCTGGACCTGCGGTTTTGTGTTTGTTAAGATTTCGAAGGACTCCTGCCACTGAACGAATGCGGAAGTGGATTTGTCCCATAGAGTGTTCAACGAGCTCAAGTACAGGAGGAGACAAAGAAGAGTCAGGCAGTGTTGAGCTGGCAGCAAAGTGGGCTGCAAAGAGATTAGCTTTGTCTAATGAACTGACTGCTGTGATGCCATTAGAAACAAGCGTTGGGATGGAAGATGAGGCACAGTTCTTTATATTTTTGACAAAAGACCAAAAACTTTTACTTCCTTTAGGACATTGAAGGATTTTTTGCCTCTATTTTTGGTCATAAGAAAATTTAGCGCGTCTAATGAGAGCATTATAGTCGTTCCTGGTTCGTTTAAACATTTTTCGGTTGTCCTCGGTTGGGTTAGCTCTAAAGGACCGATAATAAACCTCCCTCAACTTGATGGCCTCTTTACTGCTCAAGTCACACCATGAATTTTCCTTCGGTCTGATACTCTTTACTCTCTTAGGAATAAAAGATTTCATACCGTGGATGATGGTACCTGAGAGCATGTCGGCGGCGGCATCAACGTCATTATCAAGGAAGCACAGAGACCAATTTAAATTCCTGAAAACGTTGTTGAGGCCGTCCCAATTAGCTTTAGCGTACTGCCAGACTATTCTTTTCGGGGCTGGAGCTTTAATTGAGTGGTTACCGTACGAGAAACAAGCCGATACAACACAATGGTCAGACGAGCCTAGAGGCGACAATACATTAACTATATATTTTTCGGGATGGGAGGTAAGGAACAAGTACAGGGTGTTAGAAGCATGACTGTTCACGTCAGGTATCCTTGTAGGCTCGTTTACGGGCTGTGACGAATTGTTAGCTGCAGCGAAAATCTCCACATACCTGCCTTCGGGTATTGATGGCCCAGAGTACCGAAGCCACTGAGGATTGTGGATGTTAAAATCGCCAGCTATTGCTATTTCGGAAGAAGGATTGCGCGAAACAATTCTGAAGACAGAGTCTGACAGCTAATCAAACTTATTGCATGATGTCTCACTGCCTAGACTCGGGCTACGGTATAAGAAGCAGTAATGCACTACATGCCTATGAATGATAAACTTGATCCACTTAAAATTAAATTCTGGGTCAGAACTATCGTTAATAGATAGTTCTGACCCAGAACAATTCTGACCCAGAATAATAGTGTCTCAAGTCTATCGTTAATAGATAGTTCTGACCCAGAACAATTCTGACCCAGAATAATAGTGTCTCAAATCTGCAAATTTCAATTATCCATTCAAGTGCACTCTAGTGTTTTATTCTAAATCGCATGAACCACTCAAGATACAACTTAAAAGCATAACGAACTCTGGATAATAACTATGTAGATATTTAACTTATGACATGTAAAAGCTTTGCCCACAAGCTGAAATTGATGAATTTACCCGTCCTCTGACATTTCTTTACATATGCGAGTAAATTCGTTAATTCTTCAGTTCCATGCTATTCCGTTTTGGAGCTTTTAAAAAGGCTTGAAAAAGCCGTGAGTTCAGTAAGGACAAATCGTGGGTACTTATGCACTCAAACCTTGAGAGTCACATACTCAAATAACGCCAGTGCAGCCTTTTCCGTTTTAATTATTCTTTAACTCCGAGTACGCATGCAGAATTGGACGGAGAGAGGGTCTCTCTTTCCGTGGCTATTGTTTCCTGGGTATCATCGTATCGTTACAGAAATAGTTTGCAAATTACGCTAGATGTTCTTTTGGATTTTTATTATTCAATTGATATAATCAATACGTTATACAATCATTTTAGTCAGTCTTTAATTCATTTTTCAACTTTTTATAATTGCTATCCTTGTCAAAGCGGTATCTGATATTGTGTTTGCCACCTAACACCAAATATTGAATTGTTACCGCCAATTCAGCAATCTGTCAACGATATCTCGGGAACACAGCCGGACTGAGTGGAAATTCAAAAATATTTTTCAGTTCCGTTGGGTGGGGATGCTAGAAGTGAAATTTTTGTTTCTGTTTTGCATTAAAATTCCTGCCGTTTTTTTTTTATATTATTATCATATTTAAATTGTTTTACGTAAATATCTTTATCGACTGCGTCCAATTTTCGATAATGGACCGTTTTGTGACGCGAGCACCGACATGGAAAACTCTCGAAATGTCTTCGTTCTCGCGTAGCTTTGCTAATGTTTCCCTGACCGGAAAGAAATCAACTCCCAAGGAGAACAAATGCAAAACACAATCCAACAAAAGGCTGAGCATTTGCGATGAAAAATTAATGAAAATATTCTCCAGTCTACCGGACGAACCACTTATGGGTTCGGTAGCACCAAATGGATCGCCGCTAGCTGATGTACGCTTCAATGGAAGCTTTAGTGGAAGCGCTGCTGTTAGCCGCGATAAGAATTTGCAAAACTCGCTCCGTCTCGCTTCGAACGATGAGAATACTCCGCCCCCGAATGCGCAAATCATCTGTGAGTATTGTCAATTTTGACAGCACAAAAAAAATTTAATAATAGTGCATATATATTCTTTTTATTTGCAACACTTTTTAACTTGGCCTTTGTTTATCTGAATTTTGCAAACTCGCGCTGGTGAAATTTACTTCCGCTCTGAAAAATTTTTTACCTCTTGTCCCAACTAGTCAATGGTGAGCCTCCGGAGGACGTAATGTGTAGCAGTGGACAGAACAACTCCCGTCCTTCAACGCCAAACACCAATATGATACCATCTAGTCTAGGCACTTGCACACCCAAAGACAATCCATTCCTGGCACGTATCCAGAGGGATTTAAACAGCCCTTCGGCGGCGGCTCGGGTTCGCGCCATGAAAGCACTGAGGTGAGAGTCGTAATTTTCGTGGGCTACGTAACTAAAACCTTGACACGTAAGCATCGGATGTCTTTTTGCAGAAGTCCCGCCAAGTCAGCATACACGAATTTCGATGTCCCACACGAAGAGCAGGACATCATCACCGAGGAGGAGCGAAAATCCCCCGTAAAGGTGAAGAGCATACAGGAATTGATGAAGGACGTGGTCGTGTATGTCGAGGTGCGAACTGGAGAAGACAATCGTTCGTCTGGTGTGAAGAAAGTTATCTCCGCACTTGGGGCAAAGGTGAACGACAAGCTGTTGAGGTAACAGGCTGGTTAAAGTATTCTTAACAAATTTTATTTATATTTCGTCATTACTCCGCAGAGATACGACGCATGTTGTTTTCAAGGACGGTCTTCAGTCGACCTACAATAAGGCTAAGAAGTGGAATATTCCGATTGTCTCCATCTTGTGGATTGAGGCGTGCAAAAAACAAATGAAACTGATGACCCCGAAGGACTTTCCCATCTCGAATGCTGATCGATACGAGAATCCAGAACTGTACGACAAGATGAAGGTAATTCAGAGTTTCAATCGAAATGCTGCTTAAGTGAGGTTAACTTGAGTGAAGAATATTCGAGCAGTTGATTAGTTATTTCAGTAACTGTTCTGAGAACAAGGGCACTTGTTCAACAAAATTAAGGTCATTCGTTAGCCCGTGTGGCGCTAGGTGAAATTCAAGCGCTCATGTCTGAAGATGACCCGGTCGCCATCTGTTTTCGAGCTTAAAATTGCCCGAATATAAAACCTTGCAGCCAGGAGTAAAATACACAAGTAGATGGGGTGGGGGTTGGTGTCCCACATTACAAGCCCCGGGTTGTCCGACAACGTGTTGAAGATTCTTTCATTTCCAGAAAGCTTGCGATCTTGAACTGAAAGTTTGACGTTAGCCCTAGTGTAGGAGTATGCACCGATTCCAGAGTAGTTTACAAGCTTGTTGAACTTCTTTGACTGCTCTGAATAAAATGCAAAGCATGTAGTTTTTTCTTCGCATTGATGACTTCAATGCTTATATGGCTGCTTCGAACTAATCAACACTTTTTCTTGTGTTAAGGTGACTGTATTCTTTTACCACTGAAGCAAAAGACCAGAAAAATGGTCCGCATATGGTAAGAAATGTTGCCGGATGCAGACTCGTAACTTTAGACAACAATTTCCACTGACCTCTTGGATTCGGAGGAAAAATGACAGCATTTTCTGCAGAACTCCTTACCTCTGCAGTAGATGTTTGTGAGGTGAAACTGCAAGGTGTTGGGCGGCTGAGTATCTGTTTGTGTGGTCGCATTGAAAGGAGAGTTGTTTTTTTCTCCTTCCACAATTAATTGATTTATCATCTCGCAGTTGTTCATAGATAAAGTTTTATCTCGGCTAGGTGTGGCGGCTGAGTATCTGTCTCTGTAACCGCGGCTAAAGCTGCATTGAAAGGAGAGGTTCGCTCTCTTTCCTTCCACAATTCATTGATTATTATCTCGCAGATATTCACGTATTATGATTTATGATAACTTAAAAATACTCTCTATGGGTAAATAAAAAAGCCCAGCATCCTCTGTGATCCTGGGCACACCTAGCGTTCCTGATGAATGTCTTGATCGTGACAGGTCGAATTCGAAGATCATTTAAGTAGGACCAATGTAGTCTTCGGATTTTGCCTTTTTTCACTACATCCACATACAGGACCATAAACTCTGCGTAGAATTTTCCTCTCAAAAGAACCAAGCACAATTTTCGGGGTCTTCTTGATTTCCGTACGATATTTCGATTTGACCGCGGAATTGACAACAATGGAGCCGTAAATTGGAGATAACACCCAAAAATTTGCAACACTGCGAATGAAATTTTATTCTTTCAGACCTGGGGGGGGGGCCAAAATGTATTTGAAAATTTCTGTTTGTATGGAAGAATTCCCACAGAGTCACTGAAACTAAAAAGATTTTAGTCGTTGAGTGGAGTTGAAATGTTAGCAGACGGAAATGTCGAAAGAAAAAAACGGGTATGGCTCACCGGCAGGGTATGATCCTGCAACCCTTACTTGTCGCGAGTAATGCTCTACCGACTACCATTTGAGCTACAGTGAACACGTTTAATTCTTTGTCCAAATCCGACCACGTCACTAGTTTTTGCCTTTTCGTCTGCTATATTCGTTGCTGTTCTTTGTAGCTGATTAGGAATGATGCATAGAAAACTTGTGTTAGTGAATTTCGCGCATTGCTGCTTGACTTAAAGGGATTTTAATAGTCGCGCAAATCAAAAAAGTGTCGCAAAAATTAAAACTTTTTTTCTTATTTCTGAATTGGCAAAAGTTTTGTGTTATTCACAAGTGGAGACAAGTCTGTAGCTTATCAGTCAGCAAGCGACAAAAGAGTCACCATAGGACTAAAAAGATAAAATAAATAAATAGAGTGGCGCAACAGTTCGATGTGAACCAGGGCCAACCTCTCAACAATGTGTGCTGTGTGTGTTGATTTCTTCACATACAAGGGGACCTCCAATTTTTTGCCGAATCCGAACGGCCGTTTTAAAAGTTTTTCAAGACAATTGATACTTTCGGAGGGTTTGTCAAACCATCGCGGATGTGGGGATCGTGAAAAAGAACAAGTCTTTTTTTTTCAGGTGACAGTGGCAGGATTCGAACCCCAGACCTCCGGCGTAGTAAGCACACACACTAACCACTACGGAACGACACCCCACAGGAAAAGAAAATAAATTATTTTGTCAACGTTCAATTTGCTTTTAATACAATGGATTGGCTTCTCTGAATTATACGGACCTGGGCCTCAGCCAACATGCCGTCTCCAGTTTCGCACGTGAAGTTGGCTGAGGTCCTCTTCCACTTGCGTGCGCCACCTGAGTCTCAGTGCTCCCTTACTGCGCCGTCCCTGGAAGGTAGATTCGAAGATTTTCCGGGCCGGGACGTTGGTGTCCATCCGCTCTAGGTGACCCAGCCATCGCAGCCCTTGTATTTTGACTCTTCTGGCTAGGTCACTACAGCCCGTACAGGTCGATGTTACATCTCCTCCTCCACTCTCCGTCTAAACAGACAAAGAAATTACCTCTCGGAGCAGCCTTAAGCGTTTTAATCCGCCTTTGACAGGGTGCATGCTTCTGCACACCGTAAACACTTTAGTTGCTCGAGAGGGCTTTGCTACTTAATTACCTTCTTAGCCCAAAGAAACAGCGATTGGCAAGAGTTATCCTTCGTTTGATTTTAGCGCTGGTGTCATTGTCTGAATTGATAGTGGAAGTCAGGTAGACAAAGTCCCTAAAGCCTTCAACTCAACGAATCCGTTGCAACCCACAAGTTGAAGTATACAACTGACAACTAAGTTAAATACACACGTTCTTATGGAATGCGGCCCATAGAAGAAGTGTTTACTGAGAAGAAGTTTACTGAGTTGTCAGTTGTGTACTTCGACGGACCCAACGGATTCATTGGGCTGAAGGCATAACTACCTCAAAGTTAAAGCTGTCTACGGTGATGTTCTGTCCAAGACGTCGGTGTTGGGTGTCTCTTCTTGATGACAGCATATACTTGGTTTTGTCCTAGTTGACTGCTAAACCATTATTCGCCGCTTCCGTCGCAATACTCGCGAAGGCTTTACCGTTGACGGATCTTTATTGTGTAGTTGTTTAGTCTTCGGCGTTTACCTATTGACGAAAAGGTGGCATGTAACGGTGTTTTCGCAAGCCCCAATTGACTGCCGAGGTAGGTTGTTTTAGCCGAGATACAAGCAGACCGCCCCTGGTAGGCCTAGAAGCGTATGGTTGGACTAGGTCAAGGACCTTTCCTTGGGACGAAGGATCGGATAAGTTGAAACGACCTCTTAGAAGATAACTTACTGACTGAATTAACAAGTTTTAGGCATGTATAAACATTTGCAAATCTTTTCAATACATTCACCCACTTTTGTGGACGTGGTATTAAGAAAAAATCGATGACTGAATTTTAAAGGTCCCAATTCATTGCGTTGTTGTTGTGGGTAAGGGTTGTACAAGAAGAAAAAAAAAATCTTCGCTCAAGCTGTCCTCGCGTTCTTTCTTTCTTTTATTCAACTTTCGTGGATTCCCTTTGTTTTTTTGCAATACCGCTTTCTGGGGATTTTATTATGCGGGGGATGATATTAATATAGGAACGCTTTTTTACTGCACTCTGCTTAGCTTTGCTGTCTTAAAGTGCAAGAAAAGGATATTGCGTTTTAACCCAGCGTCAAAAAAGTATTTAAATGTTCCTATTTTTACTTCTAGCGCTACAAGTCAATGCAGCCCGATGCTGAGGAAAAACGTTGCCAAAAAGCAAGAGCTCCAGCGAAAGAGAATGGGATCAAACCGAAACCAGTGACGGCCACTACATCAAACGTGATAGCAGCAAAGAAAAAGGTTAAACAAGAAATTTATAAAAAGTTTCAATGTTTTTTTTTAAACTAATAAAACGTTTATTTCTTCCAGACTGATATTGCTCGTTTTTTCACACAAATGGGAAAACGCACAAACACAACCGATAGTAAAACCTCTGTTGATTCGCCTTGTACTCAAATGTTACAAAGGTAAGTTAAGACTTCATGTTTTTTGAATTCAATTGTACTAAGCATCGGTTTATTTTAGAATCAATGAAAACTTCTGCACACCTCAAACGCCCAGCGACTCTCTTAGAAAACTAGCGTATCTCGACAGTGTGTCTGCGCTGTCCGATACTAACGAAATGACACCCGCACATAGTGCTAATGCAAAGAAAATGCTTGACTTTGAAGAAATTGAAAACAAAGCATCTACCTCAAAAGCTGCCAAAACACCTAGTCGTCGGCGTAATTCAATTCAAGTCACTGAGACACCCCAAAAAGTCAGCAATGAACTCGCCAAAAACGATAGCGCAATCCTAGACACACCAGGTGTCCGAACTCGCAGGCGAAGTTCCATTCACATTCCATCAAACATGAACATCACCGATAAAACCGAAGTAGGTGGTCCAAAGCAGTCATTCGATACTATTACGGAAGAAGCACTCGAAGGGCCCGTTGCTGAGATGCGGCAAACAACATTCACAGAAAAGTCAATTGATTTAACAAAGTGTACGCCTGCGAGAAAGGCCCAAAACACACGAAGGCGTACACTGTATACGCCCAGGCCTATGGAAGAATCCAAGCCACAGTCAGTTGCGAAGCCGTCCACTGCCAACAAACGTCGCACCATGTTTGCTG
The DNA here is from genome assembly GCA_947623515.1 of Neoascia interrupta. Taxonomy (NCBI): domain Eukaryota; kingdom Metazoa; phylum Arthropoda; class Insecta; order Diptera; family Syrphidae; genus Neoascia; species Neoascia interrupta. The sequence continues at coordinate 26,599,452 of OX392462.1, forward strand.
CTGGCTGTAAACAGTCTGACGGTCAGGAAATGGAGATGTCCAGCGTTGCACCTGTAACCCCCATCTGCGGTGGCATTCCAAGTTCAACTCTCATCGGCGAAGACTTTGTTAAGACTCCTCTGCAGTTTGGTTCGTTACTAGAAGAGCATGCATCAGCAGCGATTTTTAGTTCGACCAGAACACCAGCCAATCCCCGTCGTCGTACGCTTTTCGATGTCTCTATGGACATTATAAGCCAACGTTTGCAAAACATAAACCAGTCTGCTAAGTCGGTGCGAGTTGCAAATCCAGAGGATCTTCGCTCTTCTCAAGATGATACCGATTCTGCAGCTGCACTTCCGACACCAACGGTCAACAAAGCAATTCGAAAGGAACTTTTTGTGAATGATTATTCAACGGAAAAGCAGCTTCCTACTGCAGCTACACCGTCGCAACCAGCGACATTACCAAGCACTCCCGGCGAAACCGTGACGAAAAAGAAGCGTAAATTATTTGTTCCCAATGACATCCCACTCACGCCTACATTGCAATCGTTGGCTTCGAACGCGTCGGACAGTGCAGCTGTCTCCAAGAAAGTGCCCAACCCAGACGCCCCCGTTCTATCAACTCCAAACACGGCAAAGCGTCGCAGGACTATCATGCCGGCCCTGACACAACCAAAAACTGATCAAAAACCTGCGTCCAAAACCAATGGTGCAACAAATCGATCCTCACGTCGAAGTACAATGGACTTTGAGGCAATAAAGAAGGCAAAGTCTGTGATTAAAAAGCCTGCCGCCGCAGCAAAATCCGGTGCAGCTAATGGCATTAAACCGAAGCCTTATCCGTTCCTTGTCTACACGAACATGCACAAGGAACAAATTGAGTTCATCAAAGAGGTTGGTACGCTTAGATAGTTAATCCACTTCCGTTTGCTCGTGTTTTTTGTTTTATGATTAAAATTTTACTTTTTATTGAATTCGCCGAATTTTATTGTTAACACACATTATTATTATGATTGTATGCTTTGAAGTACCGTTGAATTGAATTAAAGGGAAGACTAGTTCTTTTGAAATTTCAAACGAAACCGTGTTTTCTATTACAACCAGAATGTGTGTTTTCCAATCGTGTGTGAGTTTCTTACGAGTCATTTTATTTTACTTACCAAATTTTGGTGCAATTTTTCGAAAAAAAAGTACCAAAAGATCGCGTATCTTAAAGCAAGAAAACCCTGCGTGAATGTTTCTTTTGCCAAAATAAAATCTTTGGTGACGTTTTATCTTAACCGACAAGACGTACTCAGACGTTTTAGGCAGCCAATAAAAACTGTTTGCGATTTTCGTTCTAAAAAAGAGCCTTTTGTAATTCAAAGTATTTCAATTTCGTAGGGGGGAACCTTCGCACAAATAAGGAGAAAACGTTGATGGTATGCAGTCTCAACCGAAATACCTTTTGGCGAAACTCGCTCGTTTTAAGCATTAGGTTTGATAACTCCACATTTCGTCAATGAAAAGTAGAAGGAACTCCTGGATGTGGGAAGCACTTTGGTGTTTGAATCCCCACTTAAGCTATGCATCGAAATTGTACACCTATTTACGGCGTTAAAATAAGAATGAAACTTTAAAATTCCCTGAACATACCGGAATCCCCAAATCTGAGGGTTATGTAACGAGATTCTTACTGATGAAATCCTTTCCCGACACTTCATGTGCTCAAATTTTTGTTGTTATTATCGAAAAGGATGAGCTGAACTTTCCAGAAAATTACAGGACAAGGTTGGGAAAAATGTTCAACCTTCCTAGCTCAAAGCCAAACGATGTCATTGGCGTTGAAGCATTGAAAGCTATTTGAAAATCTATCAATAATTTCGAAGAATCCTTCCATTTTCGCTCCTAGAGGGTTTTCACCGTTCAAGAAATGCTCTCACATTCAAGTCACGAGCTTAAATGATTGGTTTTAACTGCATCTTTGTAATGTAAGCGCAATCAAAATGATGACAACTTACATGTTATTTCATGCCCGAAGTCCGAAATATTTTTATTTTTTTAAGTAATTTACTGAATGTTAACTTAAGATCCACATTAAAGTCCTAACCACACAAACGACTTACCGAAGTTGGAGTCAATAGTCCCAAGTCCCGATGCTCAGTAGACAACGATCTGAAAATTCTGAAATTTTCAAAAAATTTAATTTTATTCTTAGGCCGTAGCGAAACTGCCTGGTTTTCATCTGGAAGACAACGTTAGCGACAACACCACCCACATAGTAAGCCTTGAGCCAAGACGCACATTTAATCTCCTTCGCGGCTTGGTACGTGGTTTGTGGATTTTAAACTACAATTGGATTGTAGATTCGGTTAAAGCAGGTCATTGGCTCAACGAAGAACAATACGAACTACGTGAATTCTCGAGAGCTGTTGAGGTAAGAACCTTCACCGAGAAAAACGCTTTCCACTTACTTAACATAACTTTAACACACAACTTTTTTTCAACAGACACTGCGCTCCGAGCGACAAGCGTTCGGCAATAACTACAAAATGGATCTATTTAGCCATTTTGCTCCATTTTACATCGCCTCAAAATGCAGTGCGCCCAGGGAGAACATTAAAGAGTTGGTCTTGCTATGCGCCGGTCGTTTAGCAGACCGTCGATCTCATGCAAAGTATATTATCGGAGATTCTAGTCCTAATAGGATTTGTCTAGATCCACAATGGATATTGGACAGTATTAGCAATAATCAGATTCAAAAGTTTGAGAAATATTTAATTAATAGTAAAACGAAGGAGGGAAAGCTAACACAAACACAATAGTAGCGGCATTGTGCCCAAGACTGAAAAGTGCAACAAGATATTTTTTTTATAAGAGTAAAACAAACATTATTTTGTCTATAAAAATTTAAGTAATTTTTAAGGGAAGCGGTTAAATGAAAACGATCTAAAAGAGTCGGATATTACGCGTTTTTTGATTTTATGAACTAGGAAAATTTTAGCGGAAACTACTAAAAAGAAATCTATGAATAGCGATAAAAAAAAGTATTTAATGATACATAAAAATATTTTTTTAATGTTATTATAAATATTTAAATAAAATAACAGAATAGAAAACAAAATTTAAGGGAACACGGGTTCGTAATGCGTTTCATCGAAGGTTTTTTAATAAATAAACATCAATGGAGGCAAATGCCGGACTTCTACATCGTGTCTTCCAACTTCACAAATGTTTTTCCGAAACTGCAGAACATACCCTACCAGGAGATCAGTGATTCGAACATCTTTGAATTCGAGAAGAGGATTCAGGCAACTCAATAAATCGTGACATGGGTCCACAAATTAATTTTCAAGTGAAATTCAGCAAGACCAACGCTATAATAGATTCAAGGACGACATCAACCACGAACTAGAGCTTCTAAGAATTGGATGTGATCTCAATTATATTAATACAAGTTCCTTCACTCATCATTTCCATCAGTTCCATTGAAGTCTCAACAAAGCCCTGGAGAGACAAGAAGGTCGCAACATGAGCAGAGAGAGGCAAGCTTGAGTTCATTCAGAGCTTCATTAAGCGCAACTAATCAATCACAATGGCACCACAACCACCTTTTCCTAACATAACAAAACCACATCAGGTGGCGGATCTTTGGGGCTGACGTGGTGAGTGCCGAACACCTAAGCTCTTCATCACTGAAGCTCCTTCTCGTTTTTCTTCGAAAGACGGGTAAACTAAATATATTAAAGTAAGGTAAACGCGTGGTAGTACAATAGACCCGTAGTTGTGTCTGAATGCTCCATCGGATAGTAGCAACCTCCGACAAATGAAAAAAAAAACATACCAAAACGAAATCAGTACATACACGGAGCGCCATGATTTCAACACACAAATCTACTAGGACTCCACAATGAGCAAACAGCACTCAACCATGTCCAACACCATGGAAAGTTTTCATCCTAACATACTCCATGGTGCTTGCCCTCCACCAGATGAGGAGCGTAGTCTACCACGCAAGACAAGACCCACCCTGTCTCAATTGCCTTATAAGTTGAGTGCCTTAAACCGAAGACAAATGCTCTGACTGCGGTGATGGTCCGCTGCTTTCAACTGCTCATCCAATTAAACGGACCTTTGTACGAGTGCACTCTGGCTTCAACATATCGACCACAACCTAGTGACCACTTTCGTAGACACTGACCTGTTAAAAACGGAATAGTATTAGATGCTACAACAACACAGCTATTTACTTATGGACGCGGTCTCTTTTTTTTATAATAAGCTTACGATAAATGGGGTAATGACGACCCTTAAGATGCGTAGCACATCGCGAGCGGAAAGAATTTGAGGATAGAAAAGATAGAAGAGAAAAGTAATTCTCAATCAACACAAACGCTGATGAGCCACTTCTTCTTATGGTGCCTCTCCTCTCAGGAGGTTGGATATCATCCTTTCTCCTCTAAACAGTTCAACTATTGGCCCGTTGTACCATTCACTGAGGTTCTTCATCCACGTTGTTCTTTGCCTGCCAACAGTTCTTCCGCCCTCATTTCTTCCCTGAAAAATAACCTGTAGAAGTTGGTACTTTTCATTTTTCAAGATGTGTCCAAAATACTGCAGTTTTCGCATCTTAATTGTGTTTCGGAGCTCCCTTTTGGTTCCCATCCTTCTCAGCACTTCTACGTTGGGAACCCTGTCTGTCCACGGTATTTTTAGAATTCTTTTGGACATGAGCCACTACGAAACCTAAAAAATCTGCCCAGATACCACCCCAAAGCTTACCACCGTAAGTGTTATGCCTTTACGGAGAAAAGTTATAACACTAATGGTGGTAAGCTTTGGTGTGAAAAAAGAATTTTTGAGGATAAAAGGACATGAAATCCTTCTAAATACTACCTTTAATAGACCAAAAAACCCAGCCACAAACTCAGTTTCAGTGACAACCCACGCGCAAAAAGAACAAGAAAAAGAAGCAAACGGCCGTTTCCACGCCAAACCAAGGTGTTACTCTGAGATGAGGGAGTATAGCACTTTGTTTTAGTGTGGAAACGGCCCCGTCTGGAGTGGAGTCATGGGCCATAAAAAGTCTGTTCCCAGCTCATCAAAAATGCGCCATTGACACTTTTGAGGAAAATATGAAGAAGCACGCTTAAGCAACAATGTGTCGTTTTTCTGCCGAAATGACTGATCTCCGTGCCGTCCTCACACAAGAAATTTCGCCCCTTGAAAAAAGCTTGTCAACACAAATCTAGGAACTCCAGATGTGTGTTAACAGCCTTCAAGCAAGAGTGGAAAAATTAGACACATTCTTACGATCCACCCAATGCCCGGGATGAACTAGATGAACTTAGTAAAAGACAAGCCAGATTTTCGAACTTTTTAAAATTAAGACAGAAACACCAACAGGTGAATTGATTATAAACTATGTCCGCCTGTTTGTGAAAGTTTAAAGTCTTGGATATTAAGCTAGAGTGGTGAAACTCGGGGCACGGCTTGGTTCTTTTGTTGCACAAAGTGTTTAAATTGGTTGAATCTGCAGACGGCCACGGCCCAGTAAGACAACCTCTTATTTCCATTTTTTTTTTTTCAAAAGACCTTTTGACCTAGCGTAGGAATTCAAATCTGGGTGTATAGAAATTGTGGACAGAAGCTTTTTCATCACCCACCGTGGACAGGCCCGCCCACACGGTTTTGTGTTGTATTTTTAAAAAAACTTGATTTCTTTCAACAAATCGAAAGAAATTCTATGACAAATAATCAAGACATTGAAAGTTTCATAGAAAGTTGTAAGCTCCGCCCCTTTTAGGGGGCGAAAAAAGTGTATTTTTCGCTTTAGTTTTCACTTTTAACACATTTGCTTATGGTTCTAGCGAAATAAGATCAAAGAATTTTCTACTCAGTCCACGCAATTTTTTTGGGGCGTGGCCCATACAATTGGTTGACTTAAGCCGCGGTGTCACAATGAACAGAAACAGAATTTCATATATTAGCAACGCAAAAGGCATTCAGCGAATTTAGGTTTCAGTTGCTAATGTATGGGATTCTGTTTCTGTTCCTGTTTTACGTTGCTTGTGACAACGTGGCTTAAAGTAAATTCAGGCAAAAATTGTTCGGCGTTTCTGGATTAATAGGGTAGGCTGGGGTTAGAAGTTCGTTACAGACAAACTCTTGCACGTTCTCACTTGTTTTATGAATGGTGAATCCTCTCTACATATTCCAATGGAGTATCTTCAAGAACTGTGTGGGGTGCCGTGGCGTAGTGGTTTATGTGTGTGCTTACTACGCCGGAGGTCTGCCATCGTCACCTGAAAAAATATCATTGTTCTTTTTCACGGCCCCCACCTCCGCGAGGGTCTGACAAGCCCTCCGAGAGTATCATTTGTCTTGAAAAACTTCTCAAAGTGCCGTTCGGAATCGGCAAAAAATTGTAGATCGCCTTGTATGTAAGGAAATTAACACACCAGCATACATTGTTGACAAATTGGCCCTGGTTCATCTCGAGCTGTTGCGCCACTCTATTTAATTATATTTATTTTTATCTTCAAGAACTTCCTTGGAAACAAATTTACGTCACCGAAGAACATGGTCGAAACCTTTCCATAACAGATGCACGTCTTTCTGCTAGACATTTCTGTTACGCAAAATGCCTCAGGAGTTAACATTGGTCCTGCTGTAGGACTTCATCGCAGAAGTCACAAAGCTTCCTTATAAAGAGACCGCAGTGGAAGAGCTCCAAAAAACACAAAGGCTCTTTTAAGAGATCAAGAGATTTTCAAGATTCAAGAGAAGAGCTCCATGAAGGCTCTGCCGTTTATAATCCACCTTTTTATTAGACAAGCATATAATAAACTTCTTTAGTCCAATTAACTATAAGTAGCCTAGAAGCCCATTAAAAAAAATACAGCAAAAACTACACCGAGTCAAAAAGCTATCCGAAAACCTCAACGTACTGTGGTTTCTATTCTACGAAATATTAGACTCCAAATGGATACCTTTTAAGTATCTAAGCTCCTGCTTATCCAATCACAAGACGGTTGTTGTTGTTGTGAATTAAACTGGAGCACGTGTTAGCTTAACTAAAATGACGTGACCACTCATTTCATAATTTTAGCTAATTGAATTACACGAGCAGTCTTCATGTCTCACTTTGAACTCGGGAAATCCACCCAACCGCTAAGAACAATTGTTCTCAATCGATGGAAATCATCTGGCTGTCGCTTAGTCACAAAGCATACTATTCCCTGAGTCACTACTAAAATGAGTCACGCTTGAATGAGCCTTTTCGCCCCCAAAGTACCTGCTGCAACACAATTCCGTCACACAAACTTCAGTTTATAGTTTTCATTCAGACAGAAAATGAATGAAACGTTGTTTTTGTAGGCCCCCTCCCCCTCTTGACGTGAATTCCAATCTGTCTTCGTGGCAGCCTGCCAAAGCAATGCGCAACAGCAGCGAGGAAAGTGCAAGGGCGGTGTCAATTTTACAGAAGCCGGCAACAGACTTGTTGCCACCCTAAAAATGGCATATCAAATGCAAGGTCAACCGAGTCCATTCCACCCAATCTGAAAGAAAAGTCGAATCCCACAAAAAATATGAAGACAAGTTTTTAAAGCTTCCAAATCGCATGTATTTTACTTTTGTTTCTTCTTTTGTTTTTTACTCAACTACAATTCTTCATTTATAAAATAGTTTTGGCCAAACATTTGCTTGCTTTTGTGTGTTTAAAACGATACTTTGTGCTTTTGTTGTTCTCGGGGAATGCAGTCTTGAACACAAATTGCAATCGAACCACCCCCACTCGAGTTGGTGTTTGTACGAAAAGGAATTGATTTCTTCTTTTTTGTTTAAACCAAGAGTATAAAACTATGCCATACATGTAAATATATACTTTTTAAATATTCATCGTTATATAAACTATATATTATTTATATAAATGCTTGAGTAGTGTGTGGGTAATGTTGGTTGTATTTACTCTCCATTAAAAAAAAGATAAACGAATAAAAAAATAGTTTTAAATAGTTATTTTTAAATGTAGTAGTAGTAGATGGAATGAATACGGAGACCCGTCTCCTCCTTTCCTGCGAAACTCTTTACGATGGAAGCAATGATATTTTTTATCAAATATTTTTTTTAGTGTTGTTGCTGTTGTTTTGTTGCTGCTGTTGCTGCCGCTGCTGGTGTTGGTGCTGCTGCATTGGTGGTGCTGCTGCTGCTGATAGATCTTCATTGGTTGCAGCTATTTCTTGCCCTTGACTGCCTTTTCGGCGGCCTTGGTGACCTTGCCACCGGAGGCATCCTTGAAGTTGACAGACTTGATGACACCGACGGCGACGGTTTGTCTCATATCACGAACGGCGAAACGTCCCAGAGGTGGGAACTCGGAGAACGACTCGACGCACAATGGCTTGCTGGGCACCAAGTTGACGATGGCGGCATCGCCCGACTTGATGGCCTTTGGATTGGATTCAGTCGATTTGCCGGAACGACGATCGACCTTCTCCTTGATTTCGGCGAACTTGCAAGCAATGTGAGCGGTGTGGCAATCCAACACTGGAGTGTAACCGTTCGAGATCTGGCCAGGGTGGTTCAACACGATGACCTGGGCGGTGAAGTCAGCAGCACCCTTGGGTGGGTTGTTCTTTGAGTCACCGGCGACGTAGCCACGACGCAATTCCTTGACGGACACGTTCTTAACGTTGAAACCAACGTTGTCTCCGGGAACGGCTTCGGTCAAGGCTTCGTGATGCATTTCAACGGACTTGACTTCAGTGGTGATGTTCGCTGGGGCGAAGACCACAACACAGCCTGGCTTCAAGACACCGGTTTCAACACGACCGACTGGTACTGTGCCGATACCACCGATTTTGTACACATCCTGGAGTGGCAGACGGAGGGCCTTGTCGGTTGGGCGGGAGGGTGGAAGGATGGCATCCAAGGCTTCGATCAAAGTCTTACCTGGAAGCGAAAGAAAGAGAGACATGCAAATTGTAAGTAAATTGTCAGACATGCGCGCACGGCCACAAGCTATTCCCAGGCTGATACAATAACAAAAAAAGGAGAAAAAAAAAGAAGGAAACTCACCTTCAGCGTTGCCGTCCTTGCGCTCGACCTTCCATCCCTTGAACCATGGCATGTTGGATGAGGGTTCCAACATGTTGTCACCATGCCAGCCGGAAATTGGCACGAAAGCAACAGCCACTGGATTGTAGCCGATCTTCTTGATGTACGAAGACACTTCCTTCTTGATTTCCTCGTAACGGGCCTCGCTGTATGGTGGCTCGGACGAATCCATCTTGTTGACACCGACAATCAATTGCTTGACGCCCAAAGTGAAGGCGAGCAGAGCGTGCTCACGGGTCTGGCCGTTCTTGGAGATACCGGCTTCGAATTCACCAGTACCAGCGGCAACAATCAACACAGCACAATCAGCTTGTGACGTACCAGTGATCATGTTCTTGATGAAATCACGATGTCCAGGGGCATCGATGATGGTCACATAGTACTTGGCGGTTTCGAATTTCCACAGGGCGATATCGATGGTGATACCACGCTCACGTTCAGCCTTCAATTTGTCCAACACCCATGCGTACTTGAAGGAGCCCTTTCCCATTTCCTGGGCTTCCTTCTCGAACTTTTCGATCGTACGCTTATCGATACCACCGCACTTGTAGATCAAATGACCGGTGGTGGTCGATTTACCAGAATCGACGTGCCCGATGACGACAATGTTAATATGAACCTTTTCCTTACCCATGTTAACGGTGTATTACTGCAAAAAAAAGACCAAATAAGTTAGCAGCTGGACAGATGCACCTATACACTCGTCACTGGTTGCCATGCGGCTTTTCAGTGGATTTGGTATTTTTGCTCTCGTCAAATATTTCAATTCAGTAGCAGAACTGATTTAGTCATCATTTAATACCTTGAGCAAAATTGCAAACAAATTTTACACTTTATTGTGAGCACAAAGACGGAAAATTCACAAGATAACGTGGCTCATCTGAGACCGGTGTGTGAGGATGCCGCCATATTGTATCGGGAGATAGCCATTTTGAAAAGGGAACATCTAGGCTTGGCGAAATGCCAATCAGGGAGCCGCCATCTTGTCGGGTGAAAATGGCCAATTAGCAACCAGATTTGTAAGAGAAAATTTAACAAAAGTACACACATTTGTGCAAAATAATTTGCTACTCCCGGCAAATATTTCGCCGGAAATGCAGACAAATTTTAATAAATGAGGACAGGTAACCCGATATGCTGGCCAACGAGCCAAATATGGCTGGCACTCATTTTTCCATGGAGAAAAACGTGTGATCTGGAACTTTCCATGAGGCATTCACCTCAAAAATCAAGGCAATTTTACCGAAGTTCTTTGCACTTTGTTAAAATTGAAAATAAACTACGGAGCAGCGCCGTTCAACTTTTATCCAACTGTAGTTGAGAATTTTTATTTAATTCCGAAGGAAAACTGCCACGTGCCACAAGAACTGCAGTCAATGCGGTATCCGTGCAGAAAATGTTAGTCGAAGATTCATTCTTCCATCTTTTTTTCTTTTTCACAAAACTAACACAAATTATCGAAAAAAAAAACAATCACAATGCAGAAATTAAGATAAAAATGTTTGTTTTGTTGCAACACAATAAACAATTTCAAAGAATTTGTTTGCAATTGAGCTTAGATATATAAAAAGAAAATGGATGGTCTGGAGAAAAAAATTCACTTCAACACTTACTTTTTCAAATTAAACTGAACCGAGAAATCAAAAGCCTATGCTATTCCGGCAACAGACCCGAACAAAGTGAACGAGAAATCCGTTGACGAAAAGCGATATACCTATATTCTCGGCGATGTTCCGTGGATGCCACGTTTTGGTCATGCTTGCAGTCTATTTCCGGTTGTTATCGATATCGAAAATGCGATTGTTGAATTGTTCCTTGCAAATGTGGACAAACGGATCGAATGAGGAGTAATTTCATTTGCTTGTGAAATGAGATGAATCACTGTCCCATTTATAATGATTAAAAATATAATCTCGAGTTTTTCGTTTCGTTAATTGCAACAAGTTCACATAAAGAAAAGACAAAATAACTCAGAAGCTCATATGGAATATCCGAAAAGGAAATATAATGATATAGCTAAACCGCGTGCTTCTTTATTATTTTTTCGGACATGGAAACTAAGGTAGAAGCACAGTCTTGTCTGCAAAATGCGAAATGAAAAATATAAAGAAACGAAAACGAGTAAATAGAATATTCTTCAAATATGTACATATGTAGTTCCATGCGAGGGTAACGTTGTCATTTTTCAAACGCAAGATTATTCTTTTCAATTAACCCCTTCACTAGGTACAAAAAGAACACACTAAAATATTCCAGAAAAAATAAAAAAAAGTCTAAACTAATTTATCCAAAATATTCCGGTAAATAAATAAAGCTTAACAGCATATATCGAACATTTGGAACCAAGAAACATGCCCAAAATCTCTCTAAATGTTGAACACATTCAATACAAAAAAAACCCTGAGAAGCGTATCTAGAATATTCCGGACACATGGACTCAATATGAAATAAATAACAGCCGAAATACCCAGCAAATAAAAGTCGCGGAAAGAGGGAACCTCTCCCTGTTCAAATCGTTAGGCGCACTCGGAAATGTGTTCTATTTCACACGGAAAATGTGTTTCGCACTTACGTTGGATAGAATATACCACTGTCTCACATGCAGTTCATGGCCATTTTTTTGGCTACAGCGACTGCGTTTTTTGTTTAACTTTTGGTAACTTTTGGTTGTGAGTTTGCCTACGAAAATTCAAAATCGCAAATAATGGACAAATGGTGGGCGCCGTGGTGCAGTGGTTAGTGTGTAGAACCACTGCGCACGAGGTCACGGGTTCTTATCCCGACAGGGGCAATAAGTTTTTTTCACGGCGTTCCACATCCGCGAGGGCCTGACAAACCCTCCGAGAGTATCATTTGTCATGAGAGACCCAGAGAAACACCTGTAACGCACACATCATGCATGATTGTAAGAGAGGTCAGGCGATGGCTCTTCTGAGCTGCAAGTGCCAATTAGTTTAGTTTTTTAAATAATTGAAAAAAAAAGAATATTGTAGGGTTTTAAAAAAAAAAAAAATTCCTTGTTTTTAATATTGGCTTAAAGCAATTTTCAACTGAGTTAGTGAAGCGTAGGCTACGAAAATATTTCTCATTGTTGTTTAGAAAGCATTTCGTTCAAACCTTACAAGAGATTCTGTTTCTGTTCCTGTTTTACGTTACTTGTGACAAACGCTTTTATTTCAATTTAATTTATTTCAATTTAATTTCCAGTACAAAAAGTCTTACATAAGTCTGTTGACATAACACGCATTTGCTTAATATTCTAGCTTTAATCCATTTAAATATTTAACCAAGAGTTGTATTGTGACTAAGAAAGAAAGAAGAAACTAACACTTTGTGGTTGACCCAGATATCGAAATTCCGAGACGGATTCTAAGGCTGTGCAGTTAAAACAGTTAGAATGGCAGTTAAGAGCATGAAGCTTAACACCATTAGGTTCAGACGGGGGGGACAATGAAAACATCATTACCTTGGACTTAGTGCTAAGGATCATGTGGTGATACCTAAACCATTTACCAAGCAGAGCTAGATCGGAGTTCATTTGGTGCACTAATTCCGGTACGCTTGAGGCGTGGAAGGAAAGAGCTAAGTCATCAGCATAAGCAGTAATCTTACCGTTAAGGCGCAATTTGAATATACTATTCATGTACAGTAGAAACAGCAGAGGGCCAAGCACGGATCCTTGTGGGACGCCAGCTTGGGTAGATAGCAAGGGTTCACTTAGAGTTCGGTTAATACGTACGTGCTGCTTCCTGTTGCAAAGGTAAAATGAAATCCATTTATGAATGTTGCATCTGAAACCGAGCCTCTCCAGTATTTTTAGAAGTACCTTATGGTTGACTAAGTCAAATGCCTTAGTTAAATCAAGAAACATGGCAGACGTTTTTTTGTTACTGTCGATTCCTTTATAGATACTTTCCATGAATGTCACAAGTGCATCTTCTGTTGATATCTTTTCTTGGGAACCGAATTGCGATTCGCTGATAAGCCTTAACTTTTTTATAAATCTAATCATTCTCGCACTGATGACTTTTTCAAAGATTTTTGAAAAGACTGAGATCAGCGATATCGGCCTATAGTTATTCGGATCGCATATGTCGCCTTTTTTATATATGGGAACAATCACAGCTGTTTTAAGAACTTCAGGAAATACTCCAGCTTTAAAGCTCTTGTTAATAAGAGAAGCCAACGGTTTTGTTATTAAGTCACTGATTTTTTTTAACAGCAATGGTATTGATATTATCTAATCCCGAAGAGTGCTTAGGCTTAAGCCGGAAAATGACTTTAGATACTTCAATTTCACTGACAGGAGCAAAATAGAAAGAATGTAATTGATTTTCCGGAAGGAAATTCTCATGATCTAATCCACCAGAGTCTGGCTCCGATTTAAGAGCTATATTTTTGAAAAACAAGTTCATACCATTGCTCATCTCTTGTTCATCCAATGTATTGTAATTATCAGAAAGTCTTAAGGATTTGATGACGCCTTCAACAGCCGACTTCCCTAAAAGGTCATTCACAACTTTCCATTGGCGCTTAGCATTAAATCTGTTTTCATTTAACTGGTTCTTGTAGTAATTTTCTTTTTGAGAACTACATTGCGCTAGGACGCGTTTTCTTAGAATGTGGTAATGCTCTTTTACATTTGGAATATTAAAACGATTTTTGTTTTTGCGGTAGAATGCGTTTTTGTCCTCAATTAGCTTGCAGAGAGAGTCTGTCATCCAGGGCTTAATTTTGTTAGGTGGGCGCCTATGCTGGAAGTATTTACTCTTTTCTATACCATCTGCAATGACAGCAAGAAACTTATCAAAAGCTAGTGAGGGGCACTCATAAGAATAAATTTGCTCCCAGGATTGTGCTCCAAGATATTCGTATAGCTTGGCAAAATTTATTTTAGGCCGATCGTATTTATGAGAACGAGAACTCACTTTAGTTGCATCGTTTTTCAATCTTAATAGATCAGTGAATGAGACACCTAATGCAGAATGATCTGTTAAGCCCCACTCCAACAAAAACGATCGAACCTTAAAAATATTTCTACTCCTTATGAACATATGATCGATACACGATTCAGTACTTAGAGTTACCCGAGTTGGAGTATTAACTAGAGACTCAAAGCCCATGGAAGACATAAAGACGTAAAGAAGGCACTTCGCTTTAACGTTTAGAGTTCGTTACGCTTAAGCGTTACGCATTAGTTTCCCATAAGCCCTAAGAAAGCGGCTTGGACAAGTATTGCGGGTGATTCTTATTTTTATTATGGCAAAGAAGAGAAAAGTTTTGTGATTTTTATTCATCAAGGCGATACGCAGCGAAAAGTTGTATGGGCAAATGAATAATTTTTCGTATTGCATTTAGTTCAGCTAAATTCAGCTGACTTTCCGTCGTTACGTATTTTACGCAATGTTTCGAGAAACGTTAGATATTCAACATGATGTACACACGGAATCAAAAACCGTGTTTTCGCGAAAACTTTCCCGAAAACCCGAGTTTTTCCATACTGTAATATTTTTGGCCTGGGGTTCGTCGAATAAAACTCAATTTCACTTTTATAATTTCACAATGAAACACTTTAATTACTTGAAACTAAATTAAACTACTTAAAATTTAACACTTTATTTCAACAAGGCTTAAGCAGCGTTTTCACAAAGAACAGGAACAGAAACAGAAAAAGAATTTCATACATTAACAACGCAAAAAGCATTCAGCGAATTTAGGTTTCAGTTGCTTATGTATGGGATTCTGTTTCTGTTCCTGTTTTACGTTGCTTGTGACAACGCGGCTTTAGTTTGAACACTTGTTTCGTTAAAAATTATTGTTTTTAAAACATTCGAGGTCATTCTCAAAAAATCATTCAAACCAAGTCGTTTTCAGTGCGAATGACTCAATGAGTTTTCGCTAACTTTTTTCCGAAAACTCAGTTTTCGACACGATGTGAAAAAGTCATAGGCAACTGACGAATTTATTCATATTTGAGTACTCATATCAGAGTATATGTTGGGCTAAATTCATCAATTTCAGCTTGTGGACAAAGCTTTTACATGTCCGAAGTTGAATATCTGGTATAGCCTTAAAAGCGTTTTTTGTAACAAACATGTCCTTCTATAAGCTCGAATTATTTAAGGAAACGCTCCAATTGAAATATTTTTTTTCGATTAATCGATAACACATTATCCCTGCTATCGAAATAATTCTAACGGATGATAAAATCAAACGAACATTGTTTCACCACCGGTTCGCAAACAACAACAAATTCCATGCATGATTTATGAAAGTACAAACACCTTGCTGACTCAGCTGTTCTGTTATACGATTGGTCATGGCTGACACGACCTTTCACCCACTCCAACAAATAAGAAATAAAAATGTTTCCTTTCACCATTTATTCGCAAAATATAAAAAATTAGAATATCAATTCGCCCACTTCGTTGCCAAACAGAAGCTTCCAGGATGTAGGCACGGTCAGCTTCAAACTACCTTCAATGGATTTCATCTTTAGCTCTGACTCGCAAAGCTCATCCAGTTCCTTCACCAAGTGTGATGCGTCTTGTGAATTATCACCTTCAAGAACATATTTGAACAGCAAAAGGGTTGGAACACTACTGGCACTCAAGGCTTTGTACAGTTTCACTGCATTTCCTCCACCATGTACGACTTCACCGGCGAACTCGGTCCACTTAAGAGTCGACAGCTTCTCGTCATTTTCTTGTTTGAACTCAGGGTTGGCTATGTACTCGAAGAAGTTGCCTTCTACTGTGTGCTTCTCGTATCCGAAACTGCTGGTCAGAATGATGACCTTTTGACATTTCTTTACAAGATCGACCAGTTGTGCGTGGAAGTCGTTAACATGCACCGAAATGAGGGGTGATCGGATTTGAATGACCAGTACTTTTTTCGCGTCATCGGCATAGACTTCGCACGAAGCGGCTTTGTTCTGTGGGTCATGCTGAAATGCCGAGGGTCCAATGATAGGAATTAATGCCGGATGCCATATGTTGCCAACTCTATCCAATCCAAGAGTTGATATGATTAGATCACAAGCTAGCTGCCCGGCGTTTCCCACGCCAATGCTTGGCACAATCACAGTGTATCCTTCTAAATTCCATGGAACCGCGTTGTTTTTTAACAGGAGCATGTTCTTGTTTTCCGTAGTGGACCTGATTTCACGAACAATTTTTGTTTTTCTTTTATTTGCTTGCGCGAAACTACAAGTAATGGGGTATGTTCGCTTTGAAAAATGCTGCTAGTAAATGCTTAAAGGTGAAAGTGCATTACTGCTATGCATACACTGCTACAAACAAAAATAAATAATAAAATATTTACAAAAAATTATTTCGAAAACATTTCTCTCAGGTGTTACGAAAAGGTGGGCTATGTTTCCACCGGCCATAACACTGAGATTAGTGAAATAACTTTATGAAAATGGTGAATGAGATTTATAAGAAGATTTTTTCTTCTTTTATACCATTAAAAAAGCGATTAATATAAATCTTTATTAAATCCTCTACAAAGCACGCCTTTATTTTAATACTCTCGGCAAGCGATTAAAAATAAATCCTCTCATAAAACCTATTCACCCTATTTATAAACCTATTTTCTGCACCTTTGTAATAGTTTGAGAACCAAAAAAGGCAACTCAAACTGTAGATCTGTCACAGGTTCGTTCTCTATTGTGATTTTACTTATACTCTCTTTTGATAGCCAAAATGATAAAAATGCTAGGAATAGAGTGTTCGTTGCAAATTAATCCTATATTTGTGCGGTGAAGCCACTATAGCATTTATTTTTTTTAAGTCTCCCTCTAATCCTCTTCAAATTGCCGGTGGGGACAAGCATAAAATTACTTGCCGAAAGAACTTAAATTTGTATGGAAATTCTCGCGATTTGCGTCAGCACAAGGAACAGAAACAGAAACAGAATTTCATACATTAGCAACGCAAAAAGCATACAGCGAATCTAGGTTTCAGTTGCTAATGTATGGGATTCTGTTTCTGTTCCTGTTTTAGGTTGCTTGTGACAACGCGGCTTAATAGAGTTTTTCGCTAAAATGGCACCTTTCGTCACTTGGTATGAAAACAAACTTCTTTATTTCGTTCGCACTCAGGCCTACACTTTGCATAGAGATAGTAACGCGAAAAAATCTACAGTAAAACTATAAATTAAAACACTTTTTTTTTAGTTTTATAATGAACCAATTTCGGCCCTAATTTAAACGAAGTTTCAGACCTTAAGGCTCAACCATAATAGACTTTGATGAGCTTAAGTCGGCTTTCCAAAATGTCCCATTACACGCGATTAATAGCCTTATGCTGGGTTTCGTAAGGTTTTCGTTAACTTGTGTTGGTTTAAAGTTTTGTTTTTGCTTGTCATTAATTCACTCATTGTCATATTTAAGCTCATATTTATTTTTAAACGCTTCAAAAAATCCGTAAAAGAAGGGAATATACAAAGAATTGTACGCTGGCCTCAAAAGTTTATACGCATTTTAGATCTGACAATCGGTTTCGGAGATATTAACATATTAAGTTGAAGCAAATGTGACATAATTATAGAATTTGATTTTAAAAATTTTCATGGCAATGTGATACTCGAGACGTTCACAGTGAAATCCCATAAAATTTTCCAATCGTTTGCTTAAGTTTATTATGGGCAACACAATCTTTTGGCAGAACTTGAGTGGAATTTTCGTTGTATTTCGACAAAAGATTAATCCCGCTCAAGTCTATTATGTTTGGGCCTTTAAGCCGTGTTGTGACGTAAAAGACAACTCCATACATTACCTACTGAAAACTAAATTCGGTAAATGCTTTTTGCGTTGCTAATGTATGAAATTCTGTTTCTGTTCCTTGTGACAACGCTGCTTTAGTGTCTCCGCTTATACATAACCTGCGACATAAATGGTACCGCTACTGTTTGGTACTCGTGGTGTGTTGCAGAGGCAGCATTCCCCATTTGAATTACCCATTAAGAGTGATTCCAAATTTGACCACAGGTACGAAACTGTGCTTGGTTTCTATGTGCTTGAATTGGACCATAATATGACCATGAGCGGAGACACCAACTAGTTCTAGTTTATGTCAATGAACTAGATATTAACAAGAAGAGATTCAAGGCATGCATCGGTTTTAAGCTTAGATTAGACTGGATGCCATTTTGGCGTATTTGACGTACCAAACGAAGCAAATATTTTTTTCCTACGTCAAATATGCCAAAGTAGCATGCAGTCTAATCTAATACCATGTTTCCACCGAGCACTAATCCTCGATTAATACAAATCTTTATTTAATCCCCTACAAATCACGTGATTTACCATACAAGTTTAAATCCTCTCGGCAAGCGATTAAAAATAAATCCTCTCATTAATCCAATTCACCCTATTCACAAACCTATTTTCTGCACCTTTGTAGCAGTTTAAGAATCAAAAAAAGAAACTGAAAATATCCCTGTGTGACAAATCTATCACGCGTACGTTTTATATTGTGACTTTTACTGAGGAAATCGTTTTTCGCTCCTGGGAAATGACATCACCACTCTCTTTTGAGAGCCATATGACAGAAACAGAAACATCCTATATTCATACGATGGAGCCACTTTAGGATTAATTTTTAATAGTCTCCCGCTAATCTTCTTTTAATTGTCGGTGGAGACATAGAATAAGCTTTGGTAAAAATAACGTATCCTTATAGGATTCCTAATGGGGCATTGTAAATTCAGGGAATATTTAAGGAAAATTTGTGTTACGTAAGAACTCTTCTGTAGATTTTACGATGAGGTTAGTGAAATTCCGGAACACATTGGGCTCTAAACCACAAAAGGGTAAAATGTCTGGGCAAATACCAGATACCAGACAAAGAAACATCTACCTTGGACCCACTTCTCATTCTCAGATTCCTACGTCAGTTCTATGCACTTTCAGTTTGGTTGACCGACACATATTGACCGACACGGAAATTATTTAAAATGTAAATAAATGGGTGCTGGAGGGCATGGCCCTAGTTGTTGGGCAAGTTGAATATCTCGTTATTTCATTAATTTATGCTTCGGAGTCAAACTGAGATGAGAATGAGAAATGAAAGAGTTTTTCACTCAAGTTCAATCTGGAATTAATTTCGCTTTGACTAGCCAAATTTGGTGGGTTAGCCCGGCATCAAACTGTGAAGAATAGTTGTTTTCCTGTTTTTTCTATGTGAAAAGACAGTTGATTTGCGTAGTTTCTGTAAAAATTAAATTTGAGAACAATTTGATCTTCTTTGCCTGTTATTTTTTATTTAACGAAGTGATAGATGAGAGTCAATTATTTTTAGAGCCGAAAATCCTGATGTCTATGCACTAAAAAACAGCCCACTGGGCTGCAACTCCAGATTCTCTTTGTTCCGGGACCCTATACTATCAGGGTTTAAACATAATTTACTAAATAATTAGATATTAAACCTCCGAACTTTTTCGGGCAAAATTATTTTTTCGTTTATAACCTGTCCTAAATGAATTTCCATATATTAAAACAAACCCAATAGAACGCATCTGCTAGTTAAAAAATTAACTGAAAGTTTGACTTGGCAGCACTTTCCGAATTATCTCTTCGAAACTTCGAAAATTACACAAATTCCAGCCAATCAGAACAAGCCAACACAAAAAGGCCGTAGACTGGAAATTAAGAAGAAGACGTGGTGAACTGAGAAACTACCGCTGAAATAGGAGCTCCACTTTTTTTTAGCCGGTTCATATCTTGTCGGAGTGCTTAAAACTCAAGTGCCACACAAAGCTAGAAACCAAGTGATAATTCCCAACAATATCAAACGCAATTTATTTTGTGTTTAAATAGATTTGTTTTGGTGTAAAAGTGAATCGAATCCGATTTCCCAGAATGTTGCTGAGAGTAGCTGCTGTGGCACTCCTTTGCTTTGTTGCATCGGTGAGCTGCGCCGAACAAGATGTTCTGGAACTAACCGATGATACCTTTGCATCTGTATTAGCACAGCACGAGACAACGTTGGTCATGTTCTATGCACCTTGGTAAGATGACTTTTCCTTTTGTTTGCTTAATTCAAGAATATTGTAAGAATCCAAAGAACAAACATAAATTGTGTGGGAAATTCAAGAAAAAAAATATTCGAAGATGGTGCCTTCGCCACGTATGACGTCGACGAATTTCTTGCGGACCTGCACCTGATTTGATCTGTCAAACATTTTCATTTCCGTTTTTTTTTTTGAGCAATTCTAATTCGAACAGGAAAATCGATAAAAATGAACTAAATTTCATCCAAACAGAACTATCTTTGTGATAAATGGCATCAAACATTTTTGTAGATAAGTTTCACATTTAGTTATCGCTTTATTGCCGGCTTTTCAGTTGTGTGTGTCGTACAATGCAAATAGTTGCTCCGATAAGATAAAATTTGATTCTTCGGAAAGAGGAGGGTGTATAGCCGTCGAAGTTTTAATAAGAGCAACAATGTCTTCTCTCTAGTCTATATCGGAGAAAATATTTAGGAAATAAACTCTACCAACAAATTCTTCAAAGATTTTTTTCTTGTTTCACTACAGCCCTTTTTACACCTGTTGATATAGATTAATAACAGCTTAAAGAAAAAAACCAAATTCTTATGGCCTAAAACCCAAAACTTAGGCCTTCAGTTATTTGTGATTAGAACTTGCTTGTTTCAAACAAATCATTTACAGCATGTAATAATATAGTTCCCGGATTCTTCTCGACAGATCCTAATCCGCATAACAAATGCCGACGAAAAAGCCGCTTATTTTAATTTGAGACAAGCCCCCAAGTAATTTCCATCTGGGATGGAAGACCAGGAAGCACAGAAGTGGAAGTCGTTTTTCAGGAAGTGGGAAATAATCTTAACTGTTTCATCCCAGATAAATAAGGTGAAATGGGTTTCCATTACTCATGTGATGCGTGATTCCCAGCAGCATCCGTTTGGTGGTGAACTTTCCACGACTCCCTTTGTTGTTTCTTAGGAAAACCTGACCGGTCCTGGCTTCTGTTACTATGCGCCTTCTAAAAGAAATAAAAATAAAATGATGATTTTTTTCTTATGCCTTAGGTGCGGCCACTGTAAAAGACTGAAACCTGAATACGCCAAAGCCGCTGAAATCGTCCGCGACGATGATCCACCAATCGCACTGGCCAAAATCGATTGTACCGAAGCTGGTAAGGAGTCTTGTAACAAGTTCTCTGTCAGTGGGTATCCAACGCTGAAAATCTTCCGCAACGGTGAGGTGTCACAAGACTATAATGGTCCGCGTGAAGCCGCTGGAATTGCAAAGTACATGCGCGCCCAAGTTGGCCCAGCATCTAAAGACATCCTGACCGTAGAAGAACTTGAAAAATTCTTAAGTGCCAAGGAAACTTCAATCATTGGTTTCTTCGAAAAGGAATCAAAACTGAAGACTGTTTTCGTCAAGTTCGCCGACAAAATGAGGGAGAAGTATCGTTTTGGACATTCGAGTGCCAAACCTGTGTTGGATAAACAAGGCGAAACGTAAGATAAATCTTAATATTCAATACTTTAAGGTAGTTAAACCCTTTATTCGTATAGCGATGCCATTATTTTGTATCGTGCACCACATTTGGCAAACAAATTTGAACCCTCCTTTGTTAAATTTGAGGGCTCTTCTGAATCGGACTTGATCACATTCATCAAGGAGAACTTGTAAGTACAAATTGAATTCCTTATAAGCAACTTGTTTGTAACGAAAATTTCCTCTCACAGCCACGGTTTGGTCGGTCACAAGACCCAGGACGTTGCCAATGATTTCAAGAACCCACTGTTGACCGCTTACTATTCAGTGGATTATGTTAAGAACGCCAAGGGCACAAATTACTGGAGAAACCGAATTCTTAAAGTCGCAAAGGAATTTGTTGGCAAACTGAACTTTGCTATTGCCGCTAAGGATGAATTCCAGCATGAGTTGAACGAGTATGGCTACGATTTCGTCGGCGATAAGCCAGTAATTCTTGGCCGTGATGAGAAAGGATTGAAGTATGCTTTGAAAGAGGAGTTCTCTGTTGAAAACTTGCAAACTTTCGCCCAGAAATTGCTTGATGGCGAACTGGAACCATATATCAAGTCAGAACCCATCCCGGAGAGCAACGATGCCCCCGTTAAGGTTGCAGTTGCAAAGAACTTTGACGAACTTGTGGTCAACAATGGTAAAGATACTCTTATTGAGTTCTACGCTCCATGGTGTGGGCATTGCAAGAAACTTACTCCAATCTACGAAGAACTGGCGGAGAAATTGCAGGACGAAGATGTTGCCATCGTTAAGATGGACGCCACTGCCAATGACGTTCCACCCACTTACAACGTCCGTGGATTCCCCACTTTGTTCTGGCTACCCAAGGACAGTAAAGACAAGCCAGTCGCGTATAACGAGGGTCGCGAACTCGACGATTTTCTGAAGTACATTTCCAAGCACGCAACCAACGAACTGAAGGGATTCGATCGCAGCGGCAAGCCGAAAAAGACCGAATTGTAAGCAGAACGCTGCGCGCGATGACTCACAAATCAAAGTATCTTGCAATTTAGTTTCATAAATTAAGTTCCACAAATCGAGTGAAAAAAATTTAAACACATTCTTGGGACGCAGCAGCGTCGAGTGCTGAAAAAGCGTCAATCTTTACTTTCCATTAATGCAATTATTATTTTTCTATAAGAGCAACGCAATAACTATTTGTGAATGAACCTAAAGCCAAGTTCTTATTTCTATCATTTTGTTTCTGTTTTTCCCTTGTTCAATGTATGTGTAATCATGTTTCAGCAACCTATCCATCTCTCGATCCAGATTAAGAGCACGTAAAGAACTGTTATTTAAAAAAAAAATGTTAAATTATTTTTAACGCATTTTCCATTGTATGAATTAATTTCCACTTTCGGGATAGTGATATGAAAAAATAACAGAATCTAGAATAAAATAAAATAATTCTTTTGTAATAAAATAAATTACGCAGGGCTTTTTTTTCGTATATATTTTAAATCCTCTAAGCAAATTTCCGAGTCAATTTTTCTGAAACCGTTTTGACTTGTTTCTAACTCATATAACCCGACACACATATACGCAACCACGAATTCTCATCGTGCATCTACGCACCTTCTCTCTTAACAAAATTCTGGGTCCATTTATCTGAAACAGTGTTAGGATATCGAGGTAAATTTACCTTTTCGAGGGAGAAACCATGCAAAACTGAGCTAGAATTTTTAAACCAAACTTACACCAAAGAACGGTGTCAAAATTGAGTCAAATTGAAGAATCAAAACTAACACCGAAAATTTGTGTCAAAATGGAGTCAGATTTTTGAAACCAAATAGACACCAAAAAGCGGTGTTAACAATTTTTCAATCTAGGAACAGCACTTAATTTCAAATTGACTCAAAACTGACACTAAAATTTGACACCGATTTGACATCATGTATGGAGTGGAGACTTCATTTTTGAGTCAATTCTATTACCGCGTGCTTAGAGGGGTAATAACACTTTACTTTACGCGATCCGCTGATGTAAAACCGTCAAAACAGAATTAAGTGGAAATGACGAATTAACTGATATTTGTAAACAAATGTTAGAGTTTGGCTAAATCAATGAATTTTACCTTGTGGGCTAAGCTTTTACCATAAATTACTGAATAAGTAGATATTCAACTTCGAGCAAGTAAAAGCTTTACCCACAAGCTTTTACTTGCTCTCGCTTAAAAGAATTTACCCATCCTCCGACACTTGTTTACAAATGTGGGTAAATTCATCAATTCGTCATTTCCATGCAATTTCGTTTTGGAGCTTTTACATCAGCTGATCGCGTAAGGTAAATTGTTGTTGTATCTGCTTACACGTATTCACCGACACGGAAATTTAAAGCTTTATAAAAGCTTTAAAGGCTTTGTAACAAACGTAAACAAATGGGTGTTGGAGGGCAAGAGGGACGCAAGTTGAATATCTAGGTATTCAGTTATTTATGGTAACCTACATGTTGGAAGTTGATTGTCTAGCAGCATAACTCAATGAATAACTCGATATTCAACTTCAGCCATGTAAAAGCTTTGCCTACAAGCCGAAATAGACGAATTTACTCATAATCCGACTTTTCCCGCAAATGTGAATAAATTCGTCAATGCATCAGTTCCATTCTATTTCGTTTTGGATTTTTTACATCAGCTGATCGCTAAAGGTAAATATTCCCAGCAAACATTGAATTCCCCCGCAGAAGATTTTCGTTCGCGGCGAAGTCCTTCGCGAATCCCAGTCCCAGCCGATTCACCCTTCTTGGGAAATGGTTGACATCACGGCGAATGTGTGAGGATGATTCGCCAAAATTTCGTCAAATGCACTTCAAGGAAAGAAATGCGAATTTAAAAATGCACCATTTTCGAACGCTGAAGGAAATGATTTGCGAATGTTTAGAAGAAGAAGTAAGGAATGCTGCAATGCAAAAGATGCGAAACATAAAAAATACATTTTTTATAAAACTTCACTAAAGCCTGCAACCCAATGAATCCGTTGCATCCTTCACGTTGAGGTACACAACTGACATCTAAGTTCAATACACGTTCTTATGGGAAGCGCATAGACGAACTTCGTGACGTACGTCGCTTCCAATAAGAACGTGTGTATTTCACTGAGTTGTAAGTTGTCTACTTCGACGTGACGGGCGCAACGGATTCATTGGGCTGAAGGCATAATTCATACGAATTTTGAATTTTCTCTCCGCTCGTTTGAGTGCTAGAAAAAGCAACAACTATCAACATTATTTGCTTTCTTTTTTTACTTGAGATAATGGAGACCAAAACTGGGTTGCTGGGTTGTTGTTGCATCTTCTCACACGTATTCAACGACAAAAAATTTAATGCTTTGAAGGCTCTATAAAAAACGTAAGCAATTTGGTGTTGGAGGCCAAGAGGGACGCAAGTCGAATACCAAGTTATTGAGTCATTTATGATCAAGGGGTTACTTGATTGCTTATGAAGACGCAGGGTTAGGCTTAAGGGAATAAAAAAAAAAACATATGTCACTCTTGACACCTGTCAAAATTCATTCCCCAGAAATATTTTTTATTTTGTCACAGTCGCAAGGTTTTTAAACATTTTTGAAGTTATTCGTCTTCTTTTCTGATATAGATAAAAAAAAAAACAATTTAACACCAACAATGAATATGCACGGAATGCAGCAACCCGGTATGGGCGGACAAATGTTACCCGCCGGAGTCTCTCCTGTAATGATGCAGCAAGCTTCACCGCAACAAGCTCAGCAAATGCAAGTTGTCATGGGCCCTCAACAAATGCAGCAGCCCCCCCAACAGCAACAGCAACAACAACAGCAGCAGCAACAAGCTGAAAAGATCGATAACATCTCAAAGGTAAAGAGCCTCTTCGGTCCCTTGAGAGAATCGCTCTCGCTCACCTTCAAGTACGGTGCCTACTCGCTGCAACAAAACAACTTGGCCGACAATCTAAAGCGCGACAACAACAATCCGGGACGCTTCGATAAGCATTTGGAAGACTTTTACTCGTATTGCGACCAAATCGAGTTGCATCTTAAGACAGCAATTCAGTGCGTACAGCAGCTGTCCTCGGCTCAGCACTATTTGCCTGGGGCAGTGAACGCTGTTCGAAATGATCCCTGTATGCCTCAAGAGAACACGAACGGGCCTATTTCCTATCCGCAGTACTTGAACACTGTCCGGGGACATGTACAATCGGCGAAGGACATTCACGACACACTCATTAGCGCAGCGCAAAATATCTCTCCGAGTGACTGATAGACGGGGACCGTCTAATTAGTTTTAGGCATATCTTTATTATGTAAGAAAAGTATAAATATACACAAAATCCACTTAGTTCTCCTCGTTCATTCTTTGAAGCCTCATCCTAAAGACGGGATCCTCAACTAGGTGCGCTTTCTTGACCAGTTGGTTGTTTCCACAGCCGGCCACGGGGCATCTTAGTTTTTGTACAAGTTATAAAACTGTTGCTATTAGATTTTGTCAAAATATAAACTAACCTTAGCTTTGGATTGACCTGAATCGATTCCAGGATGGTCGACTTCTCATAATAATGTCCGCAAATTGTGTTCTTTATGGGATGCGTCATTCGGCGTTTCGTTAGAGGATCTATGTCAGACACTTCTATTTCCATATAAAAGTCGTCACCCTCGACGACACTTGTCGAGGCCACCGATTCCATGTTCATCGACAGAAGTTCCGTTACTTCGTGCATGAGACGTTTGTACTCATCAGTTGCCTTCGGTTTGCATTTGGATGGCTGCTTCCATTCACGAGCAAAAGCCTGAAAATTCCCTGTAAGACCTATGAGTCTAGATGTTGTCGCTATTTGTTTACCGTATCGTATTCGGCAATTGATTGACTTTCCTTAGCACATTCGGCAGCCTTCTCCGCACGTTTTTGCTCATTCCGCACATAAAGCAAGTCCTCAAATAGTTTTCCAAAAGGCTCAGAGACCTTCAGTTCTGCCAAGGCAATGGAAATGTTAGACAAGACAGTTTTGCTATTCAATTTAACATTTTACCATCACTGCCATATTGAGCTGTTAGCTCTGCTGTCTTAATCAGACTCTGGATGGCTTCATCTATTTTCGTATTCAATAGCTGAGACATAATAAAAAATTTTTAAAACAAAATTAAATTGCGACCAAATTTTTGAATTCACTTTATTTCACCGACTGACCGACAGCCGAGCGAATAAAAACAATAACTAGTGGTTTGCATGAGTCTGCTTTCAATAATTAAATGCGGAGCTACATGCGCGAAAAATTGCACCTAATGTCCTGCCTGATTTACATGCAGAGTGCGAACATCTCCCAGGTTCATAATTTACTAAACAACATGCGTCCCTCTTTTCCACCATTCATTCATTAATTTTATTTGTTCATTACTCTCGTACAATCATACTGTTAAAGATACATTATAGCATCAATTATTTTATTACGTGAGAACAGTTAGAGACATTTTATTTATCTTGAAAACTTATTTATCTTGACAATAGGGTTGATTGTCACTTCAATTGAGAAATTCATTTAGCGTGGGGTTTTTGAGAGTTTATAATCAGACCTTTTAGATATGTGTACCAAAAAAAAAACACCCGTTTTGTATATGGTTTTTATAAAGCTTTGAAGCTTTTAGAAAGCAATTAATTTCCGTGTCGGTTAACACGTGTGAGAAGATGCAACAACAATTTACCCTACTAAATCGCTGATGTAAGCCTACAAAACGGAATGGCATGGAACTGAAGAATTTACTTAAGCTAAGATTGGACTGCATGCCATTTAAGCATATTCAGGAATTTGTCAAGTTGGACACATGTTATTTGTCTCTGTAGAATAGCTTTTGCTTCACAAATAAAACGCTAGACAAACCTCAAAATCAAGAGAAACTTGACAACGATATTATCTGAAATTTTCGTAAAAAAAACGTAACGTAACATAAATCCGCAACTAATCTTCTTCAAATCGCGAGATTTTCCATACAAATTTAATACCTTTAAAAAAAGATTATATTTAAATAAAGATTTAATATTTAATAAATCTTTATTAAATCCTCTACAAATCAGACGATAGACCATACAAATTTAAACAAGTGATTACCTTATTTACAAACCTATTTTCTGCACTTTTGTAACAGTTTCAGAAACCGTGAGAAGAACGCCCTGATCCAGGTTGGCCAACCGAAAAGGCCATAACTGTTTTCTTGGCCTTCGTTTGACAGTTCCTCTTCTGAAAAGAATCCAGAATCAGAACCAGAAACACGCACACATTCTTACAACGCAAGTATCAAGTTGGATAAACGTCACTTGGCCTTTGTAGAAAGCTTTTGCTTCACAAATACAACGCCAGATAAACTTCAAAATGAAGAACAAATGCTGGGCCGCAATGAGTATCTGTGTCTCGCAGTTCAGCATAGGGGAACACCCATGAATGAAAGAATATACAGATTACGACACGCGTTTACTATGACATTTGTTTGACAGACCTAACAGTATCGCTGACATCATGGGATGGAACTGTCACATGCATGTAAAAAAAGCCCGTTTGCTTACACAACAATCTGTGCTGGCCAATCACAGATCAGCAATCTGTTTTGCTTGGCATCCAATGACGATCGACGCAGTAGGTGTACTGTTTCTTAATGTGGAATAATCTTATGTTCTGTGATTTGTGGGGAACACCTATATAGATAGCCACACAATGCGTATCTCGCTCTGTCTCTGATTTTAGGTGTAAAAGAGGGGAGTAACAACCACAGACAGTCATTGTGCCCGGCTTAAAAGTGTTCGGCTGTTCGGATGCAGGCCCCAATGTGGGAGGAAAACGCCATCATTAATGATCGCCAACCGTAAATGCCGATCATCTTATGCTTGTCTGGTGGAGTAACTTCAGGATTTATTTTTAATCGTCTCCTGTTTACCGCAGTTTGTTGGCCGGTGCAAATTTTACCATATTCCGTTAATACCATATAAATTTAAAGCCTCTTTGGAAAGCATAATTAAAAACCCTTTTTTTGAAACCTCTTTAATTCCACTTTTAGCTTTTTTATTCTTCTTCTTCTTCCTGCTGCTTAAAAGAAAATTGGAGAATTTGAAATATTAAAATCATATTTTACTAAAGATATGGATGCAAATTATGGACATTCAAAATGGACATTTTAGAAGCTTTTTCGTTGACTTGAAAGAATTGCATTAAAAAATTATAGCTGGGGCACAATGAGTATCTGTGTCTGTGGCTGTGTCTCGCAGTTCAGCTTACGGGAACACGTATATAGCACCACAATGCGTATCTCGCTGTGTCTCTGATTTTAGGTGAAAAATGTGCCGAGACACAGCGACAGACACAGACACACATTGTGCCCGGCTTGTTAAGAATTTCACTTTTCAATTAGATAATCATCTTTCCAGGTTCTTCTGAAAAAGGAGGAGGGCCTAGCAAGTACCTATATATTCTTTTTTTTTTCCTCGTATTTGCAACACCTAATGCAGAACCAGGGAAGTTGACATTAAATGTTCAGGGACAGGTAAACAATTTTCGGAAATTTTTCTTAACAGATCCAAGGGAGCATCATAAGCAAATGTACCTACAAGTCTAGTCAAATGCATTGGTTAACCGCAGACTGACTTTCAATGTTTGCGGTGCTAGCTAGATTAAGGGCAGTGGTATTGTTTTCTTATATGACAGCCAAGCTGATAAAAGCCCTTGGAATAACCAATAGGACCCAAGTTGGTAAAGTTAATACAGTCTGTATTAACAACAACGGTTTCCAGGTCAAAAGAAGTCCAGAAATTTGCAAATTTGTTATTAGACAAGATGTCTTTAAAAAAAGCGAAAAAGTTAGCGTGAAATATGGGAATCTGCGAAAAATGGTTTATGATCCTTGTGGAGCTTACTTCAAGGGTAATAGTGAAAGTTGTGGAGCGGCTCGAACCAGTCCAAAATTGGTAAACGTCGAAACTGGCCTGCGAGTTAAGACTAAGCTAAGCTACAGGTTCTTATGCTGCTCATAAATTATACTTTTTAGAATTTAGTTAAGTTTTATATTTATTTAGCCGAATTATAAACTACAAATATATGTATGTATTCTACGTGATAATAGTCACGTTTCACTCTTAAGTTGTTTTTTTCTTCTGGACTCTTCCGTTGCGCACAAGCCTCTCCTTGGTCTTTGGAGTTTCCTTCTTTAGATTTTTAACTACCTTCCTTTTTTTCTTTTTAGGAACATCATCAAAATCGACAACATCTCCGTCGTCATCATCGCCATACTTTTCGGCCAGAGCATCCAATAGAGAGCCAAAATCAGATGCTCTTTTTTCTTGGCGTTTCATTATTTGCTGATGCAGACTCTGATCCTTTTTCATAATTTCTTCTGCCTCAATCTTCTCTTTGGCGTATTTCTTATGACGACGCTTACGTTTTGCAGCCGGTTCTTTTGTGAATATCTCATACTCTGGAACTTCGTCGGCTTTAATCATCTCTAGAGTTTGGAAAGGAATACAGTGCTCGCACTTGTGCGTTAAACAAAATAATTATATCACTTACCTTGGACAATTTCCATAAGCCTTGGCTCATCATCGACCTTAATGAATGGCACACACTGGAACATGTAATTTATGCATCCTTTTCCATTCATGTAAGCTTTTTTAATGTCTGCACGTTCTAACTCAGAACCTAAAAAAACACAAGGGTGTCAATAACCGGAGTCTGCTTTAACTTACTACTAACTTATTACCAACGTAATCGTTGTAGAAATTGTCAATGTCCTCGGTGGTGATGGGTTTAAAGATTTTTTGCCATAACTCGAGCCAGGTTGACAAGCTGCCTTCATCGTCCTCATCTTCAATGACGCCTTGCTCATCGTAAAGTTCCTTCTTTTTTCTGTCAGTAAGTATCTGATGTACCTTTGAGAGAACTTTGAATTTTTCTGTGGACACTGTTTTTTGCTCTTCTGGCACTCGATCGGGGTGTACTTTTAGGGATATCTTGTAGTATGCCTTTTTGACTGACAAGGCGAATGCGATTTTATAAGTGATGAGTCGATACAATAAAATATGTTTTGCCATAGGACTTACCATCTTTTTCGAGAGATTTCTTCGGAATCTCAAGAATGTTGTACAGATCTCGTGTACCAAAATGTTCTTCACATGAGTCC
This sequence comes from Neoascia interrupta, assembly GCA_947623515.1. Lineage (NCBI taxonomy): Eukaryota > Metazoa > Arthropoda > Insecta > Diptera > Syrphidae > Neoascia > Neoascia interrupta. The sequence continues at coordinate 26,630,191 of OX392462.1, forward strand.
AGTAAACCGGGCATGATTCGGCTTATTTTTTTTCTTATTCTGTATACAATGAGGACTGCGAGTAAATTTTAGACAAACACAGGAAGACTTAATCAGAATAATAGATTTTTATAAACATTTTCCAATAACACATTAGGGATAGACAAACTTTTTAAGAACAGCCGGCGCCAAATTTTTATTTTGTTGACGTTTGGTGGTTGATTTTCGCATTCGCAACCGTTGTAGGTGTTGCCAGAGTAGGTTTTCGAAAAATACTGGGATGGTGGGTACTGTGATAGGGCGTATGCACAAATAACCGAAAATAATATTAACACAATTTAAAAACGTTGTTTTTGTTTAAAAACAGGAATATAGTTTTTCCATAGAATCTTGACATAGAAAACAAGTAAATATATATTCACATTAAAAAATAATCTGTTATTTGCAACAGAAATAAGCAACGGTGTTCCATTTAGAGCACAATTATCTTAATTGATATAAAACCTTTATATAATTGAAACCTGATATAATTGGTGTTAAGTAAGTAGGTACATACTATTTGCTATGCAGCTAAGATTTGCATGAATTTATATGTAAGTGCTTTAACGTTGGGATTAAGACTAGAGGATACTATGTCTTTACTGGTCTGTATCTGCCCACGATTAACATAAATCATCAACTAATTTTCCTTTAATCTCGAGATTCAGCATACAAATTTAGATCAAGCGATTAAAAATAAATGCCCTCATAAGTTTCGTTTACTCTATTCGCGCACCACATTATACCACTTTTATACCATTCACATAATTTATAAAACAGTCTTCTACTTTAAAAGAGAATCCGAAACAGCCCTCCACGTATGACAGATCTATAAGGAGGATCCAGAAGCGTTCGTCTCAAAATGAGCGACTTCATAGTCTGCGTCTGTTACCCGGGTGTCGGCCGACACCTTTTTCTCATGCAATATGCAAATACTAGAATGGACAACAATTAGATGCTTGCCAGATGTTTTTATGAAATACTCTGCTGGTTATACTATTGCTTTTCTCCGTAAAGGCATAAAACTTGTGGGGGTAAGCTTTGGTGTTTCTATGCAGAGGTTTGATGTTTGGCTCATCAGCGTTTGTGTTGGATCGAGAACTACTTTCTTCTTCTAACTTTTCTTTCCCCAAATTCTTTCCGTTCGCGATTTGCTACGCATTTTAAGGGTAGTCATAACTTTTTGATCGCGAGCTAATTATAAAAAAATGTCTTCCACCTATGACAAATACGTTTTCTTCGAAATCGAGCAAAAGACGTTATGGTCGTGACATGCAAATTGTGTGCAATTGTAATGGGACATTTATGAAAGCCGTCTTTAGCTCATCTAGGTCGCGGAACAGGAACAGAACAGGAACAGGAACAGAAACAAGGAACAGGAACAGAAACAAAAACCGAAACTGATCTGAAAACGGCGCCGTTTCTGTTTCTGTTTCTGTTGCTGGTGCCGCAACAAAACAGAAACAGGAACTGAAAATAATCTCGGAGAGAGCTTTTAAATAACCGTCATTAGAGATGTTTGACATATCACAAAAGGTTCCAAAATGACGAGTTCATAAGTACCTAGCTTTATTTTGTGTAAAGATGCGTGTTGCAATATATATACTGCTAAAATTTCAACCAAATTAATGACACAATATACAAGTGCATCATAGGAACCTAACGAAGAAAAACCCTCTCGCTGCAAATTCAGTGTTGAAAATTAGGAGGAAATAATCTCCCTTTTCCACAAATCTGCGGCAACAGGCGCACGACCTTCGATGCCCTTCCGTTAAACACCCACAACAAGCACACATCATCAAACAATTGGCCGGCCAAACATTTTCGACGCACTCACAAAAACTGTCATCACACACACGAAAACCACGGTCCAGTGTCCAGTATAAGAAAACGCTTGTTTATTATGTACTCTTTACAATAATACTTTTCCTGTCGTGCCTCAGTTTTTTGCTGCACATAGACCTTTCCATATCTTTGCCTGATTTTCGTAAGGTGTTTTCTTCCTTCGGTTCTTTGATTGTTCGTTGTTCCTCTCTTGGCGATCCAAAAAAGTCACGGAATTATTCGAAAATCTGTCTGCTGAAACGAGAGAGCGAATACACAGCTCACTGTTGCTTGGTTAAAATATAAATTTAATTAATTTACTTTTTAGATTTGTATTATATTAACTTTAAATTATGTGGGATGATAATTTTATTTTATTATCTTTCCCGCTCCATGTAAACGCTCCTTGCACACAAAATAATTGAAATGAATTATTGTTTACATTTGAAAATGAAATTGTGGGCATTTGTCATTCTCATTTGTCATAAACGAAAGAGAGCCGCTCACAAATGGCGGTTGCTCGCTCAAATGTAAGCAAGGGTTGCTATGCAACAGCAACGTTTTGATTTTCTGTTCCAGAAACAAGTCTTCTCGAGTTGTTGATTTTACGTCGCTGATTCAGTTGCTGGTTCAGTTGCTAAAAACGGTGCCGTTTAGATTTCAGTTGCTAATGTATGGGATTCTGTTTTTGTTTCTAAATGTTGTAGAAGAGCCGAATTTGGAAAGAAAAATATAAAAGTTAATTCGTGCGTAGTGTCTTTGGCGCTTTGAAATAATTTTCTTTTTTATGTCTAGTCTCCACCGACAATTATAAGAAGATTAACGTAAGACGATTAAAAATAAATCCTAAAGTGGCTCCATCGGACAAATATAGGATTAATTTGACACGAAAACTCTGTTTCTGTCATTTTGGCTCTCAAAAGAAAGTGGCGATGTCATTTCCCAGGAGCGAAAATCGATTTCCTCAGTAAAAGTGAAAATCGAAAACGTACTTGTGTCAGATCTGTCGCGCAGGGACAGTTTCAGTTTCCTTTTTTCATTCTCAAACTGTTACAAAGGTGCAGAAAATAGGTTTGTGAATAAGGTGAATAGGATTTATAAGAGGATTTATTTTTAATCGCTTGCCGAGAGGATCTAAATTTGTATGGTAAATCGCGTGATTTGTAGAGGATTCAGTACAGATTCATATTAATCGAGGACTAGTGCTTGCTGGAGACATGGTATTATATTGCTTTGATTTTTATACCGTGTTTTCGTGTAAGTGATGATTGATTTTATGCGTACGTGCGTCGTGCAAGACCTAACATGTGGCAAGAAGAGTTGGCCCACACATGGTTGGCGATGAGTGTTTGTTGTGTATTTACAATAAAAGGCCGTCGAATGTTGTGTGTCTGTTGCTGCACATTTGTCAGAGGAAGTGGGTGTGAGAGATCATTTCCTACTCATTTTCAGCACTGCGATTGTCGCAAAATGGTTTTTTTTATAGGACACCCAGTATGGGCCTATAGTTTTATAAAAGCTTTAAAGGCTTTACAAAAGATGCAAACAAATGTTTGTTGGAGGGCGAGATGGACGCAAGTTGAATATCTAGTTATTCAGTAAATTATGACCCCGTATCACATTCTGACTTTTCCATTCGTAAATTATTATTTAAAAAAAAAAATGTGAGTAGTTATTCCTTCCACTCAGCAACACTTCCACTCCCTCGCAAATGTCAGCGCAGCCTACTACTACTACCAGCTTTTTCCTGCTCTGTCACAAAACTGTCAGTCTGTCTGCTTGTGTACCAACCACTACCACTTCGTTTTGTAATTTCCCCTTGGTTTTGTCCGTACTTGGCCACAAATTTATTTATTTATTTATTTTGTTCCTTTTTCGTCATGGAATCGAACTGATTCTCGCGTAAAAAAAAAAACAAAACCAAAATAGAAGCCATACGTTGTTTATTTTTTCGTTACAAAAGTTCAACGGTTCGATCCCATTATCGGCCCAGCGACAACCATTCAATTAATTAATTTATAATCCCCTATTGTTGGCCACTCTCGTCGTTGGTTGTTGGTGCGTTCGCATTCACGACGTGCAATTCAAAACAAGTTATGAAAAGTGAAGGAGCTTATTGGCTCTACCAGAATCTCAATCTGTAGACTCTGCCTTCGGTCTGTGCGCGAACACTCGAAGTCGGCCGCTCGGATTCGGAATCGTCGTGAGTTTTAAAATTAGTACCCCTCAGTTGCGGTAGTGAAATCTAAAATTATCCATCACCTCGCGTTTGGATGGTGTGCTCGGTCAAATCGTGTGCGTTGCGGGAAAAGGTTACCTCAGTGAATCAGCATTTGAGATGCTCCCAATTGCGTTTCGGTTGAGTGGTTTTCGCTGCGATCCGCCTAGTTTGTCTGTTGTTTGTCCTCTTGCAAGCAAAAATGTCCTGCCAACCACCTGTTTGCGGCCGCGTGAGTGCCATTAAGTCGCAGTTTGAGAATCTCAATGGCGTTACAGCGCCAGCCAAGAAAAATGTCTTCCAGCGGGCAGCTACGTCACTAGATTTACCACAGAAGCCACAGAAGTTAAAGATCATCACAGTAGTGCCTAAGCCTGCCGCAGCCAGCCGAATACCTGCGCCGACTCAACTGTCTCGAGCTACGCAGTTCAAGCAAGTAAAGTCGGCCTCTTTGGACTCGGATGTAAAACTAACGCGTCACACCAGTGACCCAGTGAAGCGAAGTAGCATCAAGCGAAGTCCTGCATTTCGCGTCGGTGACAAACAAAACAAGGCAGTCCTTGTTAAGCAAAATTCGATAGAACCCAAGGAGCTGCCAGCGAAGCCGGAGAGGTTGCAGAGCTTTTTGGTTCGAAAATGTGCCAGCGATTTCGAGCGATTGCAACAACCCGGTCTCACCGATTCTATACGCGCAGCTTTGCGGCGACCTCTTCCTAGCGGGCCGCCACCAAAGAAACCTCCACGAGCTGTCAGTTGTATTCCAGCACCAACTGACAGTACGCTCCGCGATGTTCGCGACAGAATCTCATTTTTAGAGCATCATCTAGCATTTAAACGAAAATCTCAAACAAAAGAGGAGCAGTTACCCCAGACTACGCCATCTAATTTCCTCCAGAAAGCCAAAACGGAGCTGGTCCTTCACTCTAGGGCCACCTCCAACCTCTTAGACTGTCTGTCGTGCCACAAGAGTGTCGCAAATATTTACGATTCAGTAACTCCCGATGAGCGCAGGCCGCTGACCCAGCACAACGCGAACGTTGTAAAAAGATTCTCGAATTCAGTGCGGCCATTGAAAGCAGAGCCGATCTATATGGAACCGTTTGCCCATTTAAAGAATCACGGCATAGATAAGGAGCCCAACAAAGACGATAATCGATGTGCAAAAATCGACGAGGTGGAGGAAGTGCTCAAACCAGCGAACGGAGATACCGACACTGCTACCGAGGACAGCAGTGTAAGTGACGAATCGCACAGTGGAAGGCAATGCGTGTGCCCTGAGCATCATAGCAACGGGGATAGCGATGTGCATTACATGGTAAGTACCCTTATGGGGGGAATAGGCTTTATTGATTTTTTCTTTATTCCTAATTGATTGTTGTTTGGATGGTGTCAGCCATTTGAGGCAAATGTGGTCACGTAACGCCTAGTAGAAGTGTTTGTTTGCGTGCTCTAGATCTAGTTTGAGTTCTTTGTAGATTGCAATGATAAAGGCAGACCGGCGTTGGGCGTATGTTGTGAAGCTGTTGTTGTTTTTTTTAAGGACATTGTGTTGACTGTCGGCATTTTTGTACCTTATTGGTTTACTCGTTTGTGATTTTTTCTGCTTTGGATCTAAAAAAGGGCAAAAGTGTTATAGGTCAAATGTTATTTGCTGAAAATGAAGAGAGGTCTTACCCGTAAACTTCTACAAAGAATCTATTAAAATGTAAAAATACATCGACTATCGACCTTCCTGATAAGAGCGCAAAAATTCTTCACATCTTCCCGAGATTATTGTTGTCAAGTTTTTAGGTACATAAATGTAAGACTCTTAGTGTTGTTGTAAACAAAAAATATCGGAGATGAATGTAGAGTTTTCGGGAATTTCATAGCGATAAGGATTGTCAAAAAGTTATATTCGCGACAGATTTGCTTTAATTTAAAGCATACTGCTCTGACATGGGCAACAAACAACAAGGCATTTAATAGATAAATCTGCTTTTGCTGTTCCATTACCCGTATCTTCTCGCCTTTACTGTAACGTCAACTCAACAATAGATTTTTCCGCCTAACTATACCTAGTTAATGTCTCCCGTCAGTCCTTATTACTATTTTTATTCTTTCGATTTAAAGTATTCTTTTCGCTTTTTGAGTGCTGGGAGCAAATGAGGAACAGATAACGGGTGATTTTTTAAGAGGTTGAGAACTTTTTTAAAAAAAAAAACACAAAAAATTCGAAAAAAATAACGAAATATTTATTTGAATCGATAGTTTGAACCTTGCAATTTAATGTTTAAAGATAATTTCATGCAAATGTTGACCGCGGCTGCGTCTCAGGTAGCCCATCCGCTGAGTCCAATTTTGGCATACTCTCACACATATCGGCCGGTATCTCACGAATAAATGCATGGATGTTGGCTTCCAGTGCGTCAATCGAAGCGGGCTTGTCTCTATAGACATTAGCCTTGACATACCCCCACAAAAAATAATCTAATGGTGTCAAATCGCACGATCTAGGCGGCCAATTGACCGAATTCCGAATAGACTGCTCAGAAGGTCGAGAATGCCGACCATAAAATGGAAGCAGCGCGCGATGAACATTTCGAACCGAGCACGAATTTTGATAGTAAAATTCAATAATTTGCAAGCGTTGTTCATTTGTAAGACGATCCATGGTTAAATTTCAAACCAAACTGAAGCTGTTTGACAGTGACACAAGGTACTAAACACACGTCAGATGTCAAAACCAGTGTTGCCAAAACCAAACCAGCTAAAAAATCACCCTTTATGAAAGTAGTTTCGTTTGTCCTGTACCCAGGCCACACAATACCTTCGACAATGCACCTTGAATAAGGCGCAACAGTCTTCAAAATTGCCGCTCAGAGAAGGCGGAATGCTCAGGAAGTTTTTCAGGGCCAGCTTTTTGTGGATGACGACAAAATACATCGCAGATGGCGACATTATTGTGGAATTTTGAATGGACAGTGGGTACTAGTTATGAACTCATCTTTTAGCTTTTCTATCTGGAGTGGATTGGATATTTAAAATTAAAGTGTAAAATATGGCTTAAACATCTAATTTTTTTTTTAAGAATGCGGGTCTGCGCACAGAAAAAGAAAAACACTTTCGAAAAAGCCGCTAAGGTCAACAGCCAGCTACAAAAGAAAAACTATGAATGCGTATGAGAGTCTCTACTATTCTCTTAATTCTCATTTCACAGAAAAGGGGGACTCAAATTAGTTGCGTGCTGTAAAACAGTCCAGCAAACTGCATCATTCTAATGATTCACTGTAGAAGCATTGAATCAAAATACACAACGCGTGTACATACATGATATTTACTTATCTCTGACTACCAGCAATAAATAATACAATGTAGGCAGTCACATAAGGAAAAATAACCCTATAGAAGCATCTATAATACTATAACATAGGACTCATATACGTACGCGTACCTTTTGTGGGCACGTTTTTTTTTTTGCTCAGTTCAAGCGGAAGTTGCGTCATTCTACGCTGATTTACTTAAAACTGCAAAATACAACCCATTTCGGCCAGTGCTTGCTGGACATTCAACAACCTGTTCTTAACTTGTTTTCCACACAAGCCGCCAGCCAGCGTCAAATTAGCCATGGGAGAATGGCTATTTAATTCTTATCCAAGATCAGTGCTGCCATTCAAAGGCACCACAACAAGAAATGCACAAGTTGCCATTATTTTAGTATTCCATGTGCTCCTGCTGCCGAGTAGAAAGTCTAATTTCGTGTCGCGATTGTGGGCATTTGCCAGAGAAGGAAATATGCTCTACGATCGTATTTTATAGTTCGAGCATAAAATAACAATAAACTTGACATATGTCCCACTCGAAAGTCTTCGAGGTGGACTGGTATCACTTTTCGTTTCGTCGAAGGTCACCTCTCTAGCATACATCGGTTTAGCGATTGATCGCTGGCTCTCATTGGCAATTCTCAAAACACCACAAACAGCGAAGACCTTTAACTCCTTCTTCAGCTGAACGAAAGACTTTGCGGTCGAACTATCGCTTGCTCAGCGACTTATTTTCCTTGTAACTCAATTAGACATTCTAGTTCGATGGTTGTGCATACCTATTTGCATAAAGCTATACCTAACCGCTCGTTAATTGAAAATGAAAATAGTTAATAATTTTCTCCGAACCATTCAGCGGCCAACAGATCTGATGCATGTAGTTCGTGGTCGTGCTGCTAGCTCATCATCTCAGGCGCCATTGTTTGAATTTGAATAAACTATCCATACAGCGATCGCTGTGAGGGTGACTACTTTTCCGCGCAAAGCGGGCGATGAGGTTTTCATAAATTCTAATTTACTTGATAATTAATAAACGAGGCATCAATCCGAATGGGAGCTTAACAAACCAAAGAAGATGGGCTACGAAGAAGAGAAACGTTCTCATGTTTCATCAGAAGTCGAGAGGAACATCTGCTCTAGCATCAGATTCATCGTTTAGCTACAGTGGGTCAAATATTTGACGGAGTAGTTTTATAATTTCGCGGAGATTATGATCGTGTTTTCATTCAGTTGTCATTGTCATTCAATTACTGAGTTTATGTGGGTGTGTTAATAGTTGGTGTCATTGTTTGCCTTTTGGAGAAAAAGCTCGAGGAGGCATAACATTGTATAACAAAGATCCGTTGTATACCATTATGTATTGCCAAATTTGTAATTACCAGTTTGATTTAGCTAAAGCATTTTATCCACCATTTTTGGTTTCATCAAATCTAAAACTATTGGAGACTTAACATAGTTTTAAAGTGTCCGATTGTGAAGACACTTTCATTTTTTTAAACCTTTTAAACTATACAGAGGCATCTGTCTTATTAACATTGCTTTCAAGTTATTTTCTGCTGTATTGTGTGAACGCCTTAAGGTATAGCTAAAAAATTTTCTACTTAGACACACAATAAAACCGGTGCTGAGACAAAACGAAGTTTTTATCTTGCCAATCGAGAAGCTGAAGTGTATATATATTTGCGGTGCATAAACATGGACCTTGCCTAAAGTGAATGAGAACCCTTCAGGATCCTTCAAGCTATTTTTGTTCCCGTCTGTATTGTTTTTTTTTTTTATAATTCACTGGCTTTCAAGAATGTTTGGCTACTCTTTTAGTTATTGCATTAACACAACGCGTGTGGAAAGGATCAGAGACAAGGCAGGTAGGTTGTTATAGTGCACTTTGGTTTTGACCACGAGGAAGGCATCTCGTTAAAGCCTATTCTGTGTACGCGAAATTTTGATGCATTAAGTCCGAAATTAGGCTCGAAAGTAGTTAACTGATGAGCATTCCTGCTAGCAGCGTGGGTATTGGAGTTGAAGTCCTTGACAAACAGAATGCAGGTGGCTATTTCACTGGAGCACATGAAAGCAAACTTCACGTGAAAAACTGCAGAGAGCTAGCTGGAGATTGAGCTGGCTGCCGGAGCACAGATCCCCCCTGGACTGTAGGGTCACCTATCTTTTATGCAAACCAAGGAAGTGATCGATATTATCAAAAGAATAAAAGAGATCTTTATTGGCACGCTTTTACTCAGAGCCTTTGGCTTGCTTTTACATCAAATTTATAAATTTATGGGGTGGTTAGAAATTATGCAACTTACCTTATCTTAGAAGGGTACACTGCACTGGAGCTCGAGAAACAACTTACTTCCGATTTTCTTACTTTAACCCTAATACCAGAATCATTACACTGCAGGATGCGAAAAGCAGATGGCTTACCCTGACGCCAGCCTTATCGAAAAATTCCTCGCAAAGACTGCGCTTCAATATTCAATCCATATATGCTATAAAAAGGAGAGGCTATACAGAACGCAGCCCTGGCAAAGTTCAACGCACACATCAAAATGACAGGATTTGACCCATTTTTATTCGTACACAGCTTATGTAGTTCCCAAAGACTGAACGGCTTTCAAGAAAGGCCTTCAGGATCAGTGCATAATCCTGCAAAACTCACCAGCATTTATCCCGAGCGACCCGATCATAAGCCTTTTCCAAATCTATTCAATAATTTCAAGAATTGATCATTTTAAGACTAACTGGGCATCTCCATCAGTCAGATCAATGCCTTGCCGATTTCCACGATTGGAAAATAACTGGAAAACGACTGGAAAATATCTAGTAGAGACATCAATATGTCAAGACTATTTTCAGTCATTTTCCAGTAATCTTCCAATCGTGGAAATCGGCAAGGCATTCATCTGACAAATGCTTCCCGAAAGCTTCCCATTAGAGAGCAAGTAAATTCAAGATTATTGCTGTTGTTTGGATGTTTTCACTTCGTTCTTACGCCGCCGCCGTGTAAAGTTCCTTGAGCCACCTTGTTCATTTGACATACCTGGAAGGAGACGTTAGAGGTGCGTTTGAAAGTTCTGAAATGTCTTGGAAGAAGAAGCTTCCTAAAGTTCTTTTCCTCAACTGACTTAGACTGGGAAAAGGGCACAGAAAGTGAGGTCTGTCATCGCAGTAATCCGTTTTGCCACATCCACTGCAGATGTCGTTATTTCCGAGATTTAATTTCATGTCATGATGTCTCAATAAGTCTGGTCTCTGGTTGATAGACCAGTAAGAATATCAACCAGCAAGTATATCAATGACAGAGTCTTCCTGTCACTCTTAATGAGCACCTTAGTTCGGGAATGTCTCGAAATTTCACAGGTGGACAAGGATGTCCATCTTGTTTTTGCCTTCATCGGGATCTTGTTTTCCACTTCCAAAAGGCATCTTGTGTTTGCCTTCTGAGGTCACAGAGTGGAGGTTCGATCTATTTGAAGGGCTTGTCATCGGCTTTTTCATTGCCACGAACGTTGCTGTGGCCAGGAACCCAGGAGAGTCTTACATTGAGCTGTGAGTCAAGAACCTTAAGCTCTTTGCGACAACACTTGCCCTTACGGCTGCCTGACTGTCTATAAATATGGTGATATCATCCTGTGATATTGCCCTTATTGACAGTAGGCTGGCTGCCTCCTTTACTGCGAGGACTGCCGATTGGAAGCTTTGAATAAAGAGACAAGGAAGTGGCGTTTTTGGGGAAAAGTGAAGCATCAGTTTTAGTTGTGTGAGTGCGGACTACTTATGTGTTCAACCAGGCATGAGAGATGGCTCGAGGTTCGTACGTTTCTGGGAGCTGGCTCTACTTTTGTTTAACATTCCTGACTTAAGGTGACATTTGTACTCCGATTCGTGATACATTCGATACATTCACTTACAAGTCGATACCCGATATCGGGCGACGAATGTCAAAATAAATGCTTCACTCACACACACTGTATATTTGAAAAAGAGCTATTCCTTGTGTCTTTAGTCAATGATTGGAAGACGCTGCAAGAACCATGTGGGTTCTCAAAGTAAAGAACCGCACCCGTGCCCATGTTCATTTTTGGCCCATCTGTGGGTATGGCTTTCGATATATTTCTTAGCGGTTCATGCAGTTAAAAAAACAAAACACCACCATCGACAGCTAATAGCTTTGAGGTAGTTAGGGTCAGAGCCCAGGAACCCACTTTGTCTACCTGGGTTCCGCTGTCAATTCAAACAATGACACCAGCGCTGAAATCAAACAAAGGGTAACTCTTGCCAGCCGCTGTTTCTTTGGGCTAAGAAGGCAATTGAGTAGCAAAGCCCTCTCTCGAGCAACTAAAGTATCCATGTATAAGACCCTCATCATCCCAGTGCTGCTTTACGATGCAGAAGCATGGACCCTGTCAAAGGCGGATGAAAACACTTTAGGCTGCTTCGAGAGGAAAATTCTTCGGACGATTTACGGTCCCGTCTGCATAGACGGAGGGTGGAGGAGGAGATATGACATCGAACTGTACGAGCTGTACAGCGACACCGACCTAGCCAGAAGTAAGTCATGCAGTTATAAGGCGTTTCGAAGTCCAGATAAGGGGTAAGGTAGTCGCAGGAGGTGTCGATTCCTATAAGACTATGTGGGATCTGCGCATGACCAAATGAGCTTTGAATTCATTCAGTTGACTGACTGAGCCTCAAAGCGCTTTTGGCTGCAGATTCTTGCATAAAAAGGTCGAGGGGTAGCAGATTGAGAATCGCCTCCACCCCTGATGTTGGTGTTGTTCTAATTGCAGATGTCGTACCGATACATGCAGCTCTTTGCATTATTGTCATGTAGCGTAGGTTTGTGTTTTTTCCAACTGCTTGCCACCAGACTAAACAACCATACGTTAGTATAGGTCTATCAATAGCAGTAACTACACATCCAAAGGATAATTTTGGGTCTTAGATCCCAATTTCTGCCGAAGATGCGACTGCAAGTAAAGGATGCGATTGAGGCTTTCCTAACTCTTTCCTCAACGTTCCTCTGTATAAACAGTCAAAAACGAAACTTCAGAATCCAGAACCAGATACATGCCGTTTAGTATTTATACCCCATCCCATAGGATAGGAAGTATATTAAGTTTGTCACATATTTGTAACACGTTGAAATAATAATGGTAGACCCTCAAGACCTTAAGGGCATATGATCGAGACCGAGTTCTGAATCGAATAAGCCATATCCGCCCGTCCGTCCACCCGTCTGTATGTCACATGTTTTAAGGCTTTAAATTTTGAGCTACGCTGCTGAAATCTCGTACGTAAGGTCGACGTCATGTGAAGCAGTACAAGTGTAAAAAATTTTCAAATCCGCCCACAAACACGCCCCCAATCGGTTTAAATGTGCAACTACCTCCGCGGATTTGAAATCTGTAAGACCTTCTAAAAGGCTGAAATTTTACACTTAGCATCTCCTAGTGAATGTAAGACATAAAAAAAAATTATTTGTAAACCTCCTCCAGTGGGCGTGGCTTCTAATTTAAGGGTAAATTTTCAAATGCAATTTCAAATGCTCTAAATAAAAAAAATTTCGCTTAATATTTTCTGTAAAAAACGCTTAGTTCTATATTTTGTTTATAAAAGACTTTGGGCCACGCCCACATTTGGACACAGAATTGAAGAAAAACCTAAAATTTTCCAGAAAAATGCAAATTCGACTGGCCTTGAGCCAAATTTAGGAAAGCATAAAACAAAAAAAGTAGCAGGTTAGTTAAATGAGACTTCAGTCTAGATTTTGCCCCCTTTTAGGGCCTTTTAGGGGTCGATTTTAAAAAAAAAAATGAATTTGAATCAAAAAATTGCATTTTTACGTACATTTAAGCGTAACTTGGAAATATCTGAGTAAATATCTTATAATTGATAGTTTTTAATTAGGGGCTGTTGGACAACGCCCCTTTTCGAAGTTTGCACTACTTATAAAATGTCAAAAAATAACAACGCCATCAGCATTTTACAATGTGGGATAGGATGGGGTATTCAACGGTCCGTTTTTCGGACTGTAAGTTCTGCGTACACACTGTAGCACTAACTCACTGATTTTTGTTTGTTTCTGGCGGTTTCGCCTTGAATCCCAGTTCCGAGTCGAAGCAAAATTTTCATCTCTTAAGTTTCGATTCGAAAATCAATTTGAGACGAAACGGTTCACCTAAACAATGTTTCGTGTGATTTTTATTTTTAACATTTCAATTCATTTAGTCCAAAGGTTATGTTAACTAAATTACAGGTGATAAGAAGACCTGCATACTCAACTGAACTCATCTTATTTGTGCTAGTTTCGATTGCAACAGTCCATAATGTCTCCCTGACTTGACCCCTTTTGATGTTGGCTGGTATTTGTACACTTTATTTAAGTCACCTTCCACACTGATGCGTTATGTCAACATTTCTTTTTACATCTGTTGTTGACATGTTTGCTTATAAAAACAAAATGAAAGTAAAATTGCAACATTATCTGATCATAGACTTAAAGCGGCCATCAAAAAAGCGTGCATATTAATTGACTAGCGCTCCATAAATATTACCTAGATAACCTTGAACTTTCCCTCAGACCTCAGAGACTATTTAGCTGACAGCTAAAGTAGTGCCTAAGAGCCAGCTTCATCCATTAGCATTTATTTTAATTTAATCAGCGAAGCGCCGGTAAGCTCGTGGCGCTGGAAGATGGGTACACATCTGTGCTTTTTCCCCATTGATTTACTTAATTTCTTTTTGTGCTCTCGCATCGAGTTCAATTTCGATTTCTAAACAAATTACTGCCAAAGATTGATTTATTTATAGTTTCGCACTGACGATCGCTTTTTGGCAAGTGTTTTTCTTTTTGTATTCCTCTTTCCAGTGGGAGAAAGGCGAATTTCTTGGCATACAATAAGTGCCGAAAGGAAACTTGACAACTCTTAACCCAGTAAACGCAAACAACAACTACACCAGCGCAATTACACCCATCGAATCAAAGTCGTATTGTTTGAGCCAAATCAGAGTAAAGGTGTCAATACAAACGTCTTTTGGTAACCGGTTTGGTCACGCCTGTAAAACGTTTGATTATTTTGGCCCGATAAACGATGAAAAGTCAACAACCGAAATGCATTCGATTTGAATGTGTAATCGAATTAGAAATGAGGAAAGATTTTCTACCTCAAACACCTACTCACTTAGGCACCCGATTTAATGGGGCAATACAAGTGCAGCGGTAATAGCAACTACAGTTGTTGTCGCCAACTCGCTGCTGACCTACGTTATAAACAGTAACAAGAGACTCATGCGACCTATCAGACCTAAAGTTTAGTCATAATGCGATGAGGCAAATTCTTCACTTCTTTTCCATGCGCAAAGCGGAGCAAAGCAACCGCGAAAATATTCTTTAGTGTTAGGTACTGTATTTGGATTTCAGTGACGAGCGCTTCTTTAGTGCGAATGCGGTGACAAAGCAGATTGAACAATGTTGCACCGGTACAGTGAGTCAAACTTGAATGTAAAGATGTTTGGATTCCGTAAAGTATTGGGAATTCAATGACACTGAATGCTTTTCTGAGTAACCGTAGAACCACAGTGATGTAGCTGTGGCGGTAGTAGTAGCGGTAGTAAGAGCTGTCAAAAGTTAAAACACATGTATTTAGTGTATTGCGCACACAATGTGTGTCTGTGGCGGTAGCGCGTAGCTGTGGCGGTAGTAAGAGTTGGCCAACTTTTAACTTTCGTAGCGCTACACGGTTGACAGCGCTACACGGTGGACAGTTCAATGCAAGTTAAGTAAACAATGGAGGAATAGGACGTCGAAAAGTTTATTGAGATGGTTAAATCTAAAGACATTTTATGGAATTTGTGTCATCCGTTGTACAAAAATATTAAATCTTGTTCAAATTAACTCAGAGTATCGGCCATTGTTTATAAACGAGGTTTTTGTTCGGCATAGCCGCGCTACACCATTGTGTTCAATTTTTTTCCGTACTACGCCACTTGGCTCCGCGGCTGTACTACGTACTACTGCTACATACCACCGCTACGGGCATTGTGGTCCCACGGTAAAACATTGTTTTCGACATTGATGCATAACACTTGGGGAGGATACATTGATTTATCAACGTAGGATTTTTAGCTAGTCTCTCCAGCCGGATACCAGCCGGAGCCATCACCATGGAGGAACCATAAAAACAGGGGCGGCTTTCCATATAGGTTGGATTAGGTAAGAGGGTAAGTTAGCTTAAGGATAAGAGTAGGAAGTGTTTAGATTGTTTTCGGCTCAGGTTAGTTAGGTTTAGTTTCGCGTGGCTTCGTTTCGCCCTTCATCCAGGGTGACTAGTGTGGAGACTGGACATCTCTCTCTTTCGCTATACTTTCGTTCTTTCCTCTTTAGTTCCTGGTTGAGGTTTAGCTACTTCGTCTCTTCTGTTAGGTCCAGCAGGGCACAATATATTGTTTGTTGAGAGGGAGCTGCATTTTGAACGTTGAGCCTATCAAAACGTGCCTTTCACAATGTCACAAAGCCTGCCAAAGGCCCCAACCTACTCGCAATAATGACTTCAAAGGGTCGATTGACCATACTTTGTCAATCCTTGAGCTAGATTATCTCCTATATCATAATTCCTAAGCACGTGACATCGAACCAGAAAATAAGAAGCCCAAATTATATAGCTGTGTCGCTCACTGCGAGAAAGTTACCCCCGCACACTGCTGGCTCAGGTTAAAATCCCGTCAGAAGTAAACGTTTTTTTTTAAACTTTAGTCTGTGTGTGATAAGATTGCTCCTGTCATCGTACTACATTACATTTTGTATGTATTTAACTTATTCGAATGCTAAAATTTACACAACTTCTTAGTTCCCAGTACATGCTGGTGAATAAAAAAAGCAGGAATGAAATACGAAAGTTTTTTTCGCTCGTTCTATGTATGGCTATCGGGTATGCTAAAGTTGAATCCGATTTTTAACTTTGACACTTCTTATGGATATGGCTTTATCTCAAAAATTGAAAAAAAAAATCTTAAAAAAGTTGGCCTCTTTTAAGTTTTCTGCTAAAAAGTCGTAGAAATGTGCACTTTACAAGGCAGACAATTGTGTGTGAAATAAAAGGGCGAAAGGAAGACCGCAAAAAATGGAGCTTATAAGATTAAAGAATGGTTCTCTTAGGGTAGATAAAACACGTTGCGGTGAGCATTTTGGTTAAGGGTTGCGTGACGCCAACCTGTCGAGACGTTAAACCTTTCGATGTTAAAATCATACAGTTGCCTAGTGTTAAATAAGTCTAAAAAGGTTCCAACTCCAAATGTGGACGTGCTCAATGTTATAATTTCAAAGAGATAACGAAATTAGTTTGCAAGTTTAAATATTTATTATCAAAAATCTAATAATTAGGTCAAACTTAGATAGAAGAATTATACTGGTGAAAGTAAATTATGTACATCTGTTCACGGCAACGGAAGTAAGCAAAAAGGGAAGATTTGACGTACAAAAAATGACAAGTAAGTTCAAGGAGGTGTTCTTAAAGAATGATCGATGATAAAAACTTAAGGTGTTTTCGCAATAGTGATAAAGTGTAAGTTCCAACACCTACCCCAAAAGATTAAAAGATGAAATTTAAATTCCTGCCTAGGTAAATAAAAAAAAATAAAGGGCTACCTATTTATATCCAGTCAGAATCAGATGGCAAAATTAGTAAGTTACTTACCTCAAAAGATTAATTTATAACACTGATGACAACTTTTAGATGAGGGCTCTCAGTGTGTAGGAAAAAATGGCTAATCTCAACCTGTCGCTTAAAGCGGGCAGCCTGCTTTAAAGTACATAGTTAAATTCTATGGATTTAGAGCAATAATCTGCTCAAAAAGCTTCGTTTAATTAAACTCCAAAACACAAATTATTGAAAGATTATTTTATTGTTTTTTTGGAATGGGCTTTTACCCTACGTCGTTGATTTTTAAAAGCGAAAAAATAAAATAAAAATCGTTGATCCAATATTTCCTTCGTTCCAAAAAGCTTCGTTTAATTAAACTCCAAAACATAAATTATTGAAAGATTATTTTATTGTTTTTGAATAGACCTACGTCGTTTATTTTTAAATGCGAGAAAAAAAAACCAAAATCGTTGATCCAATATTTCCTCCGACGTTTCGTAGATTGTTTGTCGACTTCCTCTGGGACATGGTTTTATTGATTTAAGGGAAAATGTAGGCATCTGGCATAGGTACATAGTTTTAAATTCCATTTGACAGAAGAAATATCTACCTATGTCACATACCTAAAACTTCAACGAAATATCAATGATTTTCGCGTTGTGAAAGCCTCAACAAGATTTTAATATCTTATCTTATTTGCTCAGAATCTAGATTTTGACTCGAGTTTAATGGTACCTATCTATACGACAATGACCCAACAGTTAAGTTACCCGTGGAAGGACGCTTCATGCGAACGTCTTACTACCTGTATCGAAATGTAGATGGCTCGCATCGCAAAAATCCCTTTTGGAACCCATTCATTCAAAAAAATGTATTTACCTGTTTCGTTTTCCACATTCCACTTTACAACATTCACCGGCAGAATAGATTTGCCAATGAATCTTCCCCTCCACTCGCACTGCTGACTGGTGTGGTTTTGGCTGTTGCTTAACTGCATCTGCTGCACTCCCTTACCTGCTGTTCCTGTTATTTAGATGGACCAGCTGCCTACAATTACTCCCTAGCTCTATCTCTGTCACCCTTTTCGATATCAGTCATGCGCCATTGCACCTCAGTTTCTCTAGTTTTCTATTGTCTGGCTCGGGCAATGTGTTTACATCCCCCAAAAACAATAGCAATGAGGAAAAATGATATTGCGCTCCCACACGAGAAGAAAACTCGACGAATGAATTTTAGTTGATTCGTAGATACGGTCGCATCTGCTGTTTTTTTTATTCTACTGTGGGAGAGCCAAACAGAGCTCATCGCGACGGTTGTCACAAAAAGTACCAGATTCTATCCACTCATCATTTAATTTGAAGTGAACCGAACCCACCAAAGAGAGTAAGCAAAGCAAGAAAAAAGTACCGAGGGAAATTTTCATCGGATCCGTTTTGTCTTGGATATTTTTGTTCTTTCCATCGCTGGAGAAAAATAGCAGCTGAAATACTTTCAAAAGGAGATAGGAAAACAAATTGATTATAAATGGCGGCGGCCTCCACTTCTAGTGCCGAAGAAGAGGTAAAACAACAAAATTAATAAACATTTATTACGTAGGTAGTGGTAATTAGATGCCATCACCACCACACACACTCCAAACCCATTTGCAAAACCACATTTTTTTCCTTCTTTTTGGTTAATCGCCGTTTTATTCTCTTCTACTTTATTAAGATGTTGCTTTAACTCTCCTTCATCCACTCTTTTTTGAAATGCTTCCTTACAACTTTTTTTCCCCTTTGTCGTGTAGTTTCTGCTTCATTTTTCCATCGTTTTTTTCTTCCCATGGACTGGTGGGGAACGACAACGACCGTACAGTGGATTTTAATTGTAGTCGGCTCGGTCTCGTTGAGTACGGTTCGGTTTGTCGCATTTTGTACGTTGTAATTGGTTACTAATAGTGTTATTAGGCTAAGAAAATAATAACATATTATTGCTTGTAATGTGTGTAAAGACCACCGTTAAATCTGCATACGTCATTCTTGGTATTTATGTGTAGTGTTTGCCCTTTGTGATCTCTTGCATATATAATGGAATTTTTGACAATCTTGATTGCTTTCACAAATATCTTTAGATAGTTTTAAATTTTGAAATCTGATTGAAACAACTAATCTTCGTAAAAAAATCGTTCAAAAGTGACACGAAAAAAGAGTTTTAATTGCAAAAAAGACGTGGGAAATCGAAAAAAACGAGTTAAATTCTGTTGTCCTATTGTGAGTTTGAGTGAATTTTCCCATACGATAAGTGTGGATCGTGAATAGTGGGCTGTAATAGAACTGTCATTACCAGATTGCATACCGGAAGGGGTACAAATGGCCATGATCGTGGCTGTGTGATAAAGTGAAATCTATCTTTCTACAAAATTGTTGGATTACCAATCGAAATAGGTACGGGTTGTTGTTGGTTTTTTCTAAATTCAATCACATTTTAGTGGCGTCTATAAGAGTTTTGATAAGAACGCGCACAAGGTGTTTATATTTATTTTATTTCCCGAAAGTAAATCACGAAAGAATGTGATTAAAGATAATGCTGGGCCAGCGATTACCTATCACGGTTTTTTTGGTTTGCTTTTGTGTTTAACCTACTTCAAGTGCGCACAAAAATAAATTACACGGGTACCTTACGTCCTATATTTGTTTTGAGCTTTTGGATTAAGGTCAACACAGAGAATTTAAAGGCAATATTTACAAGTAAGGTACCCACTAATCTACCTATGCACCAGATTTATTTTTACTATTTCATACCTACCTACCTTTATAAGGTGGTACCTAGTCGAGTTGTCAAAAGCTAAAAGTTCTGTAAGCCATATGATTATGAATTAATCACAAGGTGGCAGGTACCTACACCCTTTTATTTCCTAAAAGCGACCATAGTACCTATACGTCGCTGCAACGATGATTTGATGTGGGGTGCACTTAGGTTATGGGTGAATGTGCTGAAGTAGGTAGGTAAGGTACTATAGGTACATAAGTCCTAGAAGTCAGAAAGTATGCCTGGATGTTGGAGAACATCCAGCTTTGTTTAGGGTTGCCATGTCTAAGCGAACCTGGGGCAAAAAGTTTTAAAATCGCGGACTTTGGAGGACATCATCTACCTAGGAATACCTTAAAAAAGGGGAGTTTAAGGTAAGCTTGGCATTTTGCAACTTATCAAATGCGAAATCAAATATTTATTTACACATTTGCTTGGCGATTGTCCGTCCCAGTAGGTAGGAACGATTCCTAGTTCGGTGAACAATGAACAAGGACAATGTCTTAAAAACTTTTAGGACGTTTCGCGTGGGCGTTAAAAGAGGGCATTTCCTCTAAAAAGAAAAAACATGTCAACGCCAGCTTAGTTGGTTTTTCATGTTTTTTCATTTGTTTTCAAATAACCCAAAGGAAAACGTATCCTTTGATACGTTTTCCTTTGGGTTATTGGCTCCTGTTAAGACTAGGTATTGCAACGCTCTTTTTAAACACCTTTTTTACACGCTTGAACAAATATTTCCTGTATCAGCCGCGCAAAGGAAAGAAAGAGTCTCGTCCGCCATTGGTTACACGTCACAAACTAAAAAAGTCATCAAAATCATCATCATGAACTTCTTTTACCGCATATTCTTTAAATGAAGCGTGGAACTAGGGCGGCTTAATGGCCCTTTCATCGCTTTCGATCCTCCACCACCAACTCAAGAGACACAGCCGCGATCCCCAGCACTGGTTCTCGGAGATGTTCTTTAACTGATCCCACCGCCTGTTTCTTGACTTACCAGGAAACGACGCGCTCGAATCTCGCCTAGAATGGCATGTCTAGGTATGCGAAACGTGTCCAGATTCTCGAAGAATTGATCGTTTCACTCGGACGAGTGGCTGCTCAACATTTAGATCCCAACCCCTAAGTTTCTCATTCTATAGCTGGGAGTAACACCAGCAACGCACCTCAGAAATCTCATTTCGGGAGCTTGTACCCACGATCTAATATCCAAATTTCATGATCATTTAGATGAGGGTTGGAACGAACACTTACTAAAAGACTGAGATCTTTGCTTTCACTCAAACCTCAGCTTTTCTCCGGCCGACGCGCAGTTCCTTTACTATTGCTCCAGCTTGGCCAATTCAACATGATGACTCAGTATCACTCAAAACCTCCCATCAACTTACAAGGTACATTTCCCAGGAGTTCCGCAAACAACCATCACTTTTAATTTGGTTGTTTCACATTTACCTTCATCCTAGCATCACCACAGATGGCTATAAACCCACCCAGTATTCGCTGAAGCGCTTATAGAACACAGCCCTGAAATAGAACACAGATTTGTACGCCATTTATCCGCACTCGACTTCTGCAGTTCCCATACAAAGAGAAAGCCCATAGTCCTACAAAACTCTCCAGAGTTTATCCCGAGGAACCCGGTAATAAGCCTTTCCAAATCTACTAAACACACATGGGCTGGTTTGGCATATTCCGAAACCTTCTCAAGTTTAACCTAAAGGGTGATAAGCTGGTCGTTTGTGCCTCGCCTGTCAGCCCGAAAGCAATACCCGTCCCATAATAAAGGTTCGATTACAGCTCTGGAACGCGTTTCCAACACCTTCGCGAATAGTTTTCCTGGAAGACTTAAGAAAAATAAACGCCTATAGCTAGAGCAATCTCTCTTGTCTGCTTTTTTTAAAATGGGCACTATAACTTGTGTTTGCCAGAAATATGAGAGCAAATTAACAGCAGCTGAGATGAAGATGCTTCGCATGACAGCAAGAGTAACAAAGCGAGATAAAATAAGAAGTACGAAGATCCGAGGAAGCCTTCATGTAAAAGAACCTATCTCCAGAAAAATGGAGCACGACCGGCTCAGTTGGTATTGCCACGTTCAAAGGAGAGATCCTACGAACCCCGTCAAAAAGGCAATGTCAGTCAGCATTACAGCGCAATCGCGAAGGAGAGGAAGGCCTTAACATTCATGGATCACACAAATGCAACGACAACATCATTTATTTGGCCTGGAAGAGATCCAAAACCGGGTGGCCTGCCGGTATATTCTGAGGTCAAATCGGCGTAACGCACAAGCGGACCATTAGGAATGCAGTACAGTGGGATGGTTTTAATCCATCACTTCAGATTATAACCCCGCGCCTTTATGAAAAAGCAGAAGAAATCGTGTTTGCCAATCGCTAGGTGCTTTCCACTATTCCAGGTTACCTTAATGACACACGCATTAGCCATTAAACACCTTCTTCACCCATTTCCTTGAGCTGTTATGGCCGGATTTCATCAGCTCCAGCGGACTTGCGAACTTTTAGCGATTGAACCGCGACAGTGACTTCATTAACTGCTGGACTATTCTCCGCCCTAATCTCGTTAGAAGTGAGTGTGCCGTATTGAAGGTTGAGCAACTCCGAAAAGTACTTTGGTACACAATAAAGAATCTTATGTCGTATTCTTTTAAACACCGAACTGCCACACCGAGCTGTCAAATAATACTCGGTGTTCGCGACAATTCCAGTGTAGTGTGCACTCGGTTCCATTATGTACAGAACGACAAATACTGCATTGCTTATATTTCATTTGGTTTTATTTTTTTCTCATTTCGTAGCGTTATTTTGTTGGCGTCGGTTTTGTACTTTTTATACTTAAAATTAATTTTGATAGCTTTAAAATTCAGATCTTTGGTAAGTTTTTAACGATTTCATACGACTTCAGTCGCATTGTAAAAAAAACGAATGAAAATTGAATCGAAACGTCCGTCACTTCACATAAACGTCAAAGCTACACCCAGCCTCCACCGTCAAATAAGTCGGTGGGAAAATTTCGAATTTGGTGTCGACACCGAACAAATTCAGAGCTTAAAAGAACACTTACATGAGCACGACTCCGTTCAGGTGTATAAGAAAAGAAGAATTGTTTTTCTGTGTTCCACACCAGTTTAATGATTCGGTGTTGAAAACAATACGCCATTAGAAACACCAAGGCAAGCACGCGATAAGGCTTGGTGTCTTTTCTAACGATTTTTGCAGGAGCTGCATGGATGAGGAGAAAGAAGAGACCACCCTCACTCTTCTCTGCACATGCCCGCTCTCTCTAAGAACCTAAATCTTCACCTTGGAGCTTTCTTCTATAATGATCTTAGTGACGACTTAGTACGACTGACTCAAAACGTCTCTTACGCTTCATTAGTAGCTCGAAATGGTTCAACGAGTAGGCAATTTATCCAGATCCACGTGGTATCACAATGCACCTACATAGATCTAAGTGAGTTAGGTTCTTCGAACCCGAAAGCCACTTCAAACTAACCTAGAAACACCAAAGCTCTAGGACACGTCCAGATATGGTTGGCGTAAACGTGGGATCCCGATATCGGTAGCCAATCGATCTCTACGATGCTACGCGTCGCCACTGCGATAACTGTACTTGGAAATCACGCGTGCATAATGTTTACTAAAGCACGGGAGCCGCTTTGTTGAAATCATACATATCATCGGCTCCCGTATCATTCGAGTCGGGTTAAAATAAATTGTTTATCATGAAACAATACCGCTCGCCGCTGATCCATCTGTCCAAGTTCGGAAATTCTATAATTCAAAACCTTTTAGACCAGGGACCGACAGCGACAGAAAATCTTGTGGCAAATTGTCGCCTCAAGATTCAAGAAGACTAGGACCGCTAGCATTCGCATGGCAAACACCAATCGAGTGCGGTTACGATAGACTGCGACTCTTTCAGTCGAAAATGACGGTTTTTTTTTATTGAAATTTACAGAATGCGTAGGTAGTTACTGGAAATTATTGCTGGTAAATTCTATAATAAATTAAATTTCTTAAGAAAATGTCGAAAGTAAACTCGCCCAAAAGCATTAAATACCTTAAACGAAAATAAATTAAATCTTTGAGTTTCTTAATTTTTGACAAATATTTTTGAAGTAAAAATACTTTTTGAAAACAAGCTTCAAATGTAAACCATGATTTTTACAAGTCGATGCTCACGAGTTTTCAATGCGCGTAAACGTATTGATTGAATTGCATACAACTTGCAAACTTTTTTGCAGTTTTGCTGGCCCACATACCACATTGCGTTTCTTACCACCACAACTCCTTTCATTTTTTTTCTGTATCGATATTTTTGCGTACATTTGCACCAACCACACATTCAAAATCCACAACGTGTTATTTCACTTCAGATCGATCACATGACTCAGCAGTCAGCAGCCAGATGCAGTTGCACAATATTTCTTTTGAGTTTTTTATGCCTTGCTGTGACATCTTAGCTAATTTGCCAAGTATTGAGTGCAAAACCGGATAGTTTGAGTGTGACTTGAAAACAAAATGCAAAACCACAAGTTTTTATATTTCTCTTCTTCGTTTCCATGTTTCTTTTTGTTTTTAAATCTAATTTTAGAACAAGACTCAGAAATCCTGGGTTTCCATCCAGGGCTACTGGGGGAATAGCCAAGCGATAAAATTGCATAATTAACTAGAATGTCTGCTAGGGTTTGACGCGGTTCTCGTATCACACATCATACAAAGTTTGGTGATAAAAAAGAAAGAAATATACTATAGCTAAGTTTTGATTTGCTGTTGTGTTAGTGTGTTTCACTCTTTCTTAGTTATAATACGTGCTAGGCTGTGGCTAGTCTTCGCAAAATGGTCTTCGCTTATGAGGCAAAAACTAAACAACAAATAAAAGTGGTTCCTATCCCAGCTGTTGAACTGGAATTGGTTGTCTGTAATTGTCTTCACCTCAGTGGTCGGAACAAATAACTATTTGGACGAAAGTGTCTTCGACTTTATTTGGTTAGTTATACACGTGCCGCACATGTGTCAAAGAATAAAAATGTCAGGAACATACAAATCCAACCCAAACAGCATTAAGAACTTCTCTGCACGACGCAAAGGACACAATGCATCAGAACAGCACAATAAATAGCACAGTTCTAGACAAGATTAGTGGTTAACCAATTTTGGTTTCAGTGATTTAATAATATGAAGTAAAGAGTAAGCCGAAAATTATAACGGGTGATTTTTTAAGAGGTTGAGAACTTTTTTTTAAAAAAAACACAAAAAATTCGAAAAAATTAATGAAATATTTATTTGAATCGATAGTTTGAACCTTGAAAATTTCATGCAAATGTTGACCGCGGCTGCGTCTCAGGTAGCCCATCCGCTGAGTCCAATTTTGGCATACTCTTTCACACATATCGGCCGGTATTTCACGAATGAATGCATGGATGTTGGCTTCCAGTGCGTCAATCGAAGCGGGCTTGTCCCTATAGACATTAGCCTTGACATACCCCCACAAAAAATAATCTAATGGTGTCAAATCGCACGATCTAGGCGGCCAATTGACCGGCCCGAAACGTGAAATTAACTGTTCACCAAACTCGCCTCGCAATTGCGCCATTGTTTCGGGTGCTGTGTGGCATGTGGCACCGTCTTCGGCGTTGTGGTAGGTCGGCTG
Source organism: Neoascia interrupta (assembly GCA_947623515.1). Taxonomy (NCBI): domain Eukaryota; kingdom Metazoa; phylum Arthropoda; class Insecta; order Diptera; family Syrphidae; genus Neoascia; species Neoascia interrupta. Next base: position 26,655,657 of record OX392462.1, read on the forward strand.
GCTTTAGTTCTTGCACCAGCTGTATCTTAAAAGGCTTTACGCCCAAATCCTTCCGCAAAATTTTCCACGTAGTGCTGTAACAAAGGCCTAACTGCTGGGAACGGCGCCGAATCGACATTTCGCGGTCTTCTGTCACACTAGCTGATACGGCCGCAATATTTTCTTCACTACGCACAGTACGTAAACGTGTTGGTGGTTTAATGTCCAACAAAGTAAATTTGGTGCGAAATTTGGTCACAATCTTCCGAATAGACTGCTCAGAAGGTCGAGAATACCGACCATAAAATGGAAGCAGCGCGCGATGAACATTTCGCACCGAGCACGAATTTTGATAGTAAAATTCAATAATTTGCAAGCGTTGTTCATTTGTAAGACGATCCATGGTTAAATTGCAAACCAAACTGAAGCTGTTTGACAGTGACACAAGGTACTAAGCACACGTCAGCTGTCAAAACCAGTGTTGCCAAAACCAAACCAGCTAAAAAATCACCCGTTACATATAGTTACAAGCTTTTGCAAGCTCTGAATAAACACACACAATTATAAAATCAATGTACACTTTATTGATCGATGAAGTTCGGTTTTTGACAATTTTTATTTGACAACAATTCTGAGATCAAAACTGCTATTATTGAACATTATCGTTTAAGTGCGACCACTGCGGGTTCTGTGACTTCCCGAAGATCAAATTTATCCACCTCTTATTGAAGAACAAGTGGATCAATGGCGGGATTTTATGGTTGCATTTTATACTTATGATCCTGAACTGTCGCTTGGAGGCCACTAAACTTTTCCTCTCCCCGAAATAGTGCAATCCTCAAATGTCGTTTGAGCGAGTAAAAGTTTGATCGATTGAGCCAGAGATCGTCCCAATCCGGAACAGTAAAAAAAGTTGTTGGCCGACGAGTTAAAATTGTCAAAAGTGGTTGAATCTGCCAAAAAAAATTCACACAGATTAAATTTGGTAAATCACATTAGTGGGCAGCCAACATCCACTCCATTTATTGGCCCACATTATACTGTCGAAGATAATTTTGTTGCTTTCGCAATTTTCAATATATCTTGTGTTCACAGATTTAGATATTTAGTACCAGTCCCAGATAGAACAGCTGACTAAAAAATGAGGCCTTAATGCCCTTTTCTTCACCTTAAAGTCAACTACATAAGTGGACGAACATCTTGCTGCTTTTCGGTAAGAATAAAAGAACAAGTGATTAAACTCATAGCCTAAGACTCATAGCCCTAGTTTAAGCTATTTGCCTATTTGGAGCATACGAAAACACTCATTTCTTCTATTACATTTTCTACAAATAGTACACCAAGAATAGAATAGAATAGATCACCATAACTACTTATTAAAGGATTTTTTTTAAATAGAAAGTTAAACAAAGCTCTAATTGAAATTCCGATGATTGATGATTATGACCAGTACGAAGGCAAAACACCCCAATACCTAAAACAAAGGTCCGCTGGGTAGATGCTAATGCTCTTCCATAGTCGACTACTTTTCCATCTCCCTTTCTAAGTGTCTCACAATCGCTTCCATCTAACAAGTGATTGATTATTTATAAGAAATTAAAATATTTTAATTTAATTCACCGAAAACAAAGCATTTAATCAGCAAAGTCTATCCTCACCAGAGTTCATAGAATTCATCACGTAATTAAGACTGATTCATCACTTGCCTGGATAATTGTTTCTCTAAAAAGTCAACAACATCATGGACGGCTGTAGAAAGAGAAAATTGTGTTCCACATTTTTTTTTTATCATTCAGCCAGTGTTAATGTCAAGACTGTCGTCGACAAAGGCAACAACATAAGGTCTTTGGGGGGAACATTAAGTTGCAGCACAACAACTCAAAGTTTTTTGATAAATTTTCTTTATCATCGACCAAGTGCCAGGCTGGTCGACAGCATAATGATTAAACGATGTGGTGGATACCCGACAAAGTGGCTTAAGGGTTAATTATTTACCTCCAAGTCTTTTACTTTGCGACAAAGAATAATGTGACAAATGCCCTAATACCGGTAATTAGAATCTAACGCGGCCGTGTGTCGCTAGCATAGCAAGTAATCAGGCAACCTAATTTTTCATTCTGCCCGATGGCGACAATGGTGGGTTTCCCGCTGCGACAATCGAATAGAAAAATGTAGGAGAAAAGACTCCGACAGCGTCATAAGCTCTGTCATAATCGAATCTTTTTAATTATAATTTTATCAAAAGTACAAATTCAGATTCATACGCGCGCTGACCTGATTGTTTAATCGATATTTTTGTTGATCGTCACAGTTTTTTTTTTTTTTGGAATTCGAAATAATTTTTGTTGTTTTCATTTTATCGGCGGATGGTAAAAAAAAATTGCATAACGTCACTAAGTGGTACACTTGTTGTCGAGCACATTTCGTGTATGGGCGGAAGTTGAAGGAAGTTACGCATACTTTGAATTTTGGGATATGAAGGTTACCACGAAAGATAAGCTATCTTTCTGTGACATACAAAGACAGCATTTTTTATAAGATTTTGTACAGCTATTTGCGTGGCACCTGAAGCGTGACATAAAAATATCTATCGGGCCATTACCTGGGAAAATAAAAAAATGTAATGGTGAGTCAGTTACTCTTCAAGGCTTTAAGAATACAGTGAGTAATGAGGGATGCAAGAGGGCATGAACAATTGCCAAGAATAGATGAAAAATCAGTAAATGTCAAGATCAGTTTCAATTGAATAAATCATTAATTTTAACAGTCCACAGCCTTGTTAGCTTGTTAAATATCAAACCGGATGTGGATTTATGCAAAACCGCGCACTTTCCCCGGAATGACAAAACAAACATCCCTGGTGTTAAAATATCAAATTTGTCCCTTTTATGAAACCTATCACCACCGCCTTGTGTTTAAATGCATCAGAAATACATCAAATAAATCAGCTTATCAAATTGGTTGCTTCAGTTCTGTATGCAAACTTTGACATCTTGCAGACACATGGAAAGTACTCACAACTAACACCCAAAATTTTCAGAAACCAATAAAACCAAAAGCCTGTGTTTGCTTGGCTGTTTCTTGGTAAATCAATCCATCAGCCATCTTTCAAAAAGAGGCTTATTTATCGCGACAAATAAAATTGTCAATTTTTGTGGTAGACGTATGTATTTTTTTTTTTGTATTTCGGCCAAACAGCACAAATAAATATTTGAGTTCTTATTTTGGTATATACCTACACAATTTGTTTGTCGGAGAATGACGAGTTTCTCAACACAACTGTAATGATGGACGTATTATTATCTTCAGAGAAATAAAGCAACAAATATTCCGAAAAAAATATGCAAATATCGTTCGCACTTGGACTCAGTGCCGCATTTGCAAATGGGCCTTAGCATTCATGATTCAGGGCGATAAAGAAAGGGGGGCTTGCCAAGAAAGTAGACTTTAAAACAATCTTTTTTAAATTTCTGGTTCTTATTTTTCTCTTTCTTATTTTTTCATGACTTTTTTTATTCGACATTTCGTCCGCTAGTATTTCAACTCCACTCTACGACTAAACGTCAGAATAGAGAACGGCTTAATTGTCATCATAATTGTTATATTTACTTTTTTGTTGGCTTAAGAAAAAAAATAATTGGTTGAATCTGGGATCGAACTCAGAACCTTCCAGTTGTAGGCCATAGGTGCTTCCACCGACACCACATTCCCGCTTCCATCTGGATGCTTAAAAACAGTGTAAAGTCAATGGTATGTGATATCCTCGCTTAAATGTCTTGTGAAACCGAAAACCGCCCCTCCCCATGTGGACGTGGACATATTTTATTTGCATTCGAATAGAGGGTTTTTATTCTCGATATAAACTTTAAATTAAAGCTTTAAATTAAAAAAAAATTCACTATAAAATGTTCAATTTGGATCAATTGGGATGGGGTATCCATCGATTCACCTAAGCGGATTGGTTACCCTTCTACTAGTTTAAGCTATCAATGACCTGTCAGTCATTCCTTTTTGACCTTCGGCAACAAGTTCTCCAACTTAATAAATTCCATTTTTTTAAATAAACAAAATTGTTGAATGGGGCCCATAATTGGAAATTACCAAAGGGCTCTTTAGACTTCAGATACAGCCTTGTTATTTTCTTATAGCATTGGTATGGAATTTATGTGTACTTACGCTGCGTTATCACCACAAGAATTTCACTTAAATGTAAAAATAAATATACCAGTGATAAAAAAAAACGTTATTCCGTGCCTGGTATAACAAAATGTTTTTGTCTCATGTTTTAAGTTTTATAATTACGAGCTCTGGACTTTCACTTTTGTTTTATTGTTCGTTTTTTACCAAACTTTTTGTCAGTTGAATTTTACTTTTGTCATTTAAAGTTTTTCTTAAGCAATCACATTGAGGGTTGAATGAGTTAAACTCTTTTTTTTTTGTTAAATAGTTGAATGTGATCGATTTTACGCTATTGTCAAAATGACAACCATGTGCTAAGGTGGTGTATATGCATATTTTATTAACTAAAGTCGTTGAACCTAACGCTATGCAATTAAGTATTGTGATCACATGTGGCGTGTTGACAATGAGCTATAAATGGGTATATTAAAACCATATGTCAATAATACTTGGGGCTTTTCCATTGGCATTATTTATATAATGACTGGATAAAGGATTTTCAAGTAAGGTATAGATTAAAGGTATAAATATAGATGCTGGTCGAAACTTTTGAAGAAACAATTCATTTAAGTTGTTCGAAACTGATATGTTAGCGATATGTCAATTAGTCGGGTTTTAACTCATAAGTTTTTATGCCTCTAATATATTTTTTATTTTGCTGGTATCTATGTCTCACCAAACATGTAAATTTCTTTTGCACAATGCTTTATATGAGGCTGAGGTATTTTTGTTTTCATTTAGAGGACATTTTTGTTTGCAGTCATTAATAAAATCTTGCTTAAAATGGGAATTTTCTGTGAAAACATTTACATTTATATATCTTATATGAAACAAGCAAAATTCTACTATGCATAATGTGATTTATCGCATAATCATCGAAAAAATAATAATTTAGATCGTCATGTTCTTAACGTCAAGTGTACTTCTTCCTTGTGCGATAAAGTTTTCTTATGGACGGCTTTACCAAAGTCTTGTGTATCTTTTACTTTCTTAGCTACAAATGTAACTCCAACATAATTTCATATTGCTTGAAAATGCAAATTTTAATCATCAAATTTTAATCATGCACCAATTTAATTTATGGCGTATTCTTTTGAACACCGAACTGCCACACCAAGCTGTCCAGCGTGGCCTCGTTACGATGGGTTTCATTGTGTACAGAACGACAGATACTGCACCGGTGCAGTCATCACGTTAAGTGTCAAAAGGCTTTGACTTAATTTTGTTTACTTTTTTTTTAAATTTCGTAGCGTAGTTTTGTTGGCGTCGGTTTTTTTTACTTTCTACTTAAAATGAATTTTGACAGCTTTGAGTTTGTGATACACATACACATACACAGTTAAAGTTCACCCACCCCTCACCGTCAAATACGACGGTGGACAAAATTCGAGTTCGGTGTCGACACCGAATTCGCTGTTCAAAAGAACATTTACATAAGCACCATACCGCTCAGGTGTACGAGAATTTTTTTTCTGTATTCCACGATTCAATGTTGACAATAATACGCCGTTAGACTTCAAGTTTAGGAACAACTTTGCTAATCCCTCTGGTGAAAGGTATAATTCTGACGAAAAACCAGGAACAACGCAATGCGATTTGCACCTCTCTTGCAATTTGCCATCTCACTTAAATAATTAGATATTTAAAGTCTGTCACACATTTAGGATAAAAATGTTTTTAGTTTCCTCTGAAGCTCCAAACAGTTTAACGACTAGCTATAAGGCGCTACAGGCCACTCTCGCTTGAGAGTTACAAGAATAGCATCAAGGAGTCGAGATTCGAAAAGTTGTGAGTAGAAAATCACTCTCTGTTAGTTCTCGGGACTCTCGAGAGTGGCCTAGAACAGAGCTACTCGCAGTGGCAGTACTATTTGATTTGTGGGTTTCATGATAATTTTCAATTGAGGACAATACCCAGGTACTGGCTTCCCTTTCAAGTTCTTTAACCATAAAATGTGGGTCGCCTTAGGAGATTTTGTTTCGAGGCTAGTTTATAGACCATATAAGCAAAATCTAGAAATAACTGCTGCAAATGCATTTTTTCAATAACTTTTAGTCTAGTTTCCTCCGTTTTGTAAAAAAATGGAAGTCGCTCTACACGCCTTCTTTATTGAACCATAATGCAACAGAAAGTGCGTATAGCAGCATTTCTAAGACTCCGCTTTCGAACTTGCCACTGACAATGATTGCTATACATCGTTGGCATGTCCCATTTAGTTAATTTTTTGGTTTAATAAGGATTGAAATAAGTTGTTAACGAAAAAGTTCCTAAAGAGTGATGCGAAGACGACTCCTTGAGAACACACTAGGAAAGGAAGGGAGGAAAGTTAACGAAAGTTAATAATATATTCATGCAAATTTATATCTCGTGGACGTCCTCTGATAAAACTCAATGTTACCAAAAAACTGTTCCTTCTTTTGGAATAAAGACATAAGACTGATAGGACGATAGGAATCCGAAATTCTCCACAGGTCAGCTTGATGACTTACCGGTTTTAGGCTTGGAAGATTACTGGAAAATGACTAAAAATAGTCTTGTCAATTGTGTCTCCACTAGACATATCCAGACATTATCCATTACTAAAGGAGACACGGGTGGTCAAAGGAGACAACAATCTGAGGTGATCAAAGAGACAACAATCTGTTAGGCACATATCAGTGTGGCATTAGGCCAGGAAAGTCCACCATCGATCAAATATTCACACTGCGGCAGATCTTGGAGAAAACCCAAGAGTTCCAATCGATACGAGCTATATAGCGCAATATCTAGTTTTGGCATCCCTGCCAAACTCGTCAGTCTGTGCAGGATGACGATGGAAAACTCACGCTGTTCTGTCAAGGTCGGCAAAGACCTCACCGACCCCTTTGATGTCAAAAAAAGATTTAGACAAGGTGAGGCGCTGTCATGCGGTTCTTTGACTTCATCATACTCGAGAGAATTGTGCAGAACTCTCGCGCCAACACCAGAGGCACAATCTTTCAAAAGTCCGTTCAACTACTCGCATACGCAGACGACATTGACATAATCGGTAGAACAAAGCGTGATGTCAGTGAAGCCGTCGTGAGTATTGGGTCGGTTTAGCAGTTAACAAGGGCAAAACCAAGTATATGCTAGTATAAATATAAGTATAAGTATAAGAAAATACATCCAACACCGACGTCTTGGACAAAATATCACCATCGACAGCTATAACTTTGAGGTAGTTAGCGACTGTGTCTACCTGGGTTCCGCTATCAATTTAGACAATGACACCAGCGCTGAAATCAAACGAAGGATAACTCTTGCCAATCGCTGTTTCTTTTGGCTAAGAAGGCAATTGAGTAGCAAAGCCCTCTCTCGAGCAACTAAAGTGTCCATGTATAAGACCCTCATCATCCCAGTCCTGCTTTACGGTGATGAAAACACTTAAGGCTGCTTCGAAAGGAAAATTCTTCATACGATTTACGGTCCCGTGTGCATAGACGGAGAGTGGAGGAGGAGATATAACATCGAACTGTACGATTTAAGTCAAAACACAACGTCTACGATGGCTCGGTCATCTAGAGCGGATGGACACCAACGCCCCGGCCGGAAAATCTTCGAATCCACACCGCAGGGACGGTGCGGTAGAGGAACACCGAGACTTAGGTGGCGCACGCAAGTGGAAGGGGACCTCAGCCAGCTTCGCGTGCGAAAATGGAGACGGTTAGCTGGAGACAGAGCTGGCTGGCGAAGCTTGCTGGCTGAGGCCCGAATCCACCCCGGACTGTAGCGCCACCTTAAGTAAGTAAAGGAGACTCTAGGGATGTATTAAACTGTGACTTTGCGCCAAGCTACCGGCCTGTGACTGTAGACTAGAATGGAGCTAAACCTATCCCGTACGAGAAAAGCTGCAAGGAAGCAGGGGTGCGAAAATTTTTTAAGGATTTAAACTTCATTTAAACCTATGAAGCGGGCCACTCAAACACTGTTGTGTCCAAAAATACATTTTTTTACTTAGACAATAAGTTAGGTCAAATTAACTGACTTTTTTAGGCACAAAAGTAAAGGGTAAAATCCATTTTATATGGCAAAATTGAAATTTTGAATAGCTTATAACTTTTAAACTTGAATGCGAGGCTCTAGCGACACACAGATATTGGAGATGATGCTACATCTTACATGCATCTAGTCCGAGCTTACTGTTTCAATGCTGGAAACTATGGCTTCCAAGCTTTTTTAATCTGAAAACCTCAATCACCGAATTAAATCACAAGGCCCCCGAACTGCTTCAAACTTAAAAGAATGTTTAAACACTCTAAACCAGTGAGAAATGATAAATTGTGTCAATTACTTGAAAAGACATTTCCCTCCATTCTTATGGCAAAACAATAATTTTCATTTTGAATGTGTACGTCATAGTTCATAATAAAAAGATTCGTGACCCACTGGAAACCGCTCCTTAAACAAGATTGTACATAAAATGCCAAAATACGTAGGTAATGACAAAATCAATAGATTCCTTACCGTGATTTCGTCCCTCGGTTAAGGAATATTTTTCATAGCTTCCTAGAACACGCGATATGAAAAATCGAAATGTGGACGCAGGTTACTTTGCCAGTGCACATTTTAATATTTAACAACACCGTCGGCGTCGGAGTCTTGACAATGATAAATATTTTGATTGCCATTGAATGTATTTTATTGCGAAGGTCTTTCCATATGGAGGCAATTAGATGAATAAGAGCAATTCATTGTTTTCCACTCATTAAACTATATAAACAAATAAAACAATCGATTTGATTGTCCGGCATTCGATGGAGCGGATTTTAGTGTTTTTGCTTGGTTTGGATACTTGTGGATGATCCACATTTCGTGGAAATGTTGATCTTGGAATAATCATTGGCCAAAGAATTCACTCTCTTTCAATTGCTGCAATCCAGGCGGCGGCGTTTCCTATTCGTTCATCAAAAATTGTTGCTATGGGACATTAGAAATAGATTTGCTGAGTTGTGCAAGTGAAACTTTGATTAGCAGCAATGTGCAACAAAGAGCACGCGATAAGTTATAAACAACTACTGTGCACGGTAATGATTAGCACCGCGTTTCGGACGTGATCTTGTTGCAACAATCGTTTCAAGTGAAAGCTTTAGCGCAGAGTGATGACGATGAGTGATTTGCCTGATAAAGCGAGCTAATGAGATAATAGTTTTACACTAGGCTTTGTGTTTAAAGGCACCCAAACAGTTTACTGTGTTCGTTTTATTCTGAAACAGATTTACAAAAAAGTATAATGCCCCTTGAATGGTCACAATTAATATTTCTTAAATCAATTGCCATGTCTTGGATGATCTATACATAATTTAATTAAATTAAGATTAAGAAGAGGAGAAAGATGACGAGACCAAAGATATGTTCTACGAGCTCCTGGACAAAACTTATGAGCAGTGCCCTAGCTACGACATTAAGATTGTCTTAGGCGATTTTAATGCTAAGCTAGGAAGGGAGGGCATCTTTGGTCGTACTGTCGGAAAGCATAGCCTGCACGACACGACCTCCGATAACGGATTCAGGCTGATCGACTTTGCTGCGGGGCGACACGTTGTGGTAGCTAGTACACAGTTCCCGCATCTCAATATCCACAAAGGGACATGGAGATCTCCCGATCAATCAACCGTCAACCAGATTGACCACATTGCGATCGACGCAAGGCACTCCTCCAGTATCATGGATGTCCGAACTTTCCAAGGGGCTAACATTGACTCGGATCACTATCTTGTTGTAGCCAAGGTACGGCTGCGGATATTCCAACCAGCACCAAGTAATGGAAATACTGTGAGGAAATTGACGTCGGCCGACAACAATCGCAAGAGATCGCCAGGTCCTTCTCCAACCGAGTCTCTCAAAAACTTTTACGAAGTCCTTTGCAGCCAGCATCAAGTATTGATAGCCAGTGGCAATATTGCCAAAATGCCATAAGAGACGCCGCCTCTGAAGTGCTGGGTTTCACACGGCCACCACAACGAAACCCCTGGTTTGACGATGAATGCCGGCAAGTACATGCAGCTAAACAGGAAGCATACAAAGCGGCGCTGCACAGAAGGACTAGAGCTGCTCGCGAGCTCTACGAGCAGAGGAGGAGAGAGGAACATTGGCTTCTCCGAAGGAAAAAGAGAGAGCACGAGAAGCGCGCGGTTGAAGAGATAGAGAGATGTTACAACAGGAATGAGGTTAGAAAGTTTTACCAAAGGATCAAAAGGTCCTGCCAAGGGTATAAACTTCGAACTGAAGCCTGTAAGGACCATCAAGGGAACATCGTTGTAGAATCGCATTCGGTGCTGAGGATTTGGAAAGACCACTTCTGCAGACTGTATAACGGCGAGGAGGAACCAAATACCTCTGTCAGGCAGAACGAACCATTCAACTCGGGCGAAGACGTTACCGACGAAGCATACGAACGATACCGCCCACCCGACCTGGAGGAGGTGAAAGTAGCTGTGTCTAAGCTCAAGTGCAACAAAGCAGCCGGAGCAGACGGCCTAGCTGCCGAACTTTTTAAATCCGCTGGCGATGAGCTGGTTAGGAGCATGCACCAGCTCATCTGCAAGATATGGTCCGAAGAAAGCATGCCCGACGAATAGAACTCCAGCATTGTTTGCCCGATCCTGAAGAAAGGAGACTCTCTGAGTTGTGCCATCTACAGGGGCATAAGTCTTCTTAACATCGCATACAAGATCTTTTCTGCTGTACTGTGTGAACGCCTGAAGCCGTTTGTCAACGGCTGTAGGCCAGGAAAGTCCACCATCGATCAAATATTCACACTGCGACAGATCTTGGAAAAAACCCAGGAATTCCAAATCGATACACACCACCTCTTCATCGCTTTCAAGGCCGTGTATGACAGCATCTATTGAGACGAGCTATGTAGCAATGTCTAGTTTCGGCATCCCTGCCAAACTCGTCAGTCTGTGCAGGATGACGATGGAAAATTCACGCTGTTCCGTCAAGGTCGGCAAAGACCTCACCGACCCCTTTGATGTCAAAAAATGATTTAGACAAGGCGACGGGCTGTCATGTGACTTCTTGAACATCATACTTGAGAGAATTGTGCAGAACTCTCGCGCCAACACCAGAGGTACAATCTTTCAAAAGTCCGTTCAACTACTCGCATACGCAGACGACATTGACATAATCGATAGGACAAAGTATAATGTCAGTGAAGCCTTCGTGAGTATTGGGACGGAAGCGGCGAATATGGGTTTAGCAGTCAACGAGGGCAAAACCAGTATTAGTTGTCATCAAGAAAAGACACCCAACATCGACGTCTTGGACAAAACATCACCATCGACAGCTATAATTTTGAGGTAGTTAGGGACTTGGTCAGACAATGACACCAGCGCTGAAATCAAACGAAGGATAACTCTTGCCAATCGCTGTTTCTTTGGGCTAAGGAGGCAATTGAGTAGCAAAGCCCTCTCTCGAGCAACTAAAGTGTCCATGTATAAGACCGTATAGACCGTATAACACCGTAAAGCAGGACTGGGATGATGAGCCCAGTCCTGCTTTACGGTGCAGAAGCATGGACCCTGTCAAAGGCGGATGAAAACACTTTAGGCTGCTTCGAGAGAAAAATTTTTCGGACGATTTACGGTCCCGTCTGCATAGAGTGGAGGAGGAGATATAACATCGAACTGTACGAGCTGTACAGCGATACCGACCTAGCCAGAAGAGTCAAAACACAACTTCTACGATGGCTGGGTCATCTAGAGCGGATAGACTTCAACGCCCCGGCCCGGAAAATCTTCGAATCCACACCGCAGGGACGGCGCGGTAGAGGAGCACCGAGACTCAGGTGGCGCACGTAAGTGGAAGCACGTCTCCAACTTCGCGTGCGAAACTGGAGACGGCTAGCTCGAGACAGAGCTGGCTGGCGAAGCTGGTTGGCTGAGGCCCAGGTCCACCCCGGACTGCAGCGCCAGCTTAAGTAAGTAAGTTAGATTAAGAAGAAACAACACTTTACCATCTAATAATGTGACTTACTTACTTCGGGAGGTGTTGCATTCCAGGGTGGACCTGGGCCTCAACCCTCAACCAACAACGATGGACAGCCTGCTTTATCTTTTGTTAGCTGTCTGCAGTTTTGCAAGTGAAGTTAAGCTGTCACCTGGAGCATTGGTGGCCATCCGCTTTCGCTCTAAATGATCCTGTCATCTTAGTTGTTTTATTGTGATTCATATGGATTCGTCGGAGTCGTTGTACAACAGCTACCAAACAGTTGGCTTCGCCTGATGCTGACGGTCTGATAAATGGACTCTGTTGAATAGCTTTAGAATAATGTAAAAGGTTTTCACAGGCGATTTTTTGGTTTTTTTTTCAATTAGTTCTGAAGTATGAGATCCTGAGCACGCTGCTTTCAGTCATCCAGACCAAGAGCCCTGGCGGAATACATACTATATACTATAAGTATTTGCGTTGCTTACCTTAAGCTTAACGAAATTCTCCCGTTCGTTAATAGCTGTTCATGATGCCAAAATTCTGTGCCTGTTTGGAAAAGGTCCGAGAAGCTGAAGTCGGGTTTAAAAGTCTTTGAAAAGATGGTATGTCTCGATTTGGAACTCAATGGACTCTTCCGATATTTGTTTTAAGGTGACGGTCTGATCTTTGTCCTGAACCACACTGGAACGTTAAAAAATACTGTTATGTTCTCAAGTTTTTTTTTAAGCTATGGTAATTTTATTTATACTAATCGTTCGAACTTGCTTTTTGTTGGCCGGCGGTTTTCTTCTTTTTCTCTGTCGGTTATTCTTTATTTGCTCTCTTGCGGGAACCAGGAACCACTGAAGGGCCATACACCTTTTTTTACCTTTAGAAAAAAGCCTTAAGTCGATTCTACAATGTTGTTAAGTGTCACGGATATGACTCCACTGGTTGTTGATGTGTGTGGGGTGTAAAGGTTACATACGGTCTTTGATCACAAGTTCTCTGCGCGGCCTGGCTGCTCCAAATGCACTAGACGGTGGGATGCCTTCATCCAACGTTAAGTTCTTTTTTCTGGGCGGTTCGGAGCTACTTCTCGTTTAGTCATGCTCTGGTTTAAGCCAAGACCAGAAAATGATCGGATCGACGCTTGCCCCTTCGAATGTTAGAGGTGTGTCATGGGTTGGCGATTCAAATCCTGGAGACTTTCAGATTGCTAGATTCTTAAACTTGGAAAGCTACTGCTACTTATTATAGTGTTAAACGTACTGCAAAGTCTTGCTAGTCGGTAGCCGTTATATGTAATTGTTTCTTCGGGATTGTGCCCTGTATACCAACCAATCCAACAAAGATACTTCTCATGTTGTTTTTAGCAAAAAAGGGAATGAATTTTTTGATGCTAACTTAATGTATTTTAGTGTCCTGATTAAGGAATATGTTTTTGCAACAAAAATTTTGAAAAGTTGGAACGAAAATTGTCAGTTTCATTTAGTTTAAAAGTTAGAGCAATTCACAATTTCAATTTTTCCATATAAAGTGCCTGATTTTATCCTTTACATTGCCGCTTAAGAACATGCAATAATAAGCTTGCGATTATGAAGTATAGGTACCCTTAAAATCCGTAGCAAATGGCTAGCGCAAAGAATTAGAGGAAATAGAAAAAAAAGTTCTCGGTTCAACACAAATGTTAATGAGCCATTGTGGAGCATGAAAACCCTTCACAGAAACACCAATGCTTTGGCCCACAAGTCGTATGCCTTTATGGAAAGCAATCGACCAGAGTATTCAATAAAACCATCTGGCATACATTTAATTGTTGTCCATTCTATTTGCGTGTTGGAAGAGAAAAAGGTGTTGAATATTTGGCCGACCCTAACCTGGATAACAGATGCCGGCCGACCATAAAGCCGCTCATGAGGCAAACACTTATGGATTTTTCGTTTGCAGCCGTTTTTGGTCCGCCCGAATATTTTCCGTACCGGTACCCCACATACGCGGTCCCGTCTGCATATACGGACATTGGAGGAGGAGATATAACATCGAACTGTACAGCGACACCGACCTAGGCAGAAGAGTCAAAATACAAATGCTACGATGGCTGGGTCATCTATACCGGATTGACATCAACGCCCCGGCCCGGAAAATCTTCGAATCCACTCCGCAGGGACGACGCAGTAGAGGAGCACCGAGACTCAGGTGGTGCACGCAAGTGGAAGGGGACCTCAAACAACTACGCGTGCGAAACTGAAGACGGGTAGCTGGAGACAGACCTAGTTGGCGAAGCATGCTGGCTGTTTACTTCCGTAGAAGCTCACACAGCGGCTCATCGCAGGGGCAGGATCTAAATGACCTGATGCAAAAATAAGATGGCAGCTTATATAAGTTGATTGCCTTCATCTTAGGGTCGGATTTTCAGTCCGAAATCATCCGAGTTTCGGAGTTCGACTGAGATTAACACCAGAAAAGAGTTTTTTTAGCCAATTTTGATCCGGAGTTAATTTTGGCCTTACTCGGCATATTTGGTGGTTTAGTCCCGGACATAAATATGGAGAGCTGTTCGAACTTCTTGGCCTTGAGATTGGAGAAGAAATCAAATTTTTTTGTAAAGAGAGGCGGAAGAGTCAATAATTTCCAGTGTAGAATCTTACAACTTTTTTTGACGGAGTTAACTGAGCACTGAAAAACGAGTAGGTGGGCTTACTCCAGATTTATTTTGTCCCGGGATTAACAGATCTTGGTTTAAGCAAGGTTTAACTCTGAATGAAGCTATTGAAGAAACATGGACAGAGATGCCGAAATTCTGTATTTACTCTCCCATAGATTAATGGGAGATTAATGGGAAGTCTCTATATGTACTATTTTATTATTATTAACAGCAAAGGTAGAAAAAGTGACACATATACACGCCATAAGCTGGAGTATAAATCGTCATCAGTTGTTCGTTAAATTTCTTGTCATATTTTTCCTAAAATTAATCAGCAAAAAAAAAATTATCGAAATTTTTTTTCAAATGTGCTACCACAGCCCTTTACCTAATTAAACCACCAACAAACTATTTCGATCGATAGTTTCCATTTACTTCGACCTTTGATGTCATACCTTGAATGTGTAGTGACTAGAAACACCCTTAACTAGAACGTAGATGATGGCAGGTCATTAATGAAATACCCACAAAGATTTTAACAATTTCCTTTCCTCATTTGCAGTGCACCGCTATAGACGACAGCATAGAAGACTCTGAAGGCTCCACAACCGACGGTACTACATCCCTTGGAAAGTCCTACGATGAGGTAATTAAACTTGGATTCGATTTTCTAGATCTCATTAAAAACTAATGAATTCTATATCTGTGTGTGTTTGTTCTCTGTCCTAGATAACAATTCTTGTCGATGCGGCTTTTCAAAACAAATCGAAGGGTAAACAGAAAATGGGCAATCGCAGCAGTGACTCTGATGGAAAATCCTCAGTCAGGCTGTCGCGGACTCTAACCGAGAAACGTAAAGATTACGTGCGAAGGATATCGGAAATGCCCGATAGTTATTCATCGATTTCCAAATACGGTACACTACATCGAACCCTCAAGGCACCAGTGCTAAAAACATTTTCCTTGGACGGCGAGGACGACGACGAGGTATCCAGTGATTCCAGTGACGAAGAGGAGGAGAACTCTATGCTACCACCTCGAACTAGTGAGCGTATAGAACAATTTAATAAACTCATCGAGGATAGTACAAGTTCAACGACTACCACGACGAATAATAACAATCTAAAAATGCGTCCGAAACGATCCACAGAGAGCCAACAGATAATAAAGCCACCCGCCGAGGAAGCGGTTGACTCGGCGGAAGCGGCCAAGAAAGCCGCCGAAGCTGCGGCAGCCGCTGCGGAAAAGGAAAAAGAAGCCTCAGCATCGCAGTGTTCAAAGTTGTTTCAGGTATGCCTGCTAATTGGCTACAACATGAGCAGTAACTCTGCGTATTTGAAGTCAAAGTACCCGCCAAACGAACCCATTCCTGACAACATTGAACAGTTTGTGTTTCCACACATCGATCTGGTGCGAACGGGAAAAGAAAACCAGGAGTACTGCCTGATTCTGACCGACGACCAGGGCTACAAGATCTACGGCTACTGCAGGCGTGTTTTGCCCGAAAACTCTGATACATGTCTTCCGCTATGTTACTGTATTATAAGTGAAACCAAAGCTTTAGGATTCTACCAGAAACTCCTCAAAGAGGTGGAATCACGACACGGACAGACGGAAAGCGAAATGAATGTGCTGTTCAGCAATCTGCAGCGGGCTGATATCCCACCGGCTAGCAAGTGCTTGCACATTAAGATTCCGCTGTTTTCGCGGCCGGTGACGTTCTACTCGTCGAAAGTGTCGCCCAAACGAATGAGCTTGGAGGCCAATCCCAAGTGGCTAACGGACTCAGCAACGCAAGCAGCCTTTTCTGAGGGGTCGGCAACTCTGAACGATGGACGGAGAAGTGGCACAGCCGGCAGTCAACACCAAGCACAGCAATATGACTACCTGGTCAATCGGAGTGTTATTATGCGCGATCCGCGCTACGACGAGATCTTCATAAGGCGACCAAGTGACCTGCGACTGGAAAACACGGAACTAAGCGAATTGTTGATTTGCCTCGGTCCTGAGCTGCTTATTGATGTTTTCTCGAATCTGCTGCTCGAGCGAAAGGTGATCTTGCAGAGTTGCAACATTTCGCTGCTCTCAAAGGCCATTCTTGCGTTGCAAACTATGATGTATCCGTTCCAGTGGCAGTACACAATTGTAACTATTCTTCCCTCAAGTCTGGTTGAGATCTGTCAGGCCCCCTTCCCAGTGTTGGCCGGCATCCTGGAACCCCTTACATTCGAAATCGAAGATGGTGCCGTTGTGAATTTGGACACAAAACGCATCACGCAGACATGCGGCGATGAGAGGACCATCATACCGCCATCACTACGCAAGTCATTGCAAGTTTCGTTAGCCATGGTCGATCTGATAGACAAGGGAAAGATGCTGTCCAGTGTGCTGATCAGTGAGGCATTCCTACGTTTCTTCATTGAGCTGTTTGGCGACTATCGACACCCTTACTTTCACAAAGAGCAATTCATTCAATCGCACACATCGCAGAACATCAAGTTCTTTCTCGAGTGGTTCGTGGAGACCTCGATGTTTCGACACTATGTGAACAATCGTTACAAAACGGAGTTGTGCGACGTGGAATGTGATACTAGCGCGGACTTTTATAACATTTTCGATGCCAGATTGATGGAGAAGAGCGAGAGCAATCTGAAGACCATGAGGGATATGCAATCGATTGTCAAAAACTCAAAAATTATCAAGAAGAGCAAGAGCAAAAGCTTTAAGAAGCGGTTTAAAGAGTTATTCGAATAGGCGCAACTACGCGAGTTGATGTCGTGCGCCTTTTTTTAGTTATTTCTGGACTGAAATCCTTCCACAAAGTGGAATGTATTATGATTTTTACCTCGAAGCGTTGCGCAAACATTTAAGACTGGCATGAAAATATACAAAAAAAGATGGACCCTTGATGAGAGGAATGTTCGAACTATTTACGGATGCTTCTTATGAATGCATTGGGGCAAAGTAGAAAACGGTTTGATTTACTTTTGTCCCTGTGGAGAGGGCGATTGTAGCGCGCTTTCTCACTTTAAGCTTTGAGCTGATATCGGCTCGAATCCATAGTGATTATAAAAAGTAAATATTCAAACGGAATCTTTTCCTATATTTTCTAAAATAAAAGCTGCAATGCATAAAAGTATCACAAAGATCTATTTTAAATGCTGTTTGATAGATACTAAATTATCTGAATGAAATAAAATTTCAAAAACTCAAGAATTCGAAACCTTCCTAAACTGAATCTACAGCATTGAACAAAAGCACCTAAAAAACTTTTTCTCAGGCAAGATAACATACCTTCTTTCACTTTCATAGCCCGCTCTTTTTCGTTTTACTAACCGAGGGACTGATAGCAACAATATCAAACGTACGTAGTACATACATTCATTCAAAAACACAAAAATTTCATAAAATCACATTTAGCTTTACTTGTTATTATGTTTTTCTCACTCTCTCCCAATCTCTGATTTGATAACTGTTTTCGTTTTTGTTGTTAAAATAAAATTTTGAAAAAATGCCTTACATTGAATCGCTTTACTTTAAAAGAAAACACAGAACCTATTATTTTCTTTGTTTTAAGAGAATATTTATGTAAATAATAGAAACAAATCCAAAATGAAATAAAACTTTACAAAGTTATGTATTTTTCTGTTTATTTAATGCGGAAAATAATACTAATAATAATTTAAAGCAAACAATTGCATATATATTATCATATAGCGAATGTATTGAAAGGATATTAAATTATTTATAAATTAGTGTGTAGCTCTAAAGAATAATACATATTATCAAAATGCATATATATATTCGTGTATAAAAAAATTAAAATATAAACACATGACATTGTATAAAAAAATTAGTGTTAGTGTTTATTTTTTAAGTTACACCTTTAATTTTGCTTTGTAAGAAATTTTATATATTTTTCTTTTTATATATTATAAAAAATGTTTTGTTTAAGTTTTTGTATAAAAGAAATACGATTGAAAGTAAATAAAATAAAAACGAAATAAGTGTAAACTTGATTTTTTATTTTGTTGAACCGCGCTTTACTTACAGTTTTTTTTAGACTATTTGCTTTAAAATATTTTTGACAAATTCAATTAATGTAATCCAAGTTTCGCAAACGTCAGTTTTGAGCGACAGTGCGCTGTCAGCTTAACTTGAAGATTGTCAAATCTTCTCAAGATTAATTTAGAAGTGATTTATTTTCAGCTCTATTGGGATTTTTGGTTGCTCGTCCACGTCCAGAAGCAACCAACCGGGAGCATTTCCTTGGCAGTCGTTTGACAGTTCCTCTTTTGAAAAGAAAAGCTTGGCCTCTGACATAAATTACTGAACAACTAGATATTCAACTTGCGTCCCATTTGTTTAAGTTTTTTTTATAAAGCCTTCAAAGCTTTAATAAAGCTTTTAATTTCCATGTCGGTGAAAACGTATTCGAACGTATATCAACAAGAATTTACCTTATGCGATTAGCTGATGTAAAAAGACCAAAACCGAATTGCATGGAACCGATGAATCGACGAATTTACTCAAACTTGCAAGCAAATGTCAGAGTTTGGTTCAATTCGTCAATTTCAGCTTGTGGGCAAATTCTTTACATGGCCGAAGTTGTATATCTAGTATTCAGTAATTTATGCCTTTGGGTCTTATCATAGCTGTCATCGGATAGCATCATTGGAACAAATCAGTGGAACAATATCTTCGGTTTTCTGACAAGTTATTAATAGCAATCATTGAAAATTTCTGTCAGTGCCAACAAACAGCTACAGGCATTTGAGGTTGGAGTTGATCAGTGAAAGGAAAACTGACGTTGAGAATAGAAAGAGAATGGAATGCTTTCCAGTGGAACGATTTTGTCGTAAAAACACAAATCAAAATCAGCTGTTCCTTGAAATCGATTTCTGTCAGTGAAATAGTAAAAGCGAGTTTACATAAAAGTTTTAACGCAATTTATGTATTTTCGTTACGGAAAAAATTCTACAACTCATAAGCTTCATTTTGATACCAATAAAAGCCAACATTGTTTGCTCAAACGTCCAAAATCATGAAAACAAATTTTTCAATGATGGAATCCGATGATAGCTAAGATTAGACCCTTTGACATGAATTCAGAATCAAAACCAGAAGCACGAACGCAATCAGACAGCACATGTGTCAAGTAAGAGAAACGTCATTTGTCCCTGCAGCTGTATCAAACCTTTTTCACAAATACAACGCCAGGTAAACTTCAAAATCAAGAACAACGTGTTTGGCTGTTCGGTTTTAATGCCGAATCAGGCAGTTCTTGTTCGTTCTCCCGGATTGCCACTCGAAAAGGCCATAGGAGGAGACATCCTACTGAAACTTGGCTTTAGAAAGTTTTGTTTTTGAAGACATTAAGTGGGATTCACATAGAAGCCTTGGCTTCGTCTCTGTCTGACGTTCACGAGCTTAAAAATGACATTTTAATATTTTCTAATGCCATGTATGCCACCGGGCACTTATCCGCGATTAATATAAATCTTCATTGAATCCCCTACAAATTACGCGATTAACCATACAAATTTAAATCCTCTCGGCAAGCAATTAAAAATAAAGCCCCTCATAAATCTCATCCACTCTTTTCGCAAACCCTTTTCAAACACCTTTTTAACAGTTTGAGAACCAAAAAAGGACACTGAAACTGTCACCGTGTGACAGATTTCTACTGGGATGTTTACAACACAAATCTTTTTTCGCTCCTGGAAAATGACATCGCCACTCTCTTTTGAGAGCCAAAATAACAAAATAATTCATAAGTGATTCCACCAGATAATCCTATATTTATCTGGTGGAACCACTTTGGAATTTATTTGTTATCGTCTCCCTGCCGCTAATCCCTCTATATTTGCTGGTAGAAACATATTAACATAATGTTACCCCGGCTTCAACATCTTGTTTGAAACTCGTAAAGAGAAAACGTAATGTAAAGTATAATACTATGGCTCTACCCGGCATTAGTAGGCGATCAATATAAATCTTAATAAAATCCTCCACAAATCACGCGATTTACCATAAAAACTTTAATCCTTCGACAAGTGATTAAATATAAATCCTCTCATAAAACCTATTCACCCTATTTACAAACCTATTTGTAACAGTTTGAGAATCAAAAAAGGAAACTGAAACTGTCCTTGTACGATATATCTGTCACAAGTACGTTTTCTGTTGTGATTTTTACAGCGGAAATCGTTTTTCGCTCCTAGGAAATGACATCGCCACTCTCTTTTGCGAGCCAGAATGACAGAAACAGAGTGTTCGTGTCAAATTAATCCTATACTTGTCCGGTGGAACCACTCTAGGATTTATTTTTAATCGTCTTCCGCTTATCCTCTGTCAATTGCCAGTGGACACATGGTAAATGTGACTACAAAGCTGAGCTCTCGTCATAAAATACTGAATAACTAGACATTCAACGTGCGTCCCTCTTGACCTGCTGAAATTACTCAAGATGCAGGCGTGTTTCATATTACGGCCTCGAATTGAGCGGTTCCCTTAACGGCGTCTGTAATTCAGGTTTGGATCGGCCAAGAGCAAGCTGGCATCTATCCTGTAATGGGGAACGGCGTACGGGTTGTAACTGATAAGACAGATGGTTATACCATGGTTTTTGTAAAGACATAACAATTGCGGCATTAATCAGACTATAGTGGTGGCAACCAACCCTACGAAGCCTTCCATTGTGGATTATTCATTCAAGATTTTATCTGTTCCAGAATTTTGTCGTTCTAGCAAACGGAGTGATCCTAGTCGAATCTTTCCCGTTTACTAATATAAAGACGCAGTTCCCGAACCCTTTTCGACCAAAGACTCATCTTGGTATGGCTTTTATAAAGCTCCGGTTTTGGATGTCAATAAAGCTAAAACACCCCCCCCCCCAATTTTGAAGGCATCTCTCGTTGTATTTGGTGCACAAATAAAAAATAACTGCAAATTTCTCTTCTTTTCAAAAACGAGGCTGTCAAAAAAGTGTCAAAAATATTATTGGATATAGGCCATAATTTTCCGTACCACTTCTTTGAGCGATAAACCTACCGAACACAGCCTGTTTGTTTTCGCTTTCATCAAACTATCGCACTGAACGCTGCTTTCCGCTGTCAACGATCATCTGTTTGGCTTGCTGTCACCATTCTCCTTGGTATGGGTTGAATTCTTATAAGAAAATTATTTTGTGTTGTTTGAGTGTGCATTCGTGTGCATTGTTTGTGATGTCAAGACGAATAATAATATATTTAAATTAATTTTTTGTGTGAAATCTTGTGCCTGTTATTTACCAGAGAGGTCAAACTCGAAATCGAAACGCGTTCGGGAAGATCCGTGCTAGCACATTGCGTGGTGGAAAAATCAATTGGAGCCCCCCGAAGAAAACCCGACATTTTCACTTGTTTGCCACAGCAGCGAGAGAGAAAATGCAATCCGCAAAACTGGCACTACGGGAAGAAGACGTAGTGAGGCTAACGTTGGAGTTTCTCGACAACCGTGAATTACACATAAGCCAGCTTTCTCTTGAGCGCGAGACTGGCGTTATTAATGGCCAATATTCGGATGATGTGTTATTTCTACGTCAATTAATACTCGACGGCCAGTGGGACGATGTGATTGAGTTTATTCAGCCACTGGAGGCCCTTTCACAGTTTAATATAAAAAAGTTTTGTTACACCATCCTACGCCACAAGTACATCGAGCTGCTTTGCATTAAATCCGAGGCTGGTGGCTCACACACTGCAGCTGGCCAGGGCGTCAACTCTATGGAAGGTGCAGTCGGAGAGGTGGTACAAATACTGGAGCAACTCGAGAAGCTGGCCCCATCAAAGGAGGAGTACTCGAACTTGTGTTTATTGCTAACTTTCCCACGCTTGGCTGATCACCTTCAATTCAGAGACTGGAATCCCAGCAAAGCCAGAGTTCAGTGCTTCCGTGAGATTTTCCCCCTCGTAGAGAGATTCCTTCCGCACGATTCCAAGCTGAACGTTTCGTCGTCGGCCAAGAACGACCGGCTGATACAGTTGATCATAAAAGGCGTGTTGTACGAGTCGTGTGTTGGTTACTGTCAGGCGAAGGCGACTGGTTCTACGGAGGCGTTCAGTCAAGACTTGATATTCTCTAAGCTGCTCGACGGATCGGTAGGTTTTAGTGATTCAGATCTCTCATTACTCAGTTGGTTACAGAGCATCCCGTCGGAGATATTCTCGGTGCCGTTCGAGCAGAAAACTTTAAACGTTAACGTTGAGTGTTTGGAGCGCCCATCATTGGAGACGTCGTGGACAGAGCACATGCTGGTAACGCCAATCAAGCCGAAGACCTTTCCTCATTCAGTGATGCCTTTTACGAGACCACGAAGTGCTGCCGATATTATGACCAGGTCATTGGTGACCAATTTGGAAGCGCTGCCTTTTGGAATGAATGCCGCCAAACTGTCGGAGACTATTGACAAATCAGCCATGTCCAGATCGAGTTTCGCTAGCTTCCACTTGACAGGCATTAAGCCGACAAACAGAAACATCATGGCCTCGAGTGTTGATAGGCTGTTCTCGAGTGATTTCTCGGCGAATGGCACAAACAATCACGGCGAGTTCGAGAGTCTTCCATCGATTCAGGAGTATCGAGACATACACAATTCGAGTGAGACGCACATCTCTGAGAAGCATCATGACAAGAGCAGTGGCAGGGAGAGCCCCAATACGGCTACCTCGACTGCAAAGAGCTCTAGGCGTGATTCATTGAGTGAATCACAAACAATACCGGCGCACATGAAGATAGTTAAGCAAGCATCACCAGCTGCAGTCGCAGCATCACCACCACAGGCAGCGGCACCAAGCTGCGCAGATGACTCGTTTGGTGCACCGAAAACAGGCCCTAACTTCTCGACCCGTATGAAGGGGGAACTCTTCGAGAAATTCGCACAGCAAAAGAAAAACAAGGAGGACATTTCCAACTCCATAATGGCTGACAGTCATGATGCGAGTGTGTTTGATCCAACGAAACAGACATTCATCAACAAAGAAACCGGGCGGCCACACTTTGTCGCCGTAACTTCGCTGGAAGACGTGCAAGCTGTGCGCTGTGCGGAGTTCCATCCCAGTGGAAGGATCTACGCAGTTGGCTCGAACTCGAAAACGTTCAGAATATGTGAGTATCCTTCGTTGACGGAGGTGCAGGAGCAACATACCACCTACCAGCCAACGGTGTTGTTCAAACGCACGAAGCATCACAAGGGATCGATCTATTGCATGGGCTGGGCTCCTGATGGCGAGCTGATCGCTACCGGATCAAACGACAAGACGATTAAGCTCATGCGCTACAACGACGTGTCCAAGCAACTAGAAGGTGGCGAGATCGAGCTAACAGTCCACGATGGCACTGTACGAGACCTTTGCTTCTTGGAGGACTCCACCAACAAGGCAAGTCTTCTTATCAGTGGAGGTGCAGGGGACTGCAAGATTTACGTGACAGACTGCGGCACAGCAACACCATTCCAGGCGCTTAGTGGTCACAGTGGACACATTCTATCGCTGTTCAACTGGGGCTGTGCCGTCTTTGCATCGGGCTCGCACGACAAAACCGTACGTTTCTGGGACCTTCGTACAAGGGGATGTGTCAACACTATTACACCAGCAACGAACCCCAGTTCAAGGCAAGGCTCGCCGGTGGCTGCCGTTTGTGTCGACCCATCAGGACGACTTCTTGTGTCGGGCCACGAAGACAGCTCTTGCGTACTCTACGACATTCGCGGCAACAGACCAATTCAGTGCTTCAAGCCGCACTCTGCAGACGTGAGATCGATCCGCTTCTCACCCTCGGCCTATTACTTACTTACATGCGGCTACGACAATAAGCTCGTCCTGACCGACCTGCAGGCAGACTTAACACTCCCACTCCCATCGGTAGTTGTGGCGCAGCACGCAGACAAAGTTATCTCTGGACGCTGGCATCCCACGGACTTCTCGTTCTTGTCGACTTCAGCAGATAAAACCGCCACCCTGTGGGCGTTGCCGCCGTTGTAAGCTTTGTAAACAAACCCTTATAAGTCCATTGAGCCAAGCTGGGTATACACACTCAGTGCAATACAAGATGTATTCGTTTCACC
Organism: Neoascia interrupta; assembly: GCA_947623515.1. Classification (NCBI taxonomy): domain Eukaryota; kingdom Metazoa; phylum Arthropoda; class Insecta; order Diptera; family Syrphidae; genus Neoascia; species Neoascia interrupta. The sequence goes on from OX392462.1 coordinate 26,680,499, forward strand.
CCAAACTTCATGCATAATTCATTTCGCGTATCGTTTTCGCATTCATTTAGCTCGAACTAGTTTAGAACATTTTGCCTATAATTGTCTATAAGACGCCCCGACATTGTTTTTAACACAAATGTTTTTGAAATTATTATATTCACTTGTATAACGATAACATGTGGGTTTGTTTATTTTGTTTTTTCCCCATTGAAATTGAGATTATTTTAATTTATTCAACTTGCACTCGTATTACATTTTGATCGATGAAAGTAGTTGACGCATGCGCGTTGAAGTTAATATTTATAATCATGCCTACATATTATATAAACTTATAACAAGTATAATGTTTCTCGAATAATATAACACTTAAAATACATCAGCATTGTAATGAATTCAAAATAATTATTTGTTTAGATTTAATGTGTGTTTTTTTATACGTTTATTTAATTAAAATGAAAGAATAAGTAAAACATTTTTTTATTGTTCATTTATTAAGCATATTGCAGCTGTTTACAGAATTTACTAAATAAATGTATAACAGATTTAATAAAATAATAAAAAAAATAGAAACAAACCGATTGCAAGTATGTTTTTTGTCGTAATTCGCATAGTGTCACGCTTTGAAGCTAAAAAGGAGATCCCAAGGTTTCTAGAGCTTTATGTGGCATGATGACGGCATTCCATCCAGAGTTGTTTGCAAGATTTTATGGAGATCGAGATGATACGTTGTTTGGGGTAATCAATTTCGAATTATGTGAGAGAATTCTAGTGAGGTCATTTGTTCGCGATGTTCATAAAAGACAAGAATTAATTTATGGCTTACATACGCGAGGTAAAATTGATTTCAGCATGGAGTAGCAGTATGCGTATAAATGCATTAGCTTTGCCTTCAAATACTAAACTACTTATGTGACTGAGGTAGAGCTATAACTTGATATAAATTGTTGCTTTTTAATGTTAAATGGTAAGTAGCAAAAAAAACAAAATTTCGGATGCTTATAAGCTGATTGAAAAAATGAGAACATATCTTCATACTATTTCTCCACCGACAATTTAAAGAGGATTAGCGGTAGACGATTAAAAATAAATCCCAAAGTGGCTCCACCGGACAAATATAGGATTAATTTGACACGAACACTCAGTTTTTGTCATTTCGGATCTCAAAAGAGAGTGGTGATGCCATTTCACAGGAGCAAAAAATGATTTCCGCTGCGAAAATCACAATTTAAAACGTACTTCTGACAGATCTGTCGCACAGGGATGGTTTCAGTTTCCTTTTTTGATTCTCAAACTGCTACAAAGAAGCAGAAAATAGGTTTGTGAATAGGGTGAATTAGATTTATGAGTGGATTTATTTTTAATCGCTTGCCGAGATGATTTAATTTTGAATGGAAAATCGCGTGATATGTAGAGGATAATAAAGATTTATATTAATCGCGGATTAAGGCCCGGTGGAAACATGGTGACAATTTTTTCAAATACTAAATAACGATTTCAGTAACAGTTTGAAATTTCATGCATGTAAAAATGGATAATGAGTTTTACGTCATCTATCTAGAAAAGTTTTCAGCCAATATCTCTAAAACTCAGACATCGAAAATTTCCCGAGGTTTTAACAAAAATTATAGCGGGTCTGACATACTAAAGGTTTTGGGGTTATGTTTAAAATCATTAGTTGCATTACTGAAGAGGTAGTGCCGTAAAATGCCTTTAACATTTGATCTGGTTGTACCTTATTAACTGAATTCCACGTAAGGATTAATAACTTAAGTGTCAAGCCAAATTGTGTAAAAATTATGAAAACCAAAAAACGCGTTTGCCATTTTTTTTTAATTTCTTTTCACAAAATAGATCAAAAAAATTTTAAAGTCACTGCGTCATCCCCAATCTTCTTTTTTAAAAAGCATTTTTAATGCAAAAAAAGGAAGATAAATTTTAATGTTACCTTGCGTTCCCGAAAAAATAAATACAAAATACACCAAACTCAAAATTAGAGTAAAACAAAAATAGTAGACTTCAAAAAAATAAAAAAAAAACTGTGTAGATAACTCAAAAATGTTTTAATAATTTTAAATATGAAAATGAGTCAAAGAGTCACGGATGTCCCCTTTTATTTTCAACACTTGAATGACAGTTTTTATAAAAATCGCACGCACAGATCGTATGCATATAATATTCTAAAAATTGCACTCAAAATATTATCAAAGCAAAACAAATCAGCTTTCGATATGTGTTTGAAAATATGCCATGAAAACTGGAAATTATTAGTTAAAAAAAAAAAAAAACATAAAGTCGCATATGTTTAAAATTAGCTACATTATAAAATTTGCAATAATTGTACGTTAAGCCTTAAACAAAAGCCGACGGACCGTTCTGCGTATGACCTCATATTTGACGGTATTTTTTTTCCTTTATTTTTTACAGGCATAGGCATATAACTGCCAAATTTTTTGAATGCGTTTAAATGCCAACTTTTCAAAATCAGACTAAATGCCAATTTTTTTGACAGATAAAAGTACCAACTAAGGCATTTGATTTAATGTGTCCATCTTAGCATGTACCGAGCGTCACATTGGCATTCCAATATACATGGTTGGTTTTGTGTAACAAAAACTAACATTTTCTTGTACTGATTTAGGCTTTGGAACCAAAAGGTTCCGTCAAATAGGCAAAAATGGGATGCAGTCTAACCAGGCTTCATCTCTAATTTGACATCTAATTTTATCCTACATTTTTAGTAAGTAGCATAATAAAAAATACATTTTAAAATGGAGTTCCCAACTGGTTCCGACAGGGTTTAATTTGGTAAGACCAAACATATTAAGTTAATTACATGCTTTAATCTAATGGATAAGCGTAACAGCAAAATTTTAGCATCGGAAGTAGACGATTTCTGGATGACTTGACTCAAAACGTACATCGCAACGAGTACTATTTACCATAATAGAACCACAACCCTTTAGCTTGTTTCTTAAGCTCAATTTTTTCGGGCTCCTTTTTGATTATTAGGAGGTCCCCTGTTTTTGAGAAGATGAGAATGGATTGACAGGGTTTCAAGAACATAAAATATGAAGTTTAAAAAGTATGTTGGGTTAGTTAGTTGATCTGATGCAATTTCGTTTGTATAATACCTGGTATGGTATTAGGCTGTTGCTTGTTTGGTATCGGAACAAGTTGTATCAGCACTTTTTAAATAAAGTGTTCTTTTTTTAACGTTTTTCGGGGTCGTTTATTTAAAATAATTGTTTGGATTTCAAGGTAAAGCATAGAGAAACAGATATCTCACTTATCTCTGGTTTATACACTAAGCGCCTAAATTTCCTGCCCCAAAGTCAAATTTTTCTAGAGCTTTTAATAAAAAAAATTAGAGCCATAATATGAACCGACCTTTTCAGTCCCCTCGATTTTATGCCATGAACAGATTCGCTTGAAGCCAAACCCTTTTAAGACCCACTTTTAACCTTATATGGTTCAGGACTAACAAACTGGTTTTTATCAAGGAATAATTCAAATCTATAACTTAATATTATCTTCTTAACGAGCGTGTTTAGACATTGCTAGAATAATATAGCGTTTATCATATGGTATATTGGTTGATAGCAAATCATCATCATTTGCTTTGCATAAAACAGTATTCCACAGAGGTCCCTATTCCATAAGGATGTTTTTTTTTTCTTATAAAAAGCTCAAAATCCAGGGGCTAAAATATTATAGCTACTTTTAAAGTATAAACGTTGATTATACCGTACGTAATTTGAAAAATCTGCACAAAACACTACGAAAAGATTTATCCGGCAAATGCTATAATCCCTTTTTACTTACTTATTTAATTAAGGTGGCGCTACAGTCCGGGGTGGACCTGGGCCTCAGCCAACAAGCTTTGCCAGCCAGCTCTGTCTCTAGCTAGCCGTCTCCAGTTTCGCACGCGAAGTTGGCTGATGTCCCCTTAAACTGAGTCTCGGTGGTCTTCTACTGGATTCGAAGATTTTCCGGGCTGGGGCGTTGGTGTCCATCCGCTCTAGATGACCCAGCCATCGTAGACGTTGTGTTTTGACTCTTTTGGCTAGGTCGGTATCGCTGTACAGCCCTTACAGTTCGATGTTATATCTCCTCCTCCACTCTTCGTCTATGGGACCGTAATTCGTCCGAAGAATTTTCCTCTCGAAGCAGCCTAAAGTGTTTTCATTCGCCTTTGACAGGGTCTATGCTTCTGCACGGTAAAGCAGGACTGGGATGATGAGGCGAGGGTCTTATACATGGACACTTGCTACTCAATTGCCTTCTTAGCCCAAAGAAGCAGCGATTGGCAAGAGTTATCCTTCGTTTATTTCAGCGCTGGTGTCATTGTCTGAATTGATAGCGGAACCCAGGAAGACAAAGTCTCTAACTTCCTCAAAGTTATAACTGTCGATGGTGATGTTTTGTCCAAGACGTCGGTGTTGGGTGCCTTTTCTTGATGACAGCATATACTTGGTTTTGCCCTCATTGACTGCTTAACCCATATTTGCCGCTTCCGTCCCAATACTCACGAAGGCTTTACTGACATCACGCTTTGTTCTACCGATTATGTCAATGTCGTCTGCGTATGCAAGTAGTTGAACGGACTTTTGAAAGATTGTACCTCTGGTGTTGGCGCGAGAGCTCTGCACAATTCTCTCAAGTATGATGTTAAAGAAGTCGCATGACAGCGCGTCGCCTTGTCTAAATCCTTTTTTAACATCAAAGGGGTCGGTGAGGTCTTTGCCGACCTTGACGGAACAACGTGAGTTTTCCATCGTCATCCTGCACAGACTGACGAGTTTGGCAGGGATGCCAAAACTAGACATTGCGCTATATAGCTCGTCTCTATAGATGCTGACATACATCTATAGTGGTGTCTATAGGTGGTGTGTATCGATTTGGAATTCCTGGGTTTTCTCCAAGATCTGTCGCAGTGTGAATATTTGATCGATGGTGGACTTTCCTGGCCTACAGCCGTTAACAAACGGATTCAGGCGTTCATACAGTACAGCAGAAAAGATCTTGTATGCGATGTTAAGAAGACTGATGCCTCTGTAGTTGGCACAACTCAGAGGGTCTCTTTTCTTCAGGATCGGGCAAACAATGCTGATGTTCCATTCGTCGGGCATGCTTTCTTCCGACCATATCTTGCAGATGAGCTGGTGCACGCTCTTAACCAGCTCATCGCCAGCGGATTTAAAAAGTTCGGCAGCTAGGCCGTCTGCTCCGGCTGCTTTGTTGCACTTGTGTTTAGACACAGCTACTTTCACCTCCTCCAGGTCGGGTGGGACGTATATGCTTCGTCGGTAACGTCTTCGCCCGAGTTGAATGGTTCGTTCTGCCTGACAGCGGTATTTGGTTCGTCCTCGCCGTTATACAGTCTGCAGAAGTGGTACTGCGACTCTACAACGATGTTCCCTTGATGGTCCTTAAAGGCTTCAATTCGAAGTTTGTACCCTTGGCAGGACCTTCTGATTCTTTGGTAAAACTTTCTGAACTCATTCCTGTTGTAACATCTCTCCATCTCTTCAACCGCGCGCTTTTCGGAGGCTTTCGCGCTTTTTGAGAGACTCGATTGGCGAAGGACCTGGCGATTTCTTGCGTAGTCGGCCGACATCGAACTTCCTCACAGTATTTCCAATCCCTTTTTGGAAAACCACCTATTAAAGAATCAGCAGAGCAGCTATGTTCTATTATATACAAATGTCGGCTTCTATTTTAATGCTCCACATGCAATTTTCATGTTGGGGAAAAAAAAGAGAAGACGATGTTTCGGCCGACCATGACTTTGAAATACCTGCCGACCAGGAAGTAACTCATGTTTAGACAAACACGGCTGGATTTCTCTCCAGTTGCTGTTTTTGGTCCTCCACGGATATTTTCTATGTCACCACATCATGGTAGGCTTTTCCCGATCCCCTACCAGAGCAGACGCCCAATTGAAAATCAGCTTCTTGAAAAGTTGACCTGTTTTAATTATTGTGCGCCTGTTCGGCGCAAGCAATACACGGAAAACAATTCAACCGTTACACATATCCAAAGTATTTCAAAGCCAAAATAAAAAAAAACAAAGCCCTAACAACCTATCAAAGCCTTGTATGTAGATATGCTGTAACCGTCTAGATTGCTATACATAATTTACTACAACATATTATTAAAACAAGTTTTGGGGGAAATAGTTCGATGGGATGGAAAGGGAAACCTGCCAATTTCTACAAAAGATGATGAGGCTTAGCGAACTTTGTTTTTTTTTTTTCCATTTAACACTTACATTTGATGTAACCATTGCTCATTAACCCACTCACAGAAGGAGCGCCAGGTATTGAATACACATGCAAGCTTGTGATACTCACCAACTACTATTATGAAGCTTTCTTTGTAGACCATAAAAACCTAAAAATAAATCCAATCTTTGTCTTCAGTATTAACCATCCCAGAGAAATATGTTGTGGAATTAAAAATGCACATCAGCACCACTTAAATAGTGTTCCGGAATAAACGAAGCATGACCCCGCTTCAGCGTCATTGAACTTTTGCGCTTATCTAATCCAGCGTAATCCAAGAGGCAAGCAAAATAGACACGAAGGTAATTCAGCCTGCCATGCTGACTAGACCTGGTGACTTTTAGGCTTCATGCACCTATTTTACAACTTCAAATATCGAGTTCCTGTATAAATTAAAATTCTTCACTTGTCTCAGTGAATTCAAAATGATTTTCTCTGCCAGCGAAAATCTATTTCTGGTTCCCACTTCATCATACGAAATAAATAATGTCAATAACTGAATTTCTTTGAATTCCAACGTTCGACGAGAACCAATAAAAATTAGCATTTTGATTCATAGCTGTAAGCCAAAAACGGTATCAATGTAAAGCAATGATTAACGATCTAATTAAGCTGTATTTTTTGAAATCATGTCATTAAACTTATCTAGGTACCTAACCTAGTTATTTGTTTAACATCATGAACATTTATGTTTACCAAAATGACACTTGAGACATATTTACATCATGCAAATAGCTTCAGAAATTATAATTTTTTATCTTTTCAGAATTCGCATTTGCATTCCAGAAATAGAAATATTATTGCGACTGGGAGTTCTATTAATGGCCACGACTTCTTACGATTTAGGAAAAGTTCGCGGGAATATGAAAGCGTCTTTTTGTGTGGATGCGAAAATCTCTACTTTTAATTTTTTTAACGGGCATAAGGACTTACAGGTCTTTGGTGCACTAGCACGACTAAGGAGCCCAGAGAATTTTGTCGGGGCGTAATATTTAATTTTCAGTTTGGGGTCATTTTTCATTGGGGTAAAATGTTCAAATGTCTTGTAGCCTAAATCGAGCTTCAGTTCATAGATTGATTAAGCACTCTTTGATTTCTGGGGTCTTAAGCTCTGGCCGATTTACAGAAAAATCGCGCGATTCTAGTTCAAATTAATAAACTCATAATTTGAGTACGAATTGGGAGTTTATTCAGTCGTTGTTAATAAATTGTTCCATGTCCTTAAACATTTTCTTTTGGTTTCTAGTGCTGATGGTGACGCTTGGACGCACCTCATAGGTACAAACAGCGATAGGAAAACACTACTCAATAATGGTGGTGAGCTGCCTAGAAATCATCCGAGGTGGGGTATGAGGCAAAAGCAGGAACCAAAGTCACTTTATAAGTCTTCTAAGCCAGCTTATTTTATCCAAGAGAAAGTCGCAGGGTATGCAAAAGCAGCTGTTCCCCTTTTCTTTTCTTTCTCTCTAAAATTAATAGAAGCAATGAGTTGCTTTGCGAGCTCTGGAAAACTCAGCTGGAGTTTCTAAACGGCTAAGCGAAAAATCGTCCAAAACGTTTTTGCGGTTTTACATGGTGAAAAATCTCCCAAATTGTCAAAAATGAAACATTAGGAAAGGTATAAAAAAAATCAAGCAGGAGGGTTGCAGGAGGCAGCATGCACCCTAAACATTTTCCACTTTTGAATATAAGGTCCATGAATCTTAAATATGTTTGGGGCATGCTGCCCCCTTTTGCCTTTTTATACTCTACCCAGGGTACATTAAGTTTGATGTATAGTTTGTAACGCAGTGAAATAATCACCGTAGATTTTAACGCAGTGAAATAATCACCGAACCCCTAAGACCTTTTAGAAACATGAATGGGACCGACAGGAATTCTACTGCTTCGGTTTTTCGATTTCGATTAAGCCATGTCCGTCCGTCCATCCGTATGTAAACAACTAGAGAGCTTAACCTAGAGAGCTGAAAGTTTGTGAGTTGGCTAGAAGTCCAGTCTTTCAAATCAGGTTTGAATATTAGCTGAATCCGCCCAGAGACACGTACACTACATGCCTGCCACCATCTCTTATTTAAAAAAAACGTTTTCCAAATTTTAGCTATGTTGCAATGGCGCTAGCGCATTCATTTTTGGTATGTAATATTGCCTTGTAATTGTCTTTGAAGTAGCCCAAAAAGTTTGACCTTCTCATTGACCACGCCCACTTTTTCAAGGGATCTTGGTTTAAAATGACTGTTTTTCAATAAATATAAAATTTTACTGAAAATTAAATGACAAAAGTTGTAGATATTAGCATTCTCTAACTTTTTTGTATATTTAGTTTGTGCCTCCGCCACTTTTGTGGGCGTGGCTTTAAAAAAATGATTTTTTGAGTTCAAAAAGCGGAGTTTTATGCCGAAATGTATGCAACAACACTTTTCATTCAACAATTACATTTTTATATCCCGCCCACTTATTGGAGGCGTGGCAGTTTTCTTTTAGGTATGTTCGGTAATTTTTATTATTTTGCATACGCCCTGTTGTACTTTCCCACTTTTTTGAGTTAAAAAGGCGGAGATTAAGGCCGAAATGAATGCAACCACCTAGTATAAAGCATTCAACAGTTGCATTTTTATATCCCGCCCGCTTTTTGGCGGCGAGGCAGTTTCTGTTTTTGAAAAAGGGAGGATATGTTGCAATTTGTCACAGACGGACTGAAGTTTTTACATACGCACTGTTGCACTTACCCTCTTGCTTTTTTTACATTCCTATACTTTTTGGGCGAGCATTCATTTAATTTTGGGTCTTTTTGCATATATTTTTGTTTTTTTTTTCATAATGAAATTTTGCCTAAAATTATTGAGTGATTTTGCATATTTTTGTTTTAGGCGATTTCGTTTTGGGCCATTTTTTGCATATCCTTTCTAAACTGGGGTTTGTTTCTCGTCCAGCTTTGCGTAGTAAAGTTTGCATTACATTGAAAACTCCAATTTCACCCCCAAAAAATAGGCATGGACTCATTTTAAAATCATTTCGTCAGAACCGTGAGGAAATGTGTTAAAAACGAAAACTTAAGCCAAAAAACAAAGCAGTTTTTTTCCTAAAAACACCCAAAAATGAGAGGACGGAGCTCAAAACTTTGTGTGGAACAAAATTAGAGAATGCTAATACTTTAAGATTCGTTATATTATATTTTTTCGATATAGAGTGAATTTTTACAGAAATTTAGTTTTTAAAGATATAACACTATAAAAGTGGGCATGGTCGGTGGTGTGGGCAGTTTAAATCTTGGTCATGTTAGAGGTTTTTAGCCACAATTCATATACACCACAATTTGAGATCCTGCATTGTTTAATTTAGTCAAGAGGTCTTTGAAAAAAATGTGAATAGGTTGTCTCACATCAAAGTCAATAGTGGGCGTGGCCGTCGGCGGATTTAAGGAATTTTACTACTTTGTTCGTGCAACATAAGAACCAAGCCCTGCCCTAAGTTTTACTTTTATAGCTTGATTTCGAAGACCTAAATCATTCAGGCGGACCGACAGATGGAAAGACATCATAGATCATAGAAGATCGATCATATCTCTAAAAGGTCTTAGGTGCCTATGGTGATTATTTCGCTGTGAAATAATGGGTTGGCTATAAAAACCATTGAGTACGTGCTTGAGTATGTAAAAGTTGCAGTCCGTTTAAACCAAACCGTTTAGCCCTAAAGGAAATGACTGTCTAGCTCTTGAAAACGACTGCGGAAGGAAATGACTATGGATAAGGAAGTGACTGTGTAACTCTTGAAAATGTGAAGTTGGGAGACACAGTGATCTAGATCAAAGAAACGGAAATCACTAGTCGACTTATGAATTGCAATGGCCGCCACAGAGGCCAAAGCCAACCTCAGTTGCTTGGGTATCAGACAGCATTATGGACATTTAAACTTACGTTTTAAAAATTTTTTTCATTATTTATTCCAGTGCGAATGGAATATATAATGCAAAGCTCTGACTGACAGGACAACGTCTGTCAGGTCAGCTAGTAAATAAGTAAAATAAACGTTTGATCTGGGCATGAAATTTATGTGCAACAAACATCTCTGTCTTACACGCCTCCGAGAGCATAGGCGTGTCTATCAATGTCCTGATGTTAAGTGCACTTCTGGTATCTTCCATGAATTTCTGCACAAATTATAAACTTTTCTTTTTGTTTTTCAACAGTGGCTTTAATTGTTAAAAAAATTTTAAGCTGCTAAATTGAACCTCGCGCGTCGGTCTCTCAGACTTGAAAAATATCATTCCTGTCTCTTTGAACTTTTTAGTACCTTCCTAAATAACTATTCTCCATGATTTAGCTGGGCGCAAGCGTACGTACTAAAAAGGCGTGTAGTTTTTTGTGAATTTTTGTTCCCTCAGACCGGCGCGAGTATGGGTGGGTGTTACAATGTTTTGGGAAATATTTTTTTTGTTTTTTCGAACTTAGTGAGTGAAAGACATTATTTTACTTAAGTGCGATTTGTTTTGTACAAAATTTTGCATACATGACATTTTCAATAACTGTCAGAAATTCTTTTCATTTTTGGTAGCACATTGGACAGGGATTTAGTACCGTTTTGAGTATGAATTTCTGTTATGTTCGTATTGGTGCGCTTTATAAACGATTGCATAATTTTTTATAGTTTTTTATATTTTCTGTTAAGCCGCGTTGTCACAAGCAACGTAAAACAGGAACAGAAACAGAATTTCATACATTAGCAACTCAAACCTAAACTCGCTGAATGCTTTTTGCGTTGTTAATGTATGAAATTCTGTTTCTGTTTCTGTTCCTTGTGACACCGCAGCTTTATTTGTTTTTATTGAATTATTAAGTTTTTGAACGTTTTAATAGAAAAAAAATATTTATTTTCATTATTTAAGTTTAAGTCCAAAAAAAATTAAAATTTTTTGAAAGGCTAGTTTCAAAGGTTTTAAAAGATTTCCTATATTTTACTATTTTTTTATTTAATTATAGTATTTTCTATAATATATATGTTCAAGAAAATACAGACAAGATAAAATTTCGATCTGAGAGACCGTGCGCGAGTATACGTGTCCTGTCAAAACGCGCGAGTACAGGAAGGTAAAGTCAAGTAAGAAAGTTTGAAAAGTGTCTTAAAAAGCTATTTGAATTTGCATTTAATCTGTAACAACAAAAAACAATAAATAATATAATACTCAAAAAACATTAAAAATGCATGGAAACATTATTAGTGCAAACATGATAGTACCCCACTCCGCCGCCGCCGGGTGGTGCGTAGTTTCAGGTGGGAAATGCATACAAAACAAAGGCATAAAAAAAGGCATCAATAACACCCTTGAAGCTCTGATGCTTTTAAATAAAACCAAATGTTTAATAATATTTTTTATCTCAAAATTGTAGTAAAAACGATCACTAATAGCTCTGCTGATATCTTCCTTATAAAGAGTTTAGTAAATTAACTTTTTTAACTTCTGTAAATAAATAATGAAATATTTGTAAAATATTTGAATCAATTAATATAAAATATAAAAAAAAAATTCACACCTCTATTTGCGAAAAAGAAATTCAAATGCCTAACCGTAATTTACGATTAAAAAAAAGGAAGTCTAATCCTTTTGCCGCTTTGAGAGCCCTCTTCTAACCACCACGATCAACTTTGCTCAAGTGTCAAGTCCACTAAATCTATTACATTCCCATGACCGCACAGCCCACAAAATACTTTTCAGCCAAAGAAAAATTTTTAGTACACCCCAATACATTTTCGCTATCGCCTGCATCAAATTTTCGGTTTGCAAAATAGCTTTAATCGGTCTTCTATAAGTAAAATTGTGTCCCTAATAAAGAAAAAAACTACACAAAACGTTCTCAAATAGAAATACTTCTGTTTTTGTGGCAAATTGTAAACGTCAAGACCTCATTTTCTCGTGTATTGTCGCAGAAGTTTGCTAAAGAAGCCAAGAAAAAAAAACATCTGAAGTATTGCCCAAGAAAAGTGCAATTTTTCTCGTGTATCTGTATCCCCTTCGCCGTTATTATCCATAATTTATCTTTTACCCGATTTTTGAACAAAGTTGGATAACATTTTCACTCGTTTTGCCAAAGATCGGAGGTGGAAAAATTGATTAATAATTTTTGTTCCTTCATTTTTCCTTGAGGAAAAAAAAATAAATAAAGTTTTTTTTTCATCGCATCTGTATGCAAACGAAACAGACTTATGTTGGCAGTAATTAGTAAAATAGATCAAGAGTGAGCTAAAGTGAGACGGAGATAGTGTGTCGGCGCTCCAGTTAGTATAGCCAGCGGCCACGAGCCGGCAAATGGGTGGTGGTGCCATGCAGTGCGACTGAAACAAATAATCGCGGCATAACAAGAAGGCAAAACGAGACCACTCAAGTGCGGTGTGTTATTTGTGTGCTAATTCAAATTCACCCCAAGTGTAGTTTTTTTTTGTTTCCACCCGTGTGCACTTGAACAAGGCGATAAATGTACTAGATTTAACAGTTGTTAAGTGAAAAAAAGGGTTTTTGCTGCTGAATCATTTGCCGGAAAAATTCAATAAAATAATTTTTGTGCTGCGAAAGCATTGCAAGTGTTTTTCAAATAAAAGTTTTTGGATAGCAGAGCAATAGCGAAATGGCTGATCCGGCAGATTTGCAGTCTTTCCTATCGAAAGTCGAAGGGGGTGCGGTTGGTGTTGACCTCTTCAAAATCGGCCAGAAGCACTTCGACGAACATACACGTAAGTATGAGTAGGTACTAATTTTTTTAGGTAACCGGGTCAATCCGAAGGTAATTAACAAATCGATCTATGAGAATTGCATTCGGCAAGCCCGGAGGAAGCACAAACACTGACTGTATTTGACCTTCGTGGTCCCCCCCCAGAGACTAATCCCATACCTTGCATTTGTTTATAAATTTCGTAACACTAAAAACTGTATATCGTCGGCGGCCCCCTTGGAATGCGCCTTGTGGATAGATAAATTATTATTTTTAGCTTCTGTCTGCATGTGCGGGGAAAGAACTGAACTCGTTTGCAATTCTGCAATTACACAAAAGAAGAAAATTTACTGCTTTGAATGTTCATTGACGTTGCCTGTGCTGGGCTTCTTTTTCTTTGAATAATAGGAAAAAAACATGGACACGAGTTTGTGGAAATAGAAACTGAAATTGTGTCAGCGACGCAAAACTGCACAGTGATAGCAATGGAAAGAGCTTAAAATAACAAAAAAAAGCCGAGGAATTTTCTCCAGACAAACGTTGAATAATCGATATCGTGGTGCCTTGCAGACGGCAACTTGTGACGTTGCAGTAACAAACATATGGGATGCCTGCACAGCACACTTTCCTGTATCAGAATCAAATGTGGGAAGAGTTTGTTTCCAACAACGAAACGGTCAAAAACCCAACGCAAAAATGTTCTACTCACAAAGGATATTGACATTAGCGCTTGTGTTTCTCAAGACGTTTTGGTAATCTTATCTTGGAAAAAACACTTAGTTCGATCTTCTCAACTTCTTGCCTTATCTAAAATCGGCTAAGCAGCATTAAGCTGCCAAACAATAGCCATACCAAAGGTTATTTTGAAAAACGAGATTTCGAAAACTGACCTTGAAGGCAGCAATAAATTCTTAGCCATCCCCGAAGGCTGGTGACTACCTACTTACTAATTCTAGCTGAGATTTGGAGAAGACATATATTTTTATTGAAGCGCGGTGGTAAAATTAACACAAAAATTAGGTCTCCACTCTTACATGATGTCGATTCGGTGTCAAATTTTAGTGTCAATTTTAAAGTGCTGTTGCTAGATTGAAAACTTCTTAACACCGTTTTTGGGTGTTCATTTATTTTGAAAACTCTGACTCCATTTGACCGTTTTTCGGTGTTAGTTTGGTTTTAAAATTCTAACTCATTTTTGACTTTGTTTTGCGAAGGCTATTCTCAAATCTGCAATGTCACTGCACAAAACAAAAATTGTCAATTCTGTGGTACATATGCGATTTTAAAGTAAAATACTAAACGCAAGAACGGAAGAACTTAAACAAACACTTAGGACCGATTTCACAGTCAAAACTTATGGCCTTTTCGGTTGGTCGTCCGGAAGACTTGTGGACTCTCCTGAAACTTTTTTCTTGGACTCGTTTGACAGTTCCTCTTTTGGATAGAAGAAAAATTTGCTTCTGGTTTTGATTCTGGATTCACGCACACAATCATACATGTGTCAATGTCAAGTTGGATAAATGTCATTTGTCCCCTGTAGAATAGCCTTTGCTTCACAAATACACCGCTAGATAAACTTCAAAACGAAGAAAAACGTGTTTTGCTGTTCGGAGAGAAGCCCCAATCCGGGAGAAGAACGCCCTGATCCGAGATCGCCAACCGAAAGGGCCATTAGTATCGATTCTGACACTTCACTCTTACTTAAGGTGGCGCTACAGTCCGGGGTGGACCTGGGCCTCAGCCAACAAGCTTCGCCAGCCAGCTCTGTCTCTAACTAGCCGTCTCCAGTTTCGCACGCGAAGTTGGCTGAGGTCCCCTTCCACTTGCGTGCGCCACCTGAGTCTCGGTGCTCCTCTACCGCGTCGTCCCTGCGGTGTGGATTCGAAGATTTTCCGGGCCGGGGCGTTGGTGTCCATCCGCTCTAGATGACCCAGCCATCGTAGACGTTGTGTTTTGACTCTTTTGGCTAGGTCGGTATCGCTGTACAGCCCGTACAGTTCGATGTTATATCTCCTCCTCCACTCTCCGTCTATGCAGACGGGACCGTAAATCGTCCGAAGAATTTTCCTCTCGAAGCTGCCTAAAGTGTTTTCATCCGCCTTTGACAGGGTCCATGCTTCTGCACCGTAAAGCAGGACTGGGATGATGAGGGTCTTATACATGGACACTTTAGTTGCTCGAGAGAGGGCTTTGCTACTCAATTGCCTTCTTAGCCCAAAGAAACAGCGATTGGCAAGAGTTATCCTTCGTTTGATTTCAGCGCTGGTGTCATTGTCTGAACTGATAGCGGAACCCAGGTAGACAAAGTCCCTAACTACCTCAAAGTTATAGCTGTCGATGGTGATGTTTTGTCCAAGACGTCGGTGTTGGGTGTCTTTTCTTGATGACAGCATATACTTGGTTTTGCCCTCATTGACTGCTAAACCCATATTCGCCGCTTCCGTCCCAATACTCACGAAGGCTTCACTGACATCACGCTTTGTTCTACCGATTATGTCAATGTCGTCTGCGTATGCAAGTAGTTGAACGGACTTTTGAAAGATTGTACCTCTGGTGTTGGCGCGAGAGCTCTGCACAATTCTCTCAAGTATGATGTTAAAGAAGTCGCATGACAGCGCGTCGCCTTGTCTAAATCCTTTTTTGACATCAAAGGGGTCGGTGAGGTCTTTGCCGACCTTGACGGAACAGCGTGAGTTTTCCATCGTCATCCTGCACAGACTGACGAGTTTGGCAGGGATGCCAAAACTAGACATTGCGCTATATAGCTCGTCTCTATAGATGCTGTCATACGCGGCCTTGAAATCGATGAAGAGGTGGTGTGTATCGATTTGGAATTCCTGGGTTTTCTCCAAGATCTGCCGCAGTGTGAATATTTGATCGATGGTGGACTTTCCTGGCCTAAAGCCACACTGATATGTGCCTATCAGATTGTTGACAAACGGCTTCAGGCGTTCACACAGTACAGCAGAAAAGATCTTGTATGCGATGTTAAGAAGACTTATGCCTCTGTAGTTGGCACAACTCAGAGGGTCTCCTTTCTTCAGGATCGGGCAAATAATGCTGAGGTTCCATTCGTCGGGCATGCTTTCTTCCGACCATATCTTGCAGATGAGCTGGTGCATGCTCCTAACCAGCTCATCGCCAGCGGATTTAAAAAGTTCGGCAGCTAGGCCGTCTGCTCCGGCTGCTTTGTTGCACTTGAGCTTAGACACAGCTACTTTCACCTCCTCCAGGTCGGGTGGGCGGTATCGTTCGTATGCTTCGTCGGTAACATCTTCGCCCGGGTTGAATGGTTCGTTCTGCCTGACAGCGGTATTTGGTTCTTCCTCGCCGTTATACAGTCTGCAGAAGTGGTCTTTCCAAATCCTCAGCACCGACTGCGATTCTACAACGATGTTCCCTTGATGGTCCTTACAGGCTTCAGTTCGAAGTTTATACCCTTGGCAGGACCTTTTGATCCTTTGGTAAAACTTTCTAACCTCATTCCTGTTGTAACATCTCTCTATCTCTTCAACCGCGCGCTTCTCGTGCTCTCTCTTTTTCCTTCGGAGAAGCCGGTGCTCCTCTCTCCTCCTCTGCTCGTAGAGCTCGCGAGCAGCTCTAGTCCTTCTGTGCAGCGCCGCTTTGTATGCTTCCTGTTTAGCTGCATGTGCTTGCCGGCATTCATCGTCAAACCAGGGGTTTCGTTGTGGTCGCCGTGTGAAACCCAGCACTTCAGAGGCGGCGTCTCTGATGGCATTTTGGCAATGTTGCCACTGGCTATCAATACTTGATGCTGGTTGCATAGGACTTCGTAGAAGGTTTTGAGAGACTCGGTTGGAGAAGGACCTGGCGATGTCTTGCGATTGTAGTCGGCCGACGTCAAACTTCCTCACAGTATTTCCATTACTTGGCGCTGGTCGGGATATCCGCAGCCGTACCTTGGCTACAACAAGGTAGTGATCCGAGTCAATGTTGGCCCCTCGGAAAGTTCGGACATCCATGATACTGGAGGAGTGCCTTGCATCGATCGCAATATGGTCAATCTGGTTGACGGTTGATTGATCGGGAGATCTCCATGTCCCTTTGTGGAAATTGAGATGCGGGAACTGTGTACTAGCTACCACAACGTGTCGCCCCGCAGCAAAGTCGATCAGCCTGAATTCGTTATCGGAGGTCGTGTCGTGCAGGCTATACTTTCCGCCAGTACGACCAAAGATGCCCTCCCTTCCTAGCTTGGCATTAAAATCGCCTAGGACAATTTTAATGTCGTAGCTAGGGCACTGCTCATAAGTTTTGTCCAGGAGCTCGTAGAACATATCTTTGGTCTCGTCATCTTTCTCCTCTGTGGGGGCATGTGCGCATATCAGGCTAATGTTGGCGAATTTAGCCTTGATGCGGATCGTCGCGAGGCGCTCGCTTACAGGGTTGAAGCTCAAGACTTTTTGCCTAAGTCTGCCTCCAACAACGAAACCACATCCAAATAGGCGCTGTCTTTGATGCCGGTAGCAGTCGCCGTAGTAGATGTCGCAGTTTTTCATCCTTCTTTTGCCCGGCCCGTCCCACCGCATTTCTTGGATGGCAGTAATGTCTGCCTTGCAGTCGTTAAGGGCCTCCGCTAGTTGCTCGGCTGCACGTCGTCTGTTAAGGGACCTAACATTCCACGTGCAGATCCGGAGCTCGTTGTCCTTTTCTCGTTTGCATTGGTCGTCAACAGTAAATCCGTCCGAATCCGAGGCTTGTTTCCGCTTCGTGACTGGTGTTTCTTTACGTGGCCGGGAAGTCACCCCGACGGCACGACCCCCAACCTGGAGGACCAGATCCTTTGCTTAGCTCTAAGGACGGAGAGCCGGATAGCCCGTTCCTTATAGGCCTGAGCTCCGAATACGTCGTAGTAGCCCATATAAGGTGTTCACTAAGTAGTTCGGCCTGACTGGAACTATGGACGCCACCGTTGATTCCATCTGGGGAATTCGTCCGCTGCCGTCCGGATGCAAGGAGAAGTGCCTTAGTGGGAACACTCCTCCCCCCCTCTCTCGTCTGCTACCCCCAACAACCTTCCAAAGGGGTTGGAACCCAATCTCCAGTTGAGGTACTAGGCACCCGGTGTTCACCACGGGGAGGTGAGAGTAGGAGTTGATAGACAGAGGTGGGTTTAGAAAACCTGTGGATGCTTGTATCCTCTTGAGTGCACATGTCTATCCTTTGACCACTTTGACACTTCACTCACTCAGGATGAAATACTGTTTTGACATTAATTTTTTTTTTAATCACACACTTAAGCACAAATTACTTAATGAATTAGATATTCAACTAGACTGGAAAGCCGGGGGGCCCACAAGCTGTTGCTATGGTGATGGCTGGAAATCCACGCAAACTCTCACATTTTGTCAGTGCATTCAATACTTGAGGGGATTCACCACGAAGTTCAAGTGATTCACCACGAACTTCAAGTGATTCACCACGAAAACATGGCGGAATCAGCTTTTTGCTCCGTCTACCGGACAAAAATTGTAACGAATTCCAATATCTGGAAGTCGCCACATAATGGGTCGTGCTACATTGTGTAAGGGTGAAGAGAATGAAAACAATTCCTCAAAGGTTGAACATGAAGCGAAATTTCATTTATTCCATTCGAAGAAAACATAATGGAATTAGTTTTTTAACAAAATAATAATAATACATATGTATAAGGAAAATGTATGATTGAGTACTGTAGTCGAAGGTGGAGTTAATCAATCGTAGTGGGCACATCTGAAATTGCAAGAACACAAAAACAAACGACAATTGAATTTCTATCGTCTCTGCATACTACATTTGAGAAAAATAAAATATAAAGCGGGTGGATTCAGCTGAACACAATCATCAACACAAATCAACTAGAAACAACTAAAGCCATCTTCTAGACCCCCCAACATAGATCTCACACAGCAAGGAGAACTTCTTGCCGGAGCAAAACACAACAGCGCCCTCTATGAAGGGGTTAACCACCCACTTCACAAAGGCTTGCAACACAGAATGTGGGAACACACTTTCACCACACCCTGGTCACTATTCAGGATGAGGAAGCAACCCGCTTCACCAACATCCGCCAGATCATCACGTGGGAGGGCACACCATCACCACATGCATCAGATCAAAAACTTTGGAAGCTCAAACAATCACCACACGGGATCACACACCATCAACCGTATCAGTGGTGCTTTAGAACATTGAAGGTGTGGAAGCACACAGCATCCACCACACCTTACTGCTCTATCACTAGAGGGGGAGAGCTCGCCCTATCGCCAAACCTCTCTGTTCACATGTCTTTGTGAAGAATAAAAGAAGAATAAAAACACACAATACGCGAGCAAAGGGAAAATAAAACACATCATAATGCACGCACAACACAAGATATCTATGCAGCAAGTCCAGCTGATACCACCTTCTTTTTCAAAAGCTCACAAAATATAGGTATACATAGAAACTAACTACACTAACTACACACAGTAACATAAAAATTCAGTGAGAGTTACTCACCTTTTTCTCCTACAAGATGGACTCTACTTTTCTAGAGATATTTTTTTTTTGTTTTCTTCAAACACAACTCTCTGCACTGTTTAAAAATTATTTTCTCACTGACACTTTATATTTTTGTAAATTGACTTGAAGTTTCCTTCGGTAACTCTATTTTTAATTTTGAATTCCTAATTTACAGTGAAATTAATGCTACAAATGCGCTAATTTTCCCTTAGGGTGATGGGTTGAATAAAATTAACCACTAAACTGTTTCTTTATTTTTTTTTTAAGAATTTACCATTCGCAGACAGACAAATATAACAACCAAAACTACACAAGCTTACTTCATTTTCCCTCTTATAAATTACCTCTTAATTGGATTCGAGTTATACATATGTATTATGTACTTCAAATGCCTTCTAAAATTTGAAGTACATAAATTTTGGTAATTTTTTGTTATTACTTTCCCGCTGAATTCCATGGAGGGGAAATTTTCGATATCGAAATTTGAACTTCGAATATCCGTTTGCTGTCAGCTGACTGGAATGACAGTTCGATGTGTTGAACAGCTGCGAAAAGAAAACTAACGCAATAGCTTTTAGTGAAATTATTATGTTAAAAATTGTTAAAAAGTGAATTTAAAGAAAAATTTTAATACAAATTATGTATTTTTGTAGTACCAATTCATTGCTTGTTAAATCGTCTCAACGCATGTCAATAATAGTTTCTCCAATGAAATCCAATGGAATAGCTATAAAAAGTGGATAAGATAAACTTTTTTTTTTACTTTAAAAGTAAAGTGAAAAACCAACACGATGCACTGAAAAGTTTTATTGAATGTTTCAAAAATTACAAAACAATATTGTTTTGACAAAACCGTCAGCGGAATCGGAACGGAGGCTGAGTATGTGAAATCAACCCTTAATTAAACGCTGAATTGATCATACAACGATTAAAAAAGACTGTGAAACAACCAAAAATAAAATTCTAGGTAAAAATTAATGCGAAGATGTACATGTACGATGACGATGAGTTTTAATTTCATGGAAGAATATGTGTGTGAGTGTGAGCTTATTGAACCTGAAAAAAAAACTTATGTTTGGAGAGGCTTGAGTTATAGTGCATACCAAATCACTTGGCTATTCTACGGCGCAGGTCTCTTCAAATTTGTCTTAGCATCTCTTAAATTTGCAAAAATTCAAAGAAAGACGAAAATGAGAGGAGTCATAAACAAAAACGATCCATTGCCCAACGTTGCTTCACGTTGATCTCACTGAGGGTGGTTTCTTCATTTTCCTTCCTTTATATTGAAGGAGCGCACTGCAGGCATGGCAATTTTCCACCGAGGTACAATCATTGTGTGTGCCTAGTTTTTTTTTAAATGTAACATCCCTGTGAGAGGAAATGGTTAGATTCCTTTCGAAAAATTTTTGCTCTATTAAATGCTAGCTCTGCGAAATCGACCGTTGGCCAAGTTAATTGGTAGTTATGGACTATAGAAACAAGTACAAAAAAAACAAGTCAAATCAGCTTCAGATAAATGGAGTAATGACTCGAACTTTATTAAGAGAGAAGGTGTGTAGATGCATTAAGAGTATTCGTGGTTGCGTACGTGTGTGAGCATGTTGAACACAATAAAAAAAAAACGTTTGTTGAGGGTTGTTAAAGTAAGAAAAAAGTCAAACCTGTTTCAGATAAATGGACTCGGAAATTTCGCTTAGATGGTACGTAGTTCCGCAAGAAATGATTTTGAAAAAAAACTTGCTAAATTGGATTCCAGTAAAATTAGCTTGCTTGTAAGTTTTCCGTGGGGTGCCGTGGCGTAGTGGTTAGTGTGTGTGCTTTCTACGCCGGAGGTCTGGGTTCGAATCCTGCCATAGTCACCTGAAAAAAAAGACTTGTTCTTTTTCACGGTTCCCACCTCCGCGAGGGTTTGACAAGCCCTCCGAGAGTATTAATTGTCTTGAAAAACTTCTCAAAGTGCCGTTCGGATTCGGCAAAAAACTGTAGGTCCCCTTGTATGTAAAGAAATTAACACACCAGCATACATTGTTGAGAAGTTGGCCCTGGTTCACCTCGAGCTGTTGCGCCACTCTATTTATTTTATTTTTTTATGTAAGTTTTCCGTTTCTGTATTGAGCTTGAGCTCGGTGACCCTAAGTTTGGCTAAGACAACTTCTTTTATTGCCCTAACTTCAAACTATCCTCCCGAGAGATGATTCAACAGCCCAACCAGAAAAGCTTGAAAGATATTCGGCTCGTTTGAACTCAATCTACTAAGGTTTTAGGATCTACGTACCTAGGCATAATATTGTTTTTGTGCGAACTTTTATGCTTTTAATCGCTTTTAACCGTCTGAGCTAATAGATATATTCATAGTACCTACGTCACAACACCCCATTTTAAACAGGTGGAAAAGGTAACAAGACATATAAGAAAATAGAAATGTTAAATGTTTTTCGGATATTATCGCGTTTAAATTAAAATGAGTTCTTACGTACGTAAACGCGGTAATATCCGAAAAACATTGAAATTTTCTGTTATTCACCTCAAGAATTATAATGTAAGAAAATATAAAGATGGCAGGGAAATGAATTTTTGTGCATTTGTATTTTTTATGCACTTTCGAAGAAACAAAAAAGAACAACGAACTTACGTCATACAGTTGTTTGATAGGCCAAAAAAATCTAAAAAAACTTAATTTCTTGAAACACTTATTGGGACCCATTTAAAGCGCATTTAACAAGGCCTTGTATTCTAGTCCACATCTGTTCCTCGACAATTTGATAATAATATTGGTTAAGTAGATTTCATACCTAGCATGTCTAATAAAAACATGTAGACGTTATCACAATTTATTTTTTCATTTTTTAAGCAGCCTTAAATTAAAAACAAATGGTTTAAAAACCAACATTTACAACAGTTCAGCTGGCTTCTCCATTTTCTTTTCTTTTTTAAAATATTTCTTAGGGTCTCACCTAAACAACTTTTGCAATTATAGGGGCGTCTACCTGTTTATCAGTTCAATAATTACGTAGAAATTTCTGCTAAGTTCTAGTCTGTCAGAATGCGGGGAGGGTGTGTGTGTTTTTATTGCAAAATGTGATCGTATTCCTGATCCTTTACTAACTAGAAAGAATAATACAGTAAAATATACTTTCTCAATACCATACAACTTTTACCAAAAATTCTCTTTGGTGAAAGTTATGGTATCGCACCACTGTGATGCCACGCACATGTGAGGGCGTTTTTGAAGATCACAATAAACGTCAGCAAGGATTTTGCATTGCCAATTTCAGCATGCTATGACAACTTTTATTTTCCGTACTATTATTTAAGGGCCCTGTTTGAGCTTATACATTATATTAGCTCATATTTTTTAGGATACTTTCACAAGCGCTATGAACTCAAAATGGTTTTCCAAATGCTACACACATAAACCTAACCAATTCATAAAAAAATATAAAAATTTAAGATAAAATTCCTTCGAAAATAACTTCTATTATTTTTTCGTATACGAAAAATAACAAATGTTTTTCTACGATGAAGTTTTACTTCGATAAACCTTATCAGCCGTATTTGTTAGATTTCCTTAAAATGTATTTCAGAGGCTGTTTAGTTAAGATTGCTTAAGTATTTAAATTGTCCTTAAAGCCGCGTTGTCACAAGCAACGTAAAACAGGAATCGAAACAGAATCCCATACATTAGCAACTGAAACTGTTTCTGTTCCTGTTTCTTTCTGTTCCTGTTTCCTTCTTCTGACATCGCTGCTTAAGCAACGTTGCTTAAATTTCTATTTATAATCAATTTCGCATCGATGTTTAACTAATCGATAGTTGTGTCAAATAGCGTAATAGAATAAGCAAATCTAGTACAAATAATACTAAAAACTATTGCATTTTCTGGACATCATCAGCTGTAGACAGTGACAAATAATGTTTTTTCTTATTTATTTATTTTTCAAAGGTACAGATTTTAACGCCGGGGAACTGTGCCTATAATTGCTGTTTTAACAATTAAATTTTGCTAATAAACCTAAAAATCTAAATTTAACCATGCCTTCGCATCCAATTGTATCTCTAAATTTCAGGAAATTGCCAACATTTTACAAATGTTCCGTCTGGTTCAGAGGAGTAATCGTCATTACGAGTTAAATGACGATTACTCCTTTGGACCAGACGGAATACCACCCATTGTCCTAAAAGAATGTAAGGACTCCCTTGCAATACCTCTCCTTCATCTGTTCCACTTATCACTTTTCTTGGGTGCATTTCCCGAAGTTTGGAAGCGATCATTCATTACGCCAGTTTTTAAGAAGGGGGATAGAAGTGACATTAACAACTATAGACCTATAGCTAAACTTTCAAGCATCCCAAAGCTTTTCGAAAAAGTAATTTGTGACAGTTTAGTGTTCTACTATCGCAATGTTATTTCAACAAAGCCACATGGCTTTGTAAAAAACAAATCGACAGTTACCAATCTCCTTCCTCAATAAATGCTCTGCAACTATTGAGAATCGGAACGAAGTTGACTGCATATACACCGACTTTTCCAAGGCTTTTGATATGATTTCGCATGAAATAATAGTCTTGAAACTAAAAGCTATAAGCTTTCCTCCATTATTTATTGCCTGGGTTAAATCTTATCTTCACTTGCGTTCTTACCAAGTAAAATTCAGAAGAATATTATCTACCCCATTTACTTCCATGTCTGGTGTTCCACCGGGAAGTCATCTGGGTCCTATCCTCTTCATCTTGGCGATAAATGATGTATGTATACTCATGCATTCAGCATAGTGATATTCTCGCTTATGCGGATGATATGAAAATTTTTAAGTTAATAAAATCTTTAGATGATCGCCTTCTTCTCCAGGCTGACATCGATAACTTTGTTGAATGTTGCAACAAGAACGGACTTAGTCTAAATGATTCGAAATGTCAAGTTATGAAGTTTTCGAAAAAGCGTGTGTGTGTCCCGTTCCCTTATTCAATTGGTGAACATACCCTTGTTCGTGTTCAGAGTTTTAAGGACCTTGGTGTTCACTTCTGCCATGTCCTTAATTTTTCGGAACATATAAATGCCATTGTTCATATATCCAATTGCATGTTAGGCTTTATAAAGAGATGGTCAAAGGAGTTTAACGATCCGCGTGTTACCTTATCCCTTTTTAATAGTTTTGTCCGACCCCATCTGGAATACGCTTCACAGGTGTGGAGACCATATCAACTCAATCAAATAAATCGTATTGAAGCAATACAACGAAGGTTTATCCGTTTTGCTCTTAAGGGCCTTCCATGGGAAGTCCCTTTTATCTTGCCTCCTTACGAGCACCGCATAAAGCTCCTCAATATGGAAACCTTATCTCAAAGGCGGATAAACCAAGACATAATTTTTATATCAGAACTAATCTCAGGACGTATTGATGCTCCTGACCTTCTTTTTTATGTAACTTTTAAGTTTCGTGGAGGATCCTATAACTTCCGACACTTACATCTTTTGAATGTCTCTAAACATAGGACAAATTATGGGAAGCATGAGCCTATAACCCGCATGAGTAGACTATATAATACATATTGTACTACCATAGACTTTAGTTTAGATAAAATAGCTCTAAAAAATAAACTTAAATAAGGTGTCTGCTTCCCTTAGCTCATTTAAAAGTTTGTTACTAATCCTTCTCCTTTGTACTTTTATTTATGTATTTGTATGTATTTTTATTTGTGTATGGTGTTTTGTACTAACCACTAACACCAGCACTATATGATGAGCCTGTGTAAGCATATTTTTGCTTGGCGAAACTCTGCTTGTAGGTCGAGCTTGCTTAAATAAGCACACTACAACACAGATCTGATAGTGTTAAAAAAAAGGCCTTTAATTAAAGACTTTTATTTGGATTTCCTGACAGTTATGAATGAAATCACGAATCTAATAACTTTGACTGCCCCTAACATCGCCTCTTTCACCTATCAGAATATCAAAACAAGTATGAGAATAGGACTAGGACACACGGCATTAACACACTAGCACGTTCGAGAAAAGCACGTAAAATAAATCCTTTTCCAACGATCATTTCCGAAAACATTTATACAACAAAAACATCTTCAAACTTTATAATCTAAAATTATTTATTGTTTTGATTTGCAAAGCAACGCTACTATGATAAAACCGAAAATTTTTTGACAATTGAACATTTTAAAATGGATTTAAGTAAACTTTAAACGCGGTTTTTGGCGTTTAAGTTAAGCGACCTCTAAGCACGCTGCTTAAACATGAAAATTGATTATAAATACCGATACTGTACTTAAATGCTACTTAGAGACATTTTAGACTTAAACAGTATTTAAAATTTGTTCATAAATTAGGCTGTAGGTTAATTAGGTTAATTGTAAGCAGCATTTTGTATACTTTTTTAGAACTATAGCGGCAGTGAAAGGGTTTTAAAAAATAAAAGAAAAATTCTACGGGTCCATTTTCTGTATGAGCTATAACAGGAACCTAAGGTCGGCGTGTCAGACGGCGGATTTTAAAATGTTAACACGTGTGGTGCTTTGTGACTCCAAAAGAACAGATATGGAATTTCAGGAGCCATTTAATTTTTTTTTCGCTTTCACAATAGCTTCGTATACCAAACATCTCCGTCAAATTTTCAGCAATGAAAGCAAACTAACTATATGTACCTACCGAGTTCAAACCTTATTTCTCTATGGCCTGCCTCAACTCTTATTGGCAGGCGAACGAAAACCCTTCTTCAGGGTTCTGTTGGCTTCTGTCCTAAATGAAAACTGGTCTGTCTTCAAAAAGCCTTTATTTACTTTATCAGAGGTAAATATGCCATGTTTGAGGTCAAAGGAGCTTTGATGGCCCAGTTGGGTGGAAACAGAAACCATTAAATTTTCGATACCCCATTCCGCCCGCATTTATTTTCGCTTAAAGGTTTGGTTTTTGATGTAAAGATCAAATTTGATATAAGCGCTAAAACATAAAACCGCATAATGAGTGATGCAAAACTTATTTCCTGTTTTTGTTTTCATTGAAAAAGCTGAAAATAGTTTTCTTGATTTTTATGTTTTTTCACATACAAAACTTGACAAAACACAGGTTTCTGAACAACAACTTAAATTGCTCTTGTAATAAATTAGGCACACACATGCTTTCTCAGTGGAATATAGACAATAACATTATACATGCTTAAAAATAAAAAATGAAAGTTTAGTCGCACTGAAATAAAACTGAGTAAAGTCGAAATAACTACAAGGGGCGGAATTAGGAGCATGGGTGGAAATGGCAGCATTTGCGTTACAGTTTGAAGTTTCATGGGAAAATGGATTCAATATTTTTCATTTCTACCAAGTCTCCACCGGGCACTTGTCCGGGATTGATATAAATCTTTATTAAATGCTCTACAAATCACGCAATTTACGATACAGATTTAATTCACTCGGAAAACGATTAACAATAAATCCTCTCATAAATCCCATTCCCTCAAACCTATTTTCTGCACCTTTGTAGCAGTTTGAGAATCAAAAACGGAAACTGAACCTAGTAACTGAAATCGCCACTCGTTAAAATTGACTTAAAAATGAAGTCTCCACTCCATACATCATGTCAAATCGGTGTCAAATTTTAGTGTTAATTTCGAGTCAATTTGATGTTAAGTGCTGTTCCTAGATTGGTGTCTATATGATTTCAAAAATTTAACTCCATTTTGACACCATTTTTCGGTCTAGTTTTGTTTCACTAATTTAAATCAACTTCTACACGATTTTTTGGTGTAAGTTTGGTTTAAAAATTCTAACTCAGTTTTGACTTTGTTTTGTTAAATGCTCGCTTTATTTTGTAGGTTATTCTCAAATCTGCAATGCCACTGCACATAAAAAAGCATTGCACAAAAAACGTTATCAATTCGATTTAAAGAAAAACACTACACTTTATTTTGAATCGCAAGAATAACACAACTCAAACAAACACTTAACTAAACTCTGCGTTTTTTCGAAACTAAGCATATATAACAAACTGCTTTTGTATAAGCAAGTGCTAAAACCATCTTGGACGTACGGTATACAACTCTGGGGTTGTACTAAACCAAGCAATATATCTATTTTAGAAACTTTTCAAAATAAGACACTCAGAGCAATCGTTAATGCTCCATGGTACATATGATATAGCGATCTACACCGAGATCTTGGAATCGCAACCGTGACTGACGAGGTAGCAAACTTTGCTCGAAAACTTAGTACTCGACTTCGCGGAGATTGCAACAACGAAATTATGCGATCTCTGTATCAGACAAATCTTACGCGCCGACTACACGAAGTTAGCTGTTTGATTCTTACCTTCAAATTTCATTTTTGAGCCACGAATAAAACGGTAAGGAGCCCCTTTTACTATTGCACCAAACCCTGCCAGACCACTTAAAGAATCCCGCAAGACGGTGACTTGACGCTAAGCGTTACATTTTTGCATTCACGTTGGAAAGACGACAGACACACTTTTTCGATCATATTCAAGTCTTTACCCAGAGCCCTTCAAATACGGATGTCATTTAGGCAAGTTGTGTGCCCGAAGTTATTAGTCAATCATGTGCTGGAGAAACAGCACCCGATACATGAGGTCGTGCAGCACATGAGGTCGTACGTAAATAAAAAGATCTGTTGCCGGAGCTCAATATACATGTAACCAACAAGATGTATATTGAGCTCCCGCAACAGGTCTTTTTATTTACGTAGGATCTCATGTGCATTATTTGTGCAGTGTTTTAGGACAAAGAATCAATAGTGTTCACTGTAGCTCAATTGGTAGGGCATTACTCGCGACTAGTAAGGGTGGCAGGATGATCCTCTGCCGGTGAACCACACACGGTTTTTCTTTCGACATTTCCGTCCGCTTATATTTTTTAACTCCACTCTAGGAACTCAATATATATACTCTGCCGATATTCCTTCAAAACGCCATTTCGAAAATAATCTAAAAAAGTTAAGCCCTTAAATAAACCCTATTATAACCCTTGAAAAATGTTTATTTTTTAGCGTCTGGAAAAAACAACAAGCACAATGGAAGTTTCCGCGTGGCCTTGGATATCGAAGACTGCTTGGATAGGTTCTATGGGGGTTACTATTCCGGTAAGTCAATTTCCTTTCTCTCTATTCCCTGTTTGTGGTATATATTTTTGAAAACTATTTTCTCATAGACTGGGCATGCGGAGGACAATGGAATCGTGCTTATCAATTCGTCCAATTGCTAGCCACTGCCTTTAAGCACTCGCACGTTGAGGTGATAGCGTTTTTCGATGGAACTCTTAGAAAAAACAAAAAGTCCACTGCAGAATGCAATGACTTTCGCCAAAAGACGATTTCGGTAACACACATTTACTTAGCACCTGGGCTTTTGATACGAAATTTTAAAACTTTGACAGGTTTTGAAACATATCCGAATGATTGGGACACCACCACCAAAAATATGGTGGCTACCTCCGTCAGGCATAAAAACAGTGCTAAGAAATGCTCTCAGGTGTGTACACATTCAAATTGTAAGCAACTCCGAATTCATTCGCTTCGAGAAGAAAAATCATTTTGACGATTTTCGTTTTAGGTTCAAACGGTTAATGACCACACCATGGAAGTAGTAGAGTACTTCCACGAGCAGAAACTTGATGCCATTTTGGGCCTTCACCCTGACTACATTATAGCGAATACGACGCGCTACTTCAGCTCCCATGACCTGCGATTATCTTACAAGGGAGCCCTCGAGACTAAAGAGTTTATGATTTCAAAGCTGTTAGCCTCATTGAGCTTGACCGCCGATCATTTACCCTTCGTTGCGGTCTTCTTGGGCGGTTACATCCTAATCGACGATGCTAAATGCAAAGTTATTTACGAGAAATTGAAAATCGACGCAAGCCTCGACTTTGAAGGACGAATTCGTAAGATCGCCGAAATTGTTCGCAACTCTCCGACAACAGACATTGATGAGTTCATCAAACACCTAAGTCTGGCTGACTTTGAGAAGGAGATTAAGGAATCCGTCGAGTATTATCAGAGGAAAGGCAAGTTTTCGGCAAAGAAATACCAAGGCTCCAAGAAGCGAAATGAGCTTATAAAACCTGTCGCTGTGACCGATCCACCTATGCCATTTGCCTCTGAGACGGCTGAAACTGATGAAGCTGCTGTGAAAATTCTTAGTGATGTTGTGGCTAAGGAAGAGGAGTTGGAAGAATCCTCTCCAAAAGCTAATGCCGACAAAGTGAAAACTGAGGAAAAAGAGAAACCTGCGACAGCACCTTCAACAACAAATGGTGCCAAATCCCAGCAACCCTTTGTGTACACCCTTCCAGCAGAAGTGCTCAAAACCTCGCTTAATCGCCATCAACGCGGAATTATGGATCCCAAAATCTATCAGCTTCTTATTAAGAAGGAGATTATATTGCCACAAGTGCTCGAAGATGAGCAGTACCGGGAGATCCCATCGGTGCATCTGTTTTACAGGCCAGCTCGTCAGATGATCTATGCTATTCTGTTCAACTTGTACCATCAAAAGTATTTGTGTTCAAAGCGCAACGGTAATGGTCATGACTCCGCAGACAAGCCAAACAAAAAAGATAACAAAAAAGACAAAAAAGAGGCTGCTGCTGCGGCTGCTGCTGGTCAGAAGCCACCAGAGATACAAGTCGCCGAATGGGTTTGGTCTCCCCAAAACGAGTACAAGAAGCCGGTGTTGGTAAGTGCCACTCCATTGCCTTGGCCTGTGCCGACCATTCAGCGCCTATGGTTTGGAATGGCATTCGAGGACAAACAGCGCCGCATGAGGGCCTTTTTGACCATCATGCGATCCGATTCACCGCTAATGCTTAACCGTGGTTATGTGCCACAGCATATGCTAGTCATGGCATGCGTACTGAGGTACATTGTCACAAGTCCAGATAGGAATATACTTACGCGGCAAGAACTGGATGCCTTCCTGGCGACGGCATTTTCTCAGCAACTTCCCATGGTTGAAAACACCCAACAAATGGTGGTGAGTATTCGAACGAGGGCCATGTTTTGCAATAGTTGTGCACATGTTGCTTCTTTATTTGCAGTTACCTGGTGTGCAATTACGCGGTGTGTATCTTGCGACTCTGTTTATGCAAGGTGTTGAGACTGCGTCATTGGCAAACGATGCATGTGGAGTGCCGCTACCATGGACCATGATCAATCCATGGTTGTTCTTCGATGGGAAACTATTCCATCTTAAGCTTAAGATGTCCACATATGTGTCATCTTTACGCGAGCTCTGTGATGATCATATTGAGATAGTATTGAAAATTGAACGGTTCCGGAAGGCAATCTTGGAGGATGTGGAACACTTCTTATTGCCTGCAGCTCATATAGGTAAGTTTTATTAGGAACCATCGATATTTCGTTTCGATAATAGATTTGTTTAGTTAAAGAAAATTCAATAAAATTAGTCAAAATGCAGGGGATAGTATCTTTGAAACATCGTAGAGCTAAGAAGTTCTAGAACTGGAAATAATCATATTGAAAACAGGTAGAAAGCATCTTAAAAGTCGAATACACAAACCAAAAAAAGAGTGGATAACGATCTTGGACATGATGGAACAAATCATTTCCGAAAACATTTTATAGACTGGCGCACCACTCAACCACGTATGCTGTGTGTGTTGCATTCTTCACCGAACACATACAAAGCCATAAACGAATGATTAAGTATTAAGTCAAGGAAGTCAAGAACCATTACTTAGGCCAAGAATGTGAGGAACTAAAACCCTACAACAGGAACTACAACGGCTTTAACCTCCTCGAAAAAGCAAAAGAAATCGCCCGTGTTAAACGTAGAACTGTGCCGAAAACTGTAAGAAACAGATGAATTGCAAAGATGAAGCTGGTCCAGTGGAGCAGTACTTAGAGGACCTCTTTTGAGACGAAATTAGTCTATTAGAACCCTAAAATGCTTGAATGAAGTCGAAATGGCACTCAAAAACGCAGAAAACACGGAACACGGAAAGCTCTTTTTGCGTTTAACGTGCTTATTCAACGAAGTCTGGAGATTCAACGAAATGCTCTTAGTGTAAAGAAGCTAGTGAACATCTAACGGGCAAAGAATCAGGCAAAAATGAGATAAAGTTCATAGGGAATCAGTACTAGAATCAAAAAGCGAAATTAGCTTAGTCAAGAAAAACCTTAGTCCTTAAAGTATTTAGATCTTAAATCTACGCCGATCATGACGAACTTGTTTTCTTACGTGCTTGCCTCTGAATGTAGGGAGCCATCAGATTTTATTATCATCTGTTATTTTAAATAAAAATCAAAGAGTTTTTTAAGACTGAGTAATTTTTTTCTTTACAGATCCCATGTACAGGCCAGGCTTCCTTCCACAGCCCTCCCTTCCACTGCAGGCATTTAGCAAAAATGCAGTCGCAGCAGCAGCCTCTTCTCTACACCCTCTAGCTGCAGCTGCTAACGCCAACAACGCAATCTTCTACAATCCACAATCTCAGTATTTTGCACTCTCTTCGGCTTTTCTTGGTCGCGAGGCAGTAACCGGAGTCAATCCACCTTTAAACAACGGCAACGGACGCAACCGAAATCAAATGGGAAATCGCAACGGCCAAAATCGTAAAGGCTATCAGCTTAAAGTTGGAGGTTAGTATACAGTAGAGAAAACCTCAGAGATTCGAAATTTTAATCGGAATGTATGTAGTTTCTTTAGTTTCATTTGCATTTGGTTTGCATTAACGCGTAGTTAATTTCTTTCCGGTAAAATTTCAGTGAAACTCCCTATTAAACCTCCAGAGACTTTTTGTTTTGTTGCACCTCTCTCCCTTCACATTCACCATATGAACTCCCGCATCGATGTCCCGTCTATCCCTCAAGATTTCAACTTGAATACAAAACAAAAAACCTCGAAACTGTTTGTTTGATTAATTTTGCGAATTGTAGGAATAGTTACAGGTTCATGGGCCGGTGGAAATGCAGCCGCGGCCGCAGCAGCTGCTTCCCGATCGCTATTTGGACAATTTGCCGGTGGCAATCGCATGGTGGGCGGTAATAATCGTTTAAACAACAATTTGGCGGCGCGTCTCGGTATGGGAAACCGCGGAAAAGCGAGCGTTAATGCGCGTTTAAATCGCAATGCAAACGGCGTTGCCGGCTCTGTGGTGCCTGCTAATTTGGCCAATCGCAATTTGTCGCGAGCATTCGGAAATAATAAAGTTAATTCGCGTAATCGCAACCGTAACAAGCGCAAGGACAATCGCAACAAGACTCAATCGAAGAACAAGAAATCCGAGGATCCAGACCAAAATTCTGAAGATTCCAAGGAAGGAGAAACTAAAGAAGCAGGATCTGATGATTCAGCGGCTACAACACCAGATGCTGAAAAGGAAGAATCACCTGCCGTTGTTGTATCGGTGGCAACAAAGACCACAAAATCTTCCTCCCCTGTCGCTACCAAGTCCACTGCTAAAACTACTGTTAATACAATTACTACCACCACCACCACCACCACGAAAACCTCATCATCCTCATCTTCATTGCCATTAAAGTCGTCAGAGACCACTGCTGCGAAAGTAGATAATGTTGAATCTTCAAATAAATCAGCAACGTCACCACCATCTACGGCTAAGGTGACCATCGCCAAAAATCCTACGGTTGCCAAGCTATTACCATCGGCCGCAGAAGAGAGTACTATCGAGGCTGTACTGGATCAAATCGGCGCCTTAACAATGACTGAGGCTGAACTGAAAAACGAATTGGTCGCATAAATACATAAGGAAAACCGAATTCGATCCAAAAAGGATCCAAACCCAACAGACGCGAAAATATTACTTTTGTTTGTCGACATGTTCTGTCCATAGCAGTGAATCTGATCATGTTGAAAGTGTTAGTGTTAAAATAGCGAAATGTCGGAAAAGACCGTTTAAAAAATACCAAAATCATTAGTTCTCCCCCCTGAAAAGCTTTTCAAATACGC
Source organism: Neoascia interrupta (assembly GCA_947623515.1). Taxonomy (NCBI): domain Eukaryota; kingdom Metazoa; phylum Arthropoda; class Insecta; order Diptera; family Syrphidae; genus Neoascia; species Neoascia interrupta. The sequence continues at coordinate 26,713,915 of OX392462.1, forward strand.
ACATTCATACGACCTCATAATTTATGTCATTTTTTTTTGTTATGCACATATTTGAACCTAGTTGTATTATGTACTTTTTCCCTTGCAATAACTATTTAAAAATAAAAACTTGTAGTACTCCAGAGACCCAGTCCCTTAATTTAAACACTCATTAAAAAAAAATTCTAAAACTTAAACAATAAAAATTTTGAAACTTTTTCAATTGAACTCGTCGTGCTACACACTCTATGTGCTGCTCAACCAAAGTTCGGCCCAGTTCTAATCGGATATAGCTAGTTGAATGTGGATTCTAGAAATTTTAAATAAACCGCATCAACTTATTCATCAAACAACTTAACCGCAATATAAAACAAAAATCCAATTAAAAAACTTTTGCGTGCAGTCGGTCACATGGCAAGGAGGACAACACAAATGTTTCCGGAACAGAACGAAATCTTTGATGGATTGGCTGGAAACTAAAAAACATTAAGTAATAAATACCCCTTTGTCCTGATAAAGTTGATAAAAAAAAAACTTTCAACCAAAGTGAAGTAAACAGTAAAATAACTAAAGTTTCTTTTAAATTTAAAGCAAAAGCATAAAAGTGGACAAACATAAAGGTGAAATTTAGAGCTGAAAACCAAGACTTTCTGGCTTCTATAATTTTACTTTGAAATTTATTATTTACCAAACCACCAAACAAATTTAACAACTTAATATAACGTGGCGTTTTTTTCACTTTAGACTAAGTCTAAAATAATAAAATAAAATTCGTTAGCATGTAGTGACATGAGTATTAAAACTAGCATCTAAAAATAAACGATTTATTAAAACAAAAGTGGATACACAATAGTTATATGAAAACAATTAAAACAAAAACTTATTGAAACCGCTATCTCAACAAATTGAAGATTGGATTGGAAAAGAGACATCCGACCATCCAATTTTTTTTGTTAAATGATCGTAAACATATTTTTCAAGAGAATCTCGTTAAATTTATTAATTTTGAAATTAAACACGAACAATAATTGTTAAATCGATCGTGCGGCACGAATTTAGATAAAAATAAATAGTATTTCGCCTTATTTTGTGATAAATAAAAGAAAAGATTAAAGATAATGTAAAGTGAAAATAGAACAACAATAACGAACATTATTACAACATAAACATTAAACGACAACTAAAAAACAAAACAAATTTGTGGCAGGAATAAATTCAATAGTTATATTTCGACATTCTGATTCTAAAACCGGACTTACTTAACAAAACAAACGAAAAAAATCAGTGAAACCAAATAAAGTGCACTGATTGATGCAGACATGGCGCCTCAACAATGATGGTAAGTCGACACTATTTTCTGTACAACGTTCTCATTTTTATGTTTATTATAATTAAGATTTTTGATTGGTTTATTAGTCTTTGATTCGCTGTTTTTGGTTTTGAAAAAATGAGAGATTTTTTTAGCTGACCAGCAAGTGTTTCTCGGCTGTACATACATGAATTTAGTCCGGGATTGGCTGAAACGCGTAGGAGTCGGACAAATTCCGCAAAATTGATATCCCAAAAATCTAAGACTAATAAAAAAAGATTTTAATTTACGAATTCGTGCTTATTTTTCTCTGTTTTGGCGAGGAATTTCTCGAAATCTCGACTCACCATCATTGTTTGGTTGGTGTCAGAAGGAATGTCTTTGAAGTTCTCTTCCATCATCATCATTTTCGAATGCCGCCTATCCTTTAAAAGGGTCGCGGAGCGAGGGTGGCTAAATGGTCTTTCCATCGTGCCATGCCACCAACTCAAGAGACTCCGGCGCAATCCACAGGCGGGACTTAGAGAGGTTCTTTACCTGATCCCTCCACCTGTGTCTTAGCTTACCAGGGGAGCGACGCGCTCGCATCTCGGCTAGCATGACCTGTCTAGGAAGTCTGTCAAGGGGCATGCGAACAACGTGTCCAAACCATCGAAGAATCGATCGCTCCACTCGGAGAAGTAACTGCTCAACATTAAGATTCTCACGAATACTGACGTTTCTCACTCTATCCCTTAGTGTAACACCACTAACGCACCTCAGGAATCTCATTTCGGCAGCTTGTACCCGCGATCTAATTCTTTCGGTCATAACCCAAATTTCATGACCATAGATGAGGGTCGGAAAGAACACTGAATTAAAAACTGAGATCTTTGCTTCCACTCCAAGCTCAGCTTTCCTGATGACCGGCCGGCGCAGTTCCTTTACTATTGCTCCAGCTTGTCCAATTCTGCAGGACAATTCAGTATCACTCCTCCCAGCTTTCGTGAAAAAGACCCCGAGATACTTAGACTTCTCCACCTGTTTTAATGGAACTCCATTTATGTGCAGGGTACACTGCAAGGCTCACGTTTACTTTCATCCCAGCATCATCACAGACGGATGCAAACCGTCCACTATCCAGTGCTCGTTGAAGTTCCTCTTTGGATGACGCAAGGATGGCCAAATCATCTGCGAAAAGCAGATGGCTCATTCTGATGCCAGCCAATTCGAAACATTGCTCGCCAAGACTGCGCTTCACGATCCAGTCCATATATGCTATGAAAAAGAGCGGCGACAGAACACAGCCCTGGCGAAGTCCAACGCGCACATCAAAAGGACGGGGTTTGACACCATTTATCCGTACACAGCTTCTGCAGTTTCCATACAAAGACTGGATGGCTCTCAGAAGAGGCCCACTCAGCGCATAGTCCTGCAAAACTCTCCACAGTGTATCCCGAGGGACTCGGTCATACGCCTTTTCCAGATCTACAAAACACACATAGACCGGTTTGGCATATTCCCAGGCCTTCTCAAGAATAACCTTCAGAGTAAAAAGCTAGTCGGTTGTGCTTTGCCAGGCCGAAAGCCGCACTGTTCTTCCCATAATAAAGGCGCGATTACAGCTCTGGATCGCGTTTCCAACACCTTCGCAAATACTTTTCCCGGAAGACTCAAAGGAGGTATGCCCCTATAGTTGGCGCAATCTCTCCTGTTCGCTTTTTTGCGAAAATGGGCACTATAACTCCCGTTTGCCAATCGCTAGGTGCCTTCCCGCTACCCCAGGCCGCCTTGATGACACGTGTTAGCCATTTAACACCCTCTTCACCCATTGCCTTGAGCATATCTGGCCGGATTTCATTAACTCCAGCAGACTTGCCAACTTTTAGCGATTTAATCGCTTTAGTGACTTCGTCTACTGTGGGACTATTCTCCGCCCTTATCTCGTCAGCAGTGGGAAGGCCATCTTTAGTGTCCTGTTGGGGGTTGAGCAACTCCGAAAAGTGCCCCTCCCCCTAACGGAATGACATTGAATTTTCTGACAACCGGGGGCATGTGAGTATCCCCACACCCGCCTGTGCAGTCATGTGATTTGGGACGCCAGACAAAAAGAGCTTCCACTCATCATCGAAGTCTTTGGTTCCAGAACCTTTCCACTTAGTTGAGGAGATGCCAGTAGAGCTGTGTCAATCGTGATTGATTCGATCCTTTGGACCCGTTCCTCTAAAAGTATTGGTGATTGCAATCCCGGTTGGGCAAACCAATCGTTTCTAATATCAATCCTCTTTCCCGTTCAAATAAACGAAAGGAATGAAATCGGTACGAACCAATACTTTTCTCTCTCCATTATCGTTGGTCAAATGAGCGAAACGAAAGAGAAAGGGTCATTTCAATCATTTACATTATTAACACGTTCCATTCCTACATCGATGCACGTAGCGAAACTGCTACGAGATTTCGAAAAATGTGTATTTGCTGCGCACACGCTGGCTCTGGCTGCTGCTAACGTGTTAAACCAATCCGGATTGAACGGAGGAACGGTGATTGACTTTGGATCGATGAATGAAAGAAGGACGAAATCGGTAAGAACGATGATTGTAGAAAAAGGAACGAATGAATGATTGACTGAAAATTGACACAGTTCTACTGTCCTGTACGAGCCTGTCACCCGTGTATTTATACAAAATTAAGCACCTTCTAGTACGTTCCATACTTCCCCTTTGGTAATTTTCCATTGGTACTCTTCCGCTGAATTCCATAGAGGGGAAATCGAAATTGGAATATGTCAGCTGACTGGAAGGACAGTTGGGTGTGTTCGTTAAGTGAACCGAGCGGGTGCGTTCGTAGAGTGAATCGATGGGTGCATCCAGCGACTCCTGCGTGTAGTTTTATTTCTTGTCGCCACATAACAAATTCTTTTATTATCTACACATACAAATAATTATTTTGCTTTAAAAAAGAAATTAATTTTAAGATAACTCATAATATTAATGAAGAAAGATACGTTTTATTTTTATTCAGTTTTAAAAGCTTTGAAGAAGAAAAGCCCTCTTTGTTTTTTTAATTCTTCATATAAAGAAATTAATTGAAAATGATCATGTGATTTTGCTTTTTCCTCCTTTTTCCAACTATTCGGTATTTGGCCGAAAAGTAATAACTCAATATTCGGTATTCGGCCGAATAGCAAAATATAGCCCGAATAGGCCGAATACCGAATAGTAACCGAATATTCGTTTCAACACTAGTTTTTAGCTGTTTTGGTTTAGCACCTTAACAATCTCAAAGAACACCTATAATACTCTTTGAAAAAGTCAACGTGATACGTATACGATGTGTCAGTTTGGTGTAGTTTGGGATTGACATACAAGAAACACATTTAGTACTTTTCTAAAGAACATACAAAGTGATCCATCACAATGATAAAGAAACAGGTGGTATCACAGCTGACAGCCGCTCTTAACATAACCTACCGATATTCTCTTAACACTACCCAAAGGCATTTCGTTTTAATTTAACGAAAATATGAACAATTCAAAAATGATTCGTTCAGATTTAATAATTGTTTTGTTATCTAAATTTTTCTTTAGGCGCATCAACTGTACAATAAAATTCCAAAACCATCAAAGTGAACAAACAATGTGCCCTACTCAACAGCTACAACAAACAACCATTTCAGCGCCCCTAGCGATTGTCCCACGCCTCCAACTGTGCTGGCAATTACGAAATCAACATAAAAAAACGATATATTTTCTTTATTTAAATTTTATAAATTTAAACAAAGAAAAAAAAAAAACGCTAAACGGTGTGAAGGTGCGAAAAACAAAATAAAATCTTTTTTATATGATCTGTGATGTTATAAATGTATTTTTATATATATTTGTTAATTATATTGTTAAACAAAAAAGAATCATATATATATAATTATTAAAATGACAAAAATGATTAATTTCGGGAAAATATAACAACAACAAATAATATTTTCCCAAAGAAAAAAATAAACAAATAAATGTTAAACAACAACACAACATCTTCAATAGCATCAAATGCAATTGAGATTTAAGTTTATATTTATAAAAAAAAAAGCTAAATGTTATTAAACTATTTTATTAATATATAAAATGTAATAAGAGAATTAAGATCTGAAGAAATAATATATTTATATTTAAAATAAAATAAAAAATATATACGCGAATATATTAATATTTATTATATTCTTTATATAAAAGAAGAGCATAAAAAACCGAATATCAAAACAAAGAAGAAAGTTAAAAAAGGTTCTATGAATATCTTTATGTTCAAACATAGTAGGAAAATATGAAAAAAAAACAAAAACAAATTTAATTCAAAACTATACGGAATCAAAGAAAAGTTTGTTAGGAACCATAAGATCGAATCTTAACATGTATGACTGCATCTGCCCAAAATAAATAAATTAAAGTATGGTAAAATGTATGAAACAGATCGAAAAAGAAAAAAAAACAAAAAACAAAAAGTTATAGAAGAAATAAAATCGCAAAGAATCAGTAATAAAATAAAGAGAACGAATACAGGCCACATATTGCAAATAAAAAAAAAACCAAAACAGACAGCAACGCTATATTAATAGCAAATGCTAATTTAAGTGTTAAACCTAATATTGCATTATATTTAAACGATTAAAATGCGTTAAAGAATTATTTTTCATTTATTTTCATTTGAATTTTTTTGAATAAAAAAATATTTAAACATTTTTTAAGACATCTTCTCTATCAAAAATGTTGTCATGAAACAAAGAAAAGTAAAGAAGAGAAAAATAGTTGTAGAAACACTTAAGTGATTTCGAAAAATAAATATAAAAAAATAATGTGTAAAATGTAACAGTTAAATATTTTGTCCTTTAATTTTGAATAAAACAAATTCACTTTAAATAGCATTAAAAGAACATGAGTCGCCTCAAAATAAAAGAAATTCCTTAAAGGCGAAAGGAGATTTTCATTAAGATCTCCTCTCAATTGCTGGAGTTAAAAAAACAGTGAACTGTCAACGGTAAAATAACAGGATTATTGTATACCTTATCGAGAATAGTAGTTAATTATATACAGATGAAAATGCATCCAACAGCGTTGAATTTTGCTTGATCACTAAATATTTTTCTAAAAATCGTAAGGCCACTAAATTTACCGAACTAACTTAAAAAATAAGATAATTGCAAAATATTGTCAAACCATCCCTTAAATATTACTTGTGGCAGTCACTGTAGGGAGAATTTTACAAAAAAAAAGAATTACTACAGCAAAAAGTTTTAAACAATATTTTGAAAACAGAATTGTATATAAATTTGCCCTAAAGGATAAGCATTCTTTTTGTGTTTCAAATTAAGGAAAACAAAATTCCTTTAATTATGAAAAAAAAAATACAACTAAAGTTTAAAAATGAGGGAATTTAATTTTTAATTTTTTCTGTTTATTAATATTAATTAAAGCACTTAGTCCGTAATTTTGCAAAAAAGTAAATTAAAAACAAGCCCAGAAATATAAAATTTAAATTTATAAGGCGCCAAATATGTGTGTACGTGCTACATTATAACCAATTTTTAAATCCCTGTTTTCTGAATCAATACAATTTTGTAAGCTATTTGACTTAACGAGTATTTCTAATACTCTTTGTAGTCCTTAGGATGCCCTGTGTATATAATTGTCTAAAGAGTCAAAACTGATATAAGGTGAATCTGCATAAATGCACATTAACGTTACTTTAGGGTACTTACGTGGTTCACATTAAGGTCCGTTTACAGCCAGCGAACTTAAAAAAACATGCAAAGTTCTGAAGTTCAGAAGTTTAAGGCTTCTTTTCCTATGGAACAATTCTGATTCTCAGAATTTGATATGTAACAACGCAAAATTCCCAAGCATCAGCTCTTTCTTTGCAAAAGAACAAGAGGAATTTTTCTTATAAAATAATAACTATAAATAATTTGGTTAATTAATAGTCAAATTTCAATTCATTAGTTTTTTAGTTTAAATTCAATCAAATTTAGAATTAAATTGGCCACAAGTCGATGGCTGTGAATGGACCTTTTAGCCGTGCGAATCGCCAATGTTGGTGGGTGTACATTTTTTCCTGGTTCATTAAGATATGTGACCTAAAAAATACCACGGAAAATAATCCCACAAAACTCACGGACGAGATGGTCAGTTAACAGGTTCCTTTTGAACTGAACTATGTTTTTTTTAAAAAAATTTGCACCATCAACAGAAGTTGCTCCGCCGCCGTAAGTTCTGCCCTAATGAATAGCCAAAACCATACTTACCCCCAAAATAACCAAAAACTAGTTCAAAACCCTCCGCCAGCTCTTGTCCGCCTACGCTGTAAGTAATGTACACGGAACAATCAAAACAAGGTATGCTCGATCTTCTACTCAAAGCTAAATTGGTGTTGGTTTTCGCCTTAAGATTAAGTCACAATGGTTAAATTTTTTTATGAAGTTGATGTATTTCTCATTTCGTAAATTTCTTTTTTTATAATTCACCTGAAATTGCATTCAGCACAGATAAGGTTAATTTTATGGCAACTAATTAAACGTTTTGTACCTTTCACATTATTTGCTCTGATGTTTTTGTGCAATTTATGCAACAGTTTGCATGGGTTCTCAGTCAAAACTGACACAAATTTTGTTCTGCCTCATTATTTGACAGAACAAAAATTTAGTCAGTTTTGACAGAAATTCTTTTAAATGTTTACTTCTGAGAAATTCTGATCGGGCATACCTTGCTACTCGGCCATAGGTCGCCTTGACCATAAGTTATATATATGTCTACGGCATGCTGGAACTAAGGGCCTAACCATAATAGACTTAAGTGGGATTAATCGAATGTCAAAATGCATCGAAAATACCACTCAAGTTATGGAAAACGCTTAATTAGACTTAAGTTACCCATGAATGAAAGAATATAAAGATTACCACATACGCATATTGCGATATTTGTTGGGCAGACCTTACTGTAAATCTGTAGTCATTGGAGTTCACTGTCTATTTTTCGAGTGTAAACAAGTCCGCTTGTTTACACAGCAATCTGTGCCGGTCAATGCTTATGAATCTGTGTTTCTTAAACTCCGACGACGAGCCTGCGTTGTTTTTCCTCAGCGGCGACTGTGAAACCTCACTGGATTCTAGGTAAAGTCAACAAAAGCAAACGAAAACTTAACGAAATTTAGCAAAAGGTTATGATGGTCGTGGCATACATTGCGTACAATGGACATTCCTGAAAGGCGACTTAAGCTCATCCAAGCCTTTTATGGTTAGGCCTTAAGTTTTTGAGCAAAACGTTAAAATGTAAGTAATCGTCCACTTGTTTTGGCAGCTCGGATCTTTTAAAACAGTCGTAGTCGAATCTATTATTAAGAATTGTATAAGTGAATGTAGAAAGCAGCCTATTTGACTCTTGTGGCTATTTGAAGTTTATACGATTTCCAGGGGCATCTTGTTTTTTGATCTTATCTGGTGGAAGTATTTCACTTTTTACTTAGAAGCACATAACAAATAGACGTCATATTTCGTTCGCCATAAAAAAAATGTTCTTAAAGACAAAAGGCTGCAAGAGACTCGTCTTACGTGTTTTTAATTAATTCTATCATTTAATTTTAAAATTTGAGGACATTTCACATAAAAACTTAACTTAAATGTAAAAAATAAAAAAAAAAAAACATTTAAGAGTACAAGTTAAAAAGGGTCTTATTATTTATGTCTACACGCATATACTTCTATGTAGGTAATAGGCATTGAAAATTGTTAATTGTATTTTTAACAATTTATTTATACCTTAATTTTCTTATGGTTTTTTGATAGCACCCCATTTTAGAAGTCACATTCAAGAAATATGAATATGTGTAACATTTAATTCTAAAAAAAAAACATGTATTGGTCATGTCGTTTTGACATTACCAGGCAAAAGGCGTATACAATTTTTCTCTTCAATATAGTACTAACGTAAATATTAAAAAAACTTTTATCAAGCACATAAAAAATTACTTGTAAGCGTAGTCAATTCAAATGCTTGGCTAAAGTATGTTAAAAATTAATTGTGCTTACCCTTGAGTTAAATTGAATGGACTAACGGGTTCTTAAACATTAAAATATGTAATCGTATTTATGCAATTGTTTCTTTTTTTTCTCAGTAAATCGTAAGAAACTTTAAAATGTTGAAATTTAGCTGATCTTGTATGAAACTTTTTTTTGTTGCAAAATCAAGCATAACAATCTGTTGATAAGACTTGAAACACACACCCTCGTTAAATGCTGGCCAATAATTTGACATCCATTAAAACTGCATAGAGGCAATGTATCCGGAGTTCTACTCTGAACTTACTAACTATCAACAATTATATACATTAAGAACGTCAAAGTTTCTTAATATGCTAAGTGGATAAAAAGCTACACAATAGGCTTGTAAATCAAATGGTTTACTAGAAAAAAAACGTACTAATGATATAAGCATCTTTTTAAACCAGCCGTAAAAAACCCTATTTTGAAGAAAAAAATCCACTTAAAAATAATTATAATCAAGTACGTTACGCTATAAAGACCCTAAATAAATTTAATTTATACAAATATAAAAAATCTTGAGTAAACTGTTACAAAAACTCCCTCATTTTTAGTCGTTTCTTAGATATAAAAATTAAAAATAAATACTTTATTACTGGTAAGAAATTGCGATACCCGAAAAGAAGAAAAAAAAAATCACTTTTATTTAATATGAATATAATTTTTAATTTTGTTTAAATTTAAACTTGTTTTTTTTTATTAATACATACATATATGCAATACATTTTCAATATATTTACTACTTTTAAGCTTAACATTTTAACATAATACGTATAGTGTGTTGTTAAAGATTTTGAATAAAACGAAAACAAAAAAACTTTACATATTCAGCCCATTTATACAAAAATGAGGCTTTCGGAAGAAAAACAAATAAAAAAATGTTCTCTAGCTACATTATGTTTCTTAAGGGGCGAAAAGTAAAAAAAAAACTTTAAATACCTATTAAATAAAATAAAAGAAAAATAGCTTTTAACAAGCACTATATATGCTTAAATTTTCGCAAAAGTAATATAAAACACAAAAAAATTAACATTTTTGTTATAATATAAACGTAGATGTCACGGTTTATTTTCATTTAATTTGTATCAATGTCAAGCATGCAATTCATAATCAATCTTATTTACACACAAGTATATTCTATTATTTAAAAAATTGCAATGCGTATTATACAAATACTTAAATATTCATATAAAACTAACTGAAAGAGTTAAATATAGAAAACCCCTTTTAATGGTTACACATTTAAACTTATACATATAAATACATTTTTTTTTTGCTATAATTTTTCTTATTTCAATTTTTATTGTAAAAAAAACAAACAAAAAAATGTATTGTATTTTAATATGATTAACAAACTGATAATTTTTTTTCTTAAATTTTAAATTCATTGTATTCAATTTTTCTACAAAACTAACGGGAAAAAATTAAATTTCACCATGAGGCATTGTGTTAGTTTAAAAAAAGGCAAAACTGAAAAAATATTTGTTAACATTTTTTTTTTAAAAATTGAATCTATTCATTATAGTGAGACAAATAAATAAACTAATAGATACACACGAGAAATTGTGAAGAAAATCTACAAAAAAAAAATTTAAATACACACTTAACTTTACATATATTATTCTACATATTATATACATTTAATGGGCAGTCAGAAAAAAATGTAAAGATTTGTCTAAATCATTTATTTAAGTTTTTTGTTTTTGAAACACGAGAGAACAGTTCATTTTGTCAAAAAGGTGCATATTGCAGAACAATGAAAGTGTTTGTTGAACACCCAACAATTGCAATTGTTGTATACACTACATTATAATATTTCCTTCCCAATACTGGAAATAAGAAAGAAAAACTAAATTGCATTAATATTATTCCAAGATTGAGAATTTAAATAAATGGAACGGAAGAAAATGTTTGGACAAATTAAAAATGTGTGTTTTATTTGACAATTGAAATGTTTTATGTTTATCATCATGATTTCCTAAATGATTTTCAGGTTCGTTTTCAATGAGGTTTTCATAGACGTCATTCCAAGAACTGATACGGCTGACGCTGAGAAAAACAGAATAGCACCAAAAACCTCGTGATTATTACTTTGAAGTATGAGTTTAAAAAGTGAGTATAAATAAATATCTTAGTTTTGACGAAGCAGACTTAGAAATATTAGATGAATGTTGGTGCCATGTTATATTTGTGTTACCCAGGTTAAACCCATCACGAAAAAAAAATCAGTAGGCAACAAGTGCTTATTTTACTTTTTTGTGGTAACACCGGATACTGTCCTCGTCCCTCTATGCCGGACTAGGCTTGGAAAAAATATAAGCGCAAAAAATCGACCCTTCGCAAAATTTAGCGGCTATGTAAAGTCAAAAACCCTGCAACGATTTAAAAAGACTCGTTACTGAAACCAACACCCCGACATGGATAAGAAATAAACAAGAGTTGGCGACTTTTGTGCTCAGACAAAGATTGGAAACGGTAAACAATTTATGACCCTTACACGTGTTTTAAGATATCCTTAAATAGGGTGTCCCTATTACAAGCTAAGAAAACGAGGATATAATTTTCCATGACCAACAATTTCCCCCCCCCCCCACTTTTGGACAAGAAACATATCACAACTCACCATAGAAAAATTAGAAATACACATAGTTCAAGTAGTTCAAAAATTCTCCGCACAGCAGTTTAATTTTTATTTTGTTGTAAAAAAATTATACCGTTTAACGCTAAAAGCTTAATAGGGGATACAGAAAGAGAATATTCATGTTTTTTCGTCTTTTTAGCAAAATTTCAAGGATTTGTGTGCACCATAGGCACTGTTATATTAACAATTACTTGCTAAGATCGTAAAAAAAGATGTCAGATGTCATTCTTTTATTAAAATTGGAAATGAAAGTGCGGTGACGTCAAATTTTATAGGTTTTTGGTAAGATTAATTATTAACAATTTTATTAAAAAGCTTACCGAACGTATGGTTGCTTATATTGGGGAGCGGCTCCTATGGCAAAACCATACAGAATTGAATTTTATATTGAAAAGTGAAAAACTACAACAATTTTCAATTCTACAAACATTATAATAATGACTAGTCCTATGATCATTTCAAACGCTGCCAGGCGAACATCGTCAGGAACCTTTTGCTCGATACAACTAGGGCCCACACCATATTCCACATAAGGTCCATTAACATTCTGCCGTTTTTTAAAAGATAAAATGTAAATCGCTCGCTGTAGCGCCACAAAAAGGAAGTTATTAGAAAATCCTGACAGAGAGGTATCATGGGTAAGATGCCGTCCACATATTTCCTACTGCTTGCACATAAACCTTATTTTTGAAATATGTTTATATATATATTTGATTTTATATTATTTTTCGCACACAAATCTGACTTTCAGTGGGAAATCACTTCACAAAGAAGAAGTTAAATTTAAATTTAAACTGTTTCGCAGTGATTAAAATTTTTAGCCTAATAAAGGTTCCGTGCTGAACCTCTCACTTGAGGGGGTCTAAACTTAAGGGAGCAAAAGTTTAATGTCCCTATTATGGGACATTTCGGAAAGCCGAGTTAAGTCCATCTAAGTCTTTCATGGTTAGGCCCTTAGTTTTAAGAAAGGCTTCAAGGAAGAAGCATTGCCAGCTGCCACTGCCCTGGAATATTCTTGAAAATGGAAGGCGAAAAAATCAATTCGATACATTTTTCATTGAATTGATCGATTTTGAAATATAGGTTTTGCCGAGAGTTTGAGCTTTTGACTGGACAGATTATTTTTCAGCGGGACTCTGGACATCGCTAAAATTATCTAGACAATCCCGGCGAGTCCCGGCCGTCTGGCAACCATATACATACTCCTTTAACACGTGTTTCTTACGAAATCCCGAAGTCATTTGTCTCGACAAGAGCCGCCCATACTTTTTTTTCGCACTTTTTAGGAATTGTTCCAGGTATGCATGAGCAAATTGGAACAAGAATTCCCATTTCTTATGTGAGTTGCTGTCAGAGTGTCAGCTCCTTGACAGGAATACGAGCTTGCTTTTACTAAGTGGTTATTTAAAAGGCAATTAGTTGGGTGAGTTTAGTCCCTCCAGTATGTCATTTTCTAATCTAAAGCCCCAAACAGACTCAATCCTCTAAAAAATATTCACCCCGATTACGCAAGTCGTAGAAAAAAAGTCACCTCGACTTGTACTCATATCGTATCGTATTTGCTTTGCGATTATGCAAGTCGTATGCGGTGAATACGACTCCATCACAGATGCAGCCGGGCAGCAACGCGTTTCATCGCACTTCAAATGCACAAGTAGTGTCAAAATTTCAGATGTAAAAAATTAAAGCAAGCTTGAAAGGTGCGGTGATTTATGTAAGATATCAAATTGAACAACGAAAAAGGAGAATCAATTCAATCGATCTATTTTTTGGTGACCGCATTTAAGTGGAGGAACCAAGACAACGGTTGGCAAATATTCACAGAGCCACCAGAGATAGTTTATTTTAATAAATTTGCCGAATGCATGGTGTGTTTTTAAATTTAAAACTTCAAACCAATTTCCAACTCAAGAAATTAATCGCAGTTTTATTATTTTTTTTCGACTTCCCAAAAATACAATAGCACAACTTTTGGAAGAAGTAAGACCATTGTGAAAAGAGTACACACAACGTCAGTGGCACCAATTTTGAAGTTGCTGGCTGTGCTCTATTTATTCGCTAAAGGAGCTTATCAAACAAGCGCTGAAAACTATTTTAAAACTATTTTATTTAAAAACATTTAAAAAAATCTGTTGTTTTTCATGTTTTTGATAAGGTTTACTTGAAGTCACTTTTAAAATGTCAAGTGAAGAAAACACGACTAGATCCGTTGAAGAAACGACTAAATACGACTTGCATAATTACCGATGTGAACCGGATACCGCACGCGATGGTATGGGGTTTTTTTTTGACATGAAACTCATTAGCGTACGAGTATGTTCGCAATGACTCTCAGATTCATAATAACGAAATACGAGCAAGCTCGTATATGACTCTCGAATACGACTTGCGTAATTGGGGTGATTATCATTTAGCATCATAGTATTTTGGACCTAGAACAGAAGATCCTCCCGAATAAGCAATTCCATATTGTAGTTTGCTGTGAAAGTCTTTGAAGTGAATTTGTTTCAATTGACGTTTGGAAAAGTCAGAATGCGATACCTGGTGGGTCAAATTTGAAGTATGTGGAGACTTAAAGCTGTCAACACAGATCTCGAAGTTGACAAGTTGACCTGCCTTCTATGAACGAATTCGCGTTTTTCTGTGTGAGTTATCAACCTGATTTAAGAATAAAATAGTTTGTCCTTTCACAAAAAGCAAATTAGAAGGAAAAAATATCAAATAATTTTTGTACTCGTTTGACACATGGGATGACAACAACAGTATAATTCTTCACATTTTCAAAAATTTACCGCCAGGGGTAAGTCTTCAATCGTCAATAAAGAGCTTTAGCAGAGGTTTTTTGAGGGTAAGAAAAAATCCCCAGAGCTCCAGAGAAAAAAGATCCCAAAATAATGGTTTTTGCAACTTAAGTTAAAAGACGTTTTGCAACTTAGTTAAAAAACCGTTATTGCTGTACCAAAGTTTACCTACTACACAACAGAACGCATGGGTAGTTAAGTCGAATGTGAATTTGCTACACTTATATCATGCCAATTGAAACCATTGCGACTAAAGGCCTAACCATAATAGACTAAGCCATGTGCTTAAGTTGGCTTTCAGATATGACCCATACAATTCATATGCTTAGACAACAGTAGCCTTTTGCTCGATTTCGTTAACTTTTATTGGCGCAAGCCACTCCCAACCAAGTTTGACGCGAAAATTTGACAGCTGGCTAAAAACACACGAATCCCATGCAATTTTCGAATATTTATGGGCACCGCAAGCATTTGGCAGAATTTGATTGTTTTCGTTGCATTTTGACATTAGATTAATCCCATTTAAGCCTTCACTCGCATTGTTAGTAGAAGTTGGGGCAAATGTTATCAATCAATGTTTGTCTTAAAAGTCATAAAAGGACAAAATGGCCTCTTAGCCTTAATTATCTCGACTCAATGTAATTATGTGGCAGACTAAGTTTAAAACTGTGATGCCCTTTTTCACCCCGTTTAGCGACATTCAAAGTTTAAACTGACGTTCAAAACTAAAAAGAGTTTTTCAGTGCTAGTTTAAACCAAAATGTTGACGGTTTAAACTGCCGTTATTAACATTTAAACCGACGCGACGTTTGGAACTACGTTTGATGAAAACGGAAATGAAGTTTTGTTCAAAAAATGCTGTGAACGTCACAAGTATCACGTTGCCTTGAGAATTTCAAATTAAATTTGTGAAGAATGTCACATTTGTCTCATCTTTGGATGCAAATATCTCCGTAGTTTTAAGGATATCGTACAATTCTTGATATTCGCCTTTCTTTCACGAATTCTTTAAAGCAATTCGAAAAATAAATATGGGCTGACATATGACAATTGATTTTCAAAGTGACCTACAAAACTAACCAAAAATAAAAACCGGAAGTTTAGATAAACGCTTGATCAATCTCTACTGAGAAACACCAACGGTTTGAGTACTGATTTTAAACTTTTATGAAAGTTTAACTGATCCTGAGCTTAAATTTTCACACTTAAACCGGGCATGAGTCCTACTTCCGCAATTCCCAAATAATAGGAAAGCCTGCACTTAAAACTAAAAAAATTGAGTGGATTTATAAATCCTAGGAACAGAGGCTTAAAGACCAAATCCTGTGCTTCCAGTTATTCTGTTGCTAAACCCAACTCAGTGTGCTACTTTAACCAGACTCTGTTTATGAGTCTACTGGAAAAAAAACATGGAAAAACTCTTAGGGACAAAACACTTACAGCGAATTGATAAAATAAAGGGAAAAGCAGAATGGGGCAGCGAAATGGGGCTAATATTAGTCGGGGAAATTTTTTATGGAATTGTAAGGCAACTGGCTGCATACGTCTAACATAGAACGCAGATTTTTCGAAACAGCGCGTAGGATGTTGGGAGCTGTAGGTACTGTAGGATTAATGTTGGGAACTGTAGGTACGTATAAAAGAGTTTTTAGATGTTAGTAATTTTTAGAAGGTAGTCAAACCCATGGGGTATCCTGCAAAGAGAGTGATGGACGTAAAGAAAAACGATGTGACTAGTCACAATTTCTGAAATTTTTCCGTTACCAAGTTACCAAGTATAAACGAAGATAAATTTTTAGTTACCAGTGGAGCTCTTTAAACGAAGATGGCATAAAGTACGGTGGATGTATGAAATCATAAGAAATGTGGTGGGTGGACGATGCGTGTGCGCCATTTTCTGCATTATGCCCCAGCTTCAAAAGAGGCCATTTTTGGGCTTGCGAGAACTAACGAGGTATTTTCTAGTTTAATTTAATATGAAAGATATTATACAAACAACCTTCTGTGTAAGTAAAAAGGAATATGTGTTACAGAATGTAAGGACTATTTGAATGATGATCAAACCATTTTACTCCAAACGATTGGAAACCATACAGGTAAATCCAAATCAACTAAACAAAACAAATGACAAATCATTAATCATTTTGTTCTCCATCTGGCTAATTGTCTGGTGCGTTATCCCACAAGAATTAATAATACAGTCTTATAACCCGGCCCCATCCTGCTATTACCTCTGATTTCGACAGCAAGGGTATTTTACGCTCTCACACAAAAGGCCACCAGGGCCAACCCATTCCTTCATTTATCATTATGATGAATGAATTTAACATTCACTTCAAGGATTTTTCAATTAATGACAACAGAAAAAGGAATAAAAAAGGTTCTAAGCACAGAAAAAAAACACAATTTTTCATGTAAGCTTTTTTCCCATCGAACAACAATAAAACCACCTTAACTCCACGTCCTCAGCTTTGTATAGTGTCTGTGTCAGCCAAAGTCATGTGTGTTTTATCATCAAGGACTAGGATCTTTATTTATGCTCGAATCAATATACAACGTCAAGAATGGCCAAGCCAGAAGGAAGCACATATGTGGGGCCATATAGTCGAACAACAATTGTCTGACCGACCACCCCTCGCAATGTCAAAAAGCTCACAGCGATTTAGATCCTTTTCTTTGTCAGCTCCTTGTTTGCTGGCTGGTTTTTCTGGGAGGAGGGAAGTCCTCAACAGTCGTTGATAGGCTTTATAGCTGCTATTTCACTACATGTTTCTGGTAAGTAGAACAAAATCAAAGACACCAAACAAACGAAAAGGATCTCAATAAACGAATCGATGGGAAATTACGTGAATCCTGTAAGGAAGAACCCAACTGGCTCGAGGTGGAGAAGAAAGAACAAAACCCCAGCATCCTCGCTGTGTCTGCTCGGAATGGCCTACATTTATAATTTACACAAAAAATTCCCCAATCTTCGTTTAAAAGCCTGGTCGCAACCACACCGCTCACCCCATACACACGCTAAGGAAAAACATTGCTGATGGGGGTACACTAACGGTGGTCGGGGCGGCTAGTGTGGGTGAATGAAAAGGATGTTTGCAATTACCCTCTGGCGGCATGCTACACTCTAGCTAGATACTGCGTTAACGTAAAATCACATCAAAGGCGTATCCTTGAACTGATTTTTGCCCTCGCCCCTGCGTCGGTTAGTGCGGGTAAATGTGCGTTATGTTTATTGGATCGGAACACACGCTCCCACATACGCGTGTTGTCAGCATTATTATGCTACGAGGACATCACTCTCCCCCTCCCAGCCCTAATTACTAATATGTATGTAGAAAATGCTATTTTTGCTTCTTCGCATGCTGCTTGTTGAAGCGATGCCACTTTTACGGCAAACCTCATGAATGTTGACGTTATTCTCGTGCTAACTTGACATAGAGCACAGCATACAATGCGCAGCCTTCTGTGCAACGGCATGATGTCGGAACTACTTCAATTGTTTGGAAAACAATTGGTTATTTCATTCAAGTATACAACTCACGTCACGGCCTGTACCGGGAATTTTAAGAGATTACTTGATGGCAAAAGCACTTTGCAATTGTTGCTTTATAAGTATGCGCCAGGATGTGCTGTAATCCACGATGGGTAGACTAAAGAAAGTGCTGGCAAAACGAGATTAATGAACATTGTACACGTTTTGTATGAATGTACTTATGCCTTTCATTCCGCCAGTACCTCTATACCAATTGTAATGCATTTCCTTCCAACCTGTATACGCATCGCTGAGGGGCGGCTTTTAATTCAGCTTTACTGTGAGTAGCTTCCTCTGGCGATTACATGCCTTTGTAGGCATGTGCTCCTTGCGCTATCGGTGCAAAAGACTGCCTTGTTTTAGCGAATTATCAATGTACTTTCTAGTCTTTGACATTGAACATAAGGTTTTGTGTTCAAGGATAAACTGAACAGTTGGGAACGGGAAGAATAGTTATACGGACCTGCCATATTTCAATGTATTTAATGTCGTTAGACTATGAACTTGCTCATAGTCACAGAACATTTTTTATCAACTTCACAACAAGTTAAGACAATAAGGGCCAAACTATCGATTTTTATTTTTGAAGTTCAGTGTAAATGAAACATTGGCTCAATGGATAGGGACAATGCTTATGTATAGGACGCTGATACCAGAGGTAGATTGTGACAACTGCGCTATAACTGGAGTAAAAAGAGGCTGCCTGAAAAGTGATGTTCGTGTTTTGTCTCCCCTTTTATGGTGCATGGTGGTAGACTCTCTACTATCGGCTCTCAACCTTCCTGACACCTACACAAAGCCTACGCTATGTCGCCGTTCTACCTGTCGGCTCAAACCTAGGGACTGTGTGCTTCCAGATGATTGGTGCAATAGCAATGGGCTTTCAGTCAATCCTCTAAAAACAGCGGTTGTTCTCTTTACAAGAAGGAGGAAGGTCACTGGTCTGACTTAACTCGTGCCTGAAGCTGTCACTATTCTGATATCCGATGAAGTCAAATATTTGGAAGAATAAATAAATAAAAAGAGTGGCTCGAGGTGAACCAGGGCCAACTTCTCAACATTGTATGCTGTGTGTGTTAATTTCTTCACATACAAGGAGACCTACAATTTTTTGCCGAATCCGAACGGCACTTTGAGAAGTTTTTCAAGACAAATGATACTCTCGGAGGACTTGTCAGACCCTCGCGGAAGTGGCGACCGAGAAAAGTCTTTTCTTTCAGGTGACGAAGGCAGGATTCGAACCCAGACTTCCGGCGTAATAAGCACACACACTAACCACTACGCCCCACGGCACCCCACAAATATTTGGAAGACTTGACAAAAAACTTAGGTAAGACCACTCCTCTCATATGCATCAGTTGTTTTGTGGAACAGGTTTTCGCAAAAAAATGTTACTGCCTCTTTTGCCAAACTCGAAAAAGTGCCTTGTGTAGACTGCACAGGGGTCTTTCCTAGCACACGGGCTCTGCTCTCGATGGTCTAATGAACCCCCCCCCCATACCCCTTTATATATTTACCATGGAGTGAACGCTGAAAACCATCTTTCGCTTAAAAAGAGGTACCACGCGTATTTGAATTTTGAAGAGCTTATGCGAGAAGTGTGCTTCGACCATGTCGACCTTCCTCAGGCCTTAGGTGAATATGTCTTTAAAGCGGAGATTTTTGGTAGCCTAATGGCTATGCGCTGTATTGTGACTAACAGGTTGAGGGCAAGGACCAGAAAACGTTGCAGTGACAGCCAAGCCACTTTTAAAGCGTTGCTCTTACCTCAGTCAAGATAGTGCTCGAACTCATGCATTCGTTGAACATAGCCGGACGGCTTAAAAGTCCCAGCTTACAATGGTATCCAGGGAAATGAGATCTCTAATGAGCTTGCTCGGCAAGGTTCCGAAGAGGTTTTCTCAGGCCCCGAACCTGCGCTAGGTCTGCCTGTTATGCTTGGGCTTAACGTCTGCCATTTATTCTTGGGTTTCTCGTGAGCACAGGGCTTGTTGGCGTGACTACGATAGGTGTAGACAGACTCAACGACTACACCCGGACATCTGAAAGAGGTCAGCGTATTTCCAGTAGGTGGCGAGTGGTTCGGCACCTAAGTTCTTAACCACTGAAGCTCCTTCTCGTCTTTTTTCGAAAGTCGGGTAAACTAATTATATTAAAGGATTTTGAAAATTTATTTTTGTACTCATTTATTATTATTGGTAATTTTTTTTGATTTTAAAGTACGCGTGGTCCTTGTCAGAGTTTTCCTCCGTCAGTATGAAAATAAGAGAATCACTCTCCCAATATCACAGACACCTAACCTCACTCAACCAAAACATCAATCCAATGTCTCAATTGTGTCAACTGCTCAGATAAAAAAACAAATTTACAACAAACAAACCCGTAGGCGGCAAATTGAACCATGAAATGTCTAATGCGAAATCAATGTAGCTTATTCGAAAAATGAACGGACAAGTCTATACGTACCTACCCTAAATTGTCCTCTTCCTGTCAATCTTCTTGGCTTGCATGTCATCATTCAACGACACGAGACAGGAAGGATAAAATCGCCTTATACACAGATCATCGATAATACCTGCCCATAAAAAAAGGACTCCCTCCGTATGCTGCTGGTACATTAGAATATCCGTTAACCCTTAACCTCCCATAACAACAGCAATTTGTCTTTCTTCACATTGATGAGCCATTACGTGCGATATCCGGTGGCGGTTTTATGCAAACGCAGCACCAAGTAAAGCCAAATCACTATATCCTTCCCAATCGCAATCTGCATACTTAACACTTTATGTACCCGATGTGGTAAGCCAGAGAAGTTATGTCCTCTCGCTGAGATCCTTAATTTACAATTTGCGTTGAATAAGAAAACATTAAGGCAGCAGTAGCGAGTGACGGGACACAAAGGAAGTGAAGACAATGGGGAGGAAAACTTCGATCTAAAAGTGATAAGAAAGGATATCACATCCAATTAAAGAAGATTTTATGGCTCCCTTGTGTGAGAGAGTGCCGGTTGCGCAAAGAAGAAAGTACTCGTATTATGATTTTTTCTGATGCCTTGAGTTTCTTTTTGCACTTATAAATGTATAGGTATGGGCATTGTCCTCATCGCGTTCCCGAGGGTATGTCCTTTGTGTCCTTTTGTTTCCTTGCTCGCTTACAGTGATATTACTTACTAAGATAGCAGTGACTATTTTTATCGCCGATATTAAGAGCATAAGTTATAATGTCCCTAGGGTTGAGGTGACACATCGTGCACAAGGGTGGGGCGTGTGCGAATGTTATCCCAGGGAGAGTCGAACAATTTTCTCTCAGTTCATCGTCTGCTGGTTATCCGGCCAACCTATCTATTTGTCGGGTTATCGCACTATTATTATGGTGGCACTGTGCCACAATGTAATGGTCCCATCTTTTGCAATGTATGTCTCAAGTAGAGGCTGCCCACAATGTTCCAGGCTTCTTATTTTACTTTTTAAAGGACTCCATAAAAACAGATTACTAAAAAAAAACCCATCAGGACGACGACCGTTGGTAAAAAAATCCCACAACCTCATTCTTCAATCTTGCATAAAATGTTTTGTCAACAAAATACATCATCGGTTGATTTATGAGCAGGCTGGGAATTTTTGACAGTTTGACATTTTCAATTTGTAAAATGCTTAGACCATTTGGTTACACTTGTCAGCCATGGTATAGGGTCAATGGCTTCATCATTGTTACTTTGGAGCTTTGGAACATTTTTGTCTGTCTTCTAATATGGGCTGCTCTGTTTTTGGGATGGTTTAAGGATAAATCACGCTCCGTATGGAGTTTATGCCAACGATGTAGTGCGTGACAGCGCAGATGGGGCGTAGTCAAAGGATGAATGAAATGGCTTTGCATCAAAGATAATAATTCACTAGCACGAGGAGTGTAGCTGACAGCACCTGCCATACCACATGGTGCGAAACAAGTGTCCAATAGTGTGACATGTGTTTCCAAAACGGGACAAAGTAGGTACCTTTTTTCTTTCAATGGATGTGTGGTGGTAGCTCTTCGTAGGGAAAATTATCTATGTTTAAAAAAAGAGTCGTTGATGTCCTCGCACATTTAACTCTTGCAGTAAACGAACGGAAAGGAGCTTTTGACCTGGAAATAAGCTGAAAATAAGCAGTTAGAACAGTGGCTCCGCCGCCCTTATTGTTACCTCCATCGCCGGCCATTGCTAAGACTGTGAATAACGCTCGCCAAACTGCAGGACCTTGCAAAGCCAAAGCTAGTTATAAAGGTGCAAGGTGGAAAAAAAGCGTTGACACAATCATGGGCAATAAACTTCTAAATCTAAGTTGCAAGCACGGGAAATGCAGCAGCACAGGCAGGAGGGAGTAGGTTAGACGCCCTTTTCGTCATATGCGACGAATAACTAAAAGAATGAGCCAGCGCCTCTGGAATGAAAGCCCCCGTCAGCGCAGCTATGACGGCGACTTCGTAAGCAAAGCGACCGCGCTTCCTGATAAACAAATAGAAGTGGTCACTACTCATAGTCATTAATCATAGTAGGGGGAAATGACGCCATGCTGTGGGGCTCCTCTGTGGGCAAATTTTGTAAAGTGACTCTAACCAAGTGTTGCCTAAGCAGTTCTTGTTCCAAGCATAGAAGTTTACCATTGACTAATAGGTTCCTTAATTGCCAGGGCGATCAGAGATACAAGAAAAGCATCAGTATGTACTTTGGCTGAAAGCTCCCTCAATGTCTAACAAGGATGCCAGGGTAGAGTGTATTCTTGGTAGTGTATGGAGTTATGCCGTGAGATTCTACCCTTAAAGTAGGCCTGTTGTGATTTGGGTTACGGTGATTCTCCTAGAAAAATTATCTTCTTCGCAAGCCGATGTCTAAGACACGCTTTAGGGTTTTCTTAACGAAGGGGGTTCGACTTATCGCACTCTTGACCGCGTTTGCTAACCTTTGGTATAAACACTTCTCTAGCGCGTCTGCATGCGTGGGGCACATAGCTTGGTGTAAGACAGCTTCGAAGCCAAGGTATTGGTAAGTCTAGTCTAGTCTAGGTACAGGCAGTATTCCGTAACTAGACTGGAAACTCAAACGGTGGCAAGCTGTTTATAGCCCAGGAAATGTTTTCCTCGGAAATTATTCAAGTAATAATGTTGTGTGGTGCGCAGAGGTGGTACTAGCCGAAACCTCTCAAGCTCCGTATCTATACTGCAGCCGGGGAAATGTGTGTTTACTAAGAGTTCCAGGGTCTCCGTGGATGATTCTGTCCATCCTTCATCTGATAGAGTATTCCTTGGACTGAATTTAGCTAAACCTAGCGGAGTCTTTAAGGGTTTCTGTTGAATGATAGAATTCCATCCAAAAGCCTCCTTTTCAAATGCCCTATGGCTTTCTTATACAGACTTGGACAGGCTGTCAGAAGTTGTGTTTGTGGCAGATATCGAAAAACGCTCTAGCCCACTTTCTGAGATTGGAGGCATCTTGCTTTGTTGCTGCGTCGAACTGGACACGACATTTGCATGCAACGCCCATTGCTTTTTCGAAAGTCTTTACGTTTTCCTCCGGTTCTTCTTTTTCTGCTGTGTTTGTGTTGGGTTTGCTTTTCAGTTTCATGCAAGGGACTTGGCCAGATTTGGTGCAATAAATTCTCTTAGGGTCTCTAATATGGTTAAGTGGTTTTGACTTCGAGATTCAAGTCGTAGAGAATCCAGTTGTGGTCGGAGAGTGACTCCAAACTGGAAGCACTCTTCAATTTTCGACCCTAATGAATGCTATTATTGGTTGTTTCTTCCAAAAACTTCTTCCCACCCGATGTTAGTTCCCATACTCGGACAGACAAAAGTTGGGATAAGTTAAAAGAAAATCAAAAAGTGACTCACCTCTTTAATTGTCTTGCGAGCTCCCCAGAATATACGCCTCATGTTCGGTGTCACAGTATAGGTTGTCCTTGTGAGCACAGATAGACTTATCGACTACGCCCCGATATCTGCGAGGGGTCAGCGTTTTTTTTTCTATCTCTCAGGAGAATCGATTGCAGACTTCTTGTAGGCGTCCTTACGGGCCACCAAGTTTTCGCCAAGCACTTGAATGTGCTAGGCTTGAGCGAAACTACCACCTGTCCTGCCTGTGGAGAGGACGACAATACAGCGGAACATTTCCTATGAAGTTGTTCTGCCTTTGCTCGCATCAGGTGGCGGATCTGTGGGGCTAACGTGGTGAGTGCCGAACACCTAAGATCTTCATCACTGAAGCTCCTTCTCGTTTTTCTTCCAAAGACGGGTGAACTAAATACATTAAAGTAAGGTGTCCGCGTGGTAGTACAATGGACCAGTAGTTGTGTCTGAGTGCTCCATCGGATAGTAGCAACCTCCGAAAAATGAAATGAAATAGGTTGTCCTTTCCTGTTGTTGCGGCTGTGAGTTGCTCCACCTCCTCTGGTGCTGCTTGTAAAATAGTTCGTACCGCTTGTCTGGAAGCCTCTCAATCAGGTCTTTCGGATAATGCCCATGTCTAGGTTTTCCTCCCTAAGAAAAACCAGAAAATTATTGGAAGCATCGGACGTATTTTTGTAGGGTTTGCCAGCCATCCGTTAGCACCTTCATGTTGTGGATTTTGAGATATTGGAGGAGCTTTTCTCTTTTTGTTACCATGTGTGGCAACCAACTGCTGCGTCGATCTCCATGATCTAATGCCATTCTAGGATAAGCTTGAGCTTCAAGCCAAGCCATGTGGTATTCGATTTTGGAGATCTAGAGACAGCAGATCTTGTTTTCCTAAGATCAAGCACTGGCCAGATTTGTTTGGAAGAGAGACAAGATGTTATTGCACCCATTGTTTGCCATTGCGATGGTTTCGATGACCAGGTGAAACGAAACTTAAACTTAAAACCTATGATAATATCAATTGCCATATTCGACCAAAGAGTACTTCATTTGCTTACTTACTTACTTAAGGTGGCGCTACAGTCCGGGGTGGACCTGGACCTCAGCCAACAAGCTTCGCCAGCCAGCTCTGTCTCTAGCTAGCCGTCTCCAGTTTCGCACGCGAAAATGGCTCAGGTCCCCTTCCACTTGCGTGCGCCACCTGAGTCTCGGTGCTCCTCTACCGCGCCGTCCCTGCGGTGTGGATGTTATATCTGCTCCCTCACTCTCCGTCTATGCAGACGGGACCGTAAATCGTCCGAAGAATTTTCATCTCGAAGCAGCCTAAAGTGTTTTCATCCGTCTTTGACAGGGTCCATGCTTCTGCACCGTAAAGCAGGACTGGGATGATGAGGGTCTTATACATGGACACTTTAGTTGCTCGAGGGGGCTCTGCTACTCAATTGCCTCCTTAGCCCAAAGAAACAGCGATTGGCA
The DNA here is from genome assembly GCA_947623515.1 of Neoascia interrupta. Lineage (NCBI taxonomy): Eukaryota > Metazoa > Arthropoda > Insecta > Diptera > Syrphidae > Neoascia > Neoascia interrupta. The sequence goes on from OX392462.1 coordinate 26,739,580, forward strand.
AGAGTTATCCTTCGTTTGATTTCAGCGCTGGTGTCATTGTCTGAATTGATAGCGGAACCCAGGTAGACAAAGTCCCTAACTACCTCAAAGTTATAGCTGTCGATGGTGATGTTTTGTCCAAGACGTCGGTGTTGGGTGTCTTTTCTTGATGACAGCATATACTTAGTTTTGCCCTCATTAACTGCTAAACCCATATTCGCCGCTTCCGTCCCAATACTCAAGAAGGTTTCACTGACATCACGCTTTATTCTACCGTCTGCTTATGCGAGTAGTTGAACGGACTTTTGAAAGATTGTACCTCTGGTGTTGGCGCGAGAGTTCTGCACAATTCTCTCAAGTATGATGTTACAGAAGTCGCATGACAGCGCGTCGCCTTGTCTAAATCCTTTTCTGACATCAAAGGGGTCGGTGGGGTCTTTGTCGACCTTGACGGAACAACGTGAGTTTTCCATCGTCATCCTGCACAGACTGACGAGTTTGGCAGGGATGCCAAAACTAGACATTGCGCTATATAGCTCGTCTCTATAGATGCTGTCATACGCGGCCTTGAAATCGATGAAGAGGTGGTGTGTATCGATTTGGAATTCCTAAGTTTTCTCCAAGATCTGCCGCAGTGTGAATATTTGATCGATGGTGGACTTTCCTGGCCTAAAGCCACACTGTTATGTGCCTATCAGATTGTTGACAAACGGCTTCAGGCGTTCACACAGTTCAGCAGAAAAGATCTTGTATGCGATGTTAAGAAGACTTATGCCTCTGTAGTTGGCACAACTCAGAGGGTTTCCTTTCTTCAGGATCGGGCAAACAATGCTGAGGTTCCATTCGTCGGGCATGCTTTCTTCCGACCATATCTTGCAGATGGGCTGGTGCATGCTCCTAACCAGCTCATCGCCAGCGGATTTAAAAAGTTCGGCAGCTAGGCCGTCTGCTCCGGCTGCTTTGTTGCACTTGTGCTTAGACACAGCTACTTTCACCTCCTCCAGGTCGGGTGGTCGGTATCGTTCGTATGCTTCGTCGGTAACGTTTTCGCCCGGGTTGAATGGTTCGTTCTGCCTGCCAGCGGTATTTGGTTCGTCCTCGCCGTTATACAGTCTGCAGAAGTGGTCTTTCCAAATCCTCAGCACCGACTGCGATTCTACAACATTTGCTCTTCCTCAGAAATTCCTTCTGAGGTTGCTGGTCCCATATTGGGCGCCTCCATAGGTGGCGGATAGGGGAATTCTCACCAGATATGGTGGATACCAGTATGGAAAATATCCGGGGCGGACCGAAACCAGCAACAAACGCAAAATTTAGAAGTGTCTGTCTCAAAATGAGCGGCTTCCTGGTAGGCGTCTGTTATCCAGGTTAGGGTCGACCAAATATTTACCACCTTTTTATCCTTTTATTCATACTCCTGTATTTCTGTGCAGAGTTTTCATATTCCGTACTGGCTCATCAGCATTTGCGTGTTGGATGGAGAATTCCTTTTCTCTTCTATCCTTTCTATGCTTTCTATCCTCAAACTCTTTCTGCTCGCGATGTGCTACGCATCGTAAGGGCAGTCATGACCCCCTGATCGCGAGTAAGTTATAAAAAAAAATCTGTTGGAAGAATGCCACACTTAAAAAGGGTCTTATAAGATATACAATGAAAAAACACAAAGAGGGGCATCTGGCGGAAAAATTTATAATCCTCCCCCTGGCCCCTTATGCCATACATACATGTATTTTAATTTTTTCTGGTATAAAAATTAAATCATTGTGTTAAGAGCCAAGTACAATGCACCTTGGTACCTTCCCTAGCTAAGCGCGAAGTCAGTTGTGTTTGCTTAAAAATGTCCACTGTCTCCTTACTCGTTGAATGTAGAGATTAGTCCTCTGCACACAAACACTCTATTACACTTCATAAATGGATCATGTGGAAAAAACGACCCTTCTTGTCAGCAACACATGTACATGCCACCCTTTTACAACTTTATTTTAAAACAAAACGGATAAACTTTTCTTGTAACACACGAGAATAGAGAAAATTTTCAACTCAATTTGTCCTGCTTAGACAGACATGCTTCGCCTGCTTAGAGGAGCTTAAGCTTTTCATTTGCATTGCTGCATTGTGTCATCTCCAATGCAACGATTTATCTCATATCCTTGTTCGCATTTGGGATGGCATTCCCCCAGCCTGGTTAATCTCTTCAGGGGTGCTTCTGCAACGAACAGCATACAAAAACCATAAAGTTTCACATTCTAAAACAAAGTTATGCGCTCTTAGGGGTAGTGGGGTTGGGCGAGGAGCATTTATGGTCGACTCTGGCTTCCGCATTAGCTTGTTTGTTCCTCTACAGACTTTGCAAGGAATGCATGATTTATTATTATTAAGTCAATTGATTGTGGTTTATGAACCTAACATGTTGCCCTTGGTGGCTTTAAAATAAATTGAGACTGAAAGGAAAATAGCATATCGATGCCAACGGTGTCAGAATCGTTAACACATTTATAACAAAAAAATCGAAAGGAGTTTTTGTTTGAAACTCCTTAGCAAGGACCCACCCATAACTCATTGACAGAAAGCTGTTTAGTCAGTTGTCAGTCAATTTCCCAGAAACTCTGATTCAGCGAAAATCCTTTCTTTCATCATTTATCCCTTTTCTAATCAATCAATCCCGCACTGCAAGTCAAGGGAAGAAAAAAACTAAAACCACCCCCGGTCGTCATGGCACAAAGTCCTCTCTGTCCATGCATGCACTCATTTCCTGTCTCTTGTTTAGTAAGATTTTTCCATTACATTACTGAGCTCCCCAAGCGTAAATCTTTATTGAAAGGAAGCACGGTTCGTCAGAGGGAGAATAATTCCACCACAGACCTGGGGTTTCCTTTTTTTTTAACGAGAAAAAAAGAAGAAAACCGAATCATAAAACAAACACGATAAAAAGCAAAAAAAAAACTTCTATTTTTCCCGAATGCGGGTACCTTTTTGCTCCGTAAGTCCCTTCAATATCAAATATCGTCCCTTTGAAGAGCTCTACCCGTTCTGCTTAAACGTTTAAGTTGTTGGCTCTTTAAAGAAAATCCCTTAAAGTGCCAACACAACAATGAAACCAATCCCCCTTTCGTTCGCCTTCACATTTCTTTGCTCCTTCTCGCATTCGCTCCTTGGGGAGTTCAGCTCAGTATCGCCTTATTACGAAAGAGACTCACTTCAGGTGATGTGGATGTCAATGCCGATGCTGTCGTCCCTCCAATATCATTTTCATTGGTTCGACAATTTGAAACCTTAGCTCAGTGTGTTTGTGTGTCACACAAACAAAAAATCCTTCCTTTTGGATCGTTTGCTTTTTTTCCCTTTTGTTGGGGGTAAGTGACAAAAGCTTTTAGGGCAATCAACTTGGAAATTAAGTGTAATTATGTTCTACCTTCGAGTCCCGAAAGGATATGGAGATGAATGGGCGCGAATAGATGCGCTGTCGTCGTCCTATCTTCATTTAAAAATGGAAAGATGGCCGTGACTGGGATGATGGGTCTTTGCTTGGCCTCCAACTTTAAGGGAATTCTCGAGAAAATGGATTTGTTTAGAGAAAAACTCTTGGAAGTCAGTGCGGGCAGGGAAGGTGAAAAAAATTAAATGGAAAATGGGGCGCAAAAAAATAATACCGTAGAAAAAAAGGTTTCCTTATCGAGGATAATGGGAGGGAGCAGAGAAAATCTAAACAGTTTTTCTGGGAAATTTCAATTTTGAAATTCCTATATCCAAGTTAATTGGATAATCTTTTTGGCTTTTTCGGCACTAGAACTTTGCGGGAAGGATATTTGCTTGTCTGTTTTAATCTGTCGTCTTTTTTTGATGCAGGAAGAAACGTCGGATTTAAGGGCATCTTGGGCCAATTAACATTGCAAAAGATGCTTATGTTTCAAGAACAATTACTAAATGTTTGTCAAAAGGGATTCAAAGAGACTTGTCTCATTTGCTTTTATTTCTATTTATTTCCGCTGAATTTCTGACTTTTGAAAAGTTAAAACGATGTCACAAGAAAAGCAATTAAATACATTTGGAACTATGGTAAGAACTCTTGTCAAGGCTTGTTTAAAATGGGTTGTTCGAAACTGAGAGTTTTGATTGAGAGATTTGTGTTTCATTTATACAAAAAAACTTTAGGCTGAGGTTAAAAACTTGTTAACTTATCCGGTTCTCGATCTCCTGTCATTCAACTCTTACAATCTGCTTTACAATATAATAACTCGAGTTCGAGAAGCCTTTCTTGACTAGTTATACGACGCGCAATTACTGTCTCTGTTACATAGAAAAGAGGACTCCTATCGAGGCAAAAAATATGAATAGAGAGGGAAATTCAGGTGGTCTAAAAGACTAAAAAGAATAAAATTACCAGTGCAACAACATTCGAAAGCTTCCACCAGCTGGGATATATATTATCTATTGATTCCGAACCGATTCTGAGATTATCAATCGGATCGACAGAGTCAAGACGACGTTTGAAAAGTTGTCCAAAGTGCGGAGAAAGTAAGTAAGTAAATAAGCTCAAATAGCTCTTATTGTTTAGTTTAGGTATCGAGTCTGTACGACTTTATGAGTACAGCAGCCAGAAAACGACAGCTACTGTCACGAGAAAGCTGCAAGTGCCTCCGGAATTAAAGGTTTTGTGGCCTAATCTTGCCTCGAATGACGAAATTAGTTTGGGAACATGCCACAAGTCTATGAGCACAATCCTCCAACAGTGAAAAAAATGGTTGAAAACTTTTTGGGAGAATAAAAACCCCCTTTTCGAGAAAGGGATTGAAATCGAATTTACCCAATATGCTAGACGACCAGGTCACAAAGCACATATGGCGTGGAACTGTTGGGGCAGAACGCAGACAACTGAGGAAAGGTTAAAGAAAGCTAAGCCACATTGCGGGACACATAAGCCGGAGCCATCCTGTGCCTCATTAGAGAAGCCCCGAGTTTATTTACCCTAAATTTTTTGTAGGCTTGTTATGCTAGCGGAAGCGGGACCGTGCAAAATTACAGTAGCATTAGAGCAAACATTGGGTTGGTACAAAATATTGTTGCGAGACACATATTCCGCGACAGCAGACGCGTATAAAACCGAGAGATAAACAGTGCCAGCAATTTAGGGCTTATACTCAAAGCTTATCTTTTGCAAAACGTTCCGAATAACAGACAAAAGTAAACGAACGTTCCTTAGACTATAAACCATGCTCTGCGACAGGTATAGAACATATTTCCCTTTGGAATTGACTAAAAAATTTCTAGGTTTCCGAAAAGTTACTATATTGACATTTCATTTTGTGTTCCAGTTTCAGAGGGGCAAAACTATCCTCAAACAATAAACTTTTTAAGAATTAATCGACCGAATCCTATCTTGAATGTTTTACCTCTGTCTTTCAAATGAAGATGTGTGGGGCTTAGCCGCCCTCCAAAAACAGCGAAAAATACTTCTGCTATTACGTCACCTCCCACAATAAGCCAGGCGAGGCAGTATAGTGAAAAATTAAGGACCGGATCATCGCCGTAATTGTGTATGGAGTGGACCTGGATGGAAGTATTTCGATGGACAAGTGAAGGATGCTGGAAGCTAGACTTGCCAGCACTCTGTTATGTCTTTTGGATGACTATCCGGATAAACCGCAAAACTGCGAAGGACACTGGCAGTTCCAAGGGTACGTCAAATTATTACCCTGCGCTAACCAATGGCCGCTCGACCTTTGTAGGCTGGCCACGTCGAGGATTGGGAGGCTAAGTGTGGTCGCCTGGAAGTCCTGTCAGTAGATCAGATTGCCAACAGGCCACGGGCACGCCTGCCTGTTTAACTAGGGGATCCAAAGTCTATCTTGGGCTCCCACGGCTAAAGATAGAAGATTGAAAAATTGCCAGACTAGTAGAGTCCAAGAAATCCTACGGGCTCTCTAAAAACATCCGACCACAAAAGGTTTTGATAAGGTATCTACTCCTTAAGTTCTTCAGGGCGGAGAATGACCTATCTGCGCCAACCATTAGGAAGAATGCAGACAAAAGGTCACGAACCCGATTGTCCCAGATTCTTACATTTCTATACCCTCAAATTTGTGTAATCCACTGACATCAGAGAAAGTCCTTGACCTGGCCTCGTCATTGCTGACACTTGAAAAATATCCAGACACGGATATGGAAGAAGGACAAACATTTTTCAAATCCTCGCATCAGGAGATAGACCCTGTATCGGACACAAACTCCGGGGAACGATCAACGAGGAACGCGTGGAAAGAGAGTTACTAGAATCCTCGTGGGAGATAGACTATATAAGCCAGACTCCGATGAGGCCGACATCACCGTGGTAGAGGCACCTGAGAACATCAGTAGTGAAGTTGCTACAGTCTCCTACAATCTTATTATCCGCTTAACAATCAGCAGAGAAGACATTGTCCTAACCCAGGAGCACGGAGTCAATATAAGAATCAACTCCAAGTTATACTGTTTACAAGTCGCATAGGTAAACTAAGAACTTGTTGTTTAGTAAGGAAAAATTTCAAGGTTGCCCTTATTCCCAGAATAAATAATCAACACCAAACTGCAGTAGCTAGAGCTAGGAGACTCAAAGAACTTGATTGTATCTTCGTAAATGGCCTACGATGAAGATATAACTTAAATTGCGCTCAACAAAGGCGCAAACCTCAAAAGTGGTAGTGACATATCACGTCTCCTCATCTTTTATATGGGTAGCAAAGACAATAATGATAGAGGCAAGTCACTATTTAACTTTATTCTTTTGAACAAGCTAGAGATCTGCAACAAAGGCGATGACCACATCTTATCTTCTTCATCTTATCTGCAGCATTCTGTCTCAAGTAACAAACTGGAGGGTATGTAAAACTCACTCGTTTTCAGACCAAAGATACCAGTGTTTTGACCTTAATGCCTACCCGCCATGGCTACCAGTATTAAGGTGCTACAGGGAAACGATATGGTCCTTCCACAAGTGTATCTTCTCTCTTTCCTTGCTCAATCAACTCTCTGCAACAAGTCACGATACCAATGGTACATGAGATCACAAACAAAAGTTTTACAAGACGCAACAACCACGTTGGTGGACCAACCGCTTCAAAGGCCCTCGTAAAATCTGTGGAAAAATCTCAAGAAGGCCATGAATACAGGAGAGACTCAAGATTGGGATTCCTATAAGGAATCTCTGAGATCTTTTAAAACACAACTCAGGAGAGCGAAAAGTTCAACGTGAAAGTAATTTTGCGAAAAGATCAAAGATCCTCGAAAGCATCCAGTCTCCAAAAAATTCTCTCGACTTGTATATCTAGCTTTTACAAAAAGGCTCATCATACGTGTATTATGTTATCTATTGACGAATCTCTGAAGCTGGTGGTGGACATCCATTTCCAGGGGCACTCAGGACACTGCTCCAGTCCAATATTCAAAAGATCAGATAGCTTGATCTCCTTAAAGAGATCCAGAATGAGTACTGAAGTGATAATAATTACGAAACAGTGCTTATTAGGTCTCCACGCAAAAATATTAGGTCAATATTCAAAAGATTTCTGTAGAAGCTGCGTAGATGAGGAGAAGCAGGAAAAACTTCTCTGTATATATGCCCGGCACTCGCGTCGTCCGGGAAATTCATAAAAGGCTCCTACTTCTGCTGCCGACTATCTGAGTGATCCTAGTCAGACACCGATCAAAACTTTATTGTCTTATTTCCTACATAGCCCACCCTAACGTCGCGTCGGCTTTTAATACTGACATAAAGCTGGAACATAATATTCTTATGATTCGAGACAGAGAGTTCTTTGATTGCCTCATTCTTTGAGGTAACAGCAAAACTGTATAAAAACACCAATATAATTTATAAACTCAAACCCCAATTGAATAAGGTTTTAAAGTTCTGCCGTAAGGGTGCCTTCTGGCCTTTTTGACCTTTGTGACTCGCTAAACAGGTTGCGCTTTTTTTCTAGAAATTTATTTTGCAAGCTCTGTCTTAAGTGCAGAGGTTGGGACAGTCAAGATGGTATAAGTTAAGCAGAATTAAAAAGTCTGCTGCCTCGTTTGGAGATAAGTATCAGTGTCACTCCAGTGGAACCTTTTGAAACAAGCATAAAAAATCGCAAATAAAATTCTTTTTAGAATTCAAATCTTCCCATTTTTTGGTTTATTGATTTAGTGGCCCGTCATTCTTAATATCAGTCTTTCTTCTAGGAGGCTAAAACCGTTCTTTTGTAACAAATTCCACTGACCTTCTGCCCTTAAAAAAGAACCAAATCTCACCTCACACTTAATTGAACCCCCATACACTGAACAACACATTCCAAAGACGATACGATGTGTCCTTTTATGTATACCGGTCCATTGAATCACGTCCCGGTTTTGCTTACATCGTAGTACATTATTCTATTCTGCGCACTGACCCGAAAATATAATCCTTGAACTATCCTTCCAAGCCCAACTTGGCTACTCGGTACGTATAGAGCCGACCCACAAGGAAAAATCAATACGAAATGCTTCAAAGACGAGGAGTGTACACCAACACCGCTCGCAGTTCCAGCATTGTTACAAAAATTATTGACAATTTTTCATTTGTATCTTTATTGCGAGGACTCCCATAACAAATCATTGTTTATCCTTCATTGAATGTATAGCGCGCGACATACACAGCGAAACACACACGTACATTCGTTTACGTCTTCATAATCGTTAAAATGGCCAGCACGGGTGATTGAGTTAGGATGACCACATACTGGCCCCCGTCAGCGTCTGCCTCCCATACTCGTCCTGACAACAATCATAATAATCATCATTTTTTCTTTTGCTTCACTGGGAGTGAATGTGGCTTTATTCTCATATTAGGTTCTCCCGCACATATACATCCACCCGCACATATCTCATTTTTTGACTCTGACTTCTTTGTGTTGCTCCAATCTTGTACTAAGGACATATTGCATTAACTTGTAAGGCAAGCACCGCCCGGCCGGGCCCGGTGAGTAGAGGTATGGTATGGTGAGGTCGATTTGATCATTCGTATTCTAAGATTGCCTGAGGATGTGATGGGTTGTTTTGTCGGAAATTGCCTAAAGTGATGGGAATTTGCTCAAGCTCTGAGGGGATGTTTGTGGGAGTTCATTTTTACCAGGCTTTTGTTGTTGCTCATTTATTTTTTTTTTGCCAGGGAAAACGCCTCAGGCGTTGTAAGAGCACATCTGGCTTTAAGGAATTTTTGAGGAATTTCAATACTGTCGCAGTGGAGGATGTTTTCATTCGTTTGATGGGTAGAAGGAACAAGATATTTGGTCGTAAGCAGAGCACTATTCGGAGTATGATTGAGTTGACTTTCTGTCTTCATTTGACGCGAATGAAAAGTTTTAGGTGAAAAACGAGGAAGTAATGGCATGATGTGTATTTCCATTGACAAGAATCTTACATGTCATGTCCTTTTAAAGCGAAAATGCATCATTGAGTAATTTTTTAGCTCAAGCAAGTGAAATATAAACAAGAATCGCAAACAGTTGGAGGTCGTCACAGTGATTAATTTCCAACACTTAATCAAACCGAAACCCTCAGCACTAAAACGAGCCTTAATTGTCCAGGCACATTCTAGGAGGCATTTTCATCTACTCTTGATAACAGAATTCATCCTTACTGGGGCTATTTCATGCTCACTTTTCATCAGAAAAATCATCCTTAGCATCCTTCTATGTGTGCTTCATGGAATGACCACAAATTTGTCAGCAGATTGAAACTGCCGCTAGCAGCAGTAGGAAGTCACAAAACTAACTACCTTACTCCAGTATTCTGGAGCGACGAATGACGACGACCTTACATAGCCATAGTCATGATATAAACTGGTGAGAATAATGGTTGCCTCTCACTTGCCCAACGTGCCTTGAATGACGATGTGGATTAAACGTGTCGGCATGGAGGCGAGCAACGCACACAACTTCCTGGGCAGTACGAAATAGCTCGGCTCTTAATAAATTAATAGTTTACCATCCTACCAGGAGTGATTGTTTTCCATCCCGCTGGTTCTGTACTCAAACTATTTTTCCATTTGTAGTTTCGTCCATTGTTATCCTCTTAATAAAACTGGCATCGTAAAGTCCTTGCGTTATTTTCTTTCTTCGTTGTGTAGCAAAAGTTAAACCCCAGGAAAAAATATCCAGATGGACTTCTAAACAAATCTTTCACCACAAAACCTACCACCTTTACCTTCCCAGTGTAAGCAGCATCATTAGCTAAAAGTTACACATGTCAACTGGATCACAAACAATGAGCCATTGGCCACGTTCCGTACATTCCTGAGCCAAGGAATCCTGGAATTGCCATTCCATGCCATTGTCGTTTATTTATTTATTTATATTGGGGAATACGAACGATTTGAGTTCTTATCCTTAGACTTTAGTTGTCAACAGTCCTAATCTCCATTTCGGTAGACAATTTCATGGGAACAGTCATGCGGGGCAGCTTTATTTGTCGAAGTATAAGGCCGCATGAGGGTTTGTTTGGGTCTTGCAAAAGGAATTTCAGGTGTTCACCTTAACGCCCTTCGGGTATAAGGGAATTGATAAACAAATTATCCTTCGTTGTGGCTTGTGCATTGTTGGTGGTGCTTGTTTTGGAATGCGGACGTCTTCATGGTATTAAATGAATCCTTCTAGATGTGGGAATTGTGGAATCTATTATGGCTTAGTTTTTCTAAAAGGAAGGATTTTTGTAATTTATGCTACTTCTAGGGTCTGTTAGGATGGTAGCCCTCAATACTATGTTATTGAAATTATGGTGTGTGGATGTCGCAAAAAGGCCTAATAATAATTATCGTTTTGAGCTTAAGTTAGTCATAATCGTCTAAAATAATGAGTCTAAAAGAGTATTGTTGAAAAGCTGGCGAAAAAGAGAAGAATACAGTCAAGTATGAAGACATACGCGGAGCTCTTCGTAGGTTTTTGCTAAAGGTTTGCTTACTTACTTACTTAAGGTGGCGCTACAGCCCGGAGTGGACCTGGGCCTCAGCTTCTCAGCCAACAAGCTTCGCCAGTCAGCTCTGTCTCTAGCTAGCCGTCTCCAGTTTCGCACGCGAAGTTGGCTGAGGTTCCCTTACACTTGATGTGGATTCGAAGATTTTCCGGGCGTTGGTGTCCATCCGCTCTAGATGACCCATCCATCGTAGACGTTGTGTTTTGACTCTTTTGGCTAGGTCAGTATCGCTGTACAACCCGTACAGTTTGATGTTATATCTCCTTCTCCACTCTCCGTCTATGCAGATGGGACCGTAAATAGTCCGAAGAATTTTCCTCTCGATGCAGCCTAAAATGTTTTCATCCGCCTTTGACAGGGTCGATGCTTCTGCACCGTAAAGCAGGACTGGGATGATGAGAGTCTTATACATGGACACTTTAGTTGCTCGAGAGAGGGCTTTGCTACTCTTTTGCTATTGCCTTCTTAGCCCAAAGAAACAGCGATTGGCAAGAGTTATCCTTCGTTTGATTTCAGCGCTGGTGTCATTGTCTGAATTGATAGCGGAACCCAGGTAGACAAAGTCCCTAACTACCTCAAAGGTAAAGCTATCGATGGTGATGTTTTGTCCAAGACGTCGGTGTTGGGTGTCTTTTCTTGATGACAGCATATACTTGGTCTTGCCCGCATTCCCAATACTCACGAAGGCTTCACTGACATCACGCTTTGTTCTACCGATTATGTCAATGTCGTCTGCGTATGCGAGTAGTTGAATGGTCCTTTGAAAAATTTTGCTTCTGGTGTTGGCGCGAGAGTTTTGCACAATTCTCTCAAGTATGATGTTAAAGAAGTCGCATGACAGCACGTCGCCTTGTCTAAATCCTTTTTTGACATCAAAGGGGTCGGTGAGGTCTTTGCGGACCTTGACGGAACAGCGTGAGTTTTCCATCGTCATCCTGCACAGACTGACGAGTTTGGCAGGGATGCCAAAACTAGACATTGCGCTATATAGCTCGTCTCTATAGATGCTGTCATACGCGGCCTTGAAATCGATGAAGAGGTGGTGTGTATCGATTTGGAATTCCTGGGTTTTCTCCAAGATCTGCCGCAGTGTGAATATTTGATCGATGGTGGACTTTCCTGGCCTAAAGCCACACTGATATATGTGCCTATCAGATTGTTGACAAACACCTTCAGGCGATCACACAGTACAGCAGAAAAGATCTTGTATGCGATGTTAAGAAGACTGATGCCTCTGTAGTTGGCACAACTCAGAGGGTCTTCTTTCCTTAGGATAGGACAAACAATGCTGAGGTTCCATTCGTCGGGCATGCTTTCTTCCGTGTCTTGCAGATGTCTTGCAGATGAGCTGGCGCATGCTCCACTATTTTGCAATCCATTGCAGAGGGACTGAAATTTTTACATACGCACTGTTGCACTTTCCCACTATATACCCGACCGAGGGTATATTAATTTTAATGCTTAGTTTGTAACACAGTGAAATAATCACCGTAGACCCCTAAGACCTTTTAGAGGGATCGAGACCGACAGGTAAGTCGATTAAGCCATGTCCGTCCATCCGTCCGTCCATCTGTCCGTCTGTCTGTCTGTCCGTAAGTATGCAGCTTTGAGGTCTGAAACTTGCAGTGTTGCTTGGTTCTCATTTCGTACAGACAAGGTATGAAAATTGAGAAGATCCGCCCACAGCCACGCCCACAATTGGCTTGAATGTCAGACAACCTCAAATTTACATTTTATTTCAAAATGCTGTTTGGTCAAGATAGACAAAACATATGAACTCAAATTATGGTGGAGAGCAATATCGACCAAAAGCCTTTTATTAGACAAAAATTGGACCGCCCACTCTATTGACCATTGACCATGCCCACTTTTAACATCTGAAATTTTTGAAATCCTGATTTGTCGGCAAATTCATTCTAAATTGAAACAAAATTATATAACAAATATTAAAGATATTCCCATTTGCTAAGTTTGTTGCATACAAAGCATTGAGCTCCGCCTACTTTTAGGGTGCGTTTTGGGGGAAAAAACTGTTTTTTTAAGTATTAGTATTGGCCTTTAACGCATTTTCTCGTGATTCCAACGAAATTAGAGTTAATTGATTTTAATTTTCAGCCTAAGCCCTTTTTTAGGGGGCGTGGCCAATACAAATAATTGACATACAGTATATGAAACAGACCAAAAAATTATCAATTTGGTGTTAATGGATAAAGAGGGTCGGGTATTTAGAAGTTCGTTGCAGACGCACTGTTGCACTTTCCCACTTGTTTTTGTTTGTTTTTTCAAATTTGAAGCTATTAACGTTTCGAAGATACGTTTTTTGGCTTTTCCTACAACTTTCTTAATTTTAAATCCATAAAACAGCCATTTGAATTTTGTTTCAATATTACAATCACCTGCGTTGGCATTGGCTGCTTTTGTTAAACTCAGCGGCCATTGATTTCTTAGGAAACGGTAAAATATGTTGTTTTTTTTTTCGTTTGCTTAAAATATAAAGGTTGAAAACGGTAATTTTGAAGACTTTTAACGCATTTAACTTGCGCTGTAAACTTCAAAGAAATTAAAACATGATCGTCATTAACGTAAACATACAAAAAACGCATAAAAATCGTTTTTTGGAGTCAAATCTTCGAAGTTTGCTTTGAATTTTTATGAAATTTCAGAAAATGGACCGTGTTCATTATTATTTCTTTAAATATTATATACTTTTTAACTATGTATTTTGATTTCTTTTTTCAATTGCAGTAAACTGAAGGGTTGCTTTTCTTTTTTTTTGCAGTGTTTTGAACAAAGTCTCTCAAAAACAGTGAAAAACTGGTTTTATAATTTGTTTTGCTACTACTTTAAAAAAAGAAATTATAAGAAAATACTTTTATAATACGAAAGATTTTTCAATTTAAATCATACATAAATATTGGGCCTTACTAATAACCAAAGCATTAAGTTGTAAACTTCTAAGTACACAGCACAAAATTTAATGAGGAGCTTAGTCCAAATCATACCAATAACCGATTAAATACTTTGTGTAGCTCTAGCTAATGCGGAGTATTTTAGAAATCTATTACATTTTAGCTTTCAAAATAATTGACAAGCAAATTTTTTCTATTCATTCTGTTTTTTCATTTCGCCGATAAAACTCCATAGACTGCAAAATTTCGGTTGCAGGTCCAGCAGCCCGTGGTGGATTTGGTCAAGTATTTTGTTTTCGTAGCGGCGGTGGTGGTAATAAACGAGGACGTGGTCGTAAAAGAGGTCGTGATCCTGGTGGCAAGAAAGACTTTAGACAGAGGGTTTCAGTCCCCAAGTTTGGACGCCTTCTCGTTATCCGTTTTGGCAATATGCCAGCCTCGAAAAATTTGCGGCATATGTAGATACAATTAAGAAAAAATAAAGTGGAATTGGCAGTCTATCAACTGCAACATAATATTTCCTGGTTGTCTTTTGTGTGTTAGTTTGGTTACTAGTTTTGGTTACTGAATTAAAAATGAAATGGTATTTAAGGCCAAGAGCGGACGGAAAGCTGAAATCAAATTTGTAGTTACGTTTTCATATAACTGATATACTTTTGGCCAAAACTATCAAAACGAACAAAGCTGCTTTGTTTCTGACATTCAAATTTGTTTGCAAGCAATGATGCCTGCTTGCTAAACTAGTAGCAATGCATGGTAGGGTTGGATCCAACTTGGAGGATTCCTTGGAGGATTTGGTCATTTGGTTATCGTGGTCGTCGTGAACGTGTAAAGCCAGTGGTCGTAAGTTTTAGCAATTCTCCGCGATGGAAAAATTCAAACCCGCAAAAAATCTGTGGAAGTTAGAAGAATTGGTAGTCGCACCAAAAAATTTGTTTTTCAATCTAGTTTCTGCATGCTGTTGCCTTTGTTTGAAATAGAGTGAGAGTCTGTAAATGACACTCTCTCATTTAGTTGGGGGCCAATTAGGAAAGTTTAGTTAGGGGCAACAGAAACCTGCAATTCAATAGTAAGTTATATCACACCGATATCAGTTCAGAAACAAACGTCAACTTTTTTCCTTTTGAATCTATTTACCTTTACCTTTTACCTTTATGTGTACCTTTTATCTTTATATGTATTTATGGTATTCTTTTATTGCGTACATTTGTGCTTATAAATCGTTTTGTACTTTTAAGTTATTGTATCTTTGTACTTTTAAGGCTAGCATAGCAGAAACTCTCAACCTTTTAATGTCAAACGATTAAAATTTATTACATAGCTTTAGGAGTACTAAAAATAAGTGTACAGCTAAATAAAAAGCTGTAGACTTTATTTGTTAATAGTAACGTTTTTTTAAAAAGTATGAAGCTTAAATTTTAGCTGTTTTCCTAAAAAAAAGTTAAAATAACTCAAAGTTTTGTTTCTTTAACGGTTTTTGTAGAAGCCTTTGTAAATACAAAGTTTTTGAGTTAAAATTACACAAAAAATTAAGCCTTAATTAAACCGCTAAGTAATTAGCAATTATGCCATTCGATTTTTTTTCCAATAGTAGGTACACCCACCTGTGCTAGCATGAACTGTTTTTCGTAAGTTCTATGGGCCTAGAGATTTATGATAGATGGTAAAACATTATCTTTTTTTAACTTCAATTTTTAAATACTCTAAGAAAAACATGGGTTCGAAATTACAATTTTGAAATGCATCTAACTTTCTTCTGTACGTTTTGTGTTCCTACCAAATCTTAACCAGATCGCTGTTGGCCTTAATACACTAGAACAGTGATTTTCAACCTTTTTGAGCACGTGACCCCTTAAACATAAAAAAAAATGTTGGCGACCCCCAAACTAAAACGAAAGTTTAAGACAATTAACAAGAAACACCCACAAAAGCAGGCGAAGACATAGAGTATGTTTTTGAAGATTGATTGGTGGCTTAAAATCATACGAGTGGATTTCATTAAAGCTCAGCTTATCACAGCGATGACAGCTGACTGGTCAGAAGAAAAGGTATTAATATTGTGGGAAGTTTTTGAGGTTGAGCTCTAAAAGTTGAAAAAGAACCATTTCCTAACCATTCTTTGCTATTGGATTTATTATTTCGCACTGGTCTTTTTGAAATTTTAATAAGAACCTTCAAGTTAAAGAAACTGTGTCATGCTTCCCCTTAAATTTTCGTTTCTGGTTAGTTTCAAATAAATTTCGTCAAATGAATCATTGCAACCAAGTTCTAACATGCTTTGCGTGAAGAAACAGTAGTACATAAGTTATTTTCTAGAACTAGAAACTGAAGCTTCAAATGGACATAGATGGGTGCAAAGTTCTTTTTTAAAATTCGTTGTCAGACCAATTGGTCGATCGACCATCGACCATCGATAAAGAAACGAAGATTGAGATACTGAAAGCATGATGATATTGAAACCAAACTATCTATGATTTTTGGGGAAAAAGAAGCAACGATTAGCAACGATTGGTGTGTTCTCACTTGACATGAGTGTTCAATATTTTCTTTGTGCACTTAGCAGTTCAAAAGTAATGGCCTGAAACACTTTGAAAAACGTCATCTATTTTGAACTCTTCATTTCTCAAAAAGTTTCCAATATTTTAAAAATATTAGATTTTGTCATTGGGGTGCCGTCGCTACTACGCCAGAGGTCTGGGCTCGAATCCTACCATTGTCACCTGAAAAAAAAGACTCGTTCTTTTTCACGGTCCCCACCTCCGGGAGGGTCTAACAAGCCCTTTGAGAGTATCATTTGTTTTGAAAAACATCTCAAAGTGCCGTTCGGATTCGGCAAAAAATTGTAGGTCCCTTTGTATGTGAAGAAATTACCACACACAGCATACATTGCTGAGAAGTTGGCCCTGGTTCATCTCGAGCTGTTGCGCCACTCATTTGTTTAGTTATTTAGATTTTGTCATTAAAATTAAGTATTTACTAGACCTAAGATTCATTTTTCTAGTTTTTTCCTCAAAAGTTCTCAAAATTAAGGCCCAAACATAATGGACTTGAGCGGGATTAATCTTATGTCGAAATGCAACGAAAATTCCACTCAAGTTCTGCCCAAAGATTGAGTTGCCCAGAAAAGACTTCTTAAGCAAACGATTTGAAAATCTTATGAGATTTGACTGTGTTCGTCTCGAATAACACATTGCCTTGGAAATTTTTAATCAGATTTGAAAATTATGTCACTTTTTCTTCAAATTTGAATGTTAATATCTCCGAAGCCGAGTGTCGGATCTAAAATGTGTTTAAACTTTTGAGGCCAGCGTACAATTCTTGGTATATTTCCTTCTTTCACAGATTTTATAAGGCACGTTTAAGCTTTTAATCAATTTCCCCATTAAACTTCAAACTGTAATAAAACCGTTATACAACTGTATACAAAAATATCCTCATTGCATTCTCTAGCTATTTGTGGAGTTTAAAAGCACCAAATTTTGTCTTTCTAAGAATTATCGTTCAGAAGTTTCAACGACAAAGAGACGGACGGATAGACAACCTAGCGATACCTAAAGATGTCTTTTTTCCATTTTTAAAAGTACCATTAAAAGGATTAGCAGAACAAGACGGATGTAAAATGGACTTCTGTGCAAAGCGTTTCTTCCTCATAACATACCTCAGCCTTCAGCATTACAGTCATAACATAGCTCGAGCCATTCCTCCACGTTATAATTCTCAATAATTTAAATAAACAAAATTGTATCATTCGGTACCTTCCCAATCCTAGGAACCTTACATAGGAACCTTACCACAAGCGAGAGCACGTTACCTTTCGAACAGATAGACAGCCAAGACTAGTGACATGGAACTCTCCGATTTTTAAGGATCATGACCCAGTGTACTCTCAAGGCTACGAAACTATTCAAATTATCCATAATGCTCGTATATAATGAAAAAAAGTACTAAAATTGTATCAGAAAAAATTCCAGGCATGGCTTGTGAGCCATTACATCGTCCTTAATTGCTCTCTAGAGCAGAAAAACTAAGTCCTAATTCACACTACAATGCACCTTCCAGTCGGCGAACACTCAAGGAAATCTGGTTCTTACACAAGCTGACGCTTTTATATTGCGAGAAAATATTTTTTTTTTAATCTTTGACGCAGAGTCTACCGACAAGTTCCTTAGGAATGTACATGTATTGGAAGGTTTCCGTTTATCAAACAAACAAAAGAAAGAAATCCTTGAATTTACAAAGAAATGAAATAGTAAAAATTTAGGAAAGGAAAACGCAACATAAAAAACGACATCTGAAGATCTCGAGTTGGCTGTGTGTATCCTTACTAAATCCCATGGCTTACCTGATTATATGTCCGTAATAACAGTTAATTATTAACACTTAATGCGAAAGCTCACGTCCTGTGTGATTATGTGTTCGTTGTGTGCCACACATGGAGTGTGTGTGCGATTCTGTAATGTGGTGAGCTGGTAAATTAACTCTATACTCGACTCTAGCTAGTTCCTGATGTGTATAATTGGAGAAAAGCAATAATCATTACGAACTTATAATTGGTATAAATGAGGCTACACGCTGCTGCGTATGTTATCGGACAAAGTTAAAAAGGATGCTGTGGTATCTGATGCTAGTTTAATTTGATTGTGATAGGACGGGTCACGATTTCCAATACTTTAAATAGTCGTTTTTAGCTAAACGAACTTAGTGAGTGAATTTGTTTAGAAATATTTTAAAATTTTGTTTTGATCCCGAGAGAGATACTGACGATTTGCATGTCGACAACATTTTTTAGTCAAATTTTGTGGCGATTTTAACACAACAAACTTAATTGCTCCTGAATTTTGTCACGCATATCTCCCATTCAAGTCAGTACGAGGTACTTCACCCAACCTAGAGACAAGCTGGAGACAAACTTGGATTTTGAAGTTTGTAGGTATCGAGCCTAAAGTAAAGTTAAGACATAACCCCTTGTTTCAGGTCCAAATAGTCCACATACAGATCCGTAGATCGTAAGCCTTAATGTCTTACAAATTCGAAAACGTGCAATGTGCTGCAAATCCTACTTTACTGATATCTTATGAAAGACTTATCGTTGGACCTACAAATCATTGGATGATTGACACTATGCAAATTTGTACTCAGAAATTGTTTTAAACTCAATTTGATAAGCTCGAAAAAATAAACCTTTAAGCAATTTCGCCTGGCCTACTGACCGGATAGAATTTTTTTCCACCAAAAATTTCTCATTTCCATAATTTGAGATCCTTGACAAATAGCCCAGTCATATTTAGAAAATCTAATTCAAATTTATTCGTCCACCCAGTCGAACACTGAAAAACAAAAGGAATTACTCCAGCCAAGTGCTATTATTATCTGGTTTATCTTTCAAAGCTGCTTCTCAAGTCAATCACAGAGTAAATCAATTTTATTGCCCCCACACACAAAGTAAAGATATTTGCCACAACGAACGACGACAGAACAGCTCGAAGCGAAAATCTTTTCGGACTCGTCCTGGCTAAATGTGATCTCCGAGCAAATAAAGTCAAACGAGGTGCTGCTGACTTCCATTTGATTTTCTCCACTGTCATTTGCCCAAAGAGAGAGAGAGGACAAAGCCGAATTCTATTTCGAAAGTCCACCTTTAAGGCATCGATGCGTTTGTTTGTAAATTGAAATTCCTTGCTGACAGCACATCGACAGGATATGACAATGTCCAATAAAGTGGAATCAATTCCAGCATTTGGGTCTCTCTTGCGTCCGTCCCTCCGATATTTCATCCGTCAGCAGCTCCATCAGTGCGCGCTCAGGTTCGGTACTTTGTGTGCGAGTCGGTTTCACTTTTGAGTTGAAAGTGTTTTTGATAAAATTCCTCGAATGATTGCGTACGACAAGGACCGATGCCATGGTGTCCTTTTAAGGTTTCTTCAAGTGCGAAATAATAATAAATTGTCGTTGTTCTGGGGAATCATATTTATGGCCAAAGCTGGAGAAAGACATAAAACCCGAGTTTATTGAGGGAATTTGTGTGCACATGCTTATTTTATTTATCAGGGCGAGGCAGTTTCATAAATTAAGCCGAAGGTGATATGAAAATAAAGCAATGATGAGCAAGGAGTGGCGCACGGTACATGATACTTTTAAAAAAAGAAAAAAACTTTTATGATAGTTGTAAATTGAAAAAATATAGATGTTTGCACACTTGTACTTAAATAAAAAGGTGCGTGTAAACAAATCCATGAAAGGACATAAAATGAGCCACACATTACCACACAATTTCTCTTCACACAGAGCTGGAATAAAATTCAATTGCGCTGCATGCCATAAAGCAGACCACAATTTCATTAAAAATGATTTATTGGCTGGCAGATGAAATATTTTTAGAACGCTTTGTGCCATCTGCCAAGAATGCAACACGTTTTTCAAATCGATTAAAATGTTTCCGTCTTTTTGGATTCGGGAATGAAACATTGTGCCACAGGGTTGCAGACACTTGCAGTTATAGCGAACGACATACTCATGATCGCAGCACAAGGACACAAAAATGCGCTCGAATGTGCCGCCGGCGTACTTATGATGTAGCGATCTTAATTGAAACCAAATGGAGTGGAAAAGTGCATTTTCGAAAGGACGAAGTACTAATAATAAAAAGGAGTCATATCGCTTTTATGGACAAAAAGAAGAAGCAATTTACTCATGAGGCACATACAGCCACACGATACCATGTGTACAGTTCTAGTGAAAGTTTCGAAAGCAGCATCAATAAAAGGATATCACAATTTTCTATACACATGGTTTACTTTGATATAAACGAAATCCCTTTTAAAGCGTCTAAGGGGAAAAGTTTTTCCTGCGATAAATTTTAAAATCATATCTTTGATGATGTGGTATAGGTATACGTGGGCGTGCTGCTGCTGTGTTTGAAAAACTTTTCACTGCGGGAGCATGAGTTATGGTCCTTAAAAGTAGAACGAGGTGTTGGGGCAACTTGGAAAAGTTTTAATTTGGAAATGTTAAATAGATGCTTCGTTCTGTTTGCAAAGTTTAAGCTTTCGCAGAGAGCTTAACGGGCAAATGGCTTGCAAAGGATTTTCGAGCTAAGGCTGGAATCGATTTTGCGGGAAGAAGAAATGAATAAATTTCTGCGTAATAAATTTACTTTGCTGTTTATAGAATAGCTTTTAAAATGAGTTGTCCAAGTTTAATAATTCCCTACTAAAAAATCCCTCAACAGTGGGCAGTGATAAGAATGATTTGAAAAAAATAAAATGAAAACTGCGCACTGTGGCGTATACGCAACATTTTGTCTACTCGACGAGGTAAAATTTTTTGTTTAGCGAAATTAAATTCTCACGAAATATTTAATGAAATAATGCGCTGAGCCTTCAGATTAAACAATATTCTCAATTAAGGTGATGTTTTCCGTGGAAAAAGTGACTTTTCTATTCATATTCCTCATTGGGTATGGAAGGACATCATTATGCTCTTTTTCACGATCCCTCTGATCTTTGTAAAGTTTTTTTCTTAAACTCCTAAAAATGGCTATTTAAATGTTAAACAGAATTTTGTCTGGTTTTGTCATGGAGTCGCTCCATAATGCAGGCCGTAGCTAGGGCTAAATTTAAGGTAGGGCATCGGTGGTTTAATGTAGGGTGGGAGTAACTTGTTGAGGAGGGGTGATATAATAGAAAAGGAGGATTTATATTTAGAGACTTACACTTAAGAAGTCAAATATAGCTTTTCAAAGGTACAAAAAAAAAAAACAATAGAAGGTCTAAAACTAATTCTCATACACGTTAGGGTGGAGCGCCACTTTCTTGTTTTTGTTTTCTGTTTTAATAGCACCAAAAGGCAGCATAATGAAGTGAGCTTTACGTAAGAAATAAGAAGAAAAAGGATTTTGCCCTTTTTTAAGCCTTTTTGTGCTGAAAAAGTGTTAAAATTCTACCAGAGCCCAAAGTTCGGAAAACCCAAGAAAATTGTTCTTAGCTAGGTCACTTTATTAATTTATCTATTGAAATTTGTATTTGGACGCTTAAAACTATTTTTGGTCCTATTCGAGCCCATTCTGGAAAAATTTTGTGTCTGAAAAATTGTTAATGAAAAAAAAAAAAAATCTAAAAAAAAATCGCATTTGTTCTGAATATTAAAACTTTGAGCTCAGGTTTTTATATCCCACCTCGTAGGATAAGAGCATGGAAACCGAGTGGTGGGGGGGGGGGGGGCAGGGTTACAGGTGGATTTCCCCCGTAATCCATTTTTCAAAGCCGCCCACAGACACGCCCACAATCGGTGCAAATATGCAACTACCTCCAGAGCTTTCAAAGCTGTAAGACGTCTTAAAAGCCTGAAACTTGGTATTTATTATCTCTTGTTTATTTTGTAAGATACACAAATTTAATCGCTTTAATTCCCCTAGTGGGCGTGGCATCGAGTTAAAGGTTATTTTTTCAAGTGCATTTTATTCAATATTTTTTTGCCAAATCGAAAAAATTTTACGTTCACTTGTTCGTTAATTTAATTTAACGTATACTATATATAACGTATTAATTTAATTTAATTTTACGTATATAAGTTCATACAAGAAATTTGGAGGCAGAATTAAAGAAAAATCTAAAAATTTCGACTGGCCTAATGCCCAATTTAGGAAAGAATAAATAAAACTTGCAGGTGAGATAAACGAAACTTTAGTTTAGATTTCTTTTATACAAATTTTTTAGCCACGCCCCCTTTTAGGGGTTGATTTTTCAAAAATATTGAATTTGCACCAAAAATAGGTACATTTAAGAGCAACTTGGAAATATCTGCGTTATAATAATTCATTGTTTGTAATTAGGGGCGCTTAGACCACGTCCCTTTTAAAAGTTTTCACTTCTTATAAAACGTCAACAAATAACAATAACATCAGCATTTTATAATGTGGGATAGGATGGGGTATTCAACGGTGCGTTTTACGGACGGTAACTTCTGAGTTCACACTGTAGCACTTACTGGTTTTTGTAGAACATTGACGTTCCACCCTAACACACGTCCCTTTGTCTTCATGGTCAAAAACTACATCTACTTAGTCTCTGGGTGGGGTGCCTTGGGGTAGTGGTTAGTGTGTGTGCTTACTACGCCGAAGGTCTGGGTTCGAATCCTGCCATCGTCACCTGAAAAAAAGGACATGTTCTTTTTCACGGTCCCCACCTCCGCGAAGGTCTGACAAGCCCTCCGAGAGTATCATTTGTCTTGAAAAAACTTCTCAAAGTGCCGTTCGGATTCGGCAAAAAATTGTAGGTCCCTTTGTATGTAAAGAAATTAACACACCAGCATACATGGTTGAGAAGTTGGCCATGGTTCACCTCGAGCTGTTGCGCCACTCTATTTTTTTATTTATTTATTTACTTAGTCTCTGGGTCCGCATTAATTTTAGGAATTGGTTAAATTTTTTTGACTTCTGTTGATATAGTAGTGAGGAATAAGTACTCATATCCAAGGCTGGTATGGCCTCCGACATACCCCTATAGTTTGGTTCATCCCAAGATGTAGAGAGCAAGAACCTTATAATGCTTTTTTGGCTTGCTATAGGAAAAGCTGCACTCTTATACCTAAGTTCGAAAGCTTTTAAATATTTTTGCTGCAAAATCAACAAA
The DNA here is from genome assembly GCA_947623515.1 of Neoascia interrupta. Taxonomy (NCBI): domain Eukaryota; kingdom Metazoa; phylum Arthropoda; class Insecta; order Diptera; family Syrphidae; genus Neoascia; species Neoascia interrupta. Next base: position 26,763,062 of record OX392462.1, read on the forward strand.
TACTTAAAGGCAGATTCATCTATACTAAGCTGGGGCGCTGCCTCATTAACAGATTCGTATCTGTACAGGGAAGTCCTCGATAAACACTTCTTGTGTAGATGATATAAAAGCTCGCAAAGTCAGCAGGTATTCTCGAACTAAACCCGTCGATGACTGAACTAGGACTGTACACCCGAATGCATGAAATTTTATTTAAAGCTCCTTACTTTATTCAAGGATCCTTAAAAGAACAATTTTCAGCTTCCTCAGATATCTAGGTCTTATTAATAAGAAATTCGGTTGTAATGTAGTTGGAAGGTTTTGATTGGTTTGTTCCCATTTAGGAATCTATAGGATGCCCAGAGTGATCTAAAACCCTTGATTGTGCATTGGTTATTCGTGGCAGGTTTAGAGTATCTACTAACGATGATTCAAGAGGAGCTCTTGAGTTTCCAGCTTAATTTTTTTATGTAACTAGGTGAAGTTGGAGATGAGGATATGATTTTCCTCTTTCTTGACGAATTAGGTACTAGCCTTATTTTCAGCAGAGAGTATAAGGGAGTTTAAGAGAGTATAATCTAATCTCCAAATTTAATTTGCTTAAACTACTCAAACTACTTACAGAGATTTAATTCAACATTACTGACTAAAAAACGCATTAATTGATGAGCCAGTGTAACCAATTGCTTTATTTGACAATTGCCTGTTCTGAGCTGTGACTTGATTTAAGCTCCTAACATTAAACAAGGAAATTGCGAGAAGAGACCTGTTTTGTTAAATAATTGTTAGAGAAAGAAGACTTGTTTTGATAACATTAGCTGATGGAATTTTTTAAGGTAAGGAATTTAATTTTTAACGAAGGGCATTGCCTCCTAAATGCCCCGCTAGCTACGGGCATGCCACAATGTAGGCAACGATACGTGCGGTCAACTTCAATACTAAAGAATTTACTATCAACAACGGGAGCGGTTTATTATTTTTGCTCTTATAAAGTTTTTCAAAATTCTGACTGAGGCACAAAAATCCTGCTTATTTTCTGCTTCTAAGCAAACTTTTCAATATTTTGAAGCAAATAACAGGTAATGCAGGGAGTGGCACGACCCACCATTCACATTTTACTGTGAATTCGAGAATTTTATAAGACAAAATTCTGGCAAGCAGAAAAGCAGAATTTTGGAAAGCAGAATTTTGCAAACACAATTTCGACCCCAGCAGAATTTCGACTACAACTTCAGTCACGATGTTGCAGGTGCCAGAGGTGTAAAATACTGTCAGAAGACAAAAAAAAAGTCAACTGCAACGTAATATGGCTATTTAGTCGTACTCCGAAAACGAGCAATCTTTTTTGGTTTGTGGTCAAACTGCACATCAACATACTCGACAATGTCGTATATGTCACAACATTGTGAGAAAAAGTGTTCAAAACCAGACAGATACCTCCATTTGTTGCCAAAAAGTCAATAATTAGCTTTTTGAAATTGAATAAATTAGGTGTCTGGACGATATCTGGTCCAGACCTTACAACAAATGTGTTTAGCTTAATAAAAACCCCCGTCTTGCTGGATTTGCCCTTAGAGTAATTTGTAATCTATTTTCTGCAAAATTAGATACAGCCTTTTTTTAAAATTTACTCCCGTTCAAGGGCTGATAGCTGCCCTCTTGATGTATCAGCATAAACCAAGAAGAAAGGGTAGGAGGAGAGACAGGATACGTACGGGGGCTGTTGGTGACTCTCACGATTTTCTTCATAGAAGAAAACTTTTGTGGATCTTGTAAAATGATTTCAATACAATTTTTTTTATAATAAGCTCGGGTTCAAGGATGTTTATGACTGTCTTTAAAATGCGTAGCACACCGCGAGCTGAAAAAATTGGAGGATAGAAAAAATAGAAGAGAAAAAGTGGTTTTCGGTCCAAAACAAACGCTGAAGAGCCAGTATAAGTATAAAAACACTGCATAGAAATACCAAAGTTTACCCTCGCAAATAATATGCCTTTATAGAGCAAACTCTGCATATTGGAAGAGAAAGAAATATTAAATATTTTATCGACTCTAACCTAGAAAACAGACGCCGACGAGGAAGTCGCTCATTTTGAGACAGACGCTCCTGGATTTTTTATTTGCTGGTTTTGGTCCGCCCGGATATTTTTCATACCGGAACCCATTATTTCTTCACCCTTCATTGCTCATCGGTCATTCTCATCCTTAATTTTTCACTGTTCACTTTTAAGCCATAATATTTTAGCTGACATTTTTCACCCTTTATTTTTAATTCCTAATTTTTCATCTGTCATTTTTCACCCTACATTTTTTATCCGAAAGTTTTCATATTAGCTTTTCACTCTTCATTTTTCATCCTGGGACATAAAGGTCCAGTATGTTTTTTGGAGCAATTAAATTCGAAATCCAGCTCTTGCTCTCTCAAAGCAATCTCATTTGCATGAAAACACTTAGACTTAAAAACCAGCGAATGAATTTTGCCGTTTGTATAGTAGATATGAACTTTTGGTCCTTAACGAATGAGGTATATGGTTTTATCTTTCAGCCTTGTTCATTGCTAATCATAGGCAATGATTTACTAACAGGTATTTGCTTTCTGTAAGTCACTCAGGAAAAGGGAGTCGAGATAGTAGTAACATCAAATGAGCAACAGTCCTCCAACCCAGAAAGCCTTCAGTTCGCTCGCAGAATGATCAATAATAAAGGTGTTAATTGCTACAGTTACAGGACATTATAAAAGGGTGGTTAAATTTTAGAGGCCGATGTTGATTTTGATTAAAACGCAAATTATTAAGGAAATTATTGTCATTTCTTTTTATTATGATAATATTGGTATGGTTCAATTATATACGGAACAAAATATCCGCCAAATGGCCACTGTGACCTCGGCGGCACACTTCCAACCGATGGTCTAAGTTTTCGGGCGCTGAAGCATAATTGAGGTTGTATGCCGTAAATGTGCCGAATTATCTCATCCTGTAGCTCTTGAATTGTTGCTGGCTTACCGACGTACACCTTTTCTTTCAAATAATCCCAAAGAAAAAAATCCAACGGTGTCAAATCGTATGATTTTGGCAGCTGATTGACATCGCCACTACGTGAGATAGAATGGCAAAAGAATTTGTCGCGCAAAAGAGCCATTGTTTCGTTAGCTGTGTTGCAAGTGGCACCGTTCTGTTGAAACCACATATCGTCCACACTCATATCTTCCAGTTCGGGCCATAAAAAGTTCGTTATCATTTCACGATAGCGAACACCATTCACAGTAACTGCCTGACCAGCCTCATTTTGGAAAAAATACGGCCCGATGAACAGCAGCAATATTTTCTGCAGTACGAGCTGTACGAGCATGCACTGGCTCAAATTTTTGCACGATTTTTCCGATTGTACGCAAATTTGGACGATTGAATCTACCGCAAAAAACACGAAGTGCACGATATGCATTTTGATTTGAGCGCGGCCATTTCAGGCCATTTTCATAATAAGCCCTTTAACGCGTTGTTCGATTGTGTTGTTCCATGGTTCATTTTAGGTTCATTCGATGAAACTTGCCCCAGTGCGCCCTGAAATCGCACTCGCACTTTTCAGTGTGATCAGCTGATTGTCAAAAATTCAATACAACCCTGAAAAGTGCGCTGTTCATCGAACGCAAAATTGCACATCGGATCCTGTCATTCTCATTTGTCAGGCAAAAAACATATGGAGCTAAAAAATATCTAAACAAACATTTTTACGCGATTTACTTCCGATCTACTTCCACATCAGGATCAGAATCGATAGTCAACTGGAATTATAGAATTGTAAACAAAATCAAAATAAAAGCAAAGAAAATTTGTTTTTACCTTCGCAGAAATTTTTCATTTGTACTGGACAGCTGACTGACAAATAACTGAAATGTCAAATTTAAAAAGCACTGAACTTTCTGCCCCGACAAAATTCTCAGGGCACTTTAGTGCTGCAATAGTGCGCCACAGTCATCGAATAAAGTGCAAAGTGGACTGGGTTGTTGTCTTAGCTTCATCGAATACAGAACTGATAAAAAAGTGCGCACTGTGGCGCCATATGGCGCACTAGGGCATTCATCGAATGAACCTATTGAGTTAGTTTGAAATTGAGAAATGTCAAATAAAATGCAGAAAAAAACTTGACGTTTAAGCTCAGTATGCAGCTGAAGTGAAACTTAATTTTCCGGTGGTCTCCACTTCGACAGCGAAATGCTTTGGGATAAGGCAAAATTATTTGCGGAGAGTTGCCAATGACATTTAATAAAAAAAAACAATTATGTGACAGGTTTTTTTCGCTTGCTAAAAATTGGAAACTCGATGCAACATGGGGTTGCTAAATCGTTTCCACAAAGCATGCTATCTTTCAGCGACGTTCAATTGCAGAAAATCGTAGGAAGGCAACCAATGCTCTCCAGTCACGTTCCCTTAATTTTGGGTTCTAGTTTATCTAGCAGCACTCGCAAAAAGTCTTGCACGAAGAAATCATGTGTCTCCCAGCCGTTCTCATAAGCTTGACGCCAAACTGAACGTCGTGGAAAATGCTGCTTTGATGTCGTTTAGTTTTGGTAAATTAATTCTAATGATCCAATATAATTTCTTCAAAAAGTCCGACCGGTCCATGCAAATTCGAAGTAAATATAACAAATGCAAGTGTCAAAATTAAAAAGTACTAGGTGACCAGTGTTACCTTCCTTAAATAAAAAAAGTCCCTGGACATATTTATTTGGAATCCCAATTTACTTCCGTAGTCAACAGTTTTGTACTTGTAATTTATTTAACAATCTTTTTTTATGCACAAACTCTAACAGAACTTGAAGATATTGAATGGGAAAAGGGGTTAACTTATATTTCTAGTATTTGTGAAGTCATTTTTGTAAAAAGTTATCCCAAAAGGCAAAAAAGGTTTTAGTACCAGTAAAAAATTATATTCATGGAATTGGCTTTTAAAGACTGCACACATGAACGCGAGCGAACGAATTGAGCAATTGCGTACAAACCTTTTTAACTTTAAGACTATTGCACATTTTTGTAGAGATAAAGGATAAGATATAGGAGGTAGGATTTATGGAACATAATTATAGTTGCGTAATTGTTTTCATACAGTTTGTGGAAAATGAGCAGTTGTTGCGAATCGTAAATAAACTTTGACAGTTCATGACAGGAGCCTTTTGTCCACGTCAAAAAGTTTAAAATCTAATATTTAGTTTTTTAAGACACATTTTCAGCTTGGGACACAAGGCTACAAAAAAAACGTACGCCAAAAAACAGAGCGATTTTCTGCAGCAGGCATACTCAACACACCAACAATAATTTTCCGTGCGGTTCCTGTCAGTTTTGATAAAAAATTATTTTTCATCGATCAAAAAAGAGTTTGCAAGGTCTTTGTGGTAAACTCAGCACACAAACAATCGGTTGATGTGCGATTGCAGTGAATTGTGGTGGAAACCGTTATTTTTATCGATAAATAAAACAAATCAATTTTTTATTGTGCGGCTGAAAAGAGTCGCAATTTGGAAATTTGTCGCAAATCGAGTCTCGCGACTAACTGTCGTAGACGCAATAGTGCGCTTTCCATTATTTTAACGCTTGTGCATTCGGACTACAATTAGTCGCACGTTTTTCTGTCGCCGTGTGTCCCTGGCCTACACGTCATTTTTGTGGAATTAGAACCTCGCTTGCCACTTGCATAAAAAAATGTCCGATTTGCTGCTGTTCAATAAAGAACTCCAAAATTGATTTGTTCGTAATTAAATTCCTCAATTGCAGTTTGCACAAGTAAAGGGTGATTTTTTAAGAGGTTGAGAACTTAAAAAAAAAAAAAACACAAAAAATTCGAAAAAATTAATGAAATATTTATTTGAATCGATAGTTTGAACCTTGTAAATTATCTTTAAACCAATTTAATGTTTAAAGATAATATCATGCAAATGTTGACCGCGGCTGCGTCTCAGGTAGCCCATCCGCTGAGTCCAATACATACTCTTTCACACATAACGGCCGGTATCTCACGAATGAATGCATGGATGTTGGCTTCCAGTGCGTCAATCGAAGCGGGCTTGTCCCTATAGACATTAGCTTTGACATACCCCCACAAAAAATAATCTAATGGTGTCAAATCGCACGATCTAGGCTGCCAATTGACCGGCCCGTAACGTGAAATTAACTGTTCACCAAACTCGCCTCGCAATTGCGCAATTGCGCGCGATGAACATTTCGAAGCGAGCACGAATTTTGATAGTAAAATTCAATAATTTGCAAGCGTTGTTCATTTGTAAGACGATCCATGGTTAAATTGCAAACCAAACTGAAGCTGTTTGACAGTGACACAAGGTACTAAACACACGTCAGCTGTCAAAACCAGTGTTGCCAAAACCAAACCAGCTAAAAAATCACCCGTTAATATCTTTTTGAGGGAGAAAATTTTTAACACACCAATGAACACAGAGCTAGAAGTGTCAAAATTTCGCAGGCAAATTAATGTCCGGTACAATAAATCGTGAACGAAAAGAGGTGGAGAGAATTTGAGTACAGTAATGCCAGTAAGTATGATTAAAATTAAACCGCCCAAATTAACCACCCTTTACATAGCTTAGTTATTTGTCCTAAAATGGGCTCGATCGTGAACTAGTGAATCCCTTTTTAAAACTTTCTGAACTGAGATAAAGTTGCTATGACCTTGAAACAGTGTTTACAGAAGAAAAGATTAAACTGTGATGATAATCAAAAAATTACTGCTTGCAAAGCACAAAAGCATTAATTTTTCACTTCGCCTGACATTGGATTGCAGATTGGATTCCGTGATAGTTCCGTAAGAATATGGGATTTAAAAGTGGAGTCAAAGCTACTGGAAAGTAATGATCAAGTAACATTTCATTACGCAATCCTGTCATTAAACTAGACCAACAGTTAAATTTTTTGAGCCATATCCGTGCAAACGAGATCAATATACGTCCAGCTCCAATAACATAAGCTCAGAAAACAAACATCTTCTTTTAGGCGCGAGGCTATGATCAGAACTGATGGATGAACCCTCCCGCTCTACTGCATTGCTAATGGTCTGCTTGTGGCTTACGCCGATTTGACCGCAGAAAATACAGGCAGGCCACCCATTTATGGATCTCTTTATCACTGAGACCAAATAAATGCCGTTTTCGTTGCATTAGTGTGTTCCATGAATGTTTAGGCCTTCCTTTCTTTCGCGATTGCGGTAGAATGTTGATTGACATTGCGGTCGTGTTCATTTTTCCTGGAGAAAGGTTCTTTTTCATGGCGACAACAAACTATAGATCAGAAAAATATTCTTTCAGTTAAAGCCGTTCCTTTTTTTTAATAATTTTATTTATTTTCCTCAGTTTCTAGTTTCAAAATATTTACAATTTGTTTTCAGTTTTAAATATAATTTTCTGTTTTAATATTTTGTTTAAAATGTTACATTCTTTGCTTAAGAGGTTTTATTTTTGTTAACAAATTTCTTGCATTTTTTTTTTAAATTAATTTATTTAAACTTAATTATAGTTAGTTATTTTCGAAATCTTTTTGTTTTTCTTCTCATGTTTTATTCTATATACAGAGGGAAGATTATGTTTAAAAAAAAAACCAAAAAAGAAAAACAGTTAATTACCCAATTTTTTTTTTATTTTAGTTAATATTATAAGAGAAGTGTACAAAAATTATATCTTAACAATATGTATATACGTTTTTTGTTTGTTTAAAACTTTATTATTTTAATCATAAGTTGCATTTGTATTTGTTAGTTTTATTTAAAGTTCCTCTTCTTGTGTATATTTAAAACGCTTTTTTTTTCAAAGATTGCATACACAATTATTAAAATATATCTCTTTGTTATTATTTCCAAGTATAATGTTAATCTTTGTCCCCTTCATTTATATTTTATTCAAATATGTTTTCGAGCATTGGTGTTTTTTTTTTTTGCTTTTCTTACCGCTTGTGTGATTGTGTTCTAAAATTGTTATTGCAAAAGAGAAAACTTTTTATTGTGTGATATTTTTTTTAGCTTAGATTTAATAAAACAAAACTTTCATTTAATGTTTTTTTAAATTTAAAGTTAAACTATAATTAATAATGTTTAATGTGCTATAACATAATTTTACGTTTTTTAATATTTTTTTTTAAAGGCATTGAGAAAGTTGAAAAAAATAAAAATAATATAAATTTAATTATTTCAGTGATTTTATTATCTTAAAAATAGTGTTTTAATTTGTTGATACTTAACTATTAATAATTGTGCGATAAAGTGATAGTTAGTAAAATTACTATAGTTTTGTTAGATTTCTAGTTTTATCCTTTAAATGTTTTTAGTTTTATTTTTTGTTTCTAATTTTTTATTTTTAGTTTAGATTTTGCTTTTTTTTGTTTTAAATTCTTTTCTTAATAACTGTTTGACAAATGGGGATTTTGGGAAATTACAAATGTTAACACAATTTTTCAATTGGCACTTTCGAATTACATAATTTTGATTAAAATTTTAATAGAAGTCGCATGATTTTAGATGTGAAAAAAATTAACATTTTGCTAAGCGATAAATGAAGACTAGCCTATAGGAAGGAAAGAGCTTGTTAGGGAACGGAATGGGAGTTTATAAGTGGCAGTGTTTTCTTTCGATTCTTGGTCCACCATTAAGAATTTAGATTCAAAGCGGAATTTAAAAAGAGGCTTCGTTTTTTAATAGTTAGCCTTGAGTCTAGGTTTGGGTTTGGCGAATGAATTTATTTCAAACTCGATTGATATCATGTGGTTTTCTGGAGTTGCTCAATTCTCAACAGCGTACTTAAGCTGGCGGACTTACTACGTTTATCGGGGTCATATATAATTCTACAGCTGATGAACTCACTCCTTCGAGCTTAGGTATCGCTTAAGGTAATCAAATCTGCTCAAGTGTGCGGTTGAAGAAATCAGTTGATCACAAGAATGTTGCAGAACAGAAAAATCCCCTTCTAAGATAAGGGAGATTGGCCTAGTTCTAAGGACGATTTATGAAAAGTCCTGAGAAAATACTCAAATGGCGTAAAAGCAAATTTATTTGACAGTTTTACAGGCGTCATTGTATTTTTTAAAAGCGGGAGGGCTGCAAGAAAGTCTTACCGAGAAAAGATTCAGATTCGATGACATAATTGCATAGAAAAATTTTCTATCTATCGAAAGTCAGCTGGAAACCCTGCGTAGAAGGACCTTAAAGCTAATGAATTCACTAACTAAACCTGTGCAAGAAAGCAGGAGAATGAAAAGAAAAAGCAAACTTAAGAAAAATTATGACAATGAAATTTATTCAAATTCCTGCACAATCAGATGATGATGATAACGAAAAAAAGAAAGAGGAAAAAGTCCGCATCAACCGCTCCTTTTATACGTTTTGAATTTGACATATGTCATCTGTCAAACTGTAGACTGGAAGTTGGTTGATGTCAGTGAGTGTTGCCATCTGCAGAATCACAAACAAAACCCATTCTCAATAAAAAATTATGTTAATATTTAAAATCGCGTATGCCATACTTCGGCTGTTTCAAAAATTTAGGTTCGTAAAAAAAGTAGAGAAATAAACGCAAGGCGCAACAACTCGAAGTAGTTAAGGATTAACTTCTTAGAATTTTGATTGCTACCCAGTGTGTGCGTGATACTAGACCGTTTTTCCCGATTTATAACTTTTATTTGAAAAGCTTTTCTAGGAAAATTTCATGTCAGCCTAAAAAAGAATCTTATTACAGCTAAAAATTTGACATTTCTTGGGAATTACTGCAGAAGCTGGAGTCGAATTGAACCTAAAAAGGATTTTTTTATTTATAAAAATACAAAATAGAAAACGCCTTTTGTACCTTTTGAGACACTAAAAGAAAGCCAAGCCGGTGGGGGAGTTTTCATATATGCTCGCTCCGCTACATAAAAAGTGGCGCAGTCGCATAAAATTTGGCTGTAAAAGTTTATACCAGTTCCAACTTTGTTTAAATTTAATGATAAATGTGATGCACTCTTTAAAATCCACAAACCAAAAAAATTTTGAATACGACTGCGCCAAACGATATATGATTAAGTGTAATGACTTAAACGCAACTTGGTATCATTCATATTTCTTCCACTAGATCAGATCATACAAGGGCATAAATTTCGGGTCCATAAGAGGAAAAAGAAGCATACGTTAAAATTACCAGGGACCGAAATTATTCTTTTGTAAAAAACTTGAGAACTTACCTGAAGTTGTACTAAATTATATGTGGACTACGATCACTGTACGCATTTGATTTTTTTTTAATTTTTAATGACTTAGAAAAAACCTTGGACTGTAATAATTTCTAGTAATTGTAAATTTTCGCTATAAACAGCACCACTGACTCAAAAATCCTTCCAATTATTCGACTTTCTCACCATGTACGAAACAGGTGAGAAAGTCAATTAAAATTTGCGAGAAAAACAACCTAAAATCATGCTAACTAGAAATTACTAATTTTTATCGTCATACGTTAAGCTTCCAATTAAAAATCTTATCTAGAATAGATAACAAGTTTGTTTTTTTTTTTTTACAAATTTAACGGTAGTTAGCCGTCGCAGTAATGGGATTTTTATAATTTTTTTTCTCTGCAACACTACCGTTGTCCAAATTGTTTATATTATTATTTTGTTATTTTCCCATTTTTTGTGTGTTTTTAAAAAGTTAATTTAGAATTCTACTTTACTTTATTTTTCTCTCTTTTTTTCTGTATATTTATAATTTATGTATATAATATAATTATTCATCTAATATTATTTTTAATAATAGTAATTGATTTATTATATATATTTCCTAAATGGTCGTTGAATTTTCTCATGTATAATTTATTTTATTAAATGTTTTCATTTTTATCAATTAACCCATAACGTTTTATTTAACAGATGACCTAATGCTAAAGATATAAACAGTTTTTGTTTTTTGTTCTAAGACTAAAACCAAACGGAAAGTGAAATATATACTTAGATACTTTGAAAGTTAAATTATGTTTCTTTGAAATTTATTGAAATTAAAAAAAATATCTCAACAATGATGGAACCGCAAATGTTTTTTTTCTAAAGCTTTTAGTGTTGGTTTTTTTTGTTTTAGTAGAATTTTTAAACGTTTTACTTACAATTTTATTTTTATTTTTCAAAACTTTGTTTTATTTATTAATATTATGGTTTTTATGTTAATTTCTCAAAAGTGTGAACATGTTCCTATGTCGTTAACTGTTTTGCTTTTTTTTGTTTTCAAAATTTTTTTGTTTTACAATTAAATCTTTTCTCAGAGCTGCTTGAGTAAAACTTGAATTGTAATTCAAGAAAAATTCCTTAGGTTGCCGCACTTGGTGCGGAAAAAAGTGTGTTTTCACCCAAGGCGACTGTTTTCCTGTCATCTGTGGCAGACTTCGTAGCGGCGCCCTCTGTCGGTTTGCCATACCCCAAAGGCTTACAAATTACAATATGATAATTTACAAAGAACTCCGGTCAAGAGTCAGTTATTTCAAGGTGGCTCTAGCAACGATCGTTCTATAGCTGGCTTACTAAGGTAGTCATGAATCTCGGACTCGGTGCTTTCACTGAGCCTGAGCAGATCTTCTCTGCTCAAACGTTCGAGAGACATCTCGCGGAGATTTGAACGCGGTGAACTCACCTGACGGGTGTCCGTATCGACTGAGCTTCGAGGTGGCGAAGGCATTTTCGGCCGTTGTTCGAGGCCATCTAGACTGCGTTGACGATGTCGCATCAGTGTCATGGGTGAGCGGGTTGTAGATCGAAAACTCGTTCTCTGACTGGCAGTTTGTGGTGGGCTTGAATCGGCCAATGGAATGATGACCTCGTACTCACATTCGCCGTATTTTGTTATGAGCTCCTCGTGCATTCGTTCACGGAGAAGAGCCTGGGATTTGTCCTCCTGGTAGGTGGGTGCGATTTCTGGAAGAACCGGCAAGAGTTGGACCGTAGGACTGTCGGTTGAATTGCTGCTACTTTCGCCAGAGTTTTCTCTACCCATTGATTTGAACGTTTCCGCATTCAGAGGAGCCCGACGATTTTGATGCTTTTTCATGGGCACTGTTAGCTCTTTCCCACTGTAGGTGTCGAATTTGGTCTCCTCAATTTTCTCGGTGGACAGATCTTTGTTGGAATAGGTTTCAAATCGTACGGTGCTGCCAGAACCGGAACCTGTATTGGTTGCACTAAGCGTATCGAAGCGTCGTCCAAAGTCTGGTGGGGAATTTGTTAGGTCACGACTTAAACGTCGACCGATCGTATCGAGGCGGTCACTTAGAATGCTGTCGTTGCTGAAGCGGCGTACGCTTAGCGTAGAGGAATTCGATCGAGAACGTTTGTGCCGGCTGGAGAAGAGTTTTGTTCTTGGACTTGAACGAGGTTTCGGAGATTTCGAGTGCGGTGTGATGATTTCGGGAATTTGTATTGTAGGACGGCCGTCAGATTCACCATGCTCGTTGAGCACTTCGAGTTTTGTCTTCATTTTTTCCGCTTGTTGAACCCTTGTTTTAGAGAAGTATAAAAATTTATTATAAGGGTTGTTTTTTTATGGAATTTAAAAGAGTTCGTGAGGGGAATGTCTTTACTTTTATAAGCCTGACTGAATAAGAATCGAATCGAGTTGGCGGCTCTTGATATTCGGCGGTATTTGGATATTCAAAGAGGCTCTTGAACCTTTTAACCTTTCTTAAATTATGGTCTAGTAGTTATGTAAGAATGGATCCTAGAATGGATCTAGATTAAGTGAATCTGCTTGTGAAATCCTGTTTAAAAAACCTGTTAGCAAAACCTTTACGACGAGGTAAAGGTAGCTTTTCCCCGCAGACACGAATGAATGTTTTTTGTTACTTTAATTAAAACAAAGGACATCCGTAAGCAGAAATCTGCTACCAACAAGAAAAACGATAGAACACAAGAAAAGCAAAAGTAGTTTAGTTTCTTAACTACACGAACTCTTTCAGGGCATTGTTTTTTTTTTGTATAAGGAGGGTTCCTTCATAATAAAAGATAAAAACTGAAACATACCTTCGTATCTCCTGAATCATTTCGAAGAATTGTGCCTTGCTCTTACGGCGTCGCCGCTGCTCATCTTCCTTCTAGAACAAAGTTGGTTATTCGTGAACGGGAAAAAGAAAACAGAAAAACAAAGAGAACGGATACACATAAATGTCACTGGGCTACAACACAAAAACTATTGTTTTTTTTTGTCTTCTATATCTTTACTCGAAGCAGAGATATACGGATACATCAGCATCCAGCGCAGCAGTAGAAGAAGTGAAGCGGAAGTTGAAAAGTGCAAAGGAAAAACATAAAGAATAAATCAAACACAAACTATACAGTATAAACGAGCACAGAACATTCAAGCAAAATAAGAGTCGCAATAAACAAGGACATAAAAAAGGACCATTTACACAGGCGGCCAGAAGTTTAAGGAAGCATACTACAAACCCGTTTTATGCTCTTCTGAAAAAGACTGGCAATTTGGCCTTGTCGCAAGGTGTGAACCAATTCTCGGGCAGCATGATGCGGTGAGACCAGTTCAACGCAATTGATAAACCGATACAGCTTCTGGCTGAAGAACATGATGTTGCGGGAACGCCACACAGTGCCCTTGGGCTTATGGCGTAGCTTCGGTAGCATAAACTTGTAGAACCAATGTTCGAAGATTAGAATCACCACACCGATGGTGATGCCCAGTCCAAGGAGGAGGAATACACCTGCTACTGCAGCAACACCTGAAAAAGTAAAACAGCTTTCGGTAAGAAGTCCGGCTATATGATAGGGGGATTGTGTGCCCACCTAAAGGACGAGGCATGATGATGTCACTGTCTAGTTTGAAGCACGGCAATCCTCCGTACCATTTTTCTGTGAGGATGTCTAGGTATCCATTGCTAGAGTATTTCGCAATTAAAGCTGATATGGAGTCTTTGAGTGGGAAGCTGTTGACCGAGAAATTGAATTCATTGAGACTTCAGATAAGTTCAAACTTACCCCTTCTTCATGCCAATAGCATACGTGTCCTCGACGTAGGTTTCTCCGACCCTCAGCAGGTTGCAACCATGGTCGATGGCACGATAGTAGTCAAGAATTGGAGTGTCACCTATTAGCAGATCCAGTGAACCGTTTCTACCAATGAACGACATAAAATGAAAAGCAGTAAATAAAAGTACTTTGCTGTGCCTGAAAACGAAGTGCAAATGTTTTGCCAAAGCACGTACTTCCATCCGGTGCTAAGTACCTAATTTCAGTGCCGCAAAAACCTCCTAATGCCTGCCATTTTCAAATTAACGAAACCGCTCATCTCATAATTCAAAATAATTAAGAAATTAATTTAATGAACGACTCGTGTACCACTCAACCGAGAGCGATCTCTGCATAATCTCACACCAATTCGCTAAGTGACACTGAACCCTGATGGAGACCCCCGCCCCTCGTTTGCCTTAAAACTAAATCTCCTTCCAGGCTCTGCCTTAAGTAGGTTACCAGAGCATCTGACATAATCATACTATATACCCACACACGCCGCGACCATAAATTCCCGGTTACATTAATTACTTGATCCTTATACCAAGGATGTATTACACAACTATACAAATCGCGTACAAACAAAAGCACGAGAAAACAGGCCTCGATTACTCACTTCAGTCCTCGGATCCCGTCCTCGATGTTCCTTAGCGTGTACTTTTTGATATGCTCCCATTCGTGTGGGCGATGCTGTTTCATAAACGATTCCGTTGATGATGATATCGGCGCTCCAACGCGCTGTGTAAACAACTGCAAGCAGATAATAAACATGAAAAAAAGATGAGAAGAAGAAGAAATTAAATCCTGTTCAAGGAAGCACAATTTGTCTGCGATTGTTGTAGCATAATTTTTTTTTTGTGGAACAAGGACGAAACAGCTTAATTTTGTGCAGCTTATTATAGAGGGGATGAATAGGAATAGGATTTTTATATATTCTTCTTTTTTTTTAATTACATTACGGGGGATAATTTAATTAATACAATTGCGGATGGAAGCATGTTGCGTCAGCCTTATCCTGGTTTTTGGGCGTGTAGAGAGCTCTTCGTCTATTTCGGTCAATTTAGTCTTAAGGTGGAGCATTGTATTTATTATGGTTCTCAAGGATCTACTTGTAGCAAGGAGGAAATGCTCTTGTTTGATGTCTGTTGGGGGAGTTTCGTTTTTGTTTTGCCTGTTCCTGAGGAAGTGAAACGTGCTGTGGGGTATTTGGGCGACAAGTGAAGGATGTTTGGCACAGTTGTCAAAAGATTGAAGAGAGGATGTTTGTATTGTGTTTTATTTGTTGATCTGATATTTTTTAAAGTCATCCTTAGAGAATTGTTTTGGTGCTTATTTAGCGAGTTCTTTAAAAGTGTAAAGGTATAGGAAAACAGGATAGAAAACAATTTGACTTCTAAGCGAATTTTTATGTTTGTTTAAGGCTTGACAAATTACTTTTAATGGAAAGGTCAGTATCTGTCATTACATTTTTATAACAAGGCGAATCATCAGGTCTTTTTGGAGCCGAAGCGGTTTTGTTTCATAGGCTTTTGACTTTTTTTAAAAGGGTTAGGGAATAAAGCTTTATCACTAAGATTACTGCACTGCAACAACAGGAAGAAGTTTTTTATTTTCTCAGCCAACAAGCTTCGCCAGCCTGTCTCTAGCTATCCGTCTCCAGTTTCGCACGCGAAGTTGGCTGAGCTCCCTTCCACTTGCGTGCGCCACCTGAGTCTCGGTGGTCCTCTACCGCGCCATCAATGCGGTGTGGATTCGAAGATTTTCCGGGCCGGGGCGTTGGTGTCAAACCCAGGTAGACAAAATCCCTAACTACCTCAAAGTTATAGCTGTCGATGGTGATGTTTTGTCCAAGACGTCCGTGTTGGGTGTCTTTTCTTGATGACAGCATATACTTGGTTTTGCCCTCATTGACTGCTAAACCCATTTCGCCGCTTCCGTCCCAATACTCACGAAGGCTTCACTGACATCACGCTTTGTTCTACCGATTATGTCAATGTCGTCTGCGTATGCGAGTAGTTGACGGGACTTTTGAAAGATTGTACCTCTGGTGTTGGCGCGAGAGTTCTGCACAATTCTCTCGAGTATGATGAAGTCAAAGAACCGCATGACAGCGCGTCGCCTTGTCTAAATCCTTTTTTGACATCAAATGGGTCGGTGAGGTCTTTGCCGACCTTGACGGAACAGCGTGAGTTTTCCATCGTCATCCTGCACAGACTGACGAGTTTGGCAGGGATGCCAAAACTAGATATTGCGCTATATAGCTCGTCCCTATAGATGCTGTCATACGCGGCCTTGAAATCGATGAAGAGGTGGTGTGTATCGATTTGGAATTCCTGGGTTTTCTCCAAGATCTGCCGCAGTGTGAATATTTGATCGATGGTGGACTTTTGTGGCCTAAAGCCACACTGATATATGTGCCTATTAGATGGTTGACAAACGGCTTCAGGCGTTCACACAGAACAACAGAAAAGATCTTGTATGCGATGTTAAGAAGACTTATGCCTCTGTAGTTGGCACAACTCAGAGGGTCTCCTTTCTTCAGGATCGGACAAACAATGCTGAGGTTCCATTTGTCGGGCATACTTTCTTCCGACCATATCTGCAGATGAGCTGGTGCATGCTCCTAACCAGCTCATCGCCAGCAGATTTAAGTGCTTTGTTGCATTGAGCTTAGATACAGCTACTTTCACCTCCTCCAGGTCGGGTGGGCGGTATCGTTCGTATGCTTTGTCGGTAATGTCTTCGCCCGGGTTGAATGGTTTGCTCTGCCTGACAGCGGTATTTGGTTCGTCCTCGCCGTTATTCAGTCTGCAGAAGTTGTCTTTCCAAATCCTCAGCACCGACTGCGATTCTACAACGATGTTCCCTTGATGGTCCTTACAGGCTTCAGTTCGAAGTTTATACCCTTGGCAGGACCTTTTGATCCTTTGGTAAAACTTTCTAACCTTATTCCTGTTGTAACATCTCTCTATCTCTTCAACCGCGCGCTTCTCGTGCTTTCTCTTTTTCCTTCGGAGAAGCCGGTGTTCCTCTCTCCTCCTCTGCTCGTAGAGCTCGCGAGCAGCTCTAGTCCTTCTATGCAGCGCCGCTTTGTATGCTTCCTGTTTAGCTGCATGTGCTTGCCGGCATTCATCGTCAAACCAGGGGTTTCGTTGTGGTCGCCGTGTGAAACCCAGCACTTCAGAGGCGGCGTCTCTGATGGCATTTTGGCAGTGTTGCCACTGGCTATCAATACTTGATGCTAGTTGCATAGGACTTCGTAGAAGGTTTTGAGAGACTCGGTTGGAGAAGGACCTGGCGATCTCTTGCGATTGTAGTCGGCCGACGTCAAACTTCCTCACAGTATTTCCATTACTTGGCGCTGGTCGGGATATCCGCAGCCGTACCTTGGCTACAACAAGGTAGTGATCCGAGTCAATGTTGGCCCCTCGGAAAGTTCGGACATCCATGATACTGGAGGGGTGCCTTGCGTCGATCGCAATATGGTCAATCTGGTTGACGGTTGATTGATCGGGAGATCTCCATGTCCCTTTGTGGATATTGAGATGCGGGAACTGTGTACAAGCTAGCACAACGTGTCGCGCCGCAGCAAAGTCGATCAGCCTGAATCCGTTGTCGGAAGTCGTGTCTATGCAGGCTATGCTTTTCGACTGTACGACAAAGGATGCTCTCCCTTCCTAGGTTGGCATTAAAATCTCCTATGACAATCTTAATGTCGTAGCTAGGGCACTGCTCATAAGTTTTGTCCAGGAGCTCGTATCTTTGGTCTCGTCATCTTTCTCCTCTGTGGGGGCATGCGCGCATATGAGGCTAATGTTGGGAATTAAGCCTTGAAGCGTATCGTCGCGAGGCGCTCACTTACAGGGTTGAAGCTTAAGACTTTTTGCCTACGTCTGCCTCCAACAACAAAACCACATCCAAATAGGCGCTGGCTTTGATGCCGATAGCAGTCGCCGTAGTAGAAGTCGCAGTTTTTCATCCTTCTTTTGAGTCAACTTTGGCTTTTTGAAATACGTTAAGGAAAGGCGAAAAAAGAAACATGCAGGAAGGATGCGTGATATCATATCCATATTACACTGTGCCGCTTTGTAAATGTTGCATTTCTAGAATTTTGTAAAACAGAATTTTGAAAAACAGAATTTTGAAGTACAGAATTTTGAAGAACAGAATTTTGTAAAAAAAAATTTGTCCCCGGGAGAACTTTGACTCAACCCGTTTATACGACTTCGAATAGTCCACTAAAATCTGAATTAAAAGGGGTGGTAAGTGGTACTTGAGGCATTTGATATATTTGAAATGCACTACAGAAAATTCGTGAAGGATTTAGCAATGATCGAATATTTTTTGCACTAAATTACCAAATAAAGCTTAGTTTACAGATGTTTTCCCTAAAAAAAAAGCAAATCTACATAATTTAAGTTAATAAAATTGGTGATAAGGCTATGGATAAGGCCCTAAGCAATGATGATGTGCTTGCTTAAGACAAAAAAACTAAGAGGGGTACAATGTGATGTGGCAACAAAATGTGATAATTTGTGTAAAGCAATGTGTCTATTATTTCAGACATTCTCAAAGCGTCCCCTCTCTTTCAGTACCATTCACTTAACAACTACTATTCATCGATAATCGACAGCCATTAAATGAAATCTTCTCCATCAGTAATTCGGTAATGTCCCTTTTTCCATCAAAAATTATCTTAAATGATGAAGTCAGGCTCAAAACTGGCCATAAAATAGCCGATAGTTGACCCTGGCAGTCGGTTGAGTTCGAGTCTTTGAATTGTAAACATCGAAATCGAAAGTAAAAACAGTCCAATTGAAATAAGGTGTTGAAGAGTAATGTTAAATTGTGCTAAATTTGAGTGTTTTTTTTTCATTTGACCTAAATTCCAAAACAATAAATAACTGTGTAACTAAATTACTAAAATTGAATTTTATCGACGATTCGATTCAAAATTACAACAACACTATGCATTATTGTAAGTTTTCTAAATGAGAGCAGTTAAGCCTTGCCACTTATATTAGAAAGAGCGGGCTGCAAAACGATTACCGACGCGGATGATGTAGCCATTGCCTTCTCGGGGAAATATCCCCAAGAACTGAGAGACTTAATGCAACATGCCCTTACTCGCCTCCACAAATGGACGACTGACAATGGTGTGAGTTTTAATGCACAAAAGACCGAAATTGTCCTCTTCACTAAGAAATATAAAATCCCCCGCATTGTCCCTCCCACCTTAAATGGCACCAGCCTACCGTTTTCAAATAAAGCGAAGTACCTTGGCCTTATTTTGGACAGTAAACTAAGCTGGAAGCTCAATACAGCTGAAAGAGCAAGGAAAGTCATCACGGCCCTTTATATGAGCAAAAAAGCCATTGGGCGCAAATGGGGACTACAACCTCACATGACGCATTGGCACTCTACAGCTGTAATTAGACCAATACTTCTGTACGGCGTTGCAGTATGGTGACCCATACTCAACGTCGGCATACATCTCAACGTTTTAAGAAAGGTACAAAGGCAAGCATGTATCTGTATTAGTGGTACCCTGAGAACCACTCCTACTGATGCGCTCAAAATCCTATTGAACCTCACCCCCTTAGACATCTTTGGTAAGCAAACAGCTATCAACTGCGCAATTCGACTTAAAGCATGCTCCCAATGGCGTGATTACGTTTACGGACATGGCAATATTCTATACAAACAGCATTTTACCTCCACGAACCTGGATTATACTTCACCTTCATACTTCCCAGAGAAAAGCTTCGAAACCCGGATTCCGAACAGAGACCTGTGGTACGGCGGTAATGTACCCTTTGGTTACGTCATACACTTTTACACAGACGGATCCAAGACGGAAGACGGCGTAGGAAGTGGTGTGTTCTCTGAGTGCCTTAGCTTCCATAAATCCCTTCGCCCACCCAAGCAATGCAGCGTCTTCCAAGCAGAAATAATGGCAATTAGTAAAGCCCTGTCCTGGCTAAAGTGGAACGTGATATCCGCCCGCGTTATATCTGTATCTTTACGGATAGCCAGGCTGCCATCAAACCCCTGACATCAATTTCTATAAACTCTAAATTAGTTAACATCTCTTGATGAGATGTCCGAACAGTTCCACATCCGCCTGTGCGGGGTGCCAGGTCATAGAGACATCATGGGAAACTGTGAGGCTGATAAACTCGCTAAGTACGCCACTAGACTGCCTGAAGATGAAATCTCCCCTAGCTACCTTCAAATTACAGCTCAAAAATCACAGCATACAAGAAACTAACGCCAGATGGAGGACAAGCAAATCTGGCCTCGCCTCGATCCAAAAAGATCAGAAAGCTTGATCTCTTTAAAGAGATCCAAAATTAACACTGCAGTGGCAATTATCACCGGACACTGCCTATTAGGTCTTCACGCAAAGAGACTAGGTCTATTCTCAAACGACTTCTGTAGAAGCTGCCAACATCAGGAAGAAGAAGAAAGCGTACAACACTTTCTCTGTTGCTGCCTGGCACTCAGGTCGTACAGGAAATCCATACTAGGCTCCTACTTCTACGACTTTGAAACACGGGTCAAAAAGCTACTAAAATTCATTGAAATGACTGGCTGGCTGTCATAGAATTCACGCCAATCTAATTCCTTGGACATATACCCACGTGGCGGTACAATAGGCCTACTTTTTGGCCTAAGTGCATTTAATAAGCCACTATTCTACCTGCCTTCTACATACCTAAGCCTTGCCTCAGTTTGAATTTTCGCCCTTAGCTAATGTAAGCAAAATATTTCAGATTATAGACTATGAAAAAATCGTGTTTGCATTTCTCCGAAATCTCGACACGGAGTGAGATTTGGTTCATGGAACAATAGAGCCATGGAATGAAAATTCTGTTCACTCGGAACTGTTCACATTATTTAAGGAAGAGAGATGTATTTTTTCGTTAAAAAAACGCCTTGCCCTCGAAATGGTCTTAAAATATTCATCATTTTTTCGCCGTAGCTACTTAAATCATTTGTTCAAGCTCAGTAGTTTTTTTTTCGCAGTCTATGAAATAAGTGCAAACATTTTAAATCCAATTGACAAGCGTCTGCTTTTCCATTTTATCTAAAAATAATCTGAAAAAATTTACCAGAAAATTTTACAGAAAACGCTACCCGCCCTCATAAAATTTTTCTGTTCAGTTTAAAGTTTCTATACAACATATTACTTGACATTTTTATAACACATTTGCTTTCATAAACAAGGCCCCTAACTATCAACCCCTGCAGCACATGCAGGAACATAACCTGCATAGTTCCACAACGGAAGAGCTGTTGCGGTAGACAGAATAAAAGGATACAAATATTCATTTCGTAGAAAAGCAAAAATAAAACAAACAAACAACGCCAGAGTGATAGTGAGCAAGGATATAAAATTCGTACAAATAACAATGCAATATTGACTTGAAAATTAAAAATAAACCTCGCATTAAAAATATCTTTAAAAAGGATACTCTGTGTCAAATTTTTACTAGAACAAAAAGCATCTTAACACACCTTGTCTAGGTAAAAAAGGTTTTTTTTTTTAAGCTTTGTTACTTTAAAAAATAGCGACACCTTTAAAACAAAACTTAATTTACAGAGAACCATAGCCGCACACCCAACAATTGATAAAAAGGAGCCTGCATATCCATCAGGGTCGTGAGACCTAAATATAGACGTCTGTTGTTTCCTAGAAGCTTTCCATTAAAAAATTAACCACCACTCACAAGTCATAGAATAAATAAATTCCATTCTTTAGCTGCCAGCCCACACTAGCTCATCGTCCTTAGCACAACAACTGGGCATATCCAGCAATGAATGGGAATTAGAATTCCTATAGCTTGGGGATGCATGGCACACATATTATGTCAACGAAAGAAGCGAATACACTGCCGCCAGCAACCAGCTCCTAATGGGAGTGCTGCATGTTATCCCTGGTAAGAACAAGACTGCAATGACATTACTTCGTCTCTCTGTTCATGACGACAACGACTCGACGTGATGGAGCGTGTGCTTTGTCATTGTAGTTTGATGTCCTTCTCCTTATGTGCCACCCAGTCAGCGAGCGATAGCAAAACTTTAGATAATGATAACGTATGCACAGTGTGTGTGTGTGTGTGCAGCACAGTCAACTGCATCAGCAGCGAAATTACAACCAAAGAGCAACTGAAGCAGTTATGCAACAATGACAGTGGCAACATCGATGATTAGGGTGTGACCTGTGTGTTTGAACAAAGTGTTCTTGTGTCTGTGCTAAGAGCCCACTTTAGGTGGGTGGTGGTGGTGTGTGGTCGGGACAGGGCAGATACATCCTATCATTGTCATCGTCTTCGTCGTTATCCCTTAGCTGTTTGGGACTTGCAAACTGAATATTCTTCATGATTTCGAATGGCATCTTCGAAGGGAACTGCAAACGGTTTTTTGGCTTCCTTCGCGTTATCCTCTCTTGAGTAGCATTGTCGGTATAAGTGACGTGTGATTGCTGCGGCACTGGCATATGGAGGACGATGGAGATTGCTTGGGAAAAACCCATATCTGGTCTCGATGCACTTGCATTCGCCACTTTTACGTGCAATGAGATTTGAAATTGGATTTTGATTCAAAGCAGAGAGGATAGAGAGAAAATTAGGATTTAACTTGTCACTGTCAGGGTCCCCATTCGCGAATGGGAGCTTGGAAAAGTTTTCGTGATTGGTTTTCAATGGGGGTTGAATTCGTATCCATGAGGGAACTTATTTTTTTGATTTAATGAAATTTGCGAAGAACATCCAGCATTACTTTGAAGAGCAGTCGCATTTTCTTATGCATTATTGAAAAGTGTTCAATTAGAGGTCTGCTCAAACCACTATTCGTCCTTTTCAATTAAGGACCCCATACAAAATACAAACTTTCAACTTGATATAATAAATTTGGCACCTCACTTTATCGTGTATCTAAAAGAATCAACAGGGTTTTATTTCTGCGGACACTTTTAGCTTTGTTCAATCCAGGGTTGGATTCCTCCTATTTGCAGGAGCCAAACATATAATCCCCTAATAGAAAGCAAACCATTACATTACAGTGTTATAACATTTTTTTTTTAATGCCAAACAAACAACATGCTGTAAGCATAACCATTAATAGACTTGACTTTTATTACTTTCCAATTTTGCTTGCATAAATAAATGGCTTCCGAGGGGGTAGTAGAAAGGCGGTCGAAATTGCTATCTAATACAGTGATTTATAGAAAAGCTTTTTGGCCAGCCATTTTGGGCTATAGTAATGGTCTCCTTTTTGGGTTTGATATCGATAATCATAAAATATTATGACATTCTTGTCACGTAAGTTTCATTTATTTTCCGAAATTAGTTAAGTTAAGGTATAAGAAAAGTTGTTTATTCTTATATCAATTATGTTTTCATTTTAATGGCTTTTAACTTGATAGAAAATGTTTTCAAACTCAGGTGTGTATTTTTTTATATTTACACAATTATTCGGTCAGTGTGAAAATTGCTTTTATTTAAATCGTCGTCATAAATGATTTATTTAACGGAATCAGGGTGTTAGCATCTTAAGACTATTTAAGGTGGGCACAATGCCTAACTTAAGACTCTGGCGCTGTGCCATTGAGGTTTTTTTCTTCCAATTCGATGTACCTGACAACGTGCTTGGTGGCAATAGAGCTTCCATTTGAAGTGCTTCAAAACCTGTTAGACAGGGTAATCCCTGTTTTATCTTGACTGAAAAAAATGTCGATGACTTACACTGTTGATGCAATGGTAGATGCTTTAATAAAGTCCAAAAGACGACTTTTCCTTGTGTCTCAATCGCTACGTAAAACAGTTCTGAACATTAACAATGCAAAACAAATTGAGCCCAACCTTCCAGATAAACTGTGCTCTACGAGCACAATAATTGTATGGGGTAGAGGTGGAGTTATTAAGTCATAGGGAGAGTAAGCCAAACCCAAATGGGAAACTACAAAGGTTTACCATTTGCTGTTAGCAAGGCAAGGTATATGCAGGCGCAAAAACAATTCTTGGTTCCAACTCCATTTGATCTTATCTGCCTTAAAGGATCACGATACAATCAGACAAGTTGTTAAAATTTTTCACAATTATTTTTACAAAAATTCTAAAAATGCCTCTTTTACTAAGCGAGGCAGTGAAATAAGCACCAGGGTGGTCCCTTCCCTGCCTGTTTCTTTTTCTACCTTTGATTTACTAAAAAAGAGTGAAAAGTTTGCTTTAGAAGCAGAAAAGTCAGAGTTTTATTGCTTTAGTCGGAGTTTTGAAAAGGCAACATTTTGAACAGCAAAATATTTAAACTCGTTTTTTTTTTTGCAGAGAGCAGAATTTTCTAAGGATAAGACCCGGCTTTCGTAATTCCGCCATTAACAATGTTGTTTTACAAAAACCCTGAAATTATGAATAAAATACGCTAGTGCCCTGTACACACCTCAAACTCAAAAATGTGTTTTAGTGAAAACACGCGAAAACTTCTTCAAAAACATGAGTTTCCTCATAAATTTTTGTAAATTTTTTAGTAGTTTTCGTTCAAAATCACTGTGAAAGTCAAGTCAAGAATACAAATTGTCTTGAGAATTTTAAATTAAATTTGCAAAGAATGTAACTTTTGTCTCAACTTTGGATGTAAATATTTGCGAAACCAAATTTCCCATCTAAAATCAGCTTGTAGTTTTAGGTCAGCGAATAATTCTTGTTATCTTTCCATTTTTTATGGATCTTTGAAAGCACTTTTAAAAATAAATATGAATAAATGAAAAACGAAAACGAAGTATGAAGACCCGAACATTCATGGATCACACAAAAACAAGGACAACAGCATTTATTTGGCCTCAGGGAGGAAGAGATCCAAAACCGGGTGGCCTGGCCGGTATATTCTGAGGTCAAATCAGCGTTACCCCACAAGCGGATTATTAGGAATGCAGTAGATCATTACCTCGCGCCTAAATGGAAAAGAAGAAGAAGAAATGAAAAATGAAAACAATTTCTAGTCGGCGTCCGAGATTTTGAAAATTTTTTGTCCAAAATTCAGTTCAATAAAGAAAATTACGAACAAAAATGTTTTGGAAAAAAGAAAAAAAGTAGCTAAAACTTACTTACTTACTTAAGGTGGCGCTACAGTCCGGGGTGGACCTGGGCCTCGGCCAACAAGCTTCGCCAGCCAGCTCTGTCTCTAGCTAGCCGTCTCCAGTTTCGCACGCGAAGTTGGCTGAGGTCCCCTTCCACTTGCGTGCGCCACCTGAGTCTCGGTGCTCCTCTACCGCGTCGTCCCTGCGGTGTGGATTCGAAGATTTTCCGGGCCGGGGCGTTGGTGTCCATCCGCTCTAAATGACCCAGCCATCGTAGACGTTGTGTTTTGACTCTTTTGGCTAGGTCGGTATCGCTGTACAGCCCGTACAGTTCGATGTTATATCTCCTCCTCCACTCTCCGTCTATGCAGACGGGACCGTAAATCGTCCGAAGAATTTTCCTCTCGAAGCAGCCTAAAGTGTTTTCATCCGCCTTTGACAGAGTCCATGCTTCTGCACCGTAAAGCAGGACTGGGATGATGAGGGTCTTATACATGGACACTTTAGTTGCTCGAGAGAGGGCTTTGCTACTCAATTGCCTTCTTAGCCCAAAGAAACAGCGATTGGCAAGAGTTATCCTTCGTTTGATTTCAGCGCTGGTGTCATTGTCTGAATTGATAGCGGAACCAAGGTAGACAAAGTCCCTAACTACCTCAAAGTTATAGCTGTCGATGGTGATGTTTTGTCCAAGACGTCGGTGTTGGGTGTCTTTTCTTGATGACAGCATATACTTGGTTTTGCCCTCATTGACTGCTAAACCCATATTCGCCGCTTCCGTCCCAATACTCACGAAGGCTTCACTGACATCACGCTTTGTTCTACCGATTATGTCAATGTCGTCTGCGTATGCAAGTAGTTGAACGGACTTTTGAAAGATTGTACCTCTGGTGTTGGCGCGAGAGTTCTGCACAATTCTCTCAAGTATGATGTTAAAGAAGTCGCATGACAGCGCGTCGCCTTGTCTAAATCCTTTTTTGACATCAAAGGGGTCGGTGAGGTCTTTGCCGACCTTGACGGAACAGCGTGAGTTTTCCATCGTCATCCTGCACAGACTGACGAGTTTGGCAGGGATGCCAAAACTAGACATTGCGCTATATAGCTCGTCTCTATAGATGCTGTCATACGCGGCCTTGAAATCGATGAAGAGGTGGTGTGTATCGATTTGGAATTCCTGGGTTTTCTCCAAGATCTGCCGCAGTGTGAATATTTGATCGATGGTGGACTTTCCTGGCCTAAAGCCACACTGATATGTGCCTATCAGATTGTTGACAAACGGCTTCAGGCGTTCACACAGTACAGCAGAAAAGATCTTGTATGCGATGTTAAGAAGACTTATGCCTCTGTAGTTGGCACAATTCAGAGGGTCTCCTTTCTTCAGGATCGGGCAAACAATGCTGAGGTTCCATTCGTCGGGCATGCTTTCTTCCGACCATATCTTGCAGATGAGCTGGTGCATGCTCCTAACCAGCTCATCGCCAGCGGATTTAAAAAGTTCGGCAGCTAGGCCGTCTGCTCCGGCTGCTTTGTTGCACTTGAGCTTAGACACAGCTACTTTCACCTCCTCCAGGTCGGGTGGGCGGTATCGTTCGTATGCTTCGTCGGTAACGTCTTCGCCCGGGTTGAATGGTTCGTTCTGCCTGACAGCGGTATTTGGTTCTTCCTCGCCGTTATACAGTCTGCAGAAGTGGTCTTTCCAAATCCTCAGCACCGACTGCGATTCTACAACGATGTTCCCTTGATGGTCCTTACAGGCTTCAGTTCGAAGTTTATACCCTTGGCAGGACCTTTTGACCCTTTGGTAAAACTTTCTAACCTCATTCCTGTTGTAACATCTCTCTATCTCTTCAACCGCGCGCTTCTCGTGCTCTCTCTTTTTCCTTCGGAGAAGCCGGTGCTCCTCTCTCCTCCTCTGCTCGTAGAGCTCGCGAGCAGCTCTAGTCCTTCTGTGCAGCGCCGCTTTGTATGCTTCCTGTTTAGCTGCATGTGCTTGCCGGCATTCATCGTCAAACCAGGGGTTTCGTTGTGGTCGCCGTGTGAAACCCAGCACTTCAGAGGCGGCGTCTCTGATGGCATTTTGGCAATGTTGCCACTGGCTATCAATACTTGATGCTGGTTGCATAGGACTTCGTAGAAGGTTTTGAGAGACTCGGTTGGAGAAGGACCTGGCGATCTCTTGCGATTGTAGTCGGCCGACGTCAAACTTCCTCACAGTATTTCCATTACTTGGCGCTGGTCGGGATATCCGCAGCCGTACCTTGGCTACAACAAGGTAGTGATCCGAGTCAATGTTGGCCCCTCGGAAAGTTCGGACATCCATGATACTGGAGGAGTGCCTTGCGTCGATCGCAATATGGTCAATCTGGTTGACGGTTGATTGATCGGGAGATCTCCATGTCCCTTTGTGGATATTGAGATGCGGGAACTGTGTACTAGCTACCACAACGTGTCGCCCCGCAGCAAAGTCGATCAGCCTGAATCCGTTATCGGAGGTCGTGTCGTGCAGGCTATACTTTCCGACAGTACGACCAAAGATGCCCTCCCTTCCTAGCTTGGCATTAAAATCGCCTAGGACAATTTTAATGTCGTAGCTAGGGCACTGCTCATAAGTTTTGTCCAGGAGCTCGTAGAACATATCTTTGGTCTCGTCATCTTTCTCCTCTGTGGGGGCATGTGCGCATATCAGGCTAATGTTGGCGAATTTAGCCTTGATGCGGATCGTCGCGAGGCGCTCGCTTACAGGGTTGAAGCTCAAGACTTTTTGCCTAAGTCTGCCTCCAACAACGAAACCACATCCAAATAGGCGCTGTCTTTGATGCCGATAGCAGTCGCCGTAGTAGATGTCGCAGTTTTTCATCCTTCTTTTGCCCGGCCCGTCCCACCGCATTTCTTGGATGGCAGTAATGTCTGCCTTGCAGTCGTTAAGGGCCTCCGCTAGTTGCTCGGCTGCACGTGGTCTGTTAAGGGACCTAACATTCCACGTGCAGATCCGGAGCTCGTTGTCCTTTTCTCGTTTGCATTGGTCGTCAACAGTAAATCCGTCCGAATCCGAGGCTTGTTTCCGCTTCGTGACTGGTGTTTCTTTACGTGGCCGGGAAGTCACCCCGGCGGCACGACCCCCAACCTGGAGGACCAGATTCTTTGCTTAGCTCTAAGGACGGAGAGCCGGATAGCCCGCTCCTTATAGGCCTGAGCTCCGAATACGTCGTAGTAGCCCATATAAGGTGTTCACTAAGTAGTTCGGCCTGACTGGAACTATGGACGCCACCGTTGATTCCATCTGGGGAATTCCTCCGCTGCCGTCCGGATGCAAGGAGAAGTGCCTTAGTGGGAACACTCCTCCCCCCCTCTCTCGTCTGCTACCCCCAACAACCTTC
The DNA here is from genome assembly GCA_947623515.1 of Neoascia interrupta. NCBI lineage: Eukaryota > Metazoa > Arthropoda > Insecta > Diptera > Syrphidae > Neoascia > Neoascia interrupta. Next base: position 26,791,513 of record OX392462.1, read on the forward strand.
CAAAGGGGTTGGAACCCAATCTCCAGTTGAGGTACTAGGCACCCGGTGTTCACCACGGGGAGGTGAGAGTAGGAGTTGATAGACAGAGGTGGGTTTAGAAAACCTGTGGATGCTTGTATCCTCTTGAGTGCACATGTCTATCCTTTGACCACCAAAGTAGCTAAAAACAAAATGGGAAAACCGCTCAAAATTGAAAAAAATTTGGTTTGGCACCGAAATCCTGGAATTCAAAATCCGGATTACAAACTCCCGACCTCAAAACCCCGGAATTGAAAATCCCGAAAATCAAAATCCCGGAATACGAAATCCCGAATGTAGAAATCCCAGAAATCAAACAGTGTTTGGGTGGTTGTTAAAAAAAGACTTCGGGCGTCTCTACCACTCAATCCCCGGCCGGCCTCCGGCCTCAGATGCAGGTGCTCAGAGCGCCGCCGAATTTGGATTTTTTAATTCTTGAAATTTCCGGGATTCTTAAATAATTTTAGTTTTTGGGAGTTCGATTTCTGGAACTCCGATTCTCGGTATTTGAATTTGATTGATCCACATTAGATCTGTGCACACGAGTGTTTTTAAGGCTGTCATTGCTTTATAGCAAATAAATAGTGACATCTTTGAACTTTTATCCGATTTTCCGAATTATCATTTAAAAACAAAAATGTTGGCTAATTTTAAACTTTTTATGATCAAGTTCTTTTTTCTAAGCCTACTATTCCCATTTGGATGTGGGGTGTGGGGTGCCGTGGCGTAGAGGTTAGTGTGTGTGCTTACTACGCCAGAGGTCTGGGTTCGAATCCTGCCATCGTCACCTGAAAAAAAAAAGACTTGTTCTTTTCACGGTCCCCACCTCCGCGAGGGTTTGACAAGCCCTCCGAGAGTATTAATTGTCTTGAAAAACTTCTCAAAGTGCCGTTCGGATTCGGCAAAAAATTGTAGGTCCCCTTGTATGTAAAGAAATTAACACACCAGCATACATTGTTGAGAAGTTGGCCCCGGTTCACCTCGAGCTGTTGCGCCACTCTATTTATTTATTTTTACTATTCCCATTTAAGGCAAATTTTTAATTTCGGTACGCAAAGTGATAAACAAATTTTTTTGCTTACTCATTTATTCAAAAAGCTTTAAAAAAATGACAAACGGGTTTGTTTCAAAATTTTAAAATATTTTTGACTTGCTAAGCTTGTGCTTTCGTAAAATTTAGTTGATAGATAGAGACAGATCAGAAGTTTTAGGTTTTTACGGCACTAAGATTTCAGTAAAGCAAATGATTTTCAGCATATCTCGAAAGCCATATAAATTTTTAGACCTGCTATATTTCTCTTGCGAACCCCGAAAAATTGTCTATGTCTGAAATTTTTTTTTTTTCGAAATGGTAAATGTTACCGTTACTGAGGCAAAGGGCGGGAAACATGTTTTTTTTAGCATTTTTCTGATTTTTTTTTGGTTTTAAATTTAAATGAAGACTGCTAGTAGTATTTTTTTGAACACCGCTATAAATATTTTTTATTTTTCTAATGCTCTGAGCACAAAATATTGCGATGTAGTAATAAATGCCGGGTTTTCCATTTGCTTTTCAAACCATTTCACAAAAATTAAAGTTGGAAACAGCATTTTTGCTGATTATTTGAATTTCACTTTTTTCCGAAACTTTCAAATAGTTCTTGATATGTGGGATTTTTAGTGATCAGTCCAAAAATAGGAAAAGGATCTCTTACGGTATCACTTCGTTGCCTGCCCTTCCGTCCGTCCGCACTCGTTGTAACTTTTGACTGATCAGTCAGAAAGATGAATTTTGGTACGTACGCTCATAAAATTCGCAGGATAAATATTGTAAAATGAGAATGCGTACAAGTGCGATTTTGTGTGTACACAAATAGCGTCCGCTTCCCTCCCCCCTTATCATCGATGATATTTCAGCAAATGGTTTAAAAAAAGTCTTATGTATCAGAAATTATCCAAAATCTAAATAAAATTATAGCGAAGTTTAGAGACTCAACTATTTCTGAGTTTTGGGTCGGAAATTCCCGAAGATTTTCAAAAACTTTTTTTTTAAGTTTTTAACATTTTAACTGCAATAACGATCAAATTCAAATTTGGATTATATTGAAAGCGCTATTTCCAATATAAATACAGAAGACAAAAAACAAGTGAAGAAAAGAATATATCTAGTAATTTTAAATCTAAAAAAAAGACAGTAAAGTATGAAGACATACGCGGAGGGGTCCGGCGGCTTTTGTTGTAGGTGAAGCTAACCTTCATTGTGCAGTTTGTGTAAAATTCTATTTGTTTATTACTTTTTCTGGGAATATTTTACATTCCGTTGTTAATTTTTCGTAGTTGAGTCTACTGTTCTTATATTGGGTGATTTTTTAGTTTTGTCAATTAAAAAAAGGCATAACCCTTTTGCTTTAATATTTATTTATATATATTTTTAAATAAACTGCTATAAGCTTATTGTTTTTTTTTCAAAGCAACGTTGGTTAACGTTTATGTGGTTGTGCCTCTGTGTCAAATTTGGTTGATGTAAAATAAGTGCCCCAGAAGTTACGATACGTCAGTCAACTAAAGTGTTTTCAAGCACATCTAGAAACCCATAAACTATTTCAAAAATGCGTCAGTTTTTTTTAATTGTCATAGATGGACTACGTTCGGTATTTACTTTACATTTTTGCCCCTTACCACTTTTAAGATTTTAAGTCCGTAAAACAATCTAGATTTTTTTTCAATTTTACAATCAGCTGCGTTCGATTGGACATTTTTCTTAAATTCTGCGGACATGGATTTCTGATAAAACGGTACAACATGTTGTTTTCTATTTCGTTTGTTTAAATAGACACAAAAAACTCAAGGTTGGAAACGGCAATGTTTGAACTTTTTAAATGCAGCAAACTTGCGTTGTAAACGCTTCATACTTCAGCCAAATTTAAATTAGATCGTCATGACCGTTAAACGACAGCAACTTTTAGAAAATCGTTTTCGAAAATGTTTTAACGTTTTTGAGTCAAATCTTCAAAGTTTTTGAATATTCGAAGTTTTGTTTAGCTTAAGATGAAATCTCAGAAGTTGGACTATCTATGTCCGTTTTTTATTTCGGAGTTATACTGTATACCGTTTAGGAGCTAGAGGGAGAGACATACCCGCTTTCGAAATTTTTTCTATCATCATCATTTTCGGATGCCGCTTATCCGTTAAAAGGGTCGCGGAGCGAGGGTAGCTAAATGGTCCTTCCATCTTTCTCGATCCTCCGCCACCAACTCAAAAGACTCCAGCGCAATCCCCAGGCGGGACTCAGAGAGGTTCTTTACCTGATCCCACCACCTGTTCCTGGTGGGAATGCGACGCGCTCGCATCTCGGCTAGGAAGTCTGTCAGGGGGCATGCGAACAACGTGTCCAAACCATCGAAGAATCGATCGATCCACTCGGAGAAGTAGCTGCTCAACATTAAGATTCCCCCGAATACTGACGTTTGTCAGTCTATCCCTTAGAGTAACACCAGCAACGCACTTCAGGAATCTCATTTCGGCAGCTTGTACCCGCGATCTAATTCTTTCGGTCATTACCGAAAGAATTAGATCGCGGGTACAAGCAGCCGAATTTCATGACCATAGATGAGGGTCGGAACGAACACTGAATTAAAAACTGAGATCTTTGCTTTCACTCCAAGCTCAGCTTTCCTAATGACCGGCTGTTCCATCACTTTAAGGACTTCCCGGTTGGTCTGCTCGCTCTGCGACCAGTCAAAATGGCAGTCGATCAGAATTTCATTCGCTCGACTATACGATTGTTTGCCTCTACCTGGGCGCAGGTGCAGATCAGTGCTGCTCGAGAGCTGGAGAAGAACCGCCAGCGGGTTAGCATCAACCCATATGGCGACAACCTGAGTTGGACGCCCGAAAACCGCGATCAAAAAGCGCGTGGGCGGCGGCGCCGAAGAGGTCGCCGGAGGCGTAAGCGTCGGTCCGTTTAATCATGAATTTTTGTGATTGTTTTTCGAAAATGCGTAAAAATGGCAGTATTAAAACTTATTTCTGAAAAATATGACTTAAGCATTTTATTAATTTTGTGTTGTGTTAAACGTGTGGGCAATATTATCTTTGTGCATTAAGCGGTTCAAAAGTTATGGCCTCACAAACACTATGAAAAACGTCATCCATTTTCAACTCTTTATTTCAAAAACTTCAAAAACTTCTCAAAAACTTTTCAATATTTTCAAAAAATTAAATTTTTGCATTTAAGTTTGGTATTTTCTTAAATTAAGTTTCGCTTTACTTGTTCTTGCCTGCTTTACTTACTTACTTATTTTAGGTGGCGCTACAGTCTGGGGTGGACCTGGGCCTCAGCCAACAAGCTTCGCCAGCCAGCTCTATCTCGAGCTAGCCGTCTCCAGTTTCGCACGCGAAGTTGGCTGAGGTCCCCTTCCACTTGCGTGCGCCCCCTGAGTCTCGGTGCTCCTCTACCGCGCCGTCCCTGCGGTGTGGATTCGAAGATTTTCCGGGCCGAGGCGTTGGTGTCCATCCGCTCTAGATGACCCAGCCATCGTAGACGTTGTGTTTTGACTCTTTTGGCTATGTCGGTATCGCTGTACAGCCCGTACAGTTCGATGTTATATCTCCTCCTCCACTCTCCGTCTATGCAGACGGGGCCGTAAATCGTCCGAAGAATTTTTCTCTCGAAGCAGGCTAAAGTGTTTTCATCCGCCTTTGACAGGGTCCATGCTTCTGCACCGTAAAGCAGGACTGGGATGATGAGGGTCTTATACATGGACACTTTAGTTACTCGAGAGAGGGCTTTGCTACTCAATTGCCTCCTTAGCCCAAAGAAACAGCGATTGGCAAGAGAAACCTTCGTTTGTTTCTTGCCTGCTTTACTTCATAAAAAAAGTATTGAAAAACCTTTAATCCATTTTCCCATGAAATATCAAGCTGTAAACCAACCGTTACTTCTGCTTGAAAAAAATTGCCCTCATTAGATTCTCTGACTATTTTCGCTTTTTAAAACAAACCAAATTTCATCTTTCCACGACTTACCGTTCAGAAGATAGAACACGATTAGACGGACCGACGGACGGACGGACAATGTAGCGATACCATTAGAGGTCCTTTTTCCATTTTTGGACGGATCGTTAAATATATAGTAAAACATTTGAAAATCCCATACTTTGGGTTCAACGCTAAAACAACAGAAGTTAAAAAATCGAATTCAATAGTTCACTAAAACCACCCACTTTGAATGTGAAATATTAAGCAGATCTTCAGTTTGCAGGATTATAATCAAGTTTCATTCAGAGTCTAAAAATGTTTCCATTTAAATTTTTTTTTTCCCTATTGAAGGTGTAGGTAACAGTGTAAATTTTTACCCCATAATATACCCTGTTTTCACCTTATTAAAATCGTTTTCTGCTAAGAAGTTAAGAATCGACAAGTCACGTTCTCAAACCAATACCAAAGACTTCACTCTAATTAGTGGAAACTACCCAGCAGCAATAGCTGAAATCCTGCCAAGCACACTTCTCTTTAAAAATTTAACTTCAAACACGTTCTCGAATATTAAAAGCTGGTGCTTCATCGCCTCTTAGCCATAGAATTTCGTCTCGACTGCACTAATTAACATCGTTACCCCTTTCTGGATTAAATCCATCCCATCACCCCATCCAAATCCCATATTCACGCAAACATTTGCACTAATCTTCGAAAATGTTGACGATGAAAACACGCCACAGGACCAAAGAAAACCAAAAAGAGAAAAAAAAAACTGAAACAATAGTAACCCCCAGCAAATCCCTTCAAATGAATGCCAAATGCATGGAAACAAATTAGCCCCGCGCCTCCCGCCTGTTTAGTATTCCACAGAACTCGTACGCTTCCTGTGGCCCTGTTTTCTAATTCCGCACACCCCACACCAAGGACGCGATTACATCGGCCGGAAAAAGAGCTGTGAAAATGTTCTCTCCTCAACGTAACAAAACTTTTCCCATGAATGGCTTTTCCTCAACAAGATTTAATTAAAAAAAAGCAAAAAAAAAAATAAATATAGAGAAACAAATAGAAAATGTTATTCTCGTAATGTTTTTTTACGGAAAATAAAATAGAATTGCATACTCCAGGGCGGTGACCAAAAATGTTTAAAAGGGTGGGACTATTCAGTTCACATTCTTCCTTGGTAAAGAAATTTATTTCATGTGCGGCATAGCTTTAAGGCCCAAGAGCCCCCGCTCATTTAAGCTCTCAGGCGTTGATGTGTGGGATGCTCCTAGCATTCAGTAGGAGCAGCGCCTTTTTTTCTTCTTCCCAAAAAAAGTTCATGACATGAATTTAATTTTGAAAAAAGTGCCCCTCCTTACCAAGTGGGTTAGATGGGAGGTCTGAACTTTGAAGAAGTGTCTTGTTCACTGGTAGCAAATTACACTTTTTTGTGCTTGGTATCGTGTGCATGAGAACGATAATGATGATGATGACGATACTGGCGTTGAAGCTACGGCTTGAGCTAAGCGTGGCGCTCGCTCCACCGGAAGTAGGTGTTACTTAGAGGGGCAGGTGCCGAAATCGATTTTAGGAGCTCGCCGAGAAAAGAGCCAGTGTAATGTTTTAAATTGACACAGCAGTTATTACGGTGATGACTTCCTTGTTGGCTGTCTAATGTTCGTGTCGACGGTGATGATGATGAGATGATGCTGCTGATTGTTGTACACGAGACACGTAAGGGGAGGCGCCATGATATATGTATGGCACAAAGGTGCAATGCGGGCGGGATACGTGACGCAGAAAAATACAACGTATTTCTGACACCCTTATAGGTCTAAGATTAATAGTTATACAGGCTTAGCATCCATCTATAATGAGTGAAAAATAACCTAAGTATATCAAGAAGAATAGAAAAATCTGTAAAGATTTTTTATAGTCCTGAAATGAATCAATGTCAATGTCGCGTGACGTAAACTTCAACTGGAATGAAGGTTTATTGGTTACTTTGCAGTTTCCAGTACATTTTGATATGGCGCGGCCGACTTAGTGTGATAATTTTATAGAATGCAGTGTGTTCAGGCCTTAAGACAAACTAATGACAGAAGAAAAGATGTAAGTTCGCCCCAGAAACTGTGTAACCGACAGCCATTTCCAACTAAAGTAAATTGGCATCCCCGTCAAAGTGCTGAATGACAGCAGCTGCCATTAGATGTTTTTATAGAATTCCCTCCCAAAAAAAAAAACTGCACAAAGAAAGGGTGAAGAAGTGCTCCACGCTTAAACTTAAACTTTTCCCATTAAAATTGCTAAAATCAAAACACATTTTCTAACCAAACAGCGGGAAACCTTAAATTTTAATTCCTACATATAAATATAGATAAAAAGTTTTGGGGATTAAATTCGAAGTATTCGGATTTGCCACAAATTCACGCTTTCATGAAAGTGTAAACACTCGAAAAATATATTAAGGGTTCAACCTTCCTCTCAAACGATGGCGTAGGTCCGGGTTATCTTTCGGAATTATCCTTGCACAAACATACACTAACAGAACTCTTGAACGCTTCATCACGCTCAATTAAAAATCACTTTCCTGTTCATCCTTGTGCCAGTAAAATGTTATTGTATCTAAGATTTCAGCTCGATTAAAGGAAAACAGCCCCAGAGGAAGAATATTTACGTTAAGCAAAAAGCTTGAAGTGCAAAACATCGATTTGTGTGATTCCAGTAGTGTAGGTGTAGTATCAAATAAATAAAAAGGTTTGAGTTAAACTTTTAAAGTTTATTTTAACCTTTGAGGATGTATGAAATAGTAAAATATTTTGGCACATTATGTCACAGGATCATTTAATTTATTCTTAACAAGCATGAGCGTCTCAAGCTTATTCAGCATAAATAATTCTATCCATCAGTTTAAGGATCCTCATTTGCAGTTGACCTTCAGCTTTAACCATCAATAGTTCTTATCATATGATAGTGCGGTTATGTTATCACCGACATTACAAACATGTGCGAAATAGTCAAACATCCTTCAAAAATATCATAATCCTTCTTAACAAAAGCCCCATAGTTAGCGAATTAATCACTGACAGTGCTAATAAAATACACAAACCAACCAGGATACGACAAAGACATGTCCATACATCACTGAGAGTTTTGCAGAGCAAAACACTTCATCCATCTGTCAGCTTCAATAGATCTGTCCTTATATTTATTTTCTTCCTTCCTTATACTACAGAACGGAACGGGTATTGTTTATATTGTCCTTGTACCCTAATTCAAGAGAAAATATTTCATTTTATTACGCAGAGGATACTGCTCCTCCGGGATGTAGTCAAAGGATGTATGTGCGGAAATAATGGCGAAATCTCTGCGAGAGTATATATATTTTCGGGGAAAACTTTTATCTTACTTCAATTGACTGTTATTACTCAGTGCCGTACAGGAAGAATTCACCGTTGTGCTTCCAGGTTGATTATTTTCTTTTTTCTGGTTGGTCGATTGCTATGGGAAACATTAAGGCGGATGGGATTAGGCTAATTGAATTTATTCGTCTTAAATTGGAATAAAGAAAAGATGGATGACAAAACGTATGCTCAATGGTCAGACTGAAAGAGCATTATGTTTTGACAGAATCTTAATTTATTGAGAATCTGTAATGGGCAAAGGCTTGCGGTCGGTTTTAAATCAATTTTTTGAAAGTCTAGAGCATTAAAATTAATCTTTCATATCAAAGCAATGGTTGTGCAGTGCAAAAATACAGTTTCAACTATCATTCCTCGTTCTGTATGCACCACGGTTTGTGCACCATTCGATTTTCCGAAATTAAAATTTAATTTTTATTTAATAAAAATATCAAATTTCCAAACCAATATCCACCATCGAAACTCAAAAAGCAATTTTCAAAGCTCTACACGAGCTATTTCAACCTAATATTATATTTTTATATCGAATAGAATTATTTTAAGACTGAACAACTGGATTTAAATTACTTCAATTCACTCGACCTCTCGTAAACACAGATTGACGTAAAGAACCTGATATAAATTTCGTGCTATCTGACTCTAGTCAGTTCATTAAAAGAAAATGGCTCAGAAGTTTACTCTAGCCCATCATAATAGCGTTTTTTTTTTGCTGACGGAATTTATTTAAAATGCTCTTTAAATATCTGGAAGTGAGAGTTATCGGATGATTTGTATTAATATTCTCCTTCCAATCCTGTTCTCCTCTCTATTCCTATTCTACTTTCCATTCCTTTTCTCCTTTCCATTCGTTTATTTTATTGTTTTCCATCCCCGTCCCGTTACCATGTGCATCATTTTAAATAGAAAAAAAATATTCCTTATAAGTTGTTGTTTACTTTTTTTTTAAAAAAAGGGGCGTTTCATGTCCATCCCCTTTAACTGAAAATCAATATTAGCATAGAGCTAGTGTTAGTTTGCGGCTAAAATGTACGCAAAACTGTAATTTTTTGGTTCAAATTCAAGAATTTTTTGAAATCGACCTCTAAGGATGGGCGTGGCCGAAAACCTTGTACGAACGAAGTTTGAAATAGTACCCAGTGTTCTTCATGTGGTTAATTTTATTTCTTATTCTATAGTAAAGCTAAAAAGAAGTCGAAATCCATGTTTTTCTGGAAATTTAAAGGTTTTTATGGAAATATGCCTCTAAGTATGGGTGTGGCCCAAAACTTTGTATGAACCAAATGCAGAACTTAATATTTTCTACATAACATATTAAGTAAAAAATTTTCGATTTGGAACAAAAATATTGAATAAATTGCATCTGAACAATTACTGTTTGATTCGATGCCAAAAATGTAATTTTTTGGGTAAAATTCAACAATTTCGATGTATCAACCTCTAAACATGGGCGTGGCCAAAAACTTTGTAGAAACGAAATTTTGTATAGAACCCGGTGAAGCTAATGTGCTAAATTTTATTTTTTATCCTTACTTAAGTTAGGCTAAAAAGTAGTCGAAATCCATGTTTTCTGGAAAATTAGAGGTTTTTCTTAAATTCTGCCTCTAAATGTGGGCGTAGCCCAAAACTTTGTATGAAAGAAATTTAAAAAAAGTGCTTTCTAAATAATATATAAATTAAAAACTTTTCGATTTGGAACAAAAATATTGAATCAATTATATTTAAAAGATTACACTTTTAATCGATGCCACGCCCACAAGGGGCGGTCTGCGGACTTTTTTTTTATTTTCTATGACTTGTAATCATTAGAATATGCTAAATCATAAATTTCAGCTTTTCACGACGTCTTTCAGTCTTGAAAGCACCGGAGTTTGTTGCATATTTAGACCGATTGTGGGCGTGTCGGTGGGCGGATTTGAAAAATTTTAACACTTGTATTGCTTCGGATGACACGAGCTTACGTCAGACTTCTAGCTCAAAATTTAAGGCCTAAAAATTGGTGACATACGGATAGGCAGACGGACGGACGGACGGACATGGCTCATTCGACTCAGAAGTCGGTCTCAATCATATGCCCTTGAGGTCTTGGGGGTCTATCGTCATTAATTCTCTATGTTACATTTTAGCCTGTGTCAAACTTAATATACTCCATTCCTGTAAAATAGGGTATAAAAAAAGGCTTCACAACCTTATTCATTATTGGTAGGAACTATAAGAGCCTAAAAAAAGTATTCTAGGCAGCCATATAAGTTCAAAATTTATGTGTGAAAGCCGAAATAATCTGATAGATACTCATCAGTGGGTCTGAGCTTTCAGACAATTTCTATTGGATTGAAATTGACTGGAACAATTTAAAAGATATTGTGCATAAAAGAGAAGATAAATCGACAAATAACCTCCAGTCCTTTGTAAAAGAAAAATAGCCTCGAAAGCGTAATAAATTTACTCAGTTACTTAAGGTGGCGCCACAGTCCGGGGTGAACGTGGGCCTCAGCTAACAAGCTTCGCCAGACAACTTTGTCTTTGATAAGCCTGAGGTTCTCTTACACTTGCTTGTGCCCCCTGAGTCTTCGCTTAATGCTCCTCTATTACGCCGTCGCTGCGGGCAGTATTTAAGGATTTTCCGGGCTGGGGGTTTGCTGTTCATTTGCTCAACATGACTCAGCCATTACAACTGGGTTTGCTGTCATTTGCTCTACATGACCAAGCCATTACAACCACTGTATTTTGGCTCTGCTGGTTAGGTCAGCGAAGACGATATTTCTGAGTTGTGCTGACTATGTGTGTTTTTCAAATTGTATTCAAACAGAACCAATCGTACTGGAATATTTTTTTTTTGCACGAAACAGAGGATGTAGGCTATTTAAAGAACTATTTCTGAACCAAAAATAATCTTAATCGCTTAGTAATATATCGCTGTTCCCTATTACTGTTCCTCTCGTAGACGTGTTTGTATTTACAAAGTTTTTAGTTCAGGTCTGCCTAAATTGATATTGCTTTAGTCTCCCACTTTACGAGGCTTTTATAAGACTTCTGAAAAAAAAACTTACCGGAAACCTTTCAAATCCTCCGTTCGAAGGATAAAAACGTTCGATGACTTCCATAAGTTTGGCACTCTTTATTTAAGACACTGTTATGCTGTAATTTTGTACTTAAGATACTGAAGATAACGAATTTGTATCGTATTCGATAAAATTGTATCGACTTTTCCGTCTCTGGGTCAGTGTCTTTGAACAGCCCGTACAGTTCGACGCCCTTTGGATTTTCCTCTCGAAGCAGCCTAAAGTGCTTTCAACCGCCTTTAACAGGGTCTATGCATCTACACCCAAAAGTAGGACTGGGATGTTGAGGGTTTTATAAGTGGATACTTTAGTTGCCTAGAGGAGGATTTTGCTATAGTTTATTGCCTTTTTAGCCAAAAGAAGCAGCAATTGGCAAGAGTTAGCCTTCGTTTGATTTTAGCGCTGTGGTCGTTGGCTGAATTTATAGCAGAGCCCAAGAAGACAACGTCCTTAACTACTACAAAGTTATAGCTGTATATGGATGTTTATGGTGACACATAACGGAACTCGGATACGAAGATCCGAGGAAGCCTCCATGTTAAAGAACCTATCTCTAGAAAATGGAACATGACCGGCTCAGTTGGTATTGCCTTGGTCAAAGGAAAGATCCTACAAATCCTCTGCATTCCAACATTCCTACAAATCCTCTGCATTCTCAACATTCCAGCGCAATCGCGAAAGAGAGGAAGGCCTTACCAACATTAATGGCCTTAGTGACAAAGAGATCCAAAACTGGGTGTTCTGCCGGTATATTCTGAGGTCAGATCGCCGTACACCACAAGCGGACCATTAGAAACGCAGTAGAGTGCCAGGGTTATGATCCATCACTATAGATCATAACCTCGCACCTAAATGAAAAAGAAGAAGAAAAAGAAGCCGTGTCGGTGTTGGCTATCTTTTTTTTGCTCTCGATGACGGCTAAGCCCATATTCGCCGCTTTCATCCCAATACTCCCGGAGGCTTCACTGCCATTACGCTGTGTTCTTTCGATTATGTCAGTGTCATCTGCGTATGCTAGTAATTTTACGGACTTTTCAAATATTGTGCCTCTGGTGTTAGTGCGGGAGCTTTGCATAATTTTTCTAAGAATGACACCGCGTCGCCTTATCCTTTTTGACATCAAAGGGATCGGAGAGATTTTTACCAACCTCGACGGAACAGCGAGAAATTTCCATCCTCATCCTTCACAAACTGACGAGTTTGGCAGGTATGTCAAAACAAGATATTTTGCTATATTGCTCGTCTCTATAGATGCTGTCATACACGGCCTCAAATCAATAAAAGGTTGTGGGCATCGCTTTGGAATTCTGGACTTTCTCAAAAATCTACCGCAGTGTGAATATTTAATCGATGGTGAACTTTTCTGGGATAACACTGATATGGACCTATCAGATTGTTGACAATCGTCTTTAGGCGTTCAAACAGTGTAGTAGAAATGAACTTGTATGCAATGTTAATAAAATTCACGCTTCTGTAATTGGCATAACTTAGAGGGCCTCCTTAGCTGAGAATCGGGCAAACTCTGAAGAGGTTCCATTCATCGGACGTGCTTTCCTCTGACGTAATCTTGCAGATTATCCATGATGATGCATTATGATCCATCCTGGCATGATCCATAGACAGCAGGTTTGGACAGTCCTAGCTGGGCCAACAGCTCCAGCTGCTTTGCTGCACTTAAGCTAAGATATTGCTAGTTTCTCTTGATCCAGTTCAGGTGGGTAGTATCGTTCGCATACCTCGTCGGTTACGTCTCCACCAGGGTCTACCTGATGGCGGGATTCAGTTACGCCTTCGCCGTAATATAGTCGGCAAAAAATAGTTTTTCAAAGCCGACGGACCGGATGCCATTCCTTTACGATCTACTTTCCCTTGATGGTCCCTACAGGCTTCAATTCCAAATTATACACTTGGCAGGACTTTCGATACTTTTTTTAAACTTTCAAACCTCGTTCCTGTTGTAGCATCTCTCTATCTCCAACCCTTTAACCACGCCCTTCTCGTGCTCTCTATTTTTCCTTGGGAGAATCTGGTATTCCCCCCTCAAACAGCTCTAGCTCCTCTGTGTAGAGTTGTTTTGCATGCTTTCTATTTATCTGTATGTGCTGGCCTGCAACCATCATCAAACCATGGGTTTAGTTGTGGTCGCTATGTAAAACCAAGCACTTTAAAGGCAGAATCTCTGATGGCATTTTGAAGAAGGTCTTAAAAGACTAGCATAGAAGGTCTTAAAAGAATCGGTTGGAGAATATTCTGGCGATCATTTGCAATTGCAGCCTGTCGACGTCAAACTTTTTCGTTTCTTGGCATTGGTCGCGATATCCCCAGATGTAACTAGCCTACCGAGGTAGTGATCCCACAAAATGATGGTTGATCGGAAGGTTCGGACATCCACCATATTAGAAGACTGATGCCTTGCGTCGATGATAATGTGGTGAGTCTCGTCGACCGTTGATTTATCGGAAGATCTTCATATGTAGCCTTGATGTGTATCGTCGTGAGGCGCTCACTCAAATAATTAAAGCTTTAAACTTTTTGTCTAAGTCTGTCTCCAACGAAGAAACCACATAAAAATAAGCGTTGCTAAGGTTGTCAGTACATATCGCAGTTTTTTTTTATAATTTCCTGGTTTGGAAAACCGTCAGACGCTCGTAGTATCTTGAGTGCACGTGTCCATGTGATGATGGACAGCATATTTACTCGTACGTAGAAGAGAAAACGTACAGAAAACCCTTTGAAGTGCCTATGGATCGGCTTAAAAAACTCAGTTACAGATTTTAACTGGATTTCACGTCTCGCATTTTAAAGCTTTTCTTCCAGGGGGCAAAAAGGAGCCAAGTCTTCAGACGGATTTTGGGATGTGGCTAATGAGACTCAGAAAATATGAAAAACATACGAATTCTTCAAACTTGATTTTTTTCTTTTTTTAGGCTTTGGCTCGCGTATTGCGCAATATGTGCCTCTGTACTGCCAATGGCTCGTTTGGACGGTATTGCGCCTGAGGTATCTTCTAATATGAAATACTGTACGTGTGATTCAAACTTTTTTTTTAAAAAAAGGTGGGGGCAAAGAACTTCGGTACTTTTCAATGTTATTTTTTCAGTTAGGTCTACAATTAAGATCACTCGCTAGAATAAATAAATCATGGATGCTCATGAGTCTAATTTAGACAAAAATAAAAATATTCAGAGCTTTGGAAAATTGGAAACTCAATTATTCATTGTTTCAAAAATAACATCTGAAGGTTAATTATGTTATAAACCTTGTGTGCGTGGACCATTTTGTATACGGATATATATTCCGAAGCATGTCTCACACAAAGTAACCACTAACCACCTTTGAATACTCTTTTTCAAATTGCCTAATTAACTTTCTGTCATCTAAAAATCCCAACAACTCTACATGTAGCATGGAAAATATTTGTGAAAACTCAATTTTACATCATGCTAGAAAAAAGAAAAACTTTTCTTATTTCCTATCCAACAAAGGACGCACTTGACGTTTTGCTGCTTCCCCTGCTCGCCCATCGAAATGCAGTGAATGTTTTCGACATCCTTGAACCTGAATTGAAAGGGCTTGTGACGGGATTGGCTTGCTTGTCAAGGGCACAACTTTTCAAGTGCTCCATATAACCATCCCACTCTAGGTGTTCGCCGGAAAAATGTTTTGTTCAAAATACCTACAAAAATGTTCCACATACGCCACCGACAAATTTAAATATTTTATTTTTATTTTTATTTTTTTATTTTTAAAGTCTACTAATCCATTAAAATACTGTTAAAGCACTTATGTACTCACCGAAACTTCCGGAGTGTTGCCGGCATTGTGAAAGAACAAGCCGGCAATCAGCGCCGCAATGTTGGCCGTATACGAGGCAATGAATATCACACTGAAGCCACCCCAAACGTTGATTAAAAATTTATTAGGCCAGGATTTTGGTGCCTTAAAAGCCACCAGGTGTCCACAGAGCAATCCCCACATAACCCAAAGTGCTGAGGAAGAAAAAAAGGAAAAAATGGAAGAAATAATCGATGTGTGTGCCATCCACACTGAATATATTAAGCCGCCCATTTCCTGAGGGATCAACTGAAGTAGTAAACATTAGTAATGCACTCACCTGATGACATGCTGAAGTTTTTACTCCTCTGGCGGCCCCAGGGATTCAGGCCAAACGGGCTCAACCACTCATAGATAGCTACGGCGATGGCTGTTACATTAAGCGACGTAAAGATGGCAATCCACAGTTCCGGCGAGAATGGCAGCAGGAATGCCAGCAATGGAATCTCTGATTTACCTTGTGGCGCAGCCAACAATGATACACCTCCATGGAAGTACGGAGCACTGAAGTCTATCACCTCGGCACGAGCCCTACAAAAGGAACAAAAAAAAAAAGAACACGAAAATAACTGGATGAGTACGGATAAGACACACAGATCCACAGTCACACTGGAATGTGAATTAAAAGGAGCGACGCGAAGGTCCTTAAATTACAAATCGCTTTGCTTTTGGGTTAATTTAAATTCAAAAAAAGTATATTTTCACTCTTCTCTATGCCCGGATATCTGTGTTTGCGAATCCTTTTTGGCAAATCCTTTAATTGTGCCGATTTAGGTTAGGCACTGAATTCGTTAAGAGGGAAATAAATTTTTCTTTACATTCGTGCGAGCGAAGACGACGCCAGAAAGTTGAGTTTGTGTTTTTCGATGACGGTTGCGGTGGTGGTGGCGCAGATAAAAAAGTGTGTTTGTGGGTGAAATTTGTTTTCTTTCTGCGATTTTGTATGCAAATCCCATTAGGAGAGTGCAAATTGGAAATGGCAGTTGGTGGCTTGGGGTTGAGGTTTTCTTTGCAGGAATTTTATTATCGTTGCGGTTTACCCTTCCTTTATTCGTCTTTTATTCGAAATTTTGTGTTGATATTTGGGTAATGTTAAGTGGTTTCCGAAGTGTGCAATTGACGTATTGCATTGAAGTAGTATTGAGTGCGAAAGGATTTGACATAAGTTGTCTATGATTTAGTGGATAGAGGGAGTAGATTTTTTTATGGAAAATTATAAGTTATGAAATGGAGCAGCAGAGTTTTTAAGTGCCAGGGTGATGAAAAAGAGCTTATTGAAAGTTTTTTTTTTTTGTGATCGATTATGCTTACAAGAATAGGGGATTCAATGGCCAATGAACTTATTCCTGCATTTGAATGCAGAAAGAGGTCCTCTTTCCATGTCCGTCCAGAAATGGAAAGAGGACCTCTTATGGTATCGTTACGTTTGCCGTTCACAGATGAAATTTGGTTCACTTATAAAATCCGGGGAAAAAAATAAGAACGGTTACAAGAGCAATTTTTATGTACGCACATAAGGGTTTAACTACAGTTTAAATCTTCTTTTCTTCTTCTTTTTCATTTAGGCGCGAGGCTGTAATCTGAAGTAATGGAATATTACCCTCCCACTCTACTGCATTCCTAATGGTCCGCTTGTGGGGTACGCCGATTTGACCTCAGAATATACCGGCAGGACACCCGGTTTTGGATCTCTTCGTCACTAAGGCCAAATAAATGCTGTCGTCCTAAAATTTTTTAAGGCCTTCCTCTCCTTCGCGATTGCGCTGGAATGTTTATTGACATTGCCTTTTTGACGGGGTTCGTGTGATCCTCCTTTGAACTTGGCAATACCAACTGAGCCGGTCGTGCTCCATTTTCTGGAGCACATAAACATTAATCAGCCAAAGGCTAAGCAAAGGCTTAAATCAAATATCGGTTAAACGGTTTTAGATATGTAGTTTCGGAGTATTTTCGAAAAAAAACATTTTTTTTTTAGGCACTACGAGGACCGGCCGCGCGTGCTCATAGTAGTGTGAGATTCTTACTCCGAGCAGGCGCGGCCGGTCTTTTCCTACCCACAAAAAAAAAAAAACTTTTTTTTCGAAAATATTTGATTTAAGCCTTTTCACGCCTTTTTTTCACGAAAAAAAAAAACGTGAAAAAAATGTATCCATTATTTATTTAATGATTTGAAAAAAAAATCACACACATCAAAAATTATTTATTATTTTTAAGAAACTATAGAATTTTTGGAATATTTTGTAGATTCTGAGATTTAGCTCGAAAACTTCAAAAACATTTCAAAAATTATTTTTCAAAATATTCTGGAATCATGACGGTGTAGTAAGGATTATAATAAAATTCGGTTCGCATATAAAAAGTATGAAGTGAATTCTAAAACTTTTAAGATACTTCAAAAATGGCGTTTCTAACTTAAATTTTTTCTGAAACGGTTTAAAAAACAAATTAAAAAACGCGGCTTTTTAACCGATAAATAAAAAACCTGTGCTCTGAGTATTAGAAAAAGTAACCGTTGTTAGCGCAAAGTATATGAAAATCAAAAAACAATATAATGGTATTCCACAAAAGATTCCGAATAGACGTTTTATGGATTTAAAACAAAATGGAAAGTTGTAAGCTAAAAAGCCGCGTGCCCACCCCACACCATCTCGATAACGGTAACATATACCGTTTTGAAAAAAATACCAACATAGACAAATTTTTGAGGTTCAAAAGAAAAATATAGAGGGGTAAAAATATTTCGTGGCTTTGGTAGTGCTCAAAAATGCCTATAACTTATAACTTCTTATTTGTTTCTATCTAATCAACTAAATTTTACACAAACACAAACCACTGGAGTAGGAAGCAAAATACTAAAAAAACGAAAATACTGTTTGTCATTTTTTTCGTTGCTTTTTTTGTTACCGAAAAAATGAAAAAATTTATTAGTCACCCTGCGTTTCAATAAAATTTTTAGTACCTACCTTATGATTCGGAAAAAAGTACAGTAGACTTGTAAAAAACTATTAACAGTATTTAAAGTGAAATTAATAAAAAATATCTATTTTAAGAATCTTAAACCCGAATTCCGGGCAAACAGTAAAAAATCTTTCCTTTATTTACCACACTGCAATGGCAGCACTTAATAACTCGCATACACAGATCCAGTGGCGTAGCTAGTATGGGTGGCACGCGGGGCGGCAGTTATGGTGTCACTTACCCCCAACCCAAAAAGGTTCACATCATGCGAAGCGGTACAAGTGTAAAAATTTCTGAAATCCGCTTAAAGACACGCCCACAATCGGTCTAAATGTGCAACTACCTCCAGAGATTTAAAAACTTCAAGACGTCCTAAAAGGCTGAAATTTGACATTAAGCATCTCCTAATGAATGTAATACACAAAAAAAGTAAAATTTAATTGGTAAGCCTCCTCCAGTGGGCGTGGCATCTATTTTAAGGGTAAATGTTCAAATGCAGTTTACTCAATATTTTTGCTCGAAATTGAAAAAATTTTGCTTAATGTTTTATGTAGGAACCGCGTAGTTCTACATTTTGTTGCTGCAAGACTTTGGGCCAGAATTGAAGAAAAACTTAGAATTTTCCAAAAAAACGTAATTTTGACTGGCCTTGAGCCTAATTTAGGAAAACATGAAACAAAAAAAGTTGCAGGTTAGGTACACGAGACCTTAGTCCAGATTTCGTTATCACAAAGTTTCTAGCTACGCCCCCTTTAGGGGTCCATTTTTTAAAAATTCTGAATTTGAACCAAAAAATTGCATATTTACGTACATTTAAGCGTAACTTGGAAATATCTGTGGAAATATTTTATAATTGATAGTTTGTAATTAGGGGTGGTCGGACCAAGACTCTTTTCGAAGTTTGAATTACTTATAAAATGTCAAAAAATAGCAATGCCATCAGCATTTTACAATGTGGGATAGGATGGGGTATTCAACGGTCCGTTTTACGGACTGTAACTTCTGCGTACACACTGAACAACTTACTCATTGGTTATACTTATGAAACTGAAAACGTCTTCTTTTTAGCTTTTAGAGCTGAAAACTCGTTAACAGCGTCTTTGAAATTAAATTTTAGTGTTTCTTCATGCTCAATCGCTAAAATCCCAAGATTTGTGAGTCTAGTTTCCGTCATCGTCGCGCGCAAGTAATTTTTTATTAATTTAAGCTGGCTTAAACTCTTCTGACACGACGCAACGGAAACACATTTTGTGACAAACAGCTTTAATGCGACGACAAGATTGGGAAGAGATTCTGTAAAAACCCAATACAGAATAATTCAACAATAAATTTTATAAAGTCTAGAGACAACCAATTAGTCACTGTTACTTTGGCCGCTTTTAAGTGACTTCTCAATCTCGGTATCTCTAGCAGAAGCACTGATTCGGATACCTCCTAATAAAAATCAGCAAATTTTGAAACGGCTAATTTCACTTCATCGCTGCTGGCTAAAACCAAAGTGTTTGGCTGCACAATCTCATACAACAAAGCAATCTCTTTGACAGACTCGGTTCTACTTCGTAATTCAACGATGAATTTGTCAAGACATTCCAACATGTCTTTTCGAACTTCAACCCTCAGTGCAAGTCCTGCGCCAACTCACCAGCTATTTCTTGTGGGATGTGGGATGTAGGTCCGACCAAGCAGGACAACAACAAAAAAAGAGGTAAACCCTCTCGCTAAGGGTGATGCGACGGTGATGAATATTATTGTAAAAAACGAGTGTTAGCCGATAGTGTTTTTTGAGCATTCAAACTGGAAGGTATTTGGGTTACCAACAATGTTGCCATCCCATAGGATAGGGATTATTATTTAGTTTGTCACATATGTATATGTAGTTCGTAACACGAAAGTTTGTAACACAATTTTATGTGTAACAAATCTATTTTTGCTGCCCATTGGGCTATAAAAGTTTATTCTTTTGAACCTGTCGGGTGTCACCCCCAAACGAGGTTTTTCGTGGCTTTCGCACATTAATCCAGAAGAGAACATGTGGAATTTTCTAGAAAACCCATAAGATTTTGCAAAATCATGGAAGCAACTAGAGATGGATGGAACTCTATACGGAAACAGTCAACTTGGGTTGTCATGCCGGAGAATGATCTCAAACATATGTCTCGGATTTTCCGTTCCCTTCGCAGATTCTACACATTGATCCAAGAGATAAAATATGGAATATTCTAGAACACAAGGTTGGACTTAGAAAACCCATTAATTTTTTCAAAATTTGGGAAGCAGCTAAAGATGTGTGGCGCTCGATCCCAGTGTGAATACACAGAACAAAACATTTCTTTATTTGACGTTTAATGAAATTTATAGCAACTCGTTTTAAAATTAAAACTATTTTTACAAAATTTGATAATACATATTTAAAAAAATAATTCAAGCGGGTGTTTTGAAACATTTGTGCCAATTATTTTGGCCACTGGCTTTTGACTGAGTGGTTTTTGTATAAAAAAATTATATTGCATTATGTTTGCACAGTACTTTTCGTAAAAACAAAGGGTTCACTTACTTACTTACTTAAAGGTTTTTAGATATTGTTGTTTTTAATGACTAAATTTGGCACTTTAAGAGTCATAAGTTATATTGGCAGACGGTTTTAAATTCCTTGTTCGTTACTTAATAATTGAAGTTTATCTCCCTGAATTAATATATAAACATAAACTAAAAAAACAAGGTAAATTTACTAACATAGGGACACGCCCTTTCTTAGCTTTTGTATGCTATCCACATGTCAACCCACTTATACACCCAACTACTCACCTTGAGACCGTAAGTGGCGCAAATGACATGTCAGCTGATCCTGCTATCAAGTCACCAACAATTCCATTCCACTGAACTGCAAGAACACAAAAGTAGGCAAAAATTCAAATTTTCTCATATCGATTTCCATTGCCCTGCAAATATACTTCGAAAACCCTAACCCGAAAGTAACCCGATTGCTTACCTCGTTTGCGGTTAAACTGTTGCTGGATGGGCTCCTCCTCGTTAATTGCCTCTTGTTCCTGATCGTCATTGTAATCACTTGGAGTGGCCCAGTCGTTAAGTGAAACATCCTCAACAGCATCGTAGGCATCTTCTGAAACCTCCCGAACCGTTTTGCCAGTGTCAGCTCGAATTTCGGTTTTCAAGTCATTTGCAAGAGCTCCCGGCTGCCGTTGCTGTCGCTTTAGGTTACGCTGTACTCTCACATCGACCGACGATGCTTCAGAGTCAACTTCATTGCTGTTCAAGCTGTTTTCACGCTCGAAGCTGGCTGAATGAAAAGGGATTTTAATTGAACTCCTTCAGACACAACCATCAAAACGCACACACACACACACACACACACACAGTCTGACACACTTCTCCACTGTTGCATTCTCAGTAAAAATAAGATCAAACAGAAAACAGACATGTGTATACCCACCACTTTTGGTGCGACGTCGAGTACGCGTTCGTCCTTCGGGCGAATGATATCTACGTTGCTGTTGGTTGGCAGCCGAATTGGCAGGATATTGCTCGTTCACGTCACCCGTCGATGCATCTTTCGATTTGTGCGGTTGCTGCTTCGACCCCGCATCGTTGTGCTGACCACCTTTCGCCGATGCTCTGCTGGGCATAAAATCACTCAGTGTCGAGAACTTGGCACCAAACAATTCATCATGGACGATATACAAATGAAATTCGAATTCCAACTCGGTGGCTATGTTGTCGAGTAGATCCATCGATAGACCATAACAGCACTTTGTTCTGTAATTAGAGCAGAGGGACTTTGCTTAAATGTTTTGCAAGGATAAGAATAATTTGCGGCCAAACAGTATGCTACGGGAGATAAGGTACATTTCGAGGTGAATTCGGGCCAGGATATAGTGCGGCGCTCCTTTCCGGATAGACTGTATTTTGGGAGGCGAATCCTTACAGAGGTAGAAATCAGCCACAGACGAATCCCGTAAGTATTTTGGACGAATTTCAATTGCATCGAAAGTTTCTTAAGAAGTTTGATAAATATTTGAACTTGCAGCTGCTGCACGAGGAAGGTTGCCAAAGTTTAAGGATTGGCCTGAGTTTTGATTGGTGTTCTGTACAGGACCTCCACACAGAAGTTATTAAGGGATTTTCAATTAGTGTGGGTAATTTGAATAGTTGATTAGAAAGTTTTGTCAAAGGTTATGGTTAGCTTAGGTAGTTCGAAAGTATTTGAATGCCTAAGGTTCTTAAGTAACTCAAGCAATATGGAACTTCAAATCGAAGATAAGTTTATTTTGCAGGTTGATGACGGAACTTCAGTGTGAAACTAAGTATTAGAAATGCTTGGAGCAATAATTTGTTAGAAACAAATGATCGTTTTCTGGTTTATACGTTTTAAAAAATCATGAATTATAAGAACTGTCCAAGGTCCGCCCCAAAATGAGAGGCTAACTTGTGTTCCAGGTTAGGATCAGTCTTTTACAGCCTGACATATATGGTACAACGGGTTGTAACTTAAATTTAGCTTCCATTGCTTTGCCTTAAGGGCATAACACTTACGGGAGAAAGTTTTGATATCTCTAAGCAGAGCTTTTATATGCAAGTTATGCTTAGAAGCCTTTAGGTTACTAATTTTCTTTTTCTCGATGTTGCAAGAGGTCAGAACACCTTGATCGTAAGCTAATATGATCAGAAAAAATATATATTCAAAAAGTTCAAATAAGTCTTGAGGTCGCGTCATTTCTCATTTTATTACAAAAAAAACTCTTAGACAAAAGCCTACTTACTCATACATCGGATTGGAAAATGAGCCCGTCTCGTCCGAAGGCACCTTGCCGCCATGCTCCAAAATATCCTCCGTAAACCTATGCTGCGTCTCAATATTATTGAACATAATCGTCAGATTATGTTTACGATTCGGCAGTAGCCGATGGCACGGCAACCCCCGCAGGCACAAACCGTCCTCATCCAATTCTGACGCCATTACAAAGGGCGGTGCTAAGGCAGTGACCACACGAAATATCGTTCGTGATTTCGCCGACAGTCCTATCGAAGATGACACGCTGTATAGGGCCAATCTTATGTTAGACTTACGACGTTGTTCTTTACCTGAGACAACAATGTCTCCTCCCGGCCAGACAATTGTGTCCAAGTGTACATTCCGTCCCGAAATGAGGCCGACACGACGCCACTTGGTCGAAGGATAACGTTGCCGCCGCTGTGGGCCACGATGTCGCACTATTGTCAACTCGTCCTCGAACAGCTGCAGCTGTCGTCCATTACCGTCGGGCACGAGGTTAAGTATTTCGAATTTCGTCATTAGCGGATGCTCTCGGTGACCGCCATCAAACTTAAGATCTCCGGACATTGCTTGGGCCGTTGATGCCTTGAGTGCTCTGCGGGTGGGATAAGAAAAAGAAGAAAAGAAAAAAAATGTGTGAAATGTTGCTTGTATCTTGTGCAAGGACATCGAGGGACTAAAAATAAAATAAAAACCAAAGGGTCAATGGCACACACAAAAGAGACAGCAAAAACCCCAGACCGCAAAAAGGACATAAAGGATATTTTATGTAAGCATCTACAAAATAGTTTGCACTTCCATGGGCCACTGAGCACAAAATAAAAATTGTTGCGAATTCCCTTCTGTCACTCCTGGTATGAGGGACAAGGAATGAAACCCAATAAAGTGGTGTAGAAGAACACTTCAGCAAGCGGGATTCGACCATAAAGATTCCCTGTTTATGTGTCCCACACTGATAACAGAGCTTAGAGAATTCCCGCCTCTTCGTGTGTTTTCAATTTGAAGTGATACATCCTTGGGAAGGTTCAATGTGTTATTCGCCTTTAAATTGTTTTATACACTTTAGGGTGGGAGGCAGGTGGTTAATTCTACACTTTTCACAGAATATCATTTTCCTTTGAGTCCTTTGATTTTCCTTTAGTTCCATGGCGAGCTTGAGGATGCAAATAATGGTGATGAAAAAGGCAACAGTTTCGTTTCGTTTATGCGCGCACAATTCAATTGAAAGGATGTATGCGAGCGGTAGTTGGCTACTGGATTCATCTGAGCTCAACCAAGCGGGTGGGGAGTTCTATTCATTCAGTGCCATGTGATCAGGACGAGACGTAAGCTTTGCGACTAATTCAATTGATGATTGGGAATTGGTTTCATTCCAAGAGAAATAGCTACACTCAAGCTGTTTTGTCGACGATAGTGGCAAAGCTGAGCTGTGTATGTGCACAAGCAACTGCAGTGTGAATCCAAATGGATTTCGTCCTGCGTTCTGTGATAAGTCAGTTGACAATGAAGATCCAAGTACATAGTTTGCTAACGAGTCTTTTGTGAGAATTGAATGTCTTTATTGAAAAACCAAGCCATATTTTTTGTAGTTTATTTTTATGGATGGTGAGGATGAATCAAGTTAGAAGATAAGAAAAGTGATGATTCTCTGCAGGATGGTTTATAGTATAGTTTGGCATCTGGAGGGACATCTAGATTTTGCTATGATGTGCTGCTCCTTTTTTGTATCAAAAAACCCAGACAGCTTTTCATGTAGTGTTGTCGTGTTGGCTTAGATATTTATTCCTAAATGTGAAAATCTACAATGGAGCCTACTGCATGGGTAAAATGAGGAAAAGAAGCTTTAAGAGCTAGTAAACCTCTTAGTTTTCTGGAATGTTGCTCTGTGCTCTGGTGGCAGCCAGCACACATCATAATTGAACTGATCCGGCGTCTTCTTAAAGATCGATCGCAACTTTGGTGCTAATAAACAGGTTTTGGTGTCCGATTCCAGGTAAAGTGCCCAAAAAACCTCCGTATGGCAGGCACCTTGTCTAGAGCGTCATGATCAGTGACGCGCGCGCGTTTGTGTGGAAGCTTAAGTCACTTATTTTCAACCAACATTGGTTGGCTGATGAAAGACGAACTAAGCTCCCCCAAAACTGACTCCAGTGGTGGTGAGAGCATATTGCAAAAAGTGCCAAAGGATGAAAGGCTGGGGATTGAACCACCCTTTAAAAAGCTCTCTCAGGTGCCTTGGAGAAGATCTGCAGATACACTTCAGCATTTCTCCGGTACGGCAACTCTGCCTGGGCAGACTACCCTTTTCGACACCTTACCAGTGGTTCCATGCGATCTAAAGGAGGACCTAAAAACATGTTTGATCGAAACTGAGGAGATTTCGAGGAAAGCGAGGAGCAGCTACTCGCTGAACGTGAACACTCCGATGTTTTCGTCAGGAAATTGAGCTACAAAAAAACTGACCAAGATCGGGAGCAAATCCAGAAGTATAACTCACGGCCTGGAGTGAAAGAAGCTATTAAGGAAGCCAAACCAACTTATGGCATCCTTAAAGCCAAGGAAAAATTCTCTTTCACCGAGGGACAATGCTACCTTTTGCCACAAGAGGTAATACAGCCCTAGGACTCAGTGACCACTTGGGACCAGTCCAAGCGGGTTGCAAAAAGTTAATAAAGAAAGGCAGAGAAGAGAGGAGTTTGCTTCGAAGAGAACGCTGGCCTCGAGGACGCTTTAAGGATTCCGAAGAAGGAGAAATGGAGTACTATTGCCTTGGGGAGTCCCAATAAAGCGGGAAGAATCCATGGACTAGTACAGCAAGGTGACGAGGGATCCTCTAGAGATTACTGCTGTGGACTCTTAGAAACCTTCCGGACAGTACATTGTAGAGTGTGGCAGAGAGATTGACGGCAGAATGAGATGGCCCAAGGGAATAACAAATATTGACTGCAATGACTAGACACCGATTGACTTTGCCAAGTTAGTAGTGGAAGGACTATGGGACGGTGTGGCTCTTAAAGCCATGTCCATGGACCAAGTCCCTAATAGGGCAAAGGGTAGATTATCTTTTACATAGGGAGCTAAATTAGGAAGCTAAGGACGACGTCCTCCGCGTGTTGCAAACACAAAACTTCCTATATTAATGTTATATCAATTTTGGACAGGTAACCTTTGACGACGGTAACTGGATCCGCCCCGGAATCTACGAGATCGCTTGCAACAGCTTCTGAACAGGGTAATAAAAACTTAGTCTTAGACTGTAATCTCAATGCTCATAATACCATCTGAGGAAGCTCAGACATTAACGCTAAGGGCGAGGCTAGGTTTAATTTTTGTTTTGGCTTCAACCTTTTAGTTTGCAAGAGGAGATTTAATCCCATCTTCTTAACAGTGAATAGAAAGGAAGTTTAAGACGTAACTTTTGTGTTTTATACAAGCTCTGTTGAAGTAACAAACTGGGGATATCTAAGCACGCATCGCTATCAGACCTCTACTGGATACTCTTTGAGATACATTTGTATGGCCTATCTCAGGAAAGTTTTCAAAAAACCCAAAGACAAGAAACTGGGAGAAGTTCAATAAGGAACTGCAGAGGACTATCTTCCCCAACCCAAACAGAGACCCCACCACAGCAAAAATAAGTGATCGACTTTACAGCCAAACACAGGACCGTGGTGCTTTCTTAAGCTCCTTTGAAAAATCCTGCCTGAACAGCAGCACAGTAGAAAAGAAGCGCCCTCCCTGATGAAAGTCCAAGATCGCGCTGGTCATCAAAAGCTCAATATGTAGATGGAACTTTGCAAAGGGTGGCGCTCATCGAATGGAGCGTATGAATCTTGGAAAAAGAGATCCGATTCGCCAAGAGGAATTCATGGAAGAATTTCTGCGAACTATTCGAAACCACAGCTGAAGCGTTTCGACTAAGGAAAGCCCTCTCCAAAGCGCCAATACCGATGTCATCAGTCCAGAAAGACAGATGGCGATTGGAGCACAACGCACGAGGAAACGCTGGATGTGCTTACGGAGACCCACTTTCCAGGTTGCACCTTTTGGTGGTCGGTCAAATTATGACAGAGTTACACAGAGCTGCGGCAGGTAAATGGTGGAAGAACAGATCAGGGCAATAACCAATGAGAAAAGCCGTCCGGGCGATCTACTCCTTTGTTCCCTTCAAACTACCAGAGATGGATATTATTGGACCAATTATGTCACAAAAAGCAGGGAAAACAATCATTCCATGATTGAGTAAAGCCCTATTCTTAAGGCTATGTTATGTTCCCAGAACTTGGAGAGATTCCGAATGATATTCAAATGAATGATATTCCCCAAGGAAAGGGAAGGCTAGCCACAGCCCTGCAAGGGACTATAGATTCATAAGCGTGTCTTCGTTTATGCTCAAGGTGATCGAGCGGTTTATCCAGAGGCGGATTAAGGTAAAGCACCCTGGGCCCCACATTTTTGTACCCGCCCCCTGGGTACATGTGCCAAAAAATACACCTGAAAAAACGTGACTAAAATTTTGTGAGAGGGTTCGGATTAAAACCCTTTAGGCTGCTTCGAGAAGAAAATTCTTCGGACGATTTACGGTCCCGTCTGCATAGACGGAGAGTGGAGGAGGAGATATAACATCGAACTGTACGGGCTTTACAGCGATACCGACCTAGCCAAAAGAGTCAAAACACAACGTCTACGATGGCTGGTCATCTAGAGCGGAGGGACACCAACGCCCCGGCCCGGAAAATCTTCGAATCCACACGGCACGGTAGAGGAGCACCAAGACTCAGAAGGCACACGCAAGTGGAAGGTGACCTCAGTCAACTTCGCGTGCGAAACTGGAGACGGCTAGCTAGAAATAGAGCTGGCTGGCGAAGCTTGTTGGCTGAGGCCCAGGTCTACCCCGTACTGTAGCGCCACCTTAAGTAAATAAGTAAGTTAGTTTCACCCTTATGAATGAAGGAAACATGTCAGTGGGCGGAACTCTAAAACTTTACGCTTTTACTACTTTGGGACCTAAAAAAGCCAGATATGTAGTTTCGGACTGTCTACGTCGCAATTTAAGGCCTCTTCAAATATGAGGCACAAAAACAGATGGATGGACGGATATGGCTTCCGGATATGGAACGGATATGGAACAATTCCGTCGTGATCATATGTTCGGTCTAGGGGTTCTGCCATTAACGGTTTAGTTTATCCCATGAGATGGTTATAAAGCCTTTTGAGAGCTAAAACAAAACTCCTGTTTAATATGTGAGAGATGACGAACTTTTGTCTATTTGATAATCCAGAAAGAAAAAAAGGGCTTCTAGCCGTCCCCGCCAAAATTGTGGGGCCCAACTGAACCCTAGGGCTAATATGTGCTTGGGGTTGTCGAAGTGTACTTAAGAGAGGTTATTGGTGATAACTCAACATGTGTACATGAGAAGCCGATCTGTTGACACTGCACTGCACTGCATTCCATATTAGCAATGGTGGAAAAATCATTGGAACGCAAGGAGTACACTTTTGGTACAGTTCTAGGTATAGAGGGAGCGTTCGTTTGATAACATTGAGGTAGACGCGATACTGCGCAGCTTGAGAAATGGTTACCTGGGTAGCAGTCACTGTGACAGGTTAAGGCTTATGCTAAGCTCGTATTTAGCTAGGTGAAGTATGCAACATACGAAACGTCAGCAGAGGGAGAAGGTCTCAAGGACAACACAAGGAGGTCTCCTTCCTTCGCTTATATGGATCCTGGCAAGTGACAAACTGTTAATCGCCCTGGCATGGTGAGCGCATACGCAGACAATGTTGCAATCCTGATCTGGGTTAAATTCCAATCAATCCCCAGTGATCGATTCAGCTAAGTATGGCTGCAACTGGCCTTAGGGTCGAGGATTGAGAATAAATCCATCTAAGACGGAAGTCTTGTTTTTGCCCCGTAAAATCTACTGCAGGAGCTGCAGCGACTGCTACGCAAATGCCCAGCCCTAAACTGCATTAGGTGTTACCTTCGGCAGTAATCCGGATAGCTCCAAAAGACCGGCACTTTGAGATTTTTGTTTCCGTTTAAAGTCTGAACAAGGTCCTCAAATATACAGAATGGTCCCACTGTTGGTCTAAGTGAGCCGTATGACTATTGTCTCAGGGGCATCCATCAACATAGCCCAACCTAACCTAGACACCCACCCAAGCTTCTTATTTTAAATGAGATTTTCAAATTGACCTTCATCAGAAACGAGGGGTGGTACTTAAGAAGTGGTTGATATGCGGGATTTTTGCTTTAATGGTGAGGGTGTAAGAATAACTCCAGAACGAGTTTTGGTATGCTGCAATAATTTCCAATTTATTCATTTGAAGCTTATTATTGCTGCACATACATAGACCCTTTGTATAGGCCTTGTCCAACATAAATCTGCTAAAAATCAAATGAAAACCAGTGTCCTTCACTAAAACCCCTAAATCGGCATCCTTTTCCAATTTTAAAAATCTCACCTGTAGTCAAATCGGGATCATAAAATAAATTGACACTTAGCTACAAGCACCGCCTAACAAAAGTGGCAATAAACCGGCTTTTTAAATTCGGCCAAATCAAATATTCAATAACCCGCTGTCGTTGCCGTGACAGGGTGCGCCCGTGTGTGTAGACAAATGTTCGACTTTGTGTTCGTGACTAACTTAATGGTTCGCTGTATCGTTATTCACCTGAAATCCTGATACTCCAAGTCGACAAAAAAGCATTTTTCATCGTCAAACGTTGAAGGCTTTGTGAGGCTGACAAAAAAAAAAATGAATGAAGCAAAGTAAGCCGTATCGGAAGGGTCGCCTTTTGATTGTAAAGACCGGATTTATCTTGTCACGTAGGATTCGTTGCGTATCCTGTTTTTCCCTTTGGCCTGTTCCGCTTCGGCTAAGAGGAAGGAAGTATTTTGTGGCGCTCAAATTATTGTGTTACAGCATGTTGTTTGCCAACAGTTCGGCTCGACACAGTCCTTTTATTGGTGAAGGGCTGCTTTTTGCTGTTTGGTATCTTAACCTTCCAGGCAATGGTGTACCTTAAACGAAGCCGAAATCACGCTACAAACCCGAGATGTTAAAAAGTTCATATTTCATCCTGTTTATTTTTATTGGGCGAACATTATTTCGTATAAAGGGGATGATGGAATAAACAGCAACTTTGACTTGGACCCTTTTCACGTTAATACCTATACTACCTACCGCTTCTACATAAAGTGGCAATGAAAGTTATGAAATCCTGCTGTCAGGTAGTCCTTAAAAATAACTAAAGCTGTTCCTCCGTAGCATGTTATCGCACTGAAATTTACCAGCTACAAGCTATCTCTTTACGGATTAATTGGTAATTCCACGCTTCCCGAAATTCGAAAAAAAAAATTAATCCCCATCCTTGTTTGCCAAATTGAAAAAAAGTTGAAAACATTTACATCCTGACCTAAATACGAAACAATTTTCCTGTGGAGGTGCGTCACGTGAGCTGGTATGTGTTTGCTGATCTCATTCAGATTACAGTGAACGTATCCGGTCATCCAATGGACTTAACGAGAGAGATGGACTTAGCAATCGCAAGGATGTGGCAGCATTTGTTTGGTTGTTCAGAAAAATTGTGTCGATGCTTAAAAAATTCGAACCTTGCCCACAGTGCTCAGCACTTTCACTTAGCCGAGAGTGCACTTGTGGCTTTCACACCATCAACAACACTTTTTCTACGCGGCCTCCAGCCACCTATCGAAATTAATTAATTTCTTTTTATCGATGTGTACGTATGCAGGATATGCGATGGAGGTTCAATTACTGAATGTGTTGCAAAATTAAACTCGGCGAAGGATTCCAAGCGATTTGCAGGAATTGACACCTTTTCCAAGCGAGCTTAGCGGGAAATTGTTCGATTAATGACTTTTGTTTTGGCCCCGTTGACAAATCGTGTGTGCGTGCGCGTGTGTGAGTAAAATTTAATCAAGGAAATGACTTTCACTTTAAAATTCAGCAATTTTTTATGTATGCCAAGTTGGTACCTACGTCTATCCAAACGTCAAAGGAAGTATGTTGAGTAGTCCGGGATATGGGTTGAGTGTCCTTAGTTGGGCGGAGTATGAGAGGATGATTATCATTAAGGATGCAGTTACAAACTTATTCAGAATTATACGAGTAATCACTTTCGCTGTGTAGCGGAACTAGTTTGTGCACTCGTTTCGAGGTTATGATTCTTGCAGCGTATAGTTGGCGCTCGTAAGGAACGATGACATGTTTTCGCAAAGAAGCTTTAAGGACGCATCACAGTTGAAATTGTTAAAGTTTCTAGTACCTGCTACCTATAATTTTTGGCGGGAAGTATACATAAAGTCAAAAAAGTGTATTTTGCGTGCTAACTTTCTGCTCTTATGTTCTTCGAAATGACTTTAAGAACGTCAAGGATAAACGATTCAGAAGATGTGCACAGTATGTCACTTTTCGAACGTATCATGGTGGAGGCCATCAATATAAGTAAGTTCTGAACAATCAAAAGCTTGTTCAGAGCGAATTACGGTGTTTGTTTTATTCCCTTATTTCCTCTTATGTTCTTGAAAATGACTTAAAGAACGTCAAAGACAAACTATACAGAAGATGTGCATGGTATGTCACTTTCTGAACGTACCGTGGTGGAGGACATCAATATAAGTTCTGAACAATCAAAAGCTTGTTCAGAACAAATTACGATGTTTGCTGCGAGCATAATGGACTGTCGTGAATGTGGATATGCTCATAAATCCAAGCATTTTTGGTTCAGAAACTGTGAAGGCATACTTTTTAACACTGAAATAATCTGTTATTCTATTATTTTGAAAAGATCGGATGGAGTGTGGAAGTTTCTGGACTCAAATCCCCGTCGGAGAAGCTGTTTTACGGCCCATCTCCATAAAAGTGTGCAAAACCAAATAAAAATTAATGCTCAATAGCTATTCGGAAGCGGAAAAACAGTTTAAGTTTCCTTCTTGTATGTGACAACATGCAATTCGAACATACTAGGATGTGAACCAATGAATGCTCGGAACTCAAAAAATGATCCAACGGGATACTATTAAAATTGCAAATGTGAGAGGCTCCATATTAAGCCCCAATACAATTTTGGCGTGGTAGATTAAAATGCTCTGATTTGATCGGGCGCTTAAAATAAATCCAATTATTGTCCTTTTCCCAATATGTGCGGGAGGCTTACGAATATTGCAGCAGCTTCTATCCGTGAGTTAAACGATTTCCTTTACATACTGGCTTTATTTGTGAGGGGCGATTATTTAAACATGACAAAGCATTCAAATAACACCAATCCGTACCGTACACCAATAAAATTTAGAACCATGACAAAATTTAGTTTCGCCAAGAGCTTATCCTATCAAACCAGCATAATAGTCGAATGGAATTTTCATAATTTAAACCGGTTTCAACGGAAACTCTAATTTGGCATTAGCAGGGATGCAACATTTTACAAAGGATTAAAAACCATTTGTTACGAAATGCTAGTCGATGCGGTTTGAGGCGTTTAAACATCCTGTAGTAAATTATGCTAATTAGCTGCTGGGTTTTGGAACGCTTTTTGGCATGCATGCATGCATAATTACAGGACGAGCGATATTAGAAATCCGCATGATATTGGTAAGGGCTAGTCTTTCGACGCTTAATGACAAATTCATGCTTTTTTGTTGCCTTAAAAACACATAATTTAGAAATACATATTTAGAAGAGTTAATTGGCTCTTTGCATTCATATCATAGAAAATTACAAATCAAAGCCTTTTTCGCCTCTGCTTTACTTCAAAAAAGTCAAAAGTTTGCTTAAAAATGCAAAATTAGAAAAATAAGACGAATTTTATTGCTAAAAAAGCAGAATTTTGATAAACATATTTTGAAATCAAATATTGTAAAAAGAGTTTTTTTCTAGGCACAATTTTTGCCGGCAACTCGTGCCGCCCCACCGTAGTTCCCCTACCTAGCTCGTTTTTATACCTTAGCCAGGGTATGTTACCTAGATCACCGTAGACCCCTAAGATCTTTGAGAGACACGATTGAGGCCGACAGGTTAATTGATAAGCACATGTAACTACAAACTACTTAGGCCTTAAATTTTAAGCCAGAGAGCTGTTTCGTAGCTGAGCTGGAAGTTCATTGGACCAGGTCAAGTTAAAAAATTAGTCGAATCCACCCACAGACTTGAATGTGTGACCACCTCTATTAAAGAAAAAAACACTTAAATAAAATTTTAGCTATGTTGACTTCGCGTCAGAACACTTTTTTGACCTCTTTTTTAGAATTTTTTTAGTTTCAAATACCTAAAACAACTATTTAGATTTTTTTGCCGTTAGCCTTTTTTCCGAAAGTACAAGAAAATAGCTTTATTTGTATAAACCTTGTACTTTAAACAAATTTAAAAAAAATGCGTGTACTTTAAGCAAATATTTTTAAAAATGCGTTTATGTTTTCGAGTTAAATCTCTGAAAAAACTTCAAAATTCTGACACATTTAAGCAAGAGAGTGGACTGAAAGTCTAGGCTCTCAGATAAAGTTAGAAATTAGTTTAATCCACCCACAGACACGCCCACTACAGGCCTATATGTGCGACCATCTATAATTTTTAAAAATACTGTTTTCAAATTTTAGGTATGTTACAATGGAAGAACTTTTGGATGTCGGATGGGTACGGGCTTAGGTTAGGTTAGGTTAAACGGAGGTGTGGTGAAGAGGACCGCACATACACTAGGCACCAAAACGGGTCCATCGCGAGGAACTATTTGATAATAACATTCAAAAGGCAAAAACAACCTTTACATTTAATGTGAAACAGTCAATTTTCCTGTAAAAGCCAAGAAGGCCTTTGAAGTTTGTGCCGTGTACCTCTAAAAGCCTTGTATTTTACACAAATTAAAAAAAATGCGTGTACTTTAAGCAAATATTTTTAAAAATGCGTTTATGTTTTCGAGTTAAATCTCTGAAAAAAACTTCAAAATTCTGACACATTTAAGCTAGAGAGCTGAAAGTTGGTGAGTGGACTGAAAGTCTAGTTTCTCAGATCAAGTTCTCAAAAGAAGTTAGAAGTTAGATTAAACTAATTTAATCCGCCCACAGACACGCCCACTACAGGCCTATATGTGCGACCATCTCTAATTTTTAAAAATACTGTTTTCAAATTTTCGATGTTACAATGGAAGAACTTTTGCATGTCGGATGGGTACCGGCTTCGGTTAGGTTAGGTTAAACAGGGGTGTGGTGAAAAGGACCACACTAGGCACCAAAACGGGCCCATCGCGATCCCTGGGGAACCAGTTGAAAGTAACATCAAAAACAACCTAAACATTTACCGTGAAATAGCCAATTTCCCTGCAAAAGCCAAGAAGGCCTTTGAAGTCTGTGCCGTGTACCTCTTCCAAACTTCCAAAGAAATATTCCCCTTAAAATCTTTGGTGATTTTCTGCAGATCACTGCAGAATCGACAAATATCCGTGTCAGAAAGCCTGAGCCTCCTTGCGTGTTTCCTCAGGGGACACTGTCCTGTCAGAATTCCCACTAAAGCCCTAAGCTTGTCCCTGCTCAGTTTTAATAGTGCCTTCGATCCTTTTTCGTCTAGTCGTGGCCAGAGGGACCTAGATACCCTGTGTCCAGCCAGACGAGACCACCTTTGGTTGGCCGTCATTTCAGTTTTTTCCTCAATAGTGCCTCTAACTACGCAGAGGGGTGGTTTGACGATAGAAACCACACTGTTTCCAAGAAGCCCTCCTTTTCTTACAAGCTCATCAGCTTGTTTGTTACCCTATATACCGCAGTGTCCTGGCACAGTCCCAATTTGTTCTGACGGCACAATACCTTAAGCCTTGAACATTGTGCGACAGCCCCTGACTATATAACATTTGATGTTGATCGATTCCATTGCCTTGAGCGTAGCCTGGTTATCGATGTAAATGGCAATATCTCTGCCGGATATCGATCTCATCTGCAAAAGCTCGGCCGCCCTAAGTATAGCCACAACCTCTGATTGGAAGACACTGCATCTATCCGGTAGTTTTAAGGATACTTTTAGTTCCAGGTCTTTTGGAAAGATACCAGAACCTGTTCCTTCCCCTGTTTTCGAACCGTATGTGAAAATTACAATTTCATTAGGTCTGACAATTGCATTATTTGCGCAGTCTTCCCTCACTGGATAAATGACTTTTCATACGGTGTGTCAAAGTCGACAAGGGAGGGAATTTCATCCGTTAAAGTTGGATTGCCTGCTACTGCTCTTGAAATAGTTTAGGTTAGTGAGCCGTAGCGCACTATTGCCAGCAAGTTTTTACACTCGACCGAGGGTATATTAATTTTAATGCGTAGTTTGTAAGACAGTGAAATAATCACGGTAGACACCTAAGACCTTTTAGAGATATGATCGAGACCGACAGGTATGTCGATTAAGCCATGTCCGTCCGTCCGTCTGTCCGTATGTATGCATTTTTGAGGTCTTTAAAATTGAGCTAGGAAACTGAAACTTGCAGCGTTGCTTGCTTCTCATTTTGTACAGACAAAGTATGAAAAGTTTGAAGATCCGCTAGCAGCCACGCCCACAATTGGCTTGAATGTCAGACAACCTCAAATTTACATTTTATTTCAAAATGCCTTTGGTCAAGATAGACAAAACATATGAACTCAAATTTTGGTGGAGATTTTTGCCTTTAATTAGACAAAAATTGGACCGCCCACTCTATTGACCATGCCCACTTTTAACATCTGAAATCTTTGAAATCCTGATTTGTCGGGAAATTCATTCTAAATTGAAACAAAATTATATAACAAATATTAAAGATATTACCATTTGCTAAGTTTGTTGCATACAAAGCATTGAGCTCCGCCCACTTTTAGGGGGCGTTTTTGGGGAAACACTGTTTCTTAAGTATTAATATTCGCCTCAAACGCATTTTCTCGTGATGCCAACGAAATTTGAGTTGATTGATTTTAGTTTTCACTTACGCCCTTTTTAAGGGGTGTGGCCTATACAAACAATTGACATTCAATATATGAAACAGACCAAAAAATTTTAAATTTGGTGTTAATGGGTAAAGAGGGTCGGGTATTTAGAAGTTCATTACAAACGAACTCCTGCACTAACTTACTTGTTTTATATGTAGATCAAGCGGTATAAGGTTCAGCAGAGTTTTCAGGGTTTCCGTAGGTGTAGTACAAAGTTCACCTTTGATAGCTATGCAGGCCGTTCTTTGAACCACTGATAATTTTCCATAATCTATTTTTCTGTCTCGGAACGGGCTTGGATGTTTACTTACTTACTTACTTAAGGTGGCGCTACAGTCCGGGGTGGACCTGGGCCTCAGCCAACAAGCTTCGCCAGCCAGCTCTGTCTCTAGCTAGCCGTCTCCAGTTTCGCACGCGAAGTTGGCTGAGGTCCCCTTCCACTTGCCTGCGCCACCTGAGTCTCGGTGCTCCTCTACCGCGTCGTCCCTGCGGTGTGGATTCGAAGATTTTCCGGGCCGGGGCGTTGGTGTCCATCCGCTCTAGATGACCCAGCCATCGTAGACGTTGTGTTTTGACTCTTTTGGCTAGGTCGGTATCGCTGTACAGCCCGTATGCAGACGGGACCGTAAATCGTCCGAAGAATTTTCCTCTCGAAGCAGCCTAAAGTGTTTTCATCCGCCTTTTTTTTTTTTTTTTTTTTTTTTATAATGCACTCGCGAATATAAGGGATTGGATACCCTTTTTAATGTTACACATCTCACGAGCGGAAAGGATTAGAAGAAGAGGAAAAGGAGGAGAGGTACCGATGCACTCTTGTTTTGAACAGTTGCAAGTTGTATTGCGCAGGAAAGATTGACCGTGGGAGAACATTCCACATTCGCGTTGTACGGCTTATGAAAGAACCTCTAAACTTTACTGTGCGTCCGAAGGTGGGCTCGAGGGTAAACTGATGTGCATTCGATCTTTGGCGAGTATTACGGTGGAACGTCTTTAGGGGCGGAATGCAATTGGCTATTTCGATGGAACATTGTTTGTGAAAAAAGCGATAAAACAGTGAAAGACAAGATACATTACGTCGATGTTCTAATGAGTCAAAAGACTTCGCAATGTTTTTGTCTCCAACAAGTTTTAACGCGCGTTTTTGTATCCTATCTAGCAAGAGCAGTGCTGTTTTTGGAGCACCAGCCCAGACATGGGAATTATATTCCAACTTGGGGCGAATATATGCCTTATATAAAATAGCCAAATCAGAGGGGGTGAAATACTTCTTGCATCTTTTAAGGAAGCCTAGGCATTTCGCAGCGTTCTTGGCGACGTCGAATATGTGGTCATTCCAACTAAGGTTGTTATTGACACACATACCGAGAATGGAAAGCGTTTCGGTTTCGTCGATGCAAGTGCCATTCATGGACAATGGCTGGGTGTTTCGGTTTTGCTTCAATGACAGAAGACAGCATTGAGTTTTAGAAGCATTAAACTCTACTCTATTTTAAGATCCCCATGATACAATGCTGTTAAGGTCAGAGTTTAATGAGTTTGACATACGCTGCCGTTCCAATTCAACGTCCGAAGAGCAGGGGCGCGGAACCGAGAACGAATATGAGAAACCGAGGTTACTGTCATCAGCAAAGGAGTGGATTGGATTAGTTGTAGCAGACAGGAGATCATTAATGAATATGAGAAAGAGTGTCGGAGACAAAACAGAGCCCTGGGGAACCCCAGCGTTAATTTTATGAACTGCGGACTTGAAGCCATCCAAAACAACTTGAATTGAACGGTTCGAAAGGTAATTACTAATCCACTGAATAAGAGATTCGTCGATTCCAAATGCACGCATTTTCGACAAGAGAGCTTGGTGCCAAACTCTGTCAAATGCTTTTGAAATATCAAGCGCAACAATCTTGCTTTCACCTAGAAGATGCAAGGAATGATTCCACTTTTCAGTGAGATATGCCATCAAATCACCAGTGGACCGTTTGCTACGAAAACCGTATTGCCGGTCATTAAGAAGTTTTCGTGTTTCAAGATATTTCATAAGCTGATAATTAATCAGCGTTTCCATGACCTTAGAAAGAAGGGAGGTAAGTGCAATTGGACGATAGCTAGAGGGAGAAGAAGAATCGCCTTTTTTAGGGACGGGCTGGACAAATGCTGTTTTCCATCTACTCGGAAAGAGACCTGAGGAGTAGGACCGATGGAAAAGCTTACACAATGGTTTTGCCAGCGCGGAAGAACACCTCTTCAGAACAATGGGGGATATTCCATCTGGACCAGCGGATTTGTGAATGTTTAGATCTCGAAGTACTCTTTTGACTGCACGAGCGCGAAAGTGAATTTGTCCCATGGTATATTCGACGCGCTCAAGTGTAGGCGGGGACATTGCAGAATCAGGGAGCATGGAGCTAGCAGCGAAATGCGCTGCAAGTAGATTCGCTTTGTCTAGAGAGGTGACAGCTGGAATGTCATTGTAAACGAGTGTTGGGATGGAAGATGAGGCACAGTTTTTGACATTTTTGACGAAAGACCAAAAGTTTTTACTACCCTTGGGACAATGTAGTATTTTCTGCCTCAGCTTTTGGTCGTTTTGGAATTTGACACGGCGAATATGAGCATTACAATCATTTCTGGCTTGTTTAAACTTTTTTCGGTTTACCTGTGATGGGTTGGTCTTGTAGGACCGAAAACATAACTCCTTTAACCTAATCGCCTCTTTACAGCTCGAGTCAAACCACGAGTTCTCCTTTGGTTTGATACTCTTAATCCTGTAAGGGATAAAGGATCATGGATCAAGGATCATGGACAGGGTCCATGCTTCTGCACCGTAAAGCAGGACTGGGATGATGAGGGTCTTATACATGGACACTTTAGTTGCTCGAGAGAGGGCTTTGATACTCAATGAGGGCAAAACCAAGTATATGCTGTCATCAAGAAAAGACACCCAACACCGACGTCTTGGACAAAACATCACCATCGACAGCTATAACTTTGAGGTAGTTAGGGACTTTGTCTACCTGGGTTCCGCTATCAATTCAGACAATGACACCAGCGCTGAAATCAAACGAAGTATAACTCTTGCCAATCGCTGTTTCTTTGGGCTAAGAAGGCTTGGATGTTTGCAAATTTTAAATACCTATGACTAAATTTGGCCAAAATCGGGGTCGTATTTTTTCTCTATGAATTAGAACCCCACTTTTGGGGCATTATTTCGATTTGATTTTGGGATCAATTACAGGATTCTACTTCCAACAGCCGCAATGGGTATCGTATGAACGCCAATAACATGGTATATCGTATATCCAAGCGTTACCGCAGGTTCAGTTTTTTATGAGTGCAAAAGGCTGAAAAAATGAGTCCTTTTGAAAATAAATGAGTCCCTATGAAAATTTTTGGATAAAGCCTTTTTTATTAAAAAGAAAATTTTTAAGACATAACAAAAAGAACACTAAATCGACCTTCCCAATGATATGCAACTTTTTTGGTTGGGCTTTTACTAAAATTCTTAGGAGCTTATATTCGGATAAAAAAGCTTCTTTTTTATCAGCTTCATAAATATCAGGAACTCGTTCTACAAGAAAAATCAAGTAGATACATAAATGAATTCTGTTTACAAATTTCTTTTGGCCTTACAATAACTTCATTTTCAAATTCAAAACTTTTCCTTATCTGTTCAACAAGTTCTAGACTTTTTTTGTAAAAATTCCTTAGATCTGATTCCAATAAATATTTGATCTAAAGGTCTTAAGTTTAAACTGCTTGAAAAGTTTATTTCTGAAACTTTAAATATCGAGTAGAACATTCGTGAAATTACTGGTTATCAATTTGGTATTGCTTTCCATGATATTAAAATGCATGATGAATGCGTAAATCTTTTGATTGGCATTCGAGGTTCATAACATTGATATGAACCTTTTCTGCAAAATGAAACAAAAGTACTTGAACTTTTCTTTTAAATTGATTCAACCTATAATATGGTTTATTAATAGCGTTTATTTTAATTTTAAAAATATGAGTCGACTTTTAAAATAATATAAAGTCCACCAGAAAAAGATGAGTCCCATTGGACTCATATGAGTCCAAGTGGTAACTGTGACGAAGCCAAAGTTTTGCGCACAGCAATAATGGTCAGAAGCCTTTAATTAGGCAAAAATTGGACAGCCCACACCGTCGACCATGCCCACTTTTAAAATTTAAGATTTTTAAAAAAACAGATTTCTCAGAAAATTGCATTCTAAAAAAAAAAATATTGTAATTAATAAAGATATTACCAATTGCTTAATTTGTTTCATTCAAAACACCGAACTCGCCCACTTTTAGGGGGCGTTTTTAGGAAAAAGCTGTTTTTGGGCAATAGTTTTCGCTTTCTACGAATTCTCTCATGATTTTAACGAGGTTTGAATTAATTGATTTTAATTTTTAGGCCAAACCCATTTTTGGGGGCGTGGCCAATACAAAAATAGTTGTATGGTAAATAGGCTCGGGTATTTAGAAGTTCATTACAGATGAACTCTTGCACTTACACTTACTTGTTTATACCCCATCCCATAGGATAGGAGGTATATTAAGTTTGCCACATAGTTTGTAACACGGTGAAATAGCAATGGTAGACCCCCAAAACCTTAAGGGCATATGATCGAGACCGAATTCTGAATCGAATGAGCCATGTCGGTCCGTCAGTCCGTCTGTATATCACATGTTTTCACACCTTAAATGAGCTAGGGTGCTGAAACTTCGTACGTAAGGTCCACGTCATGCGAAGCAGTACAATTGTAAAAATTTTTGAAATCCGTTCAAAGACACGCCCACAATCGGTCTAAATGTGCAACTACCTCCAGAGTTTTCAAAACTGTTAGACGTTCTAACGACGTTCTAAAGGCATTTTTATTTGAACGACGTTCTAAAGGCATTGACATTTAGCATCTCCTAATGAATGTCAGACACAAAAAGGACAAATTTAATTGGTAAACCTCCTGCCACGCCCACTAAGGCATCTATTTTAAGGGTAAATTTTCAAATGCAGTTTACTCAATATTTTTGCTGGAAATTGAAAAAAATTTGCTTAATATTTCATGTAGAAAACGTTAAGTTCCACATTTTGTTTGTACAAGGCTTTGGGCTAAGCCCACTTTTGGAGGCAAAATTGAAGAAAAACCTAAAATTTTTTAGAAAAACTTAATTTCGACTGGCCTTGAGCCTAATTAAGGAAAGCATGAAGCAAAAAAAGTAGCAGGTTAGGTAGACGAACCTTCGGTCCAGATTTCGTTCATATTAAGTTTTTAGCCACGCCCCCTTTTAGGGGTCTGTTTTTCAAAAATATTGAATTTGAACCAAAAAATTTCATTTTTAAGTACATTTAAGTGTAACATGGAAATATCTGTGGAAATATCTTTCTAATTAGGGGCGGTTGAACCACGCCCCTTTTCGAAGTTTGCATTACTCATAAAATGTCAAAAACTAACTTTACCATCAGAATTTTACAATGTGGGATAGGATGGGGTATTCAACGGTCCGTTTTACGGACTGTAACTTCTGCGTACACACTGTAGCACTTACTCACTGGTTTTTTTTTATAGATTCAAAATTTTTCTTCCGGTTTAATTTTGACCCGGTTTATATTTTTCGGTTACCGGGCGACCGACGCCCAATGGGTTGATTGCAGCTTTTTGTAGCTATTCCGGTCACGGGTCCGAGAGCGATTAAGTGATACAAAAGAGTGTGGCCTTCTAGTGTGGTCTGAAGTCCAATTGACAAACCCCCAAAGTAATACACAGAACATGGAATCATTTCATATCATAGTTTCGCCTGTATGGAAAAGAGAAACTGTGACTGCTGTGACACAGTACTTTTTTGCCATAAGCCTTAGATGACAAATGTACTTATATGAGCATTAGAATAATTTGCTACATTGAAGTCAATAGGTTTTTGGGAAGGAGTCTATTTTTTCAATTTCTCTCATCTCAACAAGCTACAAGCAGCCTTCATTTTAAAGTTATCGATTGATGGAAAAACTTTTATTTTTTTTTTTATTCCGCCATCGATTTGTTTCCACGAGTTCAAGGGAAACGATTTCTGAATAGATTCCAGTGCTCAAGTTGTAAAGTGTGGAAATCCAAATAAACAAACCACTTGCATGCCATCCATTTTAAAAGCTGAACCACTCTAGTCTGACTATTCCGTGTTTTGATGTGAAAAGCATGTGTGCTCTGCTCTACTTTTGTGTCTTCGTGGTGGTGTTTTGCCAAAGGGCTGAGCAACCATCCACCGAGGGCAAAGATTTTACCAATTCACCTTTGCATTTTCGTGAGAGTTCGCCCCCACAAGTGAGGCTGTTTTGAATTCAAAAATGCAACACCA
The DNA here is from genome assembly GCA_947623515.1 of Neoascia interrupta. Taxonomy (NCBI): domain Eukaryota; kingdom Metazoa; phylum Arthropoda; class Insecta; order Diptera; family Syrphidae; genus Neoascia; species Neoascia interrupta. The sequence continues at coordinate 26,833,844 of OX392462.1, forward strand.
ACAAAGCATGGTGCACTCTTGTGGCGTTGGGTGTATTCGAAACTCAGCCATTGCACTTTGACGGATAAAAATAAATTCGATGCATCCATACGTTCGCAGCTGCGAGTTCTCGCGCTTACAATATCCCGAGTAAATTTATTACGATTAATAATTTCGCTTTCCCGATTTATTGGAAAATCCTCGTGTGTGAATCGAGCAATTGATGATTGGTCTCAGAGGGTGACGTAAATAAGCCATACGAGGAGAGAAGTTGGCTAACTTTTTGCACTTTTGTGTGAATAATATTTTCGAATTTATGAACATTAATTCGAAATGGAAAATATGTGAGGAAAATTACCTGTGATTCGCTATCTACGACTTCTCTGAAAAGGAATATTTTTGTCCTCAGTCAAACTTTTGTATGGATTTTGAACTTTTTTTAAAACTGAGTTCAAAGGAGTTAATAATCCATTTATATGATCTTTTGGTGTTTCTTTAAAGACATTATTTATCTATGGAAACATCAAGGACGTCTGCAACTTGTAAAGACCCTGACTTCTCAATTTGACTTCTAAAGTCATAAATAAAGTCGTCCGTTGGGCGCCACAAGAACACGTTCATTCTGAATAGTACCTCCTTGTTCCACCAGAATGTAAAACGATTTACTCAACTCCAATGTTTATTTTGCCCCATATACGACTGTGAACGTTTTGGCCAGGAGTGCAAGCACCTTGCCACTTAAAACAAATTCTCCTTAGCCCAGTATTGTCACTGTCTGTGCAAGCACCTGCGGAAGATTTATGTTTCCTGGTGGAGCTCAGAGCACATGTCTCTACTCAGTGGCGTCTTATGGCATGCATGCACAGACTAGAATCTATGGTCATTGCCACGAGTTTAACTGCAGCGATGTAGCGAAAAAATCACGAGGTCGAATCTATGATCTGAGGAATGGTAAGCTTAAGGAAAATATGCCACTGACATCATGTACGCTTGTAGAATTTAAACAAAAAAGTTGTTATGACTTTGTGACTTTGTTGTTGGAGGAGCCCTTGTTGCTTTGATAATATGTCATGATGAATAAACGGGTTCTTCCAGCCCACCGGATGCTGGAACACAAGTTATCAATATTCGATGAGGGTAGACTATGCACATTGTGACACGTTGTGATACCAAAACCCAAGTTGCATGGTCCTTTTCAGGGCAAGGAAGAGCTTCCAGAATATTTGATGAGAGAGTAAATAAAATCGTTGTGAGCAAAGATTTTCATTTTTAAAAGAAAATTTTTGTCTTCCATATCGAGGACTTTAAGTTTGTGCCAAAGATGTAAATTTCTTTTCTCTTTATTCTGGAAAACTGAAAAGCCCAAAAGCTTTTATCTGATTTTGCCAAGCACACATCTAATGATTAGCAACGAGTGAGGTTTGTGTAGGATTTGAGTTTACTTAAGACTCAGGGTATTGAAATTAAGAAAGAAGACTGAAAATCTTGGGAGAAGAAAAAGAGGTAGGTAGGTAAAACAGGTCATCATTATCAGCACAAATGACGGTAACTTTGTTCAAAGCACACAAGCCTTAGAAAGAATGCGCCTAAACCAACATTTTAAGTTCCAAAAATGCTACTTTTTTGATTACTTTATCGCAGTTATTTTCAAAATTTTAATACAAGGTAGTTTGGCTCTTAATCTTTTGTCAACCCAGAAGGCCACGGATGTATCCTTGTTTATACCAAAAATATCGGATTCGTTGCAAATTTAAGGAAACTTCTTAATCCTATTACCAAATTGGGAAAGTTCGTGTATGCCATCATAATTCACTAAAACGCCCAACTAACAACCTAATAAATGTCCTCATCCTCATACTTTCCCATTACATTCTGCGACACACATACACACACAGGTATAAATTTCAATTTGGTCACAAGAACAATAAAAAATATAAAAAACAAAATACTCACTTGGCAAACATTTCAGCTCTCTGTACATCCGACCGGCTGACGGTTCCGAAACATCCGCCCGTAAAATAAGGTGTCCCCGACCGACGATATCTATCTTCTCCACCAGCCACCCTCTCCGTAGTTGGCTTCTTGGAATCGTTGTCATCACTTACTATATCACCATCTAACAGCCTACCTCTACCAGCACTGCCTGAAGTTGAACTCCGTGCAGAGCTGCCACCACCCACCACCTTTTCGGTGGTCCAAGGAAATGAGGCTCTCTTCACTTTGCCTGCGGTACGGTGTCCTTGGCTGTCGTTGTCCTTGTATTGCACGGCACCTTGTGCCTTGGTATTGCTTTGATTGTTAATTCTTGTTATGTCCTCAGGTGACATTTCTTGTTGTTGTTCTTGTTGTTGGTTGTTTTGATTGGTTAAGCCACTTAAATTTTGATTATAACTACTACTGCTACTATAACTACTATTAGTCCTAACGTCGCCGTCGTGACTGCGGCTGCTGCTGTCACTTGTGTTGCTCCTTGCTGTTATGCTTGTTGTGTTGTGTATATAAAAACTAGAATTCAATTTGTTACTATCACCGCTACGATTGATATTAATATTAGTATTAGAACTACTACTATAATTAGTGTTATCTGCTACGTTTTCGCTACGAAATGTTTTAATGCTATTACTACTAAGATTTTTTATTCTAATCTTTTTCGGGTGTTTACTGTTAACTATTTCGAGTTGCTCATCGACGGACCGACGCTTACGCCTCCGGCGACCTCTTCGGCGCCGCCGCCCACGCGCTCTTTGATCGCGGTTTTCGGGCGTCCAACTCAGGTTGTCGCCATATGGGTTGATGCTAACCCGCTGGCGGTTCTTCTCCAGCTCTCGAGCAGCAGTGATCTGCACCTGCGCCCAGGTAGAGGCAAACAATCGTATAGTCGAGCGAATGAAATTCTGATCGACTGCCATTTTGACTGGTCGCAGAGCAAGCAGACCAACCGGGAAGTCCTTAAAGTGATGGAACAGCACATGAGACGACGCGGACGACGCATTGATCCCATAGTGCAGGGATGAGGTACGCTTTGGCTTAGGACTCTGCTGATCAGAGGTTTCATTGGAAGCGGCATCTTGTGAGCTATAATACGGATCAAGATTTTTATTGTCAAACTTGTTCGCTTCGAAAAACTTCCGAAATCCCGGCTGTTCTTCTGCCGCGTCATCCTCTTCGTCGCTGTATTCCTCTTCGTCACTAAATGGTGGCGACTCCATCAGTCGAGTGGATTTCGTTGACGAGTCATCACTCTCATAGGAGTCGCCATTTAAACCGATTATATACCGTCCCTCTGCCGATCCTTGCCTTTCGTCCGCCGTTGCAAAGTTTTCATCGCCAACGGGGCTGCTCTTCTTCGATTCCACGTTGTTGTGAAAATGACTCCAGCTCGTATCAAAACCCCCACGCTGATGGAAGCCCGCCGGCGGTGGATTGAGCCTATTGACACTTGGCTTTCCGGCCGAATTCGCATCATTGCTGGTAAATTGTTTCACAGCCTCTGGGTAGTTTAAAAGCTTCTCGGCAACACCATCCTCGGTATCTTCGTGTGGCTCGGCAACAGAAGTGGGCGCCTTATTTACATCGAAGAACTCGGCCGTGCTACTTGTGTCGGCCCACAGCCAAATGAAGTGTCCTCCTGCCATGTTGAGACGTTTCGCCTCAGACATGACATTTCGCGCTGAGACTAGGTTACACAGAAGGAGAACAATGCCGCGCGTGGAACGGGAAATCTCCGCCAGTTGTCTGGTAAGGAAAGAGAATAATCACCATGAGAAATTGTGTTAGCAGAAGAATCCGGTTTAAGATGGGCATATTACTCGGTGGTATAAGGATAAGGAAAACTGTGACTTCAAATTTAATAGACTTTTTTTTTCTTAAAACTAGAAGTTACATTGATTCTACAAAATTTTTCAAAGAATTTACAAAAAATGCCCCACTAACAGCACATTTTAGCAAAGAATTCAAATTAAAAGCAAGCCAATCTGACCTTCAACCTGCCTGACAGCGTAAAAAAAGCAATCACCCACGTTAAGCATATAAATAAAAAAGAAAACCCCGACCCACTTAAGAAAATGAACAATATGCCAACCAATTCAAAGCTGCCGAATTGACAGGATTTCATGACCCATAGATCTCTTTAACTTAGTCACATATCTACACTCTGACGTATAGATACAGATACAAATCTAGGTTGCCTCCACTCTCAAGTTCATGGCTCCCTTAATGGCTTGAAACAACCCTTCAACTGTAACATCATGCATAAATCCGCAAACAATCCCTCCAATAGAGCGCACGAAAAAAAAGAAAACAGCATAAAACTATTTCCATGTCAACCTACACATTATACAAAAGGATACCCTCATCTGCATAAACAGTATCTATAAATGGGTTTCGTACCCCCCTTCGCGACTATAAAAATTGTTCTCTAGATTGTTGGCATCTATAACAGTCTCGAAGGGTGAGCTAGGGTACTTAGTAGACAAACAAAAGCTTTCGCCGTAATCTACGCAGCGGGTGGATTCGAATCGAAATCGCTGTCCTAGATTCGCTGCCACCGAAAAACGTCAGAACTTATGTGAGATTCAAATGTGGCATCATTCGAAATGGAAAAAAATGTAAACACTGCGACATCAATTTTCAGGCCCAAAGGATTCCAGCAGCATTTTGTTTTCCCCATTTGTGGTTCACCACTTTCAAGGTCAGGGCGGTGTCTAGTATTAGTTATGTGCGTTGGTGTTTAGGCATTCCTGTCTTGTAATACGTTTGCCACATGATCTTAAATATTAATCTAGTACTTGCACCCTTAACTCTTGTTTTGTATAATCTTATTTAACAAAGATACTAAGCCCTTCACTGTTACCATTTCGGTATCGAGTGTATTCGTACAGTGGTGACAAAAAGTGGGCGGCTAAGGCACAGATTTTCATTTTGCGCGGCATAAGTTACAGATTTTTTCTAATTGTTAACGTCTTTTTTTTAGTCTTTCGTCTACACCGATAGACTCATTTTTCGACCTTGACATTTCGCAACACATAGAGAGACAATGCCCGATTGCACGAAACTTTAACTATATAAGACAGCTCTACTTAAGTAGACTCCACTTCTGGTGTAACTCTCATTGAAAAAAATGTACAAATAAAAAATACCAACTTCCAGCTTAACAAACTGGAGACTGAGAAATCATCAGAGGATGAATTGCTCGGTCTATAGTCAAGAATAAGCCGCCTGTCCACAAAGAACCAGCTTTTCAGGGCGAGTCAATCGAAGCTTATGAGCTAAAGTGAGATAAACTAATTTCATTCGGCGGTGGGCACCGTGGTGCCGAGGTTAGTGTGAATGACCACTGTGCACGAGGTCCCGGGTTCGAATACCGACCGGGTCAATAAATGTTTCTTTCACGGTGTCCCCCTTCGCGAGGGTCTGACAAACCCTCCGAGAGTATCATTTGTCATGAGAGACATCTCAATTTGCCGCTCGGAATCAGTAAAATTTTTCGAGACAAGTTTTTCCAGACAATTTCGATCCAGTGCAAATTTCGGTTTTACTCTCCAGGTTTGGTGGGTGATCCCGGATCAAACTCTTGAGAACAGTTGCCCGGTTTGTCTGTGTAAAGTTGGCAGTTGATTTTCGTATTTCTGCGAAAAGTAACATTTGAGATTGAGACCAACTCGAAATCCTTTTGTTTTTTTTTTTCTATGTGAAGTGCCAGTTGGGAGAGAATAATTTTAAGAGTGAAAAATTTCCATAACTTTATTGGCACACTGCAAAACTGCTCGCTAGGTTTACTCCAGATAAGATCTGGTTTAAACGGCTTAACTTTGTCTTTTCATATAAGCTTATAAAGCTGAGAGGCGTCTAAATGAGTTTGTCTAGAATGAGTGCGTCTAGAAATGAGTCTGTGATTCAGACAACACATAAGTTATCACACCATCAGATGAAGAAACCATAATGTGTATATGCTTTGTATACCTTTGGTAGGGTATAAAAAGGTGATTTTGGCTGTGACTACAACGCAAACGGTGGAATTTAGGAAAGTACTAAGAAAATGAAAGGGCTAAGTCACCAGTTGTAGGTAGATCGGAAAACCAATCCACCTGCAATCAGAACAATCGGTACAATCGGCTTTCCCAAAGTGAAAAAATAGTCAGATGGTGTGACAAAAATCAAAATGTGAAAACGACATGCAGGGATCTTTGAATTCACCCATGGAATCAGTAAACGAACACACCTGACTGTCATTTCAGTCAGAAGTCAGGTAAACTGACATTTGAATACCGAAAGTTTCCCCTCATGGATAAGTATGCAATGAAAAAAAAAACCAATGCAAATTTCAAAGTGGGCGAAATTTATAGAACGTGGGGAATTTGTATAAATGCACGGCTGACAGGCACAGTTAAGACAGTTGTATTTGAAGCGCTGAATTGTTTAAATTTATTGAATTGCTAAAGTTGTGTTTTAATTTTAATTGGTAGAAATAAATAAATTTCAGGCAAAGCTTGAGTTAGTTGTGTTTGATAATTGAAAGGGTTTCGTTGTGTAATTTATAGACTGAAATTGAGTTCTATTCGATGAACCCCAAGCTACACTGGTGTCAGAATTTTTTATGGTGAGTTTTAGAGGGATTCTGTCAGGCAGAATGAACCATTCAACCCAGGCGAAGACTTAAACGACAAAGCATATATGAAGGATAAGAACAACTGACCTGGATTAAGTGGCTTTAATGCAAGAAAACAGCTGGAGCTGACTGCAAGATAATCAGCTAATCTGCAAGATATGTTCGGAGGAAAGCATGTCCGACGAATGGAAACTCAGCATTGTTTGCCCGATTCTCAAGAAATCGGACCCACTGAACTGTGCAAACTACAGAGGCATTAGTCTTCTTGACATCGTGTAAAAGATCTTTTCTGTTGTACTGTGTGATCGATCACCTAAAGGATTTTGTCCAACAAAGGATTTTGTCCAACAAAGGATTTTGTCCAAAGGAAAAGTCCACCATCGATCAAATATTCACACTGCTGCAGATCTTGGAAAAAACTCAGGAATTTTTATCGACCTTTCGTCGATTTCGAGGCCGCGTATGTCAGCATCCATAGAGATGAGCTGCAAGACTCGTCTCACGCTGTTCCTTCAAGGTCGGTAGACACCTCCTTTGCTGTCAAAAAAAGATTAAAACAACGCTTTCAAGTGACTTCTTAAACATCATACTTGAGAGAATTGTGCAGAACTCCCGCGCCAACACCAGAGGCACAATCTTTCAAAAGTCCGTAAAATTACTCGCATACGCAGACGACATTAAATGAATCGGAAGAACACAGCTTGATGTCAGTGAAGCTTTCGTGGGTATCAGAACGGTAGCGGCTGATTTGGGCTTAGCATTTAACAAGGGCGAAACCAAGTATAAGATGTCATAAAAAAAAAAAATAGTCAATATCGACCTTGCCAATAACCTTGGGGCAGTGAGGGACTTTGTCTTTCTGGGTTCTGCTATAAATTCAAAAAAATACACCAGCGCTAAAACCAAAAGAAGGATAAGTCTTGCCAATCGCTATTTCCTTGGGCTAAGAAGGCAATCGAATAGCAAATCCCTCTATCGAACAACTAAAGTGTCCATTTAAAAGACCCTTTATCATGACACTCCTGCTGTACGGTGCAGAAGCATGGACCCTGTCAAAAGCGGATGAAAACGCCTAAAGCCGATTTGAGAGGAAAATTCTTCGGACAATTTATGAACATGATTCCTTCTGCATAGATGGAAAGTGGAGGAAGGGATATAACATCAAACTATACAGGATGTGCCACACTGACCTAGCCAGAAGAGTCAAAATATTACGGCTGCGATAGCTGGGTCATCTATACCAGCCCTGAAAATCTGCAAATCCAACCCGCAGGGATGGGGCAGTAGAGAAGCACCAAGACTAAGGTAGCGCCTGCAAGTGGAAGGGGCCTCAGTTGACTTTGTCCTCAGCTGACTGAGGCTCTTATTTAGTACAGAATTTTCTGGAACAAATCGTAAAACTAAACAGTTTGTTTTGTGAAAATTTTGTTAAGATAATTCAAAACTGGTCGAAAAATTTAACAATTGAAAACAGCTGTGTTGAAAACAGTATTGGGTAAAAGAAACCTCCATTAGACTTCGGGGCATAAGAGCGAATTATTGCTCTGACTCCAGGACAGTATTAATGAGGAAGATGCTGTTGCTCTGATACTGCTGGTTTGGCGTTCAAGAAGAACAGCATCAAAGCACTGTAAGTACACTACCGATGAAATACAAATCACTGGCGTATTTAGATCAGCCTTCAATGAAAGGTAAAATCTGGACCAGACAGTGGCAAGATCGGTCACATGCATATATTATTACTAAAAAGCTGTATACCAGGTATCCTTTAATTTATTTTCGCTGTTTGTTAGGGCTAAGGGACCGGCAACTGGTGTATCATAAACGACAAAAGCAGGAACGGCCTCTTAGTTGATCTTAAATAGCTGATCTTAATGATCATTTAGCTGATCTTAAATACACAATGAAGCTAGTTGCTTTAGTTACTTTGGCCCCACTGCCTTTCTGAAAATGAAATCGCAAATTTCAACGAAAAAGGACTATCGGATGGTTTATTTTTTCCATTGTCGCTCCCCCCGAAAAAATACATTCTTATACACTAGCGGCATGATATGAATGGCGGAGTCCTACAAGGCCATAAAAGGATAAGAACTATAAAAAACGGGGGAAAAACCAAAATCACCACACATCGATACCACTTTACAAATTTTATTCATTTTATTGTTTGAGCTGGTTTTATACGCTTTCATAAGGACCAAAGCGAGCAAGCAGAAGCAATGAAAAGAAAGCGACACACTTGATGCGAAAATAAGGACGACTGAAACGTTTTGCAAGGATTTTCTAATACATACGAGCATGTATGTACGTTAGTATGAATTTGAATGAATTTATTAAGGATTTTATGGAATTCGTTCCACTGACAGAGCGTAATAATTACAAACAGGGTGCTCTGGCTCTCTAGCTAGTTCTTTGTGTGCGTGAGCGCAAATGAGTAAAAATTAATGGATTCACTGGGAGAATCGTTTTGCAATTTCATTTCGATGTTGGAGCCTGCTTTGAGAGGATGGTGCTTCCCCATTCCATCCCGTGTTTTCGTTTGGATAAAGTTTTGTGGGAATGAGATCAGAGTTATTTTTACATTCATTGAATAAATTAACGGGTTTCTCTTTCTATGGCGATTGTTTGGGCAAGTTTAATTATGCTTTAAGGCTTTAATTTATTTTTATCAGCTCTTATGGTTTTTAGCTGGGTAAACAGAGTGCAGGAAGTAATTATATCTTTGTCTTTGGCTTTCATTGTGAGTGGTTGGACTTTATTGTTAAGTAATCCAGGTGGATTCGGTGGGATTATTAAGTTATTTGGATTGCAGGATCAAGTTGTCACTGTGCAAAGGTATTGTCTGTGCATAGTGAGTTGAAAAAGTAAGATTTAGATTTTGCTTTGTTTTCATCGATTATTTTCAAGAACAATTAATGACGAAGTGTTACATTCGATCAACCTTTTTTCATTTAAAGTTCTACAAAACGATATTCACGTTACTTTGGATTTTGAATCGTCTATGAAAAGGTCGCCGTAGCTTCTTCCTTTAACTTGGCACTTGGCCAAGAAAAAATTGGCACCCCACGATTCGATTAGCCTTCAGGGTTACTTCCGTTTTTGTGGTATATTTTCTGTTCGAAATTTATGACCGCCCAGATCATGACCTTATTAGAAATCACGACAAGGCAACCGCCAAGGAATCGTAGATATAATATTCAATACAAGGCATTTCTATCCATGCATTAGCAGAGCAGCCCGTTTACAATTTATCTGAAGCTCTTCATTATACCCTCCGGCTTAATACTGAGTCATTTTTAATGGGATAAGAGCTTGTAATACGTTCGGTGTGTGCCTATGTTTATGTATGAATATCATACAGTGTTCTATCTCAAGTGCCGCCTAAAGGAATTTCTCAAGGATGTGCTCTTCTGTGTGCTATTTGCCATTTATAGGATACAATTTAATGCGGCCGTATATCAAGATACCGATTCTGATGGGTAATAGCTAATAGAACACAAGATATTATTATCCATGTGTTCGCAAGGTATGGTGCGGGTGAGACCAGGGGTAGTGGGATGTCCTGGGATCGCAAACTGTCGTGGGTGGCTCCTTTTCGGCAGCCAGCTACATATATTCCATCTTGTACAAGTGGAACGCTTTGTAAATGAATTGTGGTAGATAAATTGCGGTTCCAAAAGCATTTGTAGGTTTGATAATTTTGGCAAAGGCAATAGGCTTTGTGTTGGATCTTTTGTTGCCTTGCATCGAATAATGGATGTTGGGAAATGACTTAGACTATATTTCGGACACGGACAATGGAATAAAATGGACACTTTGGCCGGAGGCTCGTGGTTAAGTGTAATAAATATGATTACACCACCGGAAGGGAAGCATATATTTTAATGAAAGGGTCTCTAACAAAGTAGCAAACGCAGAGCGAAATAGAACTTTAAAGATCGATGTGGTATTTTGGACCAAACATTTGGAATGGGAAACGGCAAGTATACATTGTTTGGTGGGAAAGGTCCTTATCTAATTACAGATTTAGGGTCAAAATATCCGGGTCAACATACCTAGCTAGACTTAATTTGAGGAAAATCTTCTTGCTGTAAAAAAAACTCAATTCATTCGCCTTATACCACAGTGTAATTCACTTATTCTGCTTCTCTCCCTTTGTGTGTTCGCTTCAAGGATGGCTACATTAAAAAATAACTTCATTATCCTGCCCAGCACCAAGGCTTACACGTAAATGATAGAAATTAAAAAAAAGAAAAAAAAATAGAAACCATCATAATTAGTTTTGTTTCACAGCTTTCCCGCCAGAACTCCGCAGCAGGGCTTTTATAGTTTTACCGCGGTAGGTACTCACCTGAATACACTTCCATCCGCTGGTGGTAGCGGAAGTATGGTCGGCTTCAGAGGTGGCTGCTTAAGTGGAAGTCCCTCAGTTCCGGCCAACACCATCGTTGCCTCAACATCCGACAGCACAAAGAACGAGTGCCAGTGTGTCTAGTTACCATTTGTATATGTAAATAAAGATACACCAACGTTACAAAGTAGGAAGAGATAGGAAAAAAAAAAATGGAAGTTAAAAAGTTTATTTATTCATTTATCCTTGCAATGTACGATTGGAATTAAAACAACATTGCAACAATCCTTTTGGCTTCAACTTACCTGTAAGAATAATGCACGTATTGCCTCCAGAATCTCCCTCGCTGATGGTTGCAATACTGATTGGAGCGTCGCATGATACTGTAAAGGAAACACAAAAAAAAAAGAAGAAAACAGGACGAACAATAAGCGATGAGATGAAAGTAAATTATGCTGATAGTTTGAGTGGGTGTGGTGTACTATGGCATACAATCGGGAGCGGGAAATATTGTATAGAATTTTCGTATAGCCAAAAGCGCAAAAGAAAATTGAAAATATTGTAATGAGACGGACAGAAGCAGCAGCTGCAGGAGGGGCTTACGGTGATATTCAAATTGTGGACCCTGGCGTAATGAAATTCAAATGTATTCGGGTAAGGACGAACTGAATGGCGTTCCGGGGATGCAGACTAGACGTAAGGACTGTGAGGAAAAAATGTGTTTCGTTTTTAGATTAATAGTGAAATTTACTTGGAAAGTTTGGAGCGACTTGGTAAAGTATAGGGAACTTTTTTTCCCGGGCCCAGATCACGTACTAAATCGACACATAACGCTCGATTTGTAAGGAGGTTATGAACTTTTAAATTGATTTCGGGTGATTTGCTTTTTTTACCAAGGGCATTGGTCAGAATTTTCGGATTCAAAGGAGGCGTATTAAGGCTTTATATTCAGGTAATAAAAAACCTATAATCTTCCTTAATTTTTATTGAGAAACAGAGATCCATGACTCATCCTTTGAGGTTTCTGTTGTAGAAAATCTATGACTATAAGACAGCTTCGAGAAGTAGGCACGATGACATTGGATCGGGCACATGGACGTGCTCTACATTATTGGCCGGTTAAAATCTTTCTTATAATGGATTTGACTATTGAGGCAATTGAGCAGCAAAGCCCTCTCTCGAGCAACTAAAGTGCCAATATATAAGACCCTCATCATCCCAATCCTGCTTTACGGTGCAGAAGCATGGACCCTGTCAAAGGCGAATGAAAACACTTTAGGCTGCTTCGAGAGGAAAATTCTTCGGACGATTTACGGTCCCGTCTGCATAGACGGAGAGTGGAGGAGGAGTTATAACATCGAACTGTTCGGGTTGAAAAGTCCAAATACAACGTCTACGATGGCTGGATCATCTAGAGCGGATGGACACGAACGTTCTTCGAATCCACTCCGCAGGGACGGCGCAGTAGAGGAGCACCGGGACTCAAGTGACGCATGCAAGTGGAAGGGGACCTCAGCTAACTTCGCGTGCGTTACTGGAGACGGCTAGCTAGAGACAGAGCTTGCTGGCGAAGCTTGTTGGTTGAGGCCCAGGTCCACACCGGACTGTATAGCGCCACCTTAAGTAAGTAAGTAACGGATTTGAGTTCAGTTTCAACAACTGTCTGTACCAATAATGTTCCTAGGACTCAATGTATGTAATTTTCACCATGCAAAAAAAAAAAACGTTACTTCTGGAACCATTTTAGTGGCGGAACACTTTGTTAGCCGTAATGAAGGATGCAAAGCTGGAGGTTAAACAAAGCATCTTACGAGATCTTTAAGTAACCTTTTCGAAGCTGTTCAAACACGCCAATACTTTATCACGACCTTAACTTGCCAAAGCGCACCATTCTCTTGGGTGCAACACGCCCAGCAAGACTTGTTAACTTTTCAATCGACTTTTTGAAGACTTTTAAAACCACAAAAAAATTAATTAAAGCGTGGCTATACGTTAAGTGTCAGAAGCCCACATGACTCTACGAGTGATATGTATCGTGAGATCTAAACGAAGCCCTTAAACGAAGGTTTAATCGTTGTTGAGGAGATTGAAAGTTGACGCGAGTAGAAGTAACAGCTACTCGCTAAACACACCACTCCTATGGAAAATCCGGTAACAAAAAAGAGGCCATGGAACAGGGTTATTTAGAGAAGCAAAGTACATTTGTGGCATCGCCACAGCCATAGAAATCGCATTCTGAAAAAAAGTTAATCTAAGCCTTAGAGAGGGCCAGAGAGTTTGCCTAGAGATAGCTAACAATGTTGATTCAAAGACAGGTATGATGTCGGTGCTGAAACAGCCCTATATAAGCTCCCTCGACAATAGAAGAACAGCAACCCAAAGGCATTGGGTTGTGTTCTTGGGTTGCACAGACCGAGCCGGAGTTGATTGAAGAAGAACAATGACGAGAGATAAAAAAGGAGGTTTTTGTTTAAAAAGGAATATGGTCCTCCATTACGGTCCAAATTGGCGTTCTTGGAGAGTGAAATGTAGTGCTACTTCTTCAAGAAGCCACAAGAAACCGATAACAAGCTGAGCAATAGATTGAGGTCTCGAGGAACCCTGTACAGCTGTGAAACAAACAGCTACAAAGAAACAAAGCGGGCAATACATTGTGAAATGTGTCAAAAAGATAAAGCCAGGACCTTAAACATAAATATCGTCAGCCAAGTCCTGAGGAACACAGATGTCAATGCTCTACCTTACGGAGGGATAAGAAAGCAAATTCATCACCTATATCGACTGCAAGGACCATACATCAAACGACATTGCCAGATGAGCGGAATACCCTATGTGGGGCATTGAAAGTTGCTTTTAGGGATAGGATATGGAATTGGCATTTACCAGAAAGAAGCTAGTGCAGAATAGGGAGATTGTGAACGGTGAAGAGCCAAGAAATCGTACCGGGGGTTTTATTGGAGCCTTTGACGACCTTTGACCGATGCAACTGATATTGCGATGATTGTAGAGACTGCAGATCACAATGAAGGCAGTCCAAACAACCTGTGACTTGAGTAGGAGCAGCTAAATTTCGCCCTCAGTGAGAAAACCTGCATTTTTAGTGATAAAGGTAGATTTTTTTTTAGGACAGAAAAAGGTATAAAGTGAGAACTTGTAACGTAGTGAAGGAAAACCCGCACATACTAAGGCTATCTTTAACAGGTGAATGGTGCTAGAAGATATGGGGCGAACAAGGGCTACCCCGTGTTTTCAGCTTATAGCTATGCCTTATGATGAAAATGGTTTCTCGGTCCAACCCGACTAAGTGAAGGCTCAAGAAACAGCATCCGAACAAGGCAAAAAAAATTTAGTCTTGGGCTATGATGCCAATGGTACTTTTAGTTGGTACTATTCGGGGCAGACCAGATAACAGCGTTAGAGCAAAGGTTTTGTATGATTTTGCACTTTGCACCAATCTAAGCACGATCGTGCTTAAATCGCTAGCATCATTAAAGAGGAAAACCACCTGAAGGTTAAATTTCTTAGAGAGTAGGGCATATGTAGAGTAGGGGGAGAGTGGTCTCTTCTACCTCCTGATCCATGCAGCTCCTGCAAAATTCGTTAGCAGCAAAAACACCAAGCTTTATTGAATGCTTGCCTATCAGACAATGTCCTGTACTGACACCGATTGTAGCACTAATGTGCGATCCAAGAAGAGCGGTCGAACTCTTTGAGCTTTGAAGATCAAGCGGGTGTGCCAAGATATCTTGAAAACTCTCGAAAACAAAAATTTAAATGTAGGTACATTAATTAGAGATTTTTGTTTTCGAAATTTTTGGTATTCGACATCTTAAAAAATATTTTCGAGATCTTTGTTATTCGAGATTTTGGTCGTTCGAGACAACGTCATGATCCCAGATCAAGCGTTGGCCAAATCTTTTTTGTCACTAGACAGTTGCTACCAGCTCTTTCTGTCGCAGCCAGTTTTAGCAAGAGTTTACGTGCAGAAATTAGGTATGGGGGCTTTTACAGCCAAGATTGAGAGAGTAGCTCCAAGTTTGGAGAGTTCGTCATCTTTGCAGTTACCGGGAATGTCGCTATGCCCTGGCACCTAGCACAGGTGAATTATCGACAATCTGGGGCTGCATAAAATTTTATACAGACTGATTTCAAGCACTTGATGGCCGACTGTTGGATATAATGTTATTTTTAAGCCAGGACAAGGCTTCATTTAAAGCCATAATTTCAGTTTTAAAAGCACAACAATGATCAGGAAGACGGAAAGAGAGACTTAGATTCAATCTATCTGAGAAGACGACCCCGATCGACATGGGAGAAGATGATCGATAGACATTCCAGTTTAGCACGATCGTGCCAAGACTTATGTTTGTAGGAATGATCCTGAACTCAAAATATCTCGCTATAGGTCCACTAAGAGGTTCCTTTATGGCGAGTAACTCAATTGACAAATTAGAGAGTATTCATGGCTGTTTCACATATAGAGCGAGACAGTGAGCGAGGGTCTCGGGCGAGCTCTCAAATGAATTTCAATCAATGGCAATGTATGGGGTGGTTCACCATACCGGCGTAATCGCTGTCTCGCTCGCCGGGCTTTTCGAAAATTGAAAAACTCTCGCCTTGGTTGGCGATTATTCTGTCAATCGGTGTTTTTTCTGGAAGCTAATACTTGTTGTGAAATATAAACTATTTATGTGGAATAAAGTTGACAAATTTTAGAAATATTTTATGTTTTGTCAAAACAGTCGTCGCGCTTTTCTCGCTCTCATTGTGTATTAACAAAAGATATCTCTGGTCTGGTATCGTCGATGCCGCTCTGCTTTGACGCTCTCGCGCTGAATGTGATACGGCCGTCAGTCAGGCATCAAATAGTGGGACGACACCGTACATTAAGGAGAGAAAAACCCATTGACGTAAAACGCAAACTTTTTTTTTTAATCCTTCTTCTTAATTCTAACACTGAACCAGTGTCCCGAGATATGAGGAGATATTTATTTAATTTATTTTCAAAAGTTTGCAGTTGAAGAAAGAATTTTGAAACAGTGCAGTGCGAGGTGTTTCGAGGTGAACATGGAACTGATGAGCGCTTAATGCTTGCCTTGTAGGAATTCAATTTCTAAAATCTTCGAGAATTTGCCATTAAAATATTTATAATAAGGACATAAATCAGACACAAACACGTCTACGGTGTGTATAAGTGATTGGAGATAGGATATTAACTCAGGATCATCGATTAAACGAATGGCACTTTTGTGAATTGAATAAAGAAGGCGGAGAGAATGGGTAGGAGCAGAACTTTATATATGAGAGCAGTGCTCTAATGCTGTTCTTATCTAAGCCTTGTAAAGTAGAAGGAACTGAGGAGGGGAAAAGAATCGTTGCCAAGTCAACATTGACTTTCTTACAATCATACGTATTGGACAGTTCTATTTCCAATTTTCCCAGGTTTCAAGCAAATACGATGAAATATGTTGAAAATGTACTTATATTGTTGCCACGCCCACGTGAGAATTCGTTTTGCTTTTTTTGAAACCCAAATCTCAAAAAACTTAAGCAAATATGTTGTATACCAAATTTTAGCATGCTACGACAATTTTAAATTTTCAGGTCAATAAGTAAATCGGGCTGATTTTAAACTTTTATTTTCTTCAGTGGGACGGATATGAAGATGAACGGAAAGAAAAGCACGGATATGAAGTTTGAAGTTCTTAGGCCAAAATTTAAGGCAAATCGAATTTTTCTTTCCACTGTGCGTCGCCATTAGACTATTGCTGGATCCTTTTTGAGATGCAGGTATGCTCTTAGTATAAGTTTTTAATAACCCAGTGCAGTTCGTTATAACCCAGTACAGTTCTCAGTCGACTTTCACAGCATCGACTTCGAGTTCGATTCTGGGCGGGCGAGAGAATTGATACGCCCTTTTTAAAACTTATGGTATTGTCGTTTGCGATGTCCGCGTAGTTTTTTTGGGTGGTTGTAATTTTTCTAGCAGTGAACGCTAGATTTTTAGCAATTGATGCATGTTTTTCAGCACATCGTCATCAACAATCTGTAATAAAAATTGTCACTATCCCGAAAGTTTGAGAATTTTCCAGCATTTTAAGCGTGTATGCATGTTTTCTCTGTATCCTTTAATATGCTTAGAAGGTTTTCTTATGGACACAATGCAGTCAAACGATTATGCTGGAATCGCAATGTTGCGTTGCTGCGTGCGTACGTTAATGGCCTTTGTCATGCGTTGCCAAAATTTTACGATACTTTACGTCAAACTACGCACGCAGCAAATTTGCAAAACGAAATGCCTCTTTGCGTTTTTAGGTAGGAAATTGTAAAGTATCACATCAAACACATTCAATTTCTGTTGAAAGAGAAATGTGTCTTTATGCATGCTAAAAACCAACAACTTGCGAGTTATCGCGACAAACTGAAATAATACTGAAAAACATCATATTCTCTACTCAAACCTCTCTATTCTACGCAAACCAGTTTTTTTTATTCTGACAAGAAACAAAAACAACCCTTTTTCGTCCCCACAACCTACTGACGACAAGAGAACTATACTCACTCACCACACAATGAATGAGCATGAGGTTGTTCAGCGGACGCAAAAGCAGAAAGTAGATCTACTTTTTCGTTGTAGGTAGATGCGTCTACGATATTTACGGTCAAACGTGGGGTGAAGTTTTGAAGTAACATTTCGTTTTGCCCCATATGCGCCCGTTTTTTCTACTCTGCTTGTCATCGAACGCACGCAGCAACGCAACATTGCGTTTTGAACTTTAATCAAAGTCGCGCCGTGTCTTGTTAGGAAAGTTCCATTATTTTAACCTCGATCTTTCACCGATATGACATTTAACTTTAGGAATTGCTAAAATCCCTTGCTTGAATGCGAACAGTTTATAAAAACATCGTGATAAAAGTTTTAATTGCATTCACAGCTTTGAACCTTTACAAGGAGAAGTTGCAACAACCTAGTGAAAGCCCGGAAGATTGCAAGCAGACTCCAGCTAATCTATTATCTTCCTCTTCGAGCTCCAATGGAAAAGTTATTTCTACATTCCATCATGATTCTCAAGTGATTTTTTTTATTATTCGACACATATGCACGAGGATATGTAGAGGTAAACGTAAAATGCCTCTAAGGCAAGGCACATTTTCTTCCAAAATGAATATTAAAATCATTGTAAAATGGATGAAGCCATTGGGGTCTAAAACAGCAAAATATAAATAGCTACGTAAGTGGCAACCTTTAAACTCTTTCCTTTTACACATATTCCACTCCCAATTGATTTACCTATACATCACGATCTCATCGGCAAATATCACAAATTGAATTAAACCTTTCGTCGTGTTGAAATGCTAAAATATCCCCCAATTTCCATTTGACTTAATTTTAGCAGTCGAAGCTTTTATAATGTATACTCACTCCTTTCTCATGCAAGATACCCGGATGGACAGGTGTATACTTTCCTCCATTTTATGTGTAAATTTATGAACATAAATTACCAAGTGTGTGTGTGTCTGCGCTAAAGCACTCTCACGTTTCGTAAATTTCATCAAACATTATCACCTCCATGTGGGAGGGTGTAGGTATAAACATCAAATAAAAACAGACTCCTTCAGAGTATAGGAAAAAAATACTCTGTACAACTTACCTCACTCTGTGTGCTGTGAATATTTGCTGTACCTCCTCGGGCCCAGAGTACTGGTATCCGCATCGAATGACCTGACAAAGCGATTGCACGTGCCGACTGTCCATCACCAATGACGACCACACCAGCCAAGGGTACTCCATCTGTTTGTTTACACAACGATGTTAGGACATTCACCGAGAACCTATAACGAGAAGGGATTAACAGGAATCATAAATTGACCTCATTAAATATTGTCGGATGAACATATACATATACGCAAACATAAACAATAATTTATTTTTTATTTACCGTCATAAAGCGTCGCCGCAGACTGAGTTCTTGTTCCTGGAGGAGAGGTCATACCAAAGGATATGCCGCATATAAAAAAAATATTTTTGCCCAAAAACAAGTCATAGCAGGGCAATAGAAATATTGTTTATTGATGCCACGTGTGCGGTTCCTATTGCGCAAGGACTATTATCGTTTGTAAAGGATGTAAAAGTACTGCGTCCGAAGAGGGGTTCTCAAGCCCTTATCGGACGGGGCATATTTGTTTCTTACCCCTGTTTGTTGGAGGTCAATTTGAAAAAGACTTTGTTAACACGTATCACACATAAATTCTAAAGCTTTGTGTCAGTTTAAGGTTCAACTTTAATCTTTGAATGCGTAAGGGCCGCCTTACACGAGCCGCAAAATTGTCATCGTCGACTGTTTATATAAACTCAGAAGTCAGAAACATCGGGTCTTAGGGGAGCTGCAGGTGCAGATAATCATTGTTGCTCGTGCAGAGGCTCTCAAAGGACTCAAATGGCAAAACTTTTGATGTGGCCAAAAATGGCAAAAAATTAAGTAACCAGCTGGCCGCGGAACAGTCCTCTTCTGGATTATAAAAAAAAAGTTAAAGACTTGTTTGAAGACTCTTCTTCTTTAATTTGGGTCGCCAAACTCTATACCGCATTTGCGCTAAAAAATTTATGACAAATGTGCTATAGTCACACCAACTCCAAATGTGCTTCTCTCTTGAAGGAGCAACACACACTCTGCAAAACCCAAATTAAGCGCATTTTATTTTTCTTCTAGCTTATGTTATTCTGTTGACAAAAATAATGTCAACGGTCTGTAGAGCGAATTTAAAATGTACCCTTCTTGCACATATCTAGATAGACAACTAGTTCACGTATACCGAAGGCAAGCATCCGTATCCAAGTCCACTGGGCTGGTAAAATTTTATAGATTTATGCAACTCTATACATGTATGAAATGTCTCGAAGCAGTGGATATGTGTTTGTTTGCATGCCCAGACAAACATAATAAAATCATAAATAGGGTATGAAAACAGGACAGGAGTGAAACTCCTTTGGCGCCACTGGATAAATATCACAAAGAAATTATGGCCATCTACCGTCATCACTTAGAGAGGAGATATAAACATGAGACGAAAAAATGTCCTTGGAACTTCTCTTGAAATTTTCCAATTGCTGAATATCACCAGCTTAAATTTTCTTTACATACGTTTATGTATATTTATATATGTACTAACGTTCATGATTCATTGGCTTGTTCACTTATACCCGGTTTTTATTGATTGCAACACAAGCAATGACTTCACTTCATCATAGAGGATCAATTTATCTTGTGGAGGTTTTTGCAATGAAATACGTGGGATACATGGAGAAACGCAGTTTAATTTTAAGTAAATGAAAGGACGTACATCATATAAAGGACTAGACGCTTTTGAGTTATGTTTCCTATTTATGGGACTTTGTTATGACAGAAGAAGAAGATAGAGTTCTTCATTTGTAACAAGATTAGGGATTTTTGCCTCAGAGGCCGTGATTAATTTTAAGGCAAAATAATATGTGTCCTGGAATATTTATTTAATCTCGCATACAAGTTAGGCAAACATGGTACCTTGGTATAGAATATTCATCTTTGCCTTAGTGAAGAATGAAATGAACTAGAAGAAACTAAATTAAAAAGGCATTTTTAAAAGAACTGACAAACTTAGTTCAGGTAGCCAGGAAAATTAAAATCTTTTATTGTCGTAACATTTTCAACAAATTGATGCACTGTCATGCGATTGTTTTGTGACAATGTGTGTATTTATTGCTCATTGGCGTCAGAATTTTATTTCATTCAGCGATTATCACCACGCATCGCGACAATCATTTTTTGTGTAGGCTCATATCACAGCATCAGGTGAATATTGGGCACTATTCGGCCGAATACCAAATATCGAAAATAAGCTGAATTACGAATATTTCTTCTTACGAATTACTTCAGCGAATCATTTTTTGTGTAGGTTCACATCACATCATTGGCTGAATATTAAGCAATATTCGGCTCCAAAAAAAAAAACCAAATATCGAAAATAGTGTCCGAAAAAGCCGAATTATCAATAGTAGCCGACTGTTCGGGTCACCTCTACTAATAACAGCTCTTCTTAAGTCGCAGCGAGCCGCGACAATCACTTCGGTCGAATATTTCGAAATATTAATTTTTCGTGAAGGCTCACCTCATAAATTCCGATTTGGTCGAATATTGTGAACTATTCGGCCTAATACCGAATATCGAAAATAGTGTCCGAATTGGCCGAATGACGAATAGTAGCCGATCATTGAGGGCATTTCTACCAAGAACAGTTTTTCCAAAATTGCCGCGAGTCGCAACAATCTTTTTTTGTGAAGGTTCACATCATAAATCGGTATTTGGCCGAATATTGGGAAGTTTTCGGTGGAATAGCGAATAGCGGAAATAGTGTCCGAAATAAGATGAATTACGAATAGAAGCTGATTATTCGGGACACCTCTACCGATAACAGCTCTTAAAGTCGCAGCGAGTCGCGACAATAATTTCGGTTGAATATTTGGACCTCATAAATTCCGATTCGGTCGAATATTGGGAGCTATTCGGCCTAAGATATCAAAAATAGTGCCAGAATAGTCCGAATTACAAATAGTAGTCGGGGGGCATAATTCTTCGGGGCATCTCTACTAATAACAGCTTTCAAAAATCAAGGCGAGTCGCGAAATTTTTTTTTTGTGATAATTCAGGTATTGTATAAATTTGGGCCGAATATTTTAAACATTTAAATTTTTGTGAGGGTTCTTATCATAAATTCGGATTCTGTCGAACGTTGGGAACTATTTGGCCGAATACCGAATTTCGAAAATAGTGTCCGAATCGGCCGAAGGACGAATAGTAGCCGATTATTGGGGGCATTGTTACTGATAACAGTTCTTCCAAAACCGCCGCGAGTCGCGACAATCTTTCTTTGTGAAGGTTAACATCATAAATCGATATTTGGCCGAATATTGGAAACTTTTAAGTGGAACAATAAACAGCGAAATTATTTTCCGAAAAAGCCGAATGACCAATAACAGCTCTTCAAAAATCGCCGGAGTACCGATAATCATTTTTTGTTAAGATTCACATCATACATCGGTATTCGGCCTAGTGTCCGAATAGGCCGAATGACGAATAGTGGCCGATTATTTTGGGTATCTTTACCAATATAGGCTTTTCAAAAATCAGTAGCCGATTATTCGTAGCATCTCTACTAAAACAGCTCTTCACAAATCGCCACGAGTCGCGAGAATCCTGTTTGTTAATGAGTTTCAAGCAAATTCGAGCTGGCGTACCCCAGGGAAGCGTCCTCGGTCCGACCCTTTTCCTGCTCTACACAAGAGACATACCTCTAGACGACGAATCGTGGCCACGTTTGCGGACGATACGGCCATCCTGGAAACAGGTGAATCAGTCGAGTAATCAACGAGAAAACTCCAACGAGCATTGGACAGATTTTGCGTCTGGACGAAGACTTGGCGAATCGCTCTTAAGGAGAAAAAGTCAACGGATGTGAATTTCACTTACAGAAGGGTTAACAATTTACCGCTGTTCATAAATTCTGCACAAATACCTTATGCAAATGAAGCGAAATATCTAGGGATGGCACTAGACGCTAAATTAAGGTGGAAACCACACGTAAAGAAGAAGCGTTACGAGTTCGAGACCAGGCTCAGGAAAATGTATGGGCTTATCGGAATATTTTCGAAATTAAGCATATATAACAAACTGATCT
Source organism: Neoascia interrupta (assembly GCA_947623515.1). Taxonomy (NCBI): domain Eukaryota; kingdom Metazoa; phylum Arthropoda; class Insecta; order Diptera; family Syrphidae; genus Neoascia; species Neoascia interrupta. Next base: position 26,856,490 of record OX392462.1, read on the forward strand.
ACGGGCTGTACAGCGATACCGACCTAGCCAAAAGAGTCAAAACACAACGTCTACGATGGCTGGATCATCTAGAGCGGATGGACACCAACGCCCCGGCCCGGAAAATCTTCGAATCCACACCGCAGGGACGACGCGGTAGAGGAGCACCGAGACTCAGGTGGCGCACGCAAGTGGAAGGGGACCTCAGCCAACTTCGCGTGCGAAACTGGAGACGGCTAGCTAGAGACAGACCTGGCTGGCGAAGCTTGTTGGCTGAGGCCCAGGTCCACCCCGGACTGTAGCGCCACCTTAAGTAAGTAAGTAAGTAACAAACTGATCTTGTACAGGCAGGTGTTAAAGTCGTCCTGGACATATGATATACAACTTTGGGGTTGTACCAAGCCGAGCAACATGTCCATGTCGCAAACTTTCCAAAACAAGACACTTAGAGCAATTGTGAATGCTCCATGGTATATAAGGAATAGTGATATTCACAGTGATTTAGGAAAAGGTACTGTGAGTAAAGAAGTAACAAACTTTGCTAGAAAGCTAAGTGCTCGTCTTCATGTTCAATGCAACAATGAAACGATCCGTACTCTTAACGAGACTCTTAACGAAGTAAACAACGAGCGACGACTACAAAGCACAAGACCCTTCGATCTAGCGACGCGACGTAGGGTGGAGCTGCTTGAACTGACGGTTTTTGTAGGTGCATTCACTGGATAGCAACTACCCAACGCGATAAACACTACGGAAGCGTAAACTACTTGTTAAGTTAACTTAATTGTAGCCAAGAAGAATTATGAGAGAGCGAAATTTACTACTAGCGCGTTCTAGCAGTTTTCATAGTGTCTCTCATGAATAGGTGGTTTTTTTAGCACGTGGAAATCGGGCACAACCAATATCGGCTACTTCGGTATTATACGGTGGGCTTAGCCTTACTAAGCCTACGGAGTCTTAGCCTCCGTGCACCCTAGTATTAAAAAATGTTTGTGAAGGTTTACATACGGCCTAATTTTTTGCGAAGACTCGTCATACATTTCAATTCGGTGGATTATTGGGAACTATTCGGCCAAACACCGAATATCGAAAATAGTGCCAGAATAGGCCGCATTGCAAATAGTAGTCGATTCTTTGGGGCATATCTACTAATAACACCTGTTCAAAAATCAAAACCACTCGCGAAAATTTTTTTTAGTGCAATTTGGGTATTCGGCCAAATATTTCGAAGTACCTATTCATTTTTTATGAGCACTTCAAAAATTGCCGTCATTCGCGACAATCCTTTTGGTGAAATTTCACATAATAAGTCGGTATTCGGCCGAATATTGGATGCGATGTGAACTTGCTGCCCGTTAAGCTTTTTCTTTTGAAGCTTTCTCAGGTCGAAGATCTATGTGAAGAACGGCAAGAGGCCAGGGGCCGGTCGGCCGGCGTATGAGTCGACGCCCGGAGTCTTTATTTTTAACTGAAAATTTAAAAAAATAAGTTTGATGTAGGTCAAACAGTTTTTGGGTGGTTCTTAAAAAAAAAGACTCCGGGCGTCTGATCGGCTCATATGTCGGGCAGACAAACACCGCGTAGTTGCGCCCTTAGCACCTGCATGTGAGACCAAAGGCCCGACCGCTTATGAGTCGAAGAGAAGCCCGGAGTCTTTTTTCCAGAATTCTGGAAATTAGAATAGAATTAGAATATTTACATAAGCGATTTTCAATTCCGGGATTTTGAGGTCGGGGTTTTGTAATCGGGATTTTGAACACAAGCGAACTTCATGAATCGCGAGTTTCAGCGGGAGTCAGTGTACTAAAAATTTCAATATCACTTTTCTTTATCCAAGGTGTCCGATACAAAGTACTTCTTCTTCCCATGAAGTAATTGAAAGATATGCTTTATGACTGTCAAATAATTATATCTAAATTTTTATATAAAAAACAGTTGAAAAACTAAGTTTAGTTTGAGTGTACAAAAAAAACATGTATGTCTTATTTGACAACTTGAGAAGACAATAAGGGCCCGGCTAAGAGAGTACACCGCTGGTATCTCAAAGTCTCCTCATCTGATCTAGCTATAACAACAAGCAAAGGAGCACTAGCAACATAAAGAGAAAGCGACACAACTTTTTATGCGAATAATGAATCCTTGTGTAGGCTGAAAAATATAACGTCCGATGTCAGTGGAAGGCCTTCAGATATCCTCGCCTCGAAAAGCAGTTTAATGTGAAAGAAATTGTGTTGAAACATCAGAGGTAGAACAGGTTGCGATATTTTCTTTATAGCATTCCTTGTTTGAGTCTATCAGTTGACAGCAGGCCAAATAACGGTGCTGCTTAGTATATTTTATGAATTCCTCGACATTTATTGAAAATTTGAACCATAACAACCCCCACTGTTAAATTTTTGATTGGTGCTGCCATAAAGCCCGAAAAAAAACAATTTTTAACTAGCTACACGGGTCATATGGTCAGATGGGGAATGCTTACTTTCTAGTTTGTGACAAATGCCTAGTGTCAGTTTAGGACCACGCAATTTTTAGAAAGTTTTTCATTTCAAAGTCAAGTGATAAAAAATGCAAAGGTAGTATTAGATATGCGAAGTCGATAAGCTACGTTTTTCTCTTTAGTGTTTTACGCAACACTTGGCAGCCTGAAAGATATCCTTAACTTCTATGGAGTAAGGTACACAAACATTATCGTCCCGTATCTAAGTAGGTGACGCATCAGAACTATCAAGCCACCACACCAAGCTACAACTGCTGCTGCTGTTTGGGTGTGATGCAAAAATACGGGGAGGATCAACACCAATCTAAAGCGGTCCAAATACATGAAAAAAATGCCTCAAAACGTGAACTGACACTAAATATCCCCTTGGCCGCACGAGCAATATACCAATTCGTACACATGCTTGGAATGCGATTAAAAAATTATACGCAAGTGTGTACCCATCGCCACAGGCAGTACACATTCGGTGATGCCGACACGAAAAGTCAAAATAGTTTGATTTGGCTGACACCGTGCCTGCCACAGCGGAACCACACATTGTACACATGAGGTTACACTGACAAGAGTGTCAGGCACTTGTGTCATGTCTATGGGCTGCTTAAGAAGCTATGTTCCTGGGGTTTCTATTTGACTTTTTCATTGTTATTAATCTTTTTTGATAATTTTAAACGTCCTGGATTCTGTTGAGTCATAGTTGTCAAAAGCGGATATCTTTGTAGATCATACTCATAAAAAACCTTCAGAACAAATACGGAACGGGCTTGTTTTTTGCGCGATGCAGACACTCGAAAAAGGCTGGATACATGGTGTTAGAGTACCTTAAAATTGTTTGATCAACTGTTAAACACTTTGACACTTGTTGTGATGCCGCTCCGCCTTCGAAGGACAAATTCTAAACTAAACAATGAGCACAATAATCTAGAACGTGTTTATGTGCAGAATCGTATAAATCACACTTAATCCCTCTACATTGCATCAAAAAATGCCCCCGCCATCCATTAGCTATTCAAACATTCAGCCATTAAACTATCAATTTTTTTATTGTTCTTAATGGGTTTTTATTTGCCAACCACAAACACGAAAACTCACAAAATTGTCAATAAATTACGACGAATAATGAAATCTACAAACACCGCAGGACTCTATAGAAATCAAATGCCCATACCATCCCCAAACCTTCGTTCACTATTAAATATTGCCATCACGTCTGCGTCGAAAATTAGAATAGGCGAGAACAAAAGTTCAACCAGGTACAACCATACTCATATTATAGCCAGTACTCACTTTCCATTAGCGGGAAGGTCCACGTACAAGGGTCGTAGTGGTGGGCCGAGCGGGCTGCCAAACGGCGGACCCATCTCCATAAGAGACCTGGCCAGCATACGGCTCCAAACTTTGGCACCACCTATCACAGCTACAATAAAATACACTGCATCGCTACGCTCCGGAAAAACAGGAAGTGGCCCGCCAAGTAGGCCATCAGTGGTCGCTCCTGATTGCGCCCTATGATGCGTCGATGGATGATGGTGATGGCCGCCACCACCTCCCGTCGACGTGGACTTGCCGAGTCCGAACAATGCCATCGGTTCCGGAAGTGCTTCGAATTCCCCTTGCGCCAGTTCAATGCGAAATCCTGTTGCTGCTTCCTCGTCCGACGAGGGTGTGGTCGCAACAGCATCGCTATCGTCATCGGGTAAGGACTTGGCGTGTCGCCTCAATTTTGTGTAGTTTTTCAATGTGGTTGCATCGTGATCTGTTTTGGCCATAAATGAAATTCGCTGCTCGTTCAGTTCGGTTAGTAGGTTTGCGGTCGTCGTGAGTGTTGCCGTGTCACTGTTGCTGCTGGTGCGTGTTGTTGCATTTTCTAAAATATTTGTACTGTTGCTGCGACGGATGGTGTCCGTCTCGGCCGAAAGTAGTAAGCTCGTGTGGTGCAGTTGTATCGAAACGATGCATAAGTAAACAAAAAAGTTTCCATTCGAGAACATTTTTCATGTGGCTTTGCTTTGAGTGGCTCGAGGTGGTCCTGAAGAAGCCTGCTGCCGGTGTTTTAATTTTATTTCCCTGCCGAGCACGCTCTTGTGCCTGTGTGCTTTAAAGACGGCAACGTAGACGACGACGACGACGACGATTTTGAAGGGCTTCTTCAAAATGCCGTCACCTTGCTGTGGGTGGTGGGTATTCTGACGCCTTCATCGCTACGTAGTGCCGGAAGAACCGGTGAAAATGTGCTCCTCCAGCAGTGGCACCAACACCTTGCGCGACGAGCAAGTTTCGCTTGACAGATTGAAAGTAGTTCTTGTTGGGTTATTGCTACTACTATACTACTGCCGCTCTTGGTTTCGTAATTTATCAGGACATCCTTCGGGGGAAACTGTTTACGATTTTTCATGCACTTTCCAAGGAATCGTAATTAATTTCAGTTCCAGCTGTTGCAGTTGTTTCCGCTAAGGCTGACAATGTTTCCTGTGTCGCACATCTCTGACATATTACTTGGTATTTGTCGAATTCGGTTTGATGAATTGCTTTACTCCTAATTTGGGTTCGGTTGCTGATGGGTTGTTTTTATCCTTTCTTCAAGGGGTGGCGGTCGACTGAACTTTTCGAGTGTTAACTTTGACTTGTGGTTAAATGGTGCGGATACGTTTTCCGGTCGGGTGTCTTGCCCAATTGAGTTTTGAATCCATAATGAGATTTGCGTTGCTGGGACGGTGCAGGTGGTGGTTCTGTTCCATTTGAGACTTCGGGCGTTTGATTACGGTTTGTGTGTTATTGGTAGAGGGTTAACCGTTTTCTTTCAAGGAAGTCGACATATTATTTTATTGCTTTGTATGTAATGGTGAACCGATGTTGGGATGGGGGCCGGCGAGCGATGTGAAACGACATCTGGAAAGACACAATGAGAAAGTGTTAGACCATTAGAAACACAACTCGGAACAACAAAATATTGGGAAATGGTTTAAGGTCAAACAATTTGTTTAGTGAAATACTTTTATTACATTTAAGATTTAAATATCCTGTTTGCTTGATATTTTCGACAAAAATATCTTGTGATTAACTTTTGATTTAGGGTTTCTTTACTTTTTGCAGCAAACTGTCTTTGGTAGTCCAAGCTAAGTAGGTTAACTTAATGAGACTCTCCGATTGCTACAACAGCTACAGCGAAAAGTGTGAAGAGCTGGAAAAGTAATCCCACTTAAATTATGGGTTACCACCAGGTTGCAACAAACCTTATTAGAACTTTTGATATGCGAAATCAGATTTCTTCGCCAACAATCCAGGTTGTAAGAAGCAAACGATACTTGCGTAGCTCTACAAATAAGGCCACAAAGCTGGAAGCAGTGATCAAAATGACTGCATTTTAGAGCAACTATACATTCTCAAAGAACCCAACCTTTTTTTTTTTTAAAGGATTGTCAGCTTCATACGTACCATAGCACTTCGTTACTGGTTTCGTTTTCGTTTTTGTTGGAGGTTGCTACTATCCAATGGAGCACTCAGACACAACTACTGGTCCATTGTACTACCATGCAGACACCTTACATTAATGTATTTAGTTTACCCGTCTTTCGAAGAAAGATGAGAAGGAGCTTCAGTGATGAAGAGCTTAGGTGTTCGGCACTCACCACGTCAGCCCCAAAGATCCGCCACCTGATGCGAGAAAAAGCAGGACAACTACAGAGAAAGTGTTCCGCTGTATCGTCGTCCTCTCCACAGGCAAGACAGGTGGTGGTTTCGCTTAAGCCTAACACATTCAAGTGTCTAGCAAAAGCTTGGTGGCCAGTAAGGACGCCTACAAGAAGTCTGCAATCGATTCTCCTAAGAGATAGAAGAAAAGACGCTGACCCCTCGCAGATGTCCGGGCGTAGTCGTTTAGTCTGTCTGCACCCATCGCAGTCACGCCAACGAGCCCTATGCTCACGAAAAATCCAAGTATCAATGGCAGACGTGACAACAGATACAGGCAGGCCTAAAGCAGGTTCGGGTCCTAAGAAAACCTCTTCTGAGCCAAGTCTGGCAAGCTCATCAGAGATCTCATTTCCCTGGATACCAGTGTGACCTGGAACCCAAACAAGATTCACTGCATTTAGCCTTCCGACTAAGTTCAACGAATTCTTGAGTTCGAGCACTATCTTGGACGAGGTAAGAGGGTTGAGCAACGCATTTAGAGCGGCTTGGCTGTCACTGCAAACGCATATGCTTCTTGCCCTCCACCTGTTAGTCACAATAAAGCGCATAGCCATTAGGATAGCGAAAATCTCCGCTTGGAAGACAGACGTATATTTACCTAAGGGGTAGTGGAGTCTAATGTTCTCGCTTTCCACAAAGACTCCAGCACCAGACCCCTGTCCGGTTTTGGAGCCATCCGTGAAAATACGATGGCATTCTTTCCCTGGCTCAGAGTCTGGCCGAAGCCATTCCATTACCTGAGGAAAGTTGACTTGGTAATTTTGTCGCAAAAGGATTTCTGGGGTCATTGCGTCAGAGGGCATGTCCATAAGACAGGGGTCAAAGGACAATTCTCGAACAAGTTCTTCAAAATTCCAATGCGTGTGGTACCAAAAACCACCTCTCTTTAAGCGAAAGATGGTTTTCAGCGTACACCCCATGATAAATATATCAAGGGGGGGAGGTTCATCAAAGCATCTAGAGCAGAGCCCGGCATGCTAGGGAAGGCCCCTATGCAGCCAAGACAAGCCGTTCTTTGGAGTTTGGCAAAAGAGGCAGTAACACGTTTCCGCGAAAGCCTGTTCCACCATACAACCGATGCGTATGAGAGGAGTGGTCTAACCATGGCAGTATAGATCCAGAGGACCCTTTTTGGAGATAAGCCCCATGTCTTGCCAAAAGCGCCTCTGCACTGCCAGAAGGTGGACAATGCTTTTTCGGTTTTGGATTCAACATGCTTGGACCATAGAAGTTTTCTATCAAGGATTACTCCCAGATATTTGACTTCATCGGATATCGGGATAGTGAATCCTTTTAGCACTAGTTGAGTCAGACCAGTGACCTTCCTCCTTCTCGTAAAGAGAACAACCGTAGTTTTAAGATGATTCACTGAAAGCCCATTCCTAGTGCACCAATCATCGATCAAGTCCAGGGATCTCTGCGCCTGAGAGCACACAGTCCCTAGGTTTGAGCCGACAGAAAGAACGGCGACATCATCCGCGTAGGCTTGTGTGTAGGTTCCAGGAAGGTTGAGAGCCGATAGTAGAGAGTCTACAACCACGCACCATAAAAGGGGAGACAGAACACCACCTTGCGGGCAGCCCCTGTTTACCCCAGTTATGAGCAACTTTGCGCACGCGCAGCTCAACCAGTCTCTCTAAGCTTTTCAGCAGGAAGGAAGACAGACTTATGGGTCTGAAGCTTTTGGCTAGGCTATAGTGTGACTTACCAGGTTTTGGTATGAAAACGACTTTAACCATACGCCAAAGGGTGGGTATGTAAGCCAAGGCAAGGCTCGCAGTGAAAAAATCGTTACTGGTTTCTAAGTATCAGAGAATGTGTGTTTTCTTGACAATGCCACATTCAAAAACAAGTCCTTAATCGAAAAATCAGCTAATGTAGGTTTTCTTACTTTCTTACTTACTTAAGGTGGCGCTACAGTCCGGGGTGGACCTGGGCCTTAGCCAACATGCTTCGCCAGCCAGCTCTGTCTCTAGCTATCCGTCTCCAGTTTCGCACGCAAAGTTGGCTGAGGTCCCCTTCCACATGCGTGCGTCACCTGAGTCTCGGTGCTCCTCTACTGCGCCGTCCCTGCGGTGTGGGTTCGAAGATTTTCCGGGCCGGGGCGTTGATGTCCATCCGCTCTAGATGACTCAGCCATCGTAGACGTTGTATTTTGACTTTTCAACCCGTACAGTTCGATGTTATATCTCCTCCTCCACTCTCCATCTATGCAGACGGGACCGTAAATCGTCCGAAGAATTTTCCTCTCAAGCAGCCTAAAGTGTTTTCATCCGCCCTTGACAGGGTCCATGGTTCTGCACCGTAAAGCAGGACTGGGATGATGAGGGTCTTATACATGGACACTTTAGTTGCTCGAGAGAGGGCTTTGCTACTCAATTGCCTCCTTAGCCCAAAGAAACAGCGATTGGCAAGAGTTATCCTTCGTTTGATTTCAGCGCTGGTGTCATTGTCTGAATTGAATGTAGGTTTTCTCCAGCATAGAATCTAATTTGTATTGAAGCAGTGTAAGTTTATTGATTAAAAACCCATTAATTAAGTAAACATTCCTCAAATGACATTGATTGCTATAGCGATCCCTCTTATGGAGAAAATAGTAGAGGTAAGCTTATGGTTATTAATTATATAACTATCATCAATAAACTTCAAGCATTTTACCACTAGCATAGCTAATTTCAGAGGGGTAGTTGTGATTAATAATGCTAAAGATTATTGTACTTGATAAATAGTTTGTTTTATCTTACACATAGCAAGCAACCGTGCAGGACACAAAGCTTATTTATAAAGAATAATCATTTACAAGGAATAAATCGTACACTGGGTTAAATAAATTGTTGATGTAGTGATAGTCCCCTATCCTTGAATTAAAACTTGTATTTTATTAAGAACTGAGTCACGAAAAGTATAAATTTTCTTTTTTCTAGACAGGACTAGCATTTATTTTATTGCAGTGCAATTTTAAGTTAGTCGGCCCACACTCGGAGCCTGCTGGCTAATTTTGATCACTATAAAAAAGTAGACCTGTTTGTTCTACGACCACCTTAACACACACATACAAAACATGCATTCATATCTCCATCGCATTGACCGCAAACACGTTACGAATTGCAATAATACGGTCAAATAAATTCAAGCACTGTGCAGTGTTTGACTATTTCAACACCACCACCGCATTTCAATAAGTAAACCACCGCAAACATGCTCATTCTTTCAAATTCCAAATTGAAATCAAAATCAAACCAAAAATAAGAGATTTAATAAAACTAATATGTGCAGCAATAGGAAAACGTAACTTTCTTTCGTCCTCCTAACCATGTGCAAATGTGTGGAGTCTAAACGCAATTCGTTTGCGGTGTTTGCGCTTTTTTCCATATTCAAATGCGGTGGCTGTGTTAACTCCCACCGCCTTATACTATGAACATGCTGTAGTACAGAAAGCAACGACTCAAACACATAACGCTCGAGTTTTAAAGGCAAACGCACTTATTTGATTGTTCAGCTTGCGCTTAGCGAACACAATTGCACTGTATTTTTTGTGAGTGTTAAGGGTAAGTTTTGGGTAGGTCGAAAAATTGTGATCGCATGTCAATCTCTTGTCTTAAGATAGCGAACCTCTACTCTGAAAATACATGTCTCCCACTGACACTAGTGCCGGATAATCAAGAGGTGGAAAAGTTGAAAAAGTTTTGCTTTGACTTGATAATACAAGTGCACGTAACAATAAAAAATAAATTTTGGTGATCTCCTGATGCAGATGAAAATTTTCATTTGATAATCGGGCTCTACTTTCCTTTAGGACAGCACTACCTCTGACTCCCGTTTTGTTTTAAACGCTTCCTTATAATTTAAGTATACGTTCAACACCAAATTTATGAAAAGGAAATGCATATTTAAAAAATTAGCAAAATTTAGATATTTTGGATACAAATTGGTTGAGATAGTTTTTTCTTAGCTGTCAAATGCGTCAAACATGAAAGAGTTCAGCGTTTGATATCATGGGTGGTGTATATTTTGCCGTCGTCAAATGAGTGCTTTCAGCTTTTTCAAAAGAAACCATTCGAATTGGTTTGCTTATTCTTTTGAAACCAATACCAAAACTTTTTGAAAATAATACCAAAAATCGCGCGATCGTTGATATTATTTTTCAAAAGTTTAAAAGAACGCAATATTTTTCTTAAATTACCAAGAAACTTTTAAAACATTTAGAAAATAATACCAAAAATAGCGCTATTTTCGGTATTGTTTTCTAAAAAAAAATTAGTTTCTTTAAACTTTTTGCAAATTATTACAAAAATCCCGCGATTTTTGAACTTCCTAATAATCTCCCAATTATTTTTACAGCAACTTTTGATTGAGGTCAATGATTTTTTGACGGTAACTTTAAAATACCCGTACTTGGCCACAGGCGCCTGCCAGACAATTGGCACCTAACCTTAGCGGAGCAACGAAGTCGCGTGAGCGGCTAAACCCTGCTTAAAAGAGATTTTGAATACTTTTAACCCGCAAAGCGGTCCACCAAAACACTGAGGGGTGCAAAAGCATTTTTTTCTGCAGAGAAAGTTTAGAAATTAATTTACATTTTTTTATAAATGACCTGGATTGAAAACATTACAAAATAATAATAGTAAAACAAGTAGCCGAGCTTTTACCGAAAAAGTATTTTACGTTGGCTGAACGCACCCATTTTCGTACTTTCCAAACGTCAGCAAATTGGCAAAAATAACCTCAAATATGTGCGAAAAATACGAATTTTAAATCGTTCTTTTTTAACCATTTTTAACGCGTTTTCGATCATTTCTTTTGGACACAACATAAAAAACACTGTTTTAAAGCCGTTTTTGGTGCTCCCGAAAAAAACTAAAAATTATTTAGTGGTGAACGTAAAGGAAAGGAGCCCCGATAATCGTTTTATCTTAGTTCTATGGTTAGTCCGAAAAATGTGTTTCATAAGAAGTTCAAGTGTTTCTTGACTCGAATCCACTGAGTGCTTCATCTATGACGGCATTTTATGTAGCCTGTGATCGTGGGACTGATTTTTCTCGTAGATTCCAGTAGGTAAAATTTCTGCTATTCAAAATTCTGCTTTTCAAAACTCAGTTTAACCAAATTCTGAAAAATTCCAGTGTTAAAAAGCTTCTCAATGAAATATACGTATATTTTATATACGTATATATATTTTATATATATATATTTTAAAAGTAGGAATATTAATTTTATCTGCTTAATTTTTCATTTATTTAAATTATTTATCTTTCCAACAATTTTTTTATTTATTTTATTACAAAAAATCTTTTGTTATAAAGCAGTTTTAATTAATTTAATTTAGTTTTAAAAACATATGCGAGAACATGTGCTACTTTTTTATACTCGACCCAGCGTATATTAATTTTGATGCATAGCTTGTAACACAGTGAAATAATCACCGTAGTCCCCTAAAACCTTTTAGAGGATCGAGACCGACAGGTGAATCGATTAAGCTATATCCGTCCGACCGTCTATCCATCTGTCCGTCTGTCCGTCTGTCCGTCTGTCTGTCTGTCCTTCTGTCCGTCTGTCCGTCTGTCCATCTGTCCGTCTGTCCGTCTGTCCATCTGTCCGTCTGTCCGTCTGTCCGTCGGTCCGTCGGTCCGTCTGTCCGTCGGTCCGTCGGTCCGTCTGTCCGTCTGTCCGTCTGTCCGTCTGTCCGTCTGTCCGTCTGTCCGTCTGTCCGTCTGTCCGTCTGTCCGTCTGTCCGTCTGTCCGTCTGTCCGTCTGTCCGTCTGTCCGTCTGTCCGTCTGTCCGTCTGTCTGTCTGTCCGTCTGTCCTTCTGTCCGTCTGTCCATCTGTCCGTCTGTCTGTCTGACCGTCTGTCCGTCTGTCCGTCGGTCCGTCTGTCCGTCTGTCCGTCTGTCCGTCTGTCCGTCTGTCCGTCTGTCCGTCTGTCCGTCTGTCCGTCTGTCCGTCTGTCCGTCTGTCCGTCTGTCCGTCTGTCCGTCTGTCCGTCTGTCCGTCTGTCCGTCTGTCCGTCTGTCCGTCTGTCCGTCTGTCCGTCTGTCCGTCTGTCCGTCTGTCCGTCTGTCCGTCTGTCCGTCTGTCCGTCTGTCCGTCTGTCCGTCTGTCCGTCTGTCCGTCTGTCCGTCTGTCCGTCTGTCCGTCTGTCCGTCTGTCCGTCTGTCCGTCTGTCCGTCTGTCCGTCTGTCCGTCTGTCCGTCTGTCCGTCTGTCCGTCTGTCCGTCTGTCCGTCTGTCCGTCTGTCCGTCTGTCCGTCTGTCCGTCTGTCCGTCTGTCCGTCTGTCCGTCTGTCCGTCTGTCCGTCTGTCCGTCTGTCCGTCTGTCCGTCTGTCCGTCTGTCCGTCTGTCCGTCTGTCTGTATGTGTGAAGTTTTAAGGTCTTCAAAATTGAGGACGCTCAAACTTGGAGTGTATTTTAGTTCTTATTTTGTTCTACAGAGAAAGTGTGAAAATTGGCTAAATCCATTAACGGCCACGCCTACTACAGGCGTCAACCTCTTTTTCTAATTTACGGAAAAATTTTTTTTCCCGATTAATTTTTGGTTTTAACGCATGATTTTGTCATGATTGTAACGGAATTATAATTAATTGATTTTAATTTTTAGCCCAGACCCACTTTTGGGGGCGTGGCCTATACAAATAATATATGAATTCGGGACAAATAATTTTAAGATTTGGTGTTACACGGTATATAGCGTCGGGTAAATAAAAGTTTGTCACAGACAAAGTCTTGCATTTACTCACGTGTTTTAACTCGGGCTCAAGGCTTGTTTTGAAGTTTAGCAAAGTAGAAACTTTCCTTTAAGTAATAGATCCTTAAAGTATCCAGAAAGGTTTCTTAAGCATACGTACATGATTGTCATTAATATTAGCGAAAAGAGTAGGTCTAAAGTTTCGATAAAAAAAGTTATAAAAAACCACATATTTTGAGAAGAAGCGAAATTTGTCGGGCATTTGTTGCCATTTATCCCACGGTTCACACATAGCAAGATCTGTCCTTAATTCGTGCATAAGGTACCAACGATGGATTCGAGTCCTGAACATGTTAAGGATTTCTGGCATTTTTTATTTTTTTAAATTTAAACCGAATTATGTTCAAAAATTCTCACGCGTTATCGATTCAAGTCGACAAAAATTGAAAAATGAGTTTTTTGCTAGCCTCCATGTCATATTAATTTTAACTAAAGATTTCTGTTTTCGTTTTACTTTATCAAGAGTAAGTAGTAGTGAGCATTATTATCGCGTATTTAAACTTGCCACTTTCCTACTCTATTCTTACGATTGTCTTTAAGATAAGGCAGAGTCTTTATGCACTCGTTGGACCTTACCTCAATATGTGTTTTCTATAGACAGGTCTGCCGCCTTTGTTTTACTTTATTAGCAGTTGATACCTCATTAAGTGAAAGCGAAAATGTCAAGATAAGATTTAGCGACACAATTTATGGCAAAATATGTACGAGTAGATAAACAATAAATCAATAATTTATTGTAGAGATATTCATTTTACGAGGTGTTTTCACTACGTACTTACGAGTAAATTTATTTTTTTACATTCAGAAAATCTTATTTTGACCTTAAATTAAAATATAACTTTTAAACGAGTATAAAATAATATCGAATTTAGAATTAAAGGTTCATCCATTTGTCCAAAACTTTTAAGGGCCGCTTTACTATGCAGATATTTCTAGTTACATTTTCGGTAATTTGTAAATAACAACGAATTGCGAAAAAAAATTGAAGCATCTAAAAGTAGAAAACTTTATAGTATGTAGGGAAGGGACCTTAACCAGGAATCCAACAAATAAAGTAAGCTCAGAGCTAGTAGTCCTATTATTTTGTTTGGTTGGAAAGGTATTTGAAATGTGCTATTTCCCCCGCTGTGCCATATTACCCGCCATATCTTTCCTTTTAATTTCACGCAACTTAAAAGAATTCTAGTGCTAGCACGGGATTTCTATTTGCCTTTGGCCATCCTAAACAATAAGAAAAAACTTGCATGACAATATATTTGAGCAGCAAAGAAGGAGTATTCAAAGCCGTATTGCTAAGCCAAGCTAAAAAATGTAACTATTCGTAAACAGTTCATAAGGACAACAATTTTTCGATGCTGTGTAAGCCCGCTTTTATAGTGAAACAAGGACTATGGCGCGGAAATTTAACGCTTTCTTATCCCAACCAATTTAGTCATTCCACATATATTTCGGTTTAAGTTTGATTCCTAACAAACATCTGCTCATGTTTCTTCAGACTCAACCCAATTTGATACTGTTCTTCTTTTAAAATAAAAGATTCCACTATTTTAGCCTCCTTCTTTTATTGGCTTGAAATTTAAGTGTTTTTCTTTCTTAAGTGCAAGGATTTATGTCTTTGGATAATGAGCGTCAGACGGGTTTATCGACTGGATAATAATATCTAGCAAAAAGTTGAATACGTCTGTAGAATCGGATGAAGGACGCTTCTTAAGTGGGGATATAATGATTGAATGACAACAATTACTCTAAACACGTAATGCGGACTTTATCCTGATCTGATCAGTGTCGTCGTTGTTTATGTTTCGTTTAGGTAACAACAGAAACTTAAAAAAAAATTGCTCAACCCTGAAAAAACGTCTGATTCAATCTGACTACCTTTGCCAGCCCTGACGAAAAAAAAATGCTTTTGGAAACTCACCAAGGCTACTTACAACTAATTTATCTTCAACATCCTGACTGCACGCTTGATACCCATTCAGTAAGTTAAGACAAAAAGATAACCATCAAAACTGTCCGGCTTATAGCTATTAAAATTTAATGACACGTGCAAAGAGGCCTTAAAATAAAGATGCCAAACAATGCCATCTTTCAATAAGGTCTTCTTGAAAAGATTTATTTCCTCTTTAGTGTCCAGTGATACCCGTACGTCAAGCGTTATCATCCCTCAAGTTATATAAAATAAGATTTAATTTTCCGAAAGTCATTTAAGAGACAAATAAAAACTATCATCAAGAAGAAGTTCTTCTCGTTTATTTTCCCAAAATCCATCTGTAAGAATAGGGCTACACTTGCAATAAACATCCGTCTGTAAGGCCCATCCAACCAGAAGCCCATAAAAAGCAATACGCATTTTGAGAACATACAAAAAAAAAAACATATCTTATGTGGATACCATCTAATCTCCTGTGAGGGACACTCGTCTCCTATTCCAAAACATCAGCAGAGAAGATAATAAATTACACACACACATTCGCTACACAATCTTTAATCGAAACTATGTAACTGTAAACAAGGACAAAGTAATCAAAAAAAAACTATTCTCGCAAAGGACTCTCTTTAAGTTCCCGACTAAGAAAAAAAAAAACACAAAATTCGCCAAAAAGTAGTTAGCACAGAGAGCAACGCGTCAGTAAATCATCCCCTGCGAATAAAGTATCAACCTTTTACACAACTCATCCTTGACTTATCTTTCGAAAAGTGGCTTCTTTTAAGGACGAAGAAAAAATTACGAAAAATTCCCTCGTTCTGGCAGACAGCTGAAACTATTATGAGTTGGGTTGCCCTTGCCCAGCACGGGCCGTATTTCTTGTTCACTTCATAAGAAAAGGTAAAAAAAAACAGCGTCATCGAAAGTCGCTTCAAGGGTTATGAAAAGAATCCTAGGAATTTTCATAACTTTAAGTGCCTTTCAGGCAGAGGTCGCAAAGTTTTTGCTACTTAACATTTTTTTTCCTGCACATCCTACTTAATTATGGAGAAAGGTCAAAAGTGTTTTGAATTGGTTGGGTATTGTTATGTAAAAAAAAACCTTTTTGCTAATCGATTCAGTATGATAAGGGACCCTTGGGGAATCAGATTTCAAAAAAACAATAACAACCAGATTTGGCATGGATTTAATACCAAAACGGATAGGTCCTGTATAGGTGTGGTAGGGCAATAAATTTTAGAATTTGATCGAAAAAAAATTGCGAATTTATAGTGTGGAATATATTTCTCCTCCAGATTGACTGTGATGTAATAGGATTCTGCGGAACGTGACAAGTTGGCAGATACACCACATTATTTGAGTGTGTTCAATTTTACGGCTCAGATGGAGGATCACGCATTACGATTTATTTTATTGCAAGCCCGTTTGTAATTTATTGTTATTTTAATACAATTGCTCGGTGGTGCACATGCTAAATCTCCCAAAGGTGGCGGGAAGGACGGTTGGGTATCTTTATTTGAATTATCCGCGGATATAATAAAGTAAGAAGGATGCTGTATAACTACTGGTATCTCAACTAGGTTTTATTGGTTACACTAAATCTCATCATTGTGTTGGGAAAGATTTTGCAATAATGAGAGGCCATGAATTTGAAAAATATTATGCGACCTCGCATTTATAGTGTATTGGCGTATTTTAGTTATATTAAAAACTAAAAGTTTGAACTTTCGCATTTAACTGTTGTTCACCATTGTCAAAAAAATTCACAAAAGTGTTTCGGGCATTATGCCAAATAAGAACACTGAAGGACAAAAATGCTGAAGCACCGAATCATAAGAAACAGTTTTATTCATAAAAATCCTTATAAACAATCACTTTAAAAAAAAAGACTTGAAATATTTATTTATAGGTTTTGAGTGCACAAGTTTCAATGAAATCCCTTTCAAGTTTCGAATATTATCTCAGCTGAAATAGCAAGAAACAGTTTCCTCTGATGACAGCACTTGTCGGTGTGTATTTGAATACCACCTGTGATATTGTTCCAATAAACCCACCCAATGCGATTCATATGAGATTATTGAACCGTGTTGTTTTTTGCCAGACGCTGGTGTTTCGTTATTTTTACGAAAAAAAAATACCTTAGCTTATTGATTGAATCCCAATTGAACTGCTACGTATTTAAATATTAAAGAAAAATATATCTTAGCACCAAAGAGGATCAAGTGATGATTTTCCTCGGGTTCTTTTTACAGATGGCAGTGAATATTATTTCCGCGAATAGTAAAAGTTTAACTACGCAAAACTTGGGGACACCCTCATACTCTATGAATATCAAAATATGGGATTTTTGCGTTCATTATCCATGCACCGAAACAGTATACTGTTATAAACTATTTCGGTTCAAACCCACAAATATATAAAAACAAATTATTAACAGACTTAACGCAGCAAGACGAACAGCGTTTAATTACTAGAGTAGAGCCAAAAGTCAACAGAATGAGGAGTCTGACTGTGCCGTGGAGAATATATTTTAAAAATTTTTTTTTTTAAACATTTTTAGCATTTAACATTTTGATTACCCCAGGTGGCAGCCCAGCTATGCTGGAAAATCCACCCACTTCGGAGGCAGGCTCTACGGATTCTGGGGAGAGCCTTTTATTGCTTATAAATCCTTTTGAGAAAAGGACAAAACTAAATCGATCACCACCACCTAGATCGAACATATCCGGAAAAAGCAGTCCACCGGTAAACCAGGACTCTGTGAAAATTAAGAGCTTAGAAAAGGAGAATAATGAACTCCGAGCTAAGCTTACTGAAATGGAGCGACTCTTCCAAGATCTAAAAATGGAAGTTGACTCTCTGCGAAAAGAAAACGAGGATATTAAAAATACTCAACGAAAGACTGTGAGGTAACGAAAGAGTGTGTAACACCGAACCTACCAGCAGTCGAATACTGCACGGACGAGGATGAACTTGCACTTGAGACCGATTCAGTCTTAAGGAAAAGGTCTAGCAAGAAGCGAAAGGCGAATTCCTCTCCCGAAGTTATACAAAAAGAAGATAAGCCCTCTGGCTCATACAAGGCTAAACCAGAAGCGAAAATTCGTCCACCTCCCGCGATAAACATCGTCGGGATAGCAGACTTTGGGAGATTGTGCAACCTTCTTGCAAACACGGTGAGAACAGAAAACTATAAGCTTACCTCGCACCGAAATAACGTGTGGAAAGTAAATGTTGACAACGCCGATTCCTATCGCGCACTGTCTCTTAGACTGAATGCAGAAAGAATCGAGTGGTATACTTATCAAAAGGGGGGCTCCACCCATCATGCACAAAAGTAGAGGTTGTAAAAGACGTAAAAAATAAAGGCCTTACAATTATTGATGCCGTCAATATCATTAAAAAGGAAAAGCAACGCACGGAAGGCGAAAGAGACACTGTGATCAGACGCGGCCTTCCAATTTTTATGCTCTCCTTTGAAAGAACTGAGAGTATAAACGATATTTATAAAATAAAAATGATACTTAACATCAGGGTTAAAATCGAACCCATGCGAAAGGGCAATAGACTGATACCACAGTGTAAGCGATGCCAAGAATTCAGGCACACAAGTGCCTACTGCCAAAAAGAACCACGTTGCGTGAAATGTGCCGGAAAACACCTGTAAACAGAGTCCAAAGTTGACATAAAGGCTCCAGCAGTTTGCGCCAATTGCCACGGAAACCACCCCGCGAACTATCGAGGATGCGAAGTAGCCATAGAGCTGCAAAAGGGACGAGAACCTCTTAAAGAAAATGCTAGAGGTCAGAATCAAAGCCTAGGACGCCCAAAACCTGCTCAAACTCCTAAGCCAAAGACTCCAAAGACGCCAAAGCCGATCAGAAGATTGGCAAAGGAGGCGTCGACAAAAGGCGTAAAAGCTCCACAAAAGAGCGGCGCCAGTTCAAGTGCAGCGGAGAAACCACCACTGGTCGGACCGAAATCATACGCACAGGTTACGGCAAACGAAAACAAGGCAAGATCGCCCACAACAGATGCAGTGTCTCAGATCCTCGCTGTAATCTTGGAGAAACTTGAGGATCAGACTAAAATTAACAAAGTTATATTTGACAAACTGAGCAAGCTCGAGTTTAAGCCTCGAAAAAATTACAAGAGAACATGAATATGAAACAGTTATTTAAAATACTAACATGGAATGCAAACGGCCTTCTGAATAAAATGGACGAACTAGAAGTATTTCTACGGAAAAACAATATTGATATTTGCATGATTACGGAAACTCAACTTAAAAACGGGTCTACACCTAAACTTAAAGGTTACAATGACTATCACGCACATCACCCTTCGCAAAATTCGAGAGGAGGATCCTCCCTCTACATTAAAAACTGCATAAAGCACTTCAAGAACACAGAAGTTGAGCTAGACTCTATGCAGATCAGTTCAGTTTCTGTAAAAATTGACTGCTTAGATTATAACATTGCATCTTGATATTTCCCGCCAGGATATAGACTGGTGGAAGACGATCTTGATCGTATGTATGACTTCATTGGGTCCAATTTTATCATTGGGGGAGACTTTAACGCGAAGCATACTTTTTGGGGTTCACGATGCAATTCAACAAGAGGCAGATTACTGTACAAAAATAGTATGAAGCGTGGGGTGGACTTTTTCTCCACGGGTAAGCCAACATATTGGCCAACCGATAGGAATAAAAAGCCTGACCTTGTCGATTTTTTCATCGCTAAAGGGTACCCCAAATACCTTACGCGAATTGAAGAGTGTTATCATCTTTGCTTAGACCACTCAGGAGTTATCTTGAAGTTGGGTGGAAGACTGGCGAAAATAGAAAGAGCGCCTAGATTAGCTAGCAAAAACATGAACTGGGACGCTTTCAGAAAGGACTGTAAGGAGGGTGTTGGCTTGAATGTGCCATTGAAAACTCCTTTCGAGTTAGAAACCGCAGTTGACAAATTCATTGAAGCAATTCAGAGCGCTGCTTGGAACAACAATTCGTGTCAAAAGAACGCAGTTAGCGCCGACGTGCACGTACGTAAAACATGTCCGCTCGAAATCGAAGAATTGAGTCGTGAAAAGAGAAGAGCGCGTAGGAGATGGCAAGGCACGAGGGCCCCCCCAGACAAAACCCTATTGAACCACCTCTCTAACAAACTGAAAGGAATGTTGCAAGATCTTAAAAATCGTGAGACCACTGAATACCTTGAAGGCTTGTCGGCGGATAGGAGCTCAAACTACTCGCTGTGGAAAGCAGTTAAGTATATCAAGAAACCTATAATCCACTCGGCACCAATAAAAAAAGCTAACGGCGAATGGGCAAGAGAAGACAAAGAGAAAGCGAATTTGTTTGCTGAACATTTAGAAGTAACATTCAAGCCTTTCGACGGTCCGCCGTTGGCTGACTTTCTAAACAACAACGCGGAACCTGATAGCTTTAGAATGAAAAAAGTTTCGGTAGTTGAACTCCTACAGACAATTAGCAAACTTAAAAAAAATAAGGCCCCGGGTTACGACCTGATTACTGGCGAAATATTAAAAGAGCTACCAAAAAAGGCATTAGTCAAGCTACTTTATATGATAAACGCTTCTCTTAGACTTCTATACGTTCCAAGACAATGGAAAGTTGCTGAAGTCATTATGGTTCCAAAACCAAATGAAAATGAAATGCGCAAATGATAAAAAATCTTATGGGCCCATATCGCTTCTGCCGATAATATCGAAAGTATTCGAGAAACTTCTGCTGAAACGATTACAACCAATAATTGCAGAAAGACGCATAACAAGGTATGGCACGAACAAGGTATGTTCGACAAGGTATGGCACGAAGGCTTGAAATATAAGCTACGGCAAAACTTGCCGGAAGACATGTTTAAAATATTGGAAAATTATCTTGAAAGCAGACTCTTACGTGTTAGGTGTAGTAGTGAATACTCGAGTTTCAAGCAAATTTGGGCTGGCGAACCCCAGGGAAGCGTCCTCGGTCCGACCCTGTTCCTGCTCTACACAAGAGACATACCTCTAGATGACGAGACAGTCGTGGCCACGTTTGCGGACGATACGGCCATCCTGGCAACAGGTGAATTAATCGAGTCATCAACGAGAAACCTCCAACGAACATTGGACTGAATTTGTGTCTGCACGAAGACTTGGCGAATCGCTCTTAACGAGAACAAGTCTACGCATGTGGATTTCACTTACAGAAGGGTTAACAATTTACCTCTGTTCATAAATTCTGCACAAATACCTTATGCAAATGAAGCGAAGTATCTAGGGATGACACAGGACGCTAAACTAAGGTGGAAACCAAATGTAAAGAAGAAGCGTGACGAGCTCGAGATTAGGCTCAGGGAAATGTATTGGCTTATTGGAAGATTTTCAAAATTAAGCACATATAACAAGCTGCTCTTGTACAGGCAGGTGTTAAAGCCATCCTGGACGTACGGTATACAACTTTGGGGTTGTACCAAGCCGAGCAACATGTCCATGCTGCAGACTTTCCAAAACAAGACACAAAGAGCAATTGTGAATGCTCCATGGTATATTAGGAATAGCGATATTCACAGAGATTTAGGAATAGCTACCGTGGGCGAAGAAGTAACAAACTTCGCTCGAAAGCTAAATGCTCGCCTTCATGTTCATTGCAACAATGAAATGATCCGTACTCTCAACGAGACTCTTAACGATGTAAACAACGAGTGACGACTACAAAGAACAAGTCCCTTCGATCTAGCGACGTAGGGTGAAGCCGCATGAATGAAAGGCTTTAGTAGGTGCGTTCACTGGATAGCAACCTACCCAATGCGGTAAACACTATACGGAAGCGTAAACTCCTTGTTAAGTTAACTTAGTTGTAGTCAAGAAGTATTATGAGAGAGCGAAAATTTACTACTATGAAGTGCGTTCTGGCAGTTTCATAGTGTCTCTCATAAATGGGTGGTTTTTTAGCACGTGGAAATCGGGCATAACCAATATCGGCTACTTCGGTATTATGTACCTGCTGTAGAGGACGTATTGGTATCTTTGAAAGATTTTGGAGTTTTAGCCTCCGTCCATCCTAGTATTCAAAAAAAAAAAAAAACATTTTTTGCGGTCCGTCCAAGAACACAAAAGAACATTTAATGGTATCGCTATACGTTGTGCGCCCGCCAAAAACCCTTGGTGTACTTTTAGACTGCAAAAGTTCTGACAAATTTTTAGGTTCATATTTATGTCCTAAAATTACTTATTTTGAAGGGGAGCGGGTCATAAATCCCAAGAATTTTTGGTCCCATCTGCATGGGCGGAGATCATAAATGGAGAAGGACTTATAAAACTGAATTGTACGGGCTGTACAGCGCCATCGACCTGGCCAGAAGAGACAAAATACAACGACTGCGATAGCTGGATCTGTGATAGCCACCTAGGGTGGCTGGATACCAACGCCCAGGCCTTGAAAACCTTCGAATTTATACCGCAGGGGTGACGCAGTAGATAAGCACATAGACTTAGGTAGCGCACGCAAGTGGAAGGGGACTTATTCTGTAAGAATAAAGTAAGGGCTATTATTCTGTTTTCCAAATTCTGTAGACCACATTTTTGCCTTTGCCAATATAGCGGAGATCTACAAGCGAAAACACAAAAGTTATACGCGTTCTTTGTTGACTTTCGTGCGGCCTTCGACAGCGTTACGCGGGAAGCTCTCTTCTACAAGCTTCATGGATACGGCATCTCGAAAAAAATCATCGAAGTTTTGAGGGCTTTGTACAAAAATAACACTTCGTGTGTCTGGGATGGAAACAACCTGTCCGAGGAATTCAATGCAACAATGGGAGTGAAGCAAGGATGTGTGTTGAGTACACTTTTATTCGTTTTATTTGTAAATGATATTACGGATCAGGTTAAGGGGGGATTGACATAAGCCAAACCAGAATACCAGCCCTAATGTTTGACGATGACATCGTATTCCTCTCAGAAACAGTCGATTTATTACAGTTAATGATCAACAGGCTGGCTGATTATTGTAAAATGTGGAATCTGTCGGTGAACTTAACCAAGTCCAAAAAAATCATATTAAGAGACGGGGGAGGAAGATACTCACGTAATGAAAAGTGGAGGTTTCGTGGCAACGTCATTGAAATTGTGCGGGAATATAAATGTCTCGGTGTCCTGGTTATCCCGAACTTTAACATGTACAAGCACCTGCAGTGTAAGCTCACGGAAGCGAAGAGAGCTATTTGTTCAGTTTGGAGTTGTTGCATTAATAACAAAAGCGTCATTCACGAATCGAAACAGAAAATATTCCGATCCATACTATTCTATGCTGCGCAAGTTTGGGGATACTGCACATATGAACTTGTAGAGAAACTTCTCCGTTTCTTTATGAAGAGAGTTTTTAGACTGCCCAGTAGCTCACCTAACTACATGCTCCATCTGGAAACTGGAGTGGCACCTCTATTTCTGGATACTCTTAAACTACACTTGGACTATGTCGTGAAAGTTATGGGAATGAATGAGGACTAGGTTGCCCAAGATAGTGCTCACCCACTTGCTGCGATATGGAGGGAAATGTGTAGAAAGTTGGCAGCACTTAGTTTTGGAATGCAATTGGATTATGCAAGTTTCACCAGAGGAACACCCTCACGCCTTAAGGACTAAATTTAACAGCTTACTTGATAAAGAAGTAAGCCCAAGCATCGAGTCGCAGGAAATATAACAAAATGCTGGACAGTCATATGCAGCGTAGAACATACCTCCTGGCGAGCCACTCAAATGATATGATAATTAATTAATTAATAATAACTTAATTTTTAAAAAAAGAGGCGAGCTAATAAATTTAAACTTTATTCCGCACCGTCCAGAACTTCCGCTGCTGTGTAGCCTCTGCAACCGCAACGATCGAGAGGACGTGTTCCACTTCACCTGTGTATGCCCTATTCTTCGGGAATTTCGCTGCAGCATTTTCGGATCGCAAGAACTCACAGTGGAAGAGCTGGTAAACATCCTAAATGGTAGCCAAGGTTGGGACTCACTATATAATTATGTTAGACACGCCCTACGCTACAGAAAATGTATTATGGAAGAAAGCTTTTATAAAGTAAGAAATTATAAAGTAAGAAATCGTTTATTTTGTCAACCAGGTAGATGGCCTTAAGCCATACCACTTGGACTAAGCTAAGAATTTTGTAACCAAGAAAGAGGAAAAATCAATAATCAAATAACTAAACTTATTCTGTTTTCAAAATTCTGCTTTTCGAAGTTATATTTTTCGAAAAAAAAATGTTGCTTTTCAAATTTCTGACTTAAGCAATAAAATTCTGCCTTTTTAAGCTGTTGACCTTTCGGCAGCAAAGATAACGCAAAAAAAAGACCCTCAAGTTTGAAGTCATGCATGGGGCTTATTTTGAAGGCTTAGCGTTCTTAGGTAAGTTTGCTTATAAAAACGTTATGTTTTTCTTTTCTTTTAATAACAATTTCCGACTTCATGGCATTTCCCGCATTTTTCAAGCTTTTTTTCTGTAATTTTGATACTCCATCCCATAGGATGGGTGGTCTATTAAGTTTGATTCATCGTTCCTAACATCGAGAAATAATCAACGTAGATCCCAAGACCTTAAAGGCATATGATAGAGACCGATTCGTGAGTCGAATGAGTCATGTCCGTCAGTCTGTCGGTAGTTTTTGGGCCTGCTATTTCAAGATAGGAACTTGGAATCTAATATCTGAGCTTTTTGGATTCCTACGCAGTACAACTGAAAATTTTTTTCAAATCTTTCTCATTAGCATAAAAAATTAAAATTGTCGTAGGACGCTAAAATTTGGAATTCAGTGTCCTTGCATAAGTGTTTTGTGATTGGTTTTTAAAAAAAAAGCAGCGAAAAGCGCCTACATTTTGGGCGTGGTCGCATTAAATATGCCGTTTTTCTAACCGTATTTGATTGCAATATGTTTCCTTGCAATCGGGAAATGTTTGCTCTATACGCTTATATAAAATAATGTATCTGTATACAACAAATTTGCTAGAAAATTTTTATACCACGCCCACTTTTGGGGCGTACTTTTGAATAAAAGACTAATTTTTGGCATAAAAGTGCACTTAACACATGTAAACCTCATCTAGAAAATTTATTTGAACAAAAATTATAATGTTATGGAAATGGGATTGATGACACGCCCCTTTTTTAGCTGAAGGATATTGTCATTTTTAACATTTGGCGATTTGACAGGGGTTAATTGGGATGGGGTAACTAACGAATCGCCTAAGCTGATTGTAACGCACCCTCTAGCTTTGCTTAAAATCCCTAAAACGACTATTCAGACCTTTTTTACAAGGCCGTCATAGCTTTTTTTTTATTTGTAAGTACTTTATGCAAGCACCATTCTTAAAATTCTAGAATTCTATTTACTTGCACTTATATGCACCAAATTTCATCTTTCTACGACCACCATTCAGAGGGACGGATGGCCGAATGGATGAAGGGACAATGGAGTGATACCAGAAGAGGTCCCTTTTCCATTTTTGGCAGGACCGTCAAAAACGAAATAAGCACCTGTATCTCACTGAATAGCGTTGTCAAAGTTCCATTTCCAGAGTTTTGTAAAACAGAATTTTGAAAGCATAATTTCGTAAAAAGAATTTTGACCCAGGCAGAATTTTGACCCCAACCACTTTTGAAGACAGAAAATGTTGAGTTTTTGTAGAATTTTTTTTTTGAAAATATTGAAAGGCTTAGGAAAAATTAAGGGTTGAAAAGAGACGCAGTTTTTAAAGTGTCTTAGGTCATAACTTTTAAAGCACTTTCTCCACAAAGCTTTTCTAAACACACTTATAAAGCAATTCAAGTTTAAATTAGGTCTTAAGTTTCATTTTTCTGAAAAAGTTTAGGTTCTAACGCATTTTCGAAAGAAAAAATCGCAAATACGCATGAAAAAACGTGTGCCATACGCAATGGCAAAACTAATATTAAGGCATAAACGGTGGTGAAGACGACCTATTTTTAGATTAGTTTAAGTGTAAAGTGCTTAACCAATGGCAGCCAAGATACCTGCGTTAAAAATTCTAAAAATTGTCCTTTTCATTCTAAGTTTTTCTAAGCCTATTTCAAAAACTAAAAAATAATACAGCATACTTTACCGTTTTCTCAAGAATGTATTCATAACTTGATGGTTGTTTCCTGAACTCCTGTGCAGTGTACCCTGCACATAAATGGAGTTCCATTAAAACAGGTGGAGAAGTTTAAGTATCTCGGGGTCTTTTTCAGGAAATTTGGGAGGAGTGATACTGAGTTGTCCTTCAGAATTGGCCAAGCTGGAGCAATAGAAAGGGAACTGCGCCGGCCGGTCATCAGGACAGCGGAGCTTGGAGTGAAAGCAAAGATCTCAGTTTTTAATTCAGTGTTTGTTCCGACCCTCATCTATGGTCATGAAATTTGGGTAATGACCGAAAGAATTAGTTCCTGAGGTGCGTTGCTGGTGTTACTCTAAGGGATAGAGTGAGAAACGTCAGTATTCGTGGGAATCTTAATGTTGAGCAGCTACTTCTCCAAGTGGAGCGATCGATTCTTCGATGGTTTGGACACGTTGTTCGCATGCCCCCTGACAGACTTCCTAGACAGGTCATGCTGGCCGAGATGCGAGCGCGTCGCCCCCCTGGTAGGCCAAGAAACTGGTAGTGGGATCAGGTAAAGAACCTCTCTGAGTCCCGCCTAGGGATTGCGCCGGAGTCTCTTGAGTTGGTGGCGGAGGATCGAAACGATGGAAAGACCGTTTAGCCACCCTGGCTCCGCGACCCTTTTAAAGGATAAGCGGTTTTTTTTTCTTTTAAAGGATAAGCAGTTTTGGCAATAGAAACACAACTCTAAATTTTGAAGCAAATAAGAGTAACGAAAACTACCTACACTCTTAAAACTTTTTCACCTAATCTATTGCCTAAGTTTTTTTTTTTATTTTGTGTGAGTTCAATGGGGGTCTAGTGAATGGTTTAAAAGTTTCTCACTTGCCCTCAAAGCTCTCACTTGCCAAAGATCACAAACTTAAAATTTAATAATAATAAAATATTTGCCTTATGTATATGAAATAGGGAAGCTGGAACTCAAGATTATAAACGGTGCAACGTTTTTATTGAATAGTTAAGATTAATTAATTGGTAAGCCTGGTAGATCCCCCATACGCGTTTAATTTTAAAACTACGATGGACTGTGGTTGAAAAATCTACGCTTTTATAACCATATTGTTTTCCTTCGTGGGTAAAGGGCACTTACGGAAAGAAGCCTTGGCGTTTCTAAGCAGTTAAATGTTGCAGCCTTACTTGGCAATTTTGGTGTATATCGTTTTTAAAGTTTTAAATTTGACTTTTATCTTCATTTAATGGCCCAACATTGAATAAAAATTATCAGCTGTGTGGTTGTCAAAAAAGTTAAATGCAATTAAGTTTAAATATTTCGACTCTGGATTCATTGAATAAAATTGTATGGTTTAATGGTACAGTTTAAATGAGGAACTACAAATAGTTGGTAATAATTTATTTATATCCTACGTTCAGTCGATAGGACGCTTCATGCCTTTGCAAATTGTGAATTAACCTTAAAAATCGATAAAAAAATATCGATTAACACGAATAAGCAATTATATCATTTTTTTTTAATTTTCGTTATTTGTGACGAGGTTATTTTTTAATGAACTTGTATTCAAAAGTTTTTACTTAATCATTTGACATACACCAATAAATAAAGCAAACAGCCCTTATACATTGCTTAATAGCTGCAGTACGTCACTTTTTAAATGATTGATTGCAAGAGAAGGTTCGAGTTTGCTAATGGCAGACAAATCAAATATATCGGGTTTTACCTAAAGACATTTTGTACCACGCAACAACTCTGTTTTAATCCAATGACTATTCGAAACATCAATAATAATACCATTAGTCAGGTATCCCTAGAAAACATCAATCAACACCCACGCACGTTAGCGTCAACCTCATAAATTGCAGGATAAGTAGCATTTCTTGGAATTCCAATTTCACGTACAAAATGGAAATCCGTAGAATATTTCTTTTACCAATAAATTCCGGTAAAGGTTATGGCAACATCAGAGATAAATACATGTAATCATAAGATAGCACTTTGTCATTAATACGTCAAAGCTGTACAGGCGCGGCACTTACGAAACCATCCGATTTTTTTCGGCAATCTATCTCACCCCCAGTGATTGCCATCAAAGTGTAGTCCACTTGAACTCATGTTTCATTTTTCGATAACACTGACGTTAAGTTTGCCCTAGATTTGACTTCAAAGACTGGCATGACTAATAAAGTAAGGTACTCTACCCGTCATCTTTATCATTTTAAACGATTTCTAGCCATTTTGACCATTATGAACGAGAAGACTCTTCGAGTTAAATTAAATATTTAATAAAAAGTCTTAAAACTAGTTGCTTAAAACTAAATGTCTGCCCTTTTTGATGTTATTCATTTTTCACAAAATCAGCCCCGGTACTCTTCATAAAGTTCGATTCGAAACTAGGCTCAGTTCTTTGTAAGCGTTCAATAAAGCCAGCAGGTGTGACGAAGTATAAAAGGATTTTAATATATCCCGGCAGGTACACGAAACAGGCAAACAAGACAATCAGCAATATTGTCAGTAAGACAGAATCTAGAAAAGGAATTAAGACTATAAATTCAGCTTATGGCCATTTTTATGGATGAGGCAAACTTACTTATGAATCTTATTTCCCAAGGCTCGCATATTGATAGCTGAGTGTTTAGTTCGTAAAGAAAATACCATCTTTGGAGGCGCAGCTTCACGTTGTTAATACCGTGCAACATTTTTGAATTTTCGCCTGCACCGACAAAGGTTGAATTATCACTAACTACTGACGGGACTATAAGGTGGTCTAGGCCAGACATGCCGAAAACATTGATAAACGTACCCGGCGCGGTGCGCGTTTTGTTTATTTTTTTTTTTACCTGTATGATAAGCTTTTGTAGAGTATAGAACAGATAAATTCAGTAGCCAACCGACAAAAGGGTGGACGGGAAGTTCCAAATTTATTACTCACACAAAACATAATCGTCATATTGATTTTTTAATCTTTCAACTTTTTCGGTATCATTTATGAGATAGAGTGCCTCGGGTGCCCATGCACTTAGCATATAAACAATCTTTTTTTTTAAACATTTTTTTGTAAAAAACAAATACTGCATTCCCCCTTCAGTGGAATTAAACCATTTAAGATTAGATTTAAAAAATTTCATTTGCAGGTGTTCAGTCGTGATAGAGCGTGTGAAAAAAACTCAAAACACAGATAAGCGTATGAAATACGATATCAGCTGGGGATTATGCCTTAATTGATGCACTTTGGTGGGCAATTATTTGCATTTGAACGATTTTTGTAATGACTTAATGGAGTGTATTAAAAAACTGTCTGTGGAAAAGCTCAGCTGGAATTATGTGAGTTAAATATTTGAAATGCATAAATTTATTTATTTGTTTCGGCAGAAAGTTACAAGAGATCTGGATGGATGGAATAATAGTGGTAGACCTCAGAGGCCCTTATGTGCGTATCGTCGAGACGAAATAGTGGGTCGAATATGTTTCTTACTGTCCATCGGTTTGTATGGCATATGTTGTTAGGCTTCAAATTTTGAGCTAGGGAGCTGATATTTTGTGCATAATCTGTATGATGTCCGAAGCACGGTAAGAGTCAAAGTTTTTTGAATCCCCCAACGGAGACGCCCTCAATTGGTGGATATGCGCAACAACCTGAGGAGTTTTCAAAATTAAAGGACATCGCTAGAAGCTGAAATTAAGTTTTAATATCTGAGTAATTCTAAAAACATGATGAACAAAACGTGATGTCAGTGAAGCCTTGATATTTACTGGGATGCAAGCGACGAATATGAGCAATAAATGCAAAAACCAAACATAATATGATCATCAAGAACAGACGACATCTGTTTGGTTCTTGATGGCAGCAATGATGTCCTGAGCAAAACAACACCATAGACAGCTATAACCTTGGAGTTATTAGGGACTTTGTTTAATCTGGGTTCCGCTTTAGATTCGGACAACGACACCAGCGCAGAAATCATCAAGAAGGCATAAAGGTGTAAAAGCCTTCTCTCGAGTCGAATTTATAAGATCCTCGTCATTCCAGTCATCACCCTTTACGCTGTTCGAGAGGAAAGTACTTCGGGCTATTTTTGGTCACGTCTGATAAGGCGGAGAGTGGAGGAGCAGATAAAGCAACCAATTGATGACAAGCGTTAATAACCAAAATACCGAAAAAGTAGAACTTAGTGTAACGACGAAATATAATAAAAGAATATAATAAAAGCTCTTGCACGAAGTCACACACGGCGGCCCGTCGGTCCGTATTAATGGTAATGGCTCGTCCTTTATTATGCAAATTGAGTTACACACTGTTTTTTTAATTAAAATTATTGCTTTTAATATTTTACATACCGCTGTAATCACACTTTTCTATTTATTTTAGATCTGCAATTATTATGTTGGGATACATCTAAGTTCCGCTACTCTTAATTTTTTCAAGATTTGGTCCTGCTGGGTAAAAAGGGTCGGGTATTTAGAAGTTTGTTTTAGACGAACTCTTGCACTTACTCACTGTTTTTTTTTTGTTAAAAGCATTTTTATATATAAGAGAAAATATAAACCAGGGGTAGGTACCACTCACTCTAGAGTACTAGGGCCCAAAAAATTAGAGCCTCCACGTATCGTAAGCCTTCGACAATATAAGCTATTCATGTAAGCTGTTTTCTTTTATACCCTATTCCACAGGAATGGAGTATATTAAGTTTGATACAGGTGAAAATGTAACATAGAGAAAAAATGGCGAAAGACCCGCTAGACCTTAAGGACATATGATCGAGACCGAATTCTGAGTCGAATGAGCCATGTCCGTCCGTCCGTTCGTCTGTCTGTCCATATGTCACCAATTTTTAGGCCTTAAGTTTTGACCAAGTTTTTGAGGAATCTGAAATTTTGTACCTAAGCTCTCTGTCATCCGAAGCAATACAAGTGTGAAAATTTCTCAAATCCGTCCACAGACACGCCCACAATCGGGCTAAATGTGCAACAACCTCCGGTGCTTTCAAGACTGTAAGACGTCGTAAAATGCTGAAATTTATTATTTAGCATCTTCTAATGATTACAAGTCCGCAGATCGCCCCTTGTGGGCGTGGCATAGATTGAAAGTGCAATCTTTCACATGCAATTTATTCAATATTTTCGTTCCAAATCGAAAGAATTTCACTCAATATATTATGTAGAAAACACTTTTTTTTAAAATTTCTTTCATACAAAGTTTAGGGCCACGCCCACATTTGGAGGCAGAATTTAAGAAAAAACTCTAATTTTCCAAAAAACATGGATTTCGACTACTTTTGAGCCTAACTTAAGTCTTAAGGATAAGAATTAAAATTTAGCACATTAGCTTCATCAGGTTCCGTACTAGATTTTGTTCCTACAAAGTTTTTGCCCACGCCCATTTTTAGAAGTTGATATTACGAAATTGTTGAATTTTACCCAAAAAATTACATTTTTGGCATCGAATAAAAGAGTAACTGTTCAAATGCAATTTATTCAATATTTTTGTTCCAAATCGTAATCAAATTTTTACTTAATATGCGATGTAGAAAATAAGTCCTACATTTAGCTCATACAAGCTTTTGGGTCACACCCATATTTAGAGGCACAATTGAATAAAAACCTATAAATTTCCAAAAAAGCATGGATTCCAATTGCTTTTTACTAAGTATATAATAAGAAATAAAATTTACCACATAAAGAACAACGGATACTATTTCAGATTTCGTTCATACCAGCTTTCGGCCACGCCCATCTGTAGAGGTGAATTTCACAAAATTATTGAACTTTAACCAAAAAATTACAGTTTTGCGTACATTTTAGCCGTAAACTTGGATATTTCTGTGCTTATATTGATTTTCGGTTAAAGGGGTTGGACATGCAACGCCCCTTTTTAAAAAAAGGGAACAAAAACTTAAAAGGTAGGATTTTTTTCTCTTTAAAATGATGCATAAATGGTAACGAGACGGGGTGAAAAACAAGAAAATAAACGGATGGAAAGCGGAATAGGAATGGAAAGAAGAAAAGGAATGGAAAGGACAATTCGAAAAGGAATAGGGTATACCGCGGTCTGTTACAGACGGATCGAAGCTGTTATATACGCACTGTTGCACCTTTTCACTGTTTTTTTTTTTAATTTCTTCTCTCAGGAATTTTAGCCTTTCCAAAGGCTTGGAACAAACGGCGACAAAAAAACGCACGAAAAAAAAGCGCGATTTTCTGCAGCCAACAATAATTTTCCGTGAGGTTGCTGTCAGTTTTGATGAAAAATTAATTTTCATCGATGAAAAAAGAAGAGTTTGTAGGCTTTTCGTAATAAGCTCAGTTCACAAACACTCATTTTCGGGGCAATTCTGGTGAATTGTGGTGAAATTAGTCATTTTTTATTGCTAAATAAAATAAAATTTTATTTTTTGTCGTGCAGCTTGAAAGAGCCGCAATTCGGAAATTTGTCGCGAAACGTGTCTCACGACAAATTGTCGTAGCCGCAATCGTGTGTTGTCTAGTATAAAAACACGTGTGCTTCTAGTCGGAAGGTAATTAATCGCGCGTTTTTCTGTCGCCGTGTGTCTCTTGCGCCTTCGCTTCAACACCGTGCCCCGAGATGTAAGTACATATTTATTTTATTTTTAAAAGCTTGCAGCTTATACATATGTGTCAGGAAATATGTACATATGCTTAGAGTGAATTCCAAAGTGTGCTTGTTCGACTTTGAAATTGAAGAATTAACTTTTTAACAGTGTAGTGCGAGGTGTTCCGAGATGAACATGGAACTGATGAACGCTCAACGCTTGCCTTGTAGATCGAACAAAAGAAGAATTTTCAGAAACCAAGTTTCTTAATTCTTCAGAGCATTTGCCATTAAAATATTAATAATAATGGCATTAATCTGCAACACGTCTTCGTTATTACAGTTGTGGTACTGAATACTCGAATTTCAAGAAAACTCGAGCTGTTATACCCCAGGGAAGCGTCCTTGGACTGACCCTGGTTCTGCTCTACACAAGAGACATACATTCAAAATGATGTGGTAGTTATGTTCAGTCAATTATGATGACTGGATTGGTTCACAACATGTGAACCAACCCCTTTTTCTTAAATAAAGAATCAACAGGATTCAGCCAATGAAAATTCAAATCAACCAATGAAAGTTTTGCTTTGGAAGTGGCATAAAAATTGCCATTGATAAAAAGGAAAGAGATTACAAAAAAAAAAGTTTTTGTATAGTTTTTACTTATACTTATTAAGCCGTTTAGTCTGTCTGCAATAGGCTTTCACTGTTACTTGTGTTTAAACACTTTGAACCGGTGTGAAATGTCGGATCGCCCGTTTGGCACTAGGACAAATACTAAAATTTAAATTTAAAAATTAAACGGAAACCAACTATGGAAAATACAACCGGCGAAAAAAGAATTATACATGGCGTATGCGTAACATTTTCCCCTACATTGCTCGTATGTGAGATGAGAGAAAGTTACGCATACGCCCTAGGTACTCATCAAATGGAAAAAATATTTCCCAATTGACTAGCAATTAAGATCGCTAGAAATCGTAGATTGTTACTTCGCTTTTAGCGGTCCGTCCAAAATTGGAAAAAGATGGTCCGTCCGTCCGTTCATCCACACCTGTAACTTTTAAACTGCGACTTGTAGAAAGATGAAATTTCGTACGCCTCCTGTCCGTGAAAAAAAAAATTAAAACGCATAAAAGCGAAATATACATATGTACGTGACGTTAAAAATAAATTAATAGAGTGGCACTACGAGGTGAAGCAGGACCAACTTCTCAACCTTGTACGGTGCGTGTGCTGTATTCTTTCACATGAGGGGACCTACAATGTTTTGCTAAATTTGAGAAGTTTTTAAAGACAAATTTACTCTCGGAGCTTTGGCAGATTCTCGCAGAGATGGTGACCGTAGAAAACGATAATATTTACCATTTCGAAAAAAAAAACGCAGACATAGACAAATTTTTAAAATTCGAAGGATAAATATAGCCGGCTAAAATATTGTGTGGTTTTAGAAATAAGCTTCAAATAACTTAAGTTGTTTCACTGAAATATTAGAGCCATAAAATGACTAAAACTTCCGATCTATTTCTATTTTATCAAACTTTATTTTACGCAAGAACCAATCACTTAAGTAGCAAGCCAAATTGTGTTAAAATTTTGAAAACAAAAAAAGTTGTTTTTAATTTTTACTTTATGCCGGAACCACAAAGCAGCCTCAGGCTTTGGCTTCGTCCTGTTACGATACGTCGGCTTTGAACCGGCTTTGCAATGACGTTGCGCTTATGGAGAGAGAGCTTTTATTATGCATTCACTACGTTCTCCAAGCATGCCACGATAAATTAAAAGATACCCACACACAGCCGAGAGCCCTGGTAGCTAGTGCTGCGTACATGTGGAACATCGAACATTCATGTCCAACTAATAAATAAATAACACACACAATTTGCCTCAAAATATAGAACACACAGATATTCTGCGTCATATCCGTGCATGACCATTACACTCATACAAATATAGCCACTGGCAGACTGATTGACTTCGTGTGTGCGATCGAAATCAACCCCCATTTGCTTCACACATAGCAAAAGTTCAGCACATCTGAACTCGTGCTGGGCTTCTGAGCCTCATTACGTAGCATTACGTTTTCTCTTTGCGTACTCTTTCTCTTTGCAAACAACATTTTGAATCCGAGCTTCATTGTGTTAGGGTACACTGAAATCGTATGGCTGAACTTGTAAACGTCAAGCCGAGGCCAAGCCCAGGCTGCTTTGTAGTTCCCGCATTAAGTGTTTTTAAACAAAGCAAGTGAGTAAGTGAAAGAGTTCGCCTGTGACAAACTTCTATATATCCGACCCTATATACCGTATAAAACAAACTCTTAAAGGTTCTTCATCCGAATTCATATATGATTTGTAAAGGCCACGCCCTCCAAGGTGGGCATGTGCTAAAATTAAAGCGCTTAAAATAAAAACGCCCCTTAAAAGTGGGCGGAGATTAAAACTTTGTATGAAGGAAACTAAGTAATTAGTAATAATTGAATATTTGTTCTTTCATAAAAGCCTACAATTTTTACACTTTGTCTGTGCAACAGAAGAACCAAGCCGCGTACCAAGCCGTTTCAGCTCTCTAGCTTGATTTTGAAGACCTAAAACTTTCACACATGCAGACGTACAGACGGACATGGCTTAATCGATTCACATGTCGTTCCCGATCATATCTCTAAAATTTCTTAAGGGTCTTCGATGATTATTTCACTGTGTTACAAACTTTGTATTAAAATTAATACACCATCGGTCGGGTATAAAAACCGACGTTTGTGTATGATTTCATACTCGACGGTGTTTTTTATGGATTTGGAGCAAAAATCCAAAAAATTTTATAACCCGCAGAAGTTCAAAATACAAGGACAAAAGTTATTCTGACTTTTTTATTTTAGTTTTCCCGGATATACGCAATTTTATGTCAGTCGTAATAATTGTAGCTGAAAAATATTTTTATTCCTTTGGTGAGATTTATTAGATTTCTTACGATTTTCAAAATCTTTATTCAAAACGTTCAGGATTATTTCATGTCAATGGACTATATTCGACTGTTTAGCTACATATCTTGTCATTGTGACAAGCAAATTGAAGCAAAAAAAAAACTCTTTATTGCTTTCTTTTTAGTTTTCTAATTACAGTTCAAAACTAAAAAAAAAAAAACGTTTATTTTGGTCAAAGCAAAAATTCTGCTTGCTCCATCCTAAAATGATTCACTGGTGGAATGTTTCGCTTACCGACGAGGACATTTTTCACAAAAGTTCTGCGAGCCATACACAATTAATCACGTGAGTTTGGCAATTTTGCTCGTGAAATGTGTCAGAAAGGCAACAAATTGCAAACGTTCCCATTAATTTTTTTATTTCGAAACAATTTGTGCTTAAATACAAGGATAAAAGAGAATTTATTGTTTTTTGTTTTGATTACGTGAAACAAGAGTTTGGGTGGTATTTAAGGACCGTTCAACAAGTACTAAAATAATTGGTAACTCCTGTGATTGTAATATCAAGTGGCAGAAGCTGAGCATGAATTGCCGTTAATTGTAAACGAACCATTAATAAATGACACTTTTTGCAATTGCAATCAGATTTGGAAACGGTCCTTCGAGCCAGATGTGAAATTGGACAAAGAGTGAAAATCGGGTTAGTTCTGCCGAAATATAAGTTATTTGTTCTCATCTTTCTTGAGTCCTCATACAGAAAATATTGTTAGTACCTCGTTAAGAAAGCTCGGCTCGGGCCAACCATTTTTTTTTCATATCATATTCCTGACGCCTCATTTTACTAGCGCCTATGCTGACAAAGATGACACATGAATGTGCTTTCCGCAGCCAAGGGCCATTCAGAAAATCATCAACGCCCTCACAGAGAAATAAAACCTGAACCAAACATTGCTGCAAATCCTGTTAACACACAGGATCATCTCACAATGGGCACTTTAATTAAAAGCCAATAACCTTTCTAACGATTATTTACATTTTCGTACAAGGCTTTGTTCGCATGTGCTTAGAGGACCTCTGCTGTGTGTGAGGTGCCATTAAAGCAATTTGCTGTAAGCTGTAACACACGTCTCCTAGAGCGAAGCAAATAATTAAATATCCTCAACAAGGAGGATTTTTATTTAATTGATCGTAAGACGTGTTCCTGCCCGTCCCCATCTCCACATGTAGGTGGTCACAAAAAGCACTCAGCTGAGCATTGCAAGCCGTGTGAGTTAATGGCTATGCCATCGCCTTCGAAAGGACACAAAACCAAAAAGTCAATTAGGGGAAATTACTTCGTAACCGCCTCATGAATATTAGCTCGTTCTCGTGTCGTTCGTCGTTCGTCGAGAAATCTCTGTGACAAGCGCAAGAGTTCTCAATTCTGATCCTGTGGGCATAAAGTTGGGAAAAATGTTAAATTCTTCTTTGACAATATCTTGCGTGGCCAGGACACGTGCCCAAATTCGTTCGAATTAAACTTTTATTGTATTTTTTTTCCTTCCTAGAATGTCGAATGTTTTTGTCAAACGCAGTGTAAGGATGTTTTAGATGGTTTTCTCTCCTCGTATCAATGGCACCATGTTGGGGCGAAAATGTCGACAACGTCGACAGCTCTCAGACAAACACACTCACAAAAGGTCTTTCTTATGCTACTCGCGCACACCATAAAAGCCATGGATACTGGCAAGGACGATGGGAACAAAACATTTTGCAAGTCGTTCCTAATTGATTTCTGATGAATCATAATCAATCATTAAGTTGTCCGGCTTGGTTATCATTTTTGTGGCTGTGTGGCGGCGCGGTGGCGTTTGACACAGGGTGACAATTAGGCGGGTGGGTGCCACGTTCGGTGAACTGGTTGAGTTTGGCGAATGGGAAAACATTCGTTAGACAAATAAATAGTATCCGACGAGTGTTTTTGTTATTATAATTTTTTTTTTTTTTTGATAATGCGAGGGACAAAATGTAATGAATTATGACTGGGGGCAGCGAACACT
Source organism: Neoascia interrupta (assembly GCA_947623515.1). Classification (NCBI taxonomy): domain Eukaryota; kingdom Metazoa; phylum Arthropoda; class Insecta; order Diptera; family Syrphidae; genus Neoascia; species Neoascia interrupta. Next base: position 26,893,948 of record OX392462.1, read on the forward strand.
GCCTCCACCCGCGCGCCGCAACCTATAGATGGGCACTAATTGATAGCGAACTTCAAAGGACGAGAACCAGAGGGATACACAGTGTCAAATGATATTTAATTGAATTGATGTGTTGATTTATGGAATTATGTTTGTTTGCAAAGGTTCTGTTTTGAATAATGGTCTACTGCGCAACGTTTATGGCCTTCGGGCCATAACGTTGTGTCGCGGGAGATTGATGTGTTTATTATTTGCCATGGTGGTGGAGTGTTGTGTGAACATTTGTGGCATTCTGTTGGTTATGGAACTCAAGTCGAGTTCTCATGAGGCGGGTCACTTGAAAATTAGTATCGGAGTTTAGGGGTGCCGACTTAATTAGTAAGCAGATCAGTGGATCCAAATTGTGTGCTTGGCGTTAATGAAATGAAAATCCGCAAAGGCTTACCTGTAACAAGCTGAGCAAAGAAGCTCTATGTAAGTCTGTCACAACTGTGGGAAATCCAAAACTGAGTTTAGGGTAAATGTACCAGTACCCGGCCACCTAACATATTTTTCAATTTTGAAGGTAGATATCTAATTATCCTGACTTAAGACCTTCATTTTCTTTCTTTAGATCAATCAAGTGGTATATTAGGTATTGAAAAAAAATTGTTAACTCCAATTTTTTATAATGTTATTAAATAATAACAATATTTTTTTGATAAAAGTGAATTTGCACCAGTTCCCGGCCACAAAATTTCAGTACCCGGCCAGTTGGATTCAGTATCCGGCCAGGGCGTTTTTGCACCGGAGCAAAACGGTAAATTATCAAACATTTTTAAATAAAAAATTTAGATTTTTGATTTTTTAGACTTTAAAGTTTAATCATATTTAAATATAAAGTAGGCCTTATTTATTTCAAATAGTAAGTAAGTCTTACATATTTTTGATTTCAACAAAAAAAATTTCCATGCTTACTAAGTATATAGGTAAAAAATATTATTTAAAATAAATATAGCGTTATATTATTGATAAGGTAATAAAAATATAAATTGAAAATCGAAGCGGACGTATCGTTCTCATATTGAGCAGCAAGCACAGTTGAGCAGCAAAGTCACAAAATTTGTGTGCTTTCTCTTGAAAGCTTTACTTTTATTTGAATTTCCAATACTTGATCTCTTAGGGAAAATTGTAGGGAGAGTTTTAACTTAATGCAAGCTTCTTTGTTATTAAAAGAATCTAAGGCTCACTTAATAGTAGAATCGTAGAATTAAATAAAATCTCTTATTCAATGGATTAGTAATTACCCTTCGGACCGTTCAATTCGCTGGGGTTCCCCAGGGCTCTGTTTTGTCTCCGACTCTCTTTTTAATCTTCATAAATGATCTTTTGTCTGCTACTACTAATCCAATTAATTCCTTTGCCGATGACAGCAACCTCAGTTTTTCATATTCGTTCTCAGTTCCTCGTCCCTGCTCTTCGGACGTTGAACTGGAACGGCAGCGTATGTCAAACTCATTAAACTCTGACCTGAACAGCATTGTATCATGGGGATCTTAAAATAGAGTAGAGTTTAATGCTTCTAAAACTCAATGCTGTCTTCTGTCATTGAAGCAAAACCGAAACACCCAGCCATTGTCCATGAATGGCACTTGCATCGACGAAACCGAAACGCTTTCCATTCTCGGTATGTGTGTCAATAACAACCTTAGTTGGAATGACCACATATTCGACGTCGCCAAGAACGCTGCGAAATGCCTAGGTTTCCTTAAAAGATGCAAGAAATATTTAACCCTTCTGATTTGGCTATTTTATATAAGGTCTATATTCGCCCTAAAATGGAATATAACTCCAATGCCTGGGCTGGTGCTCCTAAAACATGCATTCCACCCCTCAAATTATTCAACCGTAGTACTCGCCAACGATCGAATGTTCATAAGTTTATCCTCGAGCCGACTTTCGGGCGTACTGTCAACTTTAGAGGTTTTTTCATAAGCCGTACAACGCGAATGTGAAATGTCCTACCACGACAACTCTTTCCTACGCAATACAACCCACAACTGTTCAAAACAAGAGTGCACCGGTACCTCTCATCCCTTTCTCCTTCTTCTATCCTTTCCGCTCGTGAGATGCTAAACATTAAAAGGGTAGCCAATCCCTTGTTCGCGAGTACATTATAAAAAAAAAACAAAAAAAAAAAAAAAAAAAAAAATAGTTAACTTTGTAATAGCGGGATAACGTTGTAATCCCTTCCGAGGTAGCAATCTACACAGACCGGGGTACTGGAGTACGTACTTTCTTAGCGTACACCTCCAGTACCACAGACGGGGGGTACTGGAGGTGTACGCTAAGCAAAACTCGGCATCCTAACAAGCAGAAGTCTACTGAACTCCTGCAATATTTTTAAGCCGAGATTCTAGCAATACTTATAGCCGCTAAAAAAGCCAGAGTAAAACCAACAGTAAAATCTCGTGTAGTAAAGGTACGCCTAGACATAAGAGTAAAACTACTGCGAGTAGCTCTCAGGCCACTCTCGAGAGTCCCGAGAGTACTCGCAGAAAATTGATTTTGTACTCTCAACTCCCCGACTCCGAAAGTCTCTATCTGAAAGTTACTCTCGTGACTCTCGAAATTGGCCTGAGAGCTACTTTCCGTAGTTTTACTCTCAAGTGGACGCACGCCTTAATACTCTGTCGCTCAGAACTTAGGGCCCTAGGCAGACAGAATACTGACCGCATTGTTTGGGTACCACACTATAGTGACTTCATCATAAATGAAAGGCCTGACAAGCTAGCAAAACATGGCTCATATTCATATCTATGCATACAGCGGGCAAAGGGGCTTATCCGCCGGGCTCTTTTGAGACAGGCTAAGTGCCTACAACTATTCAATATAACCCATAATAGATGGGAAAATTTGCAGAATTACGGCGTTATGGCCATCCATAGACAGTTGCAAGTCAAAAAAGCTTAGAGCAATAAAAATGCCATCACTATGGCCATAGCCACAGGAGTGACAGGAGTGACAATAGGCCGCAACCTGTTGGGAAAATACTCAGCAAAATTAAGAATCATTGAGACCAACTTTGGGCCAAGTTTCTCTTCGAAGCTCAGCATACTTCAACTAACTAAGAACCACTTACTAACTTCCCTTCCCTGATGCTCTAGAATGGATTAAAGGAAAGATCGGAGAACATTTAAAGAACAACTTCAGCCATATTCTTCCAGCACGATAAGTTTTAGATGAATTAATATTATTCTTCGATCTATGTAATATTTTTTGATGATATCCAAAGGTAGGTTATTTTTAACCATCACACGCTCCTTATTAACCGGGGTTAATATGGCCATTTTCATTTCATCATATCTTGGAAGTACTAAAACTTTTAGCGCTTTCGCGCAGACTCAGCGCTTAAATATTTGATATATTCCGAAAAATCTAATAAATAAACATTTTCGACAGTTTTTCGGCAGGTTTTTCGTCAAATTGTCGCAAACGTACCTTATTAACCCTGGTTAATATTTTAAATTTTATTTAAATACTTCGGAAGTTGTGCTGTAACTTATTAATTTTAGCAGAAAAAACATCTAAAACGTGTACGTGTTCGAGCTTATGTATATATAAAAGCATATTATGTAGATATGTATGTCAAATTGACGTAAATAAAAGATATGCTTTATAAAAAGTTTGTTGACTATGATCTTGGCAAATTGACTTCTTACACTGTTCAACTTTTTCGTGTTGCTCTTTTCCGTTTTTCTTGATGATAGTACCAAGCTCCCTAAATTTTTGGAGCTTCTGTAGAGCCTTCTTGAGACGCGTCGTCAGGCGTAAATGGTTGGATGGTATTAGTGCACCCGATTGGAGCACCTAAAATTCACTCTACTGCACTTTTGACGTGGAAACTAGCCATTTCATGAGGAAATTGCAACCATCATTTCAAATATTTTTTTGCATATTATGCTTTCGAAAGGTAGACTTATATGGTGCAAACTGGTGCAAACAGTACAAATATTTCGTCTCCGGATTCGGACAAAAAAGGTGCCGTCCTTCAAGATATTATATGGGCACAAGCGCGACTGAATTTGGGAGGGTCTTTTTGCTATGCTGTTCCATCTTTTCCAACAAAAAACACACTTTCTTCACTGCACTGACCAGATGAGTCCATTCCTTCTTCGTCGTCATCCGAATTATAATCTACGTTGTACTCAATACTCACATCTCCCGTTTCGGCATCTGAATCCATAGTTGCAAATACCTCTGATCCACATTGATATCCTCAGCGTCTCCTTCTTGGCCCGGTAAGGTACATAAATTATGTTCTTCACCCGCTTCTATTTCCTGGCTTGCCAGAGTCCTTATATTATTTTCCTCATCTTCATCGGACCTCATTTTACTCATATTAGGTACTGCTGTTGCATAAAAATTCATTCTCCAATATATGTAAGTCATGCCTTCTAATGGGCGGTTCCCCTCGCAGTGTATACAAAAAGTGTGTTCGAATTGAATTGGAAAAAATCAGAATGCGAAACCTGGTGTCAAACATCAGCAAAGCTGCAAACCTATATTTGATGTTAAATTTCTATGGAAAACTTAAAAGGTATCAAGCATAAACATTGACCCACAATCAGAGCTGCACAGGAAGTACGAATTTTATACACGTAGACCAAAAGCCCATACAAAAGTGAAAGTAAAAAAACATATTAACCTGGGTTAATAAGGTACAGAATAAGGTGAGGGTTAAGTACATTGTGCCATGTTTACGCACAAATTTTTAATTTGCCTTTCCTTGAAAATTAAGAGTTAAGAGGTTTAAGATTAAGAGTCTATTAAGGTTCTTTGGGTTTGCAAGTTTCAGCAGCTTCGCCACATAAACTGCCCTGCAAAGAACTTTTTTAGCGAGTTATACTTGAAGCGGCTTTCCTGTGACTTAATTCGTTTTTTTCTGCCTGCACTCGCGCTTTATTGATTCCATGAGTTTGAGTTAAGTCCTCAACTACTTATTTTTCGGTCTTTTGGGTCATGGCCCATGAAATAGTATCATTTTACATACAGTCTTTCGGTGGCCGGATACTAATGCTTGATGTTTTAGAAACCGGCCATAGCAATCTTCTTATACCGAAAACAGTGGCCGGATACTGAAACCTTATATATTAACGCTTAAAAAACCTTATATATTAATAAGGTTATATTAAGGTTACTTTTAGGTTATATTATTACTTTTTAAGAGTAAAATAAATATAAAATGTGATTTTAGGCGAAGATCTAGTATCCGGCCACCTGGCTAGATCATCGCATAAAAATTGTGTTCCAGTAACCGGACACTAAATTTCTAAAAACTTAAAACAATAGATTCTTATTTCTTGAATGCCAATTGGTCAATAATATTATTATTTAGCCAAAAACAACCAAAACTTATACATTATTGAACAGACAATACTGTGGTTGAGCTGTTTAGTTTCCTCCTCCAACTCGCAATCGAGAACTCAAAAACACACTTTTAGCGTTTGCAACTAACTTCAGACTTTGAACATTTTTTTTCGATAGGAATATGGACACACTTAACCAAAAATAAGCTTGGGAAATTAGGAAAAGTACATTTGCGAACACTAATTATATATAAATTTATTATTTTTAATCAATTAATTGAAAGTGGCCGGATACTAGTGAGTGGCCGGATACTGGCACACCTACCCTATACTGCCTAAAAATTATATCACGGGATTTATGGCGAAATTTTTTATCATGGTGGGGGGGGCATAAAAACACATTACTCCTCTTTAAAGACAATTGAAGAAAAAATTTTACTTTGGGAACAATGCAATAGAGTTGCCAGCCAGTTAAGGGCTCACTCGAGGCAAAGGCTTGTGTGGACATAGGCTCAACACAGTATGGACATGGAATAGGATGGAAATCTCAATGTTGTTTGAAGCCTTTTTTCGTCAAGTACAAAAAACTCAAATATATGTAAAAGCGTAAAAGGAGGCTTTACAGAGCTTCTGTATCAAATAATATTCAAATACTTTCCTTGTAGCAATTCCTGGCTCTTAGCAAAACAATACATAACTACTGAATGGCCCTTGGCACAAGCAACATTCAAAGACTATTGCTTCACAAAGCATATATGTACAAGCTACTCAATTTGGTAGACTTTAATCTTAATGTCATATTTCAAGGTATTGAATTGGCTCGTCCTTTCAATTACCTAATTTTGCCATATTTGCACTTGATATTAATTACCTCAATCACTAAAGACTTGTCACGTACCTAGGTGCATGTGTTGCACCCAGTTACAAACAAGTCTGTTGAACCTGATCTCCACCAACCCCTTTCGATGTAAAACTCTTTGAACCGTGCATCACACTTCATGTCAAGCACAGTCTCTGCTCGAAACGTGCCCTCACAAGCAGTCGATTGCTGTTCGACTTCTTGCATTGTTCTGCACTTCACCATCTGGTGTCAGCCCATAATATCATGTTAAGGAGCCAATTTCGATTCGATTAAAACACTTAATGGCAATCTTGCAATCTTGGCGACCGACACAAACAGGGCCGCGCACAAAGTAACTTCAAAAATTATTCAACCTAACGAGTTGTAGGGTGTTGACAATTTTCAAAACCCTTCCGCAATTCATCTCTATCCAGCCTCTTGGAACAATGCCAATGCACCAACCATCGTCATCATCAGTAGGACCAAACACAATTTTCATCTAATAAACTGCTGTTGAACTCAAAGGGCCTACATATTTCACTGCTGTATCCTTTTATTATCCTTGCAGACAGTGTATATTGCATGGATGAAACAAGGCACTTTGGGAAGCATGCGGCCTGAGGAAATAATGAGGATAGTTTCGTCCCATGTACATCATCCTGAAGGGACATCATCCTGAAAGGGATGGAGGAGCTTGCTCTATATCCTTTAGTGCTGGGAAAGGATACATCCGGGATATAAACTGAAAATGCTTAAATTGTTTTACGATTCCATTTGGCTGCCTCTATGCGCTACAGTTGTGTGTGTGCGTTTATGTTTCTCGTTCCTTCTTTGTCGCTTTCATCACCGCGCGCCGTTCGCCGCCCACTCTTGTGCGAATCTCTTGAGAATATACCCAAGGATCCGAGCGATATAATAAGGCGAAATACCCTTCTACGCGGAAGGCAAAAAAACAATAAAGTAAAACCTTGAAACTGTGATTGTATTAATGCTGTTTCGAGTGGCTCAGCTCAGCAGAGTGGAGCGTGGCAATGAATTCAGCTTCCTAGATTCCCAGTAATGTCCCGGATGTTGAGGATTTTGACGATACACTTTGGGCCAGGGAAGGCAATTCGTCCTCGGCGCTTAATAGAATGTGAATTCAATGGAATTTCATGGTTATCATTTGAAACGTGCGTCGTCGGTCCTTGGTGGTTCGGATGGTATACGTGGTGCTGGGACAGATGCCGGTGTTGAATATCGAGAAAATACTACGAAAGGATCTGTTAAGATTGTAAAACCATGACCAAAGGAAGGATATTTTGTGCTTAAAGATAAAAACATAAAACTTCTTACTTTCTATTGGCGCATTGTACTTCGTTTGCTTTGAAATTATTCGATCGCATCTGCTACCAGAATACGGGGACACCATCTTCAATTGATTTCCTTTTTTTTCGTTTCGTTTTTGCTGCTGTGCTTACCATTCCTGATGATGAATCAATTGCATGTGAACATATCGCCATCTATCCAAGAATGAGCTCAGATCCATATCACTTTCATATCTGTGCTCCTTCTTGGATGGAAGGCGGTACATTTTGGTGAAACCGTAATAATCCTTTGATTGTTCAATTCTTGATTCACTGATTCCGTTTCTCGGTGGGTTTTTTACATTAAAGCTTCTTATATTTACCTTGTATTATGGCAATCGACTTAAATCCTTCACATCCATTTCGAAAAATCCAGTGATCCTTTCTCTGTTCACGTAACGAAATGATTTATTGACTTTTATTGACTCTGGTAGGAACACTATTTTACAGTTTTGCTTCACGACACGACACTTTTATTTAAATAAAGTCACTCGATGAATACCTTTCAAACTTGATTAATAATTTTATAAAACAATTCCGCCGGTTGCAATTGAATTTTCGCTGTCTTCGCCTCTTTATCCACGAGACCATGTGAGCTGGTTACAATTGTGTAAGCCTTACGTGCGACAAGAGGAAAAAGACGAATGTATTTTTGCCCAGAGAATAAGAGCTGAACGTGCAGAAGGCTGGAGTACTGAGGAACTTTGTAATGCGCAACAAGAGAATCCTGACATCGAGCCAATCCTTGCGTGGAAGGAATCTATGGAAAAGCCGAATGCAAGAGATATCTCTGACAGAAGTCTTACCTTGAGGGCATACTGGGCGCAGTGGAACTTTCTTTTCTGCGGAGAAAATGGGAAATGCCTGATGGAAAGTCCGTTAAAATGCAGCTTGTGGTTCCATGGTAGAAAGTCCAGGAGATTTTACGGAAAATGCATCACGGGGTGTCTGGTGGGCACATGGGAATCAACGAAACACTGGAAAAGGTAGGGGAACGTTTTTATTGGCTGAACGCAACAAACGCTGTTGAGAGCTGGTGTCGGAAGTGTACTACTTGTGCTGCTAGTAAGGGACGCAAAGTCAAAACAAGAGGGTAAATGCACCAGTACAACCTTTGTTCCTCCTTCGAAAGAATAGCCGTCGACGTCGCAGGTCCATTTCCGGAATCTGAAAGCGGCAATCGTTACATCCTTGCAATTTCTGACTACTTTACCAAGTGATCTGAGGCATTCGCGATCCCAAATCAAAAAGCGAAAACCGTTGTCGACCAGATAGTGGAACATTGGGTGTGCAGGTTTGGTGTGCCTATGGAATTACACTCCGATCAAGGACAAAACTTCGAGTCAAAAATATTCCAGGATGCACATCAATTGGACTTCAAAAGACAGGGACCACACCCCTTGACCCGCAATCAGATGGAATGGTGGAATGCTAGTAACAAGACCCTCAAGGAACATCTCTCTAAAGTCATCGACGAGAATGAACTGAATTGGGATCGGCGAATAAATTTAATCCTCATGGCCTACCGAAACGCTATTCATAGTACAACTGGATACACTCCATCTGAAGTTTTATTTGGCTGAATTGCCAGGCTACCCAGTGTGCTCGAATTCGGATCTTCCATTGAAGACCCAACATGCGAAGAGGACTTGTGACGGGGCTTAGAGGAAAGGATTAATGACGTACACCAGAGAACTAGAAGCAATATAAAAGTTGCAAGCGACCGTATGAAGACCAGATGCGATACGCTAGCAACAGCACTGGAACTCAACGAGGGAGATCTGGTTTGGTTCTACAACCCACATCGTAAAAATGGAAGATCGCCTAAGCTGCAGCAGGATTGGGAAGGTTCCTACCAAGTTGTAATGCGAGTTTTTGATGTCGTCTTACGAATCCAACGCGGACTAAGAGCGAAGATGAAAGTTATCCATGTTGATCGACTGCAACGCTACCACAGAAGCAATGATGACGCAATTGTTCGGTACGAACAAAACTGAGAGGGGGACAATGTAATGTGGCGACAAGAAATAAAACGACATGCGGCAATCGCTGAATGCACCCATAGATTCACTTTACGAACATACGCGCTCAATCCACTAAACGAAAACACCCAACAGTCGCTCCATTCAGCTGTTTAAATCCCCTTGGCAAGCGATTAAAAATAAATCCTCTCTTAAACCCATTCACTCTATTCACAAACCTATTTTCTGCACCTTTGTAACAGTTTGAGAATCAAAAAAGGAAACAGGGCCAGTCCCTGTACGAAAAATCTGTCACAAGTACGTTTTCTATTGTGACTTTTACTGAGGAAATCGTTTTCGCTCCTTGTAAATGACTTCGCCACTCTCTTTTGAGAGCCAAAATGACAGAAGCAGAGTTTTCGTGTCAAATTTATCCTATATTTGTCCGATGGAGCCACTTTAGGATTTATTTTAATCGTTTCCCGCTAATCTTCCTTTAATAAACGGTGGAGAAATAGTATTAAATAATTTTTGTTGGATTAATAAGGTGTTTCATTGTGTGATTATAAAAGTGAAATTGAGTTTTATTTGACGAACCCCCAAGCTAGTACACTAGTATGCGTTCTCTTTTGATTTCCGCAGTTTTAATCCACACCAAATTTTGTCTTTGTGCGACTTATCATTGAGAAGTTACAAAGGGGTTTTTGACGGACGGACGGACAACGTTGCGATACCATAAGAGGTCCTTTTTCCATTTTTGGACGGATAGTTAAAAAGAAATAAGCAGGCGGATTGCATATGCGCCCAGACTTATTTCACTGTGTCGCTATGTAAAAGTGATATAGGAATAGAAAGTGATAGGAACAGTTTTTTTTAAAGGAATCTTGCCCGAAATTTATTTTTGTACCCCAGGACCTTAGGGGCATATTGATCGAGATGGAATTTTGAGTAGAATAAGGTGTGTCCCTCCCTTCGTCTGTCTGTGTGTCACATGTTTTTATGCAATGCCTTAAGTTTTGACCTAGGAAGCTGAAATTTAGTGTGCGAGCTCCTTGCTCCAGCCTTATATTCACTTAATACTGTAATGTTCTCGCCTGGGGTTCGTTGAACAAAACTCAATTTGACTTTTATAGTTACACAATGAAACACTTTATTTATCAAACAAAACTTATTTAAACTCAAATCACACTGTTATTCAACTTTACTACTTAGAATTCAACACATTATTTCAATTCAATCACTTTTCACTTTTTAACCGATTTTCACAAGTCAACGTTTAAAATATCACTGGTCACTCGTTCTGTACGAGGCTGTCAGCCGTGTATTTATACAAAAATTAGGCACCACCTTCTTGTACGTTCCATACTTCCCCTTTGGTAATTTTCCATTGGTACTCCTCCGCTGAATTCCAAGGAGGGGAAATCGAAATTCGAACTTCGAATATGACAGCTGCTGTCAGATGACTGGAATGACAGTTGGGTATGTTCGTTTTGTGAAGCGATGGGTGTATTCAGCGACTCCTGCGTGTTGTTTTATTTCTTGTCGCCACATAACAATACCTTGCTGTTATTCACCTATAAAGTAAGACTTTAATATAGAATTCTTAGATGCCTAGTTTGAGATCCTTGCTAGTTCTTCAAGAAGATCGTTTGCGGCATTTGTTAGGAATACATAATGTGATTCTAATTTTAACTAGGGCCACATCTTTGATTTCTGTCGGCGTTATTGATTTGTGCATTTCAGTTATTATACTTCGGCTTATTAATTAGATTCACAGATGTATTGGCGGCTACGGAAGAGTTGATATTGATCTTGGAGCGTATCGGAATCCCTTTGTTTAAAATTCTGTTTTTCAAGAACTTCATCGCAAAAGTTTCAAAGTACCGCCTTAAAGTTACCGATTTAAGGAAAAACCCGATCTTTTATAATCTCCCGTTTTGGGATTCAGGACTTTTGCTAGAGCAATGTTTTACATTTTGATTTTAATTTATCTTTTCTCATGCATCCACTCTTAGAAAAGTTAAAGCCACGAAGGCAAAAATATAATCAAGCAAGGGGCTGCAGGGGCAGCATGCCTCCCCCATAAATGACGGAATTTGATTACCAATGTTGGATATAAGATACAGGAATAAAAGAAACAGGCTCAATTGATTCCGGATTATAAAAAACTGAAACTAAAATAGGGTTGCACAATTATAAAAATCTGGATTGCCCGGTTAAACTTCAAACGCGCAACGAAATCGAGGATTACCTAATTTAGCTTGGACCGCAATGCCGATGTTTGTTCAAAAGTTTCGCGCCAAATAAGCCATGTCGATCAGATGTCTTTTAAAATTTTAGAATGTGTCATTATTTTTTTAAACGTGTCTCTAACGAAGACCAAAAATCATTACAGTGTTAAAAACTTTTGAAGTACCTACACTCCTACACATAATCAATCCATTTGCCGAAATCTTATGGTGCACTTCACGCATTTATTTGAGACTTGGTGAAAAACTAAAAACATTCCCAAAAACTTTAAACTCAAAAGATAAACAGCTACTCTCGCAAATTCCAATACATTGATATTCGAAAATTGATATTTACATGTCGAATTAGTTGAAACGCAGAAACATCATAACAAAACTCAAACTTTTCCCAATCACGTAAGAACGTCAAATTATTTCAACTGTCTGGTCTGGCAATGTGGTCTCGCCCTCATTGCAAAATGTAAATCAATTTTGTAATTGCACTTTGGTCCGTGCCAATATGCGCACAATGTCCACCGGAAGTGGGCATTTTACCTCGAATTTATGATCTGTTTACGAAAAGCATTTGAAACCACCACCACCCCGAACGATGGATGCCAAATTGCTCTCTTTCCTTTATATATCTCTATTCTCGTACATCAAAAAAATAACATATTGCCGGGAATTTAATTGATGGAAATAAATTGGATTCAAAGCAAAGAGTAAACACTCGCACCGCCGCACAGACCAAATACATTCGATTATATTTTGCGTTTCAAGGTGAGTTTCGTATTTTGACTGATTCTATCGGCCTGTTTCAATAATCGATTAAAACACAACAAGAGGGGACTTGAAATATGCCACACTGAGTGCCACTATGGGTGTGTGAAGCACATTTGGCAATGATTTTACAATTATTTGGGTTAATTTCGTTTGCATATTTATGTTGCTATCTAATGAAACCTCGGAAAATATACATTTTTAAATAAATTAATTAGACGTGTTTTGTTTTGTATAAATTAAAAAAGTGGAGAGCGATGGATCGAATAATAAATAAGTGTTATTTGTAGAATATTCTATTGTGTAACAAATGCGCAAATAGGATCGCAATTGACTTTTTAGAGGAGTTTGTGAAAGGAGATTCTGAAAGGCTAACTTTATGAAGTTGGCGAAGAACTATAAAAAAAGTGTCCAACCTGTTTAAGTATAAAACTTTCCATAAAAGACCGATTATAAGATTTCTTTTAATGTAGCAGTTCAGAGTGCTAAAAGTTCTCATAAAATCTTGGACAGACAGACGACAGTTGTTAAAAAAAAACCTGTCTACGAACGCCCCTCCTCGAACATATTTTTGGCCATAAATTTCATAAACAAAAAATATATCAAATGCCTCCATTTTTATTGCTTTAAGCAAATCACATCTCTCGAATACACGAACCCATTTTCCAAATTAAATCAAAACAAAAACATCCCCTCCCACAAGGTATTGGATTTCTTTCGCCGCCTTTTGCAGTCTCTTGGCCCCAAAAGGGCAACCATGGCGCGCCCTTTCGACAAAAACTTTTCAACTCGAATGTATTGAGTTTCAATCCACAAAATATTGAAGGCATCCTTTATACTTAGGGATGATATTTTTTATTTCTTGTTTGTGTATTTTCTAATCGATCGACAGTCGGTGTAGTGATACAAAAATACAAAAACACTCAATAGACTTCAGTAATACATCGTTTGGAAAAAAATATACGATTCCCTACAAGAAAAGTCCCATAAAAGATGGTGAAGAAAGAAGAAATAATAAGAGGGCATACAACTCGTCACATAAAAGAAAATGTGATAAATGTCTCTGGAGTAAACTAATGAAAAAGCCAGCAGCTTTATAAGGCACAAACTTTCCTATAACCACCCTCAAGTCAGTTTTATTAACCAAAAGAACCAAAGCCTTAAGCTAAACAACTGTGACTATTCAATGAAAAGGACTTCTCTGCAGAGATACAGACGAAAGGAAAATAAATAAATAAATGGAAACACAAACGCAAAAGCCAAAAAAATATACACATTTTCTATCTAGCAAGCAAAATGGAGGACAAACGGTACTAGTATACTCATATATGTATCTGTTTCAAATTTCATAAATAACTTTACTGTTTTTATGTTGAAGTGTAGACGAAGCAATAATATGCTCGGCGGGAGGGCGCTGCTGGCTGGCTTGAGAAAGAGAGATAAATAAAAGTATCCACACTCCATCGGTTGCGTATCTTTCCGCTAGCAGTTACAGCTTTGAAGGTTTTGAATAAGTACCGTGACAACAGTCCCGTAGGACGTTTTCTTTTATTGTGTTTGCCATTCAGCAAGTTTCCCTTATTCACAACAAAAGGAAATCAAATTTGAAGTATTTGCATAAGGTGCGATCTGAAAACGATGATACAGGAAGCGGCTTCTCGTGCACACGGTAAATTTAACGTTGGTGCTGATTTTAGATCTCCCAGTGGTATCAAGATGTCGGCTTTGAAAGCGGGGTGTCATAAGGACTTAAATTGAGGACTTTGCCACAACAGGCAGGGCCACCAATAAAAGAAGTCTTGACAATCATTTGTGCACCAACAGCCTTTTCAAAGGATATTGAACGGGGGCCCTTGTACGCATTCAGTAATTTTACTTTAAATGAAGCCTTTCAAAATTTTTAGTAAAAAAATCTATCTGCTTAAAATTCGATTGAACTACGACTACATTGATGCTTGAGCATGAGCATTCTTTAAGTACGCGAATTATTTTATTGTCGACAACTGGATATTGACCTATTAACACTACGACTAACTAATCAGCAATAATCGTCCTGAATTGAGGTGTATACGAATATAATAGCATTAAATGCCCTCCTAAAAGTTAACCGTAAATAACACTTAAGAACAGATTAAAAAAACTGCTATTGCCATGACTTGCGCCATGAAAAGGTCAGAAAGACGGTGAAGATAGATTTGTTTTACTTCTGACCTTTTTGACTTTTCGCCTAGTAATATTTGTGTAGGCAAACGTGAGCAAATCAAAGGTGATTTTTAGACAATCACCATCAAGATTGCATACAAGGATTTCTTTTTTCTTAACTTTTCCTTATTAATATTATAATATGCGTTTAACATGAGTATTTTTGTGTCAAATGATACAAAAGTTCATTGGGGTGTAGGATATTTGCTACACATAGTTTGGCCAAATCAAGCCACGATGTTGCGCAACCAGTAGAAAATGTATAGTAGCTGTGGCTAAATTTTTGATTCTTCCCAAATTTAAGCATAGTTTTTTAGTTGCAAACGAAAAATTAAGGCAAAGACTGTGTTTAAAAAAAAAAATTATCAGCCACCCCAGAAGGACTACATTGGAGTTCGAACAGAGATGGATTTTGTTAAAAAATCACTTAAGATACTATGGTTTCTTATAGTATCACATGATGACACCCTTATGGCCAGAATTGCTCTTTCGATATCGAAAATATAGATTCACTTGTGATATTGGCGGCGGGGCTAGGAAAAAAAGTGCTTTAAATTATTTAGGATCGTTTGAAAGACCATTTTGAAGATGCAATTGGTGGTGAACAAGCAGGTTTCTGTAGTGGATATTCGTGTGTCGATGACAAAAATTGTCTACGAAGTTATCATTAAACAGTGTCTCGAGTTCAGATCATCGCTTCACCTGCTATTCATCTACTTCGATATCTACTTTACATCAAACGTTTACAAGTCCTGCCTAAAGCTGTGCTATATTCCCAGGGCTTGGAGAGAAGTCCGAGTTATATTCATCCCCAAGACAGGGAAGGCAAATCACGCTACGGCAAAGGACTTTCGACCCATAAGCCTGTCTTCATTCATGCTCAAGGCGTTGGAGCGGCTTATTGACGTGTATGTGAGAGAGTTGATTGGTGATAACTATTTATCAAAATCCTAGCATGCATACATGAGAAGTAGATCGGTTGACATTGCATTACATAGAGTAGTAGCAGTGGTAGAAAAGCCCTTGGAACACAAGGAGTACACTTACATTGAGGCAGACGCTATACTGCGCAGCTTGAGAAACGCGCACCTAGATAGCAGTCTATGCGGCTGGATCGGGCTCATGTTCAGCACACGGAAGATAAACTGCTACCTAGCAGTTTAAACTGCTACCTAGCAGTTTATCTTCCGTAAACTAACTAACTAACTTTGGTAGGTAGTAACTGCTACCTACCAAAGTATGCAGCAGACGAAACGTCAGCAGAGGAACACCGCAGGGAGGTGTCCTATCTCCGTTCATATGGACCCTGGTAATGGACGAATTGCTAAAAACCCTGGAGAGGGAAGGCTTCATTGTGAGCGCATACGCAGACGATGTAGCAATCCTGATCCCAGGTAAACTCCCATCAATCCTCAGTGACTGACTCAGCTATGCACTCCGCATTGTTGGAAAATGGGTTTAGGTCGAGGAGTGGGAATAAACGCCTCTAAGATGAAAGTTGTGTTATTTAGCAGGAAAAGGGTAGTTCCACCCTTCAGCATCCCAAGAATGGGGGGAGTGGAGTTACTGTTATCCAAATCGGTAAGATACCTGGGCGTCATATTATACTCCAAACTCAGCTGGAGGGATAATATAGAAGATCGTGCCAAGCGGGCATACGTGGCATTATACGCCTGCCGCAGAACTTTCGGAAGCATGTGGCGACTGCAACTAAACATGGTACACTGGATGTATATAGCCGTTGTAAGACCCATCTTAACTTACGGTGCAGTTGTATGGTGCAAGGCTACGGAAAGAAAGTGTCTTCTCTCTAACCTCACCAAAGTTCAAAGGGCAGCCTGCATGGGTATAACGGGGTCCCTAAGGACCACACCCACCGCGTCACTGGAGGTAATACTCAACCTCACCCCCTTGGACATATACTGCAGCAGCAAGGCAGCTAGAACAGCTCGTCGCATAAGGGAATCCGGACTGTGGTCCTCAAGATCTTATGGACACGCCTCTGTGGAAACTCAATGGGCTGCCTCCACAGATACCTCAGTCACGGATTACCTCCCTATGACATTCGCCTTCAACAGGAGATTCGCTACCAGAATACCTGAAAGAGGTGAATGGGAAGATAAGACCATAAGACCGCAAGCAAGACCATCACCATATACTCTGATAGCCAAGCGGCAATTAAAGCCTTGGAATCAGACGAAATGAAGTCAAGGGCTGTGAAACTATGCAGGGAAATTCTGGACGAGTTATCACATGGCAATACTGTAACTGTGTGTTGGGTGCCAGGTCACACCGATATATTGGGAAACGAAGAAGCGGACAAGCTTGCGAGATATGGGTCTGGGATGAATGCATCTATAAATAGAGTGGCGCAACAGCTCGAGGTGAACCAGGTCCAACTTCTCAACAATGTATGCTGGTGTGCTAATTTCTTCACATACAAGGGGACCTACAATTTTTTGCCGAGTCCGAACGGCACTTTGAGAAGTTTTTTAAGACAAATGATACTCTCGGAGGGCTTGTCAGACCCTCGCGGAGGTGGGGACCGTGAAAAAGAACAAGTCTTTTTATTTCAGGTGACGATGGCAGGATTCGAACCCAGACCTCCGGCGTAGTAAGCACACACACAAACCACTACGCCACGGCACCCCACTAGATGAATGCATCTCTAGCCCTCAAATCAATAAGAATCCCGCTGAGTTCGATAGCACGTAGGATAGAAACTGAATTTTTGAGTAGAACCAACCTACGTTGGACAGAACTTGATACGTGCAGCCACGTGTGCCATACGTGTGCCATAGCACACAAGGGAGCTATGGCCAGCGGTAAGCAAAAAGAGATCACAATGGACCCAACTGCTGGTCTAAGTGAAGCCGTGACTATTGTCAAAAGGGCATCCATCAACCTAAACTAACCTAACCTACTTTACATACTTTGCTACTTTATTTAATTCAAAATATTGCCTATTACCGAAAGGTAGTAGTTTCGAAAATAGAGGGACATAAGTTTTCTTGGCCTTTTCAACCATCTTTGAAACTGAAAATCCCTCAAACAATGATTTCGAATCTTTAGGCTTTTCTTTCAATTTTACAACCACCAGCGCTTTCATAGGACACCATTCATAAATTCTGCGGAACTAAATTTCTGAGAGAACGGTTAAAGCATGCGGCTTTTTATTTCGTTTGTTTAAATTGGCCTATTCCAACTTGAGGTAGGAAACTGCAATTTTGAAGCGTTTTTAATGCATTTAGCTTGTGTTATAAACGTTTCGTACTTAAGCTAAATTTAAACAAGATCGTCATAACCGTTAAGAGACTAGGGACCTTTGAAAAATCGTTTTCGAACAAGGTTTTACAATTATGAGTCAAATTTTCGAAGCTAAATTTTGAAAGATGGACTATGCCCGCTATTTATTTCAAAATGATATTTTATACCCTTTAGGAGATAGAGGGGTAGACACACGTTCTTTTAACTTTTTTTTATATTTTTATTAATTTGAAAGCCATAAAAACCTGTTTTGATTTTTTTTATAATTATCGTTGGACTTTTTTCTATTAGCACAACCACTTATGCTAGCATTAGATGTTATGTTTTTAAATTCCATGTGCAGCGGTTTTCGCATAACCAGTAAAATGCTCTTTTTTTACTTCTTTTTTCAAATAGGCTTAGAAAAACTAATGATAGAAACGACAATTTAAATTTTTTTGTTTTGCATTGTTATTGTAAATAATTTGAATAAGATCATTTTTTTGAATAAGATAAGAAATTTGAATAACATTTAAAATAAAAATCTTGATTTTTTTTTGTTTTTTAAATAAATTTTTCTTTTAGGTTTTTAGTTTGCCTTAAAAATTTGAATATCTTTTGACGTGTAATTTTTTCTTATGATTTCTACAAAAAGCATCGGAGATAACAAGGAAACACACACACACACATACGTTTTTTCATGAATTTGTGCGATTTTTTTCTAGATTCTGTTCTTTTAAGTACCTACAGGATTTACTTGATCAAAGTTTTGTTTTTCTAGTTGTTGCTAAACTTTTTTTAAAAATTAATCCATGATTAAATCTGTTTTTGTCTGAAACGAAAAATTTGCCCTCGTTGATTGCTCCCTGACTATTTCAGGGCTATTTAAAAGGATCCCTAATTTTGTATTATCCCAAAAATTATTTTTTTAAATCTACTGGTATCTTAATGGTAGAACCGATTATAATCAAATCTGGCTTGCATATAAAATGTATAAAGTAATTTCAGAAAATTAAAGACTTTTCGCAAATGACGTTTCTAATTTAAAGATTCCTTAAACGGTTTAAAAAGCAAATAAAAGAACCCGCATTCATAGCCGAACGGTTTTCAAAAAAAATATTCTGAATAATCCTCTTAAGTTCAGAGTTCTTACGGTATTTAAATTTAACAGGAGTTTAAATTTAAAAAATGCAGAAAAGAGCTAAAAAACCGCGTGCCCCCCTCCCCCACTATCTTGCCAATGGTAATATATAACCAGTGAGTAAGTGCTACAGTGTGTACGCAGAAGTTACAGTCCATAAAACGGATCGTTGAATACCCCATCCTATCCCACATTGTAAAATGCTGATGGCATGGTTATTTTTTGGCATTTTATAAGTCATGCTAACTTCGAAAAGGGGCGTGGTCCAATCGCCCCTAATTACAAACTATCAAAAATAAGATATTTTCACAGATATTCCCAAGTTACGCTTAAATGTACGTAAAAATGCAATTTTTTGCTTCAAATTCAATATTTTCGAAAAATCGACCCCTAAAAGGTGGCGTAGCTAAAAACTTTTTATGAACGAACTCTGGGTTGAAGTCTCGTTTACTTAACGTGCTACTTTTTTTGTTTCATGCTTTCCTAAATTAGGCTCAAGGCCAGTCGACTTTAGGTTTTTCTTTAATTTTGCTTAAATATGTGTACGTGGCCCGAAGCCTTGTAAGAAAAAAATTTAGAACTAAGCGTTTTCTTCAGCAATTTTTTTTTTAATTTAGAGCAAAAATATTGAGTATGCATTTGAAAATTTACCTTTAAAATAGATGCCACGCCCACTGGAGGAGGTTTAACAATTAAATTTTCCGTTTTTTTATCTAACATTCATTTGGAGATGCTAAATGTGAAATTTCAGCCTTTTAGAACGTCTGACAGTTTTGAAACCTCTGGAGGTAGTTGCACATTTAGACCGATTGTGGGCGTGTCCTTGGGCGGATTTGAAAATTTTTTTACACTTGTACTGCTTCGGATACCAGTTAACCTATGTACCAATCAGCTCCCTAACTTGAAACTTAAGGCCTAAAAACGTGTGACATACAGACAGACGGACGGACGGACGGACGGACATGGCTTATTCGATTCAGAATTCGGTCTCGATCATATGCCCTTAAGGTCTTCGGGGGTCTACCATTATTATTTCACCGTGTTACAAACTATGTGACAAACTTAATATACCTTCTATCCTATGAGATGGGGTATAAAAAATGAGTCGCGCAAGAGCTCGATGTAACCCAGTTCGAACTTCTCAACAATGTATCCTGTGTGTGTTGTTTTCTTCACATACAAGGGGACCTACAATTTTTTGCCGAATCTGAACCGTACTTTGGGAAGTTTTTCAAGACAAATGATACTCTCGGAGGGTTTGTCACACCCTCGCGGAGGTGGGGACCGTGAAAAAGAACGAGTCTTTTTTTTCAGTTGACGATGGTGGGATTCAAACCCCCACCTTCGGCTTAGCACACACACTTACCGCTACGCCACTGCACCCTACTACAGTTTGATTGATACCCGTACCTACATTAAAATTAATGAAAGATATTTTAAAGAATTTCAATTTCGAAAATCGGGCAAAGAGTAACAGATGTCCCCTTTATTTACTACACTGCAATGGCAGCATTTAAAAACTCGTATACGCAGATCTAAGGCATATTTAGTCTTAAAATTGCACTCGAACCATAGTAGAAGCGGAACAAGTGAGTTATCGAGATGCGTTTGAAAAAATGCTATAAAATCGGAAATTGTCATTAAAAGATAAACATAAAGTCGCTAACATACGAAACAACATTCCATGTATAAATTAAGCATTAATTGTGTGCTTCAACAATTTATGTTGAAGCCTTCAGGAAACTTCTTTAAGGTCTTTTTTTTTAAATAATTTGCCTTTATACGAGAGAGTCGGGGAACAACGTTTTTATTCTTGATTTGTTTCGCGATTTATTTTTTGAAAATACTTCAAAGTCTGAAAATAAAATTCTACTTTAGCCCGCGTTTAAGTTTCAGATGCTTTATTTAAGCAACTTAAATGTTATGACCTTACCATTCTCTATTTCTCAAAAACTTTTAAAAGTTGTAGAGAACTTTAATATTACTATAAAAATTTTGTATATATTAGTTATAGTAAATATTTCATTTTTCATGTTTCTAGCTGTAAAAAGTTTCGAAAACCAAAAACAACTTAAATCTTTCCTACCACTTAAGTTTTAACTCTAATTATACATGTGTTGCATAAAACAGCTTTCCAAGCAACTCTTGGGAAGAACCTATTTGGCCACTTGGATTAAGCACTAAACTTGAATTTTTGACCATATTTTAAAAAATTTCCAAGTTATGTTACTAACTGTAAAAGTGTCGCTTCGGGAGTAAATTAGCTATGAGAGTTCTGGCTCAAAATTTGGCCAAATTTTTCTAAGTCGCTTTTCTCTTAGATCTTTGGCTCCAGGGCGGTTCCGAACAGCTCCAGGGCGGTTCCATACAGTCCGGTTCCGTACAGGGGCGGTTCCATACAGGAGCAGTTCAAAACCGCCCTGGAGCTGTTCGGAACCGCCCTGGAGACAAAGATCTAAAAGATAAGCGACTTAGAAAAATTTCGCCAAATTTTGAACCAGAACTCTCATAGCTAGTCTACTTTCGTGAAAAGACACGCTCTTTGCATAAAACGTGAAACTTACTTAGTGATCAAACGATGCACAGTATTAAAGTGAATCTCATTAAAATGAAACCAACTAATCTTCTGCCACGCACCATTGAACCGCAACCCAAATCGCGTAAAATTCAGAATTTAAGGATTAAATTCAATAGCGCACCCAAAGTACACACAAAGCGATTAAATGCTTACAATCTAAATAGCCTGGTAGAACCCGAAAAGCATTCGTCTCTACATACACCACAAAGCCACAATAATTCGCCTTGTTGGCAAACATATGTGAGTATGTAGGCACCCTTACTCGTGTATATGTGGTTTGACTTGTCAACATTCAATGGGTTTAGTCCTTTTGACGAACGCAAGGGGAGATGGGAAGAAAAGCACCTACCCAACCAGGCTGTGGGTTAATTAAAATCATTTTAATTATGTCTTTAGCTGAATGGAACAATGCAGTTAAATTGGTTGCTGAATTGAGTTTTGTGGGGGTTACAATATATCTGTGGCAAAAAAAAAACTTACGGGTTGGATACCGCACTCACTTAATGTCAGAAGCAAAAGACATCTTTTTCGAATTTATTTGCCGTGAAAAAATGTTTAAGCACAATTTTTAAATAAAGTGGAAACACTTAAAGTTTCTAGAATCTTCCTAAAAGTATTCCAAAATTCAAAAAGACACGAGGTAAAATGAACGAAATGCATCCTGCATCCTGTGCTGAAAATGCGAAAAATTTTAGTTTCTCCCCAAAAGTTCCGTTTTCTAACTTAATCCAAATCTAAATGAATTACATTTCCGTCCTTTGCTCCTTTAGTGTCCCTTTCCTGCTCATCATAAAACCTTCACAATTTGTCATACAATTGACATAATGCCAGGAAGAAGTAACTTTTCTGGTGCATAAAGCGAAATGAAATGCACACAAAAAACTTCAGATTTCCTAGTGTCGTCGTCGTCCTGCCAGCAGATAAGTAAATTTTCATTGCAAACTTTACTTTTGCACTCACACACAAACTCCAGTGTAGGATGCATGATCGATTTCATCTTCGTGTTCAAATAAATGTAAAATGCGCTGCAGATATACTCAGCGGGGGCCAACAAAAATTCCCTCAAGAGCGCACATCAATTTGCAAATTCAGACACTTGCCAGCGTAGGAAAAAAATTATTTCCCAATCCAGAATGTAAAACACCCACCCAACCCATGGTAGAAATGTCTCTTAGACGCCTGAGCAAATTTTGAATCTTTTATCAAAAAGCATTCGAGGATCTTAAGAAAACCAAGTGGGTCTCTGGATGGCGGGGGCAGGCGTATAATGTAATGTAGCATTTCGCATTTATATCGCGACACAAACCAAAAGCCAGGAAGTGACATACTCGTGTAAGCGAAACACATTCTCGGTGAATTTATCATACAAAAAGGACGATAGCAAAGAATGGAATAACAGAGTGCCTTAACACTATACACCCCTGCAGTGTGTGAATCGCGCGCAGAGTATACGCAGCAACATCCAAAATGAAATAAAAGGTTTTCCAAGTAGACACGAGGGGCTGTATGCTTTCTTTTCAAAAAGAAACTGGCGCCACACAGTAGTAACTCCTACCCGAAGGGCGAGCAAAACAATGCGTATCCTTTAATGGGAGAGAGGGTGGCATAAAATCATACACTTCTTGTTATCTGGGCTGTATATGTTGAGCGCTCTTAATTTATCTCTTTCTAGGCTTATCCAGAGCGGGTGACATGCTTGGCTTAAGTGTGCCAGGTGTGAATTAAATATAAATGTCGAATTCGAAATGTAATTATCGAATTTAGCTGGGAATCTCTAAAAATGCACCCCCAGAATGTGCCAAATTTAAGAGGAAGCATTTCACTGACTTGTACTATGCATCCTACCTCTTCTCTCCCGGAATAGTTTTATAACATTACACAAATGTTAGAAGCGCATTCAAGGTGAAGTGGAATTCAGTAAGTACCTGCCTCCCACTGGAAAACAGCTGGAGAAAACGAAATGCTATTTTATTCCTTAGAGACTATAGAGACACGCCCGAAAATGTGTCAACGCTAAAAGCACAATAAAATCATATTGTGAGATGGAAGGACGAGAGTATTTTCTTCAAGCTGATGGAAAATTAAATAAGAACACCTGAGGCATCAGGCATGCTGACATTTCTGGGGAGTGCAACATTTCCAGGAAATTAATGGAGGAGAAATAGAAGCGCAACTTCTGTTGGCTTTTATTATAATTTATTGATGTTGTCTCTTCCCAGGGTAAAAGTTTTTCAGTTTTTCATTTCAGTTCATTATGAATTAGGATTTTTTTTTTTAAATTTTTAATCGCATAAATCAAAACGATCTTCAAAGCCCAATATTGGAAAAAATCCTGCACATAGAGTCAGAAAACCAGATCACGACTACATTTACAATAACTCATTTCGTCCGTTTTTTTTTTATTTTCATACACGCTTGTGAAAACGATTTTCAAAAACGCTCTCGCAAACTTCAAACGAATTTGCCGCCGAGAAATACGCATAAGTCAAGTCAATCGCTTAAAATTTCCCGAAGCAATACGAAACGATATTCGATTAAAGATAATGTGTTGAGTTTCAGACATAAAATTTGATTTGATCCTGGCCATCAGCAGCATTTTTCCCTTCTGAGGTTGCTGGTTCCCAATTAAGGGCCTCCCCAGGTGACGGATAAGTGAATGCTCACCAGATATGGTGGGTACCGGTAAGGAAAATATCCGGTCGGACCAAAACTAGCAAAAAAACGAAAAATCCAGAAGCGTCTGTCTCAAAATGAGCAGCTTCCTAGTCGGCGTCTGTTACCCAGACTAGCGTTGGCCGAATACAAAACACTAGAGCTGTGTCAATCGTGATTGATTCGATCCTTTGGACGCTCCTCTAAAAGTGTTGGTGATTGCAATACCGGTTGAGCAAACCAATCGTTCCTAATATCAATCCTCTTTCCCGTTCAAATGAACGAAAAGAATGAAAAAGTAAAACCAATCGTTCCCACATTATTAATTTCTTTTTTTTTTTAAATGAATGAAACGAATGAAATCGGTACGAACCAATACTTTTCTCTCTCCGTTATCTTTGGTCAAATGAACGAAACGAAAGAGAAAGGGTCATTTCAATCATTCCCAATATTAACACGTTTCATTCCTACATCTATGAACGTAAAAAATTTCTACGAGATTTCGAAAAATCTGTATTTGCCGCGCACACGCTGACTGCTGCTAAAGTGCTAAGCCAATCCGGATTGAACGGAAGAACGGTGATTAACGTTGGATCGATGACTGAGAGAAGAACGAAATCGGTAGGAACGATGATGGTTGAAAAAGGAACGATTGAATGATTGACTGAAAAGATCGGTTCCTTTTTCAAAATGAACGATTGACACAGCTCTACAAAACACCTTCCAGTATGCAAATAGAATGGACAACAATTAGATGCATGCCAGATGTTTTCATTAAATATTCTACTGGTTATACTATTGCTTTTCTCCGTGAAGGCATAACACTTGCGGGGGTGTTATGCCCTTACCTCTATGCAGAGGTTCCATGTTTGTCTCATCAGTGTTTGTGTTGCACGAGAATTACTTTCTTCTTTTATCTTTTCTATTCCCAAATTCTTTCCGCTCGCGATGTGCTACGCATTTAAGGGTTATCATATCCCCTTGTCAGAATCGTTGGATACCCCATCCCAAATGACTATTGTCAAGCTCCAAAATGCGTCAAAAATCTTGGTTGTTAAATTTCAGTTTCTATTAACTTCTATTAACTTTCTATAAGCTAATTGTGCTAAGAATTTGTCAGTTAAGAATCTTCTTTCTTAAAAAAGGGGCGTGGCATAACATAATTTTTTTATCATATTTTTTTCTTCAGATGTAATATAGACGTGTTAATCGCAGTTTTATATTACAAATTTGTTTTTTTACTTAAAAACGCCCCCGCAAGGGGCGCAATTTGGCAAAAATTTATTCATTTAAGTTGATAGCTTACGCATATATCTGAACATTTTGTAGTGCAAGTTTTTTTGACTTAAAGCAAATATATCAAATAAAAACCGTTTATTAGAATGCATATTAAGTATGACCACGCCTACAAGGGGGCGGTATTCGCTTGTTTTTAAAAGCCAATCACAAGTGTATTGAAGCGAGGATATCGCATACTAAATTTCAGCTTCCTGAGACAACTTTGATTTTTCATGCTTCTAAGTAAAATGGGCGTGCCAGTGGGCGGATATCAAAAGATTTTACACTTGTACTGCTTCGGGACCTACTAAGAACAGATATCAAGTTTCAAGTTCCTGGCTCAAAATTTAAGGCCTAAAAACTACCGACAGACGGGCGGACATTACTCTTTCGACTAACAATTCGGTCTCGATCATATGCCCTTAAGGTCTTGGACTACGAATCAAACTTAATATACCTCCTATCCTATGGGATGGGGTATAAAAATTATTGTTATATTGTTGTCGTTTCCTTCACAGTTTTTACGAAGCCGGGAGCAAGCAATAGGAATCAGTCTTTCCAGGTAAAGAATCTAGCAGAAAATAAGTTGCAGCAGTTTGTAGTGTGCTAAGACATGTCCGTCCGTTCGTCCGAATTTAAATAAATTTTAGGCCTTAAGATTGAAGCTAGAGAGCTAAAATTTGGTAGCTGAGCTTGAATTTTATTGGACCCTGCGATAACAGTGCTATAAGTCCTGCGGGGATTTAATTTTGGGGAAGGGCAGAATTCGTGATCTTCGCACATTTTTTAACGGAAGTTGATATTATATGACGGAGCACCCAAGTCTACTACTGTTCTATTCTACTACCATGCAGGCACCTTACATCGATTAAGTTCACCCAGACGATAAGGAGCTTCAGTGGCGAAGAGCTTATGCCCAAAAGACCGCGACCTTATTCAAGTAATGGCAGGAATGGTGGTGGTTTTGCTCAAGCCTAACACATTCAAACGTTTAGCAAAAGCTTGGTAGCCGGTAATGACGCCAACAAGAAGTGTACAGTCGATTCTCTTGAAAGATAAAAGAAAAGCTATTGACCCCCTGCAAGTAAGGGGTGCAGTCGCTTAGTATATCTGGACCCATCGCAGTCACGATAATGAGCCAACGAGAGACCCCGGTATGAATGGGAGACGTGCCAATAGCTACAGGCAGACCGAGCGCAGGTTTGGGTCCTGAGAAAACCTCTTCTGATCCTTGCCGAGAAAGCTTATACCGGAATACCAGTGTGACCTTGGACCCCAAACATAATTCACTGTATTTAGCTTTCCGACTAAGTTTGAATGATTGTGTTCGAACACTGCTTTGGACGCGGTATGAGGGTTGATCAACGTCTGTAAGGCTGTCGCAGCAAACGCATATTTTTTCCCTCTATCTGTTAATTACTCTTCA
This sequence comes from Neoascia interrupta, assembly GCA_947623515.1. Taxonomy (NCBI): domain Eukaryota; kingdom Metazoa; phylum Arthropoda; class Insecta; order Diptera; family Syrphidae; genus Neoascia; species Neoascia interrupta. Next base: position 26,920,954 of record OX392462.1, read on the forward strand.
GTCTTCGCACATGAAAGCAATCTTAAAAACAGGCTTAAATGAAGCAGCCTAAAAAAGTCAGGGAGAGCGTTTTAAAAATCTGAAGAGTCCAGGTTGCTCCACATACCTAACTACTACTACTCTCATACTTAATTCTTTGAAGTAGTGCATTGTCTTATTAGAAGGAATCTTTTGGACCAAAGAAGTTCATTGATAAAGCAACATGATGCTTGATGACTCTCCAGCTCATATGACAAGTTAGTTAAGACTTGATTCCAAAGGTTATGTGTATCGACCGGACTACAGAACACACGGACCACACACCTTTACCCGCAATCGAATGGAATAGCGGAACAGTAACAAGATCCTGATGGAGCATATTTTGAAAGTCGTGGACGAGAATCAACGGGATTGGATTCGGCAAATACGAATACCTTTGTTCTTGATAGGCGAATACCTTTCTTCTACCAAAAGGCGATTCATAAGTTCAACTGATTTTCTTAAAGCCCAGTCGAAATCCGCGTTTTTTTTTTTGAAATTTCAAGGCTTTTCGTTAATTTTGCCTCTAAATATGGGCGTGGACCAAAACATTGAACTAATGAAATGTTAGACTACGAGTTTCGTTTATACATAATGTTTTAAGATCTTTTTTTTTTAATTTAAAAAAAATATTGAGCAAAATCCTTTTGAAAAATTACCTTTTAAACGATGCCACGCCCACTAGAAGAGGTTTGGCGATTTTCTCTTTCTTGTTTATATCTTACAATCACTAGGATATCTTAAATATCTAATTTCAGTTTGTTATGACGTGATATAGTTTTGAAAGCACGTGGCTGTGGACAGTTTTAAAATATTTTAAAAATTTTAAATTTTAAAACCGCACAAAAATTTAACTCTCTATCTCAAGCTCTTAAAACATGTGCCACACAGAAGGAAACGCCCATAAGGACTTGGGGGTCTACCACTATTATTTCACAGTGTTGCAAACTATTTGACAAACTTTTTATACTCCCATGGGTACAAAAACGTTTACGGCGAACTTGAATTATTGTGGACTGAACTCAAAAAGTTGGGTTTGATAAATAAAGTAATTCAGGGTGTGTTAATTAAAAGTAAAATTGAGATTTTTTTTATTACTATCAATATTATTTCGAACAATCTTTTGGACAATTTCTTTTTCTTTACTTTTAAGAAAAAAAAAGAACAGTTATAAAAAAGTTCCAGTGATAAGTATGAAAAGTGATGCCTTTTCATTGGACAAGAAGATGGCTGGAAAACGGAGGAAAGGATAATGTCACTCTATTGAATAGTTCTCTTTGCGACGTAGCAACACACTTTCATTACCGTATAAAATGGAGAATAGCTTAAATTTCATTTAAAGCTCTAAAAAAATTAATCGTCCAGTAATGCGATTTCCTTCTAACTATTATTTTTTTTTCGAAAAAAGAAACAATTTGAAGATAAACTTTGCACATTTAAGACGGACGGTAGATTTGATTCAAACTATCAACTGCTTGTGTTGTTGGAAACGCGCATTCATGGAATATAGAGTGGAAATGTATTTTTAACTCTTTTAGAGTCCTAAGAGTTTGCTACAATTTGAAAGGACAAATTCCGTCTCTTGATAGCCAAAAGAAATGATAAGAAATGGCGAAAGAAAGTTGATGAAGGACATGAACAATATAATTATTGTGAGTCCATTTCCAGGAATGAGTTTAATTGGTTTTTCTGAGACGGACTTTTTAAGTCTCAAATGCTGCAAGGGAAATTCAGCACTTTCCAAATTCAACAGCAGAGATGTGTATAAAGTTTCCTTATAAATAAACGAAGGAATTGATGTTGATTCTAAATTAATGATGTTTCAGGAATTTTACAGAAAGTGTTTTATGTAGTTCCTTTTTTTGCCATTGTTGAAGTTAAGCGTAAATAGATACCTTGATGATGAGTTAAACTGGAGCTTGACTTGATGCACTTACAAGTGCATATAGTGGCTTTGAATTGCTCAGGATTATAGTCTGTAGTTGAATCCTTGCATGGTGAAAATATATAAAGAAAAACCTTCAATATTCGCCGTGTTTCGTGTTGTTAAGATTTTTTACTTTTGTATTTCGACAAAATGAAAATATTTTATTCAAACACAAGTCTTTTTCACAAGCACAGGAAAATTTTAAATAAATTAGAAGCAGATTATGGTTTCTCTCATTTGGCGCAGTCGGTCAATATAAATTTATGGTACAGGCTTTGCCTAACCATAGATAAAACCATTCATTATGTTGGCGTCCTTAAGAAAAAGAACCTGAATGAAATATAAAGTAAATAATGCGCCCCTGATTTTGCATATGATCGTTTGGCGCAGTCGGTAAATATTTCAATTTTGCATTCTGAACTCCTACACTTTGACTACTGTGCATAGAAAGTCACAATAAATTGATATTAAATGATTTCCTAAGATTATTTGGGGAAGCTGCAGGGAGGACAAGTCTTAAATGTTTGCACAATGTTCCGCATTTGGACTTAGAAGGGGTGAAATTGTCACCTTGTATCTTTTCCGAAAAAAAATATTACAGTCATCATCGTAATTTAGCTCCATCATCATTCATAAGTAACATTCGCACTCACACATGAAAGTTGAAATGAGATGCCTCATTAGTAACCACGAAAAAGTCCCACTTGGGAATAAATCTTTTAGCACCGAACTCCACACATGTTTAGTGCCTTAAGGCAATCACAAATTTGAATCGTTCCTTAAAATCCCTCAGCTAGTTAAAATATTTTCTGTGGAATAAATTAAAGAATTAAGTAAAATTCATACTGAAATCTCATTGTAGAAATCTGATTAGATCTTCATTGCAGGGAAACCTATCTCTGGTGTACATCTCTAGCTATTTTCCTTTGTAAATATTAAGATACGGTTAAACTAATTATCCCTTGAACATCCCCAGGGAACTGGTGCTTCCACTCAACAAACAAAAGCTCGAATGAATGTCTCTTAACATGGCAGGCAGCCATCTTTCGTATATCAACCACTTGGTAAATACACTTTTGTTGTTAACAAAGCAGAAGACAGAAATAGCGACCTCTTTCTAGCCAAAGCCATTGGTTGTGGTAGTATGGAAGTGGTCCCACTTGTGGATATAGTTACATGTAATTAAATTTAAAATTACAACACTTAAGTCAACATCTGAGTTAATTAATTACCCTGCGACTTGGTAGAAGGACGACTGTGACTCGCAACACCTCAAAAGTGAATAGCCTGCCTGTGGTGTTTGCTTAGGGCGAAGGAAGTCTAACTTACAAATGGCTTCTGTGCAAGCCCGTCAAAAGGACACACACATGATGGAACGGAATTTAGGTCAGTTCATGATGTGCTCATTAGCAGTGCACAGGATTAACTTCATTAAGCCAACAAAACACAAAGAACGCAGCCATATAGGGCTGATTGCCGTTTGCAGTTTAGTTTGCTCTTTTTACAGTCCTTTCTGGGGTGCCGCGCGTCTACCACCTACACATGACACAAACAAGATGGACATGGCCAAGCTAGATGGATGGATGTATGGATGCACTTAAAAGCCAAGCCAAGCCAAGCAGATGCAAAAAAACAATAATTCCTTTTTTCTATACTGCCTTCGTGAAGCGTATTTTTTTTCGTTCTCTCTTCATTGATGACGTTGAAAAAATAAACTTGCCCATATCCTTGAAAAGAGACATTTGTCCACTAGTTGAACCCCCGCCCCAGCGCACCAACAACAGCTCTAAGGGCAGAAACCTACACGAGGAAAACAAGTCCTTTTGTTTATTTATCATTTGTTTCAAAGAGCCACCCAACCCCTGTGTCTCCTTCATTGGAACGAACGACAAGGGTCATAGAGGCACACAGACGAGGTAAAAAGTTATTTTCGGGCTTAAGTACGGCAGAAGTTGTTATGCCTAAGGGTATTGCATATACGGTCTCGTTGTCCTTTTATGTAAATAATTGGGGTGTCATAGTTTGTTTAAGTTAAACTTAAGTTGACATCAGACCTGGTAATAGCAGCGGGCGGCATAAACTGAGAGGCATTTTGAGGAAAACTTAATTAGAGAAGATTTTGTTAAGCGGAAATTAGTTCGTCGAATAAGTATGGCTTTTGGGGCAAATGTGGTAATAGATTGGCAAATTGGTATCCTTTGTGATTTAGTTTTTTATTCATTATACGAGCTGGATTTGCATGTAACCGAAGCAATTAAATGATTCACAAATTGTGTAGCCTTTTTAAATTTTATGTTATTTTTAGCGGTCCGTCCAAAATGGAAAAAGGACCTCTTATGGTATCGCTACGTCGTCCGACCGTCCGTCCTTCCAATCGCTTTATAACTTCTGAATGGTAAGTCGTAGATAGACAAAATTTGGTGTGCGTATAAACTGCGGAAATAGTCAGAAAATCCAAAAAGGGCAATTTTTTCTAAGCACAAAAAACGGTTTAATTACACTTTGAAATTTCATGTGAAAATGGACTTAATGTTTTTTAGTGTTTTTTTCAAGAAGTTTAGTAGGCAAGAACTAGAAAAACGAAACTTAGGTTTAAGAAACACTAGGTTTTAATTAAAAAATATAACTTTTCGAAAAAATCAAAACGTTTTTGAGAAATGAAGAGTCGAAAATGCATGACGTTTTTGGAAGTGTTGAAGGCCATAACTTTTGAAGGGCTTATCGCACAAAATCAATATTGATACACGTATAAAGCAACTCAAAGTAAACCAAGTGCTTAGGTCATATTTTTCAAAACCAGTTTCAGTACTGCAGTTTTGACGCATTTTCGAAATGATTCGCGAATATGCATAAAAAACGTGTGTCCCCCTTTTAATCTCCGGTGCTGTTTGGTGGAATTCTATGAAAAAAATCACACGTATCAGAAATAATTCAAAATTTTAAGGTAAATTATAGCGGATTTTGAAATTTCAAAATGTTTTACCGTTTACGCATAAACCGGAGGCCATAGAATTAAAAAAGAAACATGCAATGCTAGTGCTGCTGGTTGTGCTGTTGGAAAAAAGTCTAACGGGAACTGGAAAAAACGTCAAAATATTTGTTTTATGGATTTGAAATTTAAAAACTTATAAAAAAGGTCAAAAGCACGCATGTCTCCCCCCTTATCTCCCACGCGGTATAAAGTATAATTTATAAATTAACTACGAGCATAGTTCACCTTATTAAATTTTATACAAAACTATAGCAGACTTCGAACATTCAAAAACTTCGAAGATTTAACTGAAAAACGTGAAAGCATTTTCGAAAACTTTTTTTTAAGATTTCTAGTTCCTTAACGACCACCTTGTTTAATTTTGGCTGAAGTATGTAATGTTTAAAAGGCAAGCGAACTGTATCAAAAATGTTTCAAAATTGCCGTTGTCGACCCTAAGTTTTTAAGCCCATTCAAACAAGCGAAAAAAGCTTTAAAAAAGAGCATATTTTTACCGTTTTCTCAGAAATCCATGTCCGCAGAATTTAGTTTTACCTAAAGGTTGGTTTATTAGCTGTTACTCACAGATGGTTGTAAAATTGATCAAAAAGTCTAACGGTAATTAAAAATAATCGAAAATGCTATTTTATGGTTTTTAAATTTTAAAAATCCTAAAAAAGGCCAAGAAGGAGTATGTCCTTCCCTCTATTTTCGAAACGGAAAAACTTTTCGTCAGCCTAATTTTAGGTTAACGAAACCCCATATAAATCACCCAATATAAGAACAGTAGGAAACAGTACAGAACCCAACAGGAACACAACGAAAATAGTATATTACTGACCGTAAAATATATCCAGAAATAATTTTAATAAATAAAAAGAATGTTACACAAACTGCGCAATATAGATGACTATAACCTTCAACAAAAGCCGACGAACCGCTCCGCGTATGTCTACATACTTGACGGTCTTTTTTTTTTGCATTTAAGCCTCAGGTATTTTGTATGTGAATCATGCTCATTCTAGGGTTAATACATGCACACAAACGTGTTGCAGAATGTCATGTGTGACTGGAATAAAACGAAGCTGGTCTGATAAATGCAATTGAAAACTAAATTAAAGATAAGCTTTAAGCGCTTTTTTAGATTAAATTTGTTTTTGTGCTCAAGCATGCATACACAATAACAATTGGTTTAAAATTAACAAAGCTAAGTACAAAGTCGACACTTTATCCATTAAATTGAAATTGTGTCTTTTGTAATTTAAGCTTTGGGTGGCGGCGGTTAAATATTTCATACTTCAAATTAAAAAAGTGAAGTGTGTGGTGGCTAATGGACAATCCAATCATGAATACAATTATTTTAACGCTTTTTTGTATATACATATTTTGTTACAAAATATGGTATGAGTCATTAATTAACAAAGAATATAAACCTTGCGAATGTAAATATATTAAATATTGCACAAACAGGTTTAAGCGTTGAAAGGAAATCAGTGAATAAAATTTCAGCAGTGCTTTTTACTGCTAATTAAAATATTTTTCGCGATTAATCTTTTCTGCTTTTGAAGTTAGTTGTTAATTAAAAGCGACATTTTAACACAATAGCAGTCATCGTCATCAAAAAGCTAGTTTTACGGTTGTTGCGGGATAGAATAATGCCACGGTTCATAAAGTTTTTTTTGTCACCCATTGATTTGATAGTTGACACTTTCGGAATAGAACGATTATTGTAGCCATTAATCTACAGGCATTCATTTGTTAGTTTTTTTATAACACAAATTTGTTAACGAACTGCATTTCGGTGTAGAAGCTCATTGGTCACGATATCGCCTCTCTTCAAAGCTTGGCGAACTTACGATACTTGTGTTAGTAATATCTTAATGCAATTTTTTACCGTATACTAATCGGTAACTAATTTAATATTGATAGAATAACGCCTTTATTTACGTTATAAATATTTGTTTTAATTTTCTTTTCTCTTCGTTCATGACCGGCTCAAACAAAGGGATACTTTTCCGTCTATTTATTGATGATTAATAAGCCTGCGAAAACCGCAGCACTAGTTCACAGAAAAAAAAATCCGAAACCACTCGCTCGAATCCAATTAAATTTAATAACAAAAAGCCACAAAGTCTTTCCACCCATTTTTTAAACTGCGAATAAACAAAGTTGAAGGAACAAGATATGAAGGAATAGAAGACTTCAAATTTTCAGAAATTTCGAGTTGGGTTGAAAAACCAACAAAAAGGTTAAATATATTATTTTTAAACAAAATTTTTTTCTAGAACTACGCAGCTGTAGCAAGGATTTTAATAAATTTTGTATACCTATATAGGACTTTTACTTAACCGTGGGACCACAATGCCCGTAGCGGTGGTATGTAGCAGTAGTACGTAGTACAGCCGCGGAGCCATGTGGCGTAGTACGGAAAAAAATTGAACACAATGGTGTAGCGCGGCTATGTCGAACAAAAACCTCGTTTATAAACAATGGCCGATACTCTGAGTTAATTTGAACTAGATTTAATATTTTTGTACAACGGATGACACAAATTCCATAAAATTTCTTTAGATTTAACCATCTCAATAAACTTTTCGACGTCTTTTTCCTCCATTGTTTACTTAACTTGTATTGAACTGTCCACCGTGTTGCGCTGTCAACCGTGTAGCGCTACAAAAGTTAAAAGTTGGCCAACTTTTACTACAGCCACAGCTACGCGCTACCGCCACAGACACACATTGTGTGCGCAATACACTGAATACATGTGTTTTAACTTTTGACAGCTCTTACTACCGCTACTACTACCGCCACAGCTACATCACTGTGGTTCTACGGTAAATTTCAACCAAAAGCAAGCTGAAAGTTTGAGCCTTATTCATTAATTTCGTTGCTAAAAAAAGTGACAAAATGCCTTATGACTTTTTGACAAAGCAGGAAAAAAATATTAAAAACCAATGGTAACACTGTTTTAGTAGTGTAATTGAAAGACGGCATATGAAATGGTTAAGCAAGTCTGTAGATAATACAAATTGTCGGACTTAACCGGAAACCCAAAGACACTCCGCCTCTGTGTCAAAGAACAAAAGTGCAGTACAAAAATTTAGCTCCCCTGAGACAACTTATATACCCAATCCTAATTAGCCTCACAAGGTTATATAAAGCTTTTCATCCTTTGCGATTCTTTTGGTCATGCCTTCCGTTTTGAGGTCTATAGCGGTACCGGTGATAACGTGATTTTGCTACAACACTACCTTTTTGCTACGATTGTAGCAAAACTACTACACGATTTCCAATTTGCTACGCTGTTACGCACTCTCCTTAAAAATGCCTATTCTGCTACTTTTTTTTTAAACACGAAATGTCAACAAAAATCTTGGTATTTTTCTTGAAAAATAAAAATAAACGAAAGAAGGTATAATCAGATTTTACTCACTTTCTTACACAAACTTATATTCTTGTTCTACCATACTCAACATGTACCCATTCCTCCGGATGTGCTATTGCTTGAATTTGACTGCAATCTGGAATTTTTTATTCAGATTTCAGTTTGACAGAGAACAAAAAGACGAACTCATTTAAAATAGTGACGAACTTAATAAAATAAAAAATAATGACTGGAAGCAAAGTGTTTGGTTTCAAAAAGAAAAGAAGTATGGGTGCCGAACCTTTAATTTTTGCTAAAAGGTACTTAAAACTTAATATTCGAAGTTAAAAACAAAACATAATTAATCTAAAAGACTTGTCGGAGTTTCTCTGTGATATTATATCTGCTAAGACCTGCCATCCTCACCTGAAAAAAGGACTCGTTCTTTTTCACTGCTCCCTCCTCCGCGAGGGTCTGACAAGCCCTCCGAGAGTATCATTTGTTTTGAAAAACTTCTCAAAGTTCCGTTTGCATTCGGCAGAAAATTGAACATCCCCTTGTATCTGGGGAGGCGTTTCACCAAGCGCCTTTAAAGTGAAGTTTTTAATGTTTTTTTATACCCGACCGAGGGTAAATTAATTTTAATGCTTAGTTTGTAACACAGTGAAATAATCATGGTGGACCCCTAAAATCTTTCCGAGATATGATCGAGACTGACAAGTGAATCGATTTAGCCATGTCCGTCCGTCAGTCCGTCCTGCATGAGTGAAGGTTATAGATCTTCAGAATCAAGTTGGAGAGCTTAAACCTGGTACACGGCTTGGTTCTTCTGTTGCACAGACAAAATGTGAAAATTGTCTCAATCCGTCAACGGCCACGCCCACTACTGGCTTCAATGTGAAAAAACCTCTATTTCACATTTTTTTCAAAATGCCTTTTGGTCAAGTAAGACAAGGCACAGGACCTTAAATTTTGGTACTGAGCAATATTGGCCTAAAGACTTTAATAAGGCAAAAATTAGACCGCCCACAATATCGACCATGCCCACTTTTAACATGTAGATCTTTAAAAACCCAATTTCTCGGAAAGTTTACTCCAAATCGAAAAAAAATTATATGACAAGTATTAAGGTCATTACTTCTTGCTAAGTTTAATCAATACAAAGTTTTGAGCTCCGCCCACCTTAAGCGGGCGTTTTTAGAAAAAAACGGGTTTTTCCGAAATAATTTTCCTTTTTAACGCATTTTGTCATGTCATGATTCTAACGAAATTACAACTACAACTAATTGATTTTAATTTTTAGCCCCACTTTTGAGAGCGTGGCCTTTACAAAAAATATATGAATTCAGGACAAAAAAATTTAGGATTTGGTGTTACACGGAAGTTTGTCACAGACGAACTCTTGCGCTTTAGCACTTGTTTTTTGTTTGTTTTTCAAAAAAATTACATTTCGGACTTTTGACTTTTGCTTCGCAAATTTTTTCCCTTGTGCTAACACTGTATCGCTATGATATTTCGATAACTTGTATGCGTCACTGCATTTGATGGGATAGCTCCGTGCCAAAGGTATTTATGGACGTCTTATGGCACAATGCGTCTAACTCAGTTGAAACCCCAACGTAGGGGCAAAGGTAGCGCGATGCGATAGAAAATTTAAGCAATACTCACATAGAAGTTGATTGTGAGGAAAATGGTCTAGCCTATAATGGAATAGCCTAGTGAATGGATTTATGGGCCGTTTCACATTAGACCAAAATCCGAAATACCATAAAACGCTTACATTCTATAAAAGCGTATTAAAGGGGAAAACTAGGCGAAAAGGCGCAAAAAATTGCTCAGCCTCCCTCATTTTCACGAAGGTATTGCTGCCTTTTGCCAGTTCGTCCAAGCAGTAGTCGGGGTCTGTAATTTCCGTTCTGCTAGCAACCTTTACAAGGCCTAAAGAACAGTGCAAACACAAAGTATCTAATTTTGGACTTTTACTTTAACTTTGGAGTTTTACCACCTTAACCATTTACCGGTTTGCTTGGGTGGAGATAGTGGAAGAAGATTGTGGAAGTACTGTTAAGACAATGTGTTTGCATAAAATGCAGTCTACACTTATGCTGCAAAGCCAATCAAATTGTTTCGTGGATTATAACTAAAAAAAAACTAATATTAAAATGAAATTAAATTAATTTAGGCAAACTAGTTTCAAATTTACTTAAAGCCCTTAGAGTGCTTAAAGACACTTATTTACAATTTTTCACCACACAGATAAACGAAAGCCTTAACACTCTTTAAAAACAGATTTTAGGATTCAAGGCTCCAGATATACCTTAAAAAAAATTATCCAACTAATTTTCTTCCATTATTTTCAAAAGTAGTCTTAGGGGGTTAAGGCTTGCTTTCGCGTATGTTTGTAGACAAATGAATAATTTTTGAGAAAACCGCGGCAATAAAATTAAAAGGACCGAACTAAAATTATCCCGAAATTTTTGATTAAAATTACATTGAGCATGCCTCCCGATAAATAGTTTCATTTCTGCTCATTTTGTTAAAAACTTCACGCATGTCTCATATATTTCTTACAAATTCTTAAAACAAAAAAATAAGCTAAACCAGTTTTTGTTAAATATTTTTTTAGTGGAAACTTAAAATATTTTGAGCTTAAAATAATATTTCACCAAAATAAGGCAAAACATGACAAGAAACTTTTCGGATTAACCGCGTTAATAACTTTTTTTTAAATGAGTACAATACTAGACTCATTTTGATCAAGCCGAGATCTTAGCTCGTGAAAATCATTAAATCCCTCGATTGGTCCGCGAAGCGATTGAAATAAAACGCCACCGAAACTTCAATCGTGATGATAGTTTTAAACTTTCGCGTACATGAGACCCCGTGATCAACATCACACGCCCACTCCCAATCGACCTAGAAACACCCGGTGATGTAGTTAGTACAGTTTGCTCTCAACCACCTTCATCCCAACTACAACAACACGATGAGTCAGAACCGTCTACGCACCGCTACAATCTACGCAGCCGATCTCAGCGATAACACTTTCATAGCAGTTTCCCGGTGACCACGCTCAATGCAACTTGAGCGAAACGTTCGGGGTGAGTCTAGTATTGTACTCATTAAAAAAAAAAAATATTAACGCGGTTAATCCGAAAAGTTTCTTGTCATGTCAATTAACAACCGCGAAACAACCGCCTTAAAACTTATAAGACAAAACATTTTGTATTTGTATAAGATTTTTAACAGACATTTAAAATTATGACCAACTTATATTTTTATGTTGTTGGTCTGTGTGTATCATGACTGAAGAGAGAGCATATAGGCTGTTAACGCACCAAAGATGGGTGGAGCTGTGGTGCAGGATGTATTACATCTGACCGAAAACTGGAAGGTCCTGGGATCAATCCCTGGTTCCAACCAACTTTTTATTTTTTCTTGCCAACGTGTATTGTTCCTTGGAAGTGTCTTACATTCAAGTCAATTCAAGGCGTGGCTTCAACCGGATCAAAGCAAATTTCATGTTTTGTCAGTACAAAAGAACACTTCCAGGCTCAGGTTTTTAGCTTAATTTTTAAAGATCACACACAGATCAAGCACCAAAATTTATTCTAGAAATCACTTCACTGTTTGTCCACTTTTGTGGGCGTGGCATAATAGTGAATAATACAAGTAAATAAGTAAATAAAAAGCGGTATTTTAGTTAAAAAGTGGAACTTTTAGTCCAAAATCCATGTAGGCACATAAAAGTCATATTCTTAATTCCGACCGCTTTTCTACAAAGAATACAAAGACTAAAATAAAATAAAAAAATAAGATAATAACAAGATAAAAAAATTCTTTTTTGTGTGTGTTCTCTGGATAATAACTTTATAAGTGCCCTTATACCCCTTCTATAATAATTATACTCATGTTTATACCTGTAAGGATGCATGATCCCAAATAGCGAAATCTTCCAAAACGAGATATTATTTCATTTTTAAATGTATGCTTAGGCAGGTATAAAGATTAAACGGAGAGGGTTAAAAAAAACTGTCATTAAAGTGCCAAAACTTTCGTACTCAAAAAAGTTACCCATCTCTTAATCCGAAAAACATCACTCGTCCTTGAGTTGTTAGAAGTTTTATCCAACGAAGCCATATTAGATTGGTAGATTGGTAGATGCCTTACCTAGCTCTTCAAATGATGTTTTTCTGAGGCATTACATAATTTAATAAATTCCAATTAGTTTGTCCAGAGATACAAATTATTCACAAACCTTTTTATCCAATAATAAAACTGACGACTTTCAACGTTCATAATTAGATCTCTACACCCTTAATCCTTACAATTACCCTATACATTTTTATATACCCCCACCATTATTCGCATCAAATCTGAAAGCGAACCTTCTTTTTCCATCGTCACTATACCATTCGATAGCCATTAATCATTGAACAAGGATATACCACCGATGATTAATGAACTTCAATATAACAACCTACTCAGTGTATAATACATACACACACTCATACAACATCTTAAGTAAATAATTTATTAAAATGTAAGCCGATCGGTCGTTCCATTAAAACCTTTCACCACCTTGTCGGATCCCAAAAGTATCTGCTTTTTGTTTGGTCAGTAATAAAAATTCCCCCTAATTAACATTGTATACCCTTTTGGATTGGTGCCGAATGGAAGCATCTTATACAATACACTCTCTCGCCCACCATCGAGCTGTAAAAAAGGATAATATTTACTGAAAGAGCGTATCAATGGCAAACACAAAAAAATAAATTCCATTCGCTGAACAAGTCGAATAATTTAACTGACTACACACGCCCACTATATTTATGGATTACATAATCACATCCTGTCCATCTTGATTATTCCAAAAGGGAAAGGAATCCAACGCAAAAATGTTTGCAAGGGGCCGCTCTCGACTGACTGGTCGCAATATCAAATCAAGCGTAGAGGCTTTCTAGATATTGTGGAGGTGGTCTGGCTGCCTGTTCTCTTGACCCAAACTGATATCACACATACCGAAAAAAATAAGAATAGGGGAGAAATCCATTGACTGGAGGGAGGCCAGGCCTCCACCAGACAAAAGTGGGATAATCATCTAATCTTGCGAAAGGAATGAATAAAATGTTAAGAACCACGACGACGCCAAAAACGGAAACTTACCCCCTTGCGATGGCTAAGACTAAAGATGACTAGATGACGGAAGCAGCAGCGGTTGAATTTTCTACGCCCAAAGGAAGTATACTTTGCAATGGTAATCCGTTTGTTATCCTTAGCTGTTAATCCTTAAGTTATTAGTTCGCAAATGTATTCATAACGACTCAGGGCTTAGCAAAACACTTTTGTTATCCTTTCTTTGCACTTTCTTACTATACACCACTTGACACTTTTGATTTTTCCTTGGGATTTTCTCTCAGCAAGATACCTTCTAACACGCACACCACCACACACCAATGCTACGTTTAACGCGAATCACTTCCCGTTGATTACATAAATCGTTCAAAAATTTCCATCCCGAAACGGAGGCACAGGCGAGCGCACTGTAAAAAACAATCTAATTACCCACGAACCGCAACGAGAGCTGCTGATGTACAAAATACACTTCGATGGGGGACACACCGAGGAAAAAAAATTAGTATCTATGCATCTATCTATTTTTTGAAAGTTAACCGCCTTTGTGTCACACGGCCAATGTCAGATCTGTGTTACATAAAAAAACAAAAGAATCAACTCTCTGTGTATCCTTTGAGGTTGTAGCAGCGCAGCGACGTATCCGTAAACCGACCCGAACTTCTCGAATAGGCGACCGTCACAAGACTGGTCCCCACACAGAGGAGGGAGCACAGCGAAAAGTTCTGTTCTAGTGCTGTAAAATTGTTGGCGCTTGCCGATACACGGAGCTTTCTTCTGGATTCATCCTTGAAATACTTTCTAATGGATGATAAGATACATTGCTGGGTGGGATACACCATCACTGCCCTTTTTTTCCGATGTCGACTCGGTGGCGGTGCGTGGATAGATTTTGACTCATTTTGAGATGGAAAGTGATTGTGAGTTTGGGGGAGCTTTCTCCTCGTGTCGAGTGAAAGAGAACAAAAGCTCCGGTAAAATTCACTCGCAGCGAAAGTGGTCTTCCTGTTAACTGTAATGCGAGCAACGTCGTATTATCTAATTTATGCTGAATTTTCGCGACTAGTTTAATGGGAAATGCGGTGCGGCGGCAAATGCGGTGGGAGGAACAAGTTAATCCCAGTGTTAACGTAATAAAAGTGGTGTCATCTTGATTTATGCTGAGTTTAGAAATTTCCTAGAATTTTATTAATTCTTTGAGGTATTTTTTATAGGGGATCTCAACCATTGTGGGCCATTTCTGATGGCTTACTGTAATTATCCTTTTATAGGTGCTGTTATTTGGAAGATGAGGTGACAGGAGATATCAATTAAGCGATGGTGAGCCTGGTTGTTAACCCTGTTTGTTTGTTTGGGTCGTGCCTGTTTCGATTGTATACATTTTTTTACTGAGTGTATTTGGCTATATTTAATATGAAAAAGCCGTCAAAAAGAAAGGACAAAGTTCATAGACTTTGAGCGGGAGATTCAGGAGTAATAAAGAAACAGTAGTCTCATCAACTATATCTATACAGGTAACTGGAGGTGGAGGATGATAAATAAGCTCAAGGGTTGTTTAGCTTTAAAGTTTTTTTTTTCACGGAAGCGCGTCAAAATTATGCTTGCAAAATCTGTATATCAAATTTTTGCCTGTTTCACGCCCCCAAAAGTGAGCATGGACTAAAAATTAAAATTAATTAATTGTAATTTCGTTCAGGACTATGCGCTGAGTGGGCCTCTTCTGAGAGCCATCCAGTCTTTGTATGGAAACTGCAGAAGCTGTGTACGGATAAATGGCGTCAAATCCCACCCGTTGATGTGCGCGTTGAACTTCGCCAGGGCTGTGTTCTGTCGCCGCTCCTTTTCATAGCATATATGGACTGGATGGTGAAGCGCAGTCTTGGCGAGCAATGTTTCGAATTGGCTGGCGTCAGGATGAGCCATCTGCTTTTCGCAGATGATTTGGCCATCCTTGCATCATCCAAAGAGGAACTTCAACGAGCACTGGATAGGTTTGCAGCCGTCTGTGGTGATGCTGGGATGAAAGTAAACGTGAACAAATCGGAAGTGATGGTTGTTTTCCGAACTCCTGTGCAGTGTACCCTGCACATAAATGGAGTTCCATTAAAACAGGTGGAGAAGTTTAAGTATCTCGGGGTCTTTTTCACGAAAGATGGGAGGAGTGATACAGAGTTGTCTTGTAGAATTGGCCAAGCTGGAGCAAAAGTAAAGGAACTGCGCCGGCCGGTCATCAAGAAAGCTGAGCTTGGAGTGAAAACAAAGATCTCAGTTCTTAATTCAGTTTTCGTTCCGACCCCCATCTATGGTCATGAATTTTGGGTAATGACCGAAAGAATTAGACCGCGGGTACAAGCTGCCGAAATGAGATTCCTGAGGTGCGTTGCTGGTGTTACTCTAAGGGATAGAGTGAGAAACGTCAGCATTCGTGGGAATCTTAATGTTGAGCAGCTACTTCTCCGAGTGGAGCGATCGATTCTTCGATGGTTTGGACACGTTGATCGCATGGCCCTTGACAGACTTTCTAGACAGGTCATGCTAGCCGAGATGCGAGCGCGTCGCCCCCTGGTAGGCCAAACAAGTGGTGGGATCAGGTAAAGAACCTCTCTGAGTCCCGCCTGGGGATTGTGCCGGAGTCTCTTGAGTTGGTGGCGGAGGATCGAGAAAGATGGAAGGACCATTTAGCCACCCTCGCTCTGCGACCCTTTTAAAGGATAAGCGGCATTCGAAAATGATGATGATGATGATAATGATGCAATTTCGTTAGAATCATAAGAAAATAGGGAAAAGCGAAAATTATTTCAGAAAAAAATGTTTTTCCTAAAAACGCCCCTGAAAAGTGGGTGGAGCTCAAAGCTTTGTATGGAGCAAACTTAGCAAAAAGTAATATCTTGAATATTTGTCATACTAATTTTTTTTCGATTTGGAGTAAACTTTCCGAGAAATTGGGTTTTTAAAGATTTAACATGTTAAAAGTGGGCATGACCGATATTGTAGGCGGTCAAATTTTTGCCTTGTTAAGGGTCCTAGCGATATTGCTTATCTAACCCGACCAAAAGGCATTTTGAAAGAAATTGTGAAATAGAGGTTGTCTTACATTCAAGCCAGTAGTGTGCGTGGCCGTTGACGGATTGAGCCAATTTGCACACTTTGTCTGTACAGCAGAAGAATCAAGCTGTGCACCAAGTTTCAGCTCTCTAGCTTGATTTTGACACATGCAGACGGACGGACAGAAAGACATGGCTTAATCAATTCATCGGTCGGTCTCGATCATATCTCTTTATCCGGCTTTTCAGTGCTGAGTTAAGCTGAGCTTGAACCCAGATCTGTTAATCCCGTAAAAAAGCGAGCTCCAGCGAGAAGTTTTTCAGTGCAGAGCTGAAAAACTGACTCCTACAACAAAGTTGTCAAAATCTTCGACTCTCGAAATTAGTGACTCTTTCAGCTCTTATTTCAGATAGGAAAACCAAACCCAGAAAAATAAGTTCGAGCTATTCTCCAACGTCATTTTTTACAGAAACTCGCAAATCAACAGTCATTCCACGCGGAAAAAACATACAAAGAATCCGAGGATCCGAGAATAACTCACCAAATTAAGTGAGGTACGCCGAGATTAACCCCAGATCTTAGTTCACTGGCAAACTCATTTCTGGGTTTAATCTCAGTTTAACTCGGAAAGTCTGATGATGAGCCCTTGAAGGTCCTAAAGGTCTATGATGACTATTTCACTATGTTACAGACTATGCATTAAAATTCTATATACCCTTGGTCGGGTATATAGAAAAATAGTATTTTAAACAGAATGCAAAATAAGGATGAGCCTAACCTTAAGCCGGCAGAATGCTCCTTGTATGACTTCATACCTGACGGCCTTTTGTCTCTCTAGCATGCAGTTTATGTCGTAAGCTTTCTTCGCAAAGATAATTTAGAAGATCTAAACCGTTTATGCCCGGTTTCACAGTGCAAGTTTGAACGCCGTTTAGCGACATTCAAAGTTTAAACTGACGTTCAAAACAAAAATGTGTTTTTCAGTGCTAGTTTAAACCTAAAGGAGAGTTTATATGGCAGTTTTACTTAAACGTCCGCCGTTGATGGTTTAAACTGCCGTTTAACGTTTAAACCGATGCTTGAAACGACGTTTGATTAAAACAGGAATGAAGTTTTGTTCAAAAGTACTGTGAATGTCACAAGTATCACGTTGCCTTGAGAATTTCAAATTAAATTTGCGAAGAATGTCACATTTGTCTAATCTTTGAATGCAAATATCTCCGAAACAGAATACCTAATTCGAAATCGGCGTGTAGTTTAAAGAACACCGTACAATTCTTGGTATTTTCCCCCTTTTCACGGATTCCTTGAACCAATTTGAAAAATAAATATGGACTCAGATATGACAATTTATGTTTAAAGTGGCTTACAAAACTAACAAAAAACATTAACCGGAAGTTTAACTAAACGCTTAATTAATTTCTACTGTGAAACACCAACGGTTTAAGCACTGAGTTTAAACTTTCGTGAAAGTTTAACTAATCCTAAGTTTAAACGTTCACAGTGAAACCGGGCATTAGAGTTTAAAGTTTAAACCGAAAAATTTGCTTCACGCTTTCTTACCTCCCAACCAAAATTTTTACCTGAGTTCCATAAGACACGGGACAACACCGATACCGGTTGCTCTAGTTGGGCTTCTCTTTCAACAAAGCCACGGGACCTCAGCATCCCGCTTGAGCCCTGTTATGTTACACACGCGCTCATTTATAAAAATCCTCATTAATTCAATTCAATTCAGTATGTTTCTTTTTTTTGCTTTCAAAGTGTACAAAGGTTATTTGAAATATAAATATGATACAACATGGCTTTGCGCCGTCTGCCGTTTTAAAATAGGAAAGAAAAAGTTCAAGCCAATTTAGTACATTTTGTTTAAGTGTTAAAAAATATAACGCAAAAGAAAAAGTATAATTATTTCAAAGATAATAACAAATAGAATTTTAACAATGTAATTGAGGTCTATTAAAACTTAAGTTATATTGATTGATTCTAACCAATATTTTTAACAAGTGTTTTATATATTTAAGGACTTTAGTTTAGCTAAAACGAAAAAAAGAGAAATTAAAAGGATGTGTCTTAGAAAAGGTAAAACATAGACAGTTTCTTTTGTTCAACAATTAAAATTTTGACAATTTAGTTGAAGTCTACTGAAACTTTAAGTTATACTGTTAGATTCTTACATATATCATATATATTTTTAGGGCTTTGAGTTTAGCTAAAACAAAAAAAAAGAAATTAAATAGATAGTTCTGAGCTTGTCGCAGGAGATCTGGATTTTATTCAGATAGCTGTTGGTACAAATTCCGAAACGCAATTGCTTCTCTCAAAAAGCTGGTAAGCAAGTTCCAACCATATCCGCCGTTTAATAAAGAGAGACATTCCTCGAGTGAAAGAAAGCTTTTATCAAAGAATAATCTTCGAAACTCTTGGAGGATAGGACAAAGTGCTATGAGGTGAAAGGTGTCTTCATTCTGATTGAGGTTGCAAAGACTTCAAAGAGGGTTGAGGTCATGCCGGTGCGGTCTATAGTTTAGCTCGAGCAATTGAGTGCGCGCTTTGAATATTAAGCAGATCTCGGAAACATTAAACCTGTCACAAAAATAGTTATCCCCATTCAATGAATGATTGAGACGACTATAAAACGACCTTGTAAGGGACCCTCTAGCTCTGTTGAGGGACTCTTGAAGTAGCTTTTCATCTATAACCGAGAGGCAGTCATAGAACATGTTGCGCCATTCATGAGAGTTTTCCACTGTCAGATGTAATCGACACCCATAGTTGAAAGTAAGCTCACCCCACTCCTTGAATGGTGAGGTATTTGCTTGCAGAGCAACCAAGAGAACTTTTCGTTGTAGATTATTGGAAGGTCTAAGCATGACTTTGACTAAAAAATCCGCGTTCGATTTTGCATTCCTCAGGAAAACCTGGTGTAAGCCTGACTCCACATGAATTGCGTAATTCGGTGTTGAGCGAGGGAGCCGGAAAATTCTTTTAAAGAAGAAACACTGTATAGTTTCTACCTCATCGGTCTTTTGGAGGCCGTAGACTTCACTGGCGTAACGAAAACAGCTGTTTATTACTGCATCGAAGACTTTAAATTTAGATGATAAGTCAACGTCTCTGTTTGTGAAGAACTGGTTTCACATACAATTTATAGCAACTTTAGCAGCTATTGTTCTATCTTTTAGGTGAGGGCGAATATCTAGATTGTATTTCATTCGAAAACCCAAATACTTGAATTCGTTGACCACTTCAATACTTTCATTTCCCAATCTCCACCTCTCGCTCCTACTTGTTCGATGATGGAGCCTAAAAATCATAATTTTGGACTTTGAGGCATTAATTTTCAGGTCCCAAAGATCGCAATATTGCTTGAGCTTGTTAATAATGAGCTGAAGAGTAAGAGGGTTATCTGAAAAGACAACAAGATCATCAGCATACATCAAAACTTTTATTAAAATATCTCCGAAGTGAATGCCACCCGGTAAGAAATTTACAACATCATCGATGAACAAGGCAAAAAGAATTGGGCTCAAAATACAGCCTTGTGGAACCCCAGAGTCCGTACGGAAGTTCGAGGATTTTCTATTGCCATCCCAAACTGCAGCAGAGTTAGAAGACAAGAGTTTTTCATAAATTCTGATAAATTTTTATTTTTTTTTTTTTTTTCTCCGTGGGTAGGTAAAAACCTTCATAGGGACTATGAGAATCGAACGCGCGTGCTCATAGTAGTGTGAGATTCTTACTCACTAAAAAACCTCCCAATGTTTGTAAGACTACGACTAAGTTTCCTCAACAAGCTTATTTTCAAATCGGTATATTTCAAACCACTTGATAATTTTTTGCATTTTTGCCATTGTGCCATTTGCCATTTATGCCATATGCCATTCATTGTCATTGAAATCGACCATTCATTGTCATTAAAAAAAAAGATATTATTATTCTTAAAACTTATTTGATTTTAAAAATCACACCTGAATGATTTTTCCCATTTAAAGAATGTCAGAAATACGTAAGTTTACTTTTAACTGACGTTTCATACATTGTCTTATCGCGGAAATCGTCATGCTTCTAATATGCCAGCAAAAAGAATTTCGTACTTTTGTCACGTAATTTTATCCTCGAAGACGGCTAAAGCCAGTTTGCCAAAACAACAAAAAGTTCAAATTTTGTACCTACCTTACCCGCGAACGTATGCTCCTATATAAAATTCGAGTTCACACGAAGCTAACCTTGTGTTATATCTCGTCTTTGAATCTCAAAAGTTTGGCACGCAATTTGCCTGAGGTCCTTGCAATAATTATGATTATTTTCAAATTGTCTTAGGAGAAAACGAAAATTTTTCTCACTTAAATGTCAACGATTCTTATCTGCTTGATAAAAACCTCGAGTTTGCTGCCATCCCAATCGCCGGGACCAAAAAGGGCATCACTAAATAAAGAAAGAAACAACCCAAGGACATTGACTGTTGAATCCTCATAGCCCTAATGGCTTCTTACAGACAAATTACGCACACCAAACCAGGCATATGCTGTGAGTTAAGAAGAGCATCACTAAAGGTAATCCTTTTTCTTTTTTCGGGGAAAACTTTTTCAAGAACTCATTTAATTACTCAAATGAAAATAAAATATTTTATGCGCACAAAGTTCGAGGCGGACCCAGTAAAAGCAGGAAGCGGAAATGGAGACAACAAGTTTGGGAGTTGCTCTGTCAAAAAGTTTTTCTGGTGTCTCGTAATACTTGCCGCTGGAATGTCTTGTATCTGTGCGATGGGTAATTACATGTTTAATGGAGGGAAATATATGTGAGTTGAGTATAGAAAAGGAGTGTCTGTCGCTATAATTTCCCCCTAATTATCGGGCATTCGCAGTTCATTTGCAATAAGGAAATGCCATTTGTGGGGAATTCGTATTATAGAGAGGAAGAGGCAAAAGCAGACCGGAAGTTGAGCTAAGTGTTTTGGAGATTTTTTTTTGTTCCTTATTCTTCTTACTATGTCGGGGATTAATTTTGTAAGAGCTCTGCCAAACTCAACAGATAAAGTCGACTTAGGATAACTTACCAAGGGGGATTATTGTGCCTATAGTTCATATTCTGTTTAAAGGAATTAAGACTTTGATATTTTTTGCAAAAAAAATTGCTTTTCGAAAATGTCCCCGTAACCTCTTGTGTGTGTTATTGCCTTCATAATCAAATCAGGACGAAGCCGTATGCCTATGCGTTGGCATAAAATTTAATAATATCTACACGAAATTTCAATATTTACTTCCAAGTAAAGCCAGGTCGTCGACACATGAATCCCATTAAATTTGGATTCGGAGCTCCAGGAAAATTGCAAAAAATATACGTATCCACCGATCCCCATCTGGGAATTGAATTTAAAATAATAACAACGTGACGTTAGGGACTCCCGCTTGAGTTCATTCCTAAAAAGTCATCCCAGAATCAAAGTATACGCGCACCCATACTATGCTCATACGTACACTGTACCTACATATGAACGAGACACAATTGAGCAAGCAAACAATTCCCATTTAAGCTAACACAATCATCTGTCATAATGGGATTCCATACACAGAATGAACACACCCATCAAATGTCATACAGCCGCGTACGATATACAAGAACTCCCCCAAAAGACACGCGTTCAGCACATATCCTGAGCGGATAGTTGGGGCGGTTATATCCATCTGCTATGGCTGGATGGCGTATAGAATCACAATCACAATCGAATCCAAAACATGGATAATAAATCAATATACTGTCACTGCATATTTATCGTGGAATTTTTAACATCATTGTGGAATCCATAACATGGCACACCAGGATGGAGGATGTCGATGATCCAACCAAGAGTACGACTGATGGTTGTTGGGGTCATCAATGGGGCGAAGGTTTTAAGGTGGGACGAGGGAAAGGATAACAACAAAAGATAGATAAGAAATATGAGTATTTTAAAATTGACATTATGTTTTAGTTGTATTATCGGCAGGAGGGTATTGGTTACGTGGGACAAGGACAAAAAGGCCCTTTGGCCTTGAGATGAGTGATGAAATTGGTCAGGGGTAGGTAAGACAACCTACACAAGTCTTTTATGGTAAAATTTTTGAAATGCTGCGATACCAACCATAGTAATGATTCAAATTTAAATATTCCTTAAAATATTCTGACATGTCATGTCTGGAATGTGGAAATTATGCGAAGCATGTGGCTAGTAATTCAAAACTTTTCAAAACTAATAATTGTGTGCCTTTTTCATATCTCAGGCTCTGTACTAAGCTTTTAACAATAACAACAAAATAACACAATATAAACACTAACATTCCTCGGTAAGAGCGAAGGACGTGCCTACAATTTGACTTCTAGGAGTACGAGTAGGACACTGCTATTCGATATTTTTCTGAGTACTCACATCGATTGATTTTCGAGGCTGTCCCAAGTAGGCGGGTAGTCAAACCAGTGCCTAAGTTGGGCAAAATATAGAAACATTTTTCTATATACCTTTTACTAGCAATTTTCTTTTTGCCTGTTTTTAATGTGAATTTTTGGAACTGACAAATTATTCCCATTTTTTACTATTTTCTTACAGAAATAGAAATAGACATCACCGTGGCGAGACGAGAGACAGCCAAAGGGACTTACAGGTGGATAGTCCCCCTGGTAAAACCTTGGAGAGTGCCATCAAGGCTGCTGAACTACGCAATACTGACTTCATCATTGGGTGCGATGCGAATGCTCATCACTCAGTGTGGGGAAGTTCCGATATCAACGACAGAGGTGAGTTACTTTTTGACTTTATTTTAAAAACTAACCTCATTGTCTGCAACACGGGTAGCGAACCTACCTTCATAACCAGAAATCGACGAGAAGTACTAGATATCACTCTCGTCTCTGATCCCATTGCTAAACGGGTTGGTAATTGGAAAGTCTCGTCTGAACATTCCTGGTCAGACCATAGATACATTCAATTCAGTTTAGACGATGTACCTCCTCGCCAATCATCCTTCAGAAACTACAGAAGGACGAATTGGCTTCTTTACAGAGATTCACTGAACCGCTCAAGGAGCTCTTCTCCCCTAAGTCCTCCTTGTGACACCAATGAGATTGATCACAAGGTTAAGGAACTCACTCTGGCCCTCAATAAAGCACTTTCTTCCTCGCCCTCTTGTAATTCCAGGGGCAAGGGGAAACCTCATTGGTGAACCTCAGAACTGGGCCTATTCAGAAATGAATGCAGGAAACTCTTCAATAGAGACAAGGCCACACGTGCAAATACAGACTGGGATGCCTTCACCTACAAAACATCCCTCAAATCCTACAAAAAGGAGCTGAGGAGAGCCAAACGGCTATCTTGGCGACTCTTTTGTAGTAAAATAGAAGAAACATCCGAAGCCTCTAGGCTAAGGAAAATCCTCTCTACTAATCCAACGATGCCCAGCTACCTTAAAAAAGCAGACGGCTCTTGGACTTCCTCCAGCACAGGATCGCTAAACCTGCTACTGGACACCCACTTTCCAGGTTGCTCCGAAGTTATCAATAGCATTAACCTTAACGGGTCAATGCCACACATAACTAATAAATTTGATCTAATAACGAGCGATAGACTGCTTTGGGCACTTAACAGCTTCAAACCTTACAAGTCGGCAGGACCAGACGGTATAATACCAGCCGAACTACAAAGGTCATCGGATATTATCCTCCCTGCACTGGAGACAATTCTGAGAAGCTGCGTAGAGCTGGTCCACATTCCGCTGCTATGGAGGGAAGTGAAAGTGGTTTTTATACCCAAAGCTGGCAAATACTCCCACGTTGCTCCTAAAGATTTCAGACCCATAAGTCTATCATCATTCCTTCTAAAAACTCTAGAAAGATTGATCGATATCCACCTACGATCTAGTATTGACAAAAGGCTGCTTTCTACTGCTCAGCACGCTTATTGTAAGGGCAGATCTGTAGAAACAGCCTTGCACACGCTAGTACGTTCTATTGAATAATCCCTTCATCACAAGGAGTACACGATGGTAGCCTTCCTAGATATAGAAGGCGCCTTTAATAATGTCAACACGTCTGCGATCTTGGCTGCACTGTCGGCCCTGAAGGTGAATGGCTCACTTTAACGAGTAGGATTATAAACTCAAAGCTAGGTGAGACAACTGCCAGAAGATCCGTCAGCAGGGGAACACCGCAAGGTGGAGTCCTATCCCCACTCCTTTGGAATGTAGCGGTGAACGAACTGCTGGTTATCCTAGAAGGAGAGGGCTGCAGAGTTATCGCTTATGCAGTTGACGTTGCCATTGCTATGTCGGGGAAGCACCTTAACACCCTCAAAGAACTCCTACAGAATGCTCTAAACAAGCTAACAAGATGGGCTGACAGATGTGCTTTGGGGGTCAACCTTCACAAAACTGAACTAGTCCTATTCACCAGGAAATACAAATTCAACCTAACCTAACCTCCACCATCCAATAATTTACCCTTATTCTTGGCACACATGTTATTAAACAGGCCAATGCAAATGTGTAAGAAAAATTCAGCTGCCTTTGAGAGTCCTTACCTTACAGCAGTTAAGACCTTTAGAAAAAACTAAAAATTTGAAAATTCTTCACTGACTCGACTTTTCGATTTTTGTTAATCGGTTTACTTGTCGGTTTCCTTTCAAAATGTTTGGAAAAACAATATTTTTTGTAAGCTTAAACTGAACCTTCACAACCTTCAATGGTATAGGAAGAAGGGCTCAGTATCAAATAGCCCAAAAGTAAATCACCCAAATCGGAAAACTGACCAAAAGCCGTATAAATATTTTTTTGTTCGATATTTCATTTAAATTTTTAGGTTATTCGACACAATGTAAACTCACGGAAAAACGTGGCTTTGCATCAGGGACCAGCTAGATAAGATAGATAAGATTGTTAGTCGGAAAAGCCTTCTTTACGCTCTGGCACTGTGGTCCCTTAAAAGGGAGTCTATTGTACCTTCCTGATGAAATTTTAGAGCTATCCTTTCACTCCGGAGGCAGTCAGGAAGACAAACATCTTCTTTGGAGGGATATCGGCTAGGTTTGCCGAATGAATAATATCTTCGCCGAGGATTCTTTAGACGCAAGTGGGCTGACCATTCCATGCCTATGTATAGAGAGACAAAGTCTGCATGAGGCGCCCAGTAAAAGGACGATGCAAATGTGCTGTTTTTTCAGTTTGCAATGGGCGCGGATAATTCCAGTGAGGATTTTTTAATTAGCCCTGTCCAGGTTTCTCAGGGCTAAAACACAGGGCCACCAAGGGCCCGAGAAATCCCATACCTCGATACCTAAAAAAAAATTCCAGAAAACAGCATTACTACAGTTCAAAATTTGCTGATGTTGGATGAACTCTACCGCCAATCGACTCACATGTAGGTCACTCTGGTTGATCTTATGTGTAGACTGTGAGCCGTTATTTGTGAAGGCAGGTATAAGGGTGCTCGCTCCCAAAGTTATGGATCAAAATCACGCAGTGGAAAGTCCAGCACGCGAATGCTCTAGAATCTAGTTGAACCTATGTTTCGTCTGTCCCATCGCTAGCGTGCCGCGCCCCCGTGTCGGTGTCGGTCGCGATGGTTAAAGCAGAAAATAAGGGTTGATGTGCGTGTGGGTTTTGTTGTTGGACCCAAGCTCAGAGCATAAAAATGTGTGAAAAGGCTCCAAAATTGGCATTTTATCACCTACTGATGATGGGTGATGAGGTGTTGGGTTTTTAGGCTCAATCACAAAATTTTGAATCCATTCGAAAATATTGAAAAAAAAGGGCCGGTACATGGCTACCCCGGGGCGGGATTTTTTCTCGACGGCCCTACTAAGACCTCCGGGGGAAAGAATATGAGAAGGATTTTTTTGGAGCAATGCGGTCCAGGTGTGTTAAGCCAGATTTCGTTGGCTTTTTATACCCGACCGAGGGTATATTAATTTTAATGCATTGTTTGTAACACAGTGAAATAATCACCGTAGACCCCTAAGACCTTTACAGATATGATCGAGACCGACAGGTGAGTCGATTAAGCCATGCCCGTCCGTCTGTCCGTATGTGTAAAGTTTTTAGGTCTTTAAAATTAAGCTAGGACGCTCAAACTTGCAGTATATCTTGGTTCTTGGCACAGACAAAGTGTAAAATTAGTTAAATTCGCCGACGGCCACGCCCACTACTGGCTTCAATGTAAGACAACCTCTATTTAAAATTTTTTTTCAAAATGCCTTTTGGTCAAGTAAGACAAGGCGTAGGAACTCAAATTTTTATATAGAGCAATAATGGCCCAAAACCTCTAAGAAGGCAAAAATTGGGTCGCCCACAGTATCGACCATGCCCACTTTTACCATGTTAGATCTTTAAAAACCCGATTTCTCGGAAAGTTTACTCCAAATTGAAAAAAAAAAAAATTTAACAAATATTCAAGATATTACTATTTGCTAGGTTTGTTCCATACAAAGTTTTGAGCTCCGCCCACTTTTAAGGGGCGTGTTTAGGAAAAAACGGTTTTTTTCGCAATCATTTTCGGGTTCAGCGCATTTTGTCATGATTTTAACGAAATAACAATTAATTGATTTTAATTTTTAGCCCAGACCTACTTTTGGGGGCGTGGCCTAAAAAAATAATATATGAATTCGGGACAAAAAAAATTAAGATATATAGGGTCGGGTATATAGAAGTTTGTCACAGACGAACTCTTGCACTTACTCATTTGTTTTAACTAGGTTCTAGCTAAGGTTCTAGAACTAGGTTTTTAGTAAGGTTCTGGGTTTTTAGTAAGGTTCTCGAAGAGTTTTTTAACTGACTCCACAGAATGGTTCATGCCATATGAGTAGTTGCCTGGAATTAAGCTAGCGAGTCTTCTTATTCGTTGCCCTCAATGCTACAATGGGCTGGAGTCCAGTGAGAGGTGACTAAGTTGTTTTCAGCTAGTTTTTGGATAGACACGACTATTTCCAGAACAAGCTTCGATTTTAAGGCGGTTGAGTCAAGCGCCTTGAGTGCTGCTTGGGTGTCCGAGAAGATGAATATTGTTCTTACTCTTGCCCAACTGAATAGTCTACCTGGTGCAGTTCTCGGTGAATACCAGACCCGGTTCTTGTCCCCATTTTAGAACAGTCTGTGTACCAGATATAAACTTAAACCGAGATGGGATCGGTTTGAGTTTTGCCAATTCATCTCTTGAAGGGACTAAGAATTTTTCTGTTAGCTATATTTTACAAGCATATCGTCAGGAGGCATGCTGAATGAGCTTTCAGGTTCTAAGTCGTTAAGCAAAACTAATTGGCCGCTTTTGTAGAAATGGGAGTCTCTGCTGCTCGAATGGAGCCGACGATAAATACTCAGTCTTGCTTCCATTTGGATATATGTTTGAATAGATGTTGACTCAGGATGAGGTTAATAGCCATAGACGGGGTTGAGCGCAGGCATCCCGTCATGCGGACTCCAGCTAGACGTTGTATTCCTTTTAGCTTTTTGACCGTAGAAGTCTGTGTTGACCTTCGTCCACCAGACCATCTCAGAATAGGCGATTGCCCGCCTAACGTCGAGCTCGTATTGAGCTGAAAGGTTTGCTCTATCTTCTAATTTGAATATTAAATGGCCACCAGAATCCGCTGATTTCAGACAGGGATGCACTTAGATTTTACTTATTTATTATTCAGCTGGTTTTGAAAGTCTTTCAATCTTTTTAAGTGGGATACACAGTAGAGAAAAGCCGTGCGTGTGGCACATGGAAATAGAAGGGGTCTTCAACCAGCGTCGCGTCCAAGATAGTAAGCAGCTAGTTAATGATAGTGCTGACCACTAAATATGTTGTTCGTTGGGGTCCATTTTCACAGGGTCTGGCCCATCATCTAAAGTAAAGACCTGGCTTACTTTTGCCCGCAGATTGGTTGTCGAGTTCCCGCCATTTATTGATGGTTTTCATATCCACCAAAGTCACAGCTTTGTGGGTCAGCAATCTAAGGAGGTAATATAGTCTCTTTATTAAGCAAGGGTCCAGCATAAAAACGGCTATTTGATTGACACTATATTTACAGGTTCTGAAGATGCTTGTGCCTTGCTGATTTCATCTAATGTTCCTTCAAGAGTTTACTTAAGGTTTTTTCAATCTTATTCGAATTTTATGAAAATAAGAAGAATTCTTTTCTGTTCCATCAGATCAGAGTCAACAACGTCTTGTAAAGACTTTTTCCCTGAGCTTTCTATTCAGTGGCAGGTCCTCAACTTTGAGGCATTTCCTTTGCTTATATAAAATTTAATATAACCGTTTTCAGAAGTCGAATGTCACTTATATTTAATTTAATTTCAAGCCCCATGACACATACAGGAGAACATCCTGAGCAATAAGGAATGTTTCGGTCCAACAGACCCTGTTTCTTTGGATGAAACTTAGGATCAACATTCTAACATATGAATGATCTTTTCTTGAAAGCTAAACAAAATACTTTACCTGACAATCTGTTTTAGTAATTTAGTTACAAAACATTATATTTTACATACTTTGTAACTTAACTCAAAGCAAAAATCCCAAAGACCCTACACTAAGGCAAATGAATGTACAAAAGTTTTGCCCTTATTTTGCTGCAACATTCATAGTTGTCATTCCATGAAAGTTAATGTGAAAAGACATTGTGTGGCCCATTCGTATCTCATTTAACTACCCACACGTGAACAATGTTTCCCCTTTAATTTAACGCACTCTCTCGCACAACACTTTCCGGGCGTGATGGCTTCATAAATTCACTCCTGATGTAAACCTTGTGACATAGTTAAGCAAGTATGGAGTGCTGTTGGCTGCATCGCCCATATACACACCCACTCACTACTTTTTGCTGGTGCCAAAACATTGCTTCCTTCTGTTGATGGTGTCGTCGTCGTCTTTAGGGACGAAATATAAATAATATGCTAAACACTTTCGTCAAAATATTGGTGCGAGGAAAAGCATCCACCATTCACCAAGCAACCATCCTGGGCGGCATACATAAATCACTACGTAATGGGAATCCCTTTTTTTAATGCTGACGGTTCCGTTCTTGTCGGTTACCTCTACCTTGGAAACTGTACCCCATCGGAGGATCTGCGAGAATGTACCATGACTTTTCCACTTTGGTAAACGATGCATAGGTGGTGATTCGGGAGAAATCTGTTTGTGTCTGTTTGTCCTGATGGTTGCGAGGCACGAGGCTAATACAGCCAGCAAGGTGATGGTTATACTGTATGTACCCTTATTTTATTTTTTTTTTCAACCCTCTCAATGTGCAAATCAACAAAGGATGTCCTGTCGGCCCCTGTCCTGGATGAGCACACATGTTTCTGACATGTGTATTTCATAATTGTGCTATTGAGGGTCATTGTGTTAGTTAAATTGAATTAAATTCTATTTGAGACCAAAAGGCAGGGGGTGGCTTGGTCACAGCTTGCAATGCTCTATATTTTGAGATTTGGTTTAAGCTTTAAAGGACTGGTAAATATCCCTTTTGGGAATTGAAGATTTGATTTGTGAATAAATTAGAAACGTTGTCTTAACATAGCAGCACAGTGGTACAGTGTGCATGAGAATGTGCGCAAACTTGTGTAATGGAGTCTAGCACCGTTAGGATGTATTTTCATGCATAATTTACATGATTTTAAGTTGTTAAGCCATGCCTACATTGTTGAAATTACAAAACTATTTCTAAATATTTAATTTTGCTTTTATGGTTTCTTGATTTTTGCCGGAAGTTCGGTTTCTGAATTTAGGAAATGAGTATTGGAAACACAACAGTGCACAACAAATCGATTGATTTGATAATTCACATACATTGAATGCACCCATTTAGCACAAAAAATAGCTTCTAAGAAGTAAAACTATGAGCGTTGCACTTTTTCATACCAATCAAAATATCCCGGCTTGATATTAACACTCAAAGTTAGCTGCAACTTGAGAAAAATTAAGTTTTCCTAAAAAGGAAGAAATATCATCTTTCGAATTTTTTAGCAAGGATTTGGTAAGGTAGTTTTTCAAGGAATTTGCGACCCATAACGATAAAAAAAATCGGAGAAGCAGTGATGCGCTAGTAAAGCTTCTTCTTGAGAGGGTTCTATGCTATCGAAAGGACATATTCATTTTTGTGCCTCCCACTCCTTTTGGAGTAAATAGTGCAGTCTTTATTTAAATAAAAACAAGGCATAAAAATGTCCGTTTTTTTAAAATCGTGGGTCTAAGATTGAAGACGATTGAAGGCATCCAGTATGTACCCTTGAGCGTTTAAAGATTCCTTCTCAAATGTCAGAATCAAGCTAATCTTTTTTCCTTACATCCCGAATATTTTATATATTTGTTGCTTTTTTTATTTTCTTTTAGAAAGAAAACGAACCTGAATTAGAACCCCGGCAAGAAGCATAATGTGTATAATATACAGTATATATAATCCAGTGATATGATACATAACGGAATTCTTTGTATCTAGAGTGCGTTACACCGATTGACCTTTCGTTAAAAAAGGTTAAATAATTGGTTGACAAATACATTTATGAATACTTTTTTATGCTAGTAATATGCATTAAATTTGTTTCTCCCTCGTTGACTGCTAAACACATATTCGGCGCTTCCATCGCAATACTCACGAAGGCTTAACTGACATTACACTTCACATACAATCATGCCAATGACGTCTGCGTATGCGAGTAACGGAACGGACTTTTGAAAGATTATGTGCCTCTGGTGTTGGCGCGGGAATTCTGCAAAATCCTCTCAAATATGACGTTAAAGAAGTCACTTGACGGCGCGTTTTAGCAGTCAACGAGGGCGAAACCAAGTATATGCTGTCATCAAGAAATGGCACCCAACACCAACGCCTTGAACAGAATATCTACATAGACAGCTATAACTTTGAGGTGGATAGGGATTTTGTCTACCTGGGTGGTTCCGATTTGAATTCAGCCGATAATAATAAAGATAACTCTCGCCAATTGCTGTTTCATTGGGCTAAGAAGGCAATCGAGTAGCCCTCTCTCGGGCAACTGAAGTGTCCAACTGTAAGATTATTATCATCCCACTTCTGTTTTACGGTCAGTAATGGGAGATTTGAGGTAGAAAAACAGTAAATAATGGGAAATAACTAGTTAAAAATAAAAAACCGTAAAAAATGGAACAAAAAACTGTACAAAAACGTAAAATTGGTTACAGATTGCTATTAGGTTGCTATAGGTTGCCCCTTTACAGCTTGCAATTTGAAGTCAAGTTTTAGTTCAGAGAATATCTGCAGTGTGTGGTTAAAAAAAATATAAAACTAGTGGGATTACACTACTAGTAGGGTTACAATCCGCTTAGGCAAATCGTTGGATACCCCATCCCAATTGACCACTTTTAAGCTCCGAATTGTGTCATAAATCTTGGTTGTTAAATTTCAGTTTCTATTTACTTCAACTGTATTTAGAATTTCTCAGTTAAAGAATCTTCTCTTTGAAAAAGGGGCGTGGTATTTTTTATCAGAAGAGGGATACACGTGTTGATTGCATTTTCACATTAAAAATTTGGTTTATACTAAAAAACGCCCCCAAAAGTGGGCTTGGCAAAAATTTATTCATTTCAGTTGATAGCTTTCACACATATCTGAACATTTTGTAGCCCAAGTGTTTTGAATTCAAAGAAAATATATCGAATAAAAACCGTTTATAAAGAAATTAATAAAATATGACCAGGCCCAAAAGCAGGCGGTTTTTGCCTTTTTTTGAAATGTCAATCACAAAACACTTAAGCGAGGATAACGCGTACCAAATTTCAGCTTCCTACGACAACTTTGAATTTTCATGCTATTAAGTAAAGTGGGCGGATTTTAAAAAATTTTACACTTGTACTGCTTCGGGACCTAGTAAGAACAGATATTTAGTTTTCAGCTCCTAGCTCAAAATTTAAGGCCCAAAAACTACCAACCTACGGACGGACGGACGGACGGACGGGGTCTACGGTGATTATTTCTCTATGTTACAAATTATGAATCAAACTTAATAAACCTCCGAAAACAAAAAACTTTGGTAGCTTCAATCTTGTGTTGCTAAAATTTGGTAAGAAATTTATGGCACTTTGCAATAATTGCAAACAAATCTTACGAAGCCAGTCAAGAGGCTGATCAAGCGTCGGTTATAGTTTTTGCATACCATATGAGTAAAAATACCTTAAACCATGTTTCCACCGGGCACTAACCCGCGATTAATATAAATCTTTATTGAATCCTCTTCAAATTACGCAATTAATCATATAAATTTAAATCCTCTCGGCAAGCGATAAAAAATAAATTCCTTCATAAATCTCACTGTCACTTTCCATAAACAACTTTCAACCCTTTTTAATAGTTCGAAAATCGAAAAAGGGCACAGAAACTGTCGTCGTATGACACATCTGTTAGAACAAGCAATTCTATTGGGATAGTTCAACGGAAATCTTTTTCACTCCTGGTAAATTACATCGCCGCTGTCTTTTGAGAGCCAAAATGTAAAAAAACATCGCCGCTATCTTTTGAGAACCAAGGTGACAGAAAAAGATTGCTCATGTCAAATTAAACCTGCATGTGTCTGGTGAAAACACTTTGGCATTTATTATTAATCGTCTCCGGCTAATACTCGTAATATTGTGACGGAACGTCCGCACACTACACACTCTTCGAAATGATTAGGACTACACGAAAGGAGAATGCAATCAGAAAGAGGAATAAAGAGAACAATAAAAATAAACTTGATGCTCTTCGAAACGACGAAGGGAACCTTTCTAGGCTTAAATAAGAGTAAGCAAGTAGTGAACTCCCAAGTCTACTTGTCACCAAACCATGAAGATCTTGCAAAAGAAGAGTTTTGAGGATATAAATTTGTTAGTTTTTCAAAACGTTTCCCATTAAAATATTTGTAGTAAAGACATAAATCGATTGGACACGTTGTGTGCATTAGCTTGGCTGCGTTAGGCGTGTTGGGTATGGGTACATTGGTTGCGTTAGGCCGGTTAGGCGCGTTGGATGCGTTTGCATTTCTTGTCTTGTATTTTTTGTGTAGCTGTTAGATGCATTGGGTGTGTTTAGGTGGCATTCTATGCGCTAAGATGGTTTGCGTTAAATACGTTGGGTTTTTCGTTTTGTGTATTGTTTTCGTGTTTAGGTGCTTTAAATACGTGGTATGCGCTTGATGCGTTGAATGCATTGTCCGCGTTAGATGCGTTGGATTTTGCGTTTCTGGTTTCATGTTTTTTAGTAGTCGCTCATTAGAGGGATTTATTGATTTCTGTCTTAAACAATCTAAAACAGAACGAGGGAAGCCACAAAGCCTCCCTTTAAAACGAAACCTATGGAAGTCAGGTTATATTTCGAAACATTCAAGGTGACTTGTGTTTGATGCCCTGTCCACCATACGTAAAGTAACGCAAAAACACATCACAATAATGTCAACAAAACTCACATCCCCGCATTGGCGTGTCCCTCGGCATTTAAACAGGAACACAAAAAGAATTCAAAAAAACATATCAATATCCTTCACAGAGGGATTTGCGAAAACTTTTCTTTCGATTTCATTCTCTTGGCACACAAATAGTTTTCTAAAGAAATCAACTAAAGAAGTACCATGAGGAAGTTCAAAAATTCCCGAGCAAAAATCAATAAGCTGCCGAAAGAAATCCAAAAGTAAATTTTATGTTACGAACTTTTTCGCATCAGCACAATAACATAAAAAAAAACCTCTGTTTTCCTTGGAAGAAAAACACGCAAAAATAGCAAGGATATATGATTTCCTTGTCACGGCTTCTGTAAAAATTGGCAATTGTGCCTTTGGCGGTGAAGATGGTGGTGTACAGATTCTTTGGACACTCGTCCTCGTTCCTCTCTAATGGAATTATACACATATGCATGCGGCTTGTGGACTGTAGCCTTTTATTTCTCTGGTCATAGATAAAATCGGTCTCTATCAGTTTTATGGTCATTCAATGGGGAACTTCCACATCCATATGGTAGTCCTTTTGCATGCAGCATTTAGTCAGAGCCGAAAGAGAAAAGAGAACCATCAAAATTGTTCGTCCACCGAGTTAACAGAAGGCAATGGAGCTTGATGTGACCGATCCGGAACGACTCAGATGACCATCGTCCTCGTGTATGATGATTGCTTCCGGTATTGTGTGCAGGGATATTATGTACCTATCGTGCGAAAGAAATAAAAGGCATTTTTCTTGGAATCGTCGAAATCAGCAGAAATTCCTTAGGGTTTTTGTTGTGCTCTGCTTTTGTTTCGATGGCCATGTCCTGTACATATAGGCGATATCACACGTTTACTGGGTTTTATCGGCTTTTTATGATATAAAAATTCAGTTGGCTGCCTTAAGGGTATTTGACAGCTGTTTGTCTTGGCTGCAAAGTGTATTGGCATTATTGATTCGCCTTTTGTTAACTGAAAATTATATTTTTGCTGAGAAAAGTAATGAAGTTGTACCCACACTGGGATAGATTTCCGCTCCTACGCAAATTCAAGGCCTTTCTCGGCAAGTATATTTTATTCTGTAACGAGGTTAAAAAATAGGTAGAGACAGGACACGTGAATGCCCAGCCCTAAACAGCATTAGATGTATTACCCTCGGCAGTTACTTCCTCAACGAGGTCGAAGATCTAAGTAATGTAGGTCTTAAAGATCTCCTATACAAATCCGGATGGGACCAAGAGGGCGGAACTCTCAGCTTCTTACAGTGGTTTATTTTTTTTTTCGTTTGAGGAAGAAGGTTCCCAAATGGACACAATGGACCCAACTGCTGTTGTAAGTGGGCCGTGTAACAAGCGCATCCATCAACCTAATCTAGACACAGGACAACTTTTACATGTTACAGTTCCGATGACTTTCATAAAGGTTGTAATGGCTGGTTTTCATAAGGCTTGTAAGCGGCAGGTGCCTGATTCAGGAAGGTTTAGGTGCCACGTGTTAAGTTAGCACCACCACTCCAAAATTTTTAATATTTCACTATCGAATTTTTGGTTTTTGAAACTCTTGAAGTACAAAAAAATTAAAAATTGCTGCAATGGTTGGGTTTTCCATAATGTTAACTTTAGGGGGTGCCTATGCGGTAGTGCTAACCTTACACTCAAATTATTGCTTACTTAACTTCGCAAAAAGTCGCGCTACAAATTTTCGATTTTTGAAACTTGAAGTACAAAAAAATTTTCAACTTTAGGGAACGGGTAGTGCTTGCTTAAAATTTTTTTTTGTGTCTAACCTTTATTCAATAGAGTCTTTCAAAAGTGACTTCATTCATTTTAGAGTTGATAGCTTCTGTATTATCAAAGCTACATCCGCCGAATTAACTGTCAATTATTAAGTCTGTTTTGCGCAATCACCATGGATCGATACAGCGTTCACCAACACGTGCAAATAATAAAATCGTTTATCGAAATATGTAGGTGCTCTGGGTTCGGGCAATGCAGCATCCTCTAGGACTTTAATGCGAAGGTCGGAAAGGAGAACAACATTGGCGAATTAGCATTGGCCTCTACGAAACAACATCAGATATCGGCTACCGACTAATAGATTTTGCAGCAGCTCGTAATACTGTTATAAGTAGTACTAGGTTTCCAAGGCTCAGGATGCACAAGGGAACCTGACGGTCTCCAGACGGTCGAACCGCCAACCAAATAAACCATGTGCTCATCGATGCAAGGCACACATCTAACATCTTAAATGTGCACACTTTCCGAGGGGAAAACGTCGACTCTGAGCATTTTCTTGTCGTGGCTAGATTTAGAGCTCGACTTTTCAACGATAAGAAGCTACGAGCCGCCAAGAAAAAAAACTCAATGTTGGCTGCCTCAGCACACCTGGAGTAGCCGGAGCCTACAGAGAGCGCTTGTGTGAGAGACTCCCCGCTTTGCATTCACTCTCTCCAGACGTCAAGCCAGTGCCGCGATACCATTAGAAGCCTGGTTGAATTAACTTTAGGCTTTCAGCCACCCCTAAAAAAGAGTCCTTGGTATGATGACGATTGCGTGAACAGGAAAAAAGTGACAGAAGATGCATATGCAAAGACTTTGCAGCGGAAAGCAAGAGGAGCGTATGAGGAGTATCGAGCCAGAAGAAAGGAGGAGAAAAGGTTACTGTGTAGAAAGAAGAGGGCCCATGCAATCTCCCAGCTTAAGGAGATCGATGAGCTTAGCTATCGAAGCAAGACCAGAAAGTTCTATAAAACAGCTAAGCAACTGGCTGCTGGCTTTAGAACTGGAATGCAGGCTCTTCGAAATAGCGAAGGAAACTTAGTCACCGAAGCACAGGGAATAGTTGAAGTGTTAAAGCAGCATTTCCAGCAGCTGCTTAATGGGCATCATGCGGAGAGAGTGGAAAAGGTACAAGAGAG
The DNA here is from genome assembly GCA_947623515.1 of Neoascia interrupta. Taxonomy (NCBI): domain Eukaryota; kingdom Metazoa; phylum Arthropoda; class Insecta; order Diptera; family Syrphidae; genus Neoascia; species Neoascia interrupta. Next base: position 26,957,758 of record OX392462.1, read on the forward strand.
AGAAGAAACTGTACCAGAAGATGACGACAACTCACTCGACCACGAAGAAGTCCCACGACCCAGACGATTGAAGAACTTCGCCTAGTTATAAAGAGGCTTAAGAACAACATGGCTGCTGGCTCTGATGGCTTACCTGCAGAGCTATTTAAATACGGAAGTGATGTTTTGGTGGGGTGCATGCACCAAATCATTAACCAAGTGTGGGTAACAGAAAGCATGCCCGAAGACTAAAAAATCAGTTCCATATGCTCCATCTTCAAGAACTATCGAGACATATCCCTGTTAAATGTCGCATACAAGATCCTGTCAAACGTACTGCGTGAGCGCCTTTAACCGTTCTGCGACACACTAATCAGCACTACCTGTGTGGCTTCCAGCCGGGCAGATCGACCATAGACCAGATCTTTACACTAAGGCAAATCCTGGAAAAGACCAATGAATTTCAAGTCGAGACACACCATCTTTTCATCGACTTTAAGGCCGCATATGAGATCGTTCATCGTCAGGAGCTCTACCTGGCGATGGCCGAATTCAAGATCCCACCAAAACTGATCAAACTGTGCCGTGAAACATTAGAAAACACACGGTGCAACATGAAGTTTGGGAACAGCTCCTCGGAAGTGTTCCAAACATGCACTGGGCTTCGGTAAGGAGATGCATTGTCATATGCATTCTTCAATCTTCTTCTCGAGATGATAGTGCGCAGGGCAAAGGTCAACACAGAAGGCACTATCTTCAACAGATCGTTGCAAATACGGGGGTACGCGGACGATATCGACATCATTGCCCGCTCCAGTCGTGCCGTGATAGAGGCTTTTACGTCTATTGAAGAACAGGCGAATTTGGTTGGCCTGGAAGTATATGAAGATAAGAACCCAGTATATGTTATCAGCAAACAAAGAAACATCCGTCCGCCGCTTAGGACAAAACGTCACTGTATGTAGCAGCAACTTCCAGGTACTTAAGGAGTTCATCTACCTTGGAGTTAACATCAACTCCACAAACGACACCGTAGTGGAGATTCGTCGAAGAATAACCTTAGCAAACCGCTGTTATTTCGGTTTGACAAAACAAATGGATTCAAAGTGAAATTGTACTTGGCTCTTTCGAGAGAAAAATTCTGTGGCGAGTTTACGGTTGTGTGTGCGAGGAGGGCGAATGGAGAAAAAGATATAACCGCGAACTCTATGTGCTGTACCAAGATGTGGATGTAGTTCAAAAAGCCAAAACACGAAGACTACATTGGCTCGGTCACATCGAGCGAATGGACAGCAACGCTCCAGCCAAGAGGGTATTTGAATCCAAGCCCCCAGGCTCGAGACGACCAGGAAGACCGAACCTCTGCAGACCTATAAAATGCTATAAAAGGATTTTATATAATTTTATAATATCGCCGTTGTCCGTGACTTCAGGAAAACCCGAGGCAGTAGATTTCGCGTCGCTCACAAGAATTTGGTTTTTCGCATGCTAAAACTAACTTATGTTTCTTGGGTCGGTACAAAGCCGGTACAAAATGCAATTTATTCAGGAGCTGAAAATAAACCACCTCAGACAACCTGGAGTAGTGGGAAGCTTCGAAAACCTTCATCGAAAAATTGTCCTCAGCAAGGATCTGAATTTTACATATTTTGACGAAGCAATATTAGTTCGTTCATCATCATTTTCCAAAGCCGCTTATCCTTTAAAAGGGTCGCGGAGCGAGGGTGGCTAAATGGTTCCTCCATCTTTCTCGATCCTCCGCCACCAACTCATCAAGAGACTCCAGCGCAATCGCTCTCACATCTCGGCTAGCATGACCTGTCTAGGAAGTCTGTCATGGGGTATGCGAACAACGTGTCCAAACCATCGAAGAATCGATCGCTCCACTCGGAGAAGTAGCTGCTCAACATTAAGATTCGCGAAATTCTGACGTTTCTCACTCTATCCCTTAGAGTAACACCAGCAACGCACCTCAGGAATCTCATTTCGGCAGCTTGTACCCGCGATCTAATTCTTTCGGTCATTACCCAAAATTCATGACCATAGATGAGGGTCGGAACGAAAACTGAATTAAGAACTGAGATCTTTGCTTTCACTCCAAGCTCAGCTTTCCTGATGACCAACCAGCGCAGTTCCTTTACTATTGCTCCAGCTTGGCCAATTCTACAGGCCAACTCAGTACCACTTTTCCCATTTATCGTGAAAAAGATCCCGAGATACTTAAACTTCTCCACCTGTTTTAATGGAACTCTATTTATGTGCAGGGAACACTGCACAGGAGTCGGGAAACAACCATCACTTCCGATTTGTTCACGCTTACTTTCATCCCAGCATCACCACAGACGGCTGCAAACCTATCCAGGGCTCGTTGAAGTTCCTCTTTGGATGATGCAAGGATGGCCAAATCATCTGCGAAAAGCAGATCCTGATGCCAGCCAATTTGAAACATTGCTCGCCAGGACTGCGCTTCACCATCCAGTCCATATATGCTATGAAAAGGAGCGGTGACAGAACACAGCCCTGGCGAAGTCCAACGCGCACTTCAAAAGGACGGGATTTGACGCCATTTATCCGCACACAGCTTGTGCAGTTTCCATACAAAGACTGTATGGCTCTCAGAAGAGGCCCACTCAGCGCATAGTCCTGCAAAACTCTCCACAGTGTACCCCGAGGGACTCGGTCATACGCCTTTTCCAGATCTACAAAACTTCCAGGCCTTCTCAAGAATAACCTTAAGAGTAAAAAGTTGGTCGGTTGTGCCTCTGCCAGGCCGAAAGCCACACTTATCTTCCCGTAACAAAGGCTCGATTACAGCTCTAGAACGCGTCTCCAACACCTTCGCGAATACTTTTCCCGAAAGACTCACTTGTAGTTGGCGCAATCTCTCCTGTTCCCTTTTTTGAAAATGGGCACTATAACTCCCGTTTGCCAATCGCTTGGTGCCTTCCCGCTATCCCAGGCCACCTTAATGACACGTGTAAGCCATTTAACACCCTCTTCACCCATTGTCTCGAGCATTTCTGGCCGGATTTCATCAACTCCAGCAGACTTTCCAACTTTTAGCGATTTGATTGCTTTAGTGACTTCGTCTATTGTGGGACTATTCCCCGCCCTTATCTCGTCAGCAGTGGGAATTACATCTTCAGTGCCCTGTTGGGGGTTGAGCAACTCCGAAAAGTGCTCTCTCCATCTGCGCAAGACATCGCTCTCATTTGAGAGCCTCTCCATTGAATGACATTCAACTTCCTTCCTCTGAGCCGCCGAATGGTCTGCCAAAATATCTTGTTTGCAGATCTGTAATCGTGCTCCAACTTCTCGCCGAACTTTTTCCATGACTGTTCCTTGACTGTTTTGGCTGCCAGATTGGAAGTCCTTGGCGCCTCATTGTACCAGAGCCTCATTTCTACATTGGATCCACGCAATGTAGGCTCTCTGCTTCTCTCTGATGGCTTCTTGAACTGCAGGCGTTTTAAACCAAGCAGTTCTTTTCTCACCACCAGCCGCTACCCCAATCCGCTTCACTCCACAAGCATTTCCTGCAGAGACAATGACTGCCAATAAAAACAGCTGCCATTCCTCCTCTACATTCAAAAGGTCAGTTGGAATTTTTTCAAACTTCTCCGAAACATGCTGTGCAAAGCGCTCTCCGAAATCAGAGTCAGCATCCTGCAACCTTTCCCACAGTATGCGGGTCACCAGTCTTGGTTTTCACCTGCGTGGCAAAGGAATACTGTCACTGAAGAGCAATTTACACAGCACAAAGTGGTGATCAGTTGACAACTCAAGAAACAACGAGAGAAATTTCGTGGAAATTAAAAACATTTTTTTGTGTCTAACCTTTATTCAATAGAGTCTTTCAATAGCGAGGTCATAGTTTTTAGAGTTGATAGCTTCTGTATTATCGAAGCTCCATCAGCCGAATTAGCTGTCAATTATTTTCTTTCCCATTATTATTAAGAATTTCCCATTTTTTGACGAAGCGGTATTAGTACGTTAAAAAACAAAACTATTAATTTGCGCACAACAGTAATTCACATGAGATGCAAGAGTGTCCAATGCATCCCGAAAAAGTCACTATTTCTTTGAGGTCCAAATTGGTGAAACAATCACCGTCAACGTCGAGTGAATTGAATGATATATGAACACCGACAGGATGACGCTACCTTTTACACATCTCACGCCTCATTGGAAATTCTGCATGGGTGAATCGAGAGCATGGTCATCTCATGTGATTTGAACTGGCCCCGCGTGTTCGTACGACTTGACCACATTTAACTTTTATTTAAGGTTTTCTAAAGTCGCTTTTATATCAATTTAAAGATAGAAAATGCTGCACGAGAGACTCTGTAAAACACATTTAAATAAAAGAATTGCTGATTCCAAGAGCCAACCCTGTAGCAATAATTGGGATGGGAGTTAGGGGCAAGTAAACTCGTTTATCTTATGGCAGAGGTATAGAACCCTCGTTGATGTAACCCAGTTTAAGCACAAAATATTTAAAATTGAACAACTCATGCCCTCACTTTTAATGCTGATTATTTCTTCTAAAGCATCCCGAAACTTTGTCTGCTTACCCGAACAGACAAGATACGCATCCTACTTGTAAAGGTACGCGCTTTATAACAACTCACACCAATCCTTATTTCCATCAAATCCCGACACCATTCCACAAAGCTGTTTTAAAAAATTAACTTCAATCTATTTTTACCGTCATCCTTTCTCGCTCAATGGATGCAGACCCAGACCCTTTTCAATTTCCTCCCCTTCATCTGTAGTCACCCTCCGTTTAGTAGAACAAAACAAAGCCACCACATGAAGAGCTTAACTCAATCTATAAAGAAAAAAAAAAAACTCATCACGTCTAATCTTCACTCCCACGAAATCCTCTTTCATCAATCCAGTCGCAGCATCAGGATTTAAAATGTCTCTTAACCCATCTACACAAAAAAAAACAAAATTTATCCTGACTAATACCAACACGAAACTCTATCCGTAGGCGTAATGAATGGACTTTTTGAAATTTGGGGCATCATGTTAAGTGACGGACACTTTGCAATTCATTAGCATCTCCTTTGGAGGATGAATTGATTCATAAATTTGTCGTCGACGTCCTGGCGGCATATACACATGCCAAACGAATGATGAAGGCAGAGGCCGTAACCCTTCTTGAACTATATTTTCACAGACTCCTTGCGATCAATCCTCTATTTAGGAAAAAATAATGTTATAGCCTGGATATTACCCCTATCAGAAGTATCCGCTGTAATCATAAAAAAGGATCCCCACCCCAATCGAGTCCTCACGTTGAAGAAGGTTTATCGTTTCCCTTGCAGATGCTCTTTTTATCCAACACTACTCGTATGTTCATCAGGCGATACAATCATGGACTATATTTATTGCTTCCACCATTTCAGTAGGTAAACAATATTTATCTTTAAAGTTATGCAGTATTGGTAAAAATAAATTGCTGCGATTAACTTAAGCTGCATTTAATATGCTTCGATTTTTTTCAGAAAAGGACCTTCTGAAGGATGCTTGTTTTTCGCCTCTTTGATATGAATCGATAGACGAGAAAGACATAAATAAGAAACGAAACCTTAATCCCCGAACACATTTCCTATTCAAAGAAGTCCTTAGATATGAGTCAAAAAGTTCTCAGCGCCCAAAAATAAACTTTCGTTTCGCATTCCATTAAATTTTTAATTCAATGTCAAGAAAAAAAAAAATCCGCCACCGATTCCAATTACTTCTGTCAGTGACTTGTCAAAACATTTTTCCATGAAAATTTACCGCGAATTCTTCTGCAGCCAAGGTGATGTGATGTGAACCGAATTGAGAATTGATTCACTTGGGAATTACACCCGACCTTTATGTGGAATAAAGTTGGTTCGAAAACGAAATCATCCAAGTGTGGTATTAACTAAATACAACAAGAGAAATGCGTGTGGGTTTTGTACTTTTATTTATTAAGGGCTTGTTCGAATTGTGTACACACCGTTGGGCGATTTTGATTTATGGGTTACTTTTCGACTGATTGTAATTTTTCCGATACCTCTTAAAGTTCCAACTTTACGATATTCAAGCTCCGTCTTTCGAATTCACTAACTCTTGGTTGTAATTAAGAGAGACATGCTTTCAACATACTGAGTTTTAACCTTTGTTTTTAGCGGTCCGTCCAAAAATGGAAAAAGGACCTCTTATGGTATCGCTACGTTGTCCGTCCGTCCGTCCGTCCAATCGCTTTATAACTTCTGAACGGTAAGTCGTAGAAAGACAAAATTTGGTGTGCGTATAAACTGCGGAAATAGTCAGACAATCCAAAGAAGGCAATTTTTTATAAGCACAAATAACGGTTAAATTACAGTTTGAAATTTCATGTGAAAATGGAGTTTTTTAGTGTTTTTTTGAGAAGTTTAGTAGGCAAGAACTAGAAAAACGAAACTTAGGTTTACTAAATACTAAGTTTTAATTAAAAAATAAAACTTTTCGAAAACATCAAAACGTTTTTGAGAAATGACGTTTTTGAAAGTGTTGGAGACCATAACTTTTGAAGGGCTTATCGCTCAAAATCAATATTGAGCACACGTATAAAGCAACTTAAAGTAAACCAAGTGTTCAGGGCATATCTTTCAAAACCAGTTTCAGTACTGCAGTTTCGAAGCATTTACGAAAAAAAATCGCAAAAATGCATGAAAAAACGTGTCCCTTATCACCGGTGCTGTTTGGTGGAATTCTATGAAAAAAATCACACGTATCAGAAATGATTGAAAATTTTAAGCAAAATTATAGCGGATTTTGAAATTTCAAAATCTTCTGAGATTTAACTGAAAAACATAAAAGCATTTCCAAAAACAATTTTTTTAAATCTACTAGTGGCTCAACGGTATAAGCGATCTTTTTCAGATTCGATTAAAGTAAAAAGCTTAAAAAAAGAAGGAAGGCTGAGTTAAAATTTTTTTAAATTGCCGTTTCTAACATAAGTTTTTAGAAGCCTATTTAAAAAACGAAATAAAAAAGGAGCTTGTTTTACCGTTTGCGCATAAGCCGGTGGCCATAGAATTAAAAAAAAAAACATCCAAGACTAGTGCTGCTGGTTGTGCTATTGGAAAAAAGTCTAACGGGAACTGGAAAAAACTTCAAAATATTTGTTTTATGGATTTGAAATTCAAAAAAATTATAAAAAAGGTCAAAAGCACGCATGTCTCCCCCTCTATCTCCCAAACGGTATAAAGTATAATTTTTAAATTAACACCGACAAAGTCCATCTTCTTAAATTTTATACAAAACTATAGCAGACTTCGAATATTCAAAAACTTCGAAGATTTAACTGGAAAACGTGAAAAAATTTTCAAAAACTTTTTTTTAAAGATTTCTAGTTCTTGCACTCCTGTATGGTGCATGCACTGCGTAGTGCAACCGAGAGTAGTTATATAGGCTACAAATGAATGATGCACCTGGAGGTTTGTTTACAACCGAGAGCGACTGACCCTAGAAGCACCATAACGTAAATAGCGGGCATCGAAGTCCTTCAGGTAACTATGGTACCTCCCAGTTACTTATAACAAGGTCATTACGGGTGCTATGACGTATCGGATCTACTCTCCCCTAAAATATTAAAAGAAAAATATTGAATGCTTAATTCTGGATTCTGGAATTCTAGAATGTTCACACCGAAAGACTCACCATTTCCATTCGTCTTGCTGTACATAAATTTCAATTTTATTTTCTCAAACGGGAAGCAGCGTAAAGCCACGATGCCTTGAAACTATACCTTCTAAGAAGGGGTTGATTTAGCTAAGGTGATCTGTGGATTTTCACATTTTGTGACGGTAAATGTGATCCGTCTGTGTAATGTGATCACAAAAATATTGTTCCGCATCGTTGCTTGATTTGATAGGGTGCCAGAGCAATATTTTTATCTTTGAATACAGTAAGTCTGCCTAAGCGTGGGCAAAAATACCAATGTTCCAAAAAGTTTGAAAACATGGCGACTGATTTTGACTGATTTTGATTCATCGCATGAGCTGTCATAAGAAAATTGTGGCGATCACAGCCTACATACACGAGTTTTCGTGATTTGTTACTTCACTTATTATTAAAAATTACCTAAACCGATTGCACTCCAGGTTTCCTAATGCTGTGGTGCGATGTAAGCTTAAGCCGTCAGAGAACCCAAACCGTTGGAAGGGGCTGGTCGAGAAGCCATTTTGGAATAGTCTGTGGGCTGCCGTGGCGTAGTGGGAAGTGTGTGTGCTTACTACGCTGGAGTTCTGGTTTCCATTCCTACCTCTGTCACCTGAAAAAAAGACTCGTTCTTTTTCATGGTTCGCACCTCCACGAGAGTCTGAAACCCCCCCCCCAAGAGTAATAAAGGGTTTTCCAATAGTAATGATATGATTTTAAAGCGATGTTTCGACCACTTGTAGTATGTCATGATCCGTCTTTTTTCTTTCATTGCATTCAGTAATGTTTACAATTTCATCAAGGAAATTTTTTTGGATGATTTTTTGCCTTGGAGCGACTTGAGAACGATAACGATTCAACGATTCGATTAACGATTTAAAGTAAATCATCTTCTCCGATGAGGCTCACTTTCATCTGAATGGTGCGGTAAATTAACAAAACGGTCGATTCTGGTGCGAAGAAACTCCACAAATTATTCATAAAACACCATCACATTCACCTAAACTGGCAGTTTGGTGCATTGAATAAAAAGACAAGGAATAGCTCTTTTTCATATATACAGTGTGTGTCAGTGAAGCATTTATTTTGACATTAGTCGCCCGATGTCGAGTATCGACTTGTAAGTGAATGTATCGAATGTATCACGAATCGGGGTACAAATGTCACCTTAACTCAGGAATGTTAAACAAAAGTAGAACCAGCTCCCAGAAACATATGAACCTCGAGCCGTCTCTCATGACATGCCTGGTTCAACACATAAGTAGTCCGCACTCACACAACTAAAACTGATGCTTCACTTTTCCCCAAAAACACCAATTCCTTCTCTCTTTATTCAATGGTTTGGTGTGGTTTTTGGTTTGGTGGAATAATCGGTCCGTACCTCTTTTAAAATGAAGCTGGTAACACCGTTACTATCAATGGAGAGCAGTATAGATCGATGATAACCAATTTTTTATGGCCGAAATTGGAAGAAATTGATCTTGACAAAGTCTGGTTCCAACAAGATGGGACTACGTGCCACACAGCAACTGCAACAATTGAATTATTGCGAGAAAAGTTTGGAGATTCGATAATTTCATGCAATTGTGACATTGAATGGCTGCCAAAAAGATGTGATTTAACGCCATTAGACTTTTTTTTGTGGGGTTATTTGAAGTCATTGGTCTTTAGCAATAAACCAGACTCTCTTCAAGCTTAGTCAATATTGAACGTGCTATTCAGAACATACGACTTGAATTCGTTCCTGCAGAAGAACTCGTGGAGGCCATTTGAATGACGTTTTATTCAAAACTTAATTGTATCGATTGTACTGCTCATTAAAGAAAAAACTTTTGAATTTCCTTAACAATTAGTGTGATTTTTTTTAAAAGAAAACATGTCACTCTTATTGGAAAACCCTTTATTTGTCTGGAAACACTTCTCAAAGTTCCGTTCGGATTTGGCAAAAAATTGTCGACCCGCATGTATGTGCAAACTGCGCAACGCACACAGCAAACATTGTTGAGAAGTTGGCGGTTCACCTCGAGCTGTTGCTCTGCTCTATACGAATAGTCTAGTTCTTAACTATAAATCCTTCAGTCCGGTAATTTTAAAGCACTACCAGACCAGCACAGAATCTAAGGGAATTTAAGCCTCATCATGCACTCAAGGGCTTATCGCGTGCCCGAGGTGTTAGTCTAGGAGGTAGTAAAAAGGGCTGGCAAGAACTAAGGCAACCTATTAAACTCGCTGTCTTAATGGGCCTGAGAATAGTAAAATGGTTGAGAGTTGGCCAAAACAGAGTCTAATACAGATTTGCTCAAGTACTCTTGGAGGAAAACAGCTTAGCTTGATAGTATCTTAATGGGAGCTTTCATCATGCTTAGGCCAAACCTTTAAGCCTCAGCATGATGAAAGCTCTCATCCCAACCTAAACGCAATATCTGCAAAGATATGTTGAAAAACTTTCATACAATTTTAATGATTTACAACACTACGATTTGGCAATTTTCCATAATTTGAAATATAAAAAAACTTGTGTCTCCTTGAGACAGCAAGTCGCGGAGAAAACAAGGCTTAGCCTAAAAAGCTGCTACGGTACGATAAATCATCTTTACAGAATTCGTAGAGAGGAAGCCATCCGCGGTGGCCATTCAAGATTGCGTAAAGGCTTTTAAAAGAAATGAAGCTTTTCGAAAAAAAGTATATATATAGAGCAAATCGGAATAAAATGGTAAACTATTTCAGACCCTCTTGTGGTGCATATACTTAAGTTTTTCTGAAGATCAGCTTTATAGGGAATTAAATGCAGATTACGAATTTCAACTCTATAGCTCTGAAGATGATGCCTATAGCTTCGGGAGAGTAAAGTAATTCGTAGGACTCCGAAGAAGGCAACTGGTGGTTGAGGCTCCTGTAGACAATCCTCTATATGAGTATCCAAAACAGAGCTTGGACTCATCACCGTGACTTTTAGTATTTCAAGTTCGTTAGACAAGGCTATCTGGCTAAAATTCCTAAAAGGGAATAAGAGTTCAAGCGTCTTATCAATATTTATTTGCGGAGACTGTTCTCACTTCTTCTCATTACTCATGTTAAGTAGTCTGAGGAAACACCACATTCTACGTGAATAGCATAATGTCTGTGCCAAGGAATTTAGAATACAGCCTTGAAGGATGCCTGACGATGCTCTAAACCAATTAGATAAGTCGGAACCGTCCAACACAGCTGCAACTGAATTTGAAGGTCCGCAAGGAATTCGGAGCTATGTATTCGACAAAGTACTAAAACTCTCTTCGGCCGATAAAGCAGTTTTAAGATGAGCTGCAAGAATAAGAGCCACGTTGCCAGCTCCCAGCTGGTGGGTATAGTGCCGGAAATCTTTAGAATTTTTGCTATGTTGCAATTGTAGGCTGAGCTTTATGTTGTGGGCTTATGTTTATGCACATGTAGGCTATTTAGAAACCCGAGACGGAAGATGGCTATGGTAAAGATGGTAGCACCTATGACCGACAATTGGAAGGTCATGGGTTCGATTCCAGATCCAGCCAACCATCTACTTAATTTTTTTTATTTTTTGCCAACATTTCTTGTTAAGTAAATTAAAACAATTATTACGACAACTAACTATAAGCTTTGGGGTGCCGTGGCGTAGTGGTTAGTGTGTGTGCTTACTACGCTGGAGGTCTGGGTTCGAATCCTGCCATCGTCACCTGAAAAAAAAAGACTTGTTCTTTTTCACGGCCCCCACCTCCGCGAGGGTCTGACAAGCCCTCCGAGAGTATCAATTGTCTTGAAAAAACTTCTCAAAGTGCCGTTCGGATTCGGCAAAAAATTGTAGGTCCCCTTGTATGTAAAGAAATTAACACACCAGCATACATTGTTGAGAAGTTGGCTCTGGTTCACCTCGAGCTGTTGCGCCACTCTATTTTTACTAACTATAAGCTGTACAGGCCTCTATATTCTAACGTTGAAGTGGAGTTGAAATATTTGAAGCTGAAAAAATTCAGGAAGCTTACAGCTTAACGTTACGTTTTTGTTGGAGGCTTCTACTATCCGATGGAGCACTCAGACACTACTGGTCCATTGTACTACCATGCAGACACCTTACATTAATGTATTCAGTTTACCTTTATTAATGTATTAAGAAAGATGAGAAGGAGCTTCAGTGATAAAGAGCTTAGGTGTTCGGCACTCACCACGTCAGCCCCAAAGATCCGCCACCTGATGCGAGCAAGTTTACAGCTCACTGTAACTTCGCCAAATCTTTTTTTGTGTTCTCATGCATGTACTCATAAATTTGACCTAGGTCAAAAAATAGTATATGCATCGAAGTTTTTTGAATATTGCAGGGGAATTGGGTGGAATTCTCCCACCCCATAAAAGCACTTCAATTGAATAACTGAAACTTTTTTTTATAAAAATATCAACCAACAAAATCATCTCTAACAGCAATTTTTATCAAGCTTTCTCAAGTTTTAAGCACAATTAATAAAAAAAAAATCACCCACCTCTTCCTGGCTTTTAATTTCCACTTCATTGCCAGCACCACAAAGTTTCATAAAATAGCAACCCCATCCCCTGACTATACACTTATCGGTGGCATAAAATAAATTTCTGCAATGAAATCTCTTTAATACCCTCATCGCATAAAATTCCAACTTTTATCCAGCTTCCTTCTAGCAAATATGTCATCATGCAAGAACACACTGGGAAATCCGCTGCCACTCATGCGGACCACCATAAAACACTATATCTTCGCCGCCGCCGCCGCCACCACAAAATAATTTTAATTTCCTTTTGCCGAGCCACCCCCAACGCCAACCCTCCAATTTAGGGCCCGCATTTATGTTGCACTGAGGTCATTTCCTTGGTATGAACTCTGCGCGCCACTGCTGTACCCCACTCGACCAACTGCCTCGAACAAGAGTGTAAACAAAGAGACAATTAATTCGTTAATGGTCGTGAAATGTTATGTAGTCATCAACGGAGGGGTTGTTGTTGGTTGGCTCATGTACAGAGAGTAACATCATCCCTCCCCATGGACGCCCACAAAATTTAAAATCCTTTTATCTTTCGGGAAGTGCGAATTACAAGCTTCCCTGCTTCGAAGCAGTTTGCAGACTCACGAAAAAGAGTACTGAAATTTATTACTCTCGCTCGTTTGGCTGGAGACAAAGGCTGGGACTCTACATGTGTGGAGGGGTGGGGGTTAAAAACAATTAAAATGATTGAAAACATAATAGAAGTGGAAACTAATTTTACTCACTAATGCAGCCGCCGCCGTCGTTGGTCGTTTAGGAAGAGTGGAACGACACCTAAATTGTTGGTACCAAGTCCAAGTCGACACCTTCAGTTAATTGAATCCTGCACACATTTATGGGGTGCAACACGTCATGTGAAGAGATAGGGTATGGGCTATGGGGTGAGTTAATTAAATCCAGCATATTTCAAAGAAGAATGACAATCGCTGGGCTAAATTATAATCACCCTTCCGAAATTCGAGCAGGTTGTCTATCAGGCTCGGGGACAGTAGTGGTGCGGATCCAGTTTTCTGTGTCTATTGCGGCTGTAGGTGGTTATGTAAATTTATATTGGATGTAACGAAGTAAAACGATAGCTTTCTGCCGATTCATAGGAATTTTAATGAAAATTTAATATTATGGACAATCAGTTAAGAGGTCACATTCAAGTCTGCGGTTGAAAGTGTGAATGCAGCACTAATGTAGGTGTAGCCCTACAGGATCTGCGGCAAGGAAAGTGACAAAATTTAGGTTAGAATTTCTCTTGAAAGAGGAAAGTACGAGAGGGCTTACTGATATGAGGCAACAGGTCCAAGTGAAAATATTAAAAGCTAAGAAAAGTGAGAAAAGGTTTGTGTTCTGGCAGAGAATAAATATATTTAAATGTTTACAATGATCTATTAATGAATGTATTAACGCATTCCTAATGGTCCGCTTGTGGGGTATGCTGATTTGACCTCAGAATATACTGGCAGGCCACTCGGTTTTGGAGTTCCTCGTCACTGAGGCTAAATAAATGCTGTTGTCGTTGCATTTGTGTGATCCATGCATGTTAAGGCCTTCCTCTCCTTCGCGATTGCGCTGGAATGTTGATTGACATTTCCATTTTGACGGGGTTTGCAGAATCTCTCCTTTGAATGTGGCAATACCAACTGAGCCGGTCATGCTTCATTTTTCTGGAGATAGGTTCTTTTACATGGAAGCTTGCTCAGATCTTAGCACTTCTTATTCGATCTCGCTTTGTTACTCCCTCCTGCTGTCAAGCAAAGCATCTTCATCTCAGCTGCCGCTAATTTGCTCTCATATTTCTTGTACGCTGTCTAACATTGTGAGCCATAAGCGCCGGACACACAACTGCGGTATAGAGCCTTCCTTTTAGCTTAGGGGGCATTTTTCGGTCACAGAAGATGGCAGAGTTTCTCGTCACTTCATCCACCCCACGCTTACGTGTTGATCGATGTCGTCATCACAGTTTGCTTTGCTATGGATCATAGATCCCAGGTACTTGAAGTTTTTATACTTGGGCTTAAGTACCTGGGATCTATGACTACACTTTTTTATACTAAAGTTTCATACATTTCCATTAAATTTAATGTCTGGATTTGGCTCGGGTGGGTCAGCAGAGAATAAGCAGCACAGGTACTCTGTCTTCTTTCGGCTAACACGATACCCGCATTCGCTTCTAAAACATCCACCCATATATCAAGTGCTCGCTGTAGGGATATATGATCTTCACTTATGATGGCCCCATCGTCAGCGAATAATAACTGATGTACTTTCGAGTCCGTCAGTTTTCCTTCAAGCAGATAATGAAGGACTACAATGAAAAGCAAAGGACTTATAACGCTTCCCTGGTGCACTCCGATTTTAATTGAGAACTCATCAGTGACACCGGAAGGACATCTTACTCTTGTCTTTGCTCCATTATACATGTCCTTAATCATCCGCCCGTAGACTTCTGGAACTTCTCGTTTTTTTAGCGCCACCCATATCAGATCTCGTGGTAGTCTATCGAAAGCTTTTTCAAAATGAACCAGCACCATATGAAGATCTTTAAGGGCATCCCGATGTTTTTCCATTATGATCCATATGCTTTGCTTTGCATCGGTGGTTGATTTGCCCGTCACAAACCCACACTGGTCCTCAGATAGCCTTATTATTTTCCGCATTCGACTATCTAGTACCCGCTCGACGATCTTCATTGTGTGAGACATAAGCTGGATAGAATTGGTAATTGTCACAGCTTCCTGTATCACTTTTCCTTTAAACAAAGGAAGGAGATAACTTTCCCTCCACTGATTAGGCATTGGATCCCCTCTTATTAGTTTGGAAATCTGGACCCGCTGTCTTTTATTTTCTTCCAGAACTCTGAGGGTATTTGATCCGGCGGTTGGGCCGGTTCTTCGCTTTTTGGAGTAGTTAACAGCCTTCCCAACTTCCCCGACTGTGATGTCTGGTACTTCTTCTCGGTTAGGAGTAGTTTCTTCTGGAAATTGGTGCCTAGGAAACATTTCATTTAGTCCCTCACAAACTGCTGCCAGCTGTGAAGAATTTTGTCGTCATCCACAAGAAGTTGTCCCTGAGCATTGTTGATGAACCTTGGCGAACGAATTTTCTGGGCGTGACCACAACCGCATGTTTCATTGACCTGTTTGCGGTGGACTTTTGAAGTCCCTAGGAGTGATTTGGCCTTCTCTATGCACGTTCGCTGTAGGTCATCCCACATATCTTGTGCTCTGCACTCTATATCTTCGTTTTCGGCAATTATGTTACAAAGACAGTTTTGCATAGTGTTTAGAAATGCTTCGCCTTTTTCTTTATTCAAATTATACCAGTTGATTCTCCCTGATTCAACTGGTATAATTGGTTAAAGAATGGCTATAATTGGATAATTGAGATTCTTCTTGATAGCTTTGCTTGCTTTATTTTCTTTTTTGACTCTTCCATAAAAATGACGATCAGCAGCAGGCGGTGTTGTGATGTAATCGCCTCACCTAAAATCACTCTACAATCTTTGACCCGCGATTTCAGGGAACTGTGAACCTAATGATAGTCAATCTGGGTCTCATTCCCACCGCTGCTGTAAGTGATCAGGTGCCTGCTTTCCTTGGCGAACATGGTATAAAGTACGATAAGACCGTATGACTTGCAAACGTTAAGGATATCTTCACCAGAGTTCCTAGTTTCTAGTGCCATACCCCAGTCCACTATGGCAGTCTTCATAAGCCTCGTTAGATTTCCCGACATGTCCGCCTTCAAGTCGGACTAGTCGGGTCAAGTCTCCGCCTACAAACAGAAGCTATTTCTTTGGGATCGCGTTGATGAAATTATGAAAATCTATCCAAAATGCATCTTTTTCCCTCTGCTCACACCCAACTTGGGGAGCGTATGCACTACCGGTCGCTTGGATTTGAAATATTCAAGATGCCATCAAGTAGCTCTGCCATCAAGGATGATGCCATGATGCCGCTATTTCGTCTCTTCGACACACAAGATGTCCACTCGCCTTCTAACCATCATCTCTTCAAGTTCGTAGCTACGGCCAGTCATGCTTCGTTCCAACATTCCAACAAAGACAATCTTGTACTTTGTCGAAAGTGGGGATTCAAAATGTTTAAGTTTTAAACCTTTTTTAAAGAATGAGAAATTTATTTAAGGCTTTATTTGATAGCCATAAGGACTTTCTTCGCTTTTTACAAGGAGTGGGTACAACAATTGAATTTAGCTCAGTCTGTCGAAAATGCCTCTTAAGGTTATCGTTGCACTAAGTTTTAATAAAATATATCAATGTTAGACTCTTAACAAAGCATGATCCTGCCAAGAAATGCAATAAAATACCTATTTTACCTACTTTATTTACATATTCAATGGATGCCACATAGATTTCTTACTGGTAAGACTAAAAATTGACTGAAATCAATTATTTCAATCATAAAAGCTTGCTGTGACTTTCCAACATTTTAAAAACACTCTGGCGTCTGAGCCTTTTGAATTTAAATGCGCACAACACAACGTAAAGAAATATCTTGGTTCTGAGTTCGTTTGTCTGAGCTTATGAGTACTGAGTATTGAGCTAGATAAAATAACAAAACACTTCTGGGGCTTAAAGCCACAAGTTCTTTAAAATTTTTGCTAAGCCCTCGAAGTTTTTTTTTTGACGAAGGTCAAAAGCTCATAAGCAGAGAATTGAGACCGTAAAAATAGCATTTTATTTGGCTTAAAGAGAAAGATGACGAGACCAAAGATATGTTCTACGAACTCCTGGAAAAAACTTATGAGCAGTGCCCTAGCTACGACATTAAGATTGTCCTAGGCGATTTTAATGCCAAGCTAGGAAGGGAGGGCATCTTTGGTCGTACTGTCGGAAAGCATAGCCTGCACGACACGACCTCCGATAGCGGATTCAGGCTGATCGACTTTGCTGCGGGGCGACACGTTGTGGTAGCTGGTACACAGTTCCCGCATCTCAATATCCACAAAGGGACATGGAGATCTCCCGATCAATCAACCGTCAACCAGATTGACCATATTGCGATCGACGCAAGGCACTCCTCCAGTATCATGGATGTCCGAACTTTCCGAGGGGCCAACATTGACTCGGATCACTACCTTGTTGTAGCCAAGGTACGGCTGCGGATATCCCGACCAGCGCCAAGTAATGGAAATACTGTGAGGAAGTTTGACGTCGGCCGACTACAATCGCAAGAGATCGCCAGGTCCTTCTCCAACCGAGTCTCTCAAAACCTTCTACGAAGTCCTATGCAACCAGCATCAAGTATTGATAGCCAGTGGCAACACTGCCAAAATGCCATCAGAGACGCCGCCTCTGAAGTGCTGGGTTTCACACGGCGACCACAACGAAACCCCTGGTTTGACGATGAATGCCGGCAAGCACATGCAGCTAAACAGGAAGCATACAAAGCGGCGCTGCACAGAAGGACTAGAGCTGCTCGCGAGCTCTACGAGCAGAGGAAGAGAGAGGAGCACCGGCTTCTCCGAAGGAAACAGAGAGAGCACGAGAAGCGCGCGGTTGAAGAGATAGAGAGATGTTACAACAGGAATGAGGTTAGAAAGTTCTACCAAAGGATCAAAAGGTCCTGCCAAAGGTATAAACTTCGAGCTGAAGCCTGTAAGGACCATCAAGGGAACATCGTTGTAGAATCGCAGTCGGTGCTGAGGATTTGGAAAGACCACTTCTGCAGACTGTATAACGGCGAGGAAGAACCAAATACCGCTGTCAGGCAGAACGAACCATTCAACCCGGGCGAAGACGTTACCGACGAAGCATACGAACGATACCGCCCACCCGACCTGGAGGAGGTGAAAGTAGCTGTGTCTAAGCTCAAGTGCAACAAAGCAGCCGGAGCAGACGCCTAGCTGCCGAACTTTTTAAATCCTCTGGCGATGAGCTGGTTAGGAGCATGCACCAGCTCATCTGCAAGATATGGTCGGAAGAAAGCATGCCCGACGAATGGAACCTCAGCATTGTTTGCCCGATCCTGAAGAAAGGAGACCCTCTGAGTTGTGCCAACTACAGAGGCATAAGTCTTCTTAACATCGCATACAAGATCTTTTCTGCTGTACTGTGTGAACGCCTGAAGCCGTTTGTCAACAATCTGATAGGCACATATCAGTGTGGATTTAGGCCAGGAAAGTCCACCATCGATCAAATATTCACACTGCGGCAGATCTTGGAGAAAACCCAGGAATTCCAAATCGATACACACCACCTCTTCATCGATTTCAAGGCCGCGTATGACAGCATCTATAGAGACGAGCTATATAGCGCAATATCTAGTTTTGGCATCCCTGCCAAACTCGTCAGTCTGTGCAGGATGACGATGGAAAACTCACGCTGTTCCGTCAAGGTCGGCAAAGACCTCACCGACCCCTTTGATGTTAAAAAAGGATTTAGACAAGGCGACGCGCTGTCATGCGACTTCTTTAACATCATACTTGAGAGAATTGTGCAGAACTCTCGCGCCAACACCAGAGGTACAATCTTTCAAAAGTCCGTTCAACTACTTGCTTACGCAGACGACATTGACATAATCGGTAGAACAAAGCGTGATGTCAGTGAAGCCTTCGTGAGTATTGGGACGGAAGCGGCGAATATGGGTTTAGCAGTCAATGAGGGCAAAACCAAGTATATGCTGTCATCAAGAAAAGACAGCCAACACCGACGTATTGGACAAAACATCACCATCGACAGCTATAACTTTGAGGTAGTTAGGGACTTTGTCTACCTGGGTTCCGTTATCAATTCAGACAATGACACCAGCGCTGAAATCAAACGAAGGATAACTCTTGCCAATCGCTGTTTCTTTGGGCTAAGAAGGCAATTGAGTAGCAAAGCCCTCTCTCGAGCAACTAAAGTGTCCATGTATAAGACCCTCATCATCCCAGTCCTGCTTTACGGTGCAGAAGCATGGACCCTGTCAAAGGCGGATGAAAACACTTTAGGCTGCTTCGAGAGGAAAATTCTTCGGACGATTTACGGTCCCGTCTGCATAGACGGAGAGTGGAGGAGGAGATATAACATCGAACTGTACGGGCTTTACAGCGATACCGACCTAGCCAAAAGAGTCAAAACACAACGTCTACGATGGCTGGGTCATCTAGAGCGGATGGACACCAACGCCCCGGCCCGGAAAATCTTCGAATCCACACCGCAGGGACGACGCGGTAGAGGAGCACCGAGACTCAGGTGGCGCACGCAAGTGGAAGGGGACCTCAGCCAACTTCGCGTGCGAAACTGGAGACGGCTAGCTAGAGACAGAGCTGGCTGGCGAAGCTTGTTGGCTGAGGCCCAGGTCCACCCCGGACTGTAGCGCCACCTTAAGTAAGTAAGTAATTTGGCTTAAAGCCAGAAGTTCTTTAAAATTTTTGCTAAGCCCGCGAAGTTTTTTTTGCCGAAGGTCAAAAGCTCATAAGCAGAGAATTGAGACCGTAAAACTGGCATTTTATTTGCCTAATTACCTTACCACGCTACAATCAACTTCGAATTTACAATACAGCGTTGGAAAATCACGATATTTTGGTGTTGCAAATCTTTGCTTAAAAATTGGGCTCGCAATAAACACTTACACAAATCCGATGAGTGCTGTGGAAAACATAACCTCACCTAAATTTTGAAAACAAAAGGGGAACACATACTCCTTACTTAAAATCAATTTAAGAGTGTTCTCACACTTGCCACACTTACTCTAAGCCTCCGCACGTTACCTTTGGAAATTAATGCATTCATGATCGGATGTAACATCCCTGAACACCGTTTAATATCCAATTACATACCCTACCTATAGGTGCCTGTCATTACAACAGTATTCAAACTTTGCAGACACAGATTCGTATCTGTGGTAATTTCATCTCTTTAATCATACCATTGTGAGTACAAAGTACCCCAGCTTACCTACATATAATCATTACCAAACGGATACAAAATGGATTCGGGATTTGCAAGGACTTATCTGCGAGTTTCAGTCAAATGTGGTCCTGGGGATGGTGATTTCGTTCCGAGCTTGCTGTGATAAAGAGTTTTTGGGAGTATGGGAACTAAGTGAGTAGGCTTTGAGCAAAATGCTGCAACCCATAAGCAAAGTAAAATTGAATTTAAATAAATGTTTAATTCCATTGAGGCATAAATATGTGCACAGCCTTGCTAAAGTGTGTCAATCGGCTCTGCATGTCATTGCTTTTGTGAGGTTTTGTCCAGCAGGCTTTGTGTATGGTCACACAAAATGTGTTTGCTTATAGCCTGATGTTAATAATGGACATGGGGAATAATGTAAATCTCTTCCGAAATTCGAGTAAGCTTCACATATAGTTGATGGGTTTTATTGCATCACTCTCTGAAATCCTTTTCAGTGTTTCTTAATTAAAAATGTTCCCAGACCTATACAAACTCAGCTCCCAATGGTCTCTGGATAAACTCATTGTGTTTAAATATCTTCTAGCATTTTCTTTTGTAGGTACACATTGAGTAGTATCCTTCCTCGTTAAGTGGCACTTTTGTTTCGTTTATTTTGAGCTATCTGTATTCTCAATTCAAGGTCAGAACTCTCCCACAATCGACTTAATTGCCTTCTTTAATTCCATCACAGACTCTCTCCAAAGTCCTTTTGGGTATCCACTCCTTTCACTTTCAATACATTCGCTTATAAATGACCCTGATGCATGACGATGATGCCGAGCCAACACAATGCCACAGCATCCAACATTCCATATTCCCTCGGATACAATTAATCCGCAGCGCTTTCTCTTTCGGTTAACTATACGAGTCCCGAATGGATATTAAAAACCTCATACAGCTTCCAATGTCGAACATGATGATGTATGGCAATGAAAAAATAGGAGAAGAAAACATCCACATCCCCATACGACGCACGTCCTACCGACATGCCTCACATTGCAGCTGACTTTGTTGAGGCCGTGTAAATCATCCTCCGCACGACCTCAAAACTTTACCAAAATACACACACCCGTTCGCATAACTGGAACTCCATACGATTATTACCTTCGTTTTCGTGTCCTTTTGGCCTCCAGCGACCCTCTGTGGCAGTGGCAGAATAGCATCACATCATAGGCCACACACAACGTAGCACACGAGAATAAATCTCGTTCGCACTTTGTTCGGAAAAAAAGCTCGAAACTCTCCGAATCCACCATGGAACACAATGAGGACACCAACGATGTCTGTCGTATATAGGACCAGTAGGGTATGGGAGCAGCTTAATTTATGCCACTTTCGCGCTTCCATCCATGCGACAGCCCAAAGATTTGATTCCGCCTCATCTTCTTGCTCTATTTATCCTTCGGCTGGATGTCCTTTTTTTCGGATAGACAAGAAAATAATAAGTAGAACACAGTTACAGGATAACACCCTCATCGAATTAGGACCACAGCACAATGTCAAAGTACAGATAAGCGTGTAATGTACAAGAAGGCATTCGTGTGATTACGTAAGGAGTGTTGTGTAAACAACAGCACAGAAGGACAAAACTTCAACTCTCGATGAATGTGGACAAATCGTCGAGTCATCGCATGGGATGCGTGTTTTGTTTTTGCTCGCAGATCTTTTTTCCAGTGAGGGAAAAAAGCTTAAAACACCCAAATCATCGTGCGCGCGGATTGTATGAATATGTTGGCCATACATTGCGATATAAAGATGATGTGGGAATGAACTCTAAGGATGAACAGCTTCCACTATTCATTTAAGGAAAGCTAAGGATAATGGGCTGTTGGGGCTGTTGAAATTCACATCCTCTATTGGAGAGCCAAATGAGCTTTTGAGTGATTTTAGTTTATAGGACGAGAATTCTGCTTCAAATTGATAACGGTTACTTTCATAAACTGCCTTGTGCCTAACACATTAATTAGTTTTTATTAAAAAAAAAAACTTCGCCGCTGAAGTTCGTGATGTATTTATGGCTTTATGTTGTTATGAGGAAACAAAATTTTTATAGAGAATAGAATGAATGGCATAAAGAGAATAGAATGAATGCCAGACCATTAATCCCATGGCTACAGCGCTAACAGTCCGTTTGGAGTAGACGGTTAAACACTCTATTTTGCTGTTTAGGTATATTCCGTTACTTTGGTTTGAAACTCGAAAGGCAAACAGTTTTTTTTCCAATGGGTCCAATTTTTCAGTGCGAGATCATCCGAGTTTACAAAATTAAACTTAGATTAACCCCAGAAATGAGTTTTTCAGTTAATCTAGATCCGCGGTTAATCTCGGCTTAACTCACCAAACTTGGTGAGTAATTCCCGGATAAATTTTAGTGAACAGTATGAACTTCTTTGAATGTTTTTTCTGTTATTTTGTGTATTTTTATGAAAAATGACTTCTGAGAACAAGTCAAACTTCTTTTCCTGTGTATTTCTATGTGGATTGAGAGTTGGGAGAGTCAATAATTTCGAGAGTCGAAGATTTTGACAACTTTGCTGACGGTATTAGCTCTGCACTGAAAGACTGCTCGCTGGGTTTACTCCAGATTGGTTTTGTTACAGGATTAACAGAACTTGGTTTAAGCTGGGTTTAACGCAGTACTGAAATACCGGGCAGTATAGAAGTTTTAGATATCAATGGCACTTCAAAAATTTTAAGAAAAATTCACGCTATTCTTTACCAACTCAACCAGCTTCACGTTAACCTTCTTTACACCTTCAAGAGATTTGGACTGAGACATTTCAAAATCCCTTAAGCGCATTTACCTTGGCTGGACCAGCGAAAAGTAACAGAATATCAGGTCCAGGCCAATGTTAATGTTTGACTTAAAATTTCCGCATTAACTTGCAAAACTTGTTTGTAACCCTGTAAGATCCTGAAAAGGTTTCTATTTAAATTTCATTAAACAAAGTAAATAAAAATACTCTAAGAATTCTAATAAGCCTTGTTGTTCGCGGGAACATTTTCTCAAAAGTTCTTCTTCGAATTAAATTTAATACCAACGAAATCGGCACCGTACATCGAACCGCATACCGCATGGCAGCACGGTGCCACCTTAAAAAGGTGATTTAAAATGTTGCTATTGAAAGGAAAGAAGAATTTTCCTATTCCGTAGAATCGCATTGCTTAAGTGAAGCTTCAGCCAACACGATTTCCAACCTTACCTCTGCCCAGCATTCTAACTTCACCAACTCGTCTCATGCAGTCAACTCGGCAACCAACGACATCACGCCAAGGATATTTGCTGTACGCAAAAAGCGACGTGCAACGTCTGTTCAACCAACAACGCCCTTCGCCGACACAGAAGAAGCCGTTTGTCGATATTCAATGCATCATCCACACAGAATAATCTTCAATTGCCTACTTGACGCAATCACTATCAGGTAAGCTATGTCAAAAAAGTGCGTTTAGTAAGTTAGCGAAAGAAGCGCCTCCACCTCCGCCTACGCCCCCGCCATCACATCGAAAATCAGCCCCTTCTGGCATGTTGCCAAAACAGAGTGTACAATCAGGCAAAGGTAAAAGTGTTGCACAGAGCCAAGAGTTCAACTGCAAGTCATGCAACGATAACAACGATATGGTCCAGTGTGATCGTTGCCATGATTGACATCATTATGATTGTGTCAACGTGACAAATGATATAAAAAAAACGACTGGCTCTGCCCCACAATGCGCGTTCGATCAGTCAAAACATCAATTAGAGCCCCAAAAGTTAACGGGAGGGACGCCAAAGGCTCACCCGAACAAGTTAATTCAACGCAAATGGTCCAGCTGGCACATTTTCCTCTTTGTCGCAAATCACCCAAGCCTCCGGCATCTACGTGCGAAAGGATTTCCAACCGTAGGTCAAAGAGTTACGCGAGGTCAATCAAATTAATCCTGAGACGACTTGAAGAGGAAAGACAACTGCAAGAAGAAAGGCAAAAGGAATATTTTTTGAACAAAGATAAGAGGGATAAAGAGTATCTCGACGTCAATTACAGTCTCTTGAGGGCGGTTTTTCTGTGCCGAGTTAAGCCCAGCTTAAACCAAGATATGTTAATCCCACAACAAAACAAATCTTAAGTTAAGTCAGCGAGAAGTGTTTCAGTGCAGAGTTAAATCCTTCAACAAAATTGTCAAAATCTTCGACTCTCGAAATTATTGCCTCTCGCAACTCTCACTTCACATAGAAAAAAAACACGAGAAAAGAAGTTCTACTTATTCCCAGATGTAATTTTTCACAAAAGAACGCAGTCAACTGTCATTCCACACAGAAAACCTATTCAAAGAAGTTTATACTGTTCTCCAGAGTTGATCCGAGATTAACTCACCAAATTTTGTGAGTTAAGCCGAGATTAACCCCAGATCCAAGTTCACGAAAAAACTCATTTCTAGGGTTAATTTCAATTTAACTCAGAAACTCGGATGATCTCGCACTGAAAAATCGGCTCTTAGAACAACACTCATTAGACGACGACCAAACTGGGTCTCGAAGCAGACAAAAAGCTTAATTAAACAGCAGCCGAATGCAACGCTCAGTGCACAAAGGAACATGAATGTGGCAAATTTGACTCAAACAATCGGTAAACGCAACTTTGCTCACTTCTAGTAACAGCAGAGGGTTCCACAGTCGTACACTGCAATTCTCAGGTATAGACGAGGCGCATCTCTGGTGGTAACGCTGAAGAATGACCACTCTTCATGGCAGCTTATGAAAATTCTACTGGCTCATGTGGTTTTCCTTATGACGAAAACCTTCTACGGTTAAAAAAGTGCCTAAAGGATTAAACTTGCAACTTTTACTTACGTATGTAACCTACGTGATTTAAAAAATAAATAAATAAATAGAGTGGCGCAACAGCTCGAGGTGAACCAGGGCCAACTTCTCAACAATGTAGGCTGGTGTGTTAATTTCTTTACATACAAGGGGACCTACAACTTTTTGCCGAATCCGAACGGCACTTTGAGAAGTTTTTCAAGACAAATGATACTCTCGGAGGACTTGTCAGACCCTCGCGGAGGTGGGGACCATGAAAAAGAACAAATCTTTTTTTTTTCAGGTGACGATGGCAGGATTCGAACCCAGACCTCCGGCGTAGTAAGCACACACACTAACCACTACGCCACGGCACCCCACAACTTACGTGATTTACTTACGGAAAAATTACCAATGTAAACGGCTCTGTAAGCAAACTAGAGTATGTTTTGCCAACTTACGTAAGTTGTAAGTTGAGAGAAAATTGAGACGGTGTAAATGCAGATTATCCTCTACAAGGGTCGCGGAGCGAGGGCGCCCAAATGGTCCTTCCATCGTTCTCGATCCTCTGCCACTAACTCAAGAGACTCAGGCGCAATCCCAAGGCGGGACTCAGAGAGGTTCTTGACCTGATCCCACCATTTGTTTCTTGAGCTACCAGGGGGTGAAGCGCTCGAATCTCGGCGAGCATAAACTGTCTAGGAGGTCTTTCAGGGGGGTATGCGAACAACATGTACAAGCCATCGAAGAATTGATCGTTCTACTCGGGAGGTAGCTGCTCAACATTAAGTTTCCCACGAATACTGACGTTTCTCACTCCGTCCCTAAGAGCAAAACCAGCAACGCACCTCAGGAATCTCATTTCGGCAGCTTGTTCCCGCGATCTAGTTCTTTTGGTCAAAACCCAATTTTCATGACCATAGATGAGGGTTGAAACGAACTGACTTGGCTACTTTTCTTAAATTCTGCGAACTTGGATTTCTGCGAAAACGGCATAACATTATGTTTATACCCGAACGAGGGTATATTAATTTTAATGCATAGCTTCTAACACAGTGAAATAATCATCGCAGGCCCTGAGACCGACAGTTGAATCGATTAAGCCGTCCGTCCTTCTGTTGTGAAAGTTTTAGGTCTTCATAATCAAGCTAGAGAGCTGAAACTTGGTTTACGGCTTGGATCTTGACAAAGTGTGCTGCACAGACAAAGTGTGAAGTTTGGCTTAATCCGTCAACGGCCACGCCCACTACTGGCTTCAATATGAGACAACCTCTATTTCACATTTTCTTTCGAAATGCCTTTTGGTCAAATTAGACAAATCATAGGAACTTAAATTTTGGTAGAGAGCAAGATAGACCCAAGACCTTTAACGAGGCTAAAACTGGACCGCCCACAGTATCGACCATGCCCACTTTTAACTTGTTAGATCTTTAAAAACCCGCTTTCTCGGAAGGTTCACTCCAAAGCGAAAAAAAATTAATAAGACAAATATTAAAGATAAGTTTGCTCCGTACAAAGTTTTAAGCGCCGCCCACTTTTAGGGGCGTTTTTAGGAAGTCCACTTTAAGACTGTTGCAGTTTATACAACCCACTGAGCTCTGGAGGGAGCAGAGTTAATTTACCCTAGGATTTTGTTAAAACGGTTTATCCAAACCACACACCCAGCGGAAGCGGAATATAGTAAAGTTTCAAACCACGCAGCTCCTTCCCTGTATTTGAACCATAATGGTTTAATACTCTACTCAAACTGCACGAAACGGTTTTCGTTCTATGTTTCTATGTTTATCCGTTGCAAATTTGAAATTCGCTATATACCCTCCGCGTTTTTAGGGAAACGTAGAAATAGTAATATACAAAAATTCCTTTACATTGCTTTTTGCAAATTTAAAAGATGGTGAAATAGATTTGAAAAGACCTGCGCAATGAATGGCTAACTGATGGTATGGACTATACCACTTTATAAAACGCCGACAGCTTTATATCTCGACTAAATAAAGTTGGTAAAAATGTTGTTTTCTTCCGATTATCATATGAAATCCTGTCTGTCAAAGTGTCGTCAGAGATCGACATTGTGACTATAGAGATTTTACTATGCGCGCTTGAAGAGTGTAAATCTGTTTTGATTAATCAGAAAATGGTTTGGGGAATTGTGAAAAAAGTACGCGCTTTTTGGCTCAAATTATGGTGAATGTATGTGTTTAACTTTATCCACACGTTTTAAAATCATAGATTTCTGCTCACAAAGCCTTACTGGAGCTGTTACAGGTTCCAAATTTCTGTTTCATTTCCTAAAAACCCCTAGTTGCGCACCCTTTGAAGGGTAAATAAGGTTTTTCATGTAAGTTTTGTGGAAAAAATAACTCTTTTGGTATTTTAGTTATTGTTCTTTAATAAGAAATGCTTTTTTTATTATTAAATTATGTATTACATTTGATTGCACTTTATACGAGACTAATGATTACAAAATATTAAACAAAAGAGAAAACTAAACAAAAAAAAATTGATAACTGAGAAATTTTCGTTAACAATTTTAGTTCGCAAAAGAGAGAAAAAAAATTAACGAATAAATTGCTCACTATTACCAATAAAAAGTATTAATGGCAACAGAATGGTAAAAGCCCAAGATTTTATACAATTCAAAACAAACACGTAAATTCTTATATCATATTTTCTTAGTTATTTTTTCTATTAAAATACCTAATTAGTGTATTATTAACAGTGCACAATTTTTATTTCTTATATTGTGTGGTTTTAATTTTAAAATACTATTTTACTTCATTAATCTTCTTGACTTTGTCTTTTGTTTGCTTTTCTCTATTTAATTTTTCTGTAGTTGAATTTATTATTTAGTTTTCTTGTGTGTTTGTTCATGTTAACAAATTCGAAGGCGCTTGGGTTTACAGTTTTCTTTCATCTGAGTTTTAAGGATTTTGAAAAAATTTCTGTGTTAAGGAATTTAAAAGTTGTTTTGTAAGTTTTTATTTTAATGCTTATTGTGCGCAATGCATAAAAAAAATGGAGCTTAAAAAGAGATCTTATATTACTGATTAAAAATGTGTAAATAAATACTTTTTTTTATATATTAAGCTTTTAAATGGAGGTATAGTCTTGCATTTAAATATTTTCGTAAAACATTTAATTTTATTTGCAAAAAAATTACATTATTTTTAAGAGAAATCAACACTTTATGTGTTTAAGTAACAATTTCAAGTAAACATTATTTTCTTATTTAATTTTATTAATTTTAATAGTGATTGTACACAATTGTATTTCATATTCCATAAAATATCTTCATATAAGTCCTTTCTTTGCAATTGTCCTCCACTTGTAAACGTGTAAGAACATCACATTCACCAAATCTTAAACATTTTTGATTGCCAGTCCTTGTTTTAAATTTGTAAACAATATTACTTAAATTTACTCAGAAATGGTAAAAATTTGAAGGAAAGGGTGCTATCGTTCCTATCACACTGAATTACCATAGCAATGGCTGCCTTTAAGCTGCAAGTTTTTGTATGACAAGGAGAACTAGATTAAAAATCTAAGGGCTTTAATACTTTTAATGGAGAGCTTATCGCAAAGCGTCCGAGTAGCAAGTAATTTAGAGCCGAAAGACTATTTATATAACCGATAAGACAAGCTGATTCTATCCTGATCTCCCTTTAACTGGAAAAAAAGAAAAATGCGCTGGCACGACGATCAAACGGACATCGCAAACTGTAAACGCTGTGACAAATAATAGCAATTATTTGGGAAGAGACCTGGCATGGGATACAAATAAGACGAAACAGCCTTCCATCCAAAGTCCTGCTATGCTCTCACAACAACTGTCTTCTTAGAACCGATCTTATTATGCTGTTTCTTTTTTTCAAAACTTTGTATCTTCCCTTTACGATTTGCGATGCAAAAACAAAAATAATAAACCAAGCTGATTGTTTTCAATGAATCCTTTTTATCTAGGCAAAATTTTAAATATTTTAGCAAAGTAATTACAAGTGTTTTCATTGTTCAGTGACAATGTTTTCAATTTCTCTAAATCCACAATAAGGCAAAATCTATATGGACGGTAGATCATCATAAATTTTAAACAAAAAAAAAAAAAAACAGTTTTTAAATTTTCTTAAATCTTCAAATTAAAATAAAATAAATTAACAAAAAAGAAAAAAATCAAACAAAATAAAATAAAACTCTTAAAAATAATGTAATTTCCTTCGAAACTTGCACCATCAACCAGTGCTCATGTATGTAACTAACCTATTCTCTTCCCCTCTGTCTCGCTTATGAATATAATTTTCCAAAGACAAAATTCCACATTGTATAAATCTTCTCAGCCGTCAATGCTGCTCCCCTACAATTGAGCGAAAATAAATCTCTCAGCCTTTGCTGTGTACCCGCACTAAATCCGTTTTTCTATCCAGGCACGCCAGTTCACTTAACCTACACTACATGTAACATAAAAAAAAGAGAGGACCTTCAACCATACGGATTAGTGCGGACGCAATACATTGGCCATAAAATCCCCGACAATATTTCCTCGAGGACTGTAATTGCAGACGACCACCACCTTGCCCTTACGTGTTTTGGCAACGCCCACTCCCAACTCGGTGGTTGACTTCCAGACCATTTGGGTAAAGTGTCCCGCACGAAATACCCCCTTAGGTTCGACTAGGTAATTATGGTCCTTGTGCTCCTCATACCACGAACGACACACATCCTTGGGATTGGCCTTAGCATTCCGATCGGACGACCAGAGGCAGTAAATGTTCTCGCCGTGTGTGCAATGTGGACGGTAGGCGAAGCGGTCCTCTCGTGCCAGAGTCTCTGCCCAGTCTTGTGAGAGTTGACAGAGTTCATGGTTTATCCTGCAATGGCAAAAAAAAAGAGTTTATTACTCGGACAAAGTATTGGGTTAAAACTCACTTTAGAAGTGGAACGCAATGTCTCTTCCTGTAGATGTTGTGAAACCTAAGCACCTTGATGACAAAGTCACTCATCTCATCACTATATCCACTCGAAGACAATGAGGTATCTGTAGATTCTGAGATTTTGTCGACGATTATCTTCGGCGTGAGAGGAAATCCTCCGATTGGTGGAACATTCTCTGCGAAGCTTCCAATGAAATTTCCCGGCGGATCATAGTTACAGACCACCACCACCTGGCCGGACTTGCTACGCGCCTGCCCCACACCCAGTTCTCTGCTGTCCTTCCAAATAACTTGGGTGAAATGACCAGTCCTTAGAGTGGCTGGCTCCTTTCCGAAAATGTGGCTCTCTCCTTCAGTGTACCTAAAAAATAAGAACAAAGCAATGCACATTTCTGTCAAGCGTAACCGACCCCGTTTTACTTACCAATGCTCTACAGGTTCACGCCCGTCCACAATCGCTCCATTCGGAGCGGAACTCCAGCTGCAGAAAATATTCTCGCCATAGGGTGAATTGCTGCGATGTGTGGGATTGGCGCGATTGGCCAAATTCATGGCCCATTCCTCTGCAAACTTGCAGAGCCTTGTGTTGAGCTTGAGGTTTGGCACACCGTGCTTTGAGCGGTACTCGTTGTGCGCTCGTAGGCAATCGAGTTCGAATTCACCGTATCCTCGTTTCATGTTCAACGGTGATGGCGACTTCTGTCTCAGACTCAATTGCGATTTACTGGTGCCGTTGCTAAAGGACACCGATCGACGTTCGTTGAAGCACACATCGTTGGTGGACACTGTCAACGATTGGCCTTCGCTGTGCGGTGTAACGCTTCGCCGCATCAGCCGCACCACACTGGGCGATTTGCGCACATCTGTTGTGGAATTGAAGTCACGTCGTTCTTTGGTTATGACTGTGCGATCCGGCTTGTGGCCTTTGTATGTCTGTATTGTCTCGAAGGTGACAATTTCGCATTGTGGATCCTTAAATCAAAAACAAAGGCAGAAACTTAGATAAAGTTGTTGGATCACGAAAATTTTAGGGAATGAGGATGATTTGATTCTAAAATTCACACTTTAGCAGGTAGGTAGGTATACATTTGGAATCCAAGTCTTATAGCCCCATTCTATACAAAAGGAATGCCCTCCCCGCTTGAAAAAGTCTGCAGAACTTCAGCAATATGTTTGGTATAGACATTTCCCGCTGGCTTTGATGGATCTTATATTAATAATTACATTAATATCTTCAAATTCTGACTTCATTCTTGAAAGGCTTAACTTCCATGAGAATTTGTGAACTCGGGCCACAACCTGGCGGAGGGCTAAGCTTACTTTATCCTTATACAAAATTCGGGAGAGGCGAGTTTTAAATCCGATCGACAGGCGAATCAGAATTGGCCGAATCAGCTTCAGATTGACGTCCGTCCACGTAAGTACAAATTTGGGATTAAAACATACAACCAGGTGCGGGACATAATTGTGCTTTTAAAATTCTGTGTTTCCGAAAGAACAAAAAATCTGGAAAGCGGGTCAGAATTCTGATTTCAAAATTCTGTTTTAAGCAATAAAATTCTACTTTTCTTGATTTTTGACTATAGCAAAGGTAACAAAATAATCAGGCATAAGGTTGCAGGGGAACGAAACCCCCCGCCCGCTTATACATATTTCACTGTGTCACTTTGTAAAAGTTGCATTTTCTAGAATTAAGTAAAACAGAGTTTTGAAAACCAGAATTTCGAAAGCAGAATTTCGTGCAGGCGCCTGAAATTGCCCTCCAACCCGAAATTCTGTTTTTTTTTCAAAATTCTGACTGGACCAATAAAATTCTGCTTATTTCACTTTTTTTAAGAATACTTTTAAAATTTTTGAAGCAAAGGAAAAGTAAAAAAAGGAACCAAGCTGGGTTGTATACATATTTCACTGTGTTGCTTTGTAAGGCCAAGGACACATGGCGCGGGAAAAACGCGCGACTAATTGCAGTCCGACTAGATGCACAAGCGTTTTAATAGTAGACAACACACGATAACGGCTACGACAATTAATCGCGAGCCTCAGCTTGCGACAAATTAACCGAATTGCGACACTTTCAAGCCGCACGATAAAAAATTGATTTGTTTTTTTATTTATCGTTAAAAAAGGCGGTTTTTACCACAATTCACTAGAACCGCGCAGCAAACGAATGTTTTTGTACTGAGTTTACCAAAAAAACCTTCCAAACTCTTTTCATCGATAAAAGATGAAAATTAATTTTTTATCAAAACTGACAGGAACCGCACGGAAAATTCTTGTTCGTGTGTTGAGAATGTTTGCTGCAGAAAATCGCGCTGTGTTTTGTCGCGCGTTTTTTGTCGCCGTGTGTCCCTAGCCTAAGAGTTGCACTTGCAGAATTTTGTAAAACAGAATTTTGAAAAGCAGAATTTTGTTAAAAGAATTTGACTTCGACAGAATTTTGACCCCAGCCAAAATTCTGCTTTAAAAATTCTGATGTCAGCAATAACGTTCTGCTTTTTTCGTCTTTTTGAGAAAACTTCACTTTTTTATTAAGTAAATGAGAGGTAAAAAAAAGGAAGCAGCCAGGGATGTTGCATACTTATTTCCCTGTAAAAGTTAAATTTCAAGAATTTGTATACTTACTTACTTAAGGTGGCGCTACAGTCCGGGGTGGACCTGGGCCTCAGCCAACAAGCTTCGCCAGCCAGCTCTGTCTCTAGCTAGCCGTCTCCAGTTTCGCACGCGAAGTTGGCTGAGGTCCCCTTCCACTTGCGTGCGCCACCTGAGTCCCGGTGCTCCTCTACCGCGTCGTCCCTGCGGTGTGGATTCGAAGATTTTCCGGGCCGGGGCGTTGGTGTCCATCCGCTCTAGATGACCCAGCCATCGTAGACGTTGTGTTTTGACTCTTTTGGCTAGGTCGGTATCGCTGTACGGGCTGTACAGTTCGATGTTATATCTCCTCCTCCACTCTCCGTCTATGCAGGCGGGACCGTAAATCGTCCGAAGAATTTTCCTCTCGAAGCAGCCTAAAGTGTTTTCATCCGCCTTTGACAGGGTCCATGCTTCTGCACCGTAAAGCAGGACTGGGATGATGAGGGTCTTATACATGGACACTTTAGTTGCTCGAGAGAGGGCTTTGCTACTCAATTGCCTTCTTAGCCCAAAGAAACAGCGATTGGCAATAGTTATCCTTCGTTTGATTTCAGCGCTGGTGTCATTGTCTGAATTGATAGCGGAACCCAGGTAGACAAAGTCCCTAACTACCTCAAAGTTATAGCTGTCGATGGTGATGTTTTGTCCAATACGTCGGTGTTGGGTGTCTTTTCTTGATGACAGCATATACTTGGTTTAGCCCTCATTGACTGCTAAACCCATATTCGCCGCTTCCGTCCCAATACTCACGAAGGCTTCACTGACATCACGCTTTGTTCTACCGATTATGTCAATGTCGTCTGCGTATGCAAGTAGTTGAACGGATTTTTGAAAGATTGTACCTCTGGTGTTAGCGCGAGAGTTCTGCACGATTCTCTCAAGTATGATGTTAAAGAAGTCGCATGACGGCGCGTCGCCTTGTCTAAATCCTTTTTTGACATCAAAGGGGTCGGTGAGGTGTTTTCCGACCTTGACGGAACAGCGTGAGTTTTCCATCGTCATCCTGCACAGACTGACGAGCTTGGCAGGGATGCCAAAACTAGACATTGCTCTATATAGCTCGTCTCTATAGATGCTGTCATACGCGGCCTTGAAATCGATGAAGAGGTGGTGTGTATCGATTTGGAATTCCTGGGTTTTCTCCAAGATCTGCCGCAGTGTGAATATTTGATCGATGGTGGACTTTCCTGGCCTAAAGCCACACTGATATGTGCCTATCAGATTGTTGACAAACGGCTTCAGGCGTTCACACAGTACAGCAGAAAAGATCTTGTATGCGATGTTAAGAAGACTTATGCCTCTGTAGTTGGCACAACTCAGAGGGTCTCCTTTCTTCAGGATCGGGCAAACAATGCTGAGGTTCCATTCGTCGGGCATGCTTTCTTCCGACCATATCTTGCAGATGAGCTGGTGCATGCTCCTAACCAGCTCATCACCAGCGGATTTAAAAAGTTCGCCAGCTAGGCCGTCTGCTCCGGCTGCTTTGTTGCACTTGAGCTTAGACACAGCTACTTTCACCTCCTCCAGGTCGGGTGGGCGGTATCGTTCGTATGCTTCGTCGGTAACGTCTTCGCCCGGGTTGAATGGTTCGTTCTGCCTGACAGCGGTATTTGGTTCTTCCTCGCCGTTATACAGTCTGCAGAAGTGGTCTTTCCAAATCCTCAGCACCGACTGCGATTCTACAACGATGTTCCCTTGATGGTCCTTACAGGCTTCAGCTCGAAGTTTATACCTTTGGCAGGACCTTTTGATCCTTTGGTAGAACTTTCTAACCTCATTCCTGTTGTAACATCTCTCTATCTCTTCAACCGCGCGCTTCTCGTGCTCTCTCTTTTTCCTTCGGAGAAGCCGGTGCTCCTCTCTCCTCCTCTGCTCGTAGAGCTCGCGAGCAGCTCTAGTCTTTCTGTGCAGCGCCGCTTTGTATGCTTCCTGTTTAGCTGCATGTGCTTGCCGGCATTCATCGTCAAACCAGGGGTTTCGTTGTGGTCGCCGTGTGAAACCCAGCACTTCAGAGGCGGCGTCTCTGATAACATTTTGGCAATGTTGCCACTGGCTATCAATACTTGATGCTGGTTGCATAGGACTTCGTAGAAGGTTTTGAGAGACTCGGTTGGAGAAGGACCTGGCGATCTCTTGCGATTGTAGTCGGCCGACGTCAAACTTCCTCACAGTATTTCCATTACTTGGCGCTGGTCGGGATATCCGCAGCCGTACCTTGGCTACAACAAGGTAGTGATCCGAGTCAATGTTGGCCCCTCGGAAAGTTCGGACATCCATGATACTGGAGGAGTGCCTTGCGTCGATCGCAATATGGTCAATCTGATTGACGGTTGGTTGATCGGGAGATCTCCATGTCCCTTTGTGGATATTGAGATGCGGGAACTGTGTACTAGCTACCACAACGTGTCGCCCCGCAGCAAAGTCGATCAGCCTGAATCCGTTATCGGAGGTCGTGTCGTGCAGGCTATACTTTCCGACAGTACGACCAAAGATGCCCTCCCTTCCTAGCTTGGCATTAAAATCGCCTAGGACAATCTTAATGTCGTAGCTAGGGCACTGCTCATAAGTTTTGTCCAGGAGCTCGTAGAACATATCTTTGGTCTCGTCATCTTTCTCCTCTGTGGGGGCATGTGCGCATATCAGGCTAATGTTGGCGAATTTAGCCTTGATGCGGATCGTCGCGAGGCGCTCGCTTACAGGGTTGAAGCTCAAGACTTTTTGCTTAAGTCTGCCTCCAACAACGAAACCACATCCAAATAGGCGCTGTCTTTGATGCCGATAGCAGTCGCCGTAGTAGATGTCGCAGTTTTTCATCCTTCTTTTGCCCGGCCTGTCCCACCGCATTTCTTGGATGGCAGTAATGTCTGCCTGGCAGTCGTTAAGGGCCTCCGCTAGTTGCTCGGCTGCACGTGGTCTGTTAAGGGACCTAAAATTCCAGGTGCAGATCCGGAGCTCGTTGTCCTTAAGAATTCGTTGTCCTCAAGAATTTGTATCCCCACCCAAAATTCTGCTTTCAAAATTCTACTATTTCAAAATTCTACTTTTTCAAAATTCTGGCCTTAGCAATAAAATTCTTCTTATTCCGATTTAAAAAAAAAAAAAATCCACTTTTTCATGCAAAGGAAAGCAAAAAAAAGGGAAACAGGCATGTTGTATACATATCTTACTGTGTCGCTGAATTTCTTGAATTTTTAAGACAGAATTTTGAAAAGCAGAATCTTGTAAAAAGAGTTTCGACCCCGGCAGACTTTTAACCTCAACCCATACTCCCGCAAAGCAAACGATGCCCTGAAATTGCAGTTGATGGGAATCATAGAAAACAATTTGAGGCTTATGATCTTAGCAGAATTCTTGTTCCTTAAGGTAGCCCTAAAGGCTGATATGGGGCCACAATTTACTATACGACAATCTTACTCTTAAAAAGTGATTTGTAACCAATAAAACAGATTTTTGTGTGTTCTAAAAAATTGGAAATCCGATCCAATCGGAAATCAAACAGTTCGTTTCTTCCAAGTGGATATAAATCATTTTGGATTAATTGGCTTGGACGCTTCCGTTTTATTCCTGATTGGCTTAAACTTCTGAATGATTTATATCGTTTTGAGAATTCATTAAACTGATTTATTCAACGTTCTCGCAATATAGGAAGATGACAATGAAAACTTGTTTAGGCAGCTGATTGTCCTGTTTGCAGTCGCTTGTTGCAGACATAAAAATACCAAAATTACATAAGACACAGATTTAAGATCTCTTCATGCGTCAATCCTCCCACGGTTTCGGAGTTCATAAAATAAAATAGATGTGCATGTTTTAACTTTATGTTTGCAAAGATTATTCAATAAGTTTGTTGAACAAAAAGAAGTGAAACTTTTAACCCCTTAAAAGACGAAGAACCAACAATAAAAAATAAATTTGTCGGCAGATTATTTACAATTTTATATATGCCAAACCTTTAACCATTAATATGCAATTTTATTCTCTAGAAATCTAGTCCCGAAATTAGCCTACAAAAACCCGAATGGTTCATTCATTAGAATATATGAAATACTGAATAGAATTTGCATAGAAAAGCCTAATCAATAAATCGTTTCATTCATCATTCAAATTTATTTTTGCTGATCGAAAAGCGAACGTAGAATAGACAGAAAATACAGTAAACCACTAAACAAAATTAAAAATAAAAAATACGCCAAACTGGGGTAGGTACGAAATTTTAGTTCCAGTCAAAATGCAAATTTCTTCTACTGTGTACTCGTTCCATACCACGTTGCATTACCTCATTGGGGTTTGATGCAAATTAGGTACGTATACATAACCCTACTTTCAACAGGTTCTGTTGTCGTCAGAAACATATGCTCGGCAAAAAAAAGTATCTGAAAACTTGTATATTTTTAAGCTTGCTGAAAGCGGCACTGACAAAGGCTGTGACGCAAGGAAAAGGTCAGTTGATGGCCTATAGCTAGACATGGCAATTTCTGAGTCTTTCTTGCCAGCCCAATTGGATTACATCTAGAGAATCAGATTTTTTTTTTGTGGTGTTGTTGAGTTCTTTTGAGTAATTATTGTTGACACTTATGTTTTGCAATAAGCTTGGATTTCGGGTTTACCGGCCTTGTGCAGGTTTTGACCTCAGTTGTGGAGGAAAACTGTTTACTTCAATAATTCTAAAAGGCACGTCTACTGGCAGAACTGATTTTAAATATGCAGGTTTGTCTCACACTAGGCATTTTGAGGGGTGAATTAAAATATGTTTTGCAACTCTTGGGCATACGAGTTCAAACAACAAACAAGCAGAGCAACAGGGTATGATGACACAGTGCGTGAATTGCAGAGAACCCATTTAAATGCTATTTTGCATTCTTTTCGAAACTGCGTTGAGTGGCGCCTATGCATGCATTGTTTTATTAAAATTCCATTGTGTGGAGGTGTCAGTTCAAAATTAACATATTATGCTGAATGCTCTTAGACGGCTTCCGCGGAGAATTTCATGTTGGTAAGTGTTAGCTTGAAAAATTAAGGAAACACGTACTATTTTTCAAGGGAAGGTAGGTGTAGGTTTGAAGGAAAGTTAATACATACCTCTCCGCCCAAAAAAGTGGTTGAGCTTTTTCCATATAAAGGATATTGCGAAATTAAGTTATTATGATACAAGGAAGACTCTCGACTGTTCAAAAACAAAGAGCATTGCTACCTCTTTAACCAAAAAAACACTTCTCTCAACTCTCAAGTAAAATTAGGTGAGGTCGCTGTCTCCGCTGAGAGTAAGCGTAGACTGCAGGCGACATTAAACCTAGACCAAAAGGAGGTGCACTGTTATACCATATGTACCCGTGTATTCATGAATAAAGACGAGGGAAACAAGATTTGGTGTAGTTTACTGCTTAGGAGTAAAAATAGTTTCATCTGAAGAGTTTTTTTCTAATTCCTGATCCGCTGTTTCGAACTTTGGCACCTCGACCTAAAGGGGACTTTTGTGGCGTGAACGTCAAGATAGTTAAGGCTAGAAGGTATTCACCTTCCGTACGAATTGGATAATGCTGCTAGCAGAGCTGTCTTCCGTACTCAATTGTTCTCTTAAGAACAAGTTTAGTCTAATACTATTTAAGGCTGGATATTCACAAAGGGTATGTTTAGCACTTTCGCCTTCTTCAAAGCAAAGTCGGCTTCTGGAGAGACGACAACTTTGATTTGAAAGAGGTGATATCTTAACCGATGCTGCCCTCTGATGTATCCTAAGAGGTTTTTATTTTCATGCCAATTAAGATTGGTAAGGGCTGAATGTCCCTGTTGGCCTGTCTGAGGCCAGGAGTACCACCCAGTATGCGATGCATCTATGTTCCCAGTTTTGGTATATTAATTTTGATGCATAGTTTGTAACACAGTGAAAAAATCATCGCAGACCCTTAAGACCTTTTAGAGATATGATCGAGGCAGACAGGTGAATCGATTAAGTATGTCCGTCTGTCCGTCCGTCCGCCTGTATGTGTGAAGGTTTCAGGTCTTCAAAATCAAGCTGGAGAGCTGAAACTTGGTACACGGCTTGGATCTTCTGCTGCACAGACAAAGTGTGAAATTTGGCTAAGTCCGTCAACGGCCACTCCCACTACTGGCTTTTATGTGACACAACCTCTATTTGGCTTTTTCTATCAAAATGCCTTCTGGTCAAGTTAGACAACGCACAGGAACTTTAATTTTGGTACTGAGCAATATTGGCCCAAGACCTTTAACAAGATAAAAATTGGTCCACCCACAATATCGGACCATGCCCTCTTTTGACATGTTATATGTTAAAAACCCGATTTCTCGAAAAGTTGGCTCCAAATCGAAAAAAAATGTATAACAAATATTGAAGATATTACTATTTTTTTTGTAAAGTTTTGAGCTCCGCCCACTTTTGAGGGGCGTTTTTAGAAAAGAAAACTGTTTTTTTCTGAAATAATTTTCGCTTTTATTTAACGAAATTCAAATTAATTGATTTAAATTTTAAGCCAAAAGTGGGCATGCCATTTTTGGGGGCGTGGCCTATATAAATCATATGTGATTTCGGGTCAAAAAGCGGATTGATTAAGAATCAATGATGTGCGACGTTTTATAGCTGCTTGAGTAAGTATATGTGGATGTATGCACCTTTGATACCAGAGATGTACCTAAATAGGTTGGCGCAGTCTTGAATGGTGCGGAGTTCTGCCTGTAACACACTGTGACCTTTTCCCATCGCAGCTATTGTTGCAGTCAGGTTCGGCCTGTAAACGCCGACTTCCACTCCCGACTCCATTTAAGAACCATTCGTATCCTTCTTAAAGCCGGTTTGGGTGTTTGTTGAGTTATTGCCAACCCATGCTACACTAGTAGAGATCTCCTTGGAGAATCTTTTATTGCAGCATAAAGTTTTTTGGACGCGGACTTTGTACTTCAAGTTCCTGGGAGCTCAGAAAAAAGTGTAGGCAGGTCTGGGTGGTCCTAAGGGTTAACTGCTGCACTTGTAGTTGACGTGCCATATTACGTACACATTGCTATTTGCAGGGGTGTAGGCCCAATCGTCTCTTCTGTAGCAGTTGTGGGGCACGCATAGATCCTGATATACCTAGGCACGCAAGATTTTGTACCTCCATGGATTCCATGAAAGGTGTAGGATGACTGCCTTTTGGGTGGTCTTAGTCCAACATCAGGCAATCTTTGCAGAGATAACATAAGTCAGCAAGCCCATAAAAAGTTGGTTGCTTTAGTGATTCTGGTGTTTAAGTGTGAGTTCCAAGTGAGTTCTTTGTCTAGAATAGCTCCCATTACTTGACTTCATTAGAGTTGGTACTCAACTATTTTTGTTGCTAACAAAATATGTCATTTATTAGGTATAATATAATTTCTTCTTTTAGTGACAGGCAACTATTATAGTCGCGTTACTATTACTCGCATTAATGTAGACGCTTTCCAAAGTACACCACTTCAGGCCTGTCTTAAGTGTGTTTTGCATGCGTGAGGTAACTTCGTATGACTCTTCACCCCTCATGATGATGACTTGGCCATCGGGCTAACCAATTATGTTCAGGCCTTTTAATTACTTACTTAGTTAAGGAGGCGTTACAGTCCGGGTTGGACCTGGGCCTCAGCCAACAAGCTTCGCCAGCCTCTAGCTAGCCGTCTCCAGTTTCGCACGCGAAGTTGGCGTAGGTCTCCTGCCACTTGCGTGCACCACCTGAGTCTCGGTGCTCCTCTACTGCGCCGTCTCTGCGGGGTGGATTCGAAGATTTTCCGGGCCGGGGCGTTGGTGGCCGGGTCGGCCATCGTAGACGTTGCGTTTTGACTCTTCTGGCTAGGTCGGTGTCGCTGTACAGCCCGTTCAGTTCGATGTTATTATCCTCCTCCACTCTCTGTATGCAGACGGGACTGTAATTCGTCCGAATTTTCCTCCCGAAGCAGCCTAAAGTGTTTCCATCCACCTTTGACAGGGTCCAAGCTTCTGCACCGCAAAGCAGGACTGGGATGATAAGAGTCTTATACGTGGACACCTTAGTTGCTGAAGAGAGGGCTTTGCTACTCAATTGCTTTCTGAGCCCAAATTCTTTGTTATCCTTCGCTTGATCTTAGCGCTGGTGTCAACCCAGGTAGACAAAGTTCCTAACTACCTCAAAGTTATAGCCGTCGATGGTGGTGTTTTGTCCAAGACGTCGGTGTTGGGTGTCCTTCTTGATGAGAGTATATACTTATTCACCGCTTCCGTCCCAATACTCACGACGGCTTCACTGCCATCACGCTTTGTTGTTCCGGTTATGTCAATGTCGTCTGTGTATGCGAGTAGTTGAACGGAAACCTAAATAATCAGGGTGGATACAAGAAGATCTGAACCTTTTTGTAAGAGGATGGAACGATTCCGTCTGTAGCTACAGTGCCTTTATATGGTCTCAATGGGTTGATAGCTAATTTAACCTTATCCGGACTAGAGTTTCGCCGACAGCTTTTAATTTTTCTGGCGTTTTTCGCAGGTGAAACCTCTGGTAACCTGCTCGCATGACCTGTCTGTACTTAGAAGTTTTTTCCCGCTCGCGTCTGATTGTTTCATCTGGTATCATTAATATGCTCATGCAGTTTGAACGATCATTTGATTAAAGATCTTTAAAGTCGTGCTACAGCAGGTAGTTTTCTCTCTTTTCGCTCTTTTGGATTTCCGGAACTCTAGGTTATATGCGGTAAACTGAAGTCAATGGAGCTTTTGAGCTACGCGCGTCAATCGTTCGACCTTAAATTCGAGTGGAGGCTTAACTTTTCTTGTCGACTTTGGTTTTTATGCTCGCTTTAGTCTATGGTCAAAAAATTTGGATAATGATCGAAATAATAAGATCTTAGGAAGATATTTACATTGAAAGCTGCGATAGTTTGGATTTCGAAACGATCAAGTCATAGGCCTCACGACACACTTCCTAGGCGTAAAAATGACTGCCTCACTCCGTCTGGCTACAGCCTGAACTCTTACAATCATGCATTGTTGTGTGAGTTACAGGTGTTGTTATAATTGATGCGACCTATAACTTTTTTGCCGCTTCCGACCGGCGAATCAGTAGGTCTTTTTTGACTAATGATGATCTTGGATGATTTCGAATGGACATGACTTTCTTTTTTTCTAATTGGCTTTGTACGAAAGTCCCTAATTCACTTTTGCCTGATCACTTGGTTGACGGAAGATGTATTAAGTAGTTTTTTTTTCCTTAACGTGGGGTCGTTGTGTCCAGGACTTAACGCACTAAGCTTTCCTATCAGAGAAGAGGAGCTAAGATTTTTAGCACTCAACATGTTAGCGCCAAAAATTCGGTACCTGATGCAACTTGACCCAGAGGCAGATATGACTAGACTGATATGCACCCAAATACAGGCAGACCCAAATCAGGTTAGTAAGGAAACTTCTATTGTCTCTTATACCTAAGCTATAGATTAAATGGATCTAAGTGTGACCCTGGACACAAACAAGATTTTCTTAGCTCAGCAAAAGCTTGAGTTCGTTTCTCAGAAATTCTGAAAGAATAAAACCGAAGTAAAAGCCGGACTTAAAACAGTCTCTTTTTCATAAGAGAGATTATAGAGGTTTTCAAGCAGCCCAAAATGCACAGTTTATTCGACTTCTCACAGATGATGAAGACGGTTACCCATCGTCTCTTTGCATCTTGCCTAAGAACTCCCCCACCCACCGGCAAGGGCTCCCCTGCACCTTCCTATCCGCAAGGATATCGTAACCCATACCAATCCCCCGCCCCTCCCATCCTTCAGCCTAGTTCCCATCTGGAGTCCAAGATTCATGAGACCACCCTTTCTCCAGGAAGTCTCTCACTGGTCCCCTCAATCTTGATCACAGAGGTTCTAACCGAAATGGTTACCTCCAGCCTTCACGACTTACACTCTTCGGGTAAGTGCCCAACCAATAAAACATTGATTAGTGACCTT
Source organism: Neoascia interrupta (assembly GCA_947623515.1). Lineage (NCBI taxonomy): Eukaryota > Metazoa > Arthropoda > Insecta > Diptera > Syrphidae > Neoascia > Neoascia interrupta. The sequence goes on from OX392462.1 coordinate 27,000,097, forward strand.
TGCCTCAGGTTAACACCGTCAGTTGCTGCCTAGACCCCTCTCAATCAAACAGGTAGTTATTATTTAGGTTACTATCCTGGTCTGGTTAATATCCTGGTCCTTCAAAGTGGCATCACAATCACAATGTCCAAGCGGTACATATGATTCGTTGGTCTAACAGGGACAACTTTAGGCCGTGTGTGAATTCGGGATCCAAAACAGAGTTTTCTTGACCTATATCGACAACATTGTTGTTTTTACTCTGTTGTTTTTACTCTGGAAATCAGAGCAAATCTTACTAAAACTTCTTATCTTAACTTCTTATCTTAAGAAGCTTGAATAAATCAACAAATCATTCAGCCGCCTTATTTCAGGGCATCATTCTGTTCACGATATTTTGCCTCTCAAAGATGAAGCGGTAAATGAAAATATAGGGATGTCGTCCAATGCAGGTAAGCATGTGTTAAACGCTGGCACGTCATTTTTCTTATATAATGCAGTACGCAGTTTTAGAAAAGCTTATAAGATTTTACCGTGATGACGAGTTATAAGAGGGATAGAACTAGATTCGTTGTGTCACTTGTTGACTTATGTCATTTATGACTATACGACAGATCCATAATGAGTGGGTATTCCAAGATACTCCCCCAAGCCCATCCCCATTCAATATCTTATGGAATCTGTTGTGCAATCGAACCATATTTAATCCTTAGAGGTAGTAATTCACCATGTTCTTAATAATCTTAATAATTCATGTCAAGTCCTCTACCTACACGAAAAGGGGAGATTATGCATTGTGCAAACATCAATTCTAAGCCACCCTCCAATCGGCGCGATTAAATCTTCCACCCCTACGTGATTGCAAAAATAATACATGTGCTCATTAATTTCTGTTTTTTTTTTTTTCAATCCTATTATTTGCCAAACAACAGGAAAAAAGCTCGGCCTTCACTTATTTATCTGGTAGTTGGGAGGCTTTTATGCAACTCTGACTGCATCAGCTTCAACAACAACACACCCATTAGCCATTATCTCATGCACAGTGCAACACTGCACATCAGACAGACTAATGAACATTAATTAAAAAGTCTTTTAGTTGCAATTAAGATCACTAATTCGCCCTGTCAGAGTTTCTAACAGAATAAAAGCCAGCCAAGTTAAACCAGGTCATTATTGCATCACTGCGCTTGCAACGCAGGCCTTTCTTAAGTACCCGCATCCAGCGTGACCGAACTTTCGATTGTGTTGTGACATCGATTGATCTTGGACCGCTCTGTCATTTTCAGTGTGGTAATGACGTCTATGCAGGTTTAATTGGAAGACCCAATGGGAAAGGGAAAGGTGAAACGATACAATTTTCTTCGGTCGGCGCTCCTACATCTGTATTCGATCGATCGATTGATTGCACTCATACACACTCCAACGTCCATTTGCTGAATTTAGCACAATCAAGTCACAAGATCGATTGAGAAGGCAATTGATTTGTGGCAACCATCATTATGGGCTTCTGGAAACAGACGAGCAATTTGCAATCAAACGAAGCATAAATTCAATTCTTCGTTGTCATCCTACACACAAAATTTAAGAGAGCATTGTGCGCAGTTGTGTCATAGATCACGGATTGACGTTAACAAGAAAACTGTCTGTCGAGCTGGGGGCAATTCACAATTAGACTTTGGGTGAGGCGTATTATATTCACTGACTTTTCCAGTGACTCTTAGCACCTATCGAACACTATGTTCAATGTGAGAAGTTCTCGACCGATGCGTTCGCATCGTAAGCTGATTTTCCAGGTCAAACGAGAGTTCGACGCGAAACACTGCTCGGCGGTGATTAGGGGCGATTGCATCACCTTGTATCCGTTCACGCCGACACATGTGTCATGACATAATTGAATGAATGACCATTCCGTTTCATAATTTGAACTAATTCTGTGTGATGAGCATCAAGCCACATGCAGATGATGCAAATCATAAAGAGAGTAACGACTTTTGTAAATTTTTATTGCACCTCAGCCAGCAGCTGTTGTTATGATGTCAGAAATGTCAAATTCAAAGAACACCGGCTTGGAATTTATGTCTTATTAATAGAAGTCAATGCTTATAGCCGGGGTCATAAACGCTATGTAGAGTTGAGTCGTAACTATTTATAAGATTTTTGATCCCTGCCTGTTATTCATTAATTCGCAACGCGTTAAAGTTCTGTTATTAACCAGAATAGTAATAGGCTCATACTAAGGGTAAGGAAATCCATACCAACAAAAAAAGCGAACGAATAAATAATAAACCTCTCCACTAATTTCTTAATTGTGTATTGGGCACCGTGGCTAGTGTGTCCGACTGCTGTGTACGAGCTCCCGGGTTCGAATATCAACCGGGGTAATGAAAAAAAAAAATTCTCAATTTGTGTGAACTCCTCCGCGAGGGCCATCAAATCCTCAACCAAAAAGTGGACTCCGCTGAATAAACGCCTTTCAGCGCCACATCTGAACCTTATCCAGGATTTGGGATTCGATCTTGTGACACTGTGCAGACAGCGCCTACTCCAATGCAGTCAAGCAGTCACTGAATCTGGGAAAACGCATGTTTTTCTGGTGCCTATTTCGGAAATTTTAATGCGAAGAGAAGGAGAGGAGGCTTGTCAACTGAATGATATCAGCACGTTAATGGCACCAGCAAGGGAGTTGGCCGTTTAGATACTCGAAGTATTGAGTCAGTTCCTATCGCATTCTAATTAGTTGCATCTTAAGCTGAAACTGCTGGTTGGGGGAAACAATATTATATTTAAGAGGATATCACTGCACTGGCATTATAAAATATGGCTCTTGCTTTTCGGTCTTTACGCCGGGACATCTAGAAAATTTGTTTAAGAGGAAGTGAAATCTGAATCTAGCCGCGAGTCAAGAGTTGCTGCTGGATCTTGGTTTAAAAGGGACAATCAATGTGATCCTTAGTTAAATGCCGCGTCGACGCCGAACTAGCTTCTCCTCAGCCTTACTAACCACAGAGGTGAGGCAACTTACCGCACTGGCCTAAGAAACCCAGCGGGGTTTTTTTCGGGGTTCAAAATCAACAATCAGCACCCCAGATCTGCTAAAGAACGTTTACAAACTCATTGAGACTGAACTGAAGTTTGTGGTGCTTCTCGAATTTTTCAAGCAACACGCTTACAGCAAGATCATGTTGTTCTTTCCCATGTCTGCCTGGGTTGAATATTGGGTTGAGATCCTTTCACAGTTTGTCAAGAAGCGAGTCCTTCTGGGCATCCACGGAAAATGGATGCCCAATCGCAAGAATGTCGTCTAGAAATTCCTAACGGCCAAGGAGGCCATGCTCCTGTGTACGGATGTGAGGCTTGGAAGAACCTGAAATCGATAAGGCAGTCCAACTGGAGCTTCGAGGTGGAGCTTCGTGCACCTTGTAAGAAGGACTGCCCGCCAAGGAACCGAGGGTTGTGCTCTGGTGTTTCTCCTTCCAACCGAAGACACTTACGTGAACTTTCTAAGAATCAACCAAAAATTAGAACTTTCATCGCTGGAGTTGGACGTTCCCACTGACTTCGACGCAATCCTGCACAAAATAAACAAAATTCTAGCAGCCGACAGGGGTTCCATGACAAGGGCATATGGGCGTTTGTGTCCTACATACGAGCATACAGCAAGCATACGAGTGCAATGCCATCCTCCGTTTGAAAGATCTTAATCTGGGCGAGAATCCGGATTTTTCGAATGCCCGAGTTGAAGGAGGCAGGCTTTCAAGGCAGAACCTTCGTTGGGCATAAGTTCGATGTCGTTGTCAATAACGACGTACAGGAGTCAGCAGAAGGAACAGGTGCGGCAACTGGCGAATAGCCAGAAGAAAAAGTTCCGCAAGCAGTCAGAATCATGGCAGCAGCCCAAGAAGGCGAAAGAAGAAGAAGAAAAGTCGCCAAAAAATAACGCGCCAAAAGAAAAGAAAAATTAAAAGAGAAAAGAAAAACAAAAGTTTAAGAAGGAAAGCGGCGATGCACAATCCAAGAAGAATTTAAAAATTGCCAGTGATCGCATGAAGACCAGATATGGTGTGAAAGCAACAGCACTGGAATTCAACGTGGGAGGTCAGGTATGGCTCTACAATTCCCATCATAAAAAGGGAAAATTGTCCGAGCTGCAGAAGGACTGGGAAGGTCTTTACCAAGAAGTCACGAATTGAGGGCCTGTAAGGGCACTTCACTTATGTGAGCTGACGGGTGTGACGGATGTGACGGGGTTCAACTGCAAGCCCCGAAATAAGTCCCTTCTACCCATCCAACTGTTAGAGTACTCTTACCTACGGGAGCAGTAGTAAAAACTCAAAAAATCATTAATGGATGGAGAGCCCAATGGATGTTTCTACTCCAGGTGATATTGGCCATGGCCAAAAACTACCCGCAGTCTTTACGACTACGGCCGGGGCATAGATTCTGGAGGCCCCAACATTCATGTTTGAACAACCAAGCCACTCTTGCAGTTCTGTATCCGGTTCGCTCGGTAATCTGAACATGAGTGAGGCTGCCACCCACTGTACTGCTGCTGACGTGACGAATCGGGATATCCCTCTGGTTGAACGAGCTCCGGAAGAAGCGGGCTCTGAGGTGCGCCTGACTAAGTGGCGCCAAAAGGGGAAAGGAAAGCAGCTGATCGAAAAGGGGCGCGCATAGAAGCATTGGAATTTTGAAGAACTTGTTCGAGAATTGTCCTTCGACCCCTGTCTTATAGACATGCCCTCTGACGCAATGACCCCAAAAATCCTTTTGCGACAAAACTACCAAGTCGACTTTCCTCAGGTAATGGAATGCCTTCGGCCAGACTCTGAGCCAGGGAAAGAATGCCATCGTATTTTCACGGATGGCTCCAAAACCGGACAGGGGTCTTTGTGGAAAGTGAGAACATTAGACTTCACTACCCCTCAGGTAAATATGCGTCTGTCTTCCAAGCGGAGATTTTCGCTATCCTAATCGTGGAGAGCGAGAAGCATATGCGTTTGCAGTGACAGCCAAGCCGCTCTAAATGCGTTGCTCAACCCTCTTACCTCGTCCAAGATAGTGCTCGAACTCAAGTATTCGTTGAACTTAGTCGGAAGGCTAAATGCAGTGAATCTTGTTTGGTTCCAGGTCACACTGGTATCCAGGGATTTGAGATCTCTGATGAGCTTGCCAGACTAGGCTCAGAAGAGGTTTTCTCAGGACCCGAACCTGCTTTAGGCCTGCCTGTATCTTTTGTCACGTCTGCCATCGATAGTTGGGATTCTCGTGAGTACAATGCTCGTTGGCGTGATTGCGATGGGTGCAGACAGACTAAACGACTACGCCCGGACATCTGCTAGGGGTTAGCGTCTGTTCTTCTATCTCTTAGGAGACGAGATTGCAGACTTTTTGTAGGCGTCCTTACCGGCCACGTGAATGTGTTAGGCTGAAGGGAAACCACCACCTGTCCTGCCTGTGGAGAGGACGACGATACAGCGGAACATTTCCTATGTAGTTGTCCTGCCTTGAGTGGTGAGTGCCGAACACCTAAGCTCTTCATCACTGAAGCTCCTGCTCGTTTTTCTTCGAAAGACGGGTAAACTAAATACATTAAAGTAAGGTGCCGCGTGGTAGTACAATGGACCAGCATGCAATGCAAAATAAACATACTTGAGGAGTTGCGGAGACCACTAGTCGAGAATAAACATCCGATACAAAAAAAAAAAACAATTAGGTTAGGTTAGGGTATTCGGTTGATGAAACGAGGTAACTCGGGCCTCATCGCACTTAGGTCTATTGAGAAGACCCATTATGATGCCTAGTGGGGGAGGATCCTTGCTGTTGTTTGGATGTTTTCGCGTAAGAGCGTGACATGTAAAGTTCCTTAAGCCACTTTATTGATTTCACATACCGGGAAAGAGACGTTAGTGGTGCGTGTAAGACGAAGCTTCCTAAAATGAACAATGGCACAGAAAGTCAGGTGTATCCTCGCAACGTATCGCCACATCCTCTACAGATGTTGTCATTGTCGAGTCTCAGAAGATTGCGAAGAGTAAGTACCTACTAGTAACGACAGAGTCTTTCTGTTGCTCTTGATGATCATGGTTGACATGGACAAGGATGTCTAAATTTGTGTGCTTTCATCCGGATCTTGTTTTCCATCTGCCTTTTGAGGTCACAGTGTGGTGGTTTGATCCATTGACGAGCTTGTTGAGCTTCTAATGCTGCTTCCAAGCTCAAGCTCATCGGCTTTATTGTTTCCAAGAAAGTTCCTGTGGCCAGGAATGACAACAAGCAACTCAAAAATCCGTGGCAAAACACAGATTTAAAAGTTGCCTCAAACACGGTTTCGTGTCGTTTGCGCTTGTGCCCGCATTCCCGCATACAAGGCCATTGGAATGAGAAGGTAAATCAAACCGTTGCGCGCAGAAGGCATATGGTCCACGGTGATTATTTCTGCGTTATATGCTTCACAGTCAACTTTGGCATAGTAAAGCTAGTAGCCTTCGTGCGTTTATAAATGAAAATGAAACATACTCTGGGAAAGTCTGATGTAAGAAAGCAAATAGCTTCAAGCGGATGTTATTTTGTCAAAACAGTGTCTAAGCATTCATTTTTGCACTAGATGTTTTGTACCTGCATAAACTCTTTAGTTCTCTGGACCTACGCTTCCTTAAACTTAACTACACAATAGACACATATGCCACCAAAACAAAACAACAAAATGTAATTAAAGATGGCATCATACACTTTACGAGCTATTGTTCACCATAAACCAAGCCCAGTTTGTATTGTTTCCAAGATACACTTCTGAATAGGAAAACATTTATTTTTACTAATAAAGACCAAAGGTATTAGTATCTACACGTAGGTTTCTGCGTCTTGTCAACATCAGTTCATTCATTAGAAAACAATAACAGCTTCCCAGCTAAAAAACTTACCCATCCACATCGGGCAGCATCGCGATGTGCAAAAACCAGAACACACACCGTGTGTTCTGGTTTTTGCACATCGCAACCGCGCCGAGCCGCTGCACTACCATACCCAGTGGCATCGGCCAATTCGCGCTGTCAAAATAATTATCTCAGCCACTTGTGGGGAACATGAAACACGTGTTGTATCTGTTTTACTTCAGATACGCTGCGCAAACAGTTTACACGAACGATGATTCGCGGGAGGCACAGTCATCATAACCCAGCCAAGCACGAGATTGATGCTAAAAGATGTCGTTCATATGAGCTAAACATGAAAAAGCATTTATCATTATTTTGAGTGGGATTTTGTGAGTGCGTTGTGCATTTTGTCAAAGATTTGCCAAATTGAGACGGCAGTCATCTGCTTAGCACAATTTGAATAGCTTCCTGTTGGGGGAAATTCCCGCTTTTTGATGTTCGTCAATTTTTACGACTTTTCAGGCCAAGTGGCTTTATTACTGTTTACATATGGGTTGAAAACCTGTGAAAAGATGGTGTTTGTAATTTTCTCGCGAGTTTTATGTGCAAATGTGAAATGCTTTATTGTTTGCTTTGTAAATACAAAATTTGCACTTAAAAAATTAGATTTTTAATTCCAACTCTCACCATGCCTGTTAAAGGCATCATCCGATCCAAGACAATCTGTCTGGGAGTTATAATGTGGATGAAATCAATATCCGCCCCCCACAGCCTGGCGCCAACTCATTGAAACCATGTTGACACTTTTTGTACATCGTACGCAACCGCATCCGATGCGATAATCTCAAAAGACCACCGCATACAAGGCATGAGCACCCGCCCAACTGGCGCACCGCGATGCCATAATCGCTCGACCTTTAGTAACCTTGTCATGTTTGCTCGAATTCAAGTGCGCCTGCCACCCAAAGAAACCCATCTTTAATGGCCCCCGCGCCCGATATAGTGACATCTATTTCGACTTTTCGAGACAGTAGTAGCGGTCGATTGAGTGAGGTTGGATTGTTTACATCGATCGGCCTTGATGGAGGCCAATTAACACATTAAGCCGGCACACACCGAACACGGAGACCACAACAAAAATATTTATCTACTCGATGAATAAACTCTGTTGTAGCGGTGTGCTGCCGCAGTGCATGGTGAGCGCCCACATGCCAATGTATGCATTCAGCAGATTGGGGAGGATTAGATACAAAGCTTTGAAGCCAGCACGATACCCATAGGTGATGCATTCACATGTTCACGTGGCGAAGGTGAAGGCCAACGAAAAGCAATTAAATTGGCTATTGTTTTGCTTGTTTTTTGTAATAAAAACTTTTTTTCGTTTAACCTCTTTCAGGGCTTCCTCTTCTTTGTGCACCGAACAAAGTAGAACTTTGTCGTATATAGGTAATTAAGCAGCGGATAAAAATATACTTATATTTTTTTTTAACTAAGTACATGCCTGGCATATATAAAATCGATCAGTACGAGCTCAGAAGGGATTGGATAAAAAAGGCACGTGGGTTACAATTCGCCGTGTTGCAGTGTTGGTGTGCTGTGGGTCATGGGTTCGATTCCGGAGCATTCTTATAATTCCAAGAAAAACGAATTCAATGATCGCTAGAGCTAAAATCGAGACCCATGTAAGTTAGTGAAACCAATAACTGATTTAAGTTAACTGAATCAATTGAAGTACAAATTTCATGTCTGGGTAGGTGCACCGAAAGCAGCGTTGCACCAGCACTCAAGATGATTCGAAAAATAACGTTTAATAAAAAACGTAATTTTAGGAAGGAGAAGTCAATTGCCTTTTTGTAAAACCGTTAGGACTCTACTGTCGTCATGTATCAAGTGGTGTGCCCCCAAGACACGATGGGATTTTTAAAGAAATAAAGTTTCTCAACATGCACAACGAATGACAAAAAAGGCCGTCAAGTATGAAGACATACGCCGAGCGGACCGTCGGCTTTTTTCAAGCCATCTATATTGCGCAGTTTGTGTAAAAGTCTATGTAATTATGCTTTAAAACTATTTTTGGATAGATTGTACAGTTGTATACTTTTTTCGTAGAGTTTTGTTAATCTAAAAGAAAGGCTGGCGGAAAATTTTTCCTTTAATTTTTTTTATATTTTTTTCTTTAAAAATAACTTAAAAATAATTGTTTTCTTTTCAAATCTATTGTGATAAAACCGTTCATGTGGTTGAAATGGCGTCCAGTTTGGTTGATGTGAAATAAGTGGTTCAAAAGTTACGATATAAATATTTACTATAGCATCATTTTAATTAGTCAACTAAAGTGTTTACAAGAACATCTAGAAAACTTTTTACTGTTTCAAAACTTTTTTTTTATTTTAAAAAGGTGGACTGCCTAGTTCTGTTTCGAAAATAGAGGGAAGAACACAGGTACGTTTTCTCGGCCTTTTTTACCATTTTTTAAAATGCAAAAAGCACAGCAATTTTGATTTTTTTTTTTCAATTGCCGTTAGACTTTTTCTTTTCATTTTTACAACCACCTGCGCCAGCATTTGTCACTTTTCTTTAATTCTTCGGGCACGGATTTCTCCAAAAGACGCGCGTGTTTTTTATTTCGTTCGTTTAAATGGGCTTAAAAACGTGATTTTGTAAATGTTTCACGGCAATTGTAAAACATTTTTAATGCAATTAGCTTGGCCTTTAAACGTCACATAAAAAAAATAAAATATAAATAGAGTGGCGCAACAGCTCGAGGTGAAATAGGGCCAACTTCTCAACAATGTATGCTGGTGTGTTAATTTCTTTACATTCAAGGGGACCTACAATTTTTTGCCGAATCCGAACGGCACATTGAGAAGTTTTTTAAGACAATTGATACTCTCGGAAGGCTTGTCGAGAGTATCAATTTCAGAGTATTCGAGAGTATTCAATTTCTCTTTTTCACGGCCCCCACCTCGCGGAGGGGTTTACTATAGTTTTTATGAAATTTCAGAAGATGGGCTATTCTCAATATTTATTTCAAAGTAATATTTGAAACCGTTTAGGACAAGAGGGGCGACATACGTTCTTCTGACCTTAATTATAATTTAAATTTCGAATCCATAAAACGACTATTTTGAATTTTTTCCAGTTCCCGTTAGACTTTTTTCAAATAGCACAGCCGATGAATAATAAATATGGAATGAGCCATGCCCGTCCGTCCGTCTGTATGTCACATGTTCTTAGGCCTTAAATTTTTAAACGTCATGCGAAGCAGTACAAGTGTAAAAATTTTTGAAATCCGCTCAAAGACGCGCCCACAATCGGTCCAAATGTGCAACTACCTCCAGAGTTTTCAAAACTGTAAGACGTTCTATAAGGCTGAAATTTGACGTTTAGCATCTCCTAATGAATGTAAGACACAAAAAAGACAAATTTTATTGGTAAACCTCCTCTAATGGTCGTAGCATCTATTTTAAGGGTAAATTTTCAAATGCATTTTACTCAATATTTTTGCTCGAAATTGAAAAAAAATTTGCTTAATATTTTACATAGAGAACGTTTAGTTCCACATTTTGTTTATATAAGTCTTTGGGCCACGCCCACATTTGGCGGCGGAATTGAAGAAAAACCTAAAATTTTCTAAAAAAAACTTTATTTCGACTGGCCTTGAGCCTAATTTAGGAAAGCATCAAACAAAAAAAGTAGCAGGTTAGGTAAACGAGACCTCAGTCCAGATTTCGTTCATATAAAGTTTTTAGCCATAAAGGTTTTAACCAAAAAATTGCATTTTTACGTACATTTAACAGTGTAACTTGGAAATATCTGTGGAAATATCTTATAATTAATAGTTTGTAATTAGGGGCGGTTGGACCACGCCCCTTTTCGAAGTTTGCATTACTTACAAAATGTCAAAAAATAACTATGCCATCAGCATTTTACAATGTGGGATAGGATGGGTTATTCAACGGTCCGTTTTACAGACTATAACTTCTGCGTACACACTGTAGCACTTACTCACTGGTTTTTTCGAAAAACAGGGCATAAAGAAATAAATTATTTTAAAATCACATTGAGTGACAGAGGGAGGGGGGGGGGGAGGTAAGACGTACGCCGTTTGACTTCTTTCAAAATTTCTTAAATTTCAAATCTACAAAACAGCTACTTTGAATTTTTTTTTTCAAAAGTAGCAAGATGTTTCGCTCAATACTCCAAGAACCTGTCCTAGATTTTTGCGAAAGTTTTGAGAAAGCGGTTAAAGGTGCCTACTGCTTTTTTTCTAAGAATTTTAATAGGCTTAGAAAAACTTAGGTTGGAAACGACGATCTTGAAATTTTTTAAAGCATTCAGCGCTCTACACTTGAGCCAGTTTTAGACAAGGTGGGGTACCGTGGCGTAGTGGTTTGTGTGTGTGCTTACTAATTACTGAAAAAAAACTCGTTCTTTTTTACGGTCCCCACCTCCGCGAAGGGCTGACAAGCTCTCCGGGACTATCATTTTGTCTTGAACAACTTCTTAAAGTGCCGTTCGGATTCGGCTTAGAATTGTAGGTCCCCTTGTATGTGAAGAAATCAACACACACAGCATACATTGTTAAGAAATTGGCCCTGGTTCACTTCGAGCTGTTGCGCCACTCTATTTATAGTTTTGAACAAGGTCATCGTTGCGGAATGTTGTTGCGGAAAATTTTTTGCTTTTATATTTTTGAGTCAAATAAGTTTTTCTGACACGTGTGATTTTTTATTCAAATGATTTGTTCAAATAGCACCAAACGCGTTATAAAACTTGTATCAGAACTCTTCCCGAAAAAAATGACTTTAGCCTCTGTTAAGTTTTTAAGTTTGAATTGCTTTATAAGTGTGTTCAATACCAGCTCTTTCGAGCAAGCGGTTTAAAAGTTATTGACTCTAAGACACCTCTATAAGCGGCCTATTTTCAAAACCAATATTTCATGAAAATTCAACATTTACTTGAATTAAGTTTACATTTTAGAAATCTTGTCTGCAAAAGTTTTGGAATTAATTACCAAAAAGCCTTTGACCCATTTTCACATCAAATCTCAAACTGAAATTAAATCTATATGTGGGTACAGAAAAAGTTACCATGAGTGTTTCTTTTTTAATTTCCGCAGCTTAAAAGTATACCAAATTTTGTCTTTTAACGACTAGCAGTTAAGAAATAGCAGCGGGTTTTTGACAAACGAATGGACGGCCAATGTAGCGTAGGGGTCTTTTTCCATTTTTGGGCGAAAACAAACGCCAAACCTTTACAATGCTCCCATAGAAATGATAAATGAGCTGATAAGCTCTTTTAAACTCATTAAAGGATTAAGATGTTTTAACTTCACCGTGTTTCAAAGAAAAAAAAAATGGCAGGAAAGTATATCCAAGCAAAAACGGATTTTCATAAATACAAGTCTCGTAAATGGTCACTAATGTATGGAAAATATTTTACACGAATTTGTAAAAAGAGTTTTATAGTTTACTTTTTAAGTTGCTATACTTTAGTCGTCCTTAGCACCACCGATGATGATTTATAGGCTCCAATCTCACTTGCCGTAGTTTTGAAACAAAAAAACTGTCAAGCGGTAAAGGGGCGGACTGTTTTTGCCTTATGAGTGGAAAAGGAGTCTGTCAGTATTCGAACTGTACCCGGTTTTTAATTAGTATCCCGGTTTTTAATTAGAAATAGGCAAAAAAAATAATTCCAGAACGACATGTGTTATGCCAATACGCAGAAAAGCCATAGTTTCAGTTGGATCATTTGGTCTGGGTCTGAATATTGTCCATGTTATTTTCGTGCTGGAAACAAAGAAGGACATGCTTAGGGTTCAGCCCTTCCAACCCTAAACTAGATTACAGGCGACAGTAAAGTTTTTCTGTTTCTTGCTGGATGTGGAAAATACTGGATGCGATATGACAAATGTCCGTTCGGGATATTTTTGGGGGGTATCGTCCTTGGGCACCCAATCGGTTTTTAGTAACAGCGACATCAAAAACGGGTTTCTTAGAACAGTTTCTGAGTACAAAAACTGGCGAGGCATTTGATAGGTAGAAAATGTACTTTGTTGTCAAAATAGTGTCTCTCTATGGCATCGTCTGCACAAACGGTATGCTCCATAAAAGCTTAATAAGCAGTAATATGGGCTTCATGCGAGTTGTAAAGCGAAAATGTTAATGTTAAATGCAATTTAATAAAGCGGCACTAAGACTTCTTCTACTAACAGTAATGCTTTCCAAACAAGGTTGTCTTCAAAATTGTTGATCGAAAAAAAAAACACAGGAACAGCCGCCAAAAACATAGAAACCCCGCAGTATGTATGTAGGTACTCCACACAAGACAAGGCAGAATCTAAACTTCGAATATTTTCGAATATATAGTAAAAAGCCGCCATCTGCCTAAACACTAAGTTACGGCTGCTTCTGATGTCGAATATGTACAACTATTACGGGTGCAGCACCTGTGTGCAATGCACCCACTTTTAAACCATGGGCTGAAACCACTGAGATTCTTAATCGGGAGGTATCTCACAAGACACAACGAAGCCAACAAGCTATGAAAGGCGGAACCCCCAAAACTTTTCAGTTAACTCCAATCGCTGCTATGTGATTGGAGAAACGATTGCTCTTGTCACCCGCTATCAATTACTCATTCGTTAACAGCTTACAACCAAATGTGTCACTACACGACAATATAATATCTACACCCCCCCATCTCATTTCGAGTGCAAAAATAATTATTATCATTACATAAACAAATACTCACGCTGTGAGGTTTTTTATGGTTAATCAGGCGCTGATCGGTTTTCCGGACCATCACCACTCTCGACAGTGAGCCGCAGTCATGTGATGAGCTGACCGCAGGTATTCTCGATACATCCATTAGTACTGGTCGCGTTGGTCTAAAAATAAAAAATGAAAATAATAATGTAAACTTATTGTATTAAAAAGACTTTTTTTTTAAAAAAAAAAGGATACACGCTGTTAAAATGCAGTTTATCAGCACCAAACCAACTCTGACAAACAACTGGGCTCAAACGCCGACTGCTTGAAAGATCTATGCGGCTAGGAAAAAAATGCCTTTGTGTAATTAGCACTTCCAATGAGGTGGCTTTGTTATAGCGGCTGTAATTGTGGTGAAATTTTGCAATCGCCACATCTGCAGTAGCAAGGGTTCAAACGGCTGCTGTACAATGCGCCAAGTCGATAAACATGAAATGTAAACTGTAATTTATATTCTATTGTTGTTTTTAATTGTTTGGGATACTTTCTTGAGTCGTTTAAAATGAAAATAACGGCTTCAAAGGTGCTTAAGGTAGAGGTATTAGTGATAATCAAATCGTGAAATTCAATCTAATATCATTACCGACTTGGTAAAGGTTAAGGCTTTCAGGGGCTCAATTTAAGGAATGTTTTATGGAGTCATCTATAATCTTATTTCGTTTCTGAAAAGTGCAGAAATGAAACATCTTACAGAACGAAAATAGGACTTTTGATCTTTAAGATCCAAGTCAAAGCTAGTAAAACTGTTTCACTTGTAAAGCTGCAACAGTTTATTCATATTAAAACCTAATTTTTCTAATTACGCTTTCAATTTTATGGCCACCCTATAAAAAGTGAGTGCTGACAGTCACAAATCACAACACACAACTTCCTTATTAATATAGCCGCTAGCCCATTTCATTATGTATTTCCTTTGATGTCGAACACGGTAGCCACTCTACATTTGATTATATCGATACTCTCGCAGCTCACTCAAAGGACCAACCTGTCTGTATACAGCCATAAGGCCAGAACAAGGTATACACAAATCCTCAATCATCACCCATCATCGCAAATTACGATCATGCTGACGAGTTTATGTGATAGTCATGCTGACATCCAGGGAGCACATATCCTCCTTGAAGATCTTCGCCAGCCCATGACAAACGCTGTCCATCAGCATCAAAAATCAGCGCACCAACTGCACACAGGCAGCCGAACTTAACTAGCGAAAACATCAACATCTTCTTCCTGCCAAGGCGGCTCTTCTTCGTTGCGCTTAGCCAAATTGACAGCTCATTTATCATTCTTGGATCTGTCCGCACTCGTCTGCTGGACCATTTGCCAAATTGCCAAAGCGCGCACATAGACAGGGAGTTCTTCATCAAAATTGCTGGGGTATACAGTTCAGCCTTGGCAGCAACGGCCGCCCGCCATCATCAAGTCAAAGCATCCCTGGCAACACATCGTACCGTTGGCATAAGGCAATTAAGATTTTCATTATGTGGATTGCATTTGAACGTGAACTGGACATGATTGCACATCATTGCCTTGCCAATTTGAAGCGTGCACCATGAGGTGGAGAAAGGACCGTTCCGCATGAGAAGTGTGTGTTTTGTCAATACGTGCAAACAACGCACAGGGAACGAATTTTAAAGGTGAAAGGCTTAATGCGAATTCCAAGCGAATCATCCAGTTCTTAGGGGTCTTTTGAAGATGTCATTTGTTAAATCGGGACAGTGGGGTGGTTTTTACTCGTAAGGAGTAAAGATTGTTTTGGCAAAATTTCGATCGGATCATATTTTATTTGGAACATATTCCAAAAATTTTGCGAATTGATTTGGCACCAATAGGTTGCTGACAAACGGCTTCAGACTTTCACACAGCTCCCTGAAAAAATTCAGCTTAAGGTGCTTGGGAGTTTGATGCCCCTGTATAGTTTACGCAGTTCCAAAAAATTCCCTTTTTGAGGTTCGGTAAAGCAGTTTAGGTTCAAATTATCGCTCTCATTTTTCCTTCTTAAAAGCCGGTGTTCCTTTCTCCTTTTCTGCTTCGAGCAGCGAGCAGCTCAGGTCCTTCTAAGAAAATCCGCTTTTGAAAGTCGGAAAGTTCGGAATGTCGGAAGATGCCCTCCCAATATTCATCGTAATTCATCAACATTCAACCATGGCTTCAGTTGCGGTGCTCGCGTGAGATTCAGGACATCAACGATATGTGGCACCGGACGTTGAATTTCCTTACGGCTTTTCCATCTCTTTGCGCGAGGAAGTTACCGGAGGCAAAGTTAGCCGTGGATCGGGGTCATGTTAAGCACACGAAAGACAAACTTCTACCTAGGCGAAGTATGCAGCACACGAAACGTCAGCAGAGGAACACCGCAGGGAGGTGTCCTGTCTCCGCTCATATGGACCCTGGTAATGGACGAATTGCTAAAAACCCTGGAGAGGGAAGGCTTCATTGTGAGCGCATACGCAGACGATGTAGCAATCCTGATCCCAGGTAAACTCCCATCAATCCTCAGTGACCGACTCAGCTACGCCCTTTGCATTGTTGAAAATGGGTTGAGGGTCGAGGACTGGGAATAAACCCCCCTAAGACGGAAGTTGTGTTGTTTACAAGGAAAAGGGCAGTTCCATCCTTCAGCAACCCAAGAATGGGGGGAGTGGAGTTACCGTTATCCAAATCGGTAAGATACCTGGGCGTCATATTAGACTTCAAACTCAGCTGGAGGGATAATATAGAAGATCGTGTCAAGCGGGCATACATGGCACTATACGCCTGCCGCAGAACGTTCGGAAGCATGTGGGGACTGCAACCAAACATGGTACACTGGATGTATATAGCGGTTGTAAGACCCATCTTAACTTACGGTGCAGTTGTATTGTGGAAGGCTACGGAAAGAAAGTGTCATCTCTCTAGCCTCACCAAAGTTCAAAGGGCAGCCTGCATGGGTATAACAGGGTCCCTAGGGACCACACCCACCGCGGCACTGGAGGTACTACTCAACCTCACCTCCTTGGACAAATACTGCAGCAGCAAGGCAGCTAAAACAGCTGTTCGCCTAAGGGAATCCGGACTGTGGAAATTCAATGGGCTGCCTCCACAAACACCCCAGTCACGGGTTACCTACCTATGACATTCGCCTTCAACAGGAGATTCGCTACCAGAATACCTGAAAGAGGTGAATGGGAAGATAAGACCATTACAGGAGATGACGAGATCGCCGCATATACCGACGGTTCTAAGATGGACGTCGGAACCGGTGCGGGCATCTTCTGTGGAGATTTGGGTCTAGGTAAATCTTTTCGAATTAATGACGACTGCAGCATTTTTCAGGCGGAGCTGGCAGCCATAATCGAAGCTGCCTCCGAGCTGAAGAAACACGGCCCCGCAAACAAGACCATCACCATATACTCTGATAGCCATGCGGCAATTAAAGCTTTGGAATCAGACGTGGTGAAGTCAAGGGCTGTGAAACTATGCAGGGAAATTCTGGACGAGCTATCACTTGGCAACACTGTAACTTTGTGTTGGGTGCCAGGTCACACCAATATATCAGGAAACGAAGAAGCGGACAAGCTTGCGAGATTTGGGTCTGGAATGAATGCATCTCTAACCCTCAAATCTATAAGAGTCCCGCTGAGTTCGATAGCACGTAGGATAGAAACTGAATCCTTGAGTAGAACCAACCTACGTTGGACAGAACTTGATACGTGCAGACACACAAGGGAGCTATGGCCAGCGGTAAGCAAAAAGAGATCACTATTTTTGATCGGACTAGGCCGCAGGAACATCCGAGTACTCACGGGAATTCTCACGGGGCACTGCGCTGTGGGTCTAGACTCTGAGCGGCTAGGCATACCGCATAACGATTACTGCAGAAGCTGCAGGGATGTTGAAGAAATTGAATCTGTTCGTCACCTGCTCTGCGAATGCCCAGCCTTAAACAGCATCAGGCGTAGTATCCTCGGCAGCTACTCCTTCAACGAGCTCGAAGATCTTAATAATGTAGATCTAAAGGACCTCCTAAGATTTGTATACAAATCCGTATGGGTCCAAGAGGGCGGCACTCTGAGCTTCTAACAGCGGTCTATTTCTGTTTTCGTTCCAGGTATTAAGAAGTGACACAATGGACCCAACTGCTGGTCTCTAAGTGAAGCCGTGACTATTGTCAAAAGGGCATCCATCAACCTAGCCTAACCTAGCCGTCGGACAGTTCGGGCATCTATAATTTTCGTCTCGAATCAATGATCTCATCTTCCGAATACAACTAGGACCAAGAGCGATGATGAAAGCTTTCCATGTGGAACGCCTACATCGTTACCACGGAAGCAATGAATCGTTTTTTGGGACGAACAAAACTAAGAGGGAGACAATGTGATGTGGCGACATTACGCGAAAAGACATGCAAGAATCGTTGAATTCTCCCATCGATTCACTAAACAAACACACCGAACTGTCATTTCAGTCGACTGACATAAGAAAATCGAAAATTTCCCCTCCATTGCTTGAGTGGGAAAATACCAATGGGAAATAACCAAATGGGGAATTTCTAGAACATGGTGAATTTGTATAAATTGTGCACGCGGGTGACAGTCTCGGACGACATAGTTGTATTTGAAGCGTTGAATTGTGTACATCGAGAGTTGAAGTAAAAAGCGATTGATTTGAGATAAAGTGCTGAATTTTCGTGGCAAAGTAGAAATAACTGTGATTTGAACTTAAAGAACTAGTGTGAAAAATACATTGTATTGTTGTTAAAAGAGTGAAATTGAGTTTTACTTAAGGATCACCGGGCAAAAACATTAAAATATTATTAGTTAATCAATTAAATCAAATTGCTAAAAAGCCCATTATAATTAAGAATTTGACAGCTTCACTTTTATATGGATTTAAGAGGGTTTTTTTTTTTAAATTCACTCTGTGTTCTTGCACTATTTGTAAATCCCAAATCAGATAATGACAGATTCCAATAAATTGCCTTGTTTCTGTCACATATTTTATATTTCTTAACGACAACTACGATTGTAAACTTAATTTATTTCCATAAAGCATGGAAGCCGCATGGAATTCTGGAACACCTAAAATGGTCGGCCAAAACACATTCACATAAAACAAGAGGCCCAACGCGACAAAACAGTAATAAATCATCCCGCTCCCCCGGTCCCTTTCTATGAAATTCTTTTATGGATTTTTACACCCCACTGTGAATAGTCTACATGTTTTAAGTAGCGGTAGCATAGAGCCTATCAAACATTTTTTTTTAGATAATCATCTACAAAATACAAACGACTCAAAGCACCGTTGATGGTGCTGAAATGAAAACGATGACGGATGCATGCAGAGCAATAACGACGACGACGACCGAAACGGCATCCAAAATCCAAAACCGTAGACAGAATAATTTCACATTCAAAATGTGGTGACTTATGGCACGTGCACCGCACCATGTCATTGTTTCCACGCTCTCATCTCATTACTCGTATTTATAGTTTCGAAAGTGAATCCGACAAGATGCCCCAATACAACAACACAGTTGTGCTGTGCTAGCAACACGATGGGGGCTTTAAAGTTGCCGGGGCATAAAGTCGGCCGTTTGATGATGCATGTTGTATTTAGTTATGTGCGGATGATCTCCCGATATATGTATGACATTTTGGAATCTGCTGAACATTACTTCATTAACGGTAATGTCGTAATGGCGGCGCGGTGCGACATAGACGACACGATAATGATGACATGTCACATGTGTGCACTCTGCTTTGTGGATCCGAGGATCGCCGCAATGCATGCCGATGAGCTATGGAATTTCATGTCGGAAAAGAAGGAAAATTTGTCACGTTTTGTCGAAGTGATTGGTTTCTTTTGACAGATGCGGGAATCCTTAGCACAAAGGGAGTTCTATATACATAAAAACGTGACACTGACAGTGAATGGTGATCATGTTTTTCGAACGAAACAAATGGAAATGATGAATTCGTCTACGGTTACGAAAATGCCAGGCCAGATGTTGACTGTAGTGCAGCAACAAGGCTTTTCTGGTAGAATTCCATTTCCGAATATGAAATTGAAAAACTAAAAATTACATTGAAATGCAGGTCAAGTGCCATTCAATAAAACTATTTAGTAGCGTTGCGAAGTGCGTTGCATTCAAAACAGCAAAATATGAGCTAATTTATGACAGAGTGCACACTGACACTGACAGCTATGGACGTACCTAGCGTTCGTTGTGCAGGGTAAGGTTAATATGGTTGTCAGTTTTGGCGGGCAGGTGTTTATCGTTTTGAACGAGCATCAAAACAACTTTAATGTCATTCGGTCAGTAGTTTTATCACGTATGGGTCGGACAATGCCAAGATTTTTTATCTTGTCAGTTTAATTACATTCGAAATGAGTTATGATTTGCGATATTGATTTTTAGATTGCTATCGGTGAGGATTTTTTGAAAGCTTTTATGAAGGTTTAATGGGTGTTTCACAAGAAGAGTGAGAGAGCTAGCGAGAGTTTCGGGCGAGTTGTCAAATTAATTTCAGTCAATGGCAATGTAGCTATGGGGTGGTTTACAATACCGGCGTTAACGCTGTCCTCCACTCCAGCCTTTTTCTTCTACCATTCGTTGTTGTGAGTTGTCCCACGCTGTTAAATAGACGTTTTTGGAAGCGACTATAGGTATAGGTACCTGCTTTATGTCTTGTCACATTGCAGATAAAACAGTCTTCGCGGTTTCTCGCTTTCATTTTGTACCTATTAAATAACGAGTTCTATAGTCTCGCGTTGACGCTGCTGCTCAGGTTTTTAGCTGATGTTGTGAAACAGTCCTTACATATTCTAAGGGTCCTGCTTTTTGTATAATCCTAAAACGGGTGCGGCAAGGTTGCGTCATCTGTTCGTCTCAATAGATCGGGTAACAGAAAAACTGCTTTAACTCTTCTTAAAAGTTTATAGAGACTACTCAGGACTGCTCACTTTGCTTCCGGAGAAAGCAACCCTAAGTTTAGAGCCAGAATAAACCGCTCCATACTATAAATGCAGCTGCGGAATGCATATGTCTAAACAACGTCTTTCTCCAGGGGTGGGTGGAATCGGTTAAGGTGATCTGGGATTTTTACATTTTGTGGCAGTCAATGTGATCAAAAAAATAATCCTCCTTACTTACTTACTTAAGGTGGCGCTACAGTCCGGGGTGGACCTGGGCCTCAGCCAACAAGCTTCGCCAGCCAGCTCTGTCTCTAGCTAGCCGTCTCCAGTTTCGCACGCGAAGTTGGCTGAGGTCCCCTTCCACTTGCGTGCGCCACCTGAGTCTCGGTGCTCCTCTACCGCGTCGTCCCTGCGGTGTGGATTCGAAGATTTTCCGGGCCGGGGCGTTGGTGTCCATCCGCTCTAGATGACCCAGCCATCGTAGACGTTGTGTTTTGACTCTTTTGGCTAGGTCGGTATCGCTGTACAGCCCGTACAGTTCGATGTTATATCTCCTCCTCCACTCTCCGTCTATGCAGACGGGACCGTAAATCGTCCGAAGAATTTTCCTCTCGAAGCAGCCTAAAGTGTTTTCATCCGCCTTTGACAGGGTCCATGCTTCTGCACCGTACAGCAGGACTGGGATGATGAGGGTCTTATACATGGACACTTTAGTTGCTCGAGAGAGGGCTTTGCTACTCAATTGCCTTCTTAGCCCAAAGAAACAGCGATTGGCAAGAGTTATCCTTCGTTTGATTTCAGCGCTGGTGTCATTGTCTGAATTGATAGCGGAACCCAGGTAGACAAAGTCCCTAACTACCTCAAAGTTATAGCTGTCGATGGTGATGTTTTGTCCAAGACGTCGGTGTTGGGTGTCTTTTCTTGATGACAGCATATACTTGGTTTTGCCCTCATTGACTGCTAAACCCATATTCGCCGCTTCCGTCCCAATACTCACGAAGGCTTCACTGACATCACGCTTTGTTCTACCGATTATGTCAATGTCGTCTGCGTATGCGAGTAGTTGAACGGACTTTTGAAAGATTGTACCTCTGGTGTTGGCGCGAGAGTTCTGCACAATTCTCTCAAGTATGATGTTAAAGAAGTCGCATGACAGCACGTCGCCTTGTCTAAATCCTTTTTTGACATCAAAGGGGTCGGTGAGGTCTTTGCCGACCTTGACGGAACAGCGTGAGTTTTCCATCGTCATCCTGCACAGACTGACGAGTTTGGCAGGGATGCCAAAACTAGACATTGCGCTATATAGTTCGTCTCTATAGATGCTGTCATACGCGGCCTTGAAATCGATGAAGAGGTGGTGTGTATCGATTTGGAATTCCTGGGTTTTCTCCAAGATCTGCCGCAGTGTGAATATTTGATCGATGGTGGACTTTCCTGGCCTAAAGCCACACTGATATGTGCCTATCAGATTGTTGACAAACGGCTTCAGGCGTTCACACAGTACAGCAGAAAAGATCTTGTATGCGATGTTAAGAAGACTTATGCCTCTGTAGTTGGCACAACTCAGAGGGTCTCCTTTTTTCAGGATCGGGCAAACAATGCTGAGGTTCCATTCGTCGGGCATGCTTTCTTCCGACCATATCTTGCAGATGAGCTGGTGCATGCTTCTAACCAGCTCATCGCCAGCGGATTTAAAAAGTTCGGCAGCTAGGCCGTCTGCTCCGGCTGCTTTGTTGCACTTGAGCTTAGACACAGCTACTTTCACCTCCTCCAGGTCGGGTGGGCGGTATCGTTCGTATGCTTCGTCGGTAACGTCTTCGCCCGGGTTGAATGGTTCATTCTGCCTGACAGCGGTATTTGGTTCTTCCTCGCCGTTATACAGTCTGCAGAAGTGGTCTTTCCAAATCCTCAGCACCGACTGCGATTCTACAACGATGTTCCCTTGATGGTCCTTACAGGCTTCAGTTCGAAGTTTATACCCTTGGCAGGACCTTTTGATCCTTTGGTAAAACTTTCTAACCTCATTCCTGTTGTAACATCTCTCTATCTCTTCAACCGCGCGCTTCTCGTGCTCTCTCTTTTTCCTTCGGAGAAGCCGGTGCTCCTCTCTCCTCCTCTGCTCGTAGAGCTCGCGAGCAGCTCTAGTCCTTCTGTGCAGCGCCGCTTTGTATGCTTCCTGTTTAGCTGCATGTGCTTGCCGGCATTCATCGTCAAACCAGGGGTTTCGTTGTGGTCGCCGTGTGAAACCCAGCACTTCAGAGGCGGCGTCTCTGATGGTATTTTGGCAATGTTGCCACTGGCTTTCAATACTTGATGCTGGTTGCATAGGACTTCGTAGAAGGTTTTGAGAGACTCGGTTGGAGAAGGACCTGGCGATCTCTTGCGATTGTAGTCGGCCGACGTCAAACTTCCTCACAGTTTTTCCATTACTTGGCGCTGGTCGGGATATCCGCAGCCGTACCTTGGCTACAACAAGGTAGTGATCCGAGTCAATGTTGGCCCCTCGGAAAGTTCGGACATCCATGATACTGGAGGAGTGCCTTGCGTCGATCGCAATATGGTCAATCTGGTTGACGGTTGATTGATCGGGAGATCTCCATGTCCCTTTGTGGATATTGAGATGCGGGAACTGTGTACTAGCTACCACAACGTGTCGCCCCGCAGCAAAGTCGATCAGCCTGAATCCGTTATCGGAGGTCGTGTCGTGCAGGCTATACTTTCCGACAGTACGACCAAAGATGCCCTCCCTTCCTAGCTTGGCATTAAAATCGCCTAGGACAATTTTAATGTCGTAGCTAGGGCACTGCTCATAAGTTTTGTCCAGGAGCTCGTAGAACATATCTTTGGTCTCGTCATCTTTCTCCTCTGTGGGGGCATGTGCGCATATCAGGCTAATGTTGGCGAATTTAGCCTTGATGCGGATCGTCGCGAGGCGCTCGCTTACAGGGTTGAAGCTCAAGACTTTTTGCCTAAGTCTGCCTCCAACAACGAAACCACATCCAAATAGGCGCTGTCTTTGATGCCGGTAGCAGTCGCCGTAGTAGATGTCGCAGTTTTTCATCCTTCTTTTGCCCGGCCCGTCCCACCGCATTTCTTGGATGGCAGTAATGTCTGCCTTGCAGTCGTTAAGGGCCTCCGCTAGTTGCTCGGCTGCACGTGGTCTGTTAAGGGACCTAACATTCCACGTGCAGATCCGGAGCTCGTTGTCCTTTTCTCGTTTGCATTGGTCGTCAACAGTAAATCCGTCCGAATCCGAGGCTTGTTTCCGCTTCGTGACTGGTGTTTCTTTACGTGGCCGGGAAGTCACCCCGACGGCACGACCCCCAACCTGGAGGACCAGATCCTTTGCTTAGCTCTAAGGACGGAGAGCCGGATAGCCCGCTCCTTATAGGCCTGAGCTCCGAATACGTCGTAGTAGCCCATATAAGGTGTTCACTAAGTAGTTCGGCCTGACTGGAACTATGGACGCCACCGTTGATTCCATCTGGGGAATTCCTCCGCTGCCGTCCGGATGCAAGGAGAAGTGCCTTAGTGGGAACACTCCTCCCCCCCTCTCTCGTCTGCTACCCCCAACAACCTTCCAAAGGGGTTGGAACCCAATCTCCAGTTGAGGTACTAGGCACCCGGTGTTCACCACGGGGAGGTGAGAGTAGGAGTTGATAGACAGAGGTGGGTTTAGAAAACCTGTGGATGCTTGTATCCTCTTGAGTGCACATGTCTATCCTTTGACCACCAAATAATCCTCCTACGTAGGTATAAAGTGATCACAAAAACACTGTTCCGAATCGTTGCTTTATTTAGGCCTGTGATGCCTAATTTAGGCTTGAAAGTCAGCCTTAGTGTAGACAAAAAAAAAACAACAGACAGCTGATTTTGACGGTGATTGATCTCGAGCTGTCACAAGAAAATTGTTTGATCACAGTCTACGTAGACGAACTTTTAGGATTTGTGAGATCACTTGGCACAGATCACCTTAGCCGATTCCACCCACCCCAGGGTTTGTCACAAAAATGGAATTTTCTAACCAAAATAGAAATTAACTAAAAAGCTAACCGAACGTATCGTTGCTTATATTCTTGGGAGCAGCCCCTATGACAAAGTCACAGAAAATTAAATTTAATATTGAAATGTGAAAAATTACAACAATTTACAATTTTACAAACATTATGGTAATAGGCTGGCTCCATGGAATGACTGGCAAAAAAGGAATTGCTTCTATATAATATTTATGAGCTTGTAGACCCGATTTAACTAGGAGCTTCTGAGCCAGGCGGCCAGAATTCGAGTGCAAGAAATTATTAAAAACTCAAATCTGGCAAAACTCATTCTGGATTGTCTTCTGAAGGAAGAAAAAGCAAATTGGGAAGGAATTGGCGAAGAAAGGAATCGATCACTTTCGTCGACCCTATTTGCAGCGGGAGTACTTACGGTCGACACAAGGTAGAATGCATTGGATAGAAAGCCGGACAATCGGACATTTAATCTACGGACGCTCGCATGTGAAGAACAGTCAGATTCAGATTGAATTCGCTGATCAGAGTAGAGGCAAGTGACTGGACAGTGTTAAGAATTGGAAGCCACTGAAATTGAAAGGCCTATTCTTGTACCACACTTTAAAAAGGAAGATTGGCATGAGACTACTGCCAAACTGTTAGTCTGCAATATCGATTACTAATGCTGAATACATCAAGTTAAAAGTCTAAAAAGCCAGTGCTGTATGGTCTGGTCTTATGTCACTTTTAAAGTTTTACATAAATACAAAGTTTTAGTTCGACCTAGAACCAGAGGCTGGATACCTGTCAGACAGGGAAGCCAAGGACAGGGTGAGATCTCATTCTTTGAGCTGGAGACTCAGAAAATTAAGCTCTTTTCCTACCTGAGGATGTTGCCAGTCACTCCAAAAATCAAAAAAAATAGGAACCTTGATAAAGCAGAGCTTCTTCCTGTACAAGTTCATTTGGTTTCTTTGGTACTTTTGAAATTGAATTACGAAAATGATCTTGATCTTGACATACTTAATTTGTTTGGTTCGTAAAATCTAGTGTTTTTGTTTTCAGTCCATAGAATTAACAATTGTATTTAGGGGGTGCAGTGGTGCAGTGGCTACTGTGTAAGACGGGGCAATAAAACTGCACGAGGTCCCGGGTTCGAATCCTAAACGGGGCAGTAAAAGTTTTTTATGGTCCCATCTCCGCGATTGTCTGAGAAATCCTCATTTGTCATTATTTTCTGGTTTTCTTCTAAGTGTTTTTTTTTATTAAACAGTCGGTCGCTCACAGTTTAAGTTTTAATAAAAACACTGGTTTAAGCAGGACTTAAGCTCTCATTTCATACTTTTGGGAGAGTTCTAACATCTTTGCAAACGACAATATCCTGCAATCATGTCAACTGAATTTCTTTTCTGGGGTTAGGTTAGGTTAGGTTGAAGTGGCTGTCGGATCCAAAGAAACCAACACACTTAGACCTATGTAGGTCCATTGTGATACCACGCGGATCTGACTCTATTGCCTACTCATTGAACCATTTCGAGCTATTAATGAAGCGTTAGAGACGTTTCGAGTCAGTCGTGCTAAGATCACTGAGATCATTATAGAAGAGAGCTCCAATGTGAAGATTTCGGTTCTTGGAAAGAGCGGGGCATGTACAGAGAAGGTGGAGAGTGGTCTTTTCTTCCTCCTCATCCATGCAACTCCTGCAAAAGTCGTTGGGATAGACACCAAGCCTTGTCGCGTGTTTGCCTATCAGACAGTGTCCTGTAATGACACCGATTGTAGCACTAATGTGCGATCTATTAAGAGCGATCAAACTCCTAGAGCGTTTAAGATCAAGCTTTGGCCAGATCTGTTTCGTCGCTAGACAGGTACTACCACTAGTCCATCTGAGATTTGTTCTTTCTATCGCATCCAGTTTAATCATGAGTTTACATATCGAAATTGGAATGCCTACGGAGCCTTTATCAGGCAAAATTGGGAGGGTAGTTCCAAGTTTGGCGAGTTTGTCAGCCTTGCAGTTACCTGGAATGTCACTATGTCCTGGCACCCAGCACAGGAGAATGTTGAACTGCTCCGACATCTCCTTTAGAGATGAATGGCAGTCTAAGGCTGCATTAGAGTTTATAGAGACCGATTCCAGGCACTTGATGGCCGCTTGGCTGTCAGAAAATATGCGTATGTCCTTGGCGGATATAACATTTTTCTTAAGCCAGGACAAGACTTCCTTTATCGCCATAATTTCAGCTTGAAAAACACTGCAATGATCCGGGAGACGGAAAGAGAGACTTAGATTTAGTCGGTCTGAGAATACACCCCCGCCGCCTACCCCATCATTTGTCTTCGATCCATCAGTGCAGAAGTGGATCGATTCACATTCTAGAGGCGCACAGTCCTTCCAGGAAGACCTGGGGGGGATCGTTGCCTGGAAGTTCTTGTCAAATTGTAATTGGAGTAAGGTGACGTCCATGTTTCAGTTTGTCTGCTGAAGATGTCAAGAGGAATTAGATGGAGCAGGATGTCTAGTGCTGCTGAGGCAGTGGTGCGGAGTGCTCCACTCATAGATAAGCAAGCTGACCTTTGGACCTTGCTTAGCTTATCACGATTTACCGCTTTATCCAAAGCGGTCCATCAGACAGCTGTTCCATACGTCAGTATCGGCCTTACGACCGAGATCTTCTGGGGTTGCTGGTCCCCGATTGGGCGCCTCCCCAGGTGGCGGATAAGGAAAGGCTCATCAGATATGGTGGGTACCGGCATGGAAAATATCCGGAGCGGACCAAAACCAGCAACAACCGCAAAATCCAGGCGCGTCTGTCTCAAAATGGCAGGCTTTCTGGTCGGCGTCAGTTATCCAGGTTAGGGTCGGCCGAATATGTTCTTTTTCTCATCCAATATGCAAATAGAATGGACAAGAATTAGATGTTTGCCAGATATTTTTATGAAATACTCTGAGTTATATATTTGCTTTCTCCGCAAAGGCATAACACTTGCGGGGGTAAGCTATGGTGTTTCTGTGCAAAGTTTTCATGTTCCGTACTGGCTCGTCAGCGTTTGCTTGTTGGACCGAGAACTTGTCTCTTCTATCTTTTCTATCCTCAAATTCTTTCTGATCACGACGTCCTACGCATCTTAAGGGTAGTCATAACCCCTTGATCGCGACTTTATTATAAGAAAAAAACTTATGTTAAACCTTTGGCAGTATCCCGCAAGCATTGCAACTTATCTGTAACATGCAACTTTTTGATTGCTGGCAATTTTTCACATTTACCTCTAATAGAAATGCTTTCAGGTAACTAATCATAATGTTAACCAACTGACATATTTATGACATCCCCAGGATTGTGCTCATACTTTATCTGCCCAAACACTACATTCCATAACTTTTGAAAACACTCTACGTAAATATACCATAATAATTAAGATTTACAACGACTTGAACGTAACTGCAATAAACACGATTTAACTGTAATATTCATAAATCAAATGATTAATCATCAACGCGTGCACCATGCGCCACAGTTGGAGTTCAGTTTTTAATTAAAAATTTCCTTGCTGCATGCGGTTTGATTTTTGAATTCAAACCGACGAAATGAGATCGCTTTGCTGATCATGACGCGATGATCATCGTTCTGCCAGAAGTGCTCCTCTGCGGAACATAGCTTCCAGTTATGAGGTGCGCACTCGACTCCGCATGCACAAAACTGAAAAATCCCATTCGACGCAATATTTGAGATACAAATTAAGGGCGACAGCTATACAGACTCTTCTTCTGTTTTCATTGAGCATCTAATGCGAGTATACTGAATGAATTATGTGCATCTAAATCTAAGTCTTCAATTATTTATGGTCTAATTATGTATATCCCAATAGCGGAGAAAAAACAGTGAGACAGACAGAAAACAACGATGAGATGAGGTACACTAAATGTGTATCTTCATAATTTAGCTTTGCGCGGCAATTAAAAAGAGCAAAAGAAATGATTTACCCGAAAATCTCTTCGTACAGCATCTCAGCGGTTGGATGGAATCTGGGATTGTTGACTTGACTCGATCTAAGGGTAAACATGGCGTATCTTTTCGCAATATCTGCTCGAATTTGTTTATTTAGATTACGTTGTGCGTTTGATGTTGCAATAGATACCGTAAACGTAGACTGCTGGGTGGTTTCGGATGAACTAAAGCAAATTTGTTGCGAATTATAAGGAAATATAAGTGGCAGATGTTGGAGTTCTCGAAACTGTGATAAATCAAACAATTTACAATATTTTAAATGCTACTATTTCACGGAACAAACAACAACTGAACTGGAAGGGAACTGAATACCTCCCAATACTTAACGTGTCTGCTAAATATTATGTAGATAGAGAAAAACACGATAAAAACGCGTAGTACAAACATGTGCAATTTAAATGGAGAATGTTCTCACATTTTTATGGTGATAAAAAAAGCTAGAGACTATCAATGAATTGTTGACAACTTAATAACCAAAGAAATATGAAACCGACACGATAACAGTCAAAAAATGTATGTATATAAAATTTTGAAAACCAAATGCGAAAACATGTATTCGACATTTCAGTCGGAGTATTTTTTTCATTCATGAACTATTTGAACGCATATACCCTTTTATCCCTTTAAGGGAATTAAGTTCCCGTGGCTTTGAAGAATAAAGAGTTTTAAGCCAGGCTGACAATGGCATGAGTCTACCTAGAATAGGTGTAGATTCAACGATGAGGTAAAAGTTGCTTGCACTCCTCTACACGTGTTTGATTTTTTGGTGGAAAACGACGTCGTTAGTCGTAATCCAATGTTTAATGCATGGTTAGGCCAAAATTCACTTATAACAGTAAGATCTAGTAATAAATGAGAGGAAAAAACTGCTAAATAGTCTAAATAATCCGTACCAATATAAGGGGCCAGAAACTACTGGCTTGGGAACAGTTTTCAAACTCGCAAGCTATCGATCTACACACGAGAATCTGCCGCGCGCCTTAAGCGCTCTGAGAATCAGCTATAATTAATGAAATCAACTTGAAGAAGTAACGTCTCAGAGTGTTCACATAATTTTGAAGGAGTCACTCAAAATTCAATAGCGATTAACTTAAGCAACGGGTGAAAAAAGGTAGGCGATTCTGGCGCCACTGATCCAATAACAAAAAACTTTTTAAAAGAAACATGGAAACACTTAGATTTTTCAACCATTATCCTTATATTTGATCACTGATGATCCCCGTTTCTAGTTTACATCATTTCCGCATGTGGTTATGCGAAGCTGGTATCCAAACCATCCAATTTAGGTGAAAAAGCTTTGGTTACCGTCGACCTATAGCCTTCGCCTTTAACGTCGATGGCATGACTAAAGTTGCTCTTAAAGAAATACTCGTGCCGCCAGCGCTAAAACCACAACACCAGACAATGACTTTCTCGAGTTGCTTTAAATTCGTCAATTTCATTGGTTGACGTGCCAATTATTTATCCAGAAATGTGCCTAATCAGTGAAGGTCATTTTTCAATAGGTATATGAGCGCCATTTTGCAACACCAGGAACTGTCTATCTTTAGCCTTCAGCCCTGGGTCAGTTGAGTTTCTGACGGGTGAAGGCCCAAGTTAAGGTGCAAAATTCGATTGCCGCGGATTCTCCTGTACACTCTGAACCTGTTGACTTACATTTTTCCACCACACTGCGAATTGTCCACTCGGTAGGATACAAAAGCAACCTTAAAATGGGTGAGGAGAACACCCGTTATGATAGATTAAAAAATTAAAATTTGCCCGTGCTATTGAATGTTTCATCCATCCATCGTGATTTGGCAAAACAGACTAAAAAAATGACACCTGGTTTAAAGTATGTGGCTTAAACAATATGGCCGCTGACAGCTGTCAAAGTTCGGAGGTCTATATTGGATGACCGCCTTGAAATATAGCTTTTGAGGTTTTCGTGGTGGATAATCGAAATTTAAAATGTTTTTCGGATATTACCGCGTTTAAATTAAAAATGAGTTGCAACGTGCTCACCTCAAACGTTTAGGCCAACTTTCATTGAGCGTGGTCACCGGGAAATTGTGATACCACGCGGATCTGACTCTATTGCCTACTCATTGAACCATTTCGAGCTATTAATGAAGCGTTAGAGACGTTTCGAGTCAGTCGTGCTAAGATCACTGAGATCATTATAGAAGAGAGCTCCAATGTGAAGATTTCGGTTCTTGGAAAGAGCGGGGCATGTACAGAGAAGGTGGAGAGTGGTCTTTTCTTCCTCCTCATCCATGCAACTCCTGCAAAAGTCGTTGGGATAGACACCAAGCCTTGTCGCGTGTTTGCCTATCAGACAGTGTCCTGTAATGACACCGATTGTAGCACTAATGTGCGATCTATTAAGAGCGATCAAACTCCTAGAGCGTTTAAGATCAAGCTTTGGCCAGATCTGTTTCGTCGCTAGACAGGTACTACCACTAGTCCATCTGAGATTTGTTCTTTCTATCGCATCCAGTTTAATCATGAGTTTACATATCGAAATTGGAATGCCTACGGAGCCTTTATCAGGCAAAATTGGGAGGGTAGTTCCAAGTTTGGCGAGTTTGTCAGCCTTGCAGTTACCTGGAATGTCACTATGTCCTGGCACCCAGCACAGGAGAATGTTGAACTGCTCCGACATCTCCTTTAGAGATGAATGGCAGTCTAAGGCTGCATTAGAGTTTATAGAGACCGATTCCAGGCACTTGATGGCCGCTTGGCTGTCAGAAAATATGCGTATGTCCTTGGCGGATATAACATTTTTCTTAAGCCAGGACAAGACTTCCTTTATCGCCATAATTTCAGCTTGAAAAACACTGCAATGATCCGGGAGACGGAAAGAGAGACTTAGATTTAGTCGGTCTGAGAATACACCCCCGCCGCCTACCCCATCATTTGTCTTCGATCCATCAGTGCAGAAGTGGATCGATTCACATTCTAGAGGCGCACAGTCCTTCCAGGAAGACCTGGGGGGGATCGTTGCCTGGAAGTTCTTGTCAAATTGTAATTGGAGTAAGGTGACGTCCATGTTTCAGTTTGTCTGCTGAAGATGTCAAGAGGAATTAGATGGAGCAGGATGTCTAGTGCTGCTGAGGCAGTGGTGCGGAGTGCTCCACTCATAGATAAGCAAGCTGACCTTTGGACCTTGCTTAGCTTATCACGATTTACCGCTTTATCCAAAGCGGTCCATCAGACAGCTGTTCCATACGTCAGTATCGGCCTTACGACCGAGATCTTCTGGGGTTGCTGGTCCCCGATTGGGCGCCTCCCCAGGTGGCGGATAAGGAAAGGCTCATCAGATATGGTGGGTACCGGCATGGAAAATATCCGGAGCGGACCAAAACCAGCAACAACCGCAAAATCCAGGCGCGTCTGTCTCAAAATGGCAGGCTTTCTGGTCGGCGTCAGTTATCCAGGTTAGGGTCGGCCGAATATGTTCTTTTTCTCATCCAATATGCAAATAGAATGGACAAGAATTAGATGTTTGCCAGATATTTTTATGAAATACTCTGAGTTATATATTTGCTTTCTCCGCAAAGGCATAACACTTGCGGGGGTAAGCTATGGTGTTTCTGTGCAAAGTTTTCATGTTCCGTACTGGCTCGTCAGCGTTTGCTTGTTGGACCGAGAACTTGTCTCTTCTATCTTTTCTATCCTCAAATTCTTTCTGATCACGACGTCCTACGCATCTTAAGGGTAGTCATAACCCCTTGATCGCGACTTTATTATAAGAAAAAAACTTATGTTAAACCTTTGGCAGTATCCCGCAAGCATTGCAACTTATCTGTAACATGCAACTTTTTGATTGCTGGCAATTTTTCACATTTACCTCTAATAGAAATGCTTTCAGGTAACTAATCATAATGTTAACCAACTGACATATTTATGACATCCCCAGGATTGTGCTCATACTTTATCTGCCCAAACACTACATTCCATAACTTTTGAAAACACTCTACGTAAATATACCATAATAATTAAGATTTACAACGACTTGAACGTAACTGCAATAAACACGATTTAACTGTAATATTCATAAATCAAATGATTAATCATCAACGCGTGCACCATGCGCCACAGTTGGAGTTCAGTTTTTAATTAAAAATTTCCTTGCTGCATGCGGTTTGATTTTTGAATTCAAACCGACGAAATGAGATCGCTTTGCTGATCATGACGCGATGATCATCGTTCTGCCAGAAGTGCTCCTCTGCGGAACATAGCTTCCAGTTATGAGGTGCGCACTCGACTCCGCATGCACAAAACTGAAAAATCCCATTCGACGCAATATTTGAGATACAAATTAAGGGCGACAGCTATACAGACTCTTCTTCTGTTTTCATTGAGCATCTAATGCGAGTATACTGAATGAATTATGTGCATCTAAATCTAAGTCTTCAATTATTTATGGTCTAATTATGTATATCCCAATAGCGGAGAAAAAACAGTGAGACAGACAGAAAACAACGATGAGATGAGGTACACTAAATGTGTATCTTCATAATTTAGCTTTGCGCGGCAATTAAAAAGAGCAAAAGAAATGATTTACCCGAAAATCTCTTCGTACAGCATCTCAGCGGTTGGATGGAATCTGGGATTGTTGACTTGACTCGATCTAAGGGTAAACATGGCGTATCTTTTCGCAATATCTGCTCGAATTTGTTTATTTAGATTACGTTGTGCGTTTGATGTTGCAATAGATACCGTAAACGTAGACTGCTGGGTGGTTTCGGATGAACTAAAGCAAATTTGTTGCGAATTATAAGGAAATATAAGTGGCAGATGTTGGAGTTCTCGAAACTGTGATAAATCAAACAATTTACAATATTTTAAATGCTACTATTTCACGGAACAAACAACAACTGAACTGGAAGGGAACTGAATACCTCCCAATACTTAACGTGTCTGCTAAATATTATGTAGATAGAGAAAAACACGATAAAAACGCGTAGTACAAACATGTGCAATTTAAATGGAGAATGTTCTCACATTTTTATGGTGATAAAAAAAGCTAGAGACTATCAATGAATTGTTGACAACTTAATAACCAAAGAAATATGAAACCGACACGATAACAGTCAAAAAATGTATGTATATAAAATTTTGAAAACCAAATGCGAAAACATGTATTCGACATTTCAGTCGGAGTATTTTTTTCATTCATGAACTATTTGAACGCATATACCCTTTTATCCCTTTAAGGGAATTAAGTTCCCGTGGCTTTGAAGAATAAAGAGTTTTAAGCCAGGCTGACAATGGCATGAGTCTACCTAGAATAGGTGTAGATTCAACGATGAGGTAAAAGTTGCTTGCACTCCTCTACACGTGTTTGATTTTTTGGTGGAAAACGACGTCGTTAGTCGTAATCCAATGTTTAATGCATGGTTAGGCCAAAATTCACTTATAACAGTAAGATCTAGTAATAAATGAGAGGAAAAAACTGCTAAATAGTCTAAATAATCCGTACCAATATAAGGGGCCAGAAACTACTGGCTTGGGAACAGTTTTCAAACTCGCAAGCTATCGATCTACACACGAGAATCTGCCGCGCGCCTTAAGCGCTCTGAGAATCAGCTATAATTAATGAAATCAACTTGAAGAAGTAACGTCTCAGAGTGTTCACATAATTTTGAAGGAGTCACTCAAAATTCAATAGCGATTAACTTAAGCAACGGGTGAAAAAAGGTAGGCGATTCTGGCGCCACTGATCCAATAACAAAAAACTTTTTAAAAGAAACATGGAAACACTTAGATTTTTCAACCATTATCCTTATATTTGATCACTGATGATCCCCGTTTCTAGTTTACATCATTTCCGCATGTGGTTATGCGAAGCTGGTATCCAAACCATCCAATTTAGGTGAAAAAGCTTTGGTTACCGTCGACCTATAGCCTTCGCCTTTAACGTCGATGGCATGACTAAAGTTGCTCTTAAAGAAATACTCGTGCCGCCAGCGCTAAAACCACAACACCAGACAATGACTTTCTCGAGTTGCTTTAAATTCGTCAATTTCATTGGTTGACGTGCCAATTATTTATCCAGAAATGTGCCTAATCAGTGAAGGTCATTTTTCAATAGGTATATGAGCGCCATTTTGCAACACCAGGAACTGTCTATCTTTAGCCTTCAGCCCTGGGTCAGTTGAGTTTCTGACGGGTGAAGGCCCAAGTTAAGGTGCAAAATTCGATTGCCGCGGATTCTCCTGTACACTCTGAACCTGTTGACTTACATTTTTCCACCACACTGCGAATTGTCCACTCGGTAGGATACAAAAGCAACCTTAAAATGGGTGAGGAGAACACCCGTTATGATAGATTAAAAAATTAAAATTTGCCCGTGCTATTGAATGTTTCATCCATCCATCGTGATTTGGCAAAACAGACTAAAAAAATGACACCTGGTTTAAAGTATGTGGCTTAAACAATATGGCCGCTGACAGCTGTCAAAGTTCGGAGGTCTATATTGGATGACCGCCTTGAAATATAGCTTTTGAGGTTTTCGTGGTGGATAATCGAAATTTAAAATGTTTTTCGGATATTACCGCGTTTAAATTAAAAATGAGTTGCAACGTGCTCACCTCAAACGTTTAGGCCAACTTTCATTGAGCGTGGTCACCGGGAAACTGTGACCCGGTGAACATTTTTAATTTAAACGCGGTTATATCCGAAAAACATTTGAAATGCCTTCTGAATGAAATAAGACTTCGTTTGAGCTCCTTTAAGGTCTCATTTAATTATATTAAAAGTATTCTCTCGTAAATGGTTTACTTTTTCGATTGACGAAAAATGCATAGGCGAGAAATAGAAAAAAATAGTTTCCTCGATCCCCTAAGTAGGCCAAGTAAGAGGGGGTCGGGGACAAAATTCTGCTTTAACAAATTTGAAAAGCAGTATTTCATTAAAAAAATTTAAAATAAAGCAGTAAAATATTAAAAATTTCATCATCATAATCATTTTCCGTGACCGCTTATCTTTAGAAGGTCGCGGAGCGAGGGTGGTAAATGGTCCCTCCATCTTTCCCGATCTTCCGCCACCAACACAGGCGCGATCCCCAGACGTGTCTCAGAGATGTTCCTTACCATTTTCCACCACCTGTTTCTTGGCTAACATTTTCTCGGCTAACATAACCTGTCTAGGAAGTCTGTTGGGAGGCATGCGAACAACGTGTCCAAACCATCGAAGAATTGATTGTTCCACTCGGAGAAGCAGCTGCTCAACACCAAGATTCCTACGAATACTGACGTTCCTCACTCTATCTTTAAGAGTAACACAAGCTACCCATCTCAGGAATCTCATTTCGGCAGCTTATACCCGCGATCAGATTTTTTCGGTCATTACCCAAACTTCATGACCATAGATGAGCATTGGAACGAACACTGAATTAAAAACTGAGGCCTTTGCTCTCAGTCCAAGCTCTGCTTTCCTGATGACCGGTCGGCGCAGGTTTTAACTATTGCTCCAGCTTGGCAAAACCTACAGGATAACTCAGTATCACTCCTTCCATCTTTCATGAAAAAGACCCTGAGATACTTAAACTTCTGTACCTGTTTCAATGGGACTCCATTAATGTGCAGGGTATTGCACAGGAGTTCGGGAAACAACCATCACTTCGGATTTGCTCAGGTTAACCTTCATCCCAGCTTCACCACATATGGCCGCAAACCCATCCAGTGCTCGCTGAAGCTCCTCCTCAGCGTCTGATCCCAGAGGGGCGGCTGAACTATAAACAGTCAAATTCCAAGAGCGTCTGTCTCGGGATGAGCGGCTTCTTGGTCAGCGTCTGTTGTCCATGTTAGGATCGGCCGGTTAGAAACCTGGCAGCTAGGTTTAAAATGCAACCCTCCCATCCTTTGGAACTAGGCCTGAGGGGTGTCAGCATGCGAGTGCTTGGTGGTCGGAATGTCTAGCTCGGCATCCGACCGGGTTCAACCCGAAGAAGTTACGAGCAGCCCGGCAATGGTGACGCTTAAATGAGGGCTTAGATGGTCAGTCTACAAATACACAACGGCACCAACTTAAAATTAAAAGCTTTAGCAATTTTTACAAAGCATCACCGTAAGATATAAATTGGAGGTGTGCAGCCCGCAGGAACCCCCAGCCTGTTTTTTATCACAGATTTTCTTTAAAAAAGTAAAAAGGTTGTTTAAAAAAAGCAGAATAAGCAGATTTTTTTAAAGCAGATTTTAAGCAGATCCCGTTGCTGGGATTTTATCCTCATAATTTTACCCTCCATTTCCGATTAATTAAAATTCATCTTAGGTATTTTGCAGTAATCACAACACTGGGGAAATGAAAGCATGTGAAGATTAAAGTGAGAGACCCTCCCTGTATAGAGGCTGATAGTTTTAAGGTCCGATAAAGAGCTAGAGCCTGTAGGTTTATTCGAGTCAAGAAACCAATTGAATGGGATGGTTGGGTATATTCACCCCGTTTAGTCGGAAGGACCAAATTTCTAAATAAAAAATTTTCATAGAAAAAAAAAAATCAAAAATTACGGTTAGTCTCACACTGCCGTCATAAACCTTTTCCAGAAATTTCTTCTTTTATTTTATTCTTGAGGAAAACAAATTTGAAAAATAAATTTTAAAACCCAAAATTTTGGAAAAAGCAAAAAAAAAAAGGCAAAAAACAAATTTTTGCTTTACAAATTTTAAAGTCATATCTTTTTTCAAAATTCAATCCTCTTTACAGATTATGCCTTAAAACAGAAAACCGCATGCTCATGTTATTAGGTCTTCTTAGTTTTTGAGAAAATTAATATTAGTCCTCGCGTGATTGCTCTTGATATAAATATTTTTTTAATACAATTCTGAGTCCATTAAGCATACAATAAAGTGACAAAATACTGAATTTATTTTATGTAAGATATTTGAAACTCATAAAAATCTTTATCTTACTAAAGCTACCACGGCGATACGTCTAAATGTTAGGGGCCAAGTTAACAAAACCCCAATTTATATTAGGGAATTACAAAATAATATCCGACCTTAACAG
Organism: Neoascia interrupta; assembly: GCA_947623515.1. Taxonomy (NCBI): domain Eukaryota; kingdom Metazoa; phylum Arthropoda; class Insecta; order Diptera; family Syrphidae; genus Neoascia; species Neoascia interrupta. The sequence goes on from OX392462.1 coordinate 27,037,617, forward strand.
AATTTTTTTCTTGTCTCGACCCAACCTTCATGCTCTGGCTTTTTCTCTCCTTTCACACTCCATAAGTTTTTATAAGCTGCAAAAACATTTAACAAATTTGAAAGTGGTTTATGGTCAAAATTTTTGCCCAGGACAAAATTTAATTTTTTCCAAAATTCAGTTTTAAAACTTCTGCTTCACATAATTATGGAAAAACAACTTTTAGAAGGCCTGTGAAATATGAATGGGGATGCGTGCTGCCCCCTGCAACTTCACTTCCTGTTTCTCTTTGACTTTATTTCTATTTAATTTCTCTAATTAAAAAAAAGGAAACGTTTTCTTAAAAAACAGACCTTTATTACTTAAGTCAGAGTTCCTAAAGCAGATTTTTTTGTTTAAAGCAGAATTTTGAAGGCTGAATTATAACCCGCTCCCTTTGAAATGGCGCCCCTAATGCACGTCAAACCACCATCGACTCTTTTTTCTTATGTATGCTCACTTCGTTCCTTTACAAAACCCTGCAACATTAAAGTCAACTGTCTGACGTAACTTATGCTTTTCAACTTCAAACAGCAAAACAGGTGTAGCTGATAGCTTAAGACATTAATTCTTTTGCGCTGTACTCACACGGAATCGGCTTGTTAAACTGCAGGTTTAGCACACTGGGCCTTTGTTAAATAGCTCAAGGTAGTACCGTTGCAAAAAGTCCACTATAAGTCTTCCTTTTCTTAAAAATTTTACAGATGGTGTACGTGCACCAAGTCTATCGATTCTTCTCCGCTGTACCTGCTGACCTTGGGGTTGTAATAAATGAATGGCTTTCAAGTGTTTCGTAGAGCAACTCAAATGATGGTTACTTATTTTCAATTAGTTCTTGGGCTGGTTAGGTGACTAAGGGTATTGCCAAATGTTTATTTTCAGAATTCATTCTGTTCTTTCATAAATCAGGAACAAAATATCCGCATGGTTGCCAGGAAACTTGTCCCAATTAACTTCAAGCAAACGACCTGCAATCAAATAAGGAAGTCCCAAATGAAAGTCTCCGATTTTTAATGTATTCAGAAGCAAGTTGATCAATCATTAAACTGCTACTCAGTCGACGCGTGCCTTAGCTTCATCCATCATGATTCCAGGTCTGGTATACCAACTGACTCACAGCCTCCATTAACGGAAAATAATAACTTATCCACGTGACAATAAAATTTCTTCTCGAATTATTATACCGGCGACACACCTTCTCATTTGCACAATCTGACATTTTGCGTATCTCCCTGCATAAATCAACGATCGACTCGAAAGTTCATGCAACTTGTGAAGTGACTTACGCTAACCAACAGTAAGGGTCTATTTCCACGAGCGACAGAACAGTCGCCTTCGACTGTTGCGATAACATTGAGTCTTATGGGAGCGACAGCTGTGGCTTACGAAAAGCCTCTGACTCTGACAAGACTCAATGTAAGCGAAAACTATTCCGTCGCTCGTGGAAGGCCAGGCTAAGGGTCTAATTCCACGAGCGACGAAACAGTCGGTAAGTCAAACATTTTTCAGTTTGTCGCCTGAAAAATTCACCTGAATGTCGGCCAAAGACTGACGTAAAATTTACAAATTAAATTACGACAAACCTATGTCAACAGGATAACCATAACCATATAGCTGTCAACGTAAATTAGGTACTTTAAAACTTTTTTGTAATTGTACCTTACTTTGTGTGTCGCGGCGAAATGTCAAACGATTCATCAAACGATCGCGCCGGTGAGACTCAGCGGCGTAACCACCACTTAAGCGAACCAAAGCAGAAATATGAACGTGAGATCAGATCGAATTCGAGCGTGGGTTACGAAGCAAGCCAATTAAGCAGGTATCCGGTCAATTATAGAGGCGCCATTAAAGCCATACAAAACATGATGTTTAATTGAAATTTGTGTATCCTTTTTAAGATTTTGTTATCTTATCAAAGATAACATTTTGTTAAATATGATCCCCCTTCTACAAAGATAACATTTTGTTATCTTGAAGTAGAAGGGGGATCTCCCTTCCAACACCATCGACAAGCAACAAGTAACAATAGCACTCGACCAGCGAGTTGTTGCACACGTGATTAGATTTTAAATCAATAAAATAAAAGTTATTTACGTATTTGGCTACGAAATTACGTGGTTGTCTATCGGTAAAGTATGTAATTCAAAACAATATAGATAATGTGATTGAAATAATAATTTCTAAAGGAAATTTCTTTTCCAAACTTGACTGCTCTCTTTTTTCTTCCATTTAGGATCCTACGTGGATTAGATGTGTCTTCTGCATCAAATGAAAAATTCAAAGCACGTCTTCACTAAGTGACGTCTAACCCACTTAACTGCATGTTAAGGGCTACCTGCGCATAAATAATTTGATTTATCGTTTAATGTGAAGCTAATGAAATTTCGTCTTTGGAACCGTTAACGATATAGAAACCGGAAAGATTTCTTTCAAGTGTTAATCGATTTACGTATAAAGCTAATAGATTGATCAAAGCTTTTTGGCCCGCAGGTAATAAATTTTTGTTGGACACGTAAAGTGATTTATAATTAGCCATGAGTATTTGGAGAGTTTTAAGGAAGATGATTACAAGCTAACTAACGCATTCGAGTGGTTAGTAATTTTTAAGTATATGATAAAAAATCGACTCGCTTAAGGAAAGGTGCTAATTAATATGACCCTAAGCGGGATAGAGCGTGGGGTGCCGTGGCGTAGTGGTTAGTGTGTGTGCCTACTACGCCGGAGGTCTGGGTTCGAATCCTGCCATCGTCACCTGAAAAAAAAAGACTTGTTCTTTTTCACGGTCCCCACCTCCGCGAGGGTCTGACAAGCCCTCCGAGAGTAGCCATTTGTCTTGAAAAACTTCTCAAAGTGCCGTTCGGATTCCGCAAAAAATTGTAGGTCCCCTTGTATGTGAAGAGATTAACACACACAGCATACATTATTGAGAAGTTGGCCCTGGTTCACCTCGAGCTGTTGCGCCACTCTATTTATTTATTTTTTAAGCGGGATAGATCCAGAATTCATCATCGCTGGATTTTTTTAAACAGCGAAAATGTTCAGAGAATCCAAGGAGGGCAATTTTTTAAAGCGGAAATAACGGTTTAATTACAGTTCGAAATATAATGGGAAAATGGATTAACTGTTTTTCAATACTTTTTTTAAGGAATCAGGCAGGTAAGAATTAGAAAACCGAAACCCTAGTTAAGTTAATATTGAACTTTAATAAAAGAAATCAACTTTTTTTTTTAAATATTGAAAAGTTTTTGAGAAGTTTTTCAATGTGTACATAATAATATACATAATACACAGTTTTTCAAAGTGTTTGTGGCCATAACTTTTGAACTCTTTAGTGCACAAAGCCAATATTGAATACATGTATAAAGCAACACAAAGTACGAAGTGGTTAAGTCATATTTTCGGAAAAAGTTTAAATACTGCTGTTTTAGTGTATTTTCGAAAAAAAAGCGCAAAACTATATGAAAAAACGAGTGTCGACCACCCCCCCCCCCTATATCCTTGCTTGGTGTTGCTTGGACAAGTAATATGAAAAAAAATTAATCCAAAAAATTATCTAGGATTTCAAGGAAAATTATAGCGACATTTTTTAAAAACTATTTTTTTAAATCTTCTAGCATCTTAACGGGTGAAAAGATCTTGCTCAGATTTATTTTAGGTACAAAGAAAGCAAAAAGAAAGAAAGCTGTGTTAAGAAAATGTTAATTTGCCATTTTTAAGCTAAGTTTTTCGAAACCTATTTAAACAAGTAAGTAAGTGCAAGAGTTCGTCTGTAACGGACTTCTAAATACCCGACCCTCTTTAGCCATTAACACCAAATTTAAATTTTTTTTGGTCTGTTTCATACCCTGAATGTCAATTGTTTGTATTGAAAATTAAAATCAATTAACTCTAATTTCGTTGGAATCACGAGAAAATGCGTTAAAAGCGAATACTTATACTAAAGATACAGTTTTTTCCCCAAAAACGCCCCTAAAAGTGGGCGGAGCTCAATGATATATGCAACAAAATTAGCGAATGAAATATGCAACAAACTTAGCAAATAGTAATATCTTTAATATTTGTCACACAATTTTTTTCAATTTAGAATGAATTTCCCAAAAAATCAGGTTTTCAAAAATTTCATATCTTAGAAGTGACTAATTAGACTAATTTTTGTCTAATTAAAGGTTTCTGGTCGATATTGCTCTCCAGCAAAATTTTAGTTCATACGTTTTGGCTCTCTTGACCAAAAGGCATTTTGAAATAAAATGTAAATTTGTGGTTGTCCGACATTCAAGCCAATTGTGGGCGTGGCTGTGGGCGGATCTTCTTAATTTTCATACTTCTGTACAAAATGAGAACGAAGCAACGCTGCAAGTTTCAGCTTCCTAGCTCGATTTTAAAGACCTCAAAACTGAACTTTTAATATTCAAAAACTTCAAAGATTTGACTCAAAAATTTTCTTTCAAAAAATGCTAGTCTGTTAACGGTAATGACGATTTTATTTAAATTTGGCTGAAGTATGAAGCGTTTACAACGCAAGTTCACTGCAATTTAAAAGTTCCAAAATTTCCGTTTCCAAACTCAAGTTTTTGAACCTTTAAAACCTAAATAAACGAAATGGGAAACGTTTTCTCAGAAATCTATGTCCGCAGAATTCGAGAAAAGTGGCCGCAGCTGTTTGAAAAATGCTTAACGGTAATTGAAAAAGAATCGAAATTGCTGTTGTATGGATTTAAAATTTTAAAAATTGTAAAAAAAGGTGAAATAAATATAATGTCCTTCCCTCTAATTTCGAAACGGTGAAAGGCAAAACTTTGAAATAAATAAAAATAAATAACGAACGTCTTTAATAACGACATCTTTTGAAATAATAAAAAAAAAAACTGAAAAAGTTTTAAAATAGTTGAATGGTTTTCTAGATGTGCTTGAAAACATTTTAGTCGACTGACTAAAATGATGCTGCTAGCAAATGTGTGTATCGTGACTTCTGGGGATTATTTTCACATCAGCCAAATTTGATGCAGGCACAACCACATGAACGTTAACCAACACAAGAGCTTTTTAAAAAAAAACAATAACCTTATAACAGTTCATTTTTAAGACCAGCTTGGCATATTCCCAGGCCTTCTCAAGAAGAACCTTCAGAGTAAAAAGCTGGTCGGTTGTGCCTCTGCCAGGCCGCGAGCACTGTTCTTCCCGTAACAAAGGCTCGATTACAGCTCTGGAACGCGTTTCCAACACCTTCGCGAAGACTTTTCCCGGAAGACTCGAGACAGATATGCCCCTATAGTTGGCGCAATCTCTCCTGCTCCCTTTTTTGAAAATAGGGACTATAACTCCTGTTTGCCAATGGCTAGGTGCCTTCCCGCTATCCCAGGCCACCTTAATGTTACGTGTTAGCCATTTAACACCCTCTTCACCAATTGCCTTGAGCAGTTCTGGCCGGACTTAATCAACTCCAGCAGACTTGCCAACTTTTAGCGATTTAATTGTTTTAGTGACTTCGTCTACTGTGGGACGCTTCTCCGCCTTATCTCGTCAGCAGTGGGAATGCCATCTTCAGTGCCCTGTTGGGGGTTGAGCAACTCCGAAAAGTGCTCTCTCCATCTGCGCAAAACATCGCTCTCATTTGAAAGAAGTGTACCGTCCTTGGATTTAACCCCTTGAATGATATTCAACTTCCTTCCTCTGAGCCGGTGAATGGTCTGCCAAAATATCTTGTTTGCAGATCTGAAATCGTGCTCCAACTTCTCGCCGAACTTTTTCCATGAATGTTCCTTGGCTGTTCTGACTGCCAGATTGAAAGTCCTTCGCGCCTCATTGTACCGGGCTCGAGAAATTGAGTTTCTACATTGGCTCCACGCAATGTAGGCTCTCTTCTTCTCTCTGATGGCTTCTTGAACTCCAGGCGTTTTAAACCAAGCAGTTTTTTTCTCACCACCAGCTGCTACACCAAGCCGCTTCACTCCACAAACATTTCCTGCAGAGGCAATGACTGCCGATAAAAACAGCTGCCATTCCTCCTCTACATTCAAAAGGTCAGTTGGAGTTTGTTCAAACTTCTCCGAAACATGCTGTGCAAAACGCTCTCTGAAATCTGAGTCAGCATCCTGCAACCTTTCGCACCATATGCGGGTCACCAGTCTTGGCTCTCGCCTCTGTGGCAAAGGAATACTGCCACTGAAAAACAATTTACACAGCACTTAGTGGTGATCAGTTGAAACTCAGCTCCCCTGAAAATTCGAACATCACAAATCATTCTTTGAACACACGATGGTACAACAAAGAAATCAATCAGTGACCTCTGATTCAAACTGTGTTTGTACCACGTGTATTTGTGAATGTCTTTGTGTGGGAAAAAGGTGCTCATGATGGACAAGCCATATGCACAGCAAAAGTCCAACTACTTCCCTCCGTTCCTGTTTTGATCCGGGTCACCGTGCCTTACGATCACACTCCTCCAAGTACTGTCGTCCGCACCCACATGTACATTAAAGTCATCAGGAAAAAGACGTCCATTTCTGCCACTCTGTCTAGGGCAGCATCAACTTCGTTCAAAAAGGACTCATACTCTGACTTTCGATTTGGTGCATAAACCTGAACCAGAGCCAGAGTCGATCGTTCAAGCTTAAGCTTTAAGATCAGAATCCTTCCCCCTAACGGAGTGACGTTGAATACGTAAAATATTTGTTTGCTATAAATTTTAGTATCTGCTTGTCCCAAATTTAAAATGCATTGGGAAATTATGCGCAACATGCATTTTGCGCATAATTGAATTGAATTCATTTCCTTCTTCATTATTAGTCTTGCCTAAATATATTATTTTCTTATAAACTTTAATATTTTGTTTATTTTTCAAGTCAATATTAGCTTCAAGCTAAGGGTAATTTTTTCAAAACTGTTATTAAACATTAAAGTCTTGCTGCATGATAACGTTTTTGGTAACATGAACAAAATGAAAAATAATTTTTGCATAATAACATAAGCTTTTGTCCTGCTGTCCTAAATAATCTTGAATAATTTTGGTTGCAGAATTCTGAGAAACTGTGCAATGCCATAATTTTTACCAAAACCTTGGCTCTACATAATGATAGATTCCACGAAAATCCTTTGGAAGTTTATTTATCATTATACCACCTCCACCTATCACAAACAGCGAATACAAATGTCACCGTCGAGAGGTGGCTTTCAATAAAATCTACAAAATGTATCCAAAAAAAAAAATCTATTCAACTATTCAGTGTCAACTGGAATGGATGACGAAAAGCAGAACATGACCTCACCAACGCATGAAAAACACATGAAACCGAATTGATTGTCGCGCTATTATGTAACTTTGCTTGCGACACTCAAGTCTCGTGTAGTCTCTAGATAAGTTCCACAATTACTTTACGTGACCTGGTTAGTTTCACAAGATGTTTTTTTTTCGTACAATAAATTGGGGGCAGTTGCTTTGTTATCTTCATCTTACAGCTTTTGCATCGTCAAGGTTTTCTTTTCTTTGGCCAATTATATTTTAATCTCAAATCAGATTGTAAGGAGTCTATTATAAGCATTAGGACTTCCTTCATCCTATGATAACCTGCTTATTATACATCAATCTATTCTCATTGTTACTTCGAACAAGAAAGGAACGAATCATGTTCTGTAATTGCATTGCCATGCACCATCAATCCAATTATCGTCTTCAGCAGATCCTGGCTGTGCTGCTATGCTACTTGCTGTCTGGTATCGTGATACTTCCTTTGTGGCTAACATGCCATGTTCGCCAATTAGGCGGAGTGCATAAATTCCTTATGACGCATACCTATCTACCATTTCTTGTTTGTAATTGATTTATACACCCAAAACCCCCTTGTGTTTGGGGCCATATGCAATATGCCAAAACAGAGCCGAGCCAATACAATATGAAAAGTCACAGATTGCCAAATGGCTCGATAAATCTGCATGCGATGCACTATCGGAGTCACAAAACAGTGATACAAAACACAACGCTACACACGTCCATATATTCGTAGTATTGTGTGGCATGTTAGCGAGAGATTAGTCATCTGTGTCTGGATCGTGTTTCCTGGGTCCAATGAACTCCAGACACTCAACGGTGAACGGGGTTCTCCCAAAATTGCAAAACCCGGGGAACGTGTCGTCGTCGCTGGATTATATTGTCATGTGAGGAAGTTCTTGAGACTTTTATTGTTTCCGTTGGAGCGCAAAATTCGTTAAGTGACCATTGAGATGTGGGTCACTTCGCAAGGTCTCCAAAGAATATTTTTATGCCAAAATGCTTTATTTTATAATATGGCAGCAAATTTGGATCTATTCAACTCGCTCTTTCAATTTGGTCAAAAGAATAGAGAACCAGTGAGTAAGTGCTACAGTGTGTACGCAGAAGTTACAGGCCGTAAAACGGACCGTTGAATACCCCATCCTATCCCACATTGTAAAATGTGATATTGATGGCAAAGTTATTTTTTGACATTTTATAAGTAATGCAAACTTCGAAAGGGGCGTGGTCCAACCGCCCCTAATTACAAACTATTAATTATAAGATACTTCCACAGATATTTCCAAGTCGCACTTAAATGTACGTAAATATGCAATTTTTTGGTTCAAATTCAATATTTTTGAAAAATCGACCCCTAAAAGGGGGCGTGGCTTAAAACTTTATATGAACGAAGTCTGCACTGAAGTCTCGTTTACCTCACCTGCTACTTTTTTTGTTTCATGCTTTCCTTAATTAGGCTCAAGGCCAGTCGAAATAAAGTTTTTCTGGAAAATTTTAGGTTTTTCTTCAATTCTGCCTCCAAATGTGGGCGTGGCCCAAAGTTTTGTATGAACAAAATGTGGAACTAAGCGTTTTCTAAATAAAATATTAAGCCAATTAAATTTGTCTTTTTTGTGTCTCACATTTATAAGAAGATGCTAAATGTCAAATTTCAGCCTTTTAGAACGTCTTACAGTTTTGAAAACTCTGGAGGTAGATGCACATTTAGACCGATTGTGGGCGTGTCTTTGGGCGGATTTCAAAAATTACACTTGTACTGCTTCGCATGACGTGGACCTTACGTAAGAAGTTTCAGCACCCTAGCTCAAAGGTCTTGGAGATCTACGGTAATCTACGGTAGTGAAATAAAGTCTTGGTCCGTTATTATTTCACCGTGTTACAAAATATGACAAACTTAATATACCTGCTATCCTATGGGATGGGGTATAAAAAATGCAAGACTGAGGTCTCGCCGAAATCTCCTACCAAGATAATTCAAAATGGTGGAAATTTTGCACCCAATCACGTCGTTTTGGACAGAGTGTTTTTGAATGCGCAAACTTGTTTTTTAAAGACTTCGAAAAGACCCAATAATAATGTAAAGCGACAGTTTAAAAGAGGTTATTTTATTTATAAAGTTTATTTTATTTTATTTAAAAAATTAAAATTTAATTTATTTATAAAGATTGAATTCTTTTCTTGATTAATAAGCAACATAAAATAATGTGTAAATTTTTCGGACGTCTTGATTGTTTTCGGGGCAGCCCAGCAGAAACAATCAAATATTGCAAGCGTGTGACCATTTAAAAAATCAAATCGCCAATTTCGTGGCAACTTGAAATCAACAAAAATAAATTTTTAAGATATTTAAATAAATTTTAACTGAAATAAAAAAAATAACAAAAGGATTTTGATTTCAATAACAAATATTTTTTTTTGTCCATTTCGAGTACGAAGTTACCACTTGAACTCATCAACGTGTTCATTTTTATGCCACCAGTTACACCGATGAATTAAACATTCGATGAGTAATAAATTGTTTTCGGTTTTGAAAAAGTCAAGCAGTGATTAATTTGTTTGCTTCTACTATATTATACGAGTAAACCATCGTATAAAGTTGTACATAGACTACAGTGCACATATTGATAAATGGCATTAAAGTTAATCAAGAAAAAATTAATTTATCGGTAAACTCTGACGTGTGGTTCGAGGTCTTCGTTTCACAAGTTGAATTATTTACGTGTTAAATTTGACGAGTATTTATAATATCATTCAAAGATTGAAGAATTTTTTTAATGCACGTAAGCAGGATGGGTGCAGAGAGCTTTGTAAAACGAATTCTGGATATAGAATTTCTTTACGTATGCATTCTGAAAAAGACGTTTGCATAAATACCGATATGTAAAATTGTGCGTCAGTGTCTATAAAAAAAAAAATTCCAACCAAAAAACACATTGTGCTATTTTGGCAATGAAAATACGTCATCCAGAAGAAGGACAGACTTTTCAACTAGTAGCTAAACTACGTCTTAGTCATGTTAACATCATACTCGTATTTTGTTCTATATGTACGAGTATATTTGCCCAACAGCTTAGCAGATAACCAAACTCTACAGATTGCGTAAGCTCAAGTCAATATTTGCTGTAAGCCAAAAAATTTTCGTCAACAAAGTGCCACCATATTAACCGCTGTAGCCCAGCGATTTAAATAACAATTAGCGAAATTACTTTTGAAATTTGTTATTATGTGCACAATGGCAGACGGGTAAACAGAACAACGTTTCTTAAACGTGTACAGAAGAAAATTTTGAGCTTCGCAAAGACGATGAACCCGGGGTATTGGGGAAACGAGGTTTCAAAAAAAAAAAAAAAACTTAAAAATCTAATATAAATAAGTTTTTTTTTAACAAAAAAATGTATAATTTTCCCTTTTTTACAACTAAATGAACTGGAAAAAGATTTGAAGGTAGGTATAGGATAAGTTAGATTTGTTAAAAGCCATTACTTTTTTCCCCTACAAAGTTCAATTTAAGGGAATCAAACGAAATAGTATACGGCTCGAAGGACCAGAGTCTTCTCTGGTGCATTGTCGGAAATTTAAACGCAGATTTTTATGCAACGTAATATCGCTTGATTAAAAGAAGCACAGTTAAAGTAAATGATTTCAATGATCACCAAAATTTATATGTGTTGTTCTTTTTTTAAAGATAATATTTCGATTTTTTCTTGCCTGCCTTAAATACAGCAATTTAATTAAAAAAAAATCAACATTATTTAGAAAAAATTTGACAAACTGTATTTCTACTTAAAAAAATTTCAATAAAAAAACAACTGTAAGTAAAAAACCATATACACCTTGACTCTTAAAGAATTTTCCAATAGGGATTCCTGAACTTTGACAGGTGATTGCGACCATTGTGTTTAAGCTACACTTAGCAAATTGACTACAATTTATAAAGCCTGCCTTGCCAAATCAACTGACAAAGAATTCGTCCTTTTTACGGACCCCACCAGGTGTTAGACATAGAGCCTGACACCAATCAACCCGATTCGGGCTTTAAAATTTCATGTTGTCGTTTAAAGCCATTATTTTTTCCACTTCATGCGTAAAGATATACGCTACCATGTTCCCCTACAACTTAACTCATATTCCAACCTGAAATTTAATTTTTTGTGGATAGGTTTCAAGGTAGTTTCATTATTGTTTTCTTTACAGAAGTCCAAAGTTGCGGAGCGCAACTTGTAATTAGTTTGATGCGTTATGCTAAGTTTCCACTTGTCGGTTTGTAATTGACAAACGACGCATTTTTAGGTTATATTGAGAAATTGGCAAGTAGAAAAAGAGTTTCATTGAATTGACATATGAATTAGCTTAAACGCTTTGCCAATTGTGTCTTTTATTGACAAAGAGGAGAACTATCAAACTTTGTCAATAAATCGACAAGTGAAAACTTAGCATTAACTGATTCCATCTAAAGATTTGACAATGAGCCAATAACAAAATAGTTATAACGGTCGATGTCAATATTAACAATTTTAGTTAAATATTGACTTCGACCATTTTGCCCATGCCGGTCCACGCGCCCTAATTTCTTGAAAAAAACCCCAAAATTTGTGATTAACAAAAAAAAAAGCCTACAAGCCTGCCTCAGAGCCAGGAAGAAGTTTTTTTTTTTGATTATAAGGTTTATGGCTATGAGTTTTTAATACGAAATAATTGATGCCTTGGCCATCTTCGTTTCCCGTCTGCTACACGAATACCTTTAATCATTCAAAATTCAAGCCTAACAAACGTCAAAAAGTGACATTTTAACTACATTTTGACAACTCAAACTACGTGTGCTACATTAACTACATTTACTTCTTTTAACTACATATATTACGTAGTAGACGTAAGAAATGTAGTTTTTCAAAAAAGTGACAGTTCGGGCAACCCTAGCTTTAAAGTGAGACACCGCCACAAATGCTCATAGTGGCGCTACTTTTATCTTTAAAGGGATAAAGATGAAGATCAACCACGAACGAGAATACGCGCATCCTAATAGGTGGGATAAAACTATCGATAGTTTTTTAATATGGAGACTATCGATGTTTAAGCAACCCTATTTTTTGGTATGACTCGAGCTGCAAAGAGGCTGTGAATTTGAGTCTTTCTATCGATCATACAAGAACAACCCCTCTACAGTAAATCGGAGTTATTTGGAATAATCCAGAAATGACTCATATCCGTTGTTTAAAATTTCGGTACGAAAAAAAGTTGAAGCCGAAAATACTAGGTACACTGTCCCAAGGGTGTAGTAAAATGTTTTTTTGTTTTTTTGTCGAAAATGAGAAAATTTCTGCCTTATCCTCCATTTTAACACTCGTCTGCAATGGCACTTCAGCTGTCAGTTCTCTAGACAATGCCAGTCTCCTCACAGCATATTTTTTGCCAGCTTAACGTTTCCTGATTGCGCAATGTTCCCGCCTGTGCCTGACAGCATAAAGTGCGTTATGGGACAAAATAATAATTCATTTTCGCTTTCGTACAGTTAAAAATGTTCTTAGTGATCTCAAAATTCACAAATACTAAGTTCTAAAGAGGTGTTCCTCCACGCTGGCAAAACCACTGCGTAAGCTTTTTCATCGCTCGTACTCATTAGGTCTCTTTCCGAGTAGTTGCAAAGGAAGTTACTTTCCTTCATTCTCAGGTCATGGAAGGTTAGGTTAGGTTGATGGATGCCCTTTTGACAATAGTCACGGCTTCACTTAGACCAGCAGTTGGGTCCATTGTGTCCATTGGGAACCATCTTAATACCTGGAACGAAAACAGAAATAGACCGCTGTTAGAAGCTCAGAGTTCCGCCCTCTTGGACCCATCCGGACTTGTATACAAATCTTAGGAGGTCCTTTAGATCTACATTATTTAGATCTTCGAGCTCGTTGAAGAAGTAGCTGCCGAGGATACTACGCCTGATGCTGTTTAGGGCTGGGCATTCGCAGAGCAGGTGACGAACAGATTCAATTTCTTCAACGTCCCTGCAGCTTCTGCAGTAATCGTTATGCGGTATGCCTAGCCGCTCAGCGTGTAGACCCACAGCGCAGAGCCCCGTAAGGATTCCCGTGAGTACTCGGATGTTCCTGCGGGCTAGTCCGATCAAAAATAGTGATCTCTTTTTGTTTACCGCTGGCCAAAGCTCCCTTGTGTGTCTGCACGTATCAAGTTCTGTCCAACGTAGATTGGTTCTACTCAAGGATTCAGTTTCTAACCTACGTGCTATCGAACTCAGCGGGACTCTTATGGATTTGAGGGCTAGAGATGCATTCATTCCAGACCCAAATCTCGCAAGCTTGTCCGCTTCTTCGTTTCCCGATATATCGGTGTGACCTGGCACCCAACACACAGTTACAGTGTTGCCAAGTGATAACTCGTCCAGAATTTCCCTGCATAGTTTCACAGCCCTTGACTTTACCACGTCTGATTCCAAGGCTTTAATTGCCGCTTGGCTATCAGAGCATATGGTGATGGTCTTGTTTGCGGGGCCGTATTTCTTCAGCTCGGAGGCAGCTTCGATTATGGCTGCCAGTTCCGCCTGAAAAATGCTGCAGTCGTCATTAATTCGGAAAGATTTACCTAGACCCAAATCTCCACAGAAAATGCCCGCACCGGTTCCGACGTCCATCTTAGAGCCGTCGGTATATACGGCGATCTCGTCATCTCCTGTAATGGTCTTATCTTCCCATTCACCTCTTTCAGGTATTCTGGTAGCGAATCTCCTGTTGAAGGCGAATGTCATAGGTAGGTAATCTGTGACTGGGGTGTTTGTGGAGGCAGCCCACTGAGTTTCCACAGAGGCGTGTCCATAAGATCTTGAGGACCACAGTCCGGATTCCCTTAGGCGAACAGCTGTTTTAGCTGCCTTGCTGCTGCAGTATATGTCCAAGGGGGTGAGGTTGAGTAGTACCTCCAGTGCCGCGGTGGGTGTGGTCCTTAGGGACCCTGTTATACCCATGCAGGCTGCCCTTTGAACTTTGGTGAGGCTAGAGAGATGAGGTCATGGAAACGCTTATTAAATTTCAGCTCATGAAAGATATTGAATCACGAAAACTCCTAAATGACCGGCAATATGGGTTTCGTAGCAAATGGTCCACTGGTAGTCTAATGACATTATCTCACCGAAAAGTTGAACCAATTATAGCATCTTCTTGGTGAAAGGAAGGAGCTTGTATTTCAAATGCATTTAACTGAGTTACCCAAGCTCTCTTGTCGAAAATGCGTGCACTTGGAATCAATAAATCTCTTATTCAATTGATTAGAAATTACCTTTTCAACCGTTCAATTCAAGTTGTTTGGGACGGTTTCAAGTCTGCAGTCAACAAAATAAACGCTGGAGTTTCTAACGGCTCCGTTTAGTCTACGACTCTCTTCGCTGTTTTTATAAACGTCTCTTGTCTGCTTCTACTAATCCAATTTAATTCATTCCTTTGCCAATAACAGAACCTTCAGGTTTTTATATTCGTGCCCAGTCTTTCGCCCCTGCTCTTTGAGTGTAGAACTGGAACGGCATCGTATTTCAAATTCATAAAACTCTGACCTTAACAGCATTGTATCCGGGCGGCTTTTAGCAGAGTGCAGTTTAATGCTAAAAACTAAAATTCAATGCTGTCTTCTATCATTGAGGCAAATCTGCAAAACGCAGACATTATCCATGAATTCAAACTGCATCGCTAAAACCGAAACGCTTTTCATCCTCGGTATGTGTATCAATTCAAACTCAAGTTCGAGTAGCCACATATTTGAGACTGTCAAAAACGCCGCGAAACTCCGAGGTTTTCTACTGCACTGCACCTTTCGGATAGTTTGTTTTCTTTATTGTTATTGTTATTCTATATTCTACTTATTTTGTCACCAATAAGTTCCTTAAGGGCGTTAAAACTTATCGGGACAGAAACTTAGAAAAGTCTATATTGACCCGTTACAAAAACCGACGAAATATCTCTTGCCTGTCACTGTTTTATCGCTTTTTATGTTAACAGTGTTCCAGTGAAATAGCCAATTGAATCCGGCTCAAGATTTTCAACCCGACTCTGGGAAATAGTCCCCCAACGAAGTAACCCCCCAAAATGAAAACGCAATAACTCCCGGAAATTGGTATGGAGGTGGGGATTTATTTCATATAAAATAAGCCCACAAAATTGGGGACTTATTTCATGGGGGCGTATTTCATACTTCAAATTGGGGATTTTTTCATTATAAAAAAGGTCGCAAAATTCTGCTATGAAAAAAGTCCTCAAAATTTTTCTTTTCAAGATTCAATCGAGAAAGTGAGATAAGTATGGGGGGCGTGCTATCCCCTGCAACCCCCATGTCTCTTCTTTTTTTACCTTTGCTTTTATATGCATTTGGGGACTTTTCATACCCGTTTGGGGGGTTATGTTATACCTGTTTGGGAACTTCTTTCATCTTTGATTTGGGGAGTAATTTCACAGTAAAACTATCCCGAAATTTTGGAGGGTTATTTCATTTTCCATTGGGGACTTATTTCGTTGGGGGGCTATGTCCCGGAGCCATTCAACCGTAATACTCGTCAAAGATCGAATGCGCATCAATTCACCCTCGAGCCCCATTCAGACGTTCAGAGGTTCTTTCATAAGCCGTTCAAATGTAGATATGTCCTGTCAGAATCAGTCTTTCCTACTTATTTCAAAAATTTACAAACATTTTCTTTCGAAGCATTTAATGTTTTCGAGCTAGTCTTGAAACTGGTATGTTCCAATCGCGTGGCAAGGGTTTTCACTAAAGTAAACCTAGTTAAAAGCAAGCTAAGGAACCAATTGTAATCTTGAAGGTGTGTATCTCTGAACTTATTTAATAATACCGCTTTTTTGCTGTAGATACCAACACAAATTTATAACTTAATAAATATTGTTTTTTTATTGTAATATATTGAAAAAAAAAATTGGTGCCCAAGTTATTAAAATTAATGCTGAAAATATTAGAAACCGAGCTTAAGCTCAGAAAAACTTTGGCAACACTGCTCGTGAGATGTCTAACATTAAGAAATTAGATAAAAAAAATCCCTTAAAATGGATAATAAATTCCGCATAGGAATCAACACAAGAACGGCCAAACTGTAATGCATCCAGTGAAAGTCAGCGTTTGTGAGGTTTGAGCCAGGCGGTATCATCGCTCCATTATATCATCGCGAACGACGACGTTGGCAAAGTCACCAACGTCAATGTTAGTCGAAAATAAACAATTTCTTTATAACCGAATATCAAAATCCTTTGTATACTCACTGTTATAACTATACTTGTTTAAGCAACATTTGGGGAAATATTTCTTAACAACTTACCTGAAAGAAAAAGAAAAAGAAATATTTTATTAGCACGTTTAATTTTTAAATCGATTTTATTTTATTACTTATGAAAGTATAAAATAAAGTGTAAGATATTGTGATCAGGGACTTTTTGGCTTTGAAAAATATGCAAAAAAAAAAACGAAACAACTTATGTCGGGTCCCTGCTACCTGCAAAGTAAAGCCGATTAGAAAAAAGTTGCATATCATAAATCTTTCAAAGACTTGACGTGTTTTTCATCTTCTACGAGCCCGCCTTATCTTGGACCTCAATTACAGTTTGAATTGAAACGCAAATTGGACCTTTCGAAGCAGCAGCGCTCATCACCATTCTCCATACACAAAGTTTTGAAAAACATGCATTTAATGATCTTTGGTTAACAAATTGTTAAATTTAATACACGCATGTAAAGTTAAAGTCATTCAGTTTTCTCAGCTGAAGTAATTTCTATCTTGGACGTCTTCTATACAAAAGGTACACACTCTGCTCACTTAAAAGTTTATAGCTTTCCACTGCAGACATGAGTTATGCTTACAACCCTCTGGCAATTTGTACAACGTCCATCAACGTAACTCAGGCGTTTAATATGCACCCACAACCCAAGCGAATTTATTGTCGTTTTCTCCCCATCATCACATCCGCCGTCAGCAAAAACCAACAATGTTAACATCACGAAAACTATTAAACCAAAGAATGCCATTATGTACAACGTGATCGATATGAAAAAAATCCACAAAAAAGAAACTCCGAAATGTGTTAATCACGACCGAATCGATATCGTAAAAAAGTATCTACTAAACTACCGCCTCACAAAGTCCATACGAATCACACTTTTCGCCAGAGCTTGCAAAGTGAATTTAAGATTTTAAGAAAATACAAAATCCAGGTTAATCTTTGCTGAATTCTCCCGTAAGTCCTTCTTTTCTCTGGTCTTATGGGTACCATCAGCATCACTATTTCAGTTTTCAGAAAATTCTCTAGTGCGCAATTTCATGCTCCAACCACCCACGTTCTGTTGGCCCACGGCTTCGAGATAATTGTTTTTTAATTGAAGGTCGTCGCTGGGAGATGAGCAAACTGTGTAAACTCTGCCATGTGTAGTGTATGGCTGCGTCTAATGGATGGCAATTCCGGGAACGATATGAAATAGATTTAAAATGCAAATTGTTGACAAACAGTCGAAAGACGATCCGCACACACATCTGACAGTCATTTGTAATAATGAAAGTTCCATTACTGCCAGGGAATTACTAGTGGAGCCTGTTCTCGCATCAAACAATCATTCATTCGGTTTAGTGTCTGCCCTCACAGACGCAAATCATAATTCAAAATAAAAAATTGCCACCGAATTTAGTATCTGTGTGTATGGGTTTATTGTGTGTGACCGATTTCTATTAGTTTCCATTTCCGAGTGTGCTTAGACCGAAATTAGCAAAAAAACAAGCGAAAAAACCATTTTCGTTTAGTTTTGCACTGACAAACCAAACCAAGGTCGCAGTAGAGCCGTCAAAAGGAACGAATGAACATTTAAATAATTAGTTTCGTTTGCCATCCAAATGACTTCCCTTCCAGCGAAAGGTTGTGCGGAGCATGGAATCATGCAAATCATGATAATGACAAGAAATTCAACAAATTTAAGTCGTGCGACTGCAGTAGAAATTCACTTTTCCAATAAACCACTTTTGTATAGGTTTTAGACCAGAGACAAAAGTCGGTCCGTAGTTTTGTTTTTCTGCTGGATGGAATACATCAATCATGCCGTAATGTTGTTGGGGATAGTGATTGGTTTTGTGACTTTCGATCGCTTTCCCATAGAATTGTTTTTTCTCTTTCTTAACTTAAAATGTTAATTTATTGAGTAGAAAAAGAGAAAAAAGGGAAATGCAGTTGGATCTCACACTGAGATAATTGATTTGTAGCATTTAAGTTGTTTTTGCTGTCGCTTTATACAAATAATGAAAATTAAATGTTAAATATTGGTTGTTTGTTATTTTGCGGTAAAACAACATAATTTTATGGCTTTTTCTCAAAGGCATACAAGATAATCAAAGGCTCGTCAATCATTGTTTTACTACGAAAACGTCATTGGTAAAATTTATTAAAAATAAAGCTTTTTTCTAAAAAGTTTAAGTTGTACATTGTTAATAATCAAGTCGTCTAAAATGGGCTTCAAATTATATATACATGCCTTTTGGATGGTAGGTAAGTAGGATTGGTTCAGAATTTAACCAGATATTAGATGGATGCTGCTTTTGAGTTTTAAAATTAAGTTGTTCTTCTTCTTCTTTTCCATAAAAGCCCTCGTCCTTCGTAAAGTGTTAAAAAATGTTATATTTAAACGTCAACTTAAATCTTGAAAGTATATATGTGTTGAAAGAGTTTCAAATATTCTGGTTACTGGTCGCCGTGACATGGAAAATATCCGGCCGAATGGAAAGAGAAAAATCAACGAGCTTTTTAAAAATCAAATCGGCTTCATTTTCGGCTTCTGGTATCCAGGTTAAAGTCGGCGAAATATTGAAAAGGGCGAAAAAATGGAAAATTAATTTAAATTGTCTGCTGGTTATACCTTTGCTTATCCCCCTAAAATCATCGTACTTGTGGGGATAAGCTTTGGTGATTCTGTGTCAGCAGCGTTTGTGTTGCAATGAAAACTAACGCGCAACGAGGTAAGATTTTGTTTAAGGGGATATTCCAGAATTTAGCAACATGCGATCAGCTTAGCCTATGACTTATCTTTGCCCACAATCGATAATCGGTATGATCGGATAATTTTTGAGAGGTTTGATAACCGAAGCGAGGGCCCTAGCTTTCTACAAACTTGACAGTCTTCGTCAGTCTTTTACAACAACTCTAAAAGATCACATTGGAACTCTCGACTCATTACCATTCGAATTGCTTCTGATGTGTTCTTAAGGTAGAATGTGTTATTTGCTCCTTCATTTCTTTCTCCAGTGTAGCAGCCCTTGGGAATTGGCTGGGTATTGTAGGTACAGGGTAGGCACTGATCGGCGTCAAACTGGTAATGCCCAGCCCAGCGTTGTTACTGTTACTACACATGTTATGCAAGAGGATAATAGCACCACTATAAATGTGCAAAATGACTGGCTGATCGAGTGTCTCAGAAGTCAATTTTGAAAGACTCAGAAAGAGAACATCCAGCGCAAGTAATCTCAAATAAGGATCAACGCGTGCTGTCAACAGTAAGGACGGCAACTATTTAAGGCTAAGGTCACTAAGGATTTCTAATACAAGTCAGGAGACTGAAACAGAGAACGTGGCGGATAGGCCACTGAGTGTGTAAACGGGACCTCTCATATCTTCAAAGTGGGATACTGACTTTGGTGAACCAAGCTCGCTATCCTAGGGTGGTAAATTCCCGGCCGCGTTAAAAAGGAATAATTATGAGAGAGAAGCAAGTAGCCTTGAATAATAGCAATATCAACGCTCAATCAACGGCAAGGGCCGGAACGTTTAAGGACCACGTTTCGGGAGTTTGAACGTGGAACGTAAGAATACTCTACACACCAGATGAAACTCAAAAACTTGAGTCTGTCCTCATACAGTTTAAGGCGGAAAATACTGCGATCCAGCAGATACTATGGATAGGATCAGGTATGATAAAAAGGAAATATCTAAGCATTTATTTCAGCTGCCTTAAAAGACTGCACATGTTTGGCTGCGGATTCGCCGTGGGGAATCGCCTGAGGTCAAAAGTCATTGACTCCAAGCCGGTAAGTGATCTACCGGCGACCACGTGCTCTTCTAAGGGTAACCGTCGACTCTGACCAGTGGCTAGATTCAGAGGTCGACTTTCCCACAAGAAGAAGTTGTGATCCCGTAAGAGAGAGAAACGCTAGCGAAACATGGCTCTCATCATTCATTGCCAAAAGGGTCATACTCCGCCCTCTTTTGATACCGACAAAATGTCTACAACTATTCAAAATGTAACCCAAAACAGATGGAAAAATTGCAGAGTTGCGGCTATACAAAGGCTTTATGTCCATCCACAGGCAGCAGAAAGTCAAAAGAGCTTATAGCACCTAAAAGACCCTTACTCGCCATAGCAACAAGTGTGATAACAGACCACATCCCGAAAAAGATGTCATACACCACCTCTGTCAAACACCTCCTCAATGTCCAGGTGACAGCGGGCAATGTTTTAAACTTCTACGCCAATTCTTCTTTGAGGAGCTAAACGTGCTTACAAGAATATCGGTGGCAAATATCGTGACGTTCAGCAGGGACTCCAGCTGAAACAAGTATCTCTTCGAAGCTTAGGATACCTCAACAAACTAAGTATCATATATATACTAACATTTAAGACCCTCGAGGCCCTCAGCGAGCTGATTGCTTTGGCTGCTAGCAACCCTTACTAATCAAACTTTATATAAAACAAGTGAACAAGTGCAAGAGTTCGTCTGTGACAAACTTCTATATACCCGACCCTATAAACCGTGTAAAACCAAACCTTAAATTTTTTTATCCCGAATTCATATACTATTTGTATGGGCCACGCCCCCAAAAGTGGGCCTGGGCTAAAAATTAAAATCAATTAATTGTAATTTCGTTAGAATCATGACAAAATGCTTTAAAACCGAAAATTATTTCGGAAAAATACCGTTTTTTGCTAAAAACGCCTCTTAAAAGTGGGCGGAGCTGAAAATTTTGTATGGGCCAAACTTAGCTAATACTAATATCTACAGTATTTGTCATAATTTTTTTTTCGATTTGGAGTGAGTTTTTCGAGAAATCGGATTTTTAAAGATCTAACATGTTAAAAGCGGTCGTTGTCGGTATTGGGCGATCCAATTTTTGGCTTCTTAGAGGCTTTGGGCCATTATTGCTCTTTACCAAAATTTGAGTTGCTACGCTTTGTCTAACTTGACCAAAAGGCATTTTGAAAGAAAATTTGAAATGGAGGTCGTCTTACATTGAAGCCAGTAATGGGCGCGGCCGCTGACGGTTTTATCCAGTTTTCATACTTTGCCTGTACAAAATAAGAGCCAAGATGCACTCCAAGTTTGAACGTCCTAGCTCAATTTGAAAGACCTAAAAACTTCACACATACGGACAGACGGACGGACAGACGGATATGGCTAAAACGATTCACCTGTAGCTCTCGATCATATCTCTAAAAGGTCTAACGGTCTAAAAGGTCTAATATGCCCTGGGTCGGGTATAGAAAAGGCCAAGCAACTGGCTGCTGGCTTTAGAACGGAAGCAGGCTCTTCAAAATAGAGAAAAAAAAACCTACATACCCAAGCACAGGGTCCAATTGAAGTATAAAAGCAGCAATTCCAGCAGCTGCTTAATTGGCATCACGTAGAGAGAGTTAAAGAGGAACAACAGAGAGCAGAAACTGTACCCGAAGAGAACGAAAGCCCAGTCGATAAAGAAGGAGAAGAAAGCATTGAAGAAGTTAGCTCAACTATAAAAAGGCTTAAGGCTTCCGGCTCAGATGGCTGCCCTGTGGAGCTCTATAAATACGGATGTGATGTCTTCGTGGGCTGGATGCACAAAATCATTAACCAAGTGTTGGTGACGGTAAGCATGCTCGAAGACCGGACAATGAGTTTTATGTGGCCCAACTTCAAGAAAGGCGATCCTATGACTTGCAAGATTTATCGAGGTGGTTATCACTTGAGGGATACTTAACTTAAGAGAGCAAAAATTAATAAAGATCTAACGAAATTGAGCCAACGGCTATTATGGTCGTAGGGACATTTCGGATAGCCGACTTAAGCCCACCTAAGTCTATTATGGTAAGGCCTTTAGTCTGTCTGCACCCATCACAGTCACGCCAACGAGCCATGTGTTCACGAGAAACCCAAGTACCAATGGCAGACGAGGCAACGGATGCAGGCAGACCTGCAGTTTCGGGTCTTGAGAAAATCTCTTCTGAACCTTGTCGAGCAAGCTCCTCAAAGATCTCATTTCCCTGGATACTAGTCTGACCCATTCACTGTATTTAGCCTTCCGACTGGTTCAACGAATTCTCGAGTGCGAGCACAATCATTTAAATGGTTGAGCAAGGTTCATAGGAGCATCTAGAGCAGAGCACGGCGTGCTAGAGAAGGCGATGCAGCCCAGACAAGCCGTTCTTTGGAGTTTGGCAAAAGAGGCAAGACCATACTATCAAACGTTCTGTGTAAGCGTCTTAAGTCGTTCTTCAATGCACTAATCTGCACCCACCAGTGTGCCTTCCGGCTCGCAGATCGACCATAGTATAGATCTTCACGCTGAAGCAAATCCTGGAAAATACAAATGAATTTCACTTCAAAAAACACCATCTTTTCATTGATGTTGAAGCCGTTTATTACAGCAGTTCAGGAGCTCAACCTCCGCTGGCCGAATTCAAGATTCCGGCAAAACGGTCAATCTATGCAGTGTAACATTAGAAAATACGAGGCGCAACGTGCAGTTTTGGAAGTGTTTCTCGGAACTCTAGGAAAATGGCAGTAGGAAATTTGAACTTTTAAAGGGTCTAACGAAATATTTAAAAACTTTTTTTTGCTTTCAAAGGAAATAGCCATGCTGCTTTCTAATATTAACCTTCACGTGTTATTCCAATTTTTGTTAAAGTTCTTTAATGTTTCAGTGGGGTGCCGTGGTGTAGTGGTTAGTGTGTGTGCTTACTACGCTGAAGGTCTGGGTTCGAATCCGATTATCGTCACCTGAAAAAAAGACTCATTTTTTTTCACGGTCCCCAACTCCGCGAGGGTCTGACAAGCCCTCCGTGAGTATCATTTGTTTTGAAAAACTTCTCAAAGTGCCGTTCGGATTCGGTAGAAAATTGTAGGTCCCTTTGTATGTGAAGAAATTAACACACACAGCATACATTGTTGAGAAGTTGACCCCTCTATTTATTTATTTATTTTCTTTAATGTTTCTGTCATAAAACTTTCTAAAAATCTCATTACGAAGACCTTAAGCACTTAAGGCGTTTCCAATTTCGTGATATTCGAAGCCTTCTCCATGTTTGTTCCTCGCCATTTCTTAGCAATCTTGTCCTAACGCGTTGGCTAAAAATATGAAAGCTTTGAACATAGCGGTAATTCCCCAGCATATATCGTATGGCCCCGAATTTATGACTTTGTCAGCAGTCTTAAGAGTTTGCAACTCTCTGCCATTGTGTAAACTTACAGTCAGAACCTTCAATGACCTGAGCCTTCAAAATAATTACTCCTACTATCACTGCTTGTAGCCTTCCGTAGAAAATGCATCTTCAAGATCTGATGACAGAAAAAAATAACGAATGCATTTGACGGCCCAAGGTGACACTTATTATTTATAATGACTTCTGTTACGTAAATCTGACACTATGGGAACGCCACAAAGTTCCAAAAGTTCCGCGCAATTAAGATGAAGTGTGCAAAAAAAAAAACCCAAACAATTTTTGACTAAAACGGGTGGCCCATCAGCTCTCATCTCCGTCGTTGCCTTTATTGACTTAAATGTTTACCATGCAACTAAGTTAATTATTCACACTTGTCTATTCTGTAAAATATCGGCGAGCATGTGCAAATTCGCAACGGCACCATGATTCGATTCGGCTTTGAGCTTGGGGATGACTCTTTCCTTTTAAATAATATATCGATCAACCGTTTAGAGAGAATAATGGACTTTTACTTTATAAAGTCAGCCGGCGGTATACGCATATTGGCTACGCGTTAAATTGTCAACACAAAAGGATTTATTGTCGGAAGTTCTTTCAGTAATGCATTGCGTAAGAGTATGTTTGAAGTTTATTTCAAGCCCGGCCTTTCCCAAAAAATAACTCTTAATAAAAGTTAAAAATAAAAGCAAAATATACTTGTGGATTATAAATAGACACCCATTCAGTTAAAACTGAAGAGCTCCAGTTTGTGATTGGCTTGTCAACATGTCCCAGTTCCAGCCCGCATAACCCATTGTGTCTAAAATAAAACTTCAAACACTTTGCGTGTACTACAATTTCCTTAATTGTTGAATGAATATCGCCCGTCATTCAAAGTGACTGCGCGTTGTACCGTGCGTGCGTCGTCGTGGAATTTATCGGATCTGTATAAGCTAATTGCGATACACAGTCTGTCTGTTTGCCAGGGAATAGGCACATGCAACCACACGAGCAGCGCGGGCTGGTACCCAGCCGCGACCACAACAGCATCCCGATCCAGCTGCTGCATCAGAGATTTATCTGGCCAAGTATCTCTGGCTTGCGGATGGTTAGTTTCTGCGAAATTCCACACTTCTTCTTAAGAAGCCTCGATACACCGCTGACTGTTGTTGTTGTTGTGGTTATGGCTTTTCTTTTGTATCTTGTGCTCAGTTGCAGTATCTTCTTTTCTTTGGCAAAGTGAACAAAAAGTAACTATCCCCGAGATTGCGGATGATTGGTGAATGCGAATTGTTAAAATGCCATTATCGTGACCGGAATGCGGGCATAGCGCATAGGTTTTGTATCTAGGTAGCTAAGCTACGCGCAGAGACGGCTCTCTAGTGGTTTGTTACTTAACAGCGACTCTCTTACGCTGCGCTGGATGATGCTTGGATTTGTATTCGAATTGGATTTGGGATTGGGATTACTATTATTATTATTATTGCTGGTGCGAGTATTGTGTGTAGTCGTTTTATTGTGGTGCTCGTTACCACAGGGCCGTTGTTGCATTCACAATGACATAACGTGAGAAGGCACTTTGCGTGATATTATTTTTAAATTTATTTCTACGAAAAAGGAATCCTATCCGCGGTGATGTTGGCGGTTTACATATTTTATTGGGTGGGGTTTCAGAGGTGGCATTAGTAATGTTTACTGCTGAGGTTGTTTTAGATGAAGATTGGTGGTTGTGAATTCAGTTGGCACACTTACTGTACCTACTTTTATTCAATATATATTTTTTGGGGAAAGTTTCTCTTGTTTTAACGATAAGATGTAGTTGAATGTATAAATTGTCACAACGTGCCGACAATTTTATTGAAAAGTTTCACCCACAATATTTGATGTAAGATGTTTTATTGCATTTGACAGAAAGTGTTGGACGTTATCGGTAAGTTGTCAGAGTTGATCTTACTCTTACTTGTGTCTTACTCATAGCAAGACAATGTTTTTCAGACTCCAAAATGCGAAAAATTTTATCAGCCAGTGAGTGGGTTGTTGTAGCAATTTTGTTTTTAGACGGTGCAGCTAAGCCCTTTTCCCTGGGCTAAGGTGCAAAGAGATTATGTTTACTTCACTGAAAAGCTGTTCGCATATTCAGCAGGTATTAAAGCTAAGGGCCAATTGTAGAAATTCGCTTCTAGACCGATTGAATTTAACGGTAAGAAGTTTAGCCCTTAATTCCCTACCTTGTTCGGCAACTGTTCTCTATGAAAAACAACGTTAGTTGAACTTCTTAAAGTATGTCTTTAATCAATTGAGGTTATAGGCAGCATCGAACTTTTACTTAGATTAAATTTCTCTACATCTTAAGGCCGAAATAAATTCGAAACATGCGAGACCAAAAACCCTATTTATAAGTATGTGATACAAACAGCGTGATGCTGCTCAAATTACGAAACAACTGGGGATCCTTTAATAGACTATGAGAGGTGAGCCCCCCTTGATTTATTGATTATGGCATGTAGGTAAGCTGAAAACCATTATTCGCTTGAAGAGATAGATAGTAGGCTTTTGGTACCACGCGCATTGAAATTTTGATGAACTTGTGCGAGAATTGTCCTTGGACACCTGTCTAATTGATATGCCCTCTCACTCAATTTTGCGACAAAACTATCAAGTCTGACCCAGATGATGGAGTCTTTGTGGAAAGCAATAACATTAGACTCAATTACCCCTTAGGTAAATAAGTGTCCTTGTCTTCCAAGCAGAGATTTTCGCTATCCTAATTGCTATGCGGGGTGCCGTGGCGTAGTGGTTAGTGTATGTGCTTACTACGCCGGAGGCCTGGGTTCGAATCCTGCCATTGTCACCTGAAAAAAAAAGACTTGTTCTTTTTCACGGTCCCCACCTCCGCGAGGGTTTGACAAGCCCTCCGAGAGTATCAATTGTCTTGAAAAACTTCTCAAGCTGCCGTTCGGATTCGGCAAAAAATTGTAGGTCCCTTTGTATGTAAAAGAAATCAACGCACCAGCATACATTGTTGAGAAGTTGGCCCTGGTTCACCTCGAGCTGTTGCGCCACTCTAGGTAGGTAATTGCTATGCGGTATATTATGACTAACAGGTGGAGGGCAAGAAACATAAGCGTTTGCAGGCATAGCCAAACTGCACTAAAACCGCTGCTTAACCCTCTCGGACCTCGAACTCAAGCATTCGTTGAACAAAATGGGGAAGCTAAATGAAGTGAATCTTGTTTGGGTCCCAGGTCACACTGGCATTCAGGGATGTGAGATCTCTGATGAACTTGCTAGGTTCAGAAGAGGTTTTCGCAAGACCCGAACCTGCGCCTGTGTTAGGTCTACCTGTTTCTGTTATCAGTTCTGCCATTGATACTTAAGTAGAGTGAAAATAAACCAAAAATAACTCTGTTTTTATTTATAGTATGATGAGACGTTGTTAAAAAAAAATGGTAAAAATACTCCTGTGCTGCTCGGTAAAAGCGTGAAAACGTGACTTTTCAGCAAATATCCGGAGCCCTGAAACACATTTTTCTTAATATCTTGGGCTTTAATAGTGCTAGAATAAAAAATCAAAAAGCTGTTTCTATGAGGTGAAAGGAGCTACAAAGCTGACTGACAAAGATACTTTAAAATTGAATCCTAACCTCAAAATTTCTAAATTATTTAATAGTTAGAATTTTTTTACTAAAATCGCGATAAGTCGAGGAAATATTGTTGGATTTTTATGAAAGTTGAAGGAAATTTGTAGAAAATGTAGTTTAAAGGAACAAAAAATATTAAAAGTTTGTCGACAAAATCGGGATTTTTCGAAAAAAAAAATTTAAATAGCCGCCATTTCCTCCCAAATTATGTTTAGTCAAATTTTCTTTCTATTTTCATATACTCTTTAGCACTCTACTTTAAGTGTCAATTTTAGGGAGGAGAATAATTAAAGAAAAAACTCAATTTTTTATGTTTTTGCAATAATTTTCTTTAGAAAACACTTTTTTATGACTAAGCATGAAAAATGTAATAATTTACTAAAGCAGTAATAAATCCCTTACTTAATTGTTGCTTACAGTTTTAAAAAAATGTTTTGTAAAGACAATAATTTATTAAACCATATAAATCGGTTTGGTATTAGGTCGTCCGTCAGTACGCTCAGTCACACAGGAAGCCGACAAAACATCACCACCTGCGGGCAATTGGGCCATATTTGCTTTTTTCAAATTGAATGAATCGGGTCTGGGCGATCTGGACTTGCAACAGGATGTTGTTTCCACCTAAACAAGCCACCAATCATTTTATCCCGCACGAAATTTGAAGATCACATTAATTATAGGAGGAGTTGACGTTTTCGACGATCCAGGATTTGAAACATAACATGCAAATTGAAGTTGCGCAAATGTGTGTACATTTTTCACTAGCCATTGTCTCACCCTTTAGCTCGATATTGCAATTGCGCTCGCCATCCATCATCGATAAACGAAGAGAAAAGATAATATAAAGATGAGTAATGCAACCAAACCAGGGCTGGTTTCGTTTCAAAGCAAAAAGCAGCAGCACAACAGTCGGCACAAGGCAGTACAAAAATGGGATATGAGATATTCCCCCTAGTGGAAAGGTACCAGTCGAAAATTGGAGAAGAAAATCAGAGAAGCGAAAGCAACCAGAAGCAAAATTTCGAGAATTTGGTTAATTTTGTATTCCTAAATAGGCGGATAATTGGCTCTTAAAGTTACAGTTGTTTTTGAATCTTTGAATATCGCACAAAGAACATATAAAGTGAAAAGTGATTGAGTTGAAATAAAGGGTTGAATTCCAAGTGGTGGAGTTGAATTAACTAATGAACTCACCACTGCGTTGAAAGCTCATTGGTGAGGTATAATTGTTGATTTTTTTCGAATTTTTCAAAATCCGTTGCAATAATCAGTTTTCATGTGGGCCTAAAAAACCAAAATTGGAGTCTTCAAAAACGGATATTTTAAAATCGGTCAAACGGTTCGACTGATATAGGTAGTCAAAGACGCCTTATTTTAAATAATATTTTGAATAATATTTTTAATAATACTTTAAATAATATTTTAAATAATATTTTAAAATAATAATAAAATTAGAAATAAAATAATATTGATTTAATAGATACTTAAATAATATTTTTCTTGAAAATTTTCAAAATTTCGGGGCTCGCAAAAATCTAATCTTTTTCTGAAACGTTTCCTTAAAAAGCCAAAATAAACCCATTCGCGTTTAACGGGGTTTATATTGCAGAAGGTTGGTTTTATTCATTTATGGTTGAAATTCATTGTTTTTATTGCTAAATATGTTAAATTTTAGTGTTAAATATGAAAATGGTTAGAAAAATATTGTTGTTCCATATAACAATGCATTAACCAGATATTATAAAAATTTAACGGTCTTTTTTTAATTATTAAGCCGTAATCATCTTGAGAAAACCACTAACAGATTTATCTGTATCTATTTATGATTTGCAGGTACTTTGCAAAAAAAATTATCATTGGACCAGGCACATGTTGCATGAACACCTTTTATACCTGTTATACCCTTGAGGGATCATGTACCTGTTGCATGAACACCTGTTTTACTTTAAAGGGTACCTGATTAAGATATGAACACCTTATGATATGAACACCTTCACCTTTCACTTTTAAGGGTGCCTGATGAAAATATAAATGGTATGTATTGAGTTCGGAGCGTTTGCAACGGAAACGATGAAATTATTAAAGGAAAAATATCCCAAAAAGGACCTACACTTCATAAAATTTTGGCGCATGGACAAAGCATAATCGAGTATCAGTCGTTGCCAATTGGAGAATTAACTGAAAAAGCTCAGGAATCTAAAAATAAGGTAAGGAAGAGGGACTGTTTTGGTACCTATAAGAAATAAAGGTACCAAAGTACATACAAGGTTTCAAGGATACGCCGGAAAGAAGACTTATTCTAGATGCTTGCAGCCTCATCCAACCCACTTATATTTAGTCAGTAAGACATGCTCGAACTGAAAAGAACTTCAAGGACCGATACCGTAAATAAGTTTTTGGAATTTACCTCGAATTTAGACAAGAGCTTTCAAGGAATATAGTTTTTTTTATATCGGAACCGTTGTGTTTTTTTTTAACTTTTTCACTTTAATTTTTTAAGCAAAACAACTCGAAAATTATTCATTTCTGATTAAAACAAAATAATAAAAATTAAAAATAATAACTCTTATTTAAAAAAAAGTTTTCTGAAAACAATTTTTTTTGCTCTGTATGAAAATACAAAAATTTGCATTCTACATGTATTGCCATATTTTTAATCTTATCTTGTGCAAAACCTTGATTTCTTGCAAATGTCGAATTCTGTGTCATTTTTAAGTGATACACAAGAGCTGCTATTGTTTTCCACCTCATTGAGTTCCACCTCCATAAAAAAAATCAAAATCTTTAAGGGTTTAAAAGTTATGATTTTTGCAAACAAAACTTAAAATCGTGCCCACTATGCTAAGAGAAAGAGATTTCTCCATGTGACTTGATACCCTCAAAAGTAAACAGTTGGTAGACTCTTGTAGAGGAATTGTAGTGTTACAATTTGAAAACTCAGCCGCTGAGAAAAAGGTTTTTGAAGAGATTGAAACCAAAAAATCTATGTTGGGCAGATATAAAAAAATAGCTCAAATTGGAACATCCATCCTGGCTTTATCCGTTGAAAACCCCCACTACCAAATGTGAAAACAGAAATTCCAGAAGTTTCAAATAAGGAAATCTTAAAAGCGGTATGATGCGTCAAGGACAAAACATTGTGACCTAAAAAGATCCTATAAATTTTCCAACGCAGCATGTTCAAATTATGTAAAAGCAATTTATAACTTTGCACCTGAAATATACTCCTGGTTGTAATCACACCTACACGTAGCTACATTATGACCTCGAAATTCCGAAAAAAAGAACCGCTCAAATCATTTCCACGTAACCACATTAAGTGCTGTTAACCCACCGGAAAATTACAACATTTCACGTGTGCTGTGGCGTTTAAATATTAATGATTCTTGGGAAATTAGAAAAGTGGAAATAGATGAGAAGAACAACAAAACAAACTGTGCAATTAAAGTCCCAATTTATCGAATTACAGAACTATAGAGGTTATGGGGAAACAAACAGGTATGCATAGTGCGTCGTCTCAGTAACCTTGAACTAGTAAGAAAATAAACTAAAGTTTTTTTCTGTTTTAAGATACTCACACTAGGAAAAACTAACATGTTCCAGTATATTTCATTCCGGATCCAGAATTCCAGTAAAATTCATTTCGACTCTCTCCGGGAGACAGACTAAAACTCCACCGAAAATAAATCTCCCCCTTGGACGATTGACGACCGGATTGGATGGACAAACCACCGAGTTGCATGCGATGCCGGTCAAAGTTTTTTCCCCTCGCATGTGGATTCCAACTAAAAGGGAGTTAAAAACGATGAGCATGCAGGTAGGTACATCCGCTTTAAGATTCATTGTGATGACACATTGGGGATGAGGTATCATCCCCTTGTCATACTCAATCTGTCGTGGAACTTCATTCGTAGAGCAGGCGGAAAAATCGATAGCAAGTTTTTTTGACTGGTGCCGACACTAAAACAGGAAAACGAAATGTTTTTCGGTGTTCCATCCGACTTCAGCGCTCATCACACCCTGCAATGGGGAAGAACTGGGGTAGCCTACTAGCTATACGGGGGGTGTTTTGTTTTGCTTTGGTACGGCATATTCGCATACAAAGTAAAAATGGTAAAAATATGCGAACGCGCCCCTGCCCTTAGGTCGTAAAATACAAATTCAGTGATGGGAAAGTAGGTTGACTGCTCTAAGGAGGGTTGGTTTAATGGGGGCGAAGTTGCCTTTTGGGGTAGATGTCGATTGTACAGTGTATCGCTTCTACGAGGCTATAAAGCTTTGAACACAGTATGTACAGAATAGGTTGGCCTGGCAGGGGGCTACACGTAACATCTATTGTTTATGTTCTTCGAATACGGGGAATTATCTGAGAAGCGATTTGGGTTGATGTGAATATTTTAGATCATTCGCAATGAATTGCTACGAAAGTTCGATGTGGGATCCAATAAATCCGTTATTCAAATTTTATATCTGCCAGGGAAGTTGTTCCAAATCGATGGAAGTTTCGGTTTTAGTTAGTCTCCGAGGTTACACTATGTTAGTGGCTTAGGAGAAGCCATAGCAGCAAATATGTAGTTGCTTAGGACGGGAAATAGAGGACTGAAGCTAATGGAGGTTCGAGTTAAAGCCCTTACACTGTCAATTTTGCTTCACCGAAAACTAAACAATAAACAGAGAAAGAAAATTTAAGCAGCCGGTGTGGAGAGAAAAATTTGTTTGAGAGAAAGATTTGGTGGAATTAACGAGAAGAAGTTCGCATAACTGCGACCTTTTTGCGCTCACCGTTAACACGAACTTATACTTGATGGCTAGACCAGAAAATTAGAGTACTAAAATTTATTTAAATAGGGACCGGATGGTCCACTTGTCCGCTGCCTAAATCGGATGAGCCTGGCTTGCTAATGACTGGATACAATTTTTAACCTTAAAATAGGTCAGAATTTTCATATTGGAGGCACCATAGAGCAGTGTAGGGATACTTTGCACGAAGTTCAAGGCTCAAATACCGATAATGACAATAAAAATTGTGTTTTTTTATGTGGTTCAATAATGCAGACCGAACAAGTAGGCGGTTCAAGCATACGAGTTGGAAGTGGGGCCTTGGTGCAGATGGCAGCACATATGTCGGACATTCGGGAGGTCCTAGGTGAATTCCCAGATTCAACTAACTAGCTAACTAACTAAATTAAAACAATTATTATGACTAACAACTAAGCTATGCAGGAGGCCCCCTCATCACCGACTTCAAGTCGTAGAGTGGAGTTCAAATACTGTAGGACAAAAAGTCGAAAGGAAAAACCATTCGTGGCTCACCGGCAGGGTGTGATCTTGTAAACTTTACATTTTTCGGCTTAACTTTTTGAACCAAGGTTAGCCCGATTTAATATTTTTCCAATTACGACCACCAGTATACATAGTTACCTTTATATCAGGCCATGGCTGATTTTTATTTTACAAAACGTAAGCCGAGAATTCGAAAACCAAGGATAGGTGGATCAGTTTCGAAAAATGTGGCTCCCGCCGTATTCTTCATTTTCGCTGTAGACCCAGGAAAGATTTAAAAAGCTTCACAAATCACAAACAACTTTTTTCTTGGGCAACTCAAACTGCGAAGATTTTTCAATTTCAATTTTGCACCTAATTGAAAATTTTGGGCAGGTTGGTTACAAATGGTTTACAACACTGATTTATGTAAACTCTTCAACAGTGGAAGGAAGTAGGTTAAGGAGACTCAGTTGACTTAGCCATTACAATTTTCTCGAGCAAGATAAAATTAAGTCTGTCGTCCG
Source organism: Neoascia interrupta (assembly GCA_947623515.1). Lineage (NCBI taxonomy): Eukaryota > Metazoa > Arthropoda > Insecta > Diptera > Syrphidae > Neoascia > Neoascia interrupta. Next base: position 27,070,748 of record OX392462.1, read on the forward strand.
TAAGAGTGACAAAGAAGTTTTGTGATTGGGTCCAGGTTCACTGCGAGTTTTGAAAAATTATTTTTAAGAACTCTTACGGCACAATAAGTCATTAGACACTCCCTAACGTACCTTTCTGTAATTGCTAGCTCGAGGTCAAGTGGAAAGCTTACTTTTTCCAATCACTGAAAAGGGAAAAGGAAGTCATTTTACAAAGAAAAGAGTAGCCTCGAACCAGTCACGTATTTCACAACAGACGTGAGGGTTTGATCGTCATTAGAGCGCTGTCACGTCCTGAAAGAAAAAATTCAGCTAATTTCAATCGAGATTTGATAAAAAATCTACTGAAATTGTTTGTCAATTACCGGAAGTTATTGCAATGAAAAAGTCTTAGCAGGAGCGATTGTTGAGACTGTTCTCACTGCTTCTCATATCAACGGCCAGGTTTCAAGTGCATAATTAGTCCAGACTTAAACCCAGACATGCTGATGGCGGAAATAAATTTAGGATTAGTTTGGGGCAAGCATGGGAGCAACAGCAAAAACCGGATAAGCCCAAATTGTTCTTTGGTATTCTTTGGTTCTTTGGTGTTAACACATCAAATGTGGTGATTTAAACCTAAGTTAACCTCGTATCGAAATACACTGAAAAATCTGACTGACAGATCTCTCACTGAAAGTTGCCACGTAAGAGCATACGCCGGAGTCAAGCTCAGTAGCCTAAAAACTCCTTGATAAAAGTTTTTGGACAGCTTTAAATTTTTTACAGAAGTAACTCCAAGCACCAGCACAGTGCAAGCTTTGAACGCTTCAAATCAAAACGAAAACCCAATATTGTGGTTAGAGGAGACACGACGTTAGATCAAGTTACTAGGTTATGAGTTATAACATCTCCCTGTTGATCAAACTTTGGAACAATATAATACAAAAAAAAAAAAATCTGTTCGTTGCCTAGTTGCAAAGATTTTTTGGAAAGTTTTCTTTTGATTTCTGGACGTTGTCCAATCAGCTTTAACTTAGCGAATTTGGATTCGCGAAGTAAAAAGGTTAAGGCCCAAGGAACTCAGAATTTAACCTTGAGAGATACCGACCGTGACGTTTCATACCCAACAGATTAATTGGAACCGTCGCGTCATACAGCTGCAATTTAAGCGGTATAATGATAGAACCTCTAGGGGGCTTATTTAAAAAAATTAATAAATGGTAATGCCTTTTGCTTGTGGGCTTATTTGTTTAAAACTTGCGATTGTGCTAAATCCTTAAGTGTGAACAACCAGGGGTCTTAGTAAGTCTTAAAGTCTATTTCCACGAACGCTAGAACAGTCGCCGTCGACCTCGACAGTTTAGATAAACCCAAAAAACATTCGGGTCGTATGGGAGCGACAGACGACGACGAACGTATCCAAAAACTGTTTCGTCGCTCCTGGAAGGCTAGAGTCGATGTTGTCAAAGCATGTGTATAAAGCTTCCTCATGAAGTCTAAAAATTTTCTAGAATTGCCTTAGACTGAAACATACTGAGGCGGTTGATTTTTTCAACTCAGTTTGGCAGTCTTCCATAACGAATTCTTCTTAAAAAAATTTCCTAAGAGAGTTTACAATGAGTCTTAGGTCAAGGCGCAGTCTGCCACAAGGGGCAGTCTGCCGACTCGATTTTTATTTTCTATGTCTTAAAATCATTAGGAAATGTTAAGTGCAAAAAAAAAACTAGTGGAAGGGTTACAATCCGCTTAGGCGAATCGTTGGATACCCCATCCAAATTGACCACTTTCAAGCTCCGAATTGTGTCATAAATCTTGGTTGTTAAATTTCAGTTTCTATTAACTTCAACTGTATTTAGAATTTCTTAGTTAAAGAATCTTCTCTCTTAAAAAGGGGCGTGGCATCCACCCTTTTTCAATAACATCGTTTTTTTGTTTATATTTTTTATCAGAAGTGATATACACGTGTTGATTGCATTTTCACATTAAAAATTTGGTTTGTACTTAAAAACGCCCCCAAAAGTGGGCGTGGCAAAAATTTATTCATTTCAGTTGATAGTTTTCACACATATCTGAACATTTTATAGCGCAAGTTTTTTGTATTCAAAGAAAATGTATCGAATAAAAAATGCTTAATAAAATACAAATGAAATATGACCAAAAGGGGGCGGTTTTTGCCTTTTTTTGAAATGCCAATCACAATACACTTAAGCGACGATAACGCGTACCAAATTTCAGCTTCCTAGGACAATTTTGAATTTTCATGCTACTAAGTAAAGTGGGCGTGTCAGTGGGCGGATTTTAAAAAAATTTACACTTGTACTACCTCGGGACCTAGAAAGAACAGATATTAGGTTTCAAGTTCCTAGCTCAAAATTTAAGGCCTAAAAACTACCGACACACGGACGGACGGACATGGCTCATTCGACTAACAATTCGGTCTCGATCATATGCCCTTAAGGTCTTGGGGGTCTAGGGTGATTATTTCTCTATGTTGCAAACTATGAATCAAGCTTAATATACTTCCTATCCTATGGGATGGGGTATAAACAGTGTAAAACAGATTTGGGTGCCAGGACATGAAAACTATATGAGTGAAATGAAAAGCCCGATATGTAAGCTAAATCGGAAGTTGAGATTCCCTCCTTAGGACCTTTCGCCTTCTTTGGTTTTGCTATGACAGAAAATAATCATCAAATAAAAAGCTCGCTACCAGTGTCTTTTTGCAAAAATGGAATAACCTGGAAGGTCACAAACCACCCCAAAAAATTTCTCGGCAACCTCAAAAAAACCAAGGAAGCCCTCGAACTCGACAGATCTGGTCTGAGAATGCTATGTGGAGCTCTCACTGGACATGCAGCATGTAACTATCACCTATTCAAACTAGGCTACAGCAGTTCTGATACCTGTAGACACTGTGGAGAAACAAAAAAGACGGAACATCTTTTAGTAGATTGTCATGCTCTGGATTTGCACAGATTTTAAATTACTGGAAAACCCAATTTAACAGGGAATGACTTTAATAACATCCCATTTAACGAAGTTATCAAATTCGTTAAGAAATCCCTAAAACCCTAGATCAAAGAAAATTGGTACAATAGATCTTTAATCGAAGTACACTTGGGGCTTATTTTCGTACTCTTTACATTCACTTCAACTCAATCATGCATTATATGTCTGTTATCAGCGTTTTTGCTACCCGCTTTGAATAAAAAAAAACTTAAATTAACCAACGTTTAATTAAACCCTCAACCAATAGATTCAAGATTTTCTTTGAACATTTAAAGAACTCTTAAATATGCTTCCAAGCTCTTACGAGAAGTAAATGTCACCAGAAGTAGCAACCACCACCTAGTGAACCAAACCCCTTTGCTTCACACCACTTTAGCGTCAATGGACGATTTATTATAGAAATTATAAGGACCGTCATTAAAACTGTCTACAGTAGAAAATCGATCCCCTCTTGGAGTTTCGCATATACGCACCCACCCTCGCATATTAAATCACTAACCGTGTACAATACATGTTCATCCAACATTGGTGGCAATCCCTTCATGTAGGATTTGTGTTGTTTTCGTAGGCGGTAAAGGATATGAGAATCCTGCTGTCCAGTGGTAGGTTGGTGAATATGTCAATAGAAAAATGTTGACTTGAAACTGGTCATTATTGGCAGGCCAGAGAATCGGCAGCTGATAAAGGACGCAAAAAGGGGGTTTAAATGCCAATCTTGTGAATAATATACGAGTATTTCATATCCCATGTAAAGGCTATAGCGAGGGTTGTAGTAGTGAGGATAGTTAGGGTTCCCATCAAACTTATTTGGACAAAAGAGTGAGTTGTCTTTAACAACCTTCGTATGTGTAGTTATGCAGTAAATTGACCTCGTATAAAATAAAAGCAGTGCATTTGTTTTTTTCTAAGGAAGACTTGTTTTTATTTTTCAAGTAGGCGCCGGCAGGTCTACTGCTTTTTTGCAGCTAAAACCGTTTTTGGGGGTAGGTCTTTCTGCTCATCACGTTCATTCGTAATGATAATGTTGAGATCTAATTGACGTTGGACAAGAGTAGCAAAAAATATTTCTTTGAGTTTACCTACTTGTTCCTTATCGCACAACTTTCCCCAGAGATAAGGCTGACTCAGCAAATCGCACTGCAAAACAAGAAATTTAGCTATTTTCCATGTGTCCTGGTGCGGACTTGTAGATTTGCAAGAAATTTGGGTAGGGCGCTCACAAGTTTGACAAAGAACGATCCCTTTGATTGTCTTCTTGAGTCTGAGTCATGATTTAAAAAGTTGTCCAGCATGAAAGTGGCCATTCAAAAAATTTCTACCAATCAAGTCATACTAAACTACAAACAAACTTTTTTTTTATATTTTATTTAATAGAACTTAACGCGTTTTTTTAACTCTAGCAAGTTTTCAGTTCGATAAGCTTCGACTTTGCAGACAAATGTTTTCTGATAAATTTTAATTACTTTTCTAAAACGTTTAATTTTTTCATTTGAATGACATTTAGCGCTTAAAAAGCCTGATATAGCGAACTTTGAAGCATATACCTGACAAGCGATACTGATGATTCAATTGCAATTAACACCATGTTGATTACAAGTTGCATCTATTTTCGGAACCTAGCAACTATATGGAGAGTCAATTACATGGCAGTCCAATCAAGATCAGAGAAATCGTGTTTGACATTTATTGTGTTTGAGAGTGGTGCTCTTAGATGGTAATGTATTTAAGTTCGATTCATGACAGATATGACAAAATCGTGTCAACTTTATCAGACTAACTCAAATGAGTCAAGAATACTTGTAAATGTGAAAAGGTTGTCTGTAAGTTTTGTAGTGACGAATACAAGAGGTCTCATAGCGTATGACACAAGCAGATTAATTGACATCGTCTTTTGCAAATGAAAATGATTTTCATCTCTGGAAAGTAATGTAAGACTTTTGTGTCTTTTATGTCACGAGTTGTTTAGATTAAGAGATACGTGTATTTTTGAACATATTTCACAACCAAACTGACACGCAAATACTATCTACTTGTTTTCGCATAGTCATAAAATTTTTGTACACAAGATTACATGCCACTGTGATAAACTTGTCACAGCAATGATCCCGAAAATGTTTTATACAATGATGTTTACAACACTTTCAACCTTCCAAACGTTTATGCTCACGAAGGTCTTTATTTTATGTAATTTTTCTCGTCGCAAGTTTAAGACCTATAATACTGAACGAAGCGGTTTTTGTAGTTTTTGATAATGCACATTCCTAAAGTTGACCTGACACGTGTAAAGAAACCGAATCGGCTGTGTAGATAAGACTTGCACATTCACCGGTTTTTGAATTTACACTCTCCCAATAAAAACAAACTATTTTTTTAAAAGGCATTAAATAAGTTCGTTAAATATATTCTGCTCTACTTTCGAATGATATTAAATCGCAGAAGCCATCTACCTCTCAAGCTGTTATCTCATCATCACTGTGACAGTGCGTCCGTTTTCTCCCTCAACTTTTTATTTGCATAACTTTTGACCACAAATGCGAATGCATTCTGTATAAATTTGTATAAAATCGATTGATCAAAAAATTAACATTTTGTTATATATTTTAAAAGTGTAAGTTAAAAGTAAAAGTAAAACCTATGCAAAGTTTATAAAGTTAATCACTCGATTAATGACCTTTCAAGTGTGTGTGAAGTCATCTTTAATCGGTTTTGCTTTCGCGCTCTGGTAAAACATTAAAAAAAATGTTGCCAGGGTATACACACTGTAGCGATAAATTTTTTGTGGAATTTTCGGCTTTTTTTTCGTAACGCATAAATCAAAATCGTAAAAAGCGTTCATTTCTTCTTATCGCAAAACTAAATGCGAAATTAAGTTGCGATTTCTATTTTTATTAGTTGAGGGAAACCAAACTACTTCACAATTTGCAGCCAAAAGCATGATAGGAATTTATTGCTTATTTAATTTGAATTTATGGCTGTTTGTACTCGTTCTTAAGGATAGATTGACTAAATTTGGCAAAATGTCAAGACAGAAATTATTTTCTAAATCAAGTCTGATTGAGAAAATAAAATTTGAGTATAGCAAAGAGTGTGCAAAAAGTTGATGGAAACGATTTTGACATTGAATGATTGTGGTGAAAGTTCGCGGGCAATTAAGATGATGTTTTTGAATGAAATGATCACTCACTTAAGTTGTTGTCAAATTGTCAGATTTGATTGCTGGCATTAGGGAATACTTGTATTAAATTGCTTTGATGAGTTGAGTATCAAAATTAAGATAGATTTGTATTGGACACGCTTCGTAAGCTGGATGTTAAGTGAACATAATTTTGCGAAACCTGCGTATGATTCCTCTTAAAGCCTCTGGATTTCAATTTTCAAGTCATATCAACTGAAAGACAGTGGTATCCTAAGACGGCCTGAATGGAATAAGCTACTCGTATTGGAATGGCGATATTATCATAAAAGACCAAATGTGAACAGAAGCTGACAATTGTGTCTTGTAAAAAGAAATGTGTTTGCAAGCGAAAGTGCTGATGTTTTTAGCAAGTAAAAAAGTAAGGATTTATTCGTACACCAAATTAATTCTTTACAATAATTTGCAATTTTTTAGCTATGATTTTTGCCGTCAGCCCAAAGAAGATCGTTGTGATGTAATTAAAAAACATATAATAATAAAAAAATAATAATAAAAAATAAAATAGTGTTTCTGAACATTTTACTTAATGTGTTTCTCCCAAAATGGTTTCTCCCAAATCGGAGTTTCCGAGGAAATGAGAGACGTCTTCCCTCACCCCTGCATTGCATAGGGTACTCTAATTCCCCCGTATTACTTCTATGGGTGTTGTTACTTAGATACAAAAATTCTCCTCGAGTTCGGAGGATAAGGATTTAGCTTCTGTGCTGTATTTATCGTTGAAATAAAGGGTCCGCCAAATATTTTATTTTTTTGAAAATTGTAAAAAAAATAAACTACTGAACTACTTTTTTTGTTTGAAAGTACAGCCCTTCCGATTAATAATGGAAAATAATTTCATTCAAATGGCTATCTCGGCTGGCCATGCAGTAGCCTACACGATCAGTCCATCTTTTAAGCACATTATCTTTTGTGTGCACCTGTATTTCACCAATGGCTTCACGAACATTGTCCTTTAAAGCGTCAATTGTGTAACACTTATATTTTACGGCACCCCACAAATAATAGTCCAACGGTGTCGAATAGCAGCTGCGAGGTGACTAAACGACATCAGCTCTGCGGCTGATAATGCGATCTTCAAAAACAGGGCGCAAAACATCGAGTGCAACTTCTGCTGTGTCGCACCTAGCGCCGTCCTGTTAAAACCAAATGTTGCAAAATATCCTCCTCTTCAATTTTTGTGAACAAAAATTCATTCAACATGGCCCGATAAAGATCGCCATTGACTGTAACGGCCACTCGTTGCTCATTTTCGAAGAAAAATGGCCCAATTATGCCTTTGGACCAAAACCCGCACCAAACAGTGACTCGTTTTGGGTGTATCGGCTTTTCAATGGATGCGTGCGGGTTTTCTGTGCCCCAAATGCTACAATTTTGCTTGTTTATATACCCGCCAAGATCAAAATGACCTTCATCTGAAAAGATGATTTTTTTGGCAAAATCGGCAACTTCTCTAAGTCGATCGCAGCCTGAGCCCTAATTAACTGAGTTTTGTCTCCGTTTTTTTTTTTAAATCTTCAAAATGCTTAAGATGTTAAAAACTTCTGAAAGCTTTAGAGAGTTTTTAAAGATGTTAAAAACTTCTGAAAGTTTTTAACATCTTAACGTCAATAACGACCCTGTTCACATTTGGCTTATTTTTAAAGCACATACAAAGCCTTGCTTGAAAACTGCTTCCCACTGTTTGAAAATATTTCAAAAATGTTGTTTCTAACCTGATTTTTTCAAAGGTTATTATAAAAAATAAAGAAAAAAACCTTTTTTTTAAATAAATAAATAAATAGAGTGGCGCAACAGCTCGAGGTGAACCAGGGCCAACTTCTCAACAATGTATGCTGGTGTGTTAATTTCTTTACATACAAGGGGACCTACAATTTTTTGCCGAATCCGAACGGCACTTTGAGAAGTTTTTCAAGACAAATGATACTCTCGGAGGGATTGTCAGACCCTCGCGGAGGTGGGGGCCGTGAAAAAGAACAAGTCTTTTTTTTTCAGGTGACGACGGCAGGATACGAACCCAGACCTCCGGCGTAGTAAGCACACAGAATAACCACTACTCCACGGCACCTACAAACTTTTTTTCTGGGTGTTTCAAAATTCTGTGCGCACAATACTTCATCATTGAAGAAATCATTGGTAGCACAGAGAACTGCAAACTTAGAAAAAAAATATAACAGCATTCGAAAAATAGTTTCAAATTGTCTTTTCTAACATCATATCGCAATTTGCAAGCGAAAAGAACTATAAGAAAGAAGAAAAAAAAAAGCTCGCGACAAATGCTGCTGGCTGAGCCACAATGAACTTTGCACAGAAACACTAAAGTTATCCCCCCAAGTTTTATGCCCTCAAAGAGAAAAACAGTGAAACACCACTCAATTATAACATTTGGTATACATTTAAAAGTTGCCTATTTAATTTTCAGTGATTTTCTTTAATTCAGGTGTTCTGTCAGAACAGCCAAATTATGACAATGATTGTTTATAGTGCATTTAGAGCAGACTGCAAAACGGTCCCAATGTTAAGACCGTAAGCATATGTACAAAAATACACGTATCATCTGCAAAGACGCAGACTAAAAATAAGAAAGACGAGGACAATCATTCAAATATATAAAAAAGAGCATCGGGCCTAGCACCGAACCAGTATGAAACTTCAGTACTTTATTTAGTTTTAGTGATGGCGTGCTTCACAAGTTTTTTTAAAAAAAACTGTCAAGCACGCCATCATGCCGAGCTTTATCAAAAGCTTTCTGAATGTCCAAAAGAACCATGTCCGTATTTTCGCCTGAATTGAAGCTACTTGTGATCTGCTTAGCAGTCCTATGAACATTATGAACAGTGCTATGATCTACTCTAAAGCCAAACTGTACAGCAGGTAGAATATTGTAAGAAGTTATGTGCGCTAAAAACCTTATGCTTAATTATTTTCTCAAAGCGTTTGCCGAACAGCTTAGTAAACTGATGGGCCTGTCCTGGATGGCAAAATTGCTCTACGCACTTTTCCAATTTTCTAGAAAATAGCCAAGATTGATGTAACTTCTCAAGTACCACACTCTGGAACCATAAGCATTGGTTTTTGAATATTGGACTTATAAGACACTCAAAATGCTCTTCAGTATAGCACTAATGGTTTTGCAAGGTTTCGTTATCGTACCATTGGTGCGCAGCTTATTTACTTATAAAACTGGTCATAGAAACGTATACAGCACCATAATTATAATACTAAAAGTGCTAGCACCAAAGGTTCCGTAAACGTGGCGCTATAAACGTTCCTAGCACTGAAGTTATAAGGTAATAAGTGCTGAGGGGTTATGTTCTATAGCGCTGGTTCTGTAGACCTTTCTAGCACCTGTTTTCGAACACTATAGGTTTGACACATCCGAAATACTACTGCGCTCTTATATTGCACTTGGGGGTTGCCAGATGTCATGCAATAGAAAACAATGTAATTGACAGAAATTGTTGTGAGAACATTTCAAGCAAACATTTAGATATGAGAATTTTACATTTTTAATAGAATGATATGAATTTTAACTGGATTACTTTTTAGGCTAGAAAAATATACCATACACAAAAAATTTATTTCTAGAGAATATTCATGCTTTTTTGCTATTTTTCCTATGCACATTAACAGAGCTTTTCTTTGCTTATATTGGGGCCAGCCATGATTATAATGCTTTTAGAATTGTAAATTCTTGTAAATTTTGTTTTTTTATTTTTTCTAGCTGGTCAAATAAGTAAGGTTTAGTCATTCTTGATCCAGCACTTCAAGATTTTTATAAGCTCACTGAATGCCCACTTTTAAGGTAGTTTGAAAGGTATCCTCATTGGAGTTTAAAACTGTTTAGGTATAAACTGCATTCATGGATAAGACTAACACAGCCTGTAAAAAATATATTTCCATTAACGTCTGCCATGTCAATAATTGCAAGTAGTAAAAACACCTTATATAGGAAACAGAAACCAACGTATATCATAAAAGAAAAGAGAGTGATGGTTACCCTAAATAAATTAGTATTTTAATTAGTACAAAACCTTAGAATAGTTCTACATAAAGCTAGACAGTGCTACACAGAACCCAAAGTTTCTAAAGGGCAACGCAAAACACCAAAAGTGTTACAATGGTGCTATCAAATGGTGCTGTCAAAAAAGTTCTATAAGAGCCCGAAGTAGAACCGTTTTTGCAACCAAAATTGAGTTCTATAAAGTGTAAAATCGTCCTTATTGGGGTTTTTTAAGGGGCCCCGTTACTTGTATAAAACCAACTTCAAGAACCTAGGTTTTATGATGTGGTGCTGAAAACGTAACGGTGGCCATAGCAAGAGCTTCTGTGTTACTTGGGTATTAAACAACAAGTGTTTAATTTGTGTGATTGCAAGTGTGATTTGTGTCCTTATTTGGGTAGGTTTTCAAAAATGTATTTTGGACTCCATGTGCCCCTGCTGCCTTGCGTGAATTTTAGCATAAAACTGTTTCAGGGAATATTTTTTTGGAAACACATTAATTTTTTTTTTTTTAATTAAATTTTCAGTCATGACTCAGTCATCTACATCAAAAGATCAAAGGTAAACTTGCCGCTTACCGGATTATTCTCCAGGCAGGCACTAGAAGGAATCCCAGAGGCCCAGAGAAGAGAAAGCCCAAGCAGCTATCGATGCTATTGATTCGGCCTTGGGTAAACGTTTCAAGGCAACATTACTTTGGGTACCAGGGCCCAAAAGCGGCGAGAAAACTCGCGCTTTGATTGAGTTGGTTAAATTCAAAAAACGCAAACTTCGCCTGATCCTTTTCCTATCACTCTATCGCCTTAACTCCATCCGTTAAAGTTCGAAACTTAAGCCTTTATTTACCTGATACTCTTGGCTTATTTTAGTTCCTTTTTGTACTTACATCGCTTTTCGGAATGAGAAGTGAATCTCTCTTTCTTTCAAAGTCTGGCCTTCCTTTTTTTCTAATTGAGTCAACATCTTTTTAGGCAGGGAAATGTTTCTCAAAACATAAATTAGTTGATTTATGTATTCCAAATTGGTGAAAAATCATAAACTTGTGTAAAAGAGGTTAACTAACAAAATTTGTTTGACATTTAAACAGAATCCGCCAGGAAATCGCAAAAATTGATGCGCTGATCACGCATTTTTCGCTAGAAAAAACTTCTCAAGGAGGAAATAAACTCACTTTTTTGGATTTGGATTTTTAAATTATCAACTAAGCCTTAAAAATTACTCCACTACAGTGGAAATTGAACCAAACAAGATTCCCCATAAAAAAAAGTGTTACCTCCTGGAATCCAAAGTACATATACATACTTATACGCAGGGCAGGATTCATCATAGCGATCGCATTAATATTGAATAAATATCAAAAATATTAAAACTCTTTTGCTTTTAGCAAAACAGGCTTGACAAAAAGCGCAGAATTTAAGCTTAAGTACATAATACAAAAACATTTAATTTTGTTAACTTAATAAGGTGAAAGCAGAACGCTGTAAATATAGACATTTTGGATCAACATCAAGAAATTTTAACTGATGCTGACAAAACAAAGGAGTGAAATAATAATCAAGGTATTTATTCTGAGTTGATTCAGTTGCTTTTATTTCAAGGTTTGATCAAGGCAAAATCTGCTGTTCTATTTGTTTATCATTGTTTTTCGAAGACAAAATATTTACAGTCTTCAGCTCAAAGGTTTTTTATACTTACAAAGGCTTTTTTTTAAACGTAAAAACTTACCTGCAAGAAATTAGAAAAATATGTTAGAACGGTTGATAATATTTAGAAGAATGTAAATGTTTTAGATAAGACCAACAAAAACTAGAAAAAATAGTAAAATTAGAGGCTTAAAATTTCAGTGATATCAATACTAACTTACGAAAATAAATTCGTTTGATTTTAAAAAGTTCATTTGAAATGCTTAGGTCTATCGTTAAGTTACTACACATGAGCAAACCCTCATTTTGAAATGCTAATTATTTTCCGCACTCCAACATTTGTTTTGGTCAAAACACATAATCACGTAGGTGGTTGGTTACATTAAGTATTTTTTTAATTTATGCCTTACCTGCTGTGCTAAGAGGCCTATTAAGTTATTGTTTTGTTTGTCTGACAGGTGAATTGAAATGTCATAATTACTTATAACAACGCCATACGTTTGACGCTTAAACCAAGCATATACAATGTCCAAGTCAAAATTTGTAGGTCAAACTTTGAGTTCATTTCTCCTAATACAACTGCCAACTGTAGACAACGTCTCAAGTCAAAACGTGACGGATACTGAGAAATGGCATTAAATCCTTTTCTTCAAAAAACCTCATTTAAAATCCATTTACGATATCACAACTCGAGTTCATGCTATTTTCTAGATCTCTCTTGCGTTAGCAGTTCGAAATACGGAAAAAACACGTTGGCTGAAAGCATACATCGGTGTATATGTACGTGTTTGTACACGTAGGTAACTATGTACATATTATGAAAAAGTTTTTCACTTCATGCATCCTAGCATCCTTGTAAGTCCTTTTAAAACAACAAGGCATAGCAAAATGTTTTCATTTCTTTTCTTCTCCAATCCCTACAACTTGTGAGCCAGAATAATAATTTTGTTTGCTCTCGCAGTCGTTATACTTGCCGTTCGCCAACGCAGCGAAAAAGTGTAATCCTTTTTGGGTGGAATAATTTTTTTTTTTCGAGCTACTTTTCCAACAGAGATGTCAATGACTTCTCACACTTTTGACACAAATAATTTCTAAAATACTGATCTATCGCGTAGACTACGTGGCGTCTGGATTTGTGGTGCCTGTGCCAAATCCTGTGTCGTTGCATTATTTTCGTCCTGCAACTTTTGTTATACATGCGACTGTGTGAATAGTAAGTGTGTGATGAAAGAGGTGCAATGAGCGTTGCACTTTTAAGCACGTTGTGTGAGGAGGAAAAAAATGAAATAAAAATCGAAAAAAGAAAACAGAGTGCATTGTTCAAAGGGAGGGCTTTCTGGGAAATGCACTTCAAAGTGGGTGGTTGAGCAGTCGTAACTAATTGTCTTTTGAAAGGAATTGATGTAAGAGCTTTGTTTGCGCAACGGTCTTGTTAATGGAATTTTCTGTGAATGAAAGGAAAGCAATGCCGTTTGCTTTATCACAGCCAAGCAATTCGAATAGTTTCTATAGTTTCCATTCAAATGGAGGCGATGACGCCAAGGTTTCAAACATTTAGCTGCAAGGTTTCTTAACAGTGCCTTTTCACCACGTAACAATTTGGGGACGTAAGGACTTTCATTTGCGTGATGCTTGTTCATAATTCTTCCTAAAATTGTAACAAAGCTTTAGAGACGTAATCTCAAGTCTGTTGAATATAGATTTCGTTGATGAATGAATAGAATTCTGTTGATGATCATAAATTTTGCACCCAATTTATTTAAAATTTAAAACATTTTCAACAGTTTTTCAGCTGAATAGTTCTCTTAGCTTCTTTACTTTACAAAAAATGCGAGAGCTTGTTTTTCATTTCGTAATGTTCTATTAAGAATGAGCTTCTTCGTGTTCTCATGAAAATTTTTTTTCCCCTTTTTTCATTTTATAGAACAAGTTTCCAGGCCAGATTACAATAACTTGTACTTTATTGCAGTCTTTCAAAGCTAAGCCGCATAATACTTAAGTTGTTTCTTTCTAATCCACAATGACCACATGCCGCGCATTCTTTTTTTTGTTTGTTAATGGTTCTATTACATAGACCGCAGCAATTTATGAGACGAAACCAATCTCATAACTCTTGTTAGTTTGAGGAAACTAATTCCACAAAAGATATCTTAAGACTTTACATCGTGCAACAAAGAATTGACCACCGATGCTATGCTGCACGTACCTACTCTTTGTATGTATGCATCCGGCGCGGTTTAAGATAAGGTCTTTCCGTAATTATCTATTTTGGGAAGTTTGTGGTAAGCCGTGTTGTTTTGGGTTGTTTTAATTATAACCGTTTTTAATGAGCCTTACTTGCTTTCTTCTGACACAAAAGCACATGTCGATGTGTTTTATTTTTTTGATGGTATTCAGGGGTTTATTAGGTACTGCTTCAAATAGTTTATTTAGATTTTACAGAAAATAAAGCAAAAAAAAAAATATTTTTCGGTCCACTTTACGACTGGTGAGGTTTTTTTTTTAGGGTTGAAAGCAAAATAAAACGCGACAGTTAAATTCACTCTCTTTTATTAATATCAAGAAGCCCGATACACTTTGCGACTCGTACAAGAATGCCCTTTATCGTCTCCATCGCAGACTTTTATACGCTTTCCGTCTCTCGTGTTACAACTCGGCCATCCTATCATCTATCTCGCCCTCGAGATCTGAAGTGTTTTCATCGTCGAAGTCTTCTGCAAAACCTTCTTCTGGGAGCTCGCACCAGCGCTTCATCTTGTCTGATGCCATGATGGTATTCAGCTTCCGTTGGTTTCGTTGCATCTGGGGAATGTCCTCAACTACGTACCGATCATTTGGCAGCACCTTCGTGATGATATATGGACCACGGTACCGTGGCTCCAGTTTCCTTGATTCTCCCGTTGCCCCAGGCTCATTTTCGATCAAAACTAGGTCCCCTGCCTGATACTGTGTTGGTTGCCGTCGTGTGGAGTCATATCTCGCCTTCTCGGTATGCTTGGTTGCGCTCAATATTCTCCAAGGCCTCACCTCTACGTCGCTGCATTTCATTGGCTTCCACCCCTGTCTGCTCCCCCAGTTCCAACAGCAGTTTGTCACCCAGAATGCTCCTCGGCGTATATGCAAATAGGAGTTCGTGGGGGCTCGCCTTTGTCGTGCAGTTTCGGATGGTGTTGAGCCCCCATTGGACTGGGTCCCCATTCGCCCCATTCGCCCCATTCGCCCCATTCGCCCTGGGTGTCCTGACAGCGATCTTGATGTGTTGCACACAATTTTCCTCGCAAAATTGCTCGAACATTCTCGATGTAAAACCGGTTCCTCGGTCTGTGACAACTCTGCGTGGTGTTCCAAAATAGCCGGCCACATCATTCAGCACGACGAGAACCCCTCTGCTATTGACGGTCTTTACAGCTCGCAGTATTGTGTATTTGGTAATGTTGTCGACCCAGCAAAAGACATATCTAGTTCCATACTTCCCCTTTGTGAACGGTCCAAGGTGGTCCAGGTGCAACGTGTCGAAAGGGAGCGGGACACGTTCTATGATGTGCAGTTCCCCCTCGGCTTTGCCACCTTTCCTCTTCGCGTAAGCCCCTCATCTTCGGAAACCAGAAAGTTTTCCTAACCCTCTCCAGTGTCTTTTCGTCAGCCAGGTGCCCTACGTCATCGTGGCACATCTTCAGGATCCTCCAACGTATTGCTTTGGGAACTACCCACCTCTCTGCTTCCTCTAACTTACGGAAAAGGCGGTAGCCTCGGACGACATATTCCTTCTGCAACTGTTTTTTTGCTGACGTCGTTTCAGCTGACTTCAATGCGGAGATGATGTCTCGTAACTTTGGATCCTGCCACTGCATAGTTGCCACCCAGTCTTCGTCTGTAATATTGATGTTTAATATCAGAGCAGACGCCTCCTCCACCTGCAGCTCATCTTCTACTGGTTGCCTGCTTAGAGCATCGACGTGTGCGGCGCGCTTACCCGCCTGGTGAACCGTCTCATAGTCGTATTCTTGCAGTCTAAGCCACCATCGCCCTACCCGAGGGATCAGCTTCGTCACGTGCTGGTTGCGACTATGGCCTCACAGTCCGTGACGACCTTGAAGTGCCTACCGATAAGATACATACGAAAACGGTATAAGCTCTCTACGATGGCTAAGACCTCGAGCTCATACGAGTGGAACTTCGTCTCATCGGTAGACAGCTTTCGACTATAAAAGGCAACTGGTCGCAGCAAGCGGTTGTCGTCCCCCATCTGCAGCAGGATCCCTGCCAGGCCAAATGACGATGCGTCAGTATGAACCTCCTGCGCACATTTTGGGTCAAACAATACCAGTATGGGTGGGTGAATGAGTGCCATCTTTAGGCACTGGAATGCCTCTTCCTGCCGTGCTGTCCAATCGAACGGATAATCTGCCTTGGTGAGGTCTGTCAGCGGTGTTGCCAATAATGCATAGTTTTCCACAAACTTGCGGAAAAACCCGGTGAGCCCCAAGAATTGGCGGACTCCATGGACGTCCTTCGGTGTTGGGAACTTCGCAATGGCAACCGTCTTTCGTTCGCTTGGTAGCAAACCCTCCTTGCTGACTCGGTATCCCAAGAATTCGATTTTTGTTTTCAAGAAGGCACACTTACCCGCATTCAAGGTTAGTCCTGCATCTCGTAGGACCTCGAGGAACCTTTCGAGCTTCTTGAGGCCCTCTTTGATAGTTTTGCTGCCGATAGCTATGTCGTCCAGATAAACAGCAATGTCCCCCTTCCTTAGGCGTGACTTGATAATATTCATGCACGACTGGAACTCTGCTGGAGCATTAACCAAACCAAACGGCATGCGATTGAATTCGTACATACCCTCGTCGGTTGCGAACGCTGTCAGTTTCTTACTTCGCTCTTCCATGGAGATTTGGTGATATCCCGAGGCTAGGTCCAAGGTTGTGAAGAACTCGCATCCAGCAAGGGATTCGACCACTTCCTCCACAACGGGCATGGGGAACTTACGTTTAACCGTCACTTTGTTCAGGGCACCCAGGGCATCCCACTTCTGAGATGAGGCGGCCTGCTCGGTCCCGATTGTATTTTGTTTCTTTAGGATGCTTGTACAAGTACATGATGGCCTTGCCGATGCCCGATTGCTTTAGATAGCTCTTGTCGATTGTGGGAAAATCAGTCAGCAGTTTGAGGATGCTCTCCCTGATCTGAAGACAGGGCAGGGCTTTGTTTGGCAACGGTGCCAACCAGTCGGTGAGCACATTCAAAATATTGTGTTCGAGGAACGCCAGCTGCAAGTCCTTCTTGATCAGCTGTGACATTACCTGCTTCAGCATCGATATCTTCTTGGTGGCAGGTTGATTGAGTTTGTTAAGCTCGCGGTCTTCCTCAGCGGCGTGTTTCATATCCCACTTCTGAAGATGAAAGCAAAATAAAACGCGACAGTTAAATTCACTCTCTTTTATTAATATCAAGAAGCCTGATACACTTTGCGACTCGTACAAGAATACCCTTTATCGTCTCCATCGCAGACTTTTATACGCTTTCCGTCTCTCGTGTTACAGGGTAGAGGATTGTGACGACCACTTGCTTATAGAAAATCTTTAAAAATCTTGTATAATTAACACAGATTTGTTATAAGTTAAATCAAAACAGCCAGATCTTAAAACAAGAAAAAACAATTTATTGGAAAATATTGTGTGACCAATTTTCTAAGCTTAAATAAAAGCACAAATGTATTTCCTTAATTCTCCTCTGTATAGTAGCAACACACAAAACGATACAAAATAAGCCAGCATTTTAATAAAAACCCTCGTCATATTTATTTTCATTTAAGGGCTTCTATTCATTTCTATGATAAGCGTAATAAAAATAAGGGGAAGCACTTCACAAGTGTTTGCAATCGGAGTCATGTCTGCTTCATAATCAGCCTCTCTATTCAAGACGTATTGTGTATGTCCCTCGAGCTAGTTGACACACATTTGTTGTGAAAGGATAAATAAAAATATATTGTCATACGCTTATGTGCTCAGAAAATTGTGTAGTTTTTGTTCTTTATTGTTCAAATACGATATGTTCTGAAATAAAAACTCATAAAAGTGTACTGCGTGCTCCTACAAGCTTTCATTTATCTGAAAGCGTATAAAAATTTGTGATTCTCTATCGGGAGCTCATAGTAAAGTATAAACTCTTTTTAGGGCTTGGTATCTATCCTTATTCTTTTCAACGATTTGCGGTGTTCGATTTTTACTGCCTTTTGTTGAAAAGCCCCATTTAACCAACAAGTCAACAGCAGGAATAACGCCAAATAAATCAGTATCGATCTAATTTAAAATATTTTCCCGATATTTTTTTGTGAAAATCAACACTGCAACCAAAAACCAATCCAAACCAACCAATTCCAGTAAACATTCTGGTTAAGCTTGGAGCTAAGACACATTTATTTTCACTGCTATAACTATATTCCAGCTAACTAATGTTGTATTCATGGCTAAAATGCCTCTGCTGGTAGGTAAATAAAGGGTCCGGCAAATAACTTTTTTTTCTAAATGCTATAAAAAAAAAACTACTGAATATTTTCTTAAATTTCTCTTTTATTTGAAAGTACAATCCTTCCAGTGCAGCTGCATTTTACCAATGGCTTCACGAATATTGTCCTTTAAAGCGTCAATTGTCTCTGGCTTGTCGGCGTGACACTTATCTTTAAAGGCACCCCACAAATAATATTCCAAAGGTGTCAAATCGCAGCTCCGAGTCGGCCAAACGACATCAGCTCTACGGCTGATAATGAGATCTTCAAAAAAAGGGCGCAAAACATCGAACATGTAGCTTCGGCTGTGTGGCAAGTAGCGCCGTCCCGTTGAAACCAAATGTTGCCAATATCCTCCTCTTCAATTTTTGTGAACAAAAACTCGTTCAACATGGCCCGATAACGGTCGCCATTGACTGTAACCGCCACTCATTGTTCATTTTCGAAGAAAAATTGCCCAATTATGCCTCTAAACCAAAATTCGCACCAAACAGTGACTCGTTTTGAGTGTATCGGGTTTTCAATGTATGCGGGTTTTCTGTGCCCCAAATGCGACAATTTTGCTTGTTTAAGATAACGAACATACGCAGCTGACGGTGCTTCTCTTGTTTCAAAATCCGTACTTAATTTTCGCACACATTCTGCAAAATTATCATGATTTTCAAAGTAATGTCGCAATATTTCCCAGCGTTTTTCAAGGGTATACAGAATGTTGTTACAAAGGCAGAATTTTGTTGCGTTTGTAGGGAGCGGGTCACAATTCTGCTTTTCAAAATTTTTCTTCATCGCGAAAAAAATCTGCTTAGGTATAAAATTCTGTTTCCAAAAAGTCTGCTTTTTACAAAATTCTGACCTAAGTAGACTGTTTCTTTTTTACCTTTGCTTTACTTGCAAAAAGTGAAAAGGTTGCTAAAAAGCAGAATTAAAAGAATAAAAAACCAAAAAATTTTTGTTTCAAGCTCAGATGGTTCTCCTTCGGAAAGTACGGGTCAATACAGAATAAAAATCTTCTCCAGGAAGAATAACATATACATAGCTATATGTAGCTATATTGTCAAGTCTTTTTATAGTAAATGGTCAAGCAGTGTCTGAGTACAGATATCATGTAAAAAGAATTGCATTGACAAACTCATTTCCTGTCTTTTAACATATCGTACTCATCCAGCGCAAATGTAGGTGCCTCCATTCAATGTCAAAAATACTCCAAACACCGTTGATCCACCCTTGTTCCCTCGCTGTCGTTTCATTGTTAAGGTTGAGTACCTACCTACCTGTACTTGAGTTCGTGTCAACTATACACTTCCGGAGAAGCTTCTCCCCCATCGAAACGTGTGTTCTCAAAAGCTCACTAAACCGTAACAGGTAAACAATCTACAGAGCTGAATTAAATCGTTGCCTCAAATCCCCTTATCCACATTTTTATAGTAGATTCGTACCACAATGGCGTATACAAGTGCCTCTATAGCTAGTTTTATTTTCTAAACCAAACCCATTCTCAATGAGTGGAAAAATAATACCACTTACCTACTCTAGAAGGTAATTGAGCAAGACCATAAATTTGACCAAAAAAATCTACCAAAAACCCGCTCATTTATGTGTCAATATTTGAACCAATTTCAAACGCGGTTTTTATTTGGCCAACACTATCCCGTCACACTTAATACGCTTTAGTGCTCCACATAGCACTTGTGCACGGTTCAACTGTAGCTTGTTTTGAAAGTGTATTTCCACAACAAAAAATCGCAATCTTCATGCGACACTATTTCAAATGCTAAGTCGGATTAACTACCTGGCGTGAGATACATTTCCGAATTCAATTCGAACAAAAAATAATTGGGCCAAGCAGACAAACCATCATATTTTGCCTGAGAAACGTATAACAGTCACGTATCAATTTGAGTGGATTTTTCGGAAACGTTTACCTGATTTCGAAATTTCTATTTTCCCATTCTTTTGTTTGCAAAACATCCGAAAATAGTCTTGCGCACCTAGTTCGCGGTATTGTATTTGAATAAACATGAAAAGTGTTAGGAGCACTTAACCGCAAACACCTTTCCCACTCGCAGAAGATTAAACTTACTCAGCTCCGGCCGTCCGGCGAAGAACAATAAAACTCAATTACACGCGAGAAACAAACGAACAACACCCAGTAGAGCCGAATTGAAATTCTCGTTACTGAATGAAGGTGGATTGTGTATTAACAATTACCGAGGGAAAACAAATAAAAAATGTTTTATCTTTACTTTCAGAGAGATAAAAGATACGAAAATAGCCAACGATTGCGAGAAAAGATATTGAAATTAATTTCACGGTTATCAGCACCTGCTGGCGCTTACTCAAGTGACCAACAACTGTCTTCGGAGACAGGGTGGCGCGTTAAACTTTTGGTAATTTAATTTTGAAAGAAAAACGATTAAAGATGTGAAGGACAGTCTTTAGTGGGATGACTCAATTATTGTTACCGTCGCGTTTGTTTCTGCCACTTTTTTTATTATTGTGTAGTTTTATAGTTTAATAAAACATTTTCTAAGAAATTTATTTTTCACTTTCTGTAGGGTAGAGATACAAGCTCACGAAAATTATGCGAGTACTGACGTCAGCAGCAAAAGTTTGCAAAACTGTATAAAAAATTGTCGCAAACTTGTAGATTTGTTCACACGAGATGCTAAGGGCCGATTTCTCAGTCGAAACTTAAGCATTGATTCTGACACTTCACTTACTCAAAATGAAATTCCGTTTTCACATTAATTGTTTTTTAATTACACACTTAAGTAGCCAACATTGGCTACTTAACGTTGCTTAACTCCACGTTGCTTTCTGAACAACGTGGAGATTGCTTCAAACCGTAAAGAGATTTTACAAGTTTGCAAGCTTCACCATTTTTAGCTTTCACCCCTTCTGGAACTACTTCTTCGTGTAGATCTCCATGTAAAAACGCAGTCCTCACATCAAGTTGATGAAATTGAAATTTCCTATAGACTCCAACCGCCAATACAGAGTTTTGCTACTGGAGCGTATGTTTCATTATAGTCCACACCAAACTTTTGGAGGAAACCTTTAGCCACCAGTCTAGCTTTGTAAACTTTTGGATTTCCGTTCTCATCTTCCTTAATACGAAAAACCCATTTGGACCTTAGCAGTTTCGCATTTGGCCACAACCTTCCAAACGTTGTTCTTCTCTATTGCCTTAAGTTCTTCGTTAACCGCTCTTTTCCAATGTTCGGAGTCAATTCTTTCGAAAATATCTGCATATTTTTCAGGAACATATGTGGGAAGGTTAATTGCGGCAGAATTTGCTTTGGACCCGACAATGTAATTAAAGAACTTACTTGGAAGTCGGCGCTCCCTTTCGCTGCGTCTAACATTATTATCCTCAGAAGGGACTTTGCTCACAGATTGCGAGGGGAGCGCAAGAGAAAGAGTTTCTTCTTCCGAAATAGCGTCCTTGAATTCTTTATTTACTGGGGATTCTTCTCCTTCGTCGTGAGACAGTATTGGAGGTTCCCTGTTATCGAAATCAGCACCAACACCAGATTGCTCATTGATACTGAAATCTGCCACAGCACCACTATCAGATTGAACTTCCCCCTCTTGCTCGTGGCTCCATCGTACTCTGATCTCTGGTTTTCGGTCACACAACTTTTGTTCTCGTACGTTTTTGAAAGGTTAGGTGGATTCTTCAAACTTAACATCTCGTGCAGTTATAATTTTCTGGAGTTTAATGTCCCAGAGACGATAACCATTTGGTGCATAGCCCACCATTACACTTTTTATACTTTTAGGGTCCAATTTCTTCCTACATTGTTTTGAAACCCATGCATAGGCTTTGCATCCAAATATACGCAGCTTTTGCAAGTCCGCCTGAGTCCCAAACCATACCTCAGCTGGTGTCTTAAAATCGGCCAATGAGCTCGTAGGGCTTCGACTCAATTAGCACAGCCGTTACTTTTTCTATAAGAGTTCTATTGAACCTCTCAGCCACCCCATTTTGTTGAGGCGAGTAAGCAATAATGTGTTCCATTTGTATACCTTTCTTTTTGCACCATCGGATGTGATCATTTGAAAGGTATTCTCGGCCTTGGTCAAGAGTCATTTTTGAAATCGCTGTGCCAAACTTAGCCGTTGCCAACACTTCATACTCTTGTCATCAATAAAAGTCACAAAGTATCTTGTTCCATCCCAAGCTACAGGATCAATGGGCCCACACACATCTGAATGAACTCTTTCCAGTGGTCGCTGTGCTCTGATTCGTGTCTCTCTAAACGGTTCCCGTGACTGCTTTCCTTCAACACATGCGTCACAAAAACCAATTTCCTTAGACTTCAGACCTATATTGTTAATCATATTGTTTTTAAGTAGCACGTCAAAACCTTTTTGTCCAATATGTCCAAGACGACGATGCCACAATAAAGTTTGCTCTTTTCGACACAAATTCGCTGTTGTTTGTTTTACGAAAATTTCCAGTTCATACAAATTCCCGCGTAAGTAAGCTGTCGCTAATAACTCCTGATTTCTCATAATTTTAGCTTTATTGTGACAAAACTTGACCTCCGCACCAGCACTGGTTAATTTTCTTACAGACAGCAAATTGTCTCGTAATTTTGGAATGTAGAGTACATCCTTCCTAGTCAACTCGATTCCCGTATTACTTAAGCCATGAATTTTACCACTCTGCTTTGCAGTTAAGGATTCATTATCTTTAGCTACATTGATTTCAATTGGATGTTTAAGCTCTTCAACATCTGACATAAACCATATTTCGTTGACTAGGTGATCACTTGCACCAGAATCCAGTTTGAAAATAACTTTCTTTTTATCAGACTGGCTACAGTTTCTGTCTGACATAA
Organism: Neoascia interrupta; assembly: GCA_947623515.1. Taxonomy (NCBI): domain Eukaryota; kingdom Metazoa; phylum Arthropoda; class Insecta; order Diptera; family Syrphidae; genus Neoascia; species Neoascia interrupta. The sequence continues at coordinate 27,093,912 of OX392462.1, forward strand.
AGCAAAAACCTTTGTTATATGCGTTTCTTGCTTCTGCTATTCGGCAATCCTTTGCTTGATGACCAAACTTTTGGCATTTGTAGCATTTGCCATTGAACTTTTTCTTCTTGAAACTCTTTTTACTTGAGAAAGCCGTTTTTTCTTCAACCACTTCTGCATAGCGGTCATTCAACTTAAGTTCTTCTGCCACCAATCTCTCTTTTGCCAATGAAAACGTAAGTTTGTTCTCATCCAGGTTTTGAAGGGCTGTTACTAAAGGATCAAATTTCTCTGGTAGCGTGAGAAACAACTGAGCCAATAAGTTGCTTTCATCTAGGGCAGCTCCCGCTAGCTTAAGTTGACGAACTAGGTTCTCAACAGCGATTAAGTGTGACGTCTCCATCCTTCATATGCAATTTGGTTAGTTGCTTTCGCAATAATAATTGGTTTACAACTGATTTCTTGGCGAATGCCGACTGCAAACTGAGCCACATTTCTTTTGCCGTGTCCTTCTCCCGCACATAGCCGAGGCAATCAGAATGAATGAAATTAACCAGACAATGTTTCGCCAATTTATCCTTCTTCTGAAATTCCGCTCTAGCTGCCGCTTCCATTGAAGGATCGCCGGTAAGAACGTCTAACAAATTTTTGGAGTCCAGGTGAATTTAACCCGGAACTGCCAATCATCGTATCCACAACCGTTAAATTGCGGAATACCGTGCGTAGAATCTTTAATGTGGCCCATAACCTATTGATATTTAAACGCAGTTTTTTTTTTAAAAAGCAGCTTAATTTATTTAAGTTATATTCTCGGTTTGCGATCTAGAATAGGAATGAAAAAATATTTTAATTTGATTAAGTTTCCAAAACAAACGATTACTTGATTTCAATATTTTACTTAACTTGCACTTTGAAATCGGCCCTAAGTCGACTAAAAGTCGTAAACTCTATGCGAGGTGCTCAAATGATAAGCCCACAAAGGTTTACTAACGGCTTGCATTACGCATTGCGTGGTAATTACCAAAAATGATTTGCTCGAAATGGCACCGTCATGTCTTCGCATATCGCATATGCTTGCAGATGTCTAGTATGTTGGTGTAAATTGTAAGAAATTATATGCGGTAAAATTGGAAAAAAAACTTCTTTCCGATCTACATGTCGCATATAGAGGCTGCATATGGGTTGCATTGTTGCAACGCGGACTGTTTCCTAAATGTCTTCAGACTACAAAATCAAAGTGCATGTCACATAATGACTATATTTACATTTATATGTCACATTCGCATACAGTTTGTTACATAACATTTTATTGCACCGAACATATGACATACACAAATTTTATAAACAAAACAATATTAAAATATTTCAAGTTCGATTCTTTATCATGTAACTTAATCTTGCTTTGTTTTTTAAACTAAAAAAATCTCATCTGGCCATAAACCTTATAAAATTTACTTAAGTAACGTAACCCTTAGCTAAGTGATACATACTATTAATTGCCTCCACATTAACCGTGATATTGGGTTTTCTGTTTTATCAGATAAATAAAGCCGGTAATCACGTTTCCTATTCTGTTCGTAATTGATGTGTAGCAGATTGGAGTAAAACACGTGAGGTAATCAAGGTGGATCATTTAAAAATACGATTAATGTCAACGTTGTTCAAAGTGACCTTGATGTTAAGTGAATGTTGAAATAAATAAACAGTAGGTATTGTTTTTATTTAAAAAACAAAATCGTATAAGGCTTTTTTTAAATAAAAATCGTTATTTGTAATTTTGAACACTATAGTTCCACTATAGTTCGGCATTAACTTAAACCAAATTTGAACAAAATCGTTATTACGGTTAATATAACAGAACATTTTGAAAATCGTGTTTTTAAGTTTTCTGAAGTTTTCAGGTTAAATCTTAGAATTTGATTTGAAAATTTTTAAGGATAAATTTTAGATTCATTTCAAAATTTGATTTTAGCCTACGTTTTAAGCTAGATTGTTTTATATCCTGTAACATACGTTGTAAACGGCACATATTTTTCATTTTTTATTTTTTTAAAAAACTTCTCAATTGTTTTTAAAAACTTTAACCTGGTTGATGCACAGACACCGCTTGTCCGAGTATTATGAAACTTAACAATATATTATGTATGTATGTAGTTACTATGATATTTTTCTCTGAAAAAATTTGTATACTCTGCACCTTCTTGAATCTTAATTTGACTGACAAATGGTACAGTCAAACTTCAACCTCCATGTAGTTATGGTAAGAACTAGGAACAACAAAACCATTCAAGCTTCGAATTCAAATTTTGTTAGAATGTTTAGGATTGGCCCGAAAGATTTTCTCGTTTCTGTAAAATCTTGCTAAAGAGGCGATGGTTGAGTGTCAATAAAACAAAAAAAAAATCGGAGGTCGGGTTACAATATGCGGCGAATCGTTGGATACCCCACGCCAGTTTCTTCGGAGCTTGCTAAGTTCGCATATAGAATCAAATAGGGGCATGGCATCAAGCCCTTTTCAATAACATTCAATTTAAGAAAATGTTAAAAATTCACGGCAAATTTCAAATACTTTAAACAAGTGTCTTTTTTAAGATACGTATAAACAAGTGTGCGACCTTGTTGGGCACACTTCATGCGATACGCTTTATGGCCAAACAGTGAAATATTCATTCGGGGGCATGTTGCGCCCTGCAACCAAACCAAAAAAAAAAAAATGTAGTTATTCCAAATTTTGAAAAGTGGCGTGGTCCAACCGCCCTTTTAACAAACTATCAGTATTAGCATAGATATCTCCAAGTTTCGCTTAAATGCACGCAAAAATTTATTTTTTTGGTTCAAATTCAATATTTTTGTGAATTTTTTTTAAGGGGTCAACTTAAAGGTGGCTAAGAATTAGGCGAGAATGAAATCTAGAACGGAGTCTCGTTTACCCAAAATGCTAATTTTTATTTCTTATTCTTCCATAAATTAAGCTTAAGGCCTGTCAAAATTGTGTTTTTATGGAAAATTCAAGGTTTTTTTTTTCAATTCTGCCTCCAAATGTGGGCGCGGCCTAAATTTTTCTATGAAAAAAATGTAAAATTAAGTACTTTCTAAATAATACTAAATGTAAGATAATAAAATGTTAAATAATAATAAATGTTGAATAAAACGCATTAGAAAATGAATCCTTTAAGTCGATAATCTTACAGTTTTAAAAGCTCTGGAGGTAGTTGCATATTTTTACCGATTTAGCGATTGTGGGCGTATCTATGGGCGGATATAAAAAATTTTAGCACATGTATACTGCTACGGATAACAAAGAGCTCATGTACCGAATTTCAGCTTCGCTTTCGAGATTAAAATTTAAGGTCTTAAAGCATGTGACAAACAGACAGACGGACGGACATGGCTTATTCGATTCAGAATTCGGTCTCGATCATATGCCCACGAGGTCTTTTGGGTCTACCATTATTATTTCACCGTGTTACAAACTTGAAGGTGGAGTCCTATCCCCACTCCTTTGGAATCTAGCGGTGAACGAACTGCTGGTTATCCTAGAAGGAGATGGCTGCAGAGTGATCGCTTATGCAGATGACGTTGCCATTGCTGTGTCGGGGAAGCACCTTAACACCCTCAAAGAACTCCTACAGAATGCTCTAAACAAGCTAACAAGATGGGCTGACAGCTGTGGTTTGGGGGTCAACCCTTACAAAACTGAACTAGTCCTATTCACCAGGAAATACAAAATCCCACGTATCGACCCCCCCTCAATCAAGGGCATTAGCTTAATCTTCTCTGAGGAAGCTAAATATCTGTGTCTCATCTTAGACAGAAAGCTGGAAGTCTAATATACAGGAAAGAGTCCGGAAAGCTACGGTGCACTCTTCTCCTGCAAAAAAGCCATCGGCAACAAGTGGGGACTTCAACCCCGTATCACCCACTGGCTATATATCTCGGTCGTAAGGCCGATACTGACGTATGGAACAGCTGTCTGGTGGACCGCTTTGGATAAAGCGATAAATCGTAATAAGCTAAGCAAGGTCCAAAGGTCAGCTTGCTTATCTATGAGTGGAGCACTCCGCATCACTGCCTCAGCAGCACTAGACATCCTGCACCATCTAATTCCTCTTGACATCTTCAGCAGACAAACTGCTGCCATCACGGCTACTCGCCTCAAAGCAACCTCTCAGTGGACCAATAGTGAGATAGGCCACTCTGCTATTCTGAACACATTCAGATTCCCTTCTAGAAACATGGACCTAACCTTACCCCAATTACAGTTTGACAAGAACTTCCAGGCAACGATCCCCCCCCAGGTCTTCCTGGGAGGACTGTGCGCCTCTGGAATGTGAATCGATCCACTTCTACACTGATGGATCGAAGACAAATGATGGGGTAGGCGGGGGTGTATTCTCAGACCGACTAAATCTAAGTCTCTCTTTCCGTCTCCCGGATCATTGCAGTTTTTTTCAAGCTGAAATTATGGCGATAAAGGAAGTCTTGTCCTGGCTTAAGAAAAATGTTATATCCGCCAAGGACAAACGCATATTTTCTGACAGCCAAGCGGCCATCAAGTGCCTGGAATCGGTCTCTATAAACTCTAATGTAGCCTTAGACTGTCATTCATCTCTAAAGGAGATGTCGGAGCAGTTCAACATTCTCCTGTGCTGGGTGCCAGGACATAGTGACATTCCAGGTAACTGCAACGCTGACGAACTCGCCAAACTTGGAACTACCCTCCCAATTTTGCCTGATAAAGGCTCCGTAGGCAATTCAATTTCGACATGTAAACTCATGATTAAACTGGATGCGATAGAAAGAACAAATTTCAGACGGACTAGTGGTAGTACCTTCCTAGCGACGAAACAGATCTGGCCAAAGCTTGATCTTAAACGCTCTAGGAGTTTGATCGCTCTTAATAGATCGCACATTAGTGCTACAATCGGTGTCGTAACAGGACACTGTCTGATAGGCAAACACGCGACAAGGCTTGGTGTCTATTCCAACGACTTTTGCAGGAGCTGCATGGATGAGGAGGAAGAAGAGACCACTCTCCACCTTCTCTGTACATGCCCCGCTCTTTCCAAGAACCGAAATCTTCACATTGGAGCTTTCTTCTATAATGATCTCAGTGATCTCAGCACGACTGACCCGAAACTTCTCTTACGCTTCATTAATAGCTCGAAATGGTTCAACGAGTAGGCAATAGAGTCAGATCCGCGTGGTATCACAATGGACCTACATAGGTCTAAGTGTGTTGGCTTCTTTGGATCCGACAGCCACTTCAACCTAACCTAACCTAACCTAGACTTGAGGGTCTGCCATCTAACGTTTTTTTTTTTAACTAGTGCTTATTTCGTGAATAGTAACACTTAGCTCATGTCTGATTTGACAGATAATTATAGTTTTATCCTTCCGCAGAACGAATATAGTTGTGTATACGCTTGAACAACCCGGGGAAATATTGCGACATTACTTTGAAAATCATGATCGACTTAGGGAAGATGCCGTTTTTGCCAAAAAAATCATCTTTTCAGATGAAGATCATATTGATCTTGGCGCAATTGGGGCGCAGAAAACCCGCACGCATACATTGAAAAGCCGATACACCCAAAACAAGTCACTGCGGATTTTGGTCCAGAGGCATAATTGGGCCATTTTTCTTCGAAAACGAGCAAGGAGTGGGCGTTACAGCCAATGACGATCGTTATCGGGCCATGTTGAACGAATTTTTGTGAAGAGGAGGATATTGGCAACATTTGGTTTCAACAGGACGGCGCTACGTGCCGAAGCTACACTCGATGTTTTGCGCCCTGTTTTTGAAGATCGCATTATCAGCCGCAGAGCTGATGTCGTTTGGCCACCTCGAAGCTGCGATTTTATACCGTTGGACTATTATTTGTGGGGTGCCGTAAAATATAAGTGTTACGCCGACAATTGACGCTTTAAAGGACTATATTCGTGGAGCCATTGGTGAAATACAGCTGCACACAATCGATAATGTGCTTATAAATTGGACCGATCGTGTAGGCTACTGCATGGCCAGCCGAGGCAGCCATTTGAATGAAATTATTTTCCATTATTAACCGGAAAGATTGTACTTTCAAATAAAAAAAGGAATTTGAGAAAATATTCAGTAGTTTTTTTTCATAGCATTTTCAAAAAACAAAAAGTTATTTGGCGGACACTTTATGTGACAAACTTAATATACCTCCTATCCCATGGGATGGGGTATAAAAGTCTAATCTCTCTCGCTTATTCGCTTCGTTTTTGACTGTGTAGACTTTGTAAAGTCGCCTCTCAGGCATTGGCACTAGTAAAATACGTTTCGGTTCCTAAATTCCATATTCAGTAGTACTTTCATATTAAGTATAGCCCATAAAAAAGGTTTAAAGTTTCTGGAGTAAATATAAATGCTGGGACTTTTACAATCCTTGTTAAAGCTAAGTGCAAAGATTACGGACACGCGGCTCATCGATAAATCAGAAACTGCATTATTTCACAACATTTACTTAAACTTATTAAGCCGTTTAACTGTCTGCGACTTTCTCTGTTACTTGTACCTATATGGTTAAACACTTTTATTCCTCCTATTTTAACAAGTCAGAGTGCAACCTTTTTACAAGCATATGGAAAACTGTCGTCACAATCTGCCTCACGAGCGAAGCTAGAGAACTGTTTTATTGGTATGAATCAGCCAATAAACGAACATACTGTTTCAGTCCTCTTTAAGAGGTTCGTTCAAAACTGGAAAAATCACACATGTAATGGTACCCCCGCTGTCATTTTGTTCGCACCCATCGTTATACTTTTGAATGGTCAGTCCTTAAACAATAAATGGTTGCGAGTTTTTCTTTTCCAAATGAAAAAAGTAAAAAGTTTTCTTCATTTTTTAATTGTGGTAGGACGAATTTAAGGTAGTAAATTGTATGCTAGAGAGCTTAACGTATGTGAAAAGTCCGTTGGTATCCGTCCTAGGATAGAAGAAGCCGTTAAAGGCCGAGATTGAATATCTCATATGATCTGATCGATCGATTTAAAGAGCAGTAATATTTCAAATGCAATTTATTTGATGCTTTTGTTCCAAACTGAATTAAATTTTACACAATCCTTCGAACTTACAAAATTTTGAGCCACATTAGAAAAACCTTAAATTTCCAATTTCAGCTAATAGAGTTTATCTAATTACGTAGAGCAGATTATATACTTTTCTTGTGAAGAATATTTGTGAAACGACCTTTACGTACCCATGACTGTTGACCACCTTATTGAGACTACTATTAAACTTCCGAAAGCATGCAAGCACCATGCAAACCGGTGCTACTTTCGCTAATAATGCACCTGTCAACACGATTTCTTGTTACTACTTCGAAAGCAATCAAATCCGACACTGCACAGGTTAACTGCTTTGACGCCCCAAGACCAAGGCTTTGCAATGTGAACAAACCCATTAAACTTAAATCCATTCACTTTAAACAAGCAACAAAATAAACAATATGAATCGTCCGCACTCACTATCTGTCAACATTCCACTCAATGTCGATGTTATCTTATCTGCTTGCAGTACACGGTTTTTAAGGCACAAAAAAAAAAACGCGTAAAGCTATACGTGTACTTTGCGAATAAAACTTTCAAGTCTAAAGTGCTTCCAGACCCACAGCAATAAAATAAAATATTTGCAATAATAGTTAATTGTTTATTTATGTGCAAAAGTCTTTCATCGATTACCATTTATGCTTTTGTGAGTACTTACCTCTGGCTAAAAATAATAATAAAAAGCTTCGTGCGGTAACAATGAAAATAAGCCAAAACCAGTCCACGCGGCGCGCGGCGGCGTCCTACACCAACCACAAAAAGCACGCAAACTACGGATAATTTCTTAATTGCATGTGAGTTACTTTTTCGGTTTTTCGGTTTAGTACCAACGATACGAACAGTCCTTTTCGACGAAAATATTCGAGATCAAGGATGGCTACAATCGATTTTCCCCCTTTATTGTTCCGACTTTGTTTGTGCTTTATTTAAGGAACCGGCCCAAGAGTCAAGGTCATTTGGTGGTGTTTTGGTTTTATGGTTTTTTTTTTTCGTTTTTCTTGGAACTGATACAATTTTCTTTCGCGATTTCATTCGACAACTACAATTATTGTTTGTTTGGTTTGTTCGTAAGATATCAAGCAAATGGAGAAAACAATACCGAATAACAGACGGTGCTGATTTGAGAAAGACATCGATGTCCTTGAGAATCGAGTCTTCATTGTTGGAATGAAAACAAAGTTGTTTCTTGTTCCTGTCCTTATCGTCTTCTTGATAAGCGAAACTCTTGAGAAACCGAGGCATTAACAACATTTAATCATGCACATAGCAACTAAAATACAATTAAACTTTAAATTACGGCTTAACATTCCTAATGGAAGATAAGGCATTTTCGTTAATTGCTATTATCAGTAGTTTGAGTTAAACAAGTGCTAATTACATGAAAGCAATGACTGAAGTTACTTTGCGCCAAAGTTTGCAGATATGCTTAAGCTTTCAAGTGCCGTTAGGTAAATTGAAAAAAAATCATGTGAAGCTTATCTGCTGTGATTGTGGGAAAGTAATGGGAAGTGGAACATAGAATGCGACTTGATAACTCTTTTCCACGTTCCGCGTTTTCTTTTCAAAAAAATTTTTTACGCGACAACAACTTTTAATTTAATCTCTTGCTCTGGGTTAAGCAAAAACGCTTTTTTTAGTCATTTACTTAAAGGAAAGTTAGGAATTTTATAAGGGAATTGTTGGGTTTAATCAGTATTATAACGACTTGTTCAAGCGGTCTTTGAGGACGTATTTGAAGCACCTCATCCTAAAATAAGAGCCAAGATCAGCCGAGAACTATTCTTAACGAGAAAAACAACGTTCAGAAGCCTTGGCGATAATGTTTCGCTAATACCCTACTAATTAATTTACCTAGGTTAGGTTAGGTTGGGTGGCTATCCCCACTGGGCAGGGACACACTTAGACCAAAGGAGGTCCATTGTGATACCACTTGTAGGACCGGAGTTAGCAGCCCGAGGACCTAAATGATGATTACCCGTTTGGGTGGGAGGGGACTAGGCAACCAGTGAAGGTATAAACCTGTACCGAGGGTCACCGATCAAGGTTTGATTGGTTGAGACATACCCGAGGGTAATGAGGGCTGGAGGGGTAACCGTTTCGGTTTGAACCGCTGTCAGCAGAGTTGAGGGGGGCCAGTGAGAGACTTTCTAAAGGAAAGGAGGTCTCGTAACTGTTGGACTCGAGATGGGATTTTGCCTTGTTGATAAGGATTGGGGGAAGTGGTAGGGGGGGGGGGGGGGTGCTTGAGGTCGAGAAGGAGGCGGGGGGGTCAGTGAGGGATAGTTCCTATATGAGAGAAAGCCCGGCCGGGACAAGCGATTTCTGTATAAGTCCGAACCTGTTGCTTCTCTGCTAAAAATTATCCTCGGGGAAGGGAAGGTGCAGGGTAACCGATTCGGAGTGAACCCCTGCAGGGGGGAATTCACACGCAAGAAGCTGATGTAGGGTAACCGTCTTCGGTGTAAACCCGTACTACAGGCGACTCGCGTTAGAATTTGGGTGAAGGTAGGGGTAACCGAAGCAGTATAAAGCCGTACCAGTAAGAATTATGTGTTGGGGAGAGATGAGGAGAATGGCGATTACTGTAGGAGTACTACTAATTACGTCCCGTGTGGTGTGATGGGCAAATAGGGTATCTTTCCCTTGCGTCGAGTTTTACTAGATTTAGATCTTTAGTTTGTTATTGCCCCTAAGTGAGAGTTAGCCTTAAGGATTTGGGGAGAGCAGGTGGGGGTAACCGTTGCCGAAGGATGTGTCTTCATTGAGGACGGTGAGGTAGGGTATACGTTTCGGTGTAAACCCGTACCTCAGGTGACTCAAGAATTAACCTTGGGGGGGGGGGGGGGGGGGGGGGGGGTGGCGCCGGTATAGAAGAGGTAAGGGTAACCGAAGCGGTATGAACCCGTACCAGGGGGAATATGTACCAGTGTTCCCACAAGAGCGGAGAGGTGAGGACAACCGAATCGGAATGAGCCCTTACCAGGCCGGTCCTGTTGGGGAAAACTTGGGGGATCGCTTTACCTAAGGACAATCCGATGCTTTATCTCCACCTATCCCGAGTTCTGCTTTAATCAATAACGCCATCTGCTGGTTTCATTCTTTTTACTTTTCTCCGTAAAGGCATAATACTTGCGGGGATAAGCTTTGGTGTTTTTATACAGGGCTTTCATGTTTCAAATTAGCTCATCAGCGATTTTGCTGGATCAAGAGCTCTTTCTCTTGCGATCTAGATTCTTTCCGCTCGCGACATGCTCCATTTTTTAAGGGTACGCAGCATAACCCCTTGACCGCGAGCTAAATTTAGAAAAAAATCAGCAGCTTATAACCGAAAACTTTTACAACAACAACTAAAATTTTTACCTTACTTGTTAAATTCCAACAACAAAATTTAGCCCTGATCTATACACACGCTCCCGACTGTAAAATCGCCCCACGACGACTTTGTTTACGGGTAGTTTTTCCTCTACTTATTTTAATTTGCTGCCTCTGCAGATGCTGCACGGCACGGATTGTCGTTCGATGCCCACGTCCCCCTCTGTGGCAATCATTACGTTCGCTTATTTATGATATAAACAATTGGCAGCTCGTTGAGTACCGCCTGGTTTTCGTTATCTTTACCCGGCCGCTGTTCATCATCTAGCAGACAGCCTTTGTGGCAAACTGTGAATTAAGTGGCATCTGCAGGGGATGTTAACAGTTTTAACGAGGGTACTTCTTGTCACACATTACAGAAGCACCCGCTGTAATAGAAGCTATAGTATATGTAGAGATGTACCACTACACTGTGAATAGACACTCTTCAGTCCGAAGAACAAAGAGCGCTGGTGGAATGCACCTAATTCCACTCGACGTATCCATCTTACTCTGCAGCTCTGCATGGGATTCCACTTCTCGATGAATGTGTATAGCACTGCCACACCGTCAATCATCCAGAAGTGTTAGCCGTAAGTTTTGCAAGTTTATTTATGCCCCATTGTATCCGTTGGCCATTAAATTAACGAGTCAAGTCAACTGCCTGGCGGCTGCCGCTGTTTTGCAGAATTTCTTGAATGGCCCGCCTGCGTGCGATCTGATGATGGCGCCTCAACGGTTAATGCTTAGTTAGGCTTTGTTCGAAGCTATAATGACTGGGAATGCACTTATATGCTGCATCTGGTGGTGGTCTAGCAAAAAGAAAAGAGTTTGCTTGTCCCGGGGAGGAAATGGAACATGCCTATTCGCGGGGCGCGGAAGTGCTGTGCGAGCGTGTCTATCTGTCTAGTCTCGTGCGTTTAACTTTTCACGATGAGTAGCTTTGGATTGAAACAGAAAGGTGTGTGAGACCTATTGGCAATAGGAGGAGTTGGTTTTATGTCCGGGAAGGGAACTTATGACCCATTTCCATTAAGGGTATTAAAACGTACCTACGTAAGTGCGTTAACTAATGCATTGATTTTTTATGTGCATCTGGGCGGAAAATTCGCAGTGAGGTAGATACTCTTCTTTCCACTCGGAAAAGGTTGAGGGAAACTTTTGTATTTCGGACAACAGGACCACACATCAGAGGTGTCACGATTGGCAATAATTGATGTCACACTCGAACGTGCTAGCTACCAGTTAGACAACAATTCACACGCAAAAGTGCCTAACTAAAAACATACGGCATCGTCAGTTGTTCAAAATTGTATTTGTATTATTTTTGTGCCAAAATGATGTCATTGCACACTCTAGGTGCCGATACTGGATGACCAATTAGAAAAGCTAAATGTAAAATTACTTAACGATGTGAGGAGAAGCACTCTCGACAACAAAATAGTATTTAACGCCACCGTTTCAATAAATTCGGAGGCCGTGTCTAAGACATATTTGGGTGTTAAAGGAACGGGGGAACTACGTTTACGTACCGCACCTCTATTTGACTTATTGCTGAATCGTAACGAGATCAATCAATTTTTAATTTTTTATTCTTACAAACATAGTGATGTTGGAGATGACAGCTTCTGAGATTATGGCTACATAATTATTTGCTAGTCAGAACGGAATGCAATCATTTTAATCTTCACCTTGGGCTGGACTCAAAAATAATAATGAGAAAAGGTGTTGTTCCTTTGGTTGAAAATAAACTTTTTTGGTAAGCCTAATAGCAAAGCAATTTATTTACGAAGATTGAGCTTTAAAATTGATCACATTATCATAGCCACCATAAACAGTTATGAAGCCTTCTGTGTTTTTAAGCTAAGGTAGGTGGCTATTAAAAATAGGATCCAATATGATCTATTTTTTGATTATTCATTTAAATTTAGAATACAAAGTGGAAGTATTGTTTTTGAAAAAAGGACCACAATAACTTGATCTTTAGCTGAAAAAAAATTAAAAATAGATTTAAAAACGCTTATATCCGCAAGTCTCTGAAGTCCAGGCGGTCTAGACTTGCTTTAAAGACTTTAAAAAGGCCAAATCCAAACATTCACTCATGCGACGATAATTTTTTACTATTGGAAGAGGTATATATGTACAAGGCTAATAAAAACCACAAAATCAAACAAAATTCCAAGAACCTTTCTGACTACAAAAAAAAAATAAAGTTTAAATTTTCTTTATAGTTTTTTTCTTTTGTAGTCAAAAGGGTGGTTTTTCGTAATTTTGTTATTATAAATTTTTTCCAGAAAGAAAACTTGGCAAATCTGCCAAACATGTTGCCTGTTGAAAACATAAAAGGGATCAAGGCCATTTAACCGAAATAGGCTATCTTTGTGGAAGCAGCAATTACGCTGAGGTTTGTAAACAACTTTTCTTACTTCTCGAGGTTGCAGTCTTAAAAAATTGAGGATTTTGCTGGCACGCTACAAAAGCTGCACCGTCAAGTACATTTGCAACATAAATAAAGCAAAAATTTTTTTGCTGCGGATGATAAGAACGAAAGGGATAATTTGCCAATGAAACTTTCTTCCTCTACCTTTTTTGGGTAGATTTTTTTACTCTTAATTTATTATTAGTCTTTTCTATCTCCGAGTCAAAGAACTTCGATGCAGGAATTGTGTCACAAAAAATATAAGAGTTTTTAAATTTTGCAGGAAAAAACATGCTCCTAGTAAAAAAAATTGGAGATTTTTCGTTGTTTGATTACAAACAAGTGTACAAAGCGTTAAACACCTTTACACTACACCTATACACTACAAACTTTAAAAAAAATAAAGTAAATAAGTATTTCCTTACATCTGGAGTGTTATAGGTTCGCCTTTCCTGAGAGAAGAAAAAAAGCAAAGATTCAAAGTTTCCTGATTTTATGCAACCTCCAGATGCTTTATTGACTGGACTACAGCCTTTATATGTACGCAAAACTGGAGGAGTTTAGTTAAAATAAGCAACAGTAGGAATAGTATTTTGGGTTACTCCTGTCCTTTTTATGACCTTGTCCTTTTTAAAACACGTGAGGTTATAAAAAGGACCTAGTTGCACCAAAAAACCGGCGTGTTATCCTTGGTAAATATTGAAAGAGCTTTGCCGATTGTCCGAAAAATTGTGATTGGAGTAGAAGCAAAGACTTAATTTTTCAAGATTTCATCCTTCAATATAGGTTGGGTTGCCAAAAAAAATCCTTAGTGCCTAGCTAGCAAGTAAAGCGGCAGGTGCCAAAAAATAATGAGATCAGAGGAAATTAAGCCCCAAAATCAAAATGAAACAGGGTCCCGAAAAAATTAACCGGAGCAGTATTTTTTCTTTTTTAGCGGTCCATCCAAAGATGGAAAAAGGTCCTCTTAGGGTATCGTCCGTCCGATCGTCCAATCGTGTTATAACTTCTGAACGGAAAGCCGTAGAAAAACAAAATTTGGTGTGTTTTTAAACTGCGGAGTTAGTCAGAGAATCCAATGAGGGCAATTTTTTTAAACCAAAAAATTGAGACTCCCTCCCCTCTACCACCCTCCTAAGAAGAAGAAACCCTAAGAGGGAATAGGTGATACTGAACTTAAATGGAAAAATTAAATTTTTTGAAAAGTTTTTAAGAAATGAAGAGTTGAAAATGGGTGACGTTTTTTAAAGTGTTTGAGGCCTTTTGAATCGCCTTTGAATCGCTTAGCGCAAAAAGACAATATTTAATACACGTTTAAGGCAACAGAAAGTAAACTCAGTGTTTAAGTCATATTTTTCAGAAAAAGTTATAATACTGTCCTTTCAACGCATTTTCGAAAAAGATCGCAAAAATTCCTGCAAAAAAGCGTGTGTGTGTGTCCTTGCACAAATATTATCATATTATACAAAAATCAAACGTATTAGAAATTATCCAAAATTTTAAGGAAAATATAGCAAATTTGAAAGTTTCAAAACCTTCTTAAATTTAAGTCAAAAACCAAAAAAAATTTTTCAAAAACTATTTTTCAAATCTTCTTAACGGCACAAGCGTTCTTGTAAGAGATTTAGCTTAGGTACAAAGCGTCCGGGAAAGGAAAGAGAGCTGCGTTAAAAAAAATTAATTTCCTTTTGAGCTGAGCTTTTCGAAGCTATTAAAAAAAAAAAAAAACGGTATAAAAAAGGAGCTTGTTTTGCCGTTTACGAAAAAAACAGTCGCCATAGAATTTAAGAAAAACATCCAATGCTACCGCAGCTAGCAACTTGGAGCTATTAAAAAGTCTAACGGGGACTAAAAAAAAAATTCTAAATAGTTGTTTTATGGATTTGAAATTTTGAAAAGTTATAAAAAAAAGGTCCAAAGATGGTATGTCTTCCGCTCTACCTTCCTCCTAAACGGTATAAAGTAAAACTTTGAAATTAACAAGTGGGAAAGTGCAACAGTGGGTATACAAAAGCTTTAATCCATCGACGACGGATTGCAGAATACCCGACCATACCAAAAAGAAAACTGCCACGCCTCCAAAAAGTGGGCGGGATATAAAAATATAACTGTTGAATGCTTTATACTAGGTGGTTGCATACATTTCGGCCTAAAACTCCGCCTTTTTAACTAAAAAAATCACTTTTTTTAACGCCACGCCCACAAAAGTGGGCGGAGGCACATACAATATAAACATAAAAGTTAGAAAATGCTAATATCTACAGCTTTTGTCATATAATTTTTTGTCAAATTTCAAATATATTTATTGAAAAACAGTCATTTTAAGCTAAAATCCCTTAAAAAGTGGGCGTGGTCAATAAAAAAGCTAAAATTTTTTGTCTGCCTTAAAGGCAATTATAAGGCAAGGTTACGTACCAAAAATGGATGCGCTAGCGCCATTGTAACATAGCTAGAATTTGCAAAATATATTTTTTTAAATTAGACATGGTCGCACATACAGTCCTGTAGTGGGCGTGTCTGTGGGCGGATTCAGCTTATTTTCAAACTTGATCTGAAGGACTGGACTTCCAACCAACCCACAAAATTTCAGCTCTCTGCCTTAAAATTTAAGGCCTAAAAGTTGTTTACAAACGGACGGACGGACGGACGGACGGACATGGCTTAATCGATTCTCCTGTCGGTCCCATTCATATCTCTAAAAGGTCTTAGGGGTCTACGGTGATTATTTCACTGCGTTACAAACTATACATCAAACTTAATATACCCTGGGTCGGGTTTAAAAACTGCATAAAAAAGGAGCTTGTTTTGCCGTTTACGAAAAAACCAGTCGCCATAGAATTTAAGAAAAACATCCAATGCTACTGCAGCTAGCAAATTGGAGCTATTGGAAAATAGAGCTATCAAAAAGTCTAACAGGGACTAAAAAAAATTCTAAATAGTTGTTTTATGGATTTGAAATTTTGAAAAATTATAAAATAGGTCCAAAGATGGTTGTCTCCCGCTCTACCTTCCGCCTAAACGGTATAAAGTAAAACTTTGAAATAAATTACGGACAGGCGTAGTATATCTTCTGAAAACGGGTATAGTAGAACTTGTATGTGGAGATTTGACTCAAAAACGTAAAAACATTTAAGAAAATTATTTTTTGAAGGTTGCTAGTGTGTTAACAGTAATGAAGATTTTATTTGAATTTGGTTGAAGTATGAAGCATTGACAACGCAAGTTTAGATAGATAAATAGAGTTGCGGAGCAGCTCGAGGTAAACCAGGGCCAACTTCTTAATAATGTATGCTGTGTGTGTTAATTTCTTCACATACATAGGGACCTACAATTTTCTGCCGGATTCGAACGGCATTTTGAGAAGTTTTTCAAGACAAATGATGTACTCGGAGGGCTTACCAGACCACCTCGCGGAGTTGGGGACCTTGAAAAAAACAAGTCTTTTTTCAGGTGACGATGGCAGGATTTGAACCCAAGCCTACGGCATTGTAAGCACGCACACTAACCACTACGCCACGGAGATTATCTGGACAATCCCGGCAAGTCCCGGCCGTCTGGCAACCATAGTTCTAACGTTAAGATATCAGAACATTTTAAAAAATGAGTTTTGAAATATTTTTGATGCTTTCAGGTAAGATCTCGGAATCTTCTAAATATTCAAATATTTATATGATTTTCCCGACACCAATAATTCCTCCTGATGTGTGTGACTTTTTTCAAATCGTTTGTCCTTATAGCGCCGCATAGTTAGTGGTAGTTGGGACCAAATTTTGTTGACATTGTTTTTTTCGAAAATACGTCAAAACCGCAGATTAAAAGGGCATTATTCCATAAGCTAGATAAAACATGAACTGGTTTATGTAACGGGTGATTTTTTAAGAGGTTGAGAAATTTTTTAAAAAAAAAACACAAAAAATTCGAAAAAATTAATGAAATATTTATTTGAATCGATAGTTTGAACCTTGCAATTTAATGTTTAAAGACAATTTCATGCAAATGTTGACCACGGCTGCGTCTCAGGTAGCCCATCCGCTGAGTCCAATTTTGGCATATCGGCCGGTATCTCTCGAATGAATGCATGGATGTTGGCTTCCAGTGCGTCAATCGAAGCGGGCTTGTCCCTATAGACATTAGCCTTGACATACCCCCACAAAAAATAATCTAATGGTGTCAAATCGCACGATCTAGGCGGCCAATTGACCGGCCCGAAACGTGAAATTAACTGTTCACCAGACTCGCCGACCATAAAATGGAAGCAGCGCGCGATGAACATTTCGAACCGAGCACGAATTTTGATAGTAAAATTCAATAATTTGCAAGCGTTGTTCATTTGTAAGACGATCCATGGTTAAATTGCAAACCAAACTGAAGCTCTTTGACAGTGACACAAGGTACTAAACACACGTCAGCTGTCAAAACCAGTGTTGCCAAAACCAAACCAGCTAAAAAATCACCCTTTACAAGGACATACCTACCTGCTCAAAAACAAAATTTGGCTGCACGCTGAGGACGTATTGCCTCTAAAATAGGAAAATAGGTATTTTAACGGGACAATGGCTGGATACTTACGAGTTTAAAAGATGAAAGTTTAAGGATAAAAAAGTTAAAGATATGGAATTGTTAACGTACTCTCCCAAGTTTAATACCAAGGTTAATTATAGATCGGAAAAAATATAGGTCAAATGCAAAAATGAGGAAGAATTTTCATTTTGAGACAAGGAGGCTTGGGAGTTCCGTTATTTAAGAAAAAATTTAACGTACGCTTAGAAGCTGTTTAGTTCTAATAAAAAAAACAGGGTTTTGTAACGAAATATTGGACTTATAACGAAAAATGCAGAAACAAAACATTAATTTACACGGAGTTTCTTTAGTTTTTTCCAGCTTAAACTCGACATGTTAAAAAATTATTTTATTATATTTTTTTGTGTTACCTATAAGGAAATGTGTTTTTTTTTTATAGGTATTTAGTTTTTTTTAAGAACTATAACTACATTCATGAAGAAAAAATTATTCAAATATATATTTTATTTAAAGAAATCTTAGCACATCAGCTTTGCGTCTGGCATAAAGTTTTTAGGATTTAGATTTAATTTCGAAGTACATTCAGAGTTGATTTATAGTTACGGGCCAGAGACGAAGCTAAAGCTTGTTTGTGAATCCAGTTTAAGAGTTTGGATTTTTATGTTTAACATATTTGATAGATACTACTAATATACTACATAGTATAAATACTAGTAGGTTTTTTTTATAGGCAAGTAAAGTTGCTAAATGATAAATCCATAAATTAATCTGGATTTTGACATCGACCAAAAGACATGCAGTTGCAAGAACCCGCGGCCTTAATAAAGTGGCTCGCAGTGTACATCTATCTGTCAATTAATAGTGAAACATTCTTTTTTATAAGACAAAAAGCGCAAGCTAGGGGTATTAATAGGTACCAAATATGTATGTACATGCAGTTTAATTCTACTGTCACGCAATGACATCAACCCCATAAACATCTAACTGCCTCTGCCATCCCCATTAACTTAACGTCACATCTCATCATATTGTCATCGTTGCATACTATCAGCGACGTCCTCATCTGCAAACTCATCTGACAAAAGCCCTGCAGGCTCCAATCCAAAGCATGTTTTCTAGCAATTTCGGTAACTAAGGAATGGAGCCAGTAAAAATGAGGGAAAACAGGCAAATTGCTTTCGGTAATTGGCAAACAATGTTGTACTGGGGGATAAAAGGACATGAGGAAAGAGCACACACACACACTCGCACATACAGATTTTGCGGATTTTTCCTATGCCGCATATATTTATCCTTTGTTCCTCATTGCACAAACTTCATCCCCGACTCTGCTCTACTTCTACTGTACTTACTTGCATCGCGATGCCATTTTTAAGCAGCACACCTCCATGGCGCCTTTCCGGAATTCCTGTATACGCGCCAAGCAAAAACTCTACTTCCTTCACTGCGATTTTAGGGGTAGCAAAACAGACCACAAAAAATGTTACGAAAACAAAATAAATAAAAAACCGAAGAACAAAAAAAAATGATATTTCACTCTCGCTCTCACTACCACAATTGATGCAGTGCACCAGCTGATGACATTTAGCACTCAGTTGACAGATTACACTATGAAAATTTCCTGCACTCGAGCGAGGAACAAAACAAATGGGGAACGACACCGCCCGCACAAGGATACTTTTTTCGTGTGTATAATCCTTTCTTCGCAAATACTCTTGTCCACTTGAAATACTTTTCGGCTGCGACGCAAAACACTGAAAAATGGGACGAGATGGAGGAAACCGTACAAGGTAGCAGATTTCGATTACCGAAATTCTATACAGGATACCGTTGGACCGTTTTATTTTTTCTTTACTTCACCACCAGTAAATAGCAAAGTGGGAAAATTCGATTGACAGTAGTGTAGTACACCCGCAACAAAGCAAACTTACTCGCGTTCTGTTCGATGTTGACTGACTGAAAAGCAAAGAAGTTCGGTGCTGTGCCGAATGGGTCGGTTGGGTTGCTTGCTAGGCTGGGCTGGGGTTCACCCACTTGGAGCAGATTTCCTACCATCCACTTCCAATCGTCAATGGATGTGTTGTGTTTATGTGTGTGTGTGTGTGTGCCTCTGGAATAATAATACAATAACAAAACAATGGAGAAGTCTGAAGTGGAAGAAGAAGGTAATTCATTCACTGGGGCATTCCAGTGATATCGGCTGGAGCCGGTTTGGGGATTCTCTATGTCTATTCTTCTTTTTGCGTCTCAATGCAACATAGGACCGTCATGCAAAAATGCAAGTGTGTGGAATGGAAAGGTTTATCAGCTGGTAAACGTCACTGATAGCAAAGCAGTGGTAAGGTGCGATGGCGGAGCGATGTGTATTTGAATAGTATCAGTTGGCTGGAAAAGTATGGTCGACTTCATCACTGTGTTTAGCAGAGCAGGTGTCTCACTGGAAGTTTGTTGTTGTTTGGATTTGGATCATGCGCATTTTGTGGCTGCTGAAAGAGTGTAAATGTTATGTGTGAATGGTTTCGTGGAGTGTATTGGTGCATTGTTTTTGTTTGGAGGCGCGTGCCGGCCCGGCGTGATAGGCGTCATACGTGTTCGATTAGGGGAGAATGGAGTAGAATGGCACTCCTCGTGTTTATACTGACTTCATTATGTAAAATAAAATAATTAACAATCAATTGTTTTTTGTTGGAAAATCAAATGATAAAGGGGCAACAGTTACTTCCATCTGAAAAAAAGCCTCTACTTTCCTTTAGGACAACACGAACTTTGACTCCCGGTTTGTTTTAAACGTTTCCTTATGATTTTATTATACGTTCTATACCAAATTTATGAAAAGGAAATGCATATTTAAAAATTTTGCAAAATTTAAATATTTTCTATAGGTAGGTACAAATTGGTTGAGATAGTTTTTTTTTGAGCTGTCAAATGCGTCAAACGTGAAAGTGTTCAGCGTTTGATATCATGGGTGGTGTTTTTTTTTTGTCTCCAAATGAGTGCGTTCAGCTTTTACAATAGAAACAATTCGAATTGGTTTGCTTATTCTCTGAAGAAAACTAAATTATGCAACGTAAT
Source organism: Neoascia interrupta (assembly GCA_947623515.1). NCBI lineage: Eukaryota > Metazoa > Arthropoda > Insecta > Diptera > Syrphidae > Neoascia > Neoascia interrupta. Next base: position 27,114,331 of record OX392462.1, read on the forward strand.
TTTTCGTAAAAGTTTGAAGAAACGCTTTGAAAATAATACTAATAATCGCATCATTTTTGGTATTGTAAAAAAAAAAAAAATTCGTTGCGTTCAACTTTTTGAAAATAATACCAAAAATTGCGCGATTTTGGTATTGAAATTGAAAAAGAGAGTTTAAATCCTTTTAACCAGCGTAGCGGGCCACCAAAACACTGTGGGGTGCAAAAGCATTATTTTTTTTGCATAGAAAGTTTAGAAAATAATTTACATTGTTCATAAATGACCTGGATAGGAAACATTTACAAAATAATATTTCAAAATAAAACACACAGTAAAACAAGTTGCTTTTACCAAAAAAGTATTTCACGTTGGCTGAACGCAGCCATTTTCGTACTTTCCAAACGTCAAAAATATGCCAAAAATAACTTCAAATATGTGCGAAAATTACGAATTTTAAATCGTTTTTTCAACCATTTCTAGCGCGTTTTCTATAATTTTAATTTCTTTTGGATACAACATAAAAAACAGTGTTTTAACCGTTGTCGGTTCTCACAAGAAAAAAAAACTAAAAATTATTTAGTGGTGATCGTAGAAAAAGGTGCCCCGAAAAAAATAGATAAGTAAGGTTTTTACAAACGTAGATTTAAAAAAGATTTAAAAAGGCTTATTACAAAAGTAGGTTGATAGATTTGCCAGAGTTAAATGGAGGGGGGGGTTCCTAAATAAGCCGCGTTATCACAAGGACTGTTCCTTGTGATAACGTTCCTGTTTTACGTTGCTACTGTTTTACGTTACAACGCGTCCTTAAGCCGCGGTGTCACAAGGAACAGAAACAGGAACAGGAACAGAATTTCCTACAAATTTCTACTCAGCAGAAATTCCATTCAGCGAATTAAGGTTTCAGTTGCTAATTTATGAGATTCTGTTTCTGTTCCTGTTTTACGTTGCTACTGTTTTACGTTACAAAGTCGCGTTGTCACAAGCAACGTAAAACAGGAACAGAAACAGAATCCCATACATTGACAACTGAAACCTAAATTCACTGAATTCTTTTTGCGTTGCTAATGTATAAAATTCTGTTTCTGTTCCTGTTTCTGTTCCTTGTGACACCGCGGCTTAAGGACGCGTTGTAACGTAAAACAGTAGCAACGTAAAACAGGAACAGAAACAGAATCTCATAAATTAGCAACTGAAACCTAAATTCGCTGAATGGAATTTCTGCTGAGTGGAAATTCGCAGGAAATTCTGTTGTATGATGAATGTATGAAATTAAATGAATGTATGAAATTCTGTTCCTGTTTCAGTTCCTTGTGGCTTAAGGACGCGTTGTCACAAGGAACAGGAACAGAAACAGAAACAGAATTTCATACATTAGCAACGCAAAAAGCATTCAACGAATTTTGGTTTCAGTTGCTAATGCATGAGATTCTGTTTCTGTTGCTGTTTTACGTTGCTTGTGACAACGCGGCTTTAGACGTAGAAGATGACGATGCTAACGATATCGTGGCTGCGGCACTCCAATCCAATGCAGGAAGCCTCTCACGGTTTCAACACAAAACAACGCAATTTATAGCCCGATGACAGCTCTGCCAAAAAAAAAAACTTTGGTATTAATTACGGCACTGCTTCGGTGTGTACGTCACGTCGACTATTCAAACCTTAATTTTCTAGAGATGAGAGCAAGAAAACTTCGCCGGATAACTGTACAAAAAACAAGAAAAAGTCGCCGGATAACTGTACAACAACCAGTAGTTATTTGTCGACAGACCTAATCATCCCGGGATAATATCCAATTCACGCAACCAAACTAAGGCTTGAAAAAAGATTCCGAATACCTACTTTGACGCATTTTATCGAAAAAGTGAAGAATAGTAGCGAATACAGCAAGTTCAGAGCGATAATGATAGGGTAAATATAGGGCTAAAGTTAAAGTGGTTGACTTGACTTTGTAGATAGAACGACAACTAGTGACTCAAATGACAAACGTCGGACGTGAACAGCTAGTACTTTGGTACAGGCACTAATTCTTTAGGCATGGTAGGTACCTACAAGGAATTCAAGGTAGGTACATGCTCGATTTTTTTACAGCTTAAAATTGGTGCTGTATTTTCCGAAAAACATGGAAATACAATGGATTTTTTTTAAGTTATAATTTGATTTGTACTTTTCTACGGTTAACTCTTACGGTACAATTCTTCCTACGGTTTTCCATAAGAGAACAAGTATTTGAAAAACAAATAAAAGCAACAGACAGTATCAAAACACACAAGTGTGTCTTCCAATCGGTAGCTCACAGTATTGGTTTTTAAAATTTTTGTTCTCCTATGAGAAACCGTAGAAAGAGTTGTCACTTAATATCAGCATCATTATAATATAAAGGATCCTGACGATGTTCACCTGGCACCGTTTGAAATGATGATAGGACTAGACATTATTATAATGTTTGTAGAATTGTAAATTGTTGTAATTTTTCACTTTTCAATATTAAATTTTAGTTTGTGCGCAACGATGCGTTCGGTTAGCTTTTTTTTTTAATTTGAATTGATTTTTTAAGAATCATTTGATAAATTAACGAAATTAATTAATCCTAATTTGCAGATTAAGAACTTTAAGGTTTTTTTGTAATATTGTAATATAATATTGTAAATCTAAACGTTTAATTTTTTTTTTTTAAAAACCCAAAGTTTTGCTTCTTTACTTTTAAATTCAGGATTTGAAATGAGATCGGCTTGGGAGAGTTAAAGCATTGTTAAGAACATAAATCACCCCGCCAACTTTTAAAACACGCAAAATAGAATTATTATACATACCTGCACATTTTAATGTTTGTGTCAGACAGGACTCTACACTTTGAGAAAGTATTCCTCCCAACAATCGAGTGTTCATTATAGATGCTTTTAACAATTTTTAAAGTCTCGCTTTTTTCCATTGCAATACCTACACTGACAGAATAATGCTGCGATAACAATGTTTGAGAACGAACCTTCTAACCGGACAGACGCCGGGTGGTAAAAAATGTCCATAACCATTTTAAACTTTTTCCTTCCTATGGGTTTTTGTCGCCACCACCTTGAATGCATTCCAGGACACTCTGTCCATTGCCATGACTTTGATTTAAGGACTTTAATATGCCTACCACCCAATGAATGGAATGCAAAATTAGTTTCATTCAACTTTGCTGAACAGACTACGTGGGGGTCATTTCGGTCCTATCGGCAAGAAGTATAGTTGTCACGCTAAGAAAAACTTTCTTGAAAGTGGAAAAAAGAAGTTGAACAGTCACGTCGATGTGGTTATTTCCTTCCAAGGGACGGAATGGCAGCGGCAATTAAATGAACGCATATTGTAATGAATCGTGTGCCTAAGCACCATTTCAATGCTTTTGTGCATGGTTCTGTCAGTTAGTGGCGATTGTCACGCCGAAGGACCTGACTTTCAGACTAACGATATCGTGCAATTGATATGCTATGCAATATTGTTCCACTAGGAAATGGAAGACTGAGCTGTTAGCAATAATGTTTAGGGATATGAAAAGTACAGTTACCTTAGCATGTTACCTACATTACGTAGGGCGTTTTTTCTTTTTAGTTCAGAGTAGAGCACTCAGCAGAGCTCGAGCACTCTGATGAGCGTGCTCTAAACCGAGTGCGCTCAGAGTTCTCTGTTCTGCTTTTTCAGAATGCAAAATGAAAGAAAAGAAAACTTGAAAAAATTGGCAAAATATTTGTAAACTTTACCTTTTATTTTTTGTTTCAACATTTATCTGTCATTTCGCTGTGCTCAGCAACTAGCTCAGAATGCTCGGTCAAATTATTTCGAGTGAGTTCTGATCATGCTCTGAGCAAAAAAAAGAAATACAAAATTCGGGCTCTGATTATTTTGAGCACAAAAAAAAACAAAAACTTTTGTTTGACAGTTCGAGCTCTGCTCTAGACGAAAAAAGAAAAACACCCATAGAGCTTTTACCATGACTGTCAAAATCTGACGTCTTTCACATTTTTCGACCTAGGGATGCCAAGCAAATCGCGTTTTTTTATGAAAAAATTCAATAATTTCTGTAGAAGTGCGAATTATTAATAAACTACTCAACCTAGAGTGTGCCGATAAGGAAGAAGTAATTGTGCTTATTCCGTTCTTTATGCTGACCCAAAAATTATTTTAGTAAGTGGAAAGTTTCGAAGATGTGATCTTGAACTTGAATCCGTGTACCCTTTTGTGGTCATATGCACTGTTTTTACAACACAAACAACACTTTTCTAATCCTTTCCGTGTTTTTTAACTAAAATATTTTTAGCCTTACCTAGAAAGGCTGATCAAGTCTACAACTTTCTCGTTCATCGAAACACAGGGTTGCATGTTTTTAAATAGTTATTGTCGTTTATGTGTAATTTTTGTTCGTTTTCCATATAAAAAGGAACATTGTTTGGCATCCCGCACTCGGAAATATCAGTAGACGTCACACCGTTAAAAGCTCTATAGACGCAATCCCAATACTCGGGAAAGGGTGTTTGAACTTACACCATCAAACTTAATAAATGGGTGTTATAGGGCAAATAAGGCGAATTCCAAACTCTCGCTACTGAACGCCTCCTTCCTTTGTCATCACACTTTCCGGACTATGTATCAAGAAATCAGGAAACTACCATGCATCAGGAGCACCACGAGCCTAAACTGGGCCTTGTTATCCTAATCAATATCGTATTGTCAATGATGGTTGGTCTTGACCCACAAAATTGATCCCATCCACATTCCTCTAATGATCCAACTGTCTTGCTTGATCGCAGAACATTGATAAGTTTTAATGAGCAGGTTTTGACAGCTCGATATCTCAATACGATCTAACCACATAACCTCAACCATTAATTCGATTATAGACCGAACTTGCGAATCGCGAATCCATCCAAGCGCATCGCAGTAACAACGTGCAGTGCACCACATTTGGTACGGAACAACTCAATTCCAACGAGCTCCCCGGCCCAGATCATGTCCAATGGCACATCAAGTGGAATGGCCAACTGTATTATGCCATTGACCAGATGCCAGCTATAATGTACGCTGGTTCGGTTCCATAGGCCCATTGAAAATTGATATGCCCAGACGGGACACACTTTTTTGCTATTATTTATAATCCACATGCACTGTCCATTTGACCAACCCATCTCCGGTTACAACATGGGTTGCTTTTGGTTTCTGGACATCATCGATGCATGCGTTCCGGCCCCAATGAACCACTGAAGCGTGACGCGCTGTTATTATGAAATTTTTCAAATTTCTGATCAAACATTGTGAATAGTGCCTCAAATTATGCGAAACATGTGTCAGTGACGCGGGAGTGTGGCTGTTGGCCGTTGATGGCATTGCTAAGGCGGAAACACTTTTATTTCGCCCCATAGAGCACAAAAAGAAGCCGTTGCTGGCTCCATATTGGCTTTGAACTTGAAACAATGAATTTCACTTTACTTTATTTTTTATAGTTTTTGGGGCGAAATTGCGACACTGTGTTGGGGTGGACAGCTTTTTTGACATAGGCGTACCTAGTTCGGTTTATTTATCGTTTTCGTCATCGGTGGTCGTGGTGGTGACAAAGTGCATCGGTCGACATTTCTTTTGGTTTGACTTGGAAAACAGCTTTTGAAGAGCTGCCAAGCGATTCAGTGAAATTGATTGATTGATTGGGGAGATCTACTGCACGACTGGGAAATGTGGGTGAATTGATGGGTAATTTATGCCCAATTGGGTAACTCAAAACTAGTTGAGTGTTGCTTGAGAGATTTTCTTGTTCAACTTTCCTCCTTCATTAGATAAAAGAGGTTTAAGGTGGCTTGCGTGTTTTTAAAACTTTCATTGCGTTGCCATTGAGGGCTACACAATGAAGCAAAAAATCGAATTATCTCCACCTGTACAATAGCCCCATGATTCATTAGGAGCAAAGTTAAATTTCAAACGAATCGTAGGAACTCTGTGTTTGCTTAAAAAGCTACCCTAATGAGCATTTTTTAGTGATTTTGATTAATGGGGTCCATTTATTCATTAAATCGCATATTTACTACGTTTCGTTGTAGGCTCCCCTTAGATTCCAATATTGTCTAACTACATAGATATAGCTTCTGGTTTTGTATAACTATGGTGTAGCACAGCTAGTTTTCTTTTCTTTTTCGGTAGGTTCATTGCTTACTCTTGATTCAGAATCTGGTTTCGTGATGAAAATCGATCAATTTTCTATGTGCAAGAAAGTCTTCAGTGGACGTGGACTACTTAACGAGAATGGTGTTCCATTGGTTTGAAAATTACTATGAACAAGGAAGAGGAACAGCCTGGCGGTGCTTCTTTTCAAATTTAACAACTAGGTTAGGTACGTACGTTTTGCTAATCGTTTAAGTTTATCGGTGAATCAGCATTCCAAGGGAGTGGAACAGGAAATCCACACGAAAAAAAAATTCTTACGCAAGACCCAATAAGTAAACTTGGAGGCAAATCTTTATAAATTCTACTTTTGTACTACCTTAACCCTTGGGTAGGAAAGTTAATTAACTTTTAATAATTAATTCTAAACCTAAGAATTTACTTTAAATAACTTTGCTTTTTTGCTACCCTATTCTACAGGTAGAGCAAGTTGAATACAGGGGAAAATAAAGGACCCTATCACAAGGAAGCAAACTCCTTGTCACAAATTACTTAATAACTAGATATTCAACTTAAGCGTCCCCTTCCCCCCAAAACCCATTTGTTTATTTGTTGTTATTGTTTTGAGTTCCGTGTCGGTAAATACGTGTGAGAAAAGTAAACAAAAATTTGAGAGCCCGCCAAAATAGCGAGGTGAATTTCACACTGACATTTGAAAAATTTAAATACATATCTTAAAAAAAAAGTCAAAAGATAACACACAAGTCATTAAAGTCAAAATGACAATTTTGTTTTAATTTTGCCCACACTTGGGGTAAGCCTACATTGAGACTACAAAATCGTAAAATTTAGTTCATTTAAATGTGCCTGGAAATACTGGAATGTTTATGACGTAATTGGATATTTTTACGAATTTGGTCTTTTTTTCAATATAGTTCGGGTCACACATTACTTAATAACTAAATATTCAACTATAAATTTTGCTTTTTAAAGCTTTAATCCGGTAACATAAAACACAAACTTATCAGAGGCACAGGCATTTAGGCAGTAAAGAATTAGTTTCATTTGCGCTTTTTGTGTTTTGTTTTTAACTATACATGAAAATATTTAGAAGGCATTTGAAATACATAATGTATAACTGGAATACAATTAAGACAAAATTTTAATTGATTTTAAGGTCTTAATTGATTTGACAATTGATTTTAAACAACATCTACATTAATGTTGTTAACAAAACAACATTAATGTAGCACGACCCATTATGTGGCGACTTCCAGATATTGGAATTCGTTACAATTTTTGTCCGGTAGACGGAGCAAAAAGCTGATTCCACCATGTTTTCGTGGTGAATCACTTGAACTTCGTGGTGAATCTCTTTAAGTGTGGAACACATTGACAAAATGTGAGAGTGTGCGTAGTTTTCCAGGTATATCCATGGCAACAGCTTGTAGGCCCCTCGGCTTTCCAGTCTAGTTAAATATCTAATTCATTAAGTAATTTGTGTCCTTGTTCTACGTTACGAATCCGAAAAAACTCATATCACAAGCCCCGAACGAAATCGAAATAATCGAAACCCCCTTTTCGAAATTTCGGAATCAAGAATAAATCATCTGATTGACATAGTATAAAAGTTGGCAAGGAAAATCATTTCACTTGTCATTTGTTAAATGTTTAAACAACATTAATTAATTTTTGAGACCGAATTCTGAGTCGAATAAAATATTTCCGCCCGTCCGTTAGTATTAGTCCGAGCTCACATAGCACTGGTAAATACGTCACAGAACACCTTTTTTTAAATAGGTGGAAAAGTTAGCAAAGCATGTACCTAAGAAATAAAATTAAGATTGCAGATAAATTAATTGTTGGTCTTTGTATTTTTTATGCAACATACGTCATAAGAACCCTTCCGTCAAATTTTGAACATTGAAAACACAATTTCAAAAATATTGTTCTGCCTAAAAAATATTGGCCTGCCTCAACTTTTATTGACATAAAGTTTTTATGAAACTACCTGACAACACCTTTCTTGGGCTTCTATCCTAAATGAGGTATAGTATGACCGCAATCTATCAAAACTGGTCTGCCATCAAAAAACCGTTATTGACTTCGCTAAACTTCACTTTGAAGGTACAACTTGCGGAAAGCGTTTAAAAAACAAGTGGGAAAGTGCAACAGTGCGTATGTAAAAACTTCAGTCCATCTGTGACGGATTGCGAAATACCCTACCCTACCAAAAAAGGAAACTGCCACGCCTGCAAAAAGTGGGCGGGATATAAAAAGGGATGTTGCATACATTTCGGCCTAAAGCATTCCGCCTTTTTAGCTTAAAAAATCACTTTTTTTTAATTTCACGCCCACTAAAGTGGGCCGAGGCATATAGAAAATTCTGATATCTACAACGTTTGTCATATAATTTTAAATCAAATTTTACGTACGAGTATATTTATTGAAAAACAGGCATTTTAAGCTAAAATCCTTTAAAAAAGAGGTCAATAAACCTTTTCTGCTACCTCAAAGACAATTATAAGGCAATGTTACATACCAAAAATTGGGGTCTAGCACCATTGTAACATAGTTAAAATTTGAAAAAAGTATTTTTTTTTTTAAATTAGAGATGGTCGCACATACAGTCCCGTAGTTTGCGTTTCTGTGGGCGGACAGCTTAAACCCCTTCCTATCTAGAAAATATAATTTGACACAGAAACTTTTTCAGTTCTTGACGTTATGAATTTGATGTCTCCACCGACAATCAAAAGAGGATTAGCGAAAGACGATAAAAAATAAATCCCAAAGTGGCTCCACCGGACAAATATAGGATTAATTTGACACAAACACTCGGTTTCTGTCATTTGGCTCTCAAAAGAGAGTGGCGATGTCATTTGGTAGTGGCAGGAGTAAAAAACGATTTCCGCTGCAAAAATCACAATAGAAAACGTACTTGTGACAGACCTGTCGTACAAGGACAGTTTCAGTTTTCGTTTTTTTTTATTCTCAAACTGTTACAGAGGTGCAGAAAATAGGTTTGTGAATAGAGTGAATCGGATTTATGAGAGGATTTAATTTTAATTGCTTGCCGGGAGGATTTAAATTTGTATGGTAATAACGTTTTCACACCGAAGCCAGAATCTAGATTCTGAGCAAATCAATTTCAAAATCGAATTGACTGCGAAAATAATCTAGATTTTGTTGACTTTTCGATCAGTTGAACACCAACTGTCCAATTTTTCACAGTTGTCACAAGTTAAAGAGCTTCAAATAAGTAAAAAACAATTGTAGATAACTGAAGAAGCACTGGAAAATACATAAAAATCACCACACAATTAAATAGTATAAAAAAACGAAAATATTTCTAATTTTTATTTTATAAACAAACTTTATCGGCTGTCATGTCTTCTTTTGATTGAAATAAAAAAGTGTGTTTGCTTCTATTTTCCTATGATTCCCAGAAAATCGAATATAATCTATTACATTTGTATTCGATTTTGTGGGAATCTAGATTCTGATATAGATTCTGAATTTTACAAATGTATGGGAAATCTAATAGATTTTAATTAGATTTGGGACTTTTTTTACTCTGAATCTAGATTCTGGCTCGGTGGGAAAACCGTATAAATCGCGTGATTTGTAGAGGATTTAATTAAGATTTATTTTAATCACGAATTAGTGTCCGGTGGAGACATGGTATAAGACTTAGTTAAGTTGCGCCACCACTTCATTTTTCATCCTTCAAACTAAACACTTCTCTTAAGTAAAACTGAGTTCACTGGACTTCATCCATTTTATTAATACGACCAATTCTTCTTCTATCTTCTTTTTCATTTAGACGCAGAGCTATAATCTGAAGTAATGGATTATTACCCTCCCATTCTACTGCATTCCTAATGGTCCGCTTGTGGGGTACGCCGAATTGACCTCAGAATTTACCGGCAGGCCACCCGTTTTTGGATCTGTTCGTCACTGAGGCCAAATAAATGCTGTTGTCGTTGCATTTGTGTGATCCATGAATGTTTAGCCTTCCTCTCCTTCGCGATTGCGCTGGAATGTTGATTGACATTGCCTTTTTGACGGGCTTCGTAGGATCTCTCCTTGAAACGTGGCAATACCAACTGAGCCGGTCGTGCTCCATTTTTCTGGAGATAGATTCTTTTACATGATGGCTTCCTCGGATCTTCGTACTTCTTATTCTTTCTCGCTTTGTTACTCCTGCTGTCATGCGAAGCATCATCATCTTGGCTGCCGTTAGTATATCATGTCATTAATCTCTTTGGACTGAGAGATAACAAGCTTCTCTTGTTCTTTTCAGAAAAACGTCGGAACCAAGCTATAGGGAACCGATTTGAAATGGAAAAAGGACATCATAGTATCAGTTCGTTACCTGGCCGTTTGTTTGTCCGTCTGTGTGCCTGCACCTGTTGTAACTTTTGAACGGCACGCGATTCGTAGAAAGATGAAATTTGGTACACTTTACCTAAAAAATGAGAACACATGCAAGGGCAATTCTTTTATACACTCATATCGGTTTAACCCTTAAATGCCCATAGGAAACCAATTTTCATGAAGTATACACATTTATGACAGTAAAAATAAGCCGTAAAACAAATAATTTTTACGAAATAGGTACATTAAGTACATTATTAGCAAAAAAATTAGTTTTATTTTCAAAAATAACCTTTCAAAAATATATTTTTTTTAGATTTTTTGATATTCAGTTCATTTAAAAAAAGGAAATCAAAAAGTTGTCATAAATTTTGGTAACAAGAGTGCTGAGAGAGAACCAAAAATGTTATATTTTTAAAGTTTTGTTTAAATTTCCGAAACTCTAAAGCTATGTTTACACGATTGCCTTATCTGACAATATTTTTAGATCTGTCATGTTATGACAATGAGCTTCGAATTAGATAACAATGAGAAACTTCCTTACAACGCTGAATTGCAGTTCACACGGTTGCCAGATTTTGTCCCAAAGTCTGACAATTTCGTTATCATACGAGTGGGCTGACAATACATTTTCTAACAACGTTGTCAGGATGAAAATTGTCCGTTTACACGGTTGGCACATTTTTGACACAAACAACTGAAAAGCATTTGACAACTGAAATTAATTTAATTCAGAAAATTTTGTCATATTTGGAAAGTGTTGTGGAGTGGAGTGAAAACAAATAAAATGAATAATAATAATGCACTTGCAGTTATTTTGGCTGCGTACCTACGTTTTCGAGAGTGAGGATGAAGAATTGCCAAGAAAGCATCGCAGTGTTTGGGTAAAGAATTGGTTAACACGCCGTCAGAAGGACGGGCTTTACGTTCAAATTGCTGGTGGAATTGCGTGCTGAGGAGCCAGAATTGTATCGAAATTTCGCATGAATGCGAAACAATTCTATGAGCATTTCGGCGCTGAGCGACTCGTTATAACCTTAAGGTATCTAGCTTCCTCTGAGAATTTCCGGTCGATGCAGTACCTGTTCCCTATTCCAGTTTCGACGATTTCGTCAATAGTTCCAGATGTTCTGGACGCTCTCTATACACTTCCTGTAGAGAAATATCTGAAGGAAAATTAAGTTCAACATAACAATTCAAATTTACCCACAATATACGTTATGACATATACGTTATGACACCAAAGACCATGTGAAGCTCAAAATCACAGCAGATCAGTTTGAAAACATTACAGTTATTTTTTCCCGATTAAAAGCGAAAAAAAATATATGGCAATGAAGGAATTGTCGGCCTTAAAATCGTAGTACATCTGGCAATTGAAAAGGAGTCTGCAAATGTCCTAATGTCTGACAATAGTCTGGCAACGCAAAATTTTATGTGTTTTGACGTTTGCCAGAGATCTGACAATTTCATTGTTCCGTTGATGTCTGACAATGATCTGACAATTAATTTTCTACAAATATTGTCAAACTGAATTGTGTGTTCACACGGTTGCAAGATATTTGGGACAAAATTTTACTGAAAATTTTACTGGCAATCGTGTATACAAAGCTTAAATCTACAGATATAATTTTTTATATATTGCAGAATTTAAATTGAAAAAGAAAAATAATAAATGGCTAAATAACTGGCTAAATAAAAAGTTTAGTGCTTGGATCTTTTCTAATGGAAAAATATCAGGATGCCCGTTAAGATCTGTATATGGTGCTGGTTGATTTTGAAAAAGCTTTCGATAGACCACCACGAGATCTGATATGGGTGGCGCCAAGAAAGCGAAGAGTTCCAGAAGCCTACGTGCGGATAATCACCGACATGTATGATGGAGCAAAGACAAGAGTAAGTTGTCCTTCCGGAGTCACTGATGAGTTCTCAATTAAAGTCGGTGTACACCAGGGAAGCGTCCTAAGTCCTTTGCTTTTCATTGTAATCCTTGAATATCTGCTTGAAGGAAAACTGACGCACCCAAAAGTACATCAGTTATTCTTCGCTGACGATTGGGCCATCATAAGTGAAGATCATGCATCCTTGCAGCGAGCACTTGATATATGGGTTGATGTTTTTTTGGATAGCCAAAAGAAGACTGTGCTGCTCATTCTCTGCTGACCCATCCGAGCCAATTCCAAATATTAAATTGAATGGAAATGTGCTTCCCAAGTGTGGAAAGTTTAAGTATTTGGGATCTGTGATCAATAGCAAAGCAAACTGTCATGACGACATCAATCACCACGTAAGCGTGGGGTGGATGAAATGATGAGAAAACTCCGCCATCTTCTGTGACCGAAAAATGACACTTAAGCTAAAGGGAAGGCTCTTCACCGCAGGAGATATTCTACGAACCCCGTCAAAACGGCAATGTCAATCAACATTCCAGCGCAATCGCGAAGGAGAGGAATACCTAAACATTCATGCATCACACAAATGCAACGACAACAGCATTTATTTGGCCTCACTGACAAAGAACTCCAAAACCGAGTGGCCTGCTACTCTGAAGTCAAATGGGACTCTACTGCATCCCCAAGATCACCCTTGGGAATGCAGTAGAGTGGGAGGGTTAGGATGCATCACTTCAGATCATAGCCCTGCGCCTAAATGAAAAGGAAGAAGAATAAAGGCAAATACATATTTACAAAATATTGAAAAGTTTTTGGGAAATGATGAATAGAAAAGGTGCCCGCTTGAAAAGTGTTTAAGGTCATAATTTTTTAACTGTTTTATTCAAAGAGGCGATATTGATATAGCTTAAAATAAGCCTTGAATAAAATTTTGGTTAGACAGTTTTAAAACTCGGATTTTGACGTATTTTCGAAAAAAAAACCGTACAACCGTTTTGACCTACAGAGCACAGAGTCTGTAGTGCTCAGCTATACAAACTGCAGTTTAAGATCAACCATAAATCGCAGTGAATAATGTCTAGTTATTGAAATATCATTACAGTACAACAATTACCGTTAAAACACCAAACTAAGGGTGTCGCAAGAGTTTTCAGCGTGACCCCTTATTTGGTCTTGAGCGAAAGCACTACTTTGACAACAAACTATGACCAACTTTGATGCCGACAATGTATAAAATTACCCCGTGAATCCAATTCCTTCGGCGCTCTTATTTCTTCGTGCAGCCTTTTTCTTCGTCTTTTTTCGGCGAAGCCTTCAATTCTGTTAAAAGCACAATTAACAGAATCCGAACCCAGTAGAGTCGGTCCCAACTCAGGATATAGAAATACATTCAGTTAAATGTATTCCTTAAAATATACCATTGCTCCGACTCCGACGAACTCGTTCCTAGCTTCGGATGGCTCGCCTGGAGTTACCCTCACAAACGAAACCACATGCATTGCATTTGCCAAATGTAACACGGGCGATCACCATTCTCAACCATTTCAAACTTTGTGGCATAATCAGTTTGTGGGACTGGGAAATTCATGCCAACCTGTGCTTTTGAACAGTAATAATTGAAAAGAAATTGTTTGAAATTGTTTGTAGCCACAGACGCACCGCTTTCCTATTCCACTCAATGACAGTGACAGATTCACAGTGACATTTCGGTCAAATGCCAAGAGTGACAGATCTATATTTCCACATTTCCAGGGTGCGTTCGATTAATGAAACCAAGACCAAACACTCGAAGCAAATTTCCGAGTCAATTTTTCTGAAATAGTTTTGACTTCAATATTTCTAAGTTCCCGGTGACCACGCATAATGTAACTTAAGCGAAATGTTCGGGGTGAGTACTGTTTGCACTCATAATTTATTTTTAACGCGGTATATCCCAAAACCTTTAAAATTATGTCCAACAACCGCCAAAGCCTTAAAAGTTATTTCTTCGTTCAGTTTCTTACTTAATTATGTCTACGAAAAATCGTGCGATTTAGAATAAAGCACTAGAGCGCACCAGAGTAAAGTTTCGATTAGACTGCATACCATTTTGGCATACTTGGCGTAGGTAGAAAAATGTTTCCACCATTTTTCTTATTTAGGCACGTCAAATATGCCGAAATAGCATTTATGGCCTTTTCGGTTGGCGATCCCGGATCAGGGCGTTCTCCTCCCGGATTGGGGCTGCTCTCCGAACAGCCAAACACGTTTTTCTTGATTTTGAAGTTTGTCGAGCGTTGTATTTGTGATGCAAAAGCTATTCTACACGGGACAAATAACATTTATCCAACCTGACATTGACACATGTATAATTGCGTGCGTGCTTCTGATTTTGATTCTGGACTCAAAACCAGAAGCAAATTTCTCTTCTATCCAGAAGAGGTCAAACGAGTCCAAGAAAACAGTTTCAGGAGAGTCCAGAAATCTTCCGGACGCTCCCGGACGACCAACCGAAAAGGCCATTAGTCTTATCTAATGAATACAATTTACATAACCCGAATTGTCGTCGAATCGAGGGACAGCTACAACTTTTCATAAAAAAAAAAACAAACTGAATGAAATGAACGACCGTCAAATCGGTCAAATATAGTTATGAAGTTTATTTCTGTGAACAAAGATTATTCAATTAAGTATAGTTACATCTGCAAGATATTTCTCTCTGATACTATGTCCACACCGACAATCAAAAGAGGATTAGCGAAAGACGATTAAAAATAAGTTCCAAAGTGGCTCCACCGGACAAATATAGGATTAATTTGACACAAACACTCTGTTTTTGTCATTTTGGCTCTCAAAAGAGATTGGCGATGTCATTTCCCAGGAGCAAAAACGATTTCCGCTGTAAAAATCACAATGAAAAACGTACCTGTAACAGACCTGTCGTACAAGGACAGTTTCAGATTCCTCTTTTTTTATTCTCAAACTGTTACAAAGGTGCAGAAAATGGGCTTGTGAATAGGGTGAATGGGACTTATGAGAGGATCTAATTTTAACTGCTTGCCAAGAGGATTTAACTTTGCATGGTAAATCACGTGATCTGTAGCGGATTTAATTAAGATTAATTTTAATCACGAATATAAGTGAAACTGAAACTGTCCTTGTACGACAGGTCTGTCACAGGTACGTTTTTTATTGCGATTTTTACAGCGAAAATCGTTTCCGCCAAAATGACAGAAACAGGTGTTGGTGTGAAATTAATCCTATATTTGTCTGGTGGAGCCACTTCGGGATTTATTTTTAATCTTCTCCCACTAATCCTCTTTTAATTACCGGTGGATACATAGTACAATACTATGTTTCCGAAATTCGAAATAAATCCCAAATTGGTTTTACCAGACAAATATAGGATTAGTTTGACATGAGCACTCTTTTTCTGTCATTTCGGTTCTAAAAAGAGAGTGGCGATGTTATTTTCTAAATGCAAAAAAAGATTTCCGTTGTAAACATCCCAACAGAGATCGCAATTCTGACAGTGAACCGTTTCAGTGTCTTTTTTCGATACTAAAACTGTTAAAAAGGTGTTCGAAAAGGGTTGAAAGTTTTTCGTGAAACGGATGAAAGAAATTAATGAGAGTATTTATTTTTAATCGTTTGCCTAATGAATTTAAATTTGTATGGTTAATCGCGTAACTTGAAGAGGATTTGATGAAGATTTATATTAATCGCGGACTAGTGCCCGACCCGGTGGAAACATGGTATTAAAGAGATTGCAAACTTGTAGAAAGAGGCGACAAATGGAGAAACCTTGAGACCATTGACATAATGGCATAAACATGGACTGCTAGTCCATGCTAGTCCACTGAATTTCCCATGAATTTTGACAGTATTTCAAAATTTGGCCACGCGTACCAAACAGCGCGTGCTTGAATGGGACCACCCTGGGACCATACCGATGTGGGTACAAGCAGTCCATATATATTATATATGTCAATGCTTCAAACTATACCTTTAGACTCCAAAATAGAAGCAACTCAGTTTTGCCAGATTTTTCTTTTTTTCAACAAAATGAATCAAAATTTAAATAATTACTTTCATAAAATAAAAAATTTGGCTAAAAACAATTAAATTTTTTCCACTCTTTTAATATAATATTTCTGTAAAAACAGTTTAAAATGCAACGCAACGTTGTTCAAATTTAAAGGCCCCGACTGTAATTTTCATTCAATTGTGAAATGTCATCGGCATTTTTTTTGGTAAATCATCTGGCACGGGCTCCGTAAAAAGTTTGTTGTTTATTTTTCTTCGGATATATCTCCAACAATAAAAGGTAAGTTTATGTTATTCAAAAGACAATACCTTGGTCACCTGTCCTGGAATCTAGATTGGCTTATCCAAAATTTCAAAAAGATATACTTTCTTTGCAATTTACAATAATACATGAGCGACTGATGAAAGTTCTTTTACTACGTTCTAAAACATTTTCAAGTAAAACAAAAAAATGGCATCAGAAAACAGCGCTATAGGTTGGGATCTGTTGTTCAAAACTATTGAGCCACAGGTCCAGGCTAAGACGGACATATTGATTGCTTTGGCACACTTCGTTTTGATCAAGTCCAAGTTCCGATGCATTGGCGTTGGCGAAGATGTAAGTAAATTTTCGTCTTTTATGTTTGCCTTGTTAATTTTAGTGGGTGTTTTATATCTTTAAAAGAAAACGCTGTCGGATGACGAAGACAGCACCGAACTGCTTCCTGAGGGATGGAACGACTCATCGGACAAATATAGTTTACGATATGTTCATGACAACGTGCTGTACGTTCTCCTCGCTACAAAGTCTGAACATGTTTTCCTCTTGAATCTCTTGGTAAGTTTTTTAACTTGTCGTTGTTTTTTTTTGCATTGTCGGAAGGATTTGTAGATTATCCGCTCAAATACGGGCGGGGGGAAGGTGGCTTCTATAAGTAAATTTAGATCCAGTCTTGCGTCTACGCCAACGCTAGGTGTTCTGTTGCTTCTTTTTGGCAGAGTTCCAATCTCAACAGCGACCGTAAAAGGCTGTTGTAAAATAACAAAAATCGTCCTTTATTTCGGGGAGGCACTTCTTCGAGTGGCAGTTTTATATAGGCACTTAAAGCTAAGAGATATGCTGGATCAGCAGGCTTCTCCGTCATCTTGCCACTGTGCAAGGAACAAAAAATTTCGATGAAAGTGTCTATCCACGGCAATGAAAGGGTGACAATACACTAGATGCAAAGGATCCACTACAAAATTCTCTTCGATCTGCGTCAAGTGCGTTTTCAAGGTGGCATTTCGATCAGCCTAGTATAAGTAAAGTATTAAAACTTCTACCCTAGCTTTACAGAGTGGCAGGAACCCTGTTTCAGCCCTGCCGTTTTACAATTCTTCGGAGGTTTGAACGCAGTAGCTAGTATTTTATTCAAGTATTTTGTGTTTCGGACATTGAATTTTGGTATAGATAAAATTGTTGGGAAAACATGTTTAAATACAGATGTAAGAGACTCCCTGCTTCTAAGAGAGAAGTCGGTGTTGGGTGTCTTCTCCCTAAGACACTTACTTTAGGTGGATGGTGTCTTCTCCCTAAGACACCCAACACCGACGTCTTGGACAAAACATCACCATCGACAGCTATAACTTTGAGGTAGTTAGGGACTTTGTCTACCTGGGTTCCGCTATCAATTCAGACAATGACACCAGCGCTGAAATCAAACGAAGAATAACTCTTGCCAATCGCTGTTTCTTTGGGCTAAGGAGGCAATTGAGTAGCAGAGCCCTCTCGAGCAACTAAAGTGTCCATGTATAAGACCCTCATCATCCCAGTCCTGCTTTACGGTGCAGAAGCATGGACCCTGTCAAAGACGGATGAAAACGCTTTAGGCTGCTTCGAGATGAAAATTCTTCGGACGATTTACGGTCCCGTCTGCATAGACGGAGAGTGGAGGAGGAGATATAACATCGAACTGTACGGGCTGTACAGCGATACCGACCTAGCCAAAAGAGTCAAAATACAACGTCTACGATGGCTGGGTCATCTAGAGCGGATGGACACCAACGCCCCGGCCCGGAAAATCTTCGAATCCACACCGCAGGGACGACGCGGTAGAGGAGCACCGAGACTCAGGTGGCGCACGCATGTGGAAGGGGACCTCAGAAAACTTCGCGTGCGAAACTGGAGACGGCTAGCTAGAGACAGAGCTGGCTGGCGAAGCTTGTTGGCTGAGGCCCAGCTCCACCCCGGACTGTAGCGCCACCTTAAGTAAGTAAGTAAGTAAGAGACTCCCTTACAATGCTGGCCGTTATCTGAAACAAGTAGAGCTCCGTCTAAGATACAGAGTTATGTTGAACCGAGGTATGACCACCTATTAACTCCTTAGTTACTCGGTAAATAGTTGGGCTGTGAACGTAGATACCGAAAAAGATTGTTGTATATCTTACTTCGAAAGAAAGAGGTCACAGACACATACATAATTATTCACCAACCCAGGACATATCCTTGACTTGTTTCGAGTGTAGGAAAACGCAGGTACGTGTTTGTGAAAAATTTGTTCTTTAGTTCTATTGGCTCACCGTGGGACATAGTTAACGATTATGCCTTCGTGATCCTTGAAGAGTCTCTGCCAAGGCGTACTTATTTACTTACTTTAGGTGGATGGCGCTACAGTTGGGTATGGATCTAGGTCGCAAGAAACAAGCTTCGCCAGCCAGGTTTCTTTCTAGGTAGCTAGCCTTTTCTATTTGGCTGAGGCTTTCAACATGAGGCTGTCATCTGATTCTTGGTGCTTGCCTGCTGGCGCTGTCCCTCTAGGACGTACGTATTCAGGGCGTTTCCGGGCCCAGGTATTTGTGTCCAGTGTCCATCCACTCTAGAGGATCCAACCGTTGCAGTCGTTGAATTCTTACCCTTCCTGTTACATCGGTGTCGCTGCTCGAGCCCGTGTTAAACTTCCACACCCGAGAAAACTCATCCGAAGGATTTTCCTGCCAGATAAGCTTAGAGCATCCTTATTCCCCTTTGACATAGTTCATGCTTCTGCTCAGTTAGCAAGACTGAGGATGACAAGGAGCTTTTAAGGATTTTTGTCTGTAGTTCCTATGGAAACCACAGGTAAAAATCCTTGGGTCAACTCGATGCTAGTGCCATCATTTGACCACTTACCCAGTATACATATTTGTGCAATATTTAACATTTTAATTTAAACTTAAATGTTGTCTACTGAGCTACCGAATTAACGTAGTTCGGTATCTTAAAGTAAATAAATATTTCCTTACACCTCGGTACACTGGGTCAGTGTTGTAGGTACGCCTTTCCTTGAAAAGAATTTAAAAAAAACGTGTCGTTTTCTGTGGCTAGTTCAATGTGTTCTCAAGTTTCAACTTCAAGATCTAAACTCCATTAACGGTTTATCTGTATCTTTTAACTTTTTCAGCATGTCGGTTCAAAAAAAGTCTCAAACATTGTACTCGACCCCGAAGAGTTGGTAAAAAATCTAAAAGGTCCGCTGAAGACGATAATCCCGACATCCTCAGCGATCATGGACCGCATAAGAAAGGAGCTCGTAGATCCGGTAATACAATTGTGCTTGTTTTTTTTTTGCTTTTGCATATATAATTTGCAATTTTCTTGCAGGTCTTTGCTGGACCCACAAAAGCTGTTACCACTCAGACAGATCTGACCAGAGAAAGAAGAGATGATGACTTCGATCCTTTGCGCATACCGCCAAATCCGCTTCGAGCGCCTGGTATGCGTGGACCAATGTAAAATATCTATTCTTGCTGCTCCCACTGCGAATAATAGAGTTATTTGAATTTTTCTTTCTAGTGGCAGTGACCCTTTTGGATATCCAGCAGGCGGCATTGGAGTTGGCGACTTAGATCCTCTCGGACGTGGTGGTGGTGGAAGTTTAGGTGTTCTACCACGACTCGGTCCCCAGCGAGGAGGTGCACGTTTCGATCCTTTCGGCCCCGGTCCGGGAGTGCGCCGTAATCCGAACAATGATGAGTTTCAGCCGCCAGGTTTCGGGGATTATTACATGTGAACTTAAAGTTGTTGCGTTGCATTAGTTTACATGAATAAATTTTTTGATAACTAGAATAGAGGTGACAGCAAAAGATTTTTCTTTGGGAGCATTTATAATACACGGAATTGGATTTCCTTTAGCTTGTTGAAGCTTGATTTCCTTTTGTAGTTTCTGGTAGCATTTTTTCGCTTCAATTTGCCCATTGTTAAGGCTTAATTTTAAAGCCTTCCCCTTTTAATTAAAAGAAAACCCATGTTTGGTTTTTATCAAATCATCAGAAAAAAATAAGTGAATTTTTAGCAAATATCAAAATGTGCTGTCGATGAAAATTCAGAGCACTAATGCGACCATAACATGATGCTATCACGTATATGTATAGAAATATCCAGTGTCGGATCCAGGATTCATTTCTGACGGGTTAAGTGACGGCTCGGGATATTTAAGTAAGCTTGGAGCTATTTAAGTAAACAAGTACAGCTCCTGATTTTGTTCTTTAATTAATTTATTTTCTTTTTAGAGGTCCGTCAAAATAGAAACTGGACCTATTTTGGTATCCCTCACTCTGATGTGTCCGTCCGTCCATCCGTCCGCACCTGTAGCTTTAAACGGTGGGTCATAGAAATATGAAATTGGCACACTTATAAAGTCGGTGGAAAAAATGAGAACGCAACAAGGGAAACTTGCTTTTTACACAACGGTTTACAAAAAAGTGTTTTGCCACTTTTCACGAAAAGTTTTACCGCCAGAAAGAAGAAAATTATGTTCCAATTTTACATTACAAATATTCAATATCCCTATATCTATATATATAAAAATGAATTCTTGTATGTTTGTTTGTCTTACACAATTGTCTATACTATTCATCAGATTTTAATGAAATTTTGGTGAGCGGATGTTTGCATACTCGCGGATTTAAAGGATTTCATCCCTCTTTATCGCGGGTTGAAAGGTTCTCATTAAAACTACTTATTTAAATCACTTTTCATTCCAGTTCGAATTGAAAATTCAAAGCTTCAACAGTATAATGTCTGCCAGGTCAGCTTGGGCGGGTGTCAGCTGGCTGGCAGGCGCCTGTGGCCATATACGGATATGTGAAAGTTTCACTCTTTTTTACCTTTTTTCCCCTATAAACTCTAAGCTAATCGAGACCGACAATTTGAATAGCATATTCGGAATCGGTACACCCAAATCCATATATTAGAATGAACCACCGAGTAAGTGCTACAGTGTGTACGCAGAAGTTACAGTCCGTAAAACGGACCGTTGAATACCCCATCCTATCCCACATTGAAAAATGCTGATGGCATAGTTATTTTTTGACATTTTAAAAGTAGTGCAAACTACAACAAAAACTAACAAACTAACTAACAAAAAGGAAGTTTGCACTACTTTTAAAGGGCGTGGTCCAATCGCCCCTAATTACAAACTATTAATTATAAGATATTTTCACAGATATTTCCAAGTTACACCTAATTGTACGTAAAAATGCAATTTTTTGGTTCAAATTCAATATTTTTGAAAAATCAACCCCTAAAAGGGGCGTGGCTAAAAACTTTATATGAACGAAATCTGGACGGAAGTATTGTTTACCTAACCTGCTACTTTTTTTGTTTCATGCTTTCCTAAATTAGGCTCAAGGGCAGTCAAAATTAAGAGTTTAAGTTTTTCTGGAAGATTTTAGGTTTTTCTTCAATTCTGCCTCCAAATGTGGGCGGGGCCAAAAGTCTTGTATGAACAAAATGTGGAACTTAGCGTTTTCTACGTAAAATATTAAGCAAATTTTTTTCAATTTCGAGCAAAAATACTGAGTAAACTGCATTTGAAAATTTACCCTTAAAATAGATGCCACGCCCACTAGAGGAGGTTTACCAATCAAATTTGTCTTTTTTGTGTCTTATATTCACTAAAAGATGCTAAATGTCAAATTTCAGCCTTTTAGAACGTCTTACAGTTTTGAAAAATCTGGAGGTAGTTGCATATTTAGACCGATTGTGGGCGTGTCTTTGGGGGGATTTCAAAAATTTTTACACTTGTACTGCTTCGTATGACGTGCACCTGACGTACGAAGTTTCAGCACCCTAGCTCAAAATTCAAGGCCTAAAAACATATGACATACAGACGGACGGACGGACGGACATGGCTCATTCGATTCAGAATTCGGTCTCGATCATATGCCCTTAAGGTCTTGGGGTCTACCATTATTATTTCACCGTGTTACAAACTATGTGACAAACTTAATATACCTCCTATCCTATGGGATGGGGTATAAAAATCCAACATATTCCACTCCGAGCTACAGTAAACCTTGCGAAAATAAATTTACTACTATAACGATAAATTAAAAAAAAATTATACAAAATATTTTTATGCTACAAAAAAAAAAAAAAAAACAGTTCTCAAATTTATTTGCTTTAAATAGTCGCTAAGTTCAAAAAGTTAAGTTTTTTTAAATTACCCACATTTTTGGTCAATTTTCTTTATTTTTCTTTTCGTAAGAACCTTCCACAAAGTATAAGAAAACTTTTTGATAAAAGATGAATGAAATCGGTAGGTAATGCCATTCTCAAGTTATAGCGGGACCAAGAGAAATGTGGATTGATTTGATGTTGACCACCGAAAGGCAAGATCAGTGTTTAAATTTTGTTTGGATATCAAAAAGCATTTGTAATAATAAAAAAATACGCATTTGAAGTAGTTTTTTCCATTTCATTTCGAATAGAAAATTCAAAGCTTGGACAGGACAACGTCTGTCGGGTCAGCTAGTGTATATATAAAAATGGATCTTGTGAAATGTTCGGTTGCTTATATGTATCTTGAAAACTACTTAACCAAATTGAATACTCAAGAGTGTCTTCAAGCTCATCTGTCTGCATCTGTCTGGTGCTGCCTCTGTGACAGTCTGATGTCAAAACATTTGTGAACACTGCAACAGGTGCTTAATTTCGGTGAAGCATTTAGTTTTCGAACTCGGCGACCGAAAATAATGCCAAATGTTCAAAATTTGTCTTTTTTGCTTTTCTAGAAACGAAATAAAGCCAAATCTCGAGTTTAGCTTTATTTTGTTAGGGAAAACGATAGAATTTTGCACTATTTCGTTTTCAAGTTTCAATAGTTTAAGTTGAAAACGCACTTTTAAAACAAGGCCAAAAACTCAAATGGAAATTATTGTGCCAGAGAAAGTATACACCTATACACCTTTTTTCTCTCAATTTCCAAATTTGCTGTGGAAATTAGACAAAAAAAAATTGTTTTCTTAAAAAATAAATGAGGACTAAATTACACAAATTGACCTTTCTGGGAATCAAAGTCGCGTGAAGTGGTTGTAGGGTTATCATTTAGGGTTTAAACACAAGTAACGGATAAAGTCTATTGGAGACAATTAAACGGCTTAGTAAGGATACGTAAAACTAAACTGCGTGTATACCGGTTCGGGACGTGTTTTCTGCACGACTGGGAAGCGTGTAGCGTCTGAGGCACATCCGCAGATCGCACACGCCCTTCATTCGTGGGGAGAAGACTGTATGGTTCTTCTTCATCAGCCACCGCCTGGCCTTCTAATTTTATGTTGCACTCCGAACATACCAACCTTCATGTTGCACTTCGAACAAACCTAAAATAAGTTCTAATCGACTTAAGTCTGGCTGGGTCATTGAATAAAGAGACAAGGAAGTGGTGTTTTTGGGGAAAAGTGAAGCATCAGTTTTAGTTGTGTGAGTGCGGACTACTTATGTGTTCAACCAGGCATGTCATGAGAGACGGCTCGAGGTTCATACGCTGGCTCTACTTTTGTTTAACATTCCTGAGTTAAGGTGACATTTGTACCCCGATTCGTGATACATTTGATACATTCACTTACAAGTCGATACCCGATATCGGGCGACGAATGTCAAAATAAATGCTTCACTCACACACACTGTTTATGTGAAAAAGAGCTATTCCTTGTCTTTTTATTCAATGGGCTGGGTGCCGTGGTTAGTGTGTGTGCTTACTACGCCGGAAGTCTGGGTTCGAATCCTACCATTGACACCGAAAAAAAAATTGGTTATTTTTCAAGGTCCCTACCTCCGCGAGGGTCGGACAAGCCCCCCGAGAGTATAATTTGTCTTGAAAAACTTTTCAAAGTCGGCAAAAAACTGTAGGTCCCCTTGTAAATGGTCCGCCAAATAACTTATTTTTTTGAAAATGCTATAAAAAAAAACTACTGAATATTTTCTCAAATTTCTTTTTTTTTATTTGAAAGTACAATCTTTCCGGTTAATAACGGAAAATAATTTCATTCAAATGGCTGCCTCGGCTGGCCATGCAGTAGCTTACACGATCGGTTTAATTTTAAAGCACATTATCGATTGTGTGCAGCTGTATTTCACCAACGGCTTCACGAATATTGTCCTTTAAAGTGGCAATTGTCTCTGGCTTGTCGGCGTAACACTTATCTTTTACGGCACACAACAAATAATAGTCCAACGGTGTCAAATCGCAGCTCCAAGGTGGCCAAACGACATCAGCTCTGCGGCTGATAATGCGATCTTCAAAAACAGGGCGCAAAACATCGAGTTGAGCTTCGGCTTCGTGGCACGTAGCGCCGTCCTGCATCATTATAATATAAAGGTTCCTGACAATGTTCGTCTAACAGCGATTGAACTGATCATAGGACTAGCCATTATTATAATGTTTGTAGAATTGTAAATTGTTGTATTTTTCCACCTTTCAATTTCAAATTTAATTTGTATGGCTTTGCCTTTCCAACATAAGCAACGATACGTTCGGTTAACTTTTTAATTTTTTTTTAGTTTAACGTTGAATTGACGTAATTCTGCATAAGCGTAACCACAACCAATATCAGAAAGCAGTTCGACTACAGCTTCATCTCTTCCTCGACAAACTGATCCGCTGACAAACTCTCACCCCTGCTACGTAATGATTAGATGAACCTACCTATAACTCTGAATACCAGTGTAGTCACTGATTTCTGCATACTAAAAGTAGTCACATATCCAAGACCAAGTACTCCTATAGATGCAAACACGCTTATGCACTTCCTTGCCATTACGATATGGTGACCGACCATGCACCTAATCCACTATGCACAAGTGTTCGTTCAAGACGTAGTGCATTATGGCAAACTCTATGGCAGGAGGAGACCTATACTCAGTGCCTGGACATTCTAATTTGTTTTGTAATTTTTCCTGTAAACTTGCATAGGTACCTGCAGCTCTCATCGAGATGATGATGGTTAATGCCTGGCTACCACAATTGTTGCGTATGGAGGAAGCGCTTGGCAAATTAGATGCGCTGTGTAATTCTGAAAACATACGACCGCATAACTATAGCAGATATATGCTAGCTTTTAATGAGGGCCATATTTTAACTCTCACTTTAATTGCCAGCGATCATCTTCTGGCCACGACGACGACAACCACAAAGATAACGATGATGGCGAAGATGTAGGAGCTCTATACTGGGTTTGCACACCTTGTTCTATATGTTCCTGGTGGCTCACTCCCTGAAAGAACTGCACTGGATTTGCTGTCCGATTTACACTTAACCTGTTTAAATGGATTGCAGGCACTTATTGTGATTTATAATGGCAAATGTTTTTGTTTGCCGAACAAGAAAAGTCTGGATTCAGCTTCAAATGGTATAAAGGATAATGAATGGCTCCTAACAAGAACCGATACCGCAAACGGTACCTAATGTGCTAATCGTTAAACAATTTATTTCGACCAACTATAATTCCTTAGGTATGGGTCGAGTCCCAGGCGTATTAGATGCATGATTTGATTCATTTAGTAAAGGGCGGGAAAAAATTGTACAAATTAATGTCAGCGTTGCAGATGGATATTGGACAGAAATAGAAGCTACGCCGTCCCGTTACTAGAAATGTAGTAAAAGCAAATTTAAAGAAATATATGCTGGTGTTTCACAGGGAAGCATTCTCGGTCCAGAACTGTTTTTGCTCTACACAAGAGTCATTTTGCAGAGAAATCCCTCCTTTCTGTCATAATTCTTCTTTCTGTCACCTAAACAGTCATATTTAGGTGGAATTATAATAAGCCTGACGCAGTCTTAGAGGGTAATATTCCCTAAGACTGTTTATCGGATGTCTTTATGGCCTTATTACGGATACTTAAAGATTCGGTGCAAGGTCGTGTCAGATTAGAAGTTATACCAAAAGCAGTGGTGAAATCGGCTAAGGTGATCTGTGATTTTTACATTTTGTGACAGTCAATGTACTTACTTACTTACTTAAGGTGGCGCTACAGTCCGGGGTGGACCTGGGCCTCAGCCAACAAGCTTCGCCAGCCAGCTCTGTCTCTAGCTAGCCGTCTCCAGTTTCGCACGCGAAGTTGGCTGAGGTCCCCTTCCACTTGCGTGCGCCACCTGAGTCTCGGTGCTCCTCTACCGCGTCGTCCCCGCGGTGTGGATTCGAAGATTTTCCGGGCCGGGGCGTTGGTGTCCATCCGCTCTAGATGACCCAGCCATCGTAGACGTTGTGTTTTGACTCTTTTGGCTAGGTCGGTATCGCTGTACAGCCCGTACAGTTCGATGTTATATCTCCTCCTCCACTCTCCGTCTATGCAGACGGGACCGTAAATCGTCCGAAGAATTTTCCTCTCGAAGCAGCCTAAAGTGTTTTCATCCGCCTTTGACAGGGTGCATGCTTCTGCACCGTAAAGCAGCACTGGGATGATGAGGGTCTTATACATGGACACTTTAGTTGCTCGAGAGAGGGCTTTGCTACTCAATTGCCTTCTTAGCCCAAACAAACAGCGATTGGCAAGAGTTATCCTTCGTTTGATTTCAGCGCTGGTGTCATTGTCTGAATTGATAGCGGAACCCAGGTAGACAAAGTCCCTAACTACCTCAACGTCGGTGTTGGGTGTCTTTTCTTGATGACAGCATATACTTGGTTTTGCCTTCATTAACTGCTAAACCCATATTCGCCGCTTCCGTCCCAATACTCACGAAGGCTTCACTGACATCACGCTTTGTTCTACCGATTATGTCAATGTCGTCTGCGTATGCAAGTAGTTGAACGGACTTTTGAAAGACTGTACCTCTGGTGTTGGCGCGAGAGTTCTGCACAATTCTCTCAAGTATGATGTTAAAGAAGTCGCATGACAGCGCGTCGCCTTGTCTAAATCCTTTTTTGACATCAAAGGGGTCGGTGAGGTCTTTGCCGACCTTCACGGAACAGCGTGAGTTTTCCATCGTCATCCTGCACAGACTGACGAGTTTGGCAGGGATGCCAAAACTAGACATTGCGCTATATAGCTCGTCTCTATAGATGCTGTCATACGCGGCCTTGAAATCGATGAAGAGGTGGTGTGTATCGATTTGGAATTCCTGGGTTTTCTCCAAGATCTGCCGCAGTGTGAATATTTGATCGATGGTGGACTTTCCTCGCCTAAAGCCACACTGATATGTGCCTATCAGATTGTTGACAAACGGCTTCAGGCGTTCACACAGTACAGCAGAAAAGATCTTGTATGCGATGTTAAGAAGACTTATGCCTCTGTAGTTGGAACAACTCAGAGGGTCTCCTTTCTTCAGGATCGGGCAAACAATGCTGAGGTTCCATTCGTCGGGCATGCTTTCTTCCGACCATATCTTGCAGATGAGCTGGTGCATGCTCGTAACCAGCTCATCGCCAGCGGATTTAAAAAGTTCGGCAGCTAGGCCGTCTGCTCCGGCTGCTTTGTTGCACTTGAGCTTAGACACAGCTACTTTCACCTCCTCCAGGTCGGGTGGGCGGTATCGTTCGTATGCTTCGTCGGTAACGTCTTCGCCCGAGTTGAATGGTTCGTTCTGCCTGACAGCGGTATTTGGTTCGTCCTCGCCGTTATACAGTCTGCAGAAGTGGTCTTTCCAAATCCTCAGCACCGACTGCGATTCTACAACGATGTTCCCTTGATGGTCCTTACAGGCTTCAGTTCGAAGTTTATACCCTTGGCAGGACCTTTTGATCCTTTGGTAAAACTTTCTAACCTCATTCCTGTTGTAACATCTCTCTATCTCTTCAACCGCGCGCTTCTCGTGCTCTCTCTTTTTCCTTCGGAGAAGCCGGTGCTCCTCTCTCCTCCTCTGCTCGTAGAGCTCGCGAGCAGCTCTAGTCCTTCTGTGCAGCGCCGCTTTGTATGCTTCCTGTTTAGCTGTTGCAGGGGTTTCGTTGTGGTGGCCGTGTGAAACCCAGCACTTCAGAGGCGGCGTTTCTGATGGCATTTTGGCAATGTTGCCACTGGCTATCAATACTTGATGCTGGTTGCATAGGACTTCGTAGAAGGTTTTGAGAGACTCGGTTGGAGAAGGACCTGGCGATCTCTTGCGATTGTAGTCGGCCGACGTCAAACTTCCTCACAGTATTTCCATTACTTGGCGCTGGTCGGGATATCCGCAGCCATACCTTGGCTACAACAAGGTAGTGATCCGAGTCAATGTTGGCCCCTCGGAAAGTTCGGACATCCATGATACTGGAGGAGTGCCTTGCGTCGATCGCAATATGGTCAATCTGGTTGACGGTTGATTGATCGGGAGATCTCCATGTCCCTTTGTGGATATTGAGATGCAGGAACTGTGTACTAGCTACCACAACGTGTCGCCCCGCAGCAAAGTCGATCAGCCTGAATCCGTTATCGGAGGTCGTGTCGTGCAGGCTATGCTTTCCGACAGTACGACCAAAGATGCCCTCCCTTCCTAGCTTGGCATTAAAATCGCCTAGGACAATCTTAATGTCGTAGCTAGGGCACTGCTCATAAGTTTTGTCCAGGAGCTCGTAGAACATATCTTTGGTCTCGTCATCTTTCTCCTCTGTGGGGGCATGTGCGCATATCAGGCTAATGTTGGCGAATTTAGCCTTGATGCAGATCGTCGCGAGGCGCTCGCTTACAGGGTTGAAGCTCAAGACTTTTTGCCTAAGTCTGCCTCCAACAACGAAACCACATCCAAATAGGCGCTGTCTTTGATGCCGATAGCAGTCGCCGTAGTAGATGTCGCAGTTTTTCATCCTTCTTCTGCCCGGCCCGTCCCACCGCATTTCTTGGATGGCAGTAATGTCTGCCTTGCAGTCGTTAAGGGCCTTCGCTAGTTGCTCGGCTGCACGTGGTCTGTTAAGGAACCTAACATTCCACGTGCAGATCCGGAGCTCGTTATCCTTTTCTCGTTTGCATTGGTCGTCAACAGTAAATCCGTCCGAATCCGAGGCTTGTTTCCGCTTCGTGACTGGTGTTTCTTCACGTGGCCGGGAAGTCACCCCGACGGCACGACCCCCAACCTGGAGGACCAGATCCTTTGCTTAGCTCTAAGGACGGAGAGCCGGATAGCCCGCTCCTTATAGGCCTGAGCTCCGAATACGTCGTAGTAGCCCATGTAAGGTGTGACAGTCAATGTGATCAAACAAAATAATCTGTCTGCGTAAGGTGATCACAAAATTTTTGTTCCGAATCGTGGCTTTATTTAGGCTTGTGATATAAGAACATCTTTTTTTGCATTCATGCATACAGAAAGGCCAGAAACCAAACAATGTATCGAGAAATTTTGAAAACTGGGGATCATCTGGATCACCTTTTGACGGTGACTGATCGTGAGCTGTCACAAAAAAATTGTGTTGATCACAGTTTACGCAGACGAATTTTTTTGATTTATGATATCGATTATCAGATCAACTCAGCCGATTCCACCCCTGATTGAGGCCAGAAAGACTTCATAGCTTTGCCTATTCAAATAAGGTAATAAGCGAAATAGCTAGAGATGGCTTACAAAAGAATCTATCTAAATTCGACACAAGCAAATTTGAAATTATTTTATTCCTTCCACGATGCGAACCAACTCTTCCCCCATGTTAACCCAACATCTTTTCAATGACAACAGTATGATGACAGTAATCATTACTAAAATTCCACACGAATCGTTAGCAACAAAAGTGGGAAATATATGCATTATGATGGCTCTCTTCCTTCGGAGAGCACTTCCTGAGACATACTCACTATAACCTCAATTATGTACAGATTCAAAGATGCCAAGTTCAAATAGGATGACTTCGTAGTTTGTACAAATCGTTATGCGCAGATCGATTTGGGCTCAAATTGTCCACAATTACCAGCCGATTGAAGTAAAATATTGCAGAGCACTTCCTGGTTGTGAGTCCATCGTGCGACCAAACCGATCGTCGTCGCATTAAATTTCCTCATGACGATTGGCACTCCATTCCATGGTTACTGCCAAACGTAACATCAATCGATCCATGGCAATGAAGAGGCAAACCAAAGCCACCACAAGGTATAGCCTTCGCCTCATCAACGACACGGGGTGACTTTGTCAGTCGTCATCATCGTTGGAGACGAAACGGCTCCTCTAATCTAACTCCTTTCGACGATATTGTTCGATGTGATACTATACCTACCGAAGATGGAATAGGCTAACTCAGAGCTGACCATTTCAGTGGGATTTCTTTGATTCACTACCGTGAATCAGAAATGTGTGCCGCCAGAGCGTGGTGGTATAAACCATGCTAGGATGTTACAGCGCGCACTCAACTCACTATCGATGGTTCGATGGATGGGATGGATGGATAGATCGACACTGAGGACTGACAAACACAGAAATGAAATTGAAATTTCCGCGTTCCCAATTTGTTATGATTAGATCCGAGCCAAGTCTGTGTGGATTCTCTTGTAACCACGAATCAAACGTAAATTGGATGTGCGGAGATGTGAGACCATCACGAGTGGCAAAGGGCTCTGCGCAGCACACTGCTCCCGTTGTTGATGTTCATCATGATCGCTGGGTGGTTGTGGATTGCTCTTATACTCATGCTGGGGCGGAGGAGTCGTCGAGTACGAGTATAGGTAAATCCCGGCCTTACGGGTATTCATTGCAGTTCAGCACGAATTGCGCATAGAATCCCGGAATTGAGTAAAGATTCGCCGTTATGATTTGAAGGCATTCTTATGTAGCGTGTAGGTGTGGGAATGTTTGAGAGCTAATTTCCTCCAGTAGTTCTCTTAATGAGCAATTTAGCAATGTGGCATAAAAATTTAACGACTATGAAAGGCGGAAAGACGGAAAGACGCATAGAGTGGCCAAGACACTGATATTCAATTATAAATAAACAAAAAGCAGAACAGAAACCACAGCCCACCACTTTAATCGAATAAATTCTGGTCTTAATTAGGAATCGATGAAGCGAGGACCAAAAAAAGGCGAGGAAGACAAAGTAAACGCATTGAATGGGGATGGTCTAGTCGCCACGACAAGTTTTGATGTTAACGATCGACAGTATGCGCGAAAAACCTTCCTATCCCAGTCAGGACAAAATTGCTCTCATATAATAAACTAAAGAGCAAACTTCAACTTAATTGAGGCTCTCAATGCGGATTTCGTGCAGACACTGACCGACCTCCTCTGGTGAGGTGTTTACTGACCAGGGGAGACATAAATTGTTGAGTCTACGTTCTTGATTTTAGGACAATGTTGCAAAAGGTTCGCATTGTAGTTCGACTGAAGACTTTAATGAGTTGAAAGTGAATGACCATGGACGCGGAAGGTTTCTCGATGTCCTTGGATTTTGATGAACTTATGCTACATTTAGTAAAATTCAGCAAGTTACATTTTTGTTGGTTGATGAAACTTTTTACTGCTGCGTGACACCTAGATTCAAAGATTTAGACGCTCTGCATCTCATACGTCCAAATAGGTACTGAGTTTTTTTGACAAGGAGGTGTTTTAATAAGTTAAGAGAAATACTCAGATTATTACGCAAATCTATAACAAAAGAATTATTTATTGTAACAAAACTATAAAATTGTAAAAAATGATAGTTGGTCCTTTTAAAATATAAAAATTGTTAACTGTTGAGAAAAAGTCATTGGGGTGACTGTAAAAACTTAAGTGACTTAAGTGCACCATTTAAACTTAGACTTAAGTACACTTTCCTAAGTAAACGCACTTGGCCTTACACTCACTCAAAGGGACACAACGATTTGAGTCATCTCGACCATGATCCGGAAGGCAAAAACATCTTGAAACTGGATGATTTGTTATGCTCGTAGCACACTTTCTTCCAATGTCCCTGCAGAGGGTGTCGCAAATCGTAGTCTTTCCTGGGGCAATATAACACTCGTTCGATCCACAGATTGGCTTGATTGGAGGTTTTATTATGGTATCGACATCGGCTGGAAAACATTAAAAGGAAACCAAATGGAATCCTTGTACCTAAAAACTTTTTCCATAATTACTTACCAAAGGCTCCAGCTACGACTACAGCACAAACGAAGAATAAAGCTAGCTTGTACATATTTCTAGTGGCCCTTACAATTCTGACTGAAGACATAAATTTCCATGCATTGCTTAAATACCTTAATTTTGTTTGCTCAGGTTTAGTCTATCTTTCTTTTCGTTTGTCATAAACCTTTTTCGATAACATAAGATCTAGAAGATTAACTGATTGCAGAGTTGAAAATACTGAGTAAACTAAAGAATTTGTTTTGGGTGTTATTATTCTTAGCTGCAACATGCCTCAGATTTCTGCAACGAGTCGTAAGGTCAAAAAAAGGCCATTCTGAAAATTTGGGAAGATCGTAGTCTTATGATTTGAACAAACTTGAGTTGAGCAAACAAGTTCTCCTTTTTGCAAACGAGGATGGAAAAACCAATCGAGCTGTATGTTTTCGACAGATAAATAGATACCTCCAAAAACAAAAGCCTTTTTTTACAGGTTGAAGCTTGCAAAAGTATAAAATTAGTGTTGTTAATTGGATCGACTCCAAGAGTCCACGACGTTTTGTGTGGTGTATTCTAGGAGCATTGTAAACTCAAAATTTGAGGTTTTCTGGGCATCACATATGAAACCTAGACACGATACGAACTTCGATAACGGACTCAGGCTGATCGACTTTGCTGCGGGGTAACACGATTTCCGCATCTCAATATCCACAAAGACACACAACCAGATTGACCACATTGCGATTGACGCAAGGCACTCTTTCAGCACTATGCATGTCTGCTGTCATCAAAAAAAGACTCCCAATACCGACGTCTTGGACAAAACATCACCTTAGATAGACAGCTACAAGTTTGAGGTTGTTAGGGACTTGTCTAGGGACATGTCTTACGTTCTCCTATTAATTCAGATAACGACACAGTGCTGAAAACAAACGAAGGTTTTACCTAATGGATGTCTGCTGTCATCTGAAACAAATAAGTAAGTGCAAGAGTTCGTCTGTATCGAACTTCTAAATACCCCACCCTCTTTACCCATTAACACCAAATTTAAATTTTTTTGGTCTGTTTCATATACTAAATGTCAATTATTTGTATTGGCCACGCCCCTAAAAAGGGCCTTAGGCTTTGTTTGCAACAAACTTAGCAAATGGTAATATCTTTCATATTTGTCATAAATTTTTTTTTCAATTTAGAATAAATTTCCCGAGAAATCAGGTTTTCAAAGATTTCAAATGTTAAAAGTGGGCATGGTCAATAGAGTAGGCGGTCCAACTTTTGTCTTATTTAAGGCTTCTGGTCGATATTGCTCTCCACCAAAATTTGAGTTCATATGTTTTGTCTATCTTGACAAAAAGGCATTTCGAAATAAAATGTAAATTTGAGGTTGTCTGACATTCAAGCCAATTGTGGGCGTGGCTGTAGGCGGATCTTCTCAGTTTTCATACTTTGTCTGTTCAAAATGAGAACCAAGCAACGCTGCAAGTTTTAGTTTCCTAGCTCAATTTTAAAGACCTCAAAACAGCATACATACGGACAGACGGACAGACCAACGGACATGGCTTAATCGACTTACCTGTCGGTCTTGATCATATCTCTAAAAGGTCTTAGGGGTCTACGGTGATTATTTCACTGTGTTACAAACTATGCATTAAAATTAATATACCCTCGGTCGGGTATAAAAATACCTCTAATACCGAAGTCTTGGACAAAACATAACCCTATAGACAGCTACAGCTTTGAGGTAGTAAGGGACTTTGTCAACCTTGGTCCCACTATGATCATTTAGACAACGACATCAGCGCTGAAATTAAACGAAGGATAACTCTTGCCAATCCATGTTTCTTTGGGCTAAGAAGGAAAGAGTACCAAAGTCCTCTCGAGCAACTTAAGTGTCAATTTATAAGACCCTCACCATCCCAGTCTTCCTTTACGGTGCAGAAGCATGGGCCTTGTTAAAGGCGGACGAAAACGCTTCCCGTCTGCATGGACGGAGAGTGGAGGAGTAGATAAAACTGTGCGGGTTGCACAGCGACATCGACCTAGCCAGAAAAGCCAAAATAAAACGGCTGGGTCATCTAGACCTAGAGCGTATAAAAAAAAAACGCCCCGACCCAGAAAATCTTCGAATTCACCCCGCAGGGACGGCGCAGTAGAGGAGCACCAAGACTCAGGTGGTACACGTAAGTTGAATGGGACCTCAGCCAACTTCGCGTGCAAAACTGGAGACGGCTAGCTGGAAACAGAGTTGGCTGGCGAAGCTTGCTGGCTTCCAGGTCCACCCTGGACTTTAGCGCCACTTTAAGGAAGTACAATAAAGTACTGTACCCTAGAGGAGGTATGCGGTGTTCAATGCTGCCGTACTCTCGGTCCTTATTAAATAAATAAATAAATAGAGTGGCGCAACAGCTCGAGGTAAACCAGGGCCAACTTCTCAGCAATGTATGCTGCGTGCGTTGATTTCTTCACATACAAGGGGACCTACAGTTTTTTGCCGAATCCGAACGGCACTTTGAGAAGTTTTTCAAGTCAAATGATACTCTCGGAGGGATTGTCAGACCCTCGTGGAGGTGGGGACCGTAAAAAAGAACGAGTCTTTTTTTTTAGGTGACGATGGTAGGATTCGAACCCAGACCTCCGGCGTAGTAAGCACACACACTAACCACTACGCCACGGCACCCCACGGTCCTTATTATTATCGTTATTAAGTTGGGTTTTGCACTGCCACCTTTTGGTATTATGCCGAGGGTATGTGCTTCTGTTTAGCATAGGCTAAAAGAACTCATCCTTATTCTCTAGTCCATTCTCTAGTACAGTTTCAAGTAGGAATCTGAAGATGAGAAGTGGGTCAAAGGTGGGTGTCTCTCTGTCTAGTATCTGGTATTTGCCCAGGCATTTCTTTCTCTTGTGGTTCAGAGCCCCACAGGATTGCAAAATGTGTTCCGGAATTTCACTAGCCTCATCACAAAATCTGCAAGAGGGTTCCTCCGTTACACCAATTTTCCTTAAGTGTTCCCTGAGTTTACCTCAGTTAGGAAACCTGTGATAATGCGTAGATTATTTTTGCTAAGACCAATGCATGCTTTGAATCTTGTCTGGATGCCTTGAAGGCTGCCTAAGACCTTGAAGGCTTGCCTAAGACCTTGAAGGCTTTCCCACATCTTAGCTCGGTTTTTCTTCTCCGTTTTTACTAAATTCTTCCTTGAAGGTGTGTTCCCCTATCCCTCTGAAAGGTTCAGGTCCTATGAAGGGTTCTGATGCTCCTTTTCTTGCCAAGGAGTCCGCTGCTTCATTTCCCTCTATTCCAACATGGCCAGATACCCAGCACAGGGTCACTTTATTGACCTTACCCAGATCATTAAGATTGTGTAGGCAGTCCCATACAAGTTTGGACCTGACTATCTGGGCCTTTAGCGCCTTAATGGCTGCCTGGCTGTCGGACATTGTTGCTATGGCGCAATTCCTGTAATTTCTGTCAAAAATGAATTGAACACATCCGCCTTGAAGATGCTGGTGTATTTACCCATGGATTCGAAGTATTTTGTTCTTGGTCCAAATACTCCTGCACCAGTTCCATGATCAGTTTTTGACTCATCTTTATACCATTTGATGGTGCTGTTGCTCAGTCTATATGCCGTGGATTCATTGCTCCAGCTCTTTTTGGTGCTGAGCTTAACGATAAAGTTCTTTCCGTAGCTAAACTTCCTCAAACTGTCATCCTTAAGGATAGCCAGAAGGGGGAGTTTACCAAGAAGTGCGTCAAATTGCTTCGACCAAATGCACCTCTACCTCCCATTCCCCTCTTTAGCCATCCTGAGGATCGTTTTCCTAGCCGTTTCCTCAACCACGATGTGTAGTGGTGTCAGTTCCAAATAACTTCAATGGCTGCGGTCGGACACGTTCGCATAGACCCGCTTATGCAGAGGCTCGGTCCTTACGAAGCGTACCTGCGGTGGCTACATTCAATCCATTCTTTGAACTGTTCCTATTGAATAGTAAGACCTCAATTACGGTTATACATGATGCCTGCTTTTTTGGTGAAATTCGTTTGGCGGATCTTTTCTACTGCTTCAAATAGAACATAAAACTGATCATCAACCCAGATTCAGGGTCAAAAACCTTGCAAAAACGAGTTGCCTTAAACCAAAGTGCAGCGGAATCTTGTTGTTTCCTTATCACACATGGTGGTAAGCCACACGCCATTGCAAAATTGCATTTGCTTACACGTGCTTGTTACATCAACCCCCATCATTGCGATATTAATTTCGCAATATTGGATGTTTGAACGATATTGCGAAAGTGTCATAATTAAAAAAAATTCATAGATCCGGCCTTTTATTTCCGCTGTTTTGAACTCTTTAATCAGTTAATTTGCTCGATGCCAAAAACGCAAACCGTATGATAAGTCAAAGAAATATAGATAACACCTGCCAAAAATTCAGGTATTTAATCAGTTTATGGAAGCTTAAATCTTCAGTCAACATTTTAAGGGCAATCATAAAGATGAACAAACTAATTTTGGTCCTTGTATGCGCTGCATTTGTAGCAAGTACTCATGGTATGTCCTCTTTTTTACTATACAAACTTGTAGTAATAGTAAATAAAACTATTTTAACTTTCAGCCAGTGGCGATACAATCATAAAACCTCCAGTCCTTCCCCTTTGCAAGGCAAACGAGAATTATATTCCGCCAGGAAAGACAGCAATTTGCGATACCATCTGCCGGGATATTGGAAGGAAGTGTACTACGAGCATTACAAAAACAATACACCCAAATGCAAGATGCTTTTGCCTTCCCAACCATGCTAGGGATGACGCAAACAATTGTGTCCCTATGAGTCAGTGTAATTCTAAGTGCATTTATGTAGGCACCTGCGGATAAGCATCTTTTATTTGTTTTAAATTACTTAATTATACGTTTTATTTTAATATGTATTTTTTTTTTATTTGGTTAACTAAATAAATTAATATTTATACATGCAACAAGGATTTGTGATACATATACGCGACATAATGCCTTAAAATATTTTCTTATAACAGGGCATCCATTATATTTTTTACACATTTGCATCTTAAATAAGTTTTTAAGGATTGGTCGATCCTTTAATAGTGCCTTTGCCTTTGATGGTCTTTCTCTTCACCTACCATGGGGGTATTTTTTTTTGCACATTGAGGAGCTATTAAAAACCAGGATTGGGGTTGAATTTCAAAAACCGAAATTGAGTTTCTCTAGTGAGTTCACCAAACTTGAATTCAACAAACATGAGTAGAACAATTGTGATTTCTTTGTTCTCTTTCCTAAAAATGAGGATGGTAATACCAAGTGGACTCTATCTTACTGGCAGTCAAAGAGACCCGCAAACAAGGGCTGCTTCTATGGTTGGAGGGTGCGAAATAGGGAAGGGTGTTCTTGTATATCAACAGCTTTCTATTTATGACCTGCCTACCTAGGAAACTTTGTCAGAGGGTATATGCGAACAAGGCGTCCAAACTACCGATTAATTCTCATTTCAGCATCGCTTTACTACACAGTCGACCATATTAGTCTTTCTCAGTATCTGTTATTGTTTCATGGCTCTAAACCGAGGGTTGCGGGGTGTATCCATGTTTGAAAAAAAAAATTTAGAAGGCTTAGAACATCAGACTTAGATAAGCTTAAGTCGGCTTAAGGACATGTCTCATACACGCAATTCGTATGACACGACGATAATAGCCTCTTGCTCGATTTCTTTAAGTTTTCGTTAATTTTTGTTGGTTCTCTTCCAATTCAGTGAGATGTACGACGCGAAAATTTGACAGCTGGTGAGGATCACACAAATTTAGGTAGGAAATGCCCAATTACATTACTTGCTCGATTTCTTTAAGTTTTCGTTGACTCTTGTTGGCTTGAAGGGCCAACTATAATAGACTGAATGCTACGTACGGAGGCTTAAGAAATTCTGCGAATACATTCGATTCGTATAACGCGCCCATAATGTCGGTTGGGTAAGTTTCGTCAAGTTTTCTTTGACTTTTGTTTCGTACGTATTGAGCGCTTCCGACCGCACATTTCGTACGTAGATTTTGAAATTGGTTTTGGTGTGGCTGATTCTATTGAACTTGAACCAAAAGAAAGCAGAATTGTTTTTAATTGTTTTTTTTTTGAATCTTTTGAAATAGATGCACGTAAACAAAACAACGCTTCGCAAAACAAATGAAATTGCGACTTGACAGATTTATAAAAAGGCAATTGCAGGTTCCTTGTCTGTTTGACGAAACCCAAGTTAACTTTTCGTCCGGTAATGACGTTAGCATCAGTTTGCTTCCGACTATTATAGTTGGCCCTTAAGCCTGTCCCAAACCAGTGAGAGATTCAACGAGAAAATTTAACAGCTTGTGAAAATCACACGAATCCCATCCCGATTTGGCAGCTCTTGACAGCAGCATTTTCGTTGTATTTTGACATTTGACTCAAATACACTAAAATGGAACTAAAGCCAATTTTGGTAAGGCCTTTTCCAAATAAGAGCAGATCTTACGTTCAGTTACGCTTTTGCTATCGCCCAGGGTAGAAATCTGCGGGCCTCAAAACTTAATATTATAATTTTCTTAGTTTAGTAATAATTCGGTATTAGCATTCTAGCATTTCTAACCGGAAATAGACAGAATTCCGAAAGTCCACAATTCCCAAATTCCCGAAAACTCAAAAGGCAAAATCCGTGAACACTCAAAATGCCGAAGAACCAAAATCCCGAAACGTAAAGGGATTGAAAAAAACAAGTGGGAAAGTGCAACAGTGCGTATGCAAAAGCTTCAGTCCATCTACGGCGGGTTACAAAATACCCGACCATACCAAAAAGAAAACTGCTACGCCTCCAAAAAGGGGGCGGGATATAGAAACAAAGGGTGATTTTTTAGCTGGTTTGGTTTTGGCAACACTGGTTTTTACAGCTGACGTGTGTTTAGTACCTTGTGTCACTGTCAAACAGCTTCAGTTTGGTTTGCAATTTAACCATGCAACCAAACAACGCTTGCAAATTATTGAATTTTACTATCAAAATTCGTGCTCGGTTCGAAATGTTCATCGCGCGCTGCTTTTATTTTATGGTCGGCATTCTCGACCTTCTGAGCAGTCTATTCGGAAGATTGTGACCGGTCGGTCAATTGGCTGCCTAGATCGTGCGATTTGACACCATTAAATTATTTTTTGTGGGGGTATGTCAAGGCTAATGTCTATAGGGACAAGCCCGCTTCGATTGACGCACTGGAAGCCAACATCCATGCATTCATTCGTGAGATACCGGCCGATATGTGTGAAAGAGTATGCCAAAATTGGACTCAGCGGATGGGCTACCTGAGACGCAGCCGCGGTCAACATTTGCATGAAATTATCTTTAAACATCAAATTGCAAGGTTCAAACTATCGATTCAAATAAATATTTCATTAATTTTTTCGAATTTTTTGTGTTTTTTTTTTTAAAAAAGGTTCTCAACCTCTTAAAAAATCACCCGTTATAACTGTTGCATGCTCTATACTAGGTGGTTGCATACATTTCGGCCTAAAACTCCGCCTTTTTAACTAAAAACAAGCACTTTTTTTAACGTCACGCCCACAAAAGTGGGTGGAGGCACACACAATATATACACAAAAGTTAGAAAACGCTAATATCTTCAACTTTTGTCATAAAATTTTTTGTCAAATTTCATATATAATTATTGAAAAACAGTAACTTTAAGCTTAAATCCCTAAAAAAGTGGGCATGGTTAATGAAAAGACCAAATTTTTTGGCTAAAAATGAATGCGCTAGCACCATTATAACATAGCTAAAATTTGGAAAAAGTATTTTTTAAAATTAAAGATGGTCGCACATACAGGCCTATAGTGGGCGTGTCTGTGGGCGGATTCAGCTAATTTTCAAACTTGGTCTGAAATCAAATTTCAGCTCTCTACCTTAAAATTTAAGGCCTAAAAGTTGCTTATATACAGACGGACGGACGGACATGGCTTAATCGATTCTCCTGTCGGTCCCATTCATATCTCTAAAAAATCTTATGGGTCTACGGTGATTATTTCACTGCGTTACAAACTATACAACAAACTTAATATACCGGGTATAAAAAAACAAGTAGGGGATAGCACAGGGCCGTAGCTAGAGCTAAACTTTAGGTCGATCGCTTCAGGTAGGGCGGATGTAGATTTTACTTTATTTTCAAATATATTCTTACGCGAGGGTCGATGTTACTAAGTCCCTGGTCCACATTATTTTAAGGAGTAGTTTGAACTTTTTCTGTACCTTTTAATACTTTAGTAGTATAAAGGAAGCATTCATGCTGGTTTTATTTTGGTGTGGCTTCTAACAAAAGTCCTCTTTTGGTACATCGAACGCCCCAGATGTTGGAGAGAATAAGGACCTGACGATAGTTTCTTTGCTTTATATTAAATCTTAAAGATCTAATGATCAGCAAGCTATAGCAAAGTGGGGCATAGTTTAGTTCTCGAGCTCTATCCGTCGAAGATTCGACTATCGTCTTGTTTACAAGAAGGCATAAGTGAATCGATAAGAAAATCAGTCGTAAACTTTTAAAGATATTTTATTGATCTACGCAGGAAACTTGCTGATCTGCAGCTCCGGAATACAAGTTTAACAGTCTACAGGCTAGGCAAGAAACAATGAATAAATATAAGAAAAAAGAAAAAATTAAACAATTAATACACTGTGCGGGATTTGGGGATTTTTAGTTTTTGGTATTATGGGTTTTCGAAATTTTGTACCTATGCAATTCTTTCTAACCGAATCGGTTTAAGATTGAAACTATGGGTAGCACAGAAATACTTTCACTGAATACTTAGCGTAGTGAGATCGATAGACTTTGAGAAACAATGTGTCATTCATTGTTAGTTTTCTACCAGGCAGCTGTTTGCCAGCTCATACCCACGTCAAAAAAGTGGTCAGATCTGAACTTATTGCTTATTTTTGAAAAGTTCTTTCACAAGATTTTTTTTTTTATCATCATTATCTGTTTCTGTCTAAAGTACAAAAATATTCTTCCGAAGTTGCCGAATATTGCGACATCCAGACGTCCATAGACCTTTGTAAAATTACATAACTGAGATCGTTTTTGCAATAATAGGCTTAAAAAAGTCAATGAGACGCGAGTTTTTTCGCATTTTTTTTCTCAACTCTGTAATCAGTTGATTTTCTTGATCTCAAATACGCAAGCGATATCTATGACAAAAAGAAAGATACATATATAGATAAAAACCTGCGACAAATTAGGGTATTTAAA
Source organism: Neoascia interrupta (assembly GCA_947623515.1). Lineage (NCBI taxonomy): Eukaryota > Metazoa > Arthropoda > Insecta > Diptera > Syrphidae > Neoascia > Neoascia interrupta. The sequence continues at coordinate 27,156,200 of OX392462.1, forward strand.
CAGTACCCGAGAGTTAAATTCTTCAGTCAAAGCTTTAAGGGCAATCAAAAAGATGTACAAGCTAACTTTGTTCTTTGTATTTGCTGCAGTCGTAGCAATTGCTTTTGGTATGTAGATATAAATTTTTCACTGGGTGATGTAAATAATCGAACATTTTTTCTTCTTCTCTTTTTTAGCAAATGAGGATACCATAATAAAACCTCCTCCAAAAATTCCACTGTGTAAATTAAACGAACATTATGTTCCCCAGGGAAAAACACCAATCTGCGATACTCTCTGCAAGGATATTGGAAGGAAGTGCACTACGAGCATCACAGGCATAACACGTCCATCTTTAGGATGTTACTGCCTTCCCAACCATGCTAGGAATGAAGCAAACAGATGTGTCCCAATGAGCGAGTGTAAGGCGAAGTGCATTTATGTGGGCAACTGCGGCTAAGCATCATGATACTTTTATCGTGCCAAAGAAATGTCAACTTTTTTTTTTAACTGGTTTCCTTATTTTTTTAATACATATCTTTAATATGTATTTTATTTTATTTTTGTAAGTCATATTATAATAATATTAGTGGATACTCAATAATCCATTTTTGGAATTTTTATATAATTTTGTTATATAAATAAATAAATCTTTATGCAAAGCCACAAGGATCTGTATATTAATGTAATATACGAATGACATTTTTTTAAATATATTATTCTCACTTTTGGGGAAAAAGAACTTGTTGAATCATACATGGAGTGACCCTTCCTCTTTTTGTCCGCTATATGCTTAAGGGCAGCATTTTGGTATATCTTACCAAAAATTAAAAAAAATACCACGAAAAGGATCCGCCTTAAACAAAAATTGCATGAGGCGGAATTAGACTAAATTAACTTTTATTCTAAAAGAGTTAATATAAATTTTAAATTTAATTTAAAATTTTATATGCATTGACAAATTTTAATTATTACTAAACGTATCCCAGTGATGTAGGCTAAGACAATTTTAACGTATAAGAAACCATAAAAAACCCTCAATGTTAAGCGCCTCAATGCTTATCAAAAGCATCATCACGATCGTCGTATTTAGAGTGAAGCAGAAATATCAGCAAACCAAATGTCGAAAGAAAAGACCGTTTTATCATCACCGCAGGGCATGATCCTCTAAACTTCACAGTTCCAAGTACTGCTCCAACCGATTGAGCTACGGATTAGCGACAAATATTATTTGTTTAAATTCGAACACCTCATTAGTTTAGCCTTTACGTATATGCTGAATATTCTTTGCTATTTTTACACCCCATTTCATAGAAGGTATATAGGGGGAAGTCAAGTTCTTCAGATCAAGTTTGAAAATTAGTTGGAGGGGGTGGGGGGGAATTTTTCTGCATTTACCCTTCTTGACTCAAATTATGCATAAAAATTGCTTTCTGACTTTGAATTGAATTTAATAATGATTTGTAAAAAATGACCACTTTGGTTATTAAGAGGGGGTTGAACCTACCCCTAAATGTGAAGTTGACGATTTTAAGAGTTTACCATCTTTAAAGCTTTTTTTAAATCACAACACATTTAAGCAAGGATACAGTACACCATATAGCAGCGTCCTACAACATCTTTTTTTTTCATTTTCTATGCTACTAAGTAAAGTGGGCAAGTCAGTAGGTGAATTTCAAAAATTTATACATTTGTACTGCTTCGGGACCTAGAAAGAACACCTATGAAGTTTCAAGTTCCTGGCTCAAAATTTAAGGCCTAAAAACTGCCGACAAACGGACTGACGGACGAACATGGCTCAGTCGACTAGTCTCGATCAAATGCCCTTTAGGTCCTAGGTGTCTAACGTGATTGTTTCTCTGTTTCTATGAATCAATCTTAATATACCGGGGGCGTAGTTTGGAGATCCATGATCTAGACACAAAATTAACATTTTGTGAGCACATAACACCAATAAAAGCTTAAGAGGTTATACGCATGCTTCTTCGACTTCAAGGCTGCCTTTGACACCGTTAATAGACAAGCGCTGTTGTATAAGTTAGCCTCGACTGGAGTATCCAGAAAGTTTCTGCAGCTTTACTCTAAATCCCTTGCGGATTCAGTTGCAGCTGCATGGGATGGTTCCAATCTATCTGATTGATTTAAAACATCGTCAGGAGTATTCGCCCTTTTCATCGACGACATTCATGAGTTCCTGCCAGGTGGTATCTCGTTTGATGGAATTCTCATTAAGGTACTCCTCTACGCTGATAATTTGGCGTTGATTGCTGACAACCCTTTTACTCTCCAACTCCAAATAAACAAGCTTAAAGCCTATTGCAAAATATTGGACCTCCATATTAACGTCCAAAAAACCAAAATCATGATTTTTGAGTAGCGTCAAAGAAGAAGATTTCCCGAAGAATCTTGGCGTCTAGGTAATGAACCAATTGAAATAGTTCGGGAGTTTAAATATCTTGGAGTTCTGTTTACCCATAACCTCAACTTTAGTAGGCATGCTAAAATGAAAAGTAGTGAGGCAAACTGGCACTAAACTTAATCTGGCCTCGTTTTTTCGCTAGCCAAAATATTGATCTTTCATCCAAATTCAAAGTGTTCAATGCTACAGTTAGAACTTGCATGTGTTACGGAGTTCAAGCCTTTTGAGTTTCTTCCTTTGATGATTTTGAGGTTGTTCAAAGATACTTCTTTAAGCGAATTTTCAGGCTGCCAAACTCGGCTCCGACTTATGCTATTCATGCAAAATCTGGTCTGCATCCCCTATATATCACCAATTTGAAAGCTCATTCAGACTACTTAGCAAGGATCATGAGAAGAAATCAGAACAGCCTCCACAAATCAATATTGATAAAGCTCTTGAACTCTAATGCCTTCCCTTTCAGGAATCAGCTAGCGTTATCTCACGATTTCGAACTTAGGCTTACTGACAACAACGTAAGTAAGTGGCAAGATTTATTTGGGAGACTTATTTCGAGAATCGATGAGAAAATTTTTGACCAGCACTTAGCCAGTGCATCGTTGTCAGCCTTGACGATTTTCTACAGGAACCTCAACCATCAGCTACCTTCTTCGGAGTCCTATTTCCGTACGAATTACTCTCCCGAAGCTATTGGCATCATATTTAGGGCTAGAGTTGAAATTCTTAACCTAAATGTCATTCCCCAAAGAGCCGATCTCCAGGAAATCTGCAATCTATGCAACAGAAGAGAGTCAGAAAATATTTACCACTTTATTGCAGTTTGCCCTATTTTGCAGGAAATAAGACGTTCATACTTTTCGGAAAGCTTCCTTTCTCTCGACAGCCTATACGAAAGTCCTGAACGGCGGCCGCGGATGGCTTACTCTCTACGAATTCTGCAAAGAAGCTTTAGCGTACCGTATCATCTTCTTAGACTAAAGAGTCTTTTCTCTGCGACCTACTGTCATGGGGCACACTTGCCTTTTTATCTTTATATTTCAAATCATGTTAAATTGTTAAATCGCTTTATGTTGCAAATAATTAAAATTGTAAGAAATCTCTGGATATTCGCTCTTCAATCCGTAATTTTATTTTAACTCATCTCAGCGCAGAATTTCAGCATTTCAAAATTTATTTACATTTATTTTTTTTTCTTTTTTCATTTACTTATTATATTAGTAACTAGTAATTATATAATTATTATTATTTCTATTCACATACATCAATCGTATAAAATTTGGCACTTACGGCAGACGGAAAATTGCCAAGCTCGTATTCTTTACTATATAAAATTGTACAAACAAACTATGAAGTTAATAAAGAAAACTTTAATCTAAATATAAAAAAAAATAAAAGCTTCACTTTTGTATGAAAAAAAAATCGGCGCAGTGCCACATTAAAAAAATTGCAAGTGGCCCTCATTTAAGTCCTTAACCCTTAATTCACAAGGTGAAAAAAGGTCGCACAATTAACTAGGTAGGTCCCTGGGCTTCACTTTGTAAAAACTAGTAGTTTTTTAATATTTTGGATACGTTTTCAATAAAAAAAGCTTTTGTTCTTACAACTTAAACTTCTCCTTAAGAGGATAAGTTAATACTGTTAATAAAAATTTAGCTTTATCTTGGTTTCATTGGAGGAACTGTTAAAGTCTAAGGGCCTAATCATATCTATCATCGAATTGCATCATTGAAAAATTTGTTTTCATGCTTTTAGACGTTTTAGACGTTTGAAGCAGTCAAACAATGTTGGCTGCTTTTGGTATCAAAATGAAGCTTATGAATTGCAGAATTTTTTCTGTAACTTACTTACTTACTTAAGGTGGCGCTACAGTCCGGGGTGGACCTGGGCCTCAGCCAACAAGCTTCGCCAGCCAGCTCTGTCTCTAGCTAGCCGTCTCCAGTTTCGCACGCGAAGTTGGCTGAGGTCCCCTTCCACTTGCGTGCGCCACCTGAGTCTCGGTGCTCCTCTACCGCGTCGTCCCTGCGGTGTGGATTCGAAGATTTTCCGGGCCGGGGCGTTGGTGTCCATCCGCTCTAGATGACCCAGCCATCGTAGACGTTGTGTTTTGTTTTGTTTGGTGGTCAAAGGATAGACATGTGCACTCAAGAGGATACAAGCATCCACAGGTTTTCTAAGCCCACCTCTGTCTATCAACTCCTACTCTCACCTCCCCGTGGTGAACACCGGGTGCCTAGTACCTCAACTGGAGATTGGGTTCCAACCCCTTTGGAAGGTTGTTGGGGGTAGCAGACGAGAGAGGGGGGGAGGAGTGTTCCCACTAAGGCACTTCTCCTTGCATCCGGACGGCAGCGGAGGAATTCCCCAGATGGAATCAACGGTGGCGTCCATAGTTCCAGTCAGGCCGAACTACTTAGTGAACACCTTATATGGGCTACTACGACGTATTCGGAGCTCAGGCCTATAAGGAGCGGGCTATCCGGCTCTCCGTCCTTAGAGCTAAGCAAAGGATCTGGTCCTCCAGGTTGGGGGTCGTGCCGTCGTGGTGACTTCCCGGCCACGTAAAGAAACACCAGTCACGAAGCAGAAACAAGCCTCGGATTCGGACGGATTTTTTCTGTAATAAAAATACTTAAATTATGTTAAAACTTTTATATAAGCTCGCTTTTACTTTTTCACTGACAGAAATCGAGTTCAAGGTTGATTTGATTTGATCTGATTTTGATTTGTGTTTTTTCGACAAAATCGTTCCACTGAAAAGCATTCCATTCTCTTTCTATTCTCAACTGTTCTAAGAAAAGAAGATGACGTTTCTATAACACGAGAATATCATGTTGCTTAGCCGCAGTTGCCTACATAAATGCACTTAGCTTGACACTGATTCAAAGGGACACATTTGTTTGCCTCTTCCCTAGTATGGTCGGGAAGGCAGTAACCTCCCGAATTTGGGCGTGAAATTCCTGTGATGCTCGTAGTGCACTTTCTTCCAATATCCTTGCACTGAGTGTCACAAATCGTTGATTTGTTTTACAGGCAGTTCATTTGATTTACAGGCAGGAATTTTAGGAGGAGGTTTTATTATTGTATCCTTATTTGCTAAAATTAAAAAAATTTACGTCACTTGTCGGTATTTCTCAGAAAATTTGTAAAACTAAAAGCCGTAAGCACTTGCTACGGCGGCAAGCACATACCAGGAACACGGTTAGGTTGTACCTTGTACATCTTTTTAAACGTCCTTGCAAATTTTTTTAACTACCTTAATTAATTAACTACCTTAATCTTACCTACCTTATCTTCATTTTTTTTTACTTTCATTTTGTCATAGCTCGCGTGTTTGAGATCAAGGAAACCAACTGATTACAGAGTTGAAGAAACTGTGTAAAAAGCCCGGGTCTTATGCATTTTTTCGTTAAATATTGCATTGACTCTTTTTGAACCCATTATTGCAAAATAAATTGTGTTTAATTTGATTTTACAAAGTTTTATGACTTATATAGCGATTGCGAAATAAGGACAGGTACTATTGTACTTTAGTTTGAAACAACTGATGACGACAAAGAAAAAACTGCTGGGGAGGACTGTTTCACTTGTCATTTTCTTAAAACAACTCCACTCCCAAGCGATTAATTTAAAATGGACTTAATGGTAAGTTGATGACTACTCATTTTGGGTTAGTTATTTATTAGCTTGCATGTAGCTGAATGTTGTAAATTAGCGATTAGTGAATCGTTGTTTCAAGATCGGTTTACTTATACGCCTAATTTTTATACCCGACGGAGGGTATATTTATTTGAATGCATAGTTTGTAACACAGTGAAATAATCATCGTAGACCCCTAAGACCTAAGATAAGAGATCCTAAGACAAGAGATATGATCGAGACCGACAGGTGAATCAATTAAGCCATATCCGCCCGTCCGTCTGTATGTGTGAAGGTTTAATGTCTTCAAAATCAAGCTAGAGAGCTGAAACTTGGTACACAGCTTGGATCTTCTGCTGTACAGACAAATGTGAAAATTGGTTTAATCGGTCAACGGCCATGCCCACTACTGGCTTCAATGTGAAACAACCTTTAATTAACTATTTTCTTCAAAATGCCTTTTGCTTTTGGTCAAATTAGACAAGGCGCAGGAACTTAAATGTTGGTACTGAGCAATATTGTCCTAAGACCTTTAACAAGGCAAAAATTGGACCGCCCACAATATCGACCATGCCCACATGTTAGATCTTTAAAAACCCGATTTCTCGGAAAGTTTACTCCAAATTGAAAAAAAAATATAACAAAAATTCCAGATATTACTATTTGCTAAGTTTGCTCCAAACAAAGTTTCGAACTCCGGCCCGCTCACTTTAAAGCGGGCTTAGGAAAAAAAACGGTTTTTCCTGAAATAATTTTCGCTTTTACTGTATTTTCTCATGATTCTAACGAAACTACAATTGATTGATTTTCATTTTCAGCCCATGCCCACTTTTGTGGGCGTGGCCTATACAAAAAATATATGAATTCGGACCAAAAAACTTTATATAAAATATGCTGTTACACGGTATATAGGGTCGGGTATACAGAAGTTTGTCACAAATGAACTCTTGCACTCACTCACTTGTTTTTTTTTTTTAGTTAGTTTGAATTTTTGAATTTTTTTAGCAGGGCTTCAGATTGACTTAATCCAATGACGCATCACTCAAATTGAAGTAGCCATTCAAGGTGCTAATTATCAAAAGATTTTATTTTTAAGCCTGGTCGGATTACTTATACGCTTTTATATTTTTTTATTTTTTACGATTGGCTTTAGTTTTTAATCTTAATGGTCGCAGAACAGACAATCGGAACCAATCTAGACTAGTACCACTTTTCATACAAGAAAGACAAAAGAGCCTTAAGTGTTGCGCACTCTCTATCAAACTCAAACCCTATCTAACCTTTTGTTTGCCTTGAATTTTCTTTCTTCAAAATTTATTAGCGTTAAGCGTAAAAGGTTGTCTTGGTTAAAACTTGTCCCCCAAAAGTTTTAGAAAAAATTCCCTTCTTCGGTTGCTGGTCCCTAATAGAGCGCCTCCCTAGGTGGCGGTTAGGGGAACGCTACTTTACATGGTGGCTACCACTATGGAAATTAAGCGCGACAAACTAAAACCATTAACAAACGAAAAATCCAAGAGCGTCTGTTTCAGAATAAGCGCACACTTGGTGGTCGGCATCTGTAATACTTGGTTAGGGTCGCCTGAATATATCTCTTCCATCATGCGAATAGTATGGGCATAACACTTGTAGGGGTAAGCTTTGGTTTTCATGTTTCGTACTAGCTCATCAGCGTTTTTGAATCGAAAACTCATTTTCTCTATCCTCAAAGTCTTTTCGATCGCGATGTACTATACGCATTTTTTAGGGTGAACATTATTATAATACCTTCAAAGCGAAAGATAAAATACCATCAACCTTTGCGGGTTAAGTGGTGCAGTGGCTAAAGTTTTGGTTGGTCTACTGTTGAATGGGGCCCTTGTTCGAGTCACGATCGTGGCAGTAAGTCACGAGTCACGACTTTTTCTCCGCGAGGGGTTGACAAACCCTCTCAAAGTATCATTCGACTCGTCATGAAATGCTTCTAAATTCACCGTTCAGTAAAAAATTCAGGGCGTCCTCCAATTAAGTATAGGTTAAGTATGCAGGAACACCTGGCTTACGCCAAGTCATGGCCCATTTGAGTTGTAAGCTTCACCAGTTAAAGGGAGATTTTTTAGCTGGTATGGTTTTGGCAACACTGGTTTTGACAGCTGACGTGTGTTTAGTACCTTGTGTCACTGTCAAACAGCTTCAGTTTTGTTTGCAATTTAACCATGGATCGTCTTACAAATGAACAACGCTTGCAAATTATTGAATTTTACTATCAAAATTCATGCTCGGTTCGAAATGTTCATCGCGCGCTGCTTCCATTTTATGGTCAGCGAGTTTGGTGAACAGTTAATTTCACGTTTCGGGCCGGTCAATTGGCCGCCTAGATCGTGCGATTTGACACCATTAGATTATTTTTTGTGGGGGTATGTCAAGGGACATAGGGACAAGCCCGCTTCGATTAACGCACTGGAAGCCAACATCCATGCATTCATTCGTGAGATACCGGCCGATATGTGTGAAAGAGTATGCCAAAATTGAAATCAGCGGATGGGCTACCTGAGACGCAGCCGCGGTCAACATTTGCATGAAATTATCTTTAAACATTAAATTGCAAGGTTCAAACTATCGATTCAAATAAATATTTCATTAATTTTTTCGAATTTTTTGTGTTTTTTTTTTAAAAAAGTTCTCAACCTCTTAAAAAATCACCCGTTAGTTTCTAATTGAGTTTATTTCTTTAGTTCTAAAGCCTGTCAATCCGTTGCGTCGATTGCATCGAAGTACACAACTGACAACTCAGTTAAATACACACGTTCTTATGGAAAGTAGCGTAGAGAAAATGTGCGTCACATAAGAACCTGTACGTCACGTCAGAATGTTCACTGAGTTGTCAGTTGTGTACTTCAGCGTGGCGGACGCAACGGATTCATTGGGCTGAATGCTTAATGCCCTATTGCACTGGCCATAAGACTGCGATTAACTGAAGACAATTAAAAATAAATCATGTAGTGGCGCCATCGGTCGAACATAGGCTTGATTTGGCACAAGCACTCTTTTTCTGTAATTTAAGCTCTCAAAATAGAGTGCAGGTGACATTTTACAAGAGAGAAAAAAATTTATAGGTTGTTAAAATCTCAAAAGAGAACAGATATGTCATACCTGAACAGCTTCAGTCTTCTTTTTCTTTTTCCTTTTTTTTCTCAAATTCTTACAAAAGTGTGCGAAATGTGTTAATCCTGGTATAAAAAAGGTTTGTAAATGAGATATATGAGTGGGTTTATTTTACTCACTTGCCGAGGGGATTGTATGTAGGGTAAATCTCGAGATTTTAGAGATATTAGTTGAGGATTCGTTTCGATCGGGAATTTGTGTCCGGTGGAAACGTGCTTTAAAGTTTGAGTTTATTTAATTGATTCGTTTACATAAATATTGATCAACCCATCAATTTAGTGTACCTAGTATTTGATTAAAATATTTAGCCTTACGGCACAGCTGATATTAAATCCACGTGTTTGACCTAAGATTAATTTTGATTGTTTTCACTTATCTGCAATATCGGTCAACTTTCGCAATTTAATGACTTTTCAAAGAGCACATGTAAAATTGGCTCAACTTCCATGTGTGATTTTGCAGAGGTTTTTTGAACTCATTTTTATCAGTAGATAGGAGTTCCGAACGGAATTTTTCCGTCGATAATAAATCTACAGAAACTTGAATAATTAATAATTGTTTTTTGTATATAAATGATGGCAGAAGGTAAAAGTTTTATCATACACAATTTTGACAAACAACAAATAACATGTTCAAGTTTATTTTCATTGTGAGTGCTGTTATTGTTGCAGGCGCATATGGTAGGTGTTGTCCTTTAAAATTTCTTGCGTTCATAATCCATCGAAGGATTAATGAGAATTAATAACCAAATTAAATAATTTTCTTTTCAGCAAATGTCGATACAATAATATTCCCTCCAATTATTCCATTCCCTCGTTGTAAACTCAACGAATGCCATGTTCCTCAAGGAAAGACTCCAATTTGCGATACCAAATGCAGAAGTATTGGACAGGACTGTGCTTCAAGCGACACAATACTCCCAGTTTCTAGATGTTTCTGCCTGCCGAATCATGCCAGGGATGACTCAGATAAATGTGTACCTATGAGTGAATGTAAAGCGAAGTGCTTTTACGTTGGTAGCTGCAATTAAAAAATTAAAAAAGTCTGTGGGTATAGACACAGTAGATATTGCTGCATTTTAAAATATAAAGTATTAATAATAACTTAATAAATATGTGCTTAAAGTCAAAAATTCGGGATCCTTATGCATTAAAAAAAAGTCCCAATAATATGTTTTTATACAGTTCATAAATAAAAAATAATAAAAAAAACACGTTTAGCATTTTGATTCTATTTCCTTGAGTGTTGACCAAATGCAGAAGTATTGGACAGGACTGTGCTTCAAGCGACACAATACTCCCAGTTTCTAGATGTTTCTGCCTGCCGAATCATGCCAGGGATGACTCAGATAAATGTGTACCTATGAGTGAATGTAAAGCGAAGTGCTTTTACGTTGGTAGCTGCAATTAAAAAATTAAAAAAGTCTGTGGGTATAGACACAGTAGATATTGCTGCATTTTAAAATATAAAGTATTAATAATAACTTAATAAATATGTGCTTAAAGTCAAAAATTCGGGATCCTTATGCATTAAAAAAAAGTCCCAATAATATGTTTTTATACAGTTCATAAATAAAAAATAATAAAAAAAACACGTTTAGCATTTTGATTCTATTTCCTTGAGTGTTAAGGTAAGAACAAATTAAGTTTCATCACTAACAACTTGAGGTTTTGTTTTTATAATCCATCCCTCCTAAAAATTTTCTATGAAGGGAATTATCAAATTAAAGACTCTTTCCTATACTAAAAAACATGAAACCTAAGAAAATATTCAGACACTGCCTAAACTTCAAAGGCACCGTCTTCATCTGGAACCAGTGAGTAAGTGCTACAGTGTGTACGCAGTAGTTACAGTCCGTAAAACGGACCGTTGAATACCCCATCCTATCCCACATTGTAAAATGCTGATGGCATAGTTATTTTTAGACATTTTATAAGTAATGCAAACTTCGAAAAGGGGCGTGGTCCAACCGACCCTGATTACAAACTACAGATACAGTTTCCACAGATATTTCCAAGGTACACCTAATTGTACGTTAAAATGCAATTTTTTGGTTTAAATTCAATATTTTTTAAAAATCGACCCCTAAAAGGGGGCGTGGCTAAAAACTTTAAATAATCAAAATCTAGACGGAAGTATTGTTTACCTAACCTGCTATTTTTTTGTTGCATGCTTTCCTAAATTAGGCTCAAGGGCAGTCGAAATTAAGTTTTTCTGGAAAATTTTAGGGTTTTTCTTCAATTCTGCCTCCAAATGTGGGCGGGGCCCAAAGTCTTGTATGAACAAAATGTGGAACTAAGCGTTTTCTTAATAAAATATTAAGTAAATTTTTTTCAATTTAGAGCAAAAATATTAAGTAAACTGCATTTGAAAACTTATGCCACGCCCACTAGAGGAGGTTTACCAATTAAATTTGTCTTTTTGTGTCTTATATTTACTAAGAGATGCTAAATGTCAAATTTCAGCCTTTTAGAACGTCTTACAGTTTTGAAAAATCTGGAGGTAGTTGTATATTTAGACCGATTGTGGGCGTGTCTTTGGGCGGATTTCAAAAATTTTTACACTTGTACTGCTTCGCATGACGTGCATCTGACGTACGAAGTTTCAGCACCCTAGCTCAAAATTTAAGGCCTAAAAACATAAGACATACAGACGGACGGGCGGACGGACCCTTAAGGTCTTGGGGGTCTACCATTATTATTTCACCGCGTTACAAACTATGTGACACACTTAATATACCTCCTATCCTATGGGATGGGGTATAAAAAGGAAAAAATATTTAGAGCAGAGTTTTAGCTTTAAAAGCGGCTAAAAACCGCTGTTAGCTGGTCAATAGTCAAGCCGTCAAGGAAATTCATTCAAAACCCGTTCTTGGATTTTGGATTTCGGGATTTTGGCTTTTCGGTACTTTGGATATTTGGAATTTTTGGATTTCGGGATTTTGGTTGTCGAGAATCTGTCACAACTCTTTTCACACACCCCTTTTGTGTAGGTTTTGACACATTCACACCATTAATAGTTAATTAATAGTTTATAAGATAAAATTTAAAAAGGAAACACCTTGCGAAGGACAGATCTTTCACTAATATGACGTGTTGGAGATATTGGAATTCTTAAAACTGGAATTTTTCATTTTCCGAATCTATCAAAAGTCATGAAAAAGGATTTATTAAGACACCAGACACCTCCATCCTTGTGGAATGCTACTGTGCCTAAGCTTGGAACGTAAGGATATAATTTATTTCCTAAATTGTGTTTACATTTTTAACTTTATTTATTGACAAAACAATTTAAATCTCTATTCAATTGAATCGGGCGGCTAAGAAAATACACGCTATTGTCTGCAAGAAAATTAAACTCGTGCCATTGACTTGTAATAAAAGGCCAACGGATGATCCCAAAGTAAATAGTATGAACAGCTTCGCCCCCCTAAATTTTCAGCAGAATTTTTTTCTTAAAACAACAATAAGTAGACCCAGGAAGTGTTGTATAAGAGTTTTTACTCTTAAATTTTATACACAAGATCGTTTCTGGCATAGATATAAAAGATAACGAGATATTTGCTGATGTAAAATTTTCTTGTAAGGTTGGTAAATTCTTGGGTTGACAGTATTTGTGACTTCTATTTTTGAACAGTTCCTTTGAATGCAATGTGCCCATTTCCCAGGTATATATACTGGATCCGGCTCTGGTTGTTGTCAGTCACAATCTTAAGAACCGATAGCAAACATGTTCAAATTACTTCTCATTGCAAGTGCTGTAGTCCTGGCAATAGTTGCTGGTAAGTATAATCCAGTAGTTGAATACTCGTGACAAAAACTTCTTTCGGTTTGAGCAAACTTAAGCAGATCTTAATCAAACAAATTTTTTTTTTGATTTCAGCAAATGAAGAATCGATTCGTCCTCCCATTACCATCGAGCCTCCGATTCTACGCTTGTGTGGCGAGAACGAATATTATATTCCCAAAGGAAAAATCACAATCAGAGATACGAAATGCAGGGAAATAGGAACCGGATCCGCATCTTCTGTCAGACCATCTCAAACTAGATGCTTCTGTCTTCCGAATCATGCTAGGGATGACACAAACTGTTGTGTACCTATCAGTCAGTGTAATATTAAGTGCGTCTACATTGGAAAATGTTCTTAATCACATAGTTGCTATCTGAAATAGCAATATTTTTTTCTGTTAAGCAGTTTTTTTCGTAATTTTATAAAAACAATAAATTTCTTTAAAATATTTTTACTGGACTCATGAACCGTGGTCGTATCGGCTGCCAGGACGGTGGCGGTGTTGCTCAAACCCATTGAGTGTTAGGAAAAAAAACTATGTTGCCCGAAATGATTTCTACCGATAAACGGTCTGACGTCGATTCGCTGGAAAGATGAAAAGAAGTACACATTATTTAGGCGCTGTAGTTTTGCCCGTCTGCTCTTATTACATTCACGCCAACTAAAGACATAAAACAAGTCATTGAATATTGTGACTAGGCAGACCCAACGCATGTCCATTTGGGTGGAATGTCAAAACATTTTTTTGAGATTTTCCCATATTTGAATAGCACTAAAAAGGATGCGGAATGAAGTTAACTTTTTATGAAAGAAATAAAGAAAATCCGCCCAACTATTTGAAAAATGCTCCAAAAAATTAAAAAACCAGTGAGTAAGTGCTACAGTGTGTACGCAGAAGTTACAGTCCGTAAAACGGACCGTTGAATACCCCATCCTATCCCACAATGTAAAATGCTGATGGCATAGTTATTTTTTGACATTTTATATGTAATGCAAACTTCGAAAAGGGTTTAATTAATGTGCCCTTAATATTCAGTGTACTTGGACTTTTGAAGATTTCGGTCAAAAATATTTTTTCGTCAGAGGTTGCTACTATTCGATTGTACAATGCAGACACCTCACAATTTGCTAAGAGTTTCAGTGAGCAGAGCTGAGATGTTCAGCACGCACAACGTCGCGTCAGCCCCGGGAACCCGCCCCTTCTGGCTTTTCGGGTGAGCACAAGTTAAGGCGGTGCCCGATGTAAGGTACTGATTTGTTTCAGTTGGACTTCACTATCACCGACCAGGCCAATTTAATGGACCTTTAGAATGTAAAGCTTCCTTCCTTCGCGAGTCGGTCAGCTGCTTCGTTTTCGTTTTCCGCTACACGCTACACGCAAGAGGCAAGAGTTTGAGTCTAGTATTGTACTCATTAAAAATAGTTATTAACGCGGTTAATCCGAAGAGTTGTCAATTAACAACCGGGAAAGCCTTAAAACTTATATAGGCAAGAGTTTGCTTAAAAAAGCTAAAAAATTTGCTTAAAAATTTTTATTGCTTAGGTCAAAATTTAAACAGCAGAATTCTGATAAGCAGAACTTCGAAAAAGCAGAATTTTGAAAGGCAAAATTTTTTAATGGCAGATTTATTTTTTTTTAAATAGAATATTGAAAGCAGAATTATGACGCGCTCCCCCTTGCAGCCTGACGAGTCCTCCTCAGTTCGCCTAGCGAGTCGAACAAACATCCACAAGAGAATAATAGCTTGGACACAATGAGTATCTGTGCCTGTGTCTGCTTACGGGAACACGTATATAGCGACACAATGCGTATCTCGCTGTGTCTCTGATTCTAGGTGAAAAATGTGGCGAGACACAGCGACAGACACAGACACAGACACACATTGTGCCCGGCTTGTAAGCTTTTGTTTTTATTTATTCATAAATGAATATTGGGGCCTCCAGAATCCATGCTGCGGCCAAAGCCAAAAAGGATGATGGGAATGTGGTGGAAGATGTGGTTTTTTAGGTTTGCAGTAGTACCGCAAAAAAAAAACTAGGGTCCGAGGAGTTGTCATTACCGTCCCCTAAGTGAAGAGATGGTATGTGAAGTTAAATCCTTGACTTTAGATTATCTTAGATAATTGAATGCATCGAAGTGCAAGAAACCATTAAGTTCAAATTATTCCAAACTATAATTAAACCAGACGAATGTGCACTATTTGAGTAGCGAAACGTAAAAGCCCTGCCTCCCAGGAGCGCCGAAACATGTTTTTGGGTACATTGAGTTTGAAAGAAGCGACACACAATGACAGTCGCCGCTTGTGGAAGGCCTCAGATAAGACCAAATACAGCCAAAAACTGTTACGTCGCTTACCGTCGCGTCACCGGCCATATGACGGCAATACCATTCGCTTTGGCTTGTGGTTCTGTATATGTTCCACGAAGATTGATATCGTTAGCCATAGCAGAAAGTCTATCACCATGCACCGTTAAAGGGGATATAAGATATTATGCTGCAGGCAGATTCCATTGGCCCCTGATAATATAAAGCACAATCTGAATCGGTAGTTACTGCCCTGTGCTTAATCTATAGCACCTGTTTTGCGTGGGCTGAGTTCCACATCCTACGAAACGTCACGAAATAATCTGATTCCATCTGAAGCACCTTCAATATCGGCCAAAAATACCCAGTACGTCTAGTCCGACAGACCTACTAGGCTTCGAAGATTTGGGGTTGGGGCCAGGTTCACCGAAATTGTACCACCAGCTGTTCGAATAAGAGTACATTAAATCATGCCAAAATTTTCACGCGTAAAAGTCATGACGGAACTTTTGATAGATCCATGTGTTACCATACAATGGACCTTTCAAGGTTGAAGTGTGTCGGTCTTATAACATGCAACCAAGTCCAGCCTAGGGCTTAACTTCCCGTGCAAGTCAAGACGCAATGTTATAGGACCGCGGAACAAAACAGTTTCTTATCAGCCGTGAAATTAAGGTCCCGATCGTTGATATCTGTCCAATTGCCTAAGTGAAATTTTACTTTACGGTAACATTTCTTTGGTCCTTCTTTAGACGATTTATTGAGAGGCGGTCTTCAATTGTCAGTTTATGGTGCATTCAATCTCATAAATTTTTATTGTCTTCTTGTTTAGTTTTTTTTTTCAAAGTACTGACGAAAATTCTTACTTTAAAAGTAAATTCTATTCAGATTCTAAGCCCTTGTTAATAGAAGAAAAGAACAAGATATGGATCAATAGGCCACCAGAGCTTAACGCAGGTTGGTCCTAAATTAGGAAGCGATGTTTTGACATTGACTTGGTCTTGCCCTAATATTGACAAGACAAAGTGCATGTTGGTAGCAACATATTTAAAGCTCTATCGGTCTTCATTTATCGCTTCACGTTGTAGATGGCATTTGTTCGCTTTTCCTCCTCAAGATTTTCTCTTATAGAAAAAACTATTTTAAAACTAGTTTTGGAAAACTACTAGCAGCTTTTTCAACATTTGTGTGCGATGCCTTGACAGAACAAGAATAATCCACACTAGGAGCAGTTAATACCAATGCTTGCTTAAAGGCCCTAGAAAGCGATACAATCATCCACTGACAGAAGTGCCGATGGATTGCTCAGCCCCTGCTAAAAGACGATAAACCTTGACCTAAAACTCAAGAAGGCCAAAGAGTCTGCTAGAAACAGGGATTCAAGAGGAACGTAATTTGTAATAGATTTGAATCAAACGCACTTAAAATCAAAAATGGTTTATCAATTAACCTACAAATGTATGTAGGTGCTTGTATTATTTATTAGCTTTATACAGTTTATTTAAGATAAAGCTTATTAGAAACAAGTCTAGCAGTTCAGGCACTTACTTCGACGGGCCTCTTATCGAAGTACACGCATTTTATTTTACAATGCCTTATGGGGATGCACTTTCCGTTTTCGTCTCTTGCATGATCGGGAAGACAGAAGCATCCTGCCCGTGGTTTGGCGTATAACCTTTCTTCACATCCTTTTCCAATTCTACTGCAAACTGTGTCACAAACTACATTCGCTTCCCGTGGGAGGTAATACTCGTTATTATCCGCAAGGCAAGTTATTTGCTCGGCTTCATCCGCTGAAATGAATAAGTTTATTAGTGCTTGTAATAAGCTTTCTTACAGCGATAATATGTCACTTATTGATATTTACCGGCAATCCCTAGAAATAAAACTAGACCGATGACAAAAAGCAATTTCGACATTTTTTTTTATTTTGCTCCAACTCTCAACTTTAGAAAGTCTTCGAAGACACTGAAAATTTAAATTTTTAGCCGCTTTATTTATACTATATTCCCATTTTATCTTTGTTTAAACTCTGCTTATTTATTATTGTTTTCCGACATTTTAGGGTTGAAAATGTTATGGCTCATATTCATACAGCAGCTGAAAGCAGTCATTCATTTATGCATCAGACAAACAGGTGGGAGTCGTGTTTAGCTATTTTATGACACCAGACAGGTTAACAGCATTTCAAAACATACATCGTTATTGTTAGTATAATAATTCTTTTTTGTTTTTAAGAAGCTATTCATATTATTTTCGTTAAAACGAAGGTCAACATTTTTAGGCAATAATGGACAATTTCAGAAGGAATAACCGCGTGGATGTTAAACAAAAACTGTTTGTATAACGAGGCAAGGCCTTGACACATGACTTTTCGTTTTATGTCGACTAGGTCGTTAGTCGTATGGAATGCCCCCTAACGATTCTCGATCGCAGTTCTCGGAGTCTTGCGAAAATTTTCCTAGAAAACGAGTGAAGCTTAAGGTGCTATGTTAAAGGTAAAATCTATCTGTCTTACGCATTCTTTTTTTTTAGATGGCTACAATTTTCCCTTTTTGCTTGTCAAAAAGCTCTTCACTGCACTCTCAGAAATACTGAAGCATATCACCGCAAGTGTTATGCCCTAGCAATGGTGTTACCTGCTGGCATGCCGTACGTCGAAGTTCTTCCATTCTTATTTTATGTAACTGACCCTAATCCAGTGATAAGCCATTGATAAGCAACCCACCATATCTAGTGATGGTTCCTTCATTATCGGAGACCAAAAAGATCAAACTTTGAAGGGTCGAAACTTTAAGCAGTCTCCTTTTAGCAATGACATTTTTTTCGCCACAACTTAGATGGTGAATTGTCAAATTCAGTGTCCCAATGGTGTATGAAGCCACTCTGGTGCAAAGAGTTCTTGGCCCATTGAAAAAAAAACCTTAAGAAGTTTGAAAGAGGTTCCCATTCAAAAATATGACGTCAATATCATTTTCTACCTCCTGGCTATCCCTGCAAATGTCACGGCGCCGGCGAAACCGTGTTTTCAAGTTCATGTTTTGTTAGAAGTTTTTTTTAAATTTGAGATTTTAATGACCGATAAAAAATACCTTCAGTAGTAAAAGATGCTCACTTGTAATTCTGTGGTCGATTTCACCAAAGACAAACCCTTTGCTAAACTCAAATATCAGCAGTTTTTTTTTAGAATGTAGCCTGCAACCCAATGAATCCGTTGCATCCGTCACGTTGAAGTACACGTTGAAGTATACATTCTTGTGGAATGCGGCCCATAGAAGAACTTCGTGACGTACGTCGCTTCCCATAAGAACGTGTGTATTTCACTGAGTTGTCAGTTGTGTACTTCGACGTAACGGATGCAACGGATTCATTGGGTTGAGGGCATATTTCCTTAATAAATCTGCTTCAGAGCCGGTTGTGTTAACTCCAAGTTCAGTGAATTCCCAAGTTGATGGACTTTGTTGAAGATTATGCTTTTCATATTGGCACCTGCCCTGCGTTTGTGTGCACAATGCCCCTGGTATGGAATCTGATATGTCGGTGATGTCGTACGCACTGCAACGTAGGCTATCACCCTTTAAGGAATGATAAGGAAAGGACCTTGCTGCAACACATGGTGTAATACTCGAATTCGCCAATATTCCGACCGCTCACCTGCGGAACAACCTATATGTATTGCGAAGGTGGATGAAAACTTCTTCTCTTCATGCAGTGCCAACGTAGAGCTCTCACGTCGTCATCTAGGTTGCTATACAGAGAGTTTTCGCACTCTCTGGGTCCGGCCAATTATTTCAACAATATCCTGTCGTTGTCAAAGTATGAAGAACACTCTTGATGCTGAAACACTAGCAGCACATTTTAAAACTCTTTTGTTGGCGGATGAGAACCTTCATACCTTCGACTACGAATTACCCAATGTTTCTGTCAGTGAGCTTGATGCCCCGATTTCTTCCACCGAGCTGGAAACAACCCTTAAGAAAATGAAAAACAACAAGGCACCAGGCTTAGACGGTATTCCTGTTAAATTTTTTAAAAACTGCACCCGGGAACTAAAAAATTATCTTCTTATTTTCTTTAACAGGCTTTATAACGAAGCATATATCCCTTAGTAGTTTCAACAAAGCAGTTATTTTTGCTATTTTGAAGAAGGGAGATGCAAACCTTCAAGAAAACTATAGGCGTATTTCTATTTTGAATTCAATAAGAAAAATTTTTACCTCTATTTTGTATGAGAGACTCTCGAAATGGATAGAAGGAAACAATCTTCTTAGCATCTTCCAAGCCGGTTTTCGCCCAGGCTTTTCGACGATGGATCACATTTTCGCTCTAACCAGCATAGCCAAAAAATATATAGAGAAGAAAGGCAAGTTGTATACTTGTTTCGTAGATTTCAAGGCTGCTTTTGACAAAGTGAATAGGCAGGCTTTGATATACAAACTGTCTTGCTTAGGGGTGTCTCGTAAGTTTCTGATGATGTATTCCAATTTCCTGGCGTTATCGAATGCAACTATTTGGGATGGTTCCGAGTTCTCTGACTGGTTCGAAACAACAGCAGGTGTTTCTCAAGGGTGTATCCCAAGTCCTCTTATCTTGCCCTGTTCATTGATGAAATAAGTCAACTAATTCCTGGCGGAGTTTCTTTTGCTAGCATATTGGTGAAAGCATTGCTCTATCCTGACGATTTGGTTTTGCTCGCTGACAATCCATCTACGCTCCAACTGCAAATTAACAGACTCGTCTCGTTCTGCGATACTTGGGGACTTCAGATTAATGCGCAAAAGACGAAAACTCTTATCTTATTACCAGGAGAGAATTGGTCTCTTATTAACGCTCGCATTGAGGTTGTTCATGAGTTTAAGTACCTGGGCGTCTTACTAACGCACAACCTTAACTTTGTTAAGCACTCTATTAACTAAAGTAATGAGGCCAAACTTGCTCTGAACATGATGTGGCCTAAGTTTTTCGCAAATCAAAATATTGATCTGGCCTCAAAATATCGAGTCTTCAGTGCGACTGTTAATGCCTGCATGTGTTATGGAGTCCAAGTTTTCGGATTTACAGCCTTTGAAGCCTTGGAAGTAGTCCACAGGCACTTTTTCAAGCGCCTGTTCAAGCTCCCTAGCTCAACACCGAATTACGCTATTTACGTTGAGTCAGGTATTACGCCCATCTATATACAAAGTCTGAAAGCAAACGCGAACTATATAACAAGTGTAATGAAAAGGAATAACAGTTGCCTACATAGATCAATCATGCTACAATTTCTCCGTACTAATGCCTCGCCTTTTAAAGAATGGGACCAGATTGCAGCATCCCACGACACAGTGCTTTCTTTGTTAGAGTCTAATGTTGATCAATGGCAAGACGAGTTTTCTGATCTGATTTCAATGGTAGACGAAAAGCTATATATTCAAAACCTCTCCAAAGCAACTTCTTCCACATCTCGGAATGTCTACAAAAACTTAAACCACCAGCTTTCTGTTGCTAACTATTTTCGCAGAGAATTTTCATCCCAAGCAATTAGTACTGTCTTTAAAACCAGAGTCGAAATTCTGAACCTGAACTTTATACCTCATCGAAACGATTTGCCAAAATTGTGTAGCTTATGCAACAGAAGGGAAAACGAAGATGTCTACCACTTCATTGCTATCTGTCCTATTTTACAGGAAATTCGAAGGTTATATTTCCAACAAACTCAGATTTCTTTGCCACGCTTTTACGATATTATGAATGGAACAGAGGGATGGCTAAGCCTGTATAACTAATACCGTAATAGCTTTATGTCATAACATCAGTTGAACTGAGTGAACCTCAGTTACTGTAGTTAAACTTCTTTAATTTTATGTTTCAAATCATTAAAATTGCCACACTATGCCATTTTTTAGGTTAGTTCTCCATTTGCGTCTAAGCTTATAATTTTATTTAAATTATGTATTATTGTATTATGTATTATATATTAAATATATATGTATTATATATTATATATTATATATTAAATGTATTATATTATTAAATAAGAAAAAATACATTTGCGTTTATATTGTTTTTATTAATGAAATGTCTCTTCAGGCAGACGGCAGGTTTTTGCCATGCTGTTATTCTTGTAAATTGCTCTGTAAACTCTAAAACGAAAGTCAGCTAACCAAATAAGTTTAATTTTCAAGCTAAGAACTGAGCTCTTAAGCTTAAACTACATACCACACAGACCAGATCTTCAAACAACTTGCTGCCTATGCAATATGAATGCAATCGAGAATGTCTTCCACTTCCTCGCTGTGTGTCCTATTTTGGTTGAAATTCGCCGCTTATATTTTAGAAAGAACCACCTCTCACTCGAAGAGGCGAAGCTTATTTTGAACGGGACTCAGGGCTGGAAAACTCTTCTCCGGTATTGTAATCAAGCTTTGCGATTCCGTAACAGTTTTCTAGATTAATCTAGATTTTTTTTTTGTTTTTCTCTTTTTTTATTCACTGTGTGTCCTCCAAATCTGCTTTCTTCCCATACCTTATTGTTATTAAACTTTGGATGTTTATACACTTTTGCACTTATTATCGTAATAGATTTATTTAAGATTTTGTTTAATTCTGACAATTAAAAAAAAAGAAAAAAATGTTTTTGGAGTAGTAACAATTCAAAACTAGGTAGTAATCAGTATTGTAATAAATCAATGTACTGTCAACAAACGGCAGACGGCCTAAAATGCCATGCTCTATTATTTTATTATATGCTCAGGATGCTTGCTAAAGAAATAAAATCTAATCTTATCTAATCTAAGTGCTTAAATATTTTAAATCCACCCACAGACACGCCCACAATCGGTATAGATGTGCAAATACCTACAGAGCTCTGTAAGCCGTCTTAAAAGCCTGCATTTAATATTTATCATCTCCTGTTTATTTCAAGATACGGAAAATAAAAATTTAATCGCTTTACCTCCCCTAGTGGGCATGCCCGACCGAGGATATATTAATTTAAATGCATAGTTTGTAACACAGTGAAATAATCACCGTAGACCCCGTCAGGTGAGTCGATTAAGCCATGTATGTCCGTCCGTCTGTCCGTCTGTCCGTATATGTGAAGTTTTCAGGTCTTTAAAATTGAGCTAGGACGCTCAAACTTGAAGAATATTTTGGTTCTTATTTTGTACAGACAAAGTGTAAAAATTGGTAAAATCTGCCGATGGCCACGCCCACTACTGGCTGCAATGCAAGACAACCTCTATTTAAAATTTCCTTTCAAAATGTCTTTTGGTCAAGTTAGACAAGGCGTAGGAGCTCAAATTTTGGTATAGAGCAATAATTGCCCAAAACCTCTATCAGGGCAAAAATTAAACCTTCCACAATATCGGCCATGCCCACTTTTACGATGTTAGATCTTAAAAAACCCGATTTCTCGGAAAGTCCAAATTGAAATAAAAAATTATATATATATAATATTTTTAAGATATTACTATTTGCCAGGTTTGCTCCAGGCAACGTTTTGAGCTCCGCCCACTTTTAAGGGCAATAATTTTCGGGTTCAGCGCATTTTGTCATGATTGTAACGAAATTACAATGAATTCATTTTAATTTTTAGCCAAGACCCACTTTTGGGGGCGTGGTCTATACAAATAATATATGAATTCGGGACAAAAAAATTTAAGATTTGGTGTTCCACCGTATATAGGGTCGCGTATGTAGAAGTTTGTCACAGGCGAACTCTTGCACTTACTCACTTGTTTAATTAATGTGCCCTTAATTCAGTGTGCTTGGACTATCGAAGATTTCGTTCAAAAATATTTTTTCGTCGGAGGTTGCTACTATTCGATTGTACGATGCAGACACCTGGCAATTTGCTAAGAGGTTCAGTGAGCAGAGCTGAGATGTTCAGCACACACAACGTCGCGTCAGCCCCGGCAACCCGCGCCTTTTAGCTTTTCGGGTGAGCACAAGTTTAGGCGGTGGCCGATGTAAGGTACTGATTTGTTTCAGTTGGACTTCACTATCACCGACCAGGCCAATTTAATGGACCTTTAGAATGTAAAGCTTCCTTTCTTCGCGAATCGGTCAGCTGCTTCGTTTTCGTCTTCCGCTGCCCGCTGCGATGTCAGTCACAACACAAGGCATGCCGTTGAGGCCATTTAATTATTAAGGTTTCTTGTGTCGTACCATCAGCAGCTCATTACGCCTATCAGCGCGTTGGGGTCAAAATTCTATTGGTGTAAAAATCCTTTTAGCAAAATTCAGCTTTTCAAAATTCTGGAAATGCAACTTTGACGAAACAACACAGTAAAATATGTATGAAGCGAGGGCTTGCCGCCCATCTGAAACCCCTGCATATTTGGTTTTTTTACCTTTACTTTCCTTTAGAAGTGGCAAGAGTTTGCTTAAAAAAGCTTAAAAATTTGCTTAAAAATTTTATCGCCTAGGTCAGCCTGACGAGTCCTCCTCAGTTCGCCTAGCGAGTCGAACAAACATCCACAAGAGAATAATAGCTTGGACACAATGAGTATCTGTGCCTGTGTCTGCTTACGGGAACACGTATATAGCGACACAATGCGTATCTCGCTGTGTCTCTGATTTTAGGTGAAAAATGTGGCGAGACACAGCGACAGACACAGACACAGACACAGACACAGACACAGACACAGACACAGACACAGACACAGACACAGACACACATTGTGCCCGGCTTGTAAGCTTTTGTTTTTATTTATTCATAAATGAATATTGGGGCCTCCAGAATCAATTCTTGGGCCAAAGTTAAAAAGGATGATGGGAATGTGGTGGAAGATGTGAGTTTTTAGGTTTTTAGTAGTACCCTTAAAAAAAAACTATTGTCCGTGGGGTTGTCATTACCGTCCCCTAAGTGAAGAGATGGTATGTGAAGTTAACTCCTTGACTTTAGATTATCTTAGATAATTGAATACATCGTAGTGCAAGAAACCTTTAAGCACAAATTATTCCGAACTACAATTATTCCCGACGAATGTACACTATTTGAGTAGCGAAACGTAAAAGCCTTGCCTCTCAGGAGCGCCGAAACATGTTTTTGGGTACATTGAGTTTGATAGAAGCGACACACAATGACACTCGCTGCTTGTGGAAGGCCTCAGATAAGACCAAATACACCCAAAAACTGTTACGTCGCTTACCGTCTCGTCACCGGCTATCTGACGGCAATACCATTCGCTTTGGCTTGTGGTTCTGTATATGTTCCACGAAGATTGATATCGTTAGCTATAGCAGAAAGTCTATCACCATGCACCGTTAAAGGGGGTATAAGATATTATGCTGCAAGCAGCCTCCATTTAACAAAATAAATAGAGTGGCGCAACAGCTCGAGGTGAACCAGGGCCAACTTCTCAACAATGTATGCTGTGTGTGTTAGTTTCTCTACATACAAGGGGACCTACAATTTTCTGCCGAATCCGAACGGCACTTTGAGAAGTTTTTCAAGACAAATGATACTCTCGGAGGGCTTGTCAGACCCTCGCGGAGGTGGGGACCGTAAAAGAGAACGAGTCTTTTTTTCAGGTGACGATGGCAGGATTCGAACCCAGACCTCCATTAGCCCTTGATGACATAAAGCACAATCTGAATCGGTAGTTACTGTCCTGTGCGTAATCTATAGCACCTGTTTTGCGTGGGCTAAGTTCCACATCCTACGAAACGTCACGAAATAATCTGATTCCATCTGAAGCACCTTCAATATCGGCCAAAAATGCCCAGTACGTCTAGTCCGACAGACCTGCTAGGCTTCGAAGATTTGGGGTTGGGGCCAGGTTAAAAAATCATGACGGAACTTTTGATAGATCCATGTGTTACCATACAATGGACCTTTCAAGGTTGAAGTGTGTCGGTCTTATAACATGCAACCAACTCCAGCCTAGGGCTTAACTTCCCGTGCAATGTTATAGGACCGCGGAACAAAACAGTTTCTTATCAGCCGTGAAATTAAGGTCCCGATCGTTGATATCTGTCCAATTGCCTAAGTGAAATTTTACTTTACGGTAACATTTCTTTGGTCCTTCTTTAGATGATTTATTGAGAGGCGGTCTTCAATTGTCAGTTTATGGTGCATTCGATCTCATAAATTTTTATTTTCTTCCTGTTTAGTTTTTATTTAAAAGTACTGACGAAAATTCTTACTTTAAAAGTAAATTCTAACCAGATTCTAAGCCCTTGTTAATAGAAGAAAAGAACAAGATATGGATCAATAGGCCACCAGAGCTTAACGCAGGTTGGTCCTAAATTAAGAAGCGATGTTTTGACATTGACTTGGTCTTGCCCTAATATTGACAAGACAAAGTGCATGTTGGTAGCAACATATTTAACCCTCTATCGGTCTTCATTTATTGCTTCACGTTGTAGATGGCATTTGTTCGCTTTTCCTCCTCAAGATTTTCTCTTATAGAAAAAACTTTTTTAAAACTAGTTTTTGAAAAACGATATTTTAATAAATTGCTCTTCCAGGATGCCTTGACAGAACAAGAACAATCCACACCAGGAGCAGTTAAAACCAATGCTTGCTTGAAGGCCCTAGAAAGCGATACAATCATCCACTGACAGAAGTGCCGATGGATTGCTCAGCCGCTGCTAAAAGACGATAAACCTTGACCTAAAACTCAAGAAGGCCAAAGAGTATGCTAGGAACAGGGATTCAAGAGGAACGGAATTTGTAATAGATTTGAATCAAACGCACTTAAAATCAAAAATGGTTTATCAATTAACCTACAAATGTATGTAGGTGCTTGTATTATTTATTAGCTTTATACAGTTTATTTAAGATAAAGCTTATTAGAAACAAGTCTAGCAGTTCAGGCACTTACTTCGACGGGCCTCTTATCGAAGTACACGCATTTTATTTTACAATGCCTTATGGGGATGCACTTTCCGTTTTCGTCTCTTGCATGATCGGGAAGACAGAAGCATCCTGCCCGTGGTTTGGCGTATAACCTTTCTTCACATCCTTTTCCAATTCTACTGCAAACTGTGTCACAAACTACATTCGCTTCCCGTGGGAGGTAATACTCGTTATTATCCGCAAGGCAAGTAATTTGCTCGGCTTCATCCGCTGAAATGAATAAGTTTATTAGTGTTTCTAATAAGCTTTCTTACAGCTATAATTATGTCACTTATTGATATTTACCGGCAATCCCTACGAATAAAACTAGACCGATGACAAAAAGCAATTTCGACATTTTTTTTTATTTTGCTCCAACTCTCAACTTTAGAAAGTCTTCGAAGACACTGAGAATTTAAATTTTTAGCCGCTTTATTTATACTATATTTCCGTTTTATCTTTGTTTAAACTCTGCTTATTTATTATTGTTTTCCGACATTTTAGGGTTGAAAATGTTATGGCTCATATTCATACAGCAGCTGAAAGCAGTCATTCATTTATGCATCAGACAAACAGGTGGGAGTCGTGTTTAGCTATTTTATGACACCAGACAGGTTAACAGCATTTCAAAACATACATCGTTATTGTTAGTATAATAATTCTTTTTTGTTTTTAAGAAGCTATTCATATTATTTTCGTTAAAACGAAGGTCAACATTTTTAGGCAATAATGGACAATTTCAGAAGGAATAACCGCGTGGATGTTAAACAAAAACTGTTTGTATAACGAGGCAAGGCCTTGACACATGACTTTTCGTTTTATGTCGACTAGGTCGTTAGTCGTATGGAATGCCCCCTAACAATTCTCGGTCGCAGTTCTCGGAGTCTTACGGAAATTTTCCTAGAAAACGTGTTATGCCCACTTAAGTTAAAGATGCTATGTTAAAGGTAAGATCAATGTTTTTTATAAATTCTTTTTTTTTAGATGGCTACAATTTTCCCTTTTTGCTTATCAAAAGGCTCTTCATTGCACTCTCAGAAATACTGAAGAATATCCCCGCAAGTTTTATGCCCTAGCAATGGTGTAACCTGCTGGCATGCCGTACGTCGAAGTTCTTCCATTCTTATTTTATGTAGCGATGAAAGGGAGAAAATAGCATGCTTGATATTTAACTGACCCTAATTAGTGATAAGCCATTTGTTTCGAACTATGCCGTAACTAAGCCCACCTTATCTAGTGATGGTTCCGTCATATCGGAGACCAGAGAGATCAACCTTCGCAGGATCGAAACTTTAAGCAGTCCCCTTTTAGCAATGACATTATTTTCCCCACTACTTACAGAGTGAATTGTCAAATTGAGTGTCCCAATGGTGGATGAAGCCACTCTGGTGCATAGAGTTCTTGGCCCATTGAAGTAAAAAAAGACCATAAGAAGTTTGAAAAAGGCCATAAGAAGTTTGGTTCCCATTCAAAAATATGACGTCAACATCATTTTCTACCCCCTGGGTAGAAAATCTATCCCTGTAAATGTCACGGCGCCGGCGAAAACAGGTTTTCAAGTTCATGTTTTGTTAGAATTTTTTTTTGATTTTGAGATTTAAATGACCGATAAAAAATACCTTCAGTAGCAAAAGATGCTCACTTGTAATTCTGTGGTCGATTTCACCAGTTCTTAGTTAGTTCTTTTCATCTAGCAAATATTTCAGCTGTTGAATACTTATACCGGTGATTGTTTCCATGGATGAGTTGAGGTTAAAACTTCTGCCGACTAGTAACAATTGAAAAACTCGTGTTAGCCACTAGAACTTACTCAGTCTTTGTTTTCTGACTAAGGGCTAGCTTATATTAAACCGTTTAAAATGTAATTTTTTGGAAATTACTTTAATTTAAAAAATTTAACGAATTGATAAGTGCGAGCTCACTTCAACACAACTGCTTTGACATGTGGGCCAAATGTCAATCAATATCAGCTGTTTTTTTTTTTTTTAAGAATGTAGCCTGCAACCCAATGAATCCGTTGCATCCGTCACGTTGAAGTACACAACTGACAACTAAGTTCAATACACCCCTTCTTGTGGAAATCGGCCCATAGATGAACTTCGTGACGTACGTCGCTTCCCATGAGAACGTGTGTATTTCACTGAGTTGTCAGTTGTGTACTTCGACGTAACGGATGCAACGGATTCATTGGGTTGAGGGCATATTTCCTTAATAAATCTGCTTCAGAGCCGGTTGTGTTAACTCCAAGTTCAGTGAATTCCTAAGTTGATGGACTTTGTTGAAGATTATGCTTTTCATATTGGCACCAGCCCTGCGTTTGTGTGCACAATGCCCCTAGTATGGAATCTGCTTGTAACGTGGTCTTGAGGATATGATTCTTAACTTAGTATTGAACCAGGTATTTTAACATGACCCAGGGTTTGTTTATTTTAGTGCAAAGTTGATAACACTGTGAAATAACACTATAGAGTAGACCCCAAAGACCTTTTATAGATATGATCAAGACTACTTGCACCCTTTTCGGACAGGCTTCTAATAAGCTCTACCTTAATAAGGAGGGATAAAAGGATCAATAAGATCAGGCCTCAAACAAGAAATACGAAATTTAATTTTAGTCCAAATTGAAATATCTTCTCAAAAGGATTTGCTGTCCGCCATAATCCATTTACTCGCATTAATTTTGAACTTTACACAGAGTTCAAATCTCTTCCGGACTTTCAGGGCCTTTTCCATTTATATCTGTCCGACTTATTGATATAAATTACCGTGAATGACTTCGGCCAGGATCGATAATGAATTTAAACAATTTAAAATGTACGAATGAAAAATGACGTTGAGTGCTTCTATATGGGGAGACTCAGAAAAGCATTAAGGTCTTCTTTGCAGTCCGTTTCAATCTGGACGCCTATGCGCGTACATATATGCCTCTTGCAATCGGACCAATAAGTGCGATCATTTGTTTGTCCTCCACCATGATGACATTGAACAGTTTATGCAACTTTTGCAGTGGCCAAGGCAACTAGGTGCCCAGGTACCTATATCCTCGAAGCGTTTAACAAAACCAAAGTGCAAGGTATTATCTTTTGCTCACTTAAGTGTGAGTTCTCTCTAAGATTTATCAAAGAGCATTACGATATCAAGATATGACGACACATCTGCAGCATTATAAGTTTTTCACGCGCCGCCGCCGCCGAGGTGAGACAAACTTTGCGTCCATACCAGGTTCATTTGAGCTTATCGCAGTGCAATCTGTATTCCTCTTTTAATGTCCTGAACATCTTTACACCAGCACTTGGAGAGGACTCCACCCAGCAATGGCGGGAACTTTTGTATTTACCTTCTTGTCTGGGGGGTATCAATCGAAGTGCTGGTACCATTTATAATCCTTCTTAACTTAAGTACACTCATCCATAAGTCATGCTTGTTGGCTTTGTTTGAGTTAGCGCGCGCAGGTGCATTTGATTATGAGAAGTAATGGAGGTGGAGGAAGTTGAATATAACTAGAGGAATACAAAGCTTGGAAAGGTCAAAGAGTCTTTTACGGCTCTTGGACGGCAGATGTTGGTCGAGTTGCAGTACCATTATATCTACAAGTCTATTCAGTTGCCAACTAGAATGCAAAATTGATTTCGATGTAAACATAGATTTTGTACTGCATTTCGCACAATCCACCTATGTCACTGGCGATCGTAGAAAAATTACAATAAAGATCCATTTCTGCATTGATACGCTTGATCAGTTTAGCAGTATCCTGAGGATAGTGAGTATAAGCGGAGTAAAACGAAGTAACAGATTTTAGTTTAAGTCCCTGGTGTCTTAAGTAAACGACACCAAATGCAAATCGAAAGAAAAACAAGTGACCGGGACTAAATAGGGCTTAGAACATCACAACATTACTTAAACTCACCATGTTGGATAGATGTTTACTAATAAAATCGATATAAGACGAAAAAAAATCATATAAAAATATTACATACGAGTCCGTAGTTACATGACTCCGTCACGTTAGGAAACGTGATGCTGTTGTGAAGGGATGGTGCTGTTGTGAGGGGACCTAGAAAAAATTCAAAAAAAAAGCTCGGAAAAAGGCTAAAAACCTTCCTCTAACAACCTTTGGATTTTGGATTTTTTTATATAAAGTTACACTCGAAAAACAGAAACCACAGAGCACTTGAAAAATCTAAAAAAAAAAAATAAGTGAGTAAGTGCAAGAGTTCCACCAACGCCCCGGCCCGGAAAATCTTCGAATCCACACCGCAGGGACGACGCGGTAGAGGAGCACCGAGACTCAGGTGGCGCACGCAAGTGGAAGGGGACCTCAGCCAACTTCGCGTGCGAAACTGGAGACGGCTAGCTAGAGACAGAGCTGGCTGGCGAAGCTTGTTGGCTGAGGCCCAGGTCCACCCCGGACTGTAGCGCCACCTTAAGTAAGTAAGTAAGTAAGTAAGTAAGTGCAAGAGTTCGTCTGTGACAAACTTCTATATACCCGTTCACAAATTTTAAATAAGCATATATATAAACTTAAACTTAAAAGAAAACAATAAAATAATATAAAAGATCAAAAATACTTTGAAATAAAATTATAAAGAGTAAGATTTACAACTAAGAATGGAAAATTTACGTTAAAGGGTTCCTGGCTATACAAACTGGTCAAGTCAAAATTGTTTATATATCTATTCCAGAGAAGGATAGCATTTAACTCTCCGTTTATCTCTGCGACGACTTGACGCAAAGCATCAACAGGACCACTCAGACATAGTTGGACATCATCGGCGTACATATGGATCAGGGAACGTCGAGGAATCAGAGACAAATCATTGATGTACATTGAAAACAAAAAAGGCCCAAGTATTTTAGATTTTGCGGGATTTAGGCTGAGGAAGCTACGTTCGGCCCAGAGAAGGATAGCATTTAACTCTCCGTTTATCTCTGCGACGACTTGACGCAAAGCATCAACAGGACCACTCAGACATAGTTGGAACGTCGAGGAATCAGAGACAAATCATTGATGTACATTGAAAACAAAAAAGGCCCAAGCATTGATCCTTGTGGAACGCCACTCGAGACTTTGAGGAAGCTGGAAGACCTTTCGTTAACCACAACACATTGCCATCTCTCTACTAAGTAAGACTACATAAGCTTTGCCGACTCTTTTGAAAAGTTGTAAATGGCCTGAAGTTTTCGACACATCGGAATGTGATTCACCGTATCGAAAGCTTTAGAGAAATCTAAAAGAATCAGAAAGGCTTCAAATTTTTTATCCATCGATTTCCTTATATCGTCAACTACAGATAACAACGCAGTTTTACAGCTGTGTTTGGGACCAAATCCCGACTGACAACTATTTAGAAGTTTTCTCTCCGTCAAATACGTTTGAATTTGTTTGAAAACCACTTTTTCGAATACCTTACTCAGAAAAGGCAGGTTGGCAATAGGTCTACACTCTTTATTTCCTTTTTTGGGGATTGGAATAATTTTTGCCTTTTTCCATTCATGTGGATATTCAGAGGTGGTAATAATACAATTGAAAACGTGAGTCAAGGCCGGCAGAACGTATGGGAGCAGAAGTTTTACGAATCTGGGATCGATACCGTCAATACCTGTTGCATTGGACTTTATAGTTAATACAGCCTCAGCAACATCTGTACCACTCACACATACGAAACCAAAAGATTCATTTGGGGCGCTAATTTCCGATGGATCAAAGGTAGTTTGCTCAGAGGTTTTGGGCCATTATTGCTCTATACCAAAATTTGAGCTCCTACGCCTAATCTAACTGTCTAACTTGACCAAAAGGCATTTTGAAAGAAAATTTGACGCCAGTGGGCGTGGCCGTCGGCGAATTGAACTAATTTTTACACTTTGTCTGTACAAAACAAGAATTAAGATATACTCCGAGTTTGAGCGTCTTAGCTCAATTTTAAAGACCTAAAAACTTCACACATACGGACAGATGGACAGACGGACAGACGGACAAACGGACAGACGGACAAACGGACAGACGGACAGACGGACAGACGGACAGACGGACAGACGGACATACGGACATACGGACATACGGACAGACGGACAGACGGACAGACGGACAGACGGACAGACGGACAGACGGACAGACGGACAGACGGACAGACGGACAGACGGACAGACGGACAGACGGACAGACGGACAGACGGACAGACGGACAGACGGACAGACGGACAGACGGACAGACGGACAGACGGACAGACGGACAGACGGACAGACGGACAGACGGACAGACGGACAGACGGACAGACGGACAGACGGACAGACGGACAGACGGACAGACGGACAGACGGACAGACGGACAGACGGACAGACGGACAGACGGACAGACGGACAGACGGACAGACGGACAGACGGACAGACGGACAGACGGACAGACGGACAGACGGACAGACGGACAGACGGACAGACGGACAGACGGACAGACGGACAGACGGACAGACGGACAGACGGACAGACGGACAGACGGACAGACGGACAGACGGACAGACGGACAGACGGACAGACGGACAGACGGACAGACGGACAGACGGACAGACGGACAGACGGACAGACGGACAGACGGACAGACGGACAGACGGACAGACGGACAGACGGACAGACGGACAGACGGACAGACGGACAGACGGACAGACGGACAGACGGACAGACGGACAGACGGACAGACGGACAGACGGACAGACGGACAGACGGACAGACGGCAGACGGACATGGCTTAATCGACTCACCTGTCGGTCTCGATCATATTTTTAAAAGGTCTTAGGGGTCTACGGTGATTATTTCACTGTGTTACAAACTATGCATTAAAATTAATATACCCTCGGTCGGGTATAATAAAAGCCATAATATATAATAACAAAATTTTGGATGTGTCAAAATATCGTCGTTGCAACTTGTATAGATTTATGGTTTTTCAGGATTTTAAAGCCTGATGTCTGCATGACAATAGTAAGACAGGACGTTCAACAAAAATATTCCCTATCGATAAGAAGTACAAAGTAGCATTCCGAATTGATATGGGATTTTAACTTCTTGTTTGTTCGCATCAGATTAAAACAACAATCGGTGTAGACTTTAATCCTTAAAACAAGGGGACAACTTTTTCATGTTCAAATTGCAAATGTCTTTAAGTCAATAACGTTTTTTATGTTTATAGAGAATTGTTTGTTTGAGAATTGAAAAGCTTAAAGCTTTTTATTCTAAAATTCAAACTCTTGTCGGTCGTGGAGAGTGGACCGAGTGCCGCGCTATAGAGAAATTACAAGGGAATAACTGTACATTTTTTGCAATACTATGTGCCCTTTCCATCTAACAACATATTTTTTAGGTGAATGAACTTCGCAGCTGAGATAAGATTCCGTTTACATCACACAAACCTAAGAGTCTAATCAGCCATTGAGTTATCAGATTTTATTCATTCAGCATTTGCTTTTATAAGGTTACCGCAAGTTAAGTTCCCTTGATAAGCTTTTGAAAATGTCAACCACCCATATTTAAAATTTTATTGAGAAAGAACAAATTTTATCTTTCTGAGAATCGCCTGACGTCGGACAATTCGGCTTATCGGCAGAGAACTGATTTCCGAATCTTTTTTAAATCATTCTATTAAATTTTTCATTTGCATAGGGCTCTTACGAGATTTAATTCGTGTTTGCACAAAGCTTCATAATGATTTACGAGCTTAAGACCGTTAAGAAAGACTTTGAGCTTTAGACCGAACCGAATGGCAACAACTCTTGTTTTTTGGAATGCAATGTTTTGGCAAAATTATTTTTTTGATATTAATCTTTATTTGACAAAATTGTAAGTCTCTCATGAATAAAAATTCTGGGAAAATGAAAATATTGCAATATCTGAGATTACGTTATACATAGGTAAATTATATTTTTTATTATTTTTATCCAAAAAATATGGCGTTCTGCGGCCCATTGAACAGGCTCATGGAGCAATCGTCGATTGAAGTCCTCTAGCCCGGCTAATACTAAGATTATTACCCAAAATACTCGCATTTAATGCCACACTTAGCAATTGGCACGCAAATGTTGTCCTCGTTTCTAGCATGGTCGGGAAGGCAGAAGCATCCAGGTTGTGGTTTGGTATACAAACTTTCTGTGCATTCCGTTCCGATTCTTTTACACACCGTATCACAGACTGGAGCTATTGGTAGTGGAAGATATACCTCGTTTTCACCGCATTTTATCGGGGGCTCACAAGGTGGGGCTGTCGGTGGATAAGGGAGTGTAGGATATATACCCGTAGTTGTCGGGAAAATATTTGTTGTCGGGAACTGTAAGATGGGTGGAAGTGGTCTGGCAACGCTAGATGCTAAACGAAAAAATAATGGTCCGATTATGATCTTTTAAATTACTGTTTTTTTTATAAGTTAAGTATGCAAAGTAGCTTTTTAGTAGATAGCTAGCTTAATCCACATAGTGAGATTGCGAACTTTCTAAAAAATGTTTCACGTTCCAATATTGTTACTACCTATAATGACCTTGACTTAAGTCCTGGCTTTAAAATTTTGAACTAATGGAAATAATCTATAAGGACTGTAGCTAGTATAGAAGCCAGTACAGACTTATAGTACTGGTTAAAATGAGAAATCCCATAGAGGTTTTTTTTTGAAAAATATTGAAGAACAAAAATTTTACAAAAGGTAGGACAATAAGGCTTCTATGGAAGATATCGATCAAAAATGTCCTAGTAAATTAATATGCAGTAGCAAAATGTGGAAATCGGCTTTTATCTATTTTTAAAAAGAAAAATGTCCTGGTTTTTATAGGATATTATTAGTTAAGCCAAACTTACTTTGAGCTGCACTTAGTGTAACAACACCCACGATCACGACTAAAAGTAATTTAAACATGCTTATTGCTTATTCTTATTCTTTATGTATTCTCCAGCTTAAAGTCATAAGAAGAACTTAAAAATTTCGGATTTTGTAACTTAATTTATAGTTAGATTTTCCAATAAGCTCTATGTTTATTTAAGGTTCTTTACATCTGTGTTATCTTTATGTTGTTAGCTTCCAATTTACTTGGTTTTAAGTAAACACAACTTAAAAAAACAGTAGAGCTTCTTAAAGTACATTTATATAATCTGTTTACAGGTTTTTAACGCCTGTTCTTACTTTTTATTTTAAAATACGCAATAAATTTCAAGGCTATTACAGATGAGTAAGATTAAAAAATGTTCGAAACGAAATAGAGGAAGTCTCGTATTCACCATGTACCGTATTCTCTATAAAGAGCATAAAATAAAAAATATATACAAAAAATCATAATATAAAATAATATTTATAACCAAATTATTTATTAGCAAGCTTTGTTTTGTTAAATCAAAGTCAGCGTATTGAAAGTTATCACAGAAAATCACCTGGGGTAAAGGCTGCAGCTCTGAAATAGGTTCTAGGCCATAAATTAAAAACGAATTAAACCAATTTTAACCAGAATCGAGTGTGACTGAGGTTAGATAACGCGAGATTAAAGCAGGAGTTCGGGTGATGTATTCAAAAAATTTTCTTTTCCCAAGAAGCCCATACAGCAATATTGCGGACTTATGTTACTCTTCAGTTTCTTGAGTTTCCGAAAATGAGTTCTCGGATTTCGAGGATTATCGGGAGACAATTAATAATAAATCCCAAAAAGATCCCAAAAGACAAACATACGATTAATTTGACATGAGCTCTGTTTTTCTGTCATCTTGGCTCTCAAAAGAGAGTGGCGATGTCAAGCGAAAAAATATTTCCGTTTTAAACATCTCAATAGAAATCGCAATTCTGACAGATCTACGTGGACAGTTTCAGTCCACGTATGACAGATCTGTCAGAATCAGTTTCTTTGATTGTTATAGGGTGTTTCCACCGCACATATTACAGAGATTAACGTAGGAAGAATAAAAGTTAATCCCAAAGTGTTTCCACCGGAAAAGAGGAGATTTATTTGTCATCTAATTTCGTTTTTGACATTTTCCAATGACATCACGTCATCTGCGCATCTCCTTGTAAACCTGAATATTTTTTATTTTTCGGGCAACTCAAATTCAGAAATAATTAAATTAATTTCTAATTGCCACCGATTTTTTTAATCTAAGCAACGAAATAACTCCAAAATAGAAAAACAAAACGTCAAATCAACAGATGTTTTTCGTCAAATCTGTTGATTGGGATTTCGATCCACAAAGTTGATATTAGACCAACTTTATCAACATCAACCAGCAGCATCAAAATTAATATCCATCGTTATTTTGCAGTGTTGTCGCCTTATTGCATTTGACTTTTTTTGATAGGAACAACCTCATCCGCATCAACAGCAACATCAGCCGTTCTGCGCGTGCCTTTACATCACACAAAAAACACTGCTGAGTTGATGGTACCCAGCTGTCAATAAAATGTGTGTTTGCTTTGTTTCCTCAGAAAACGCGCGGAACACGTAGAGTTCTTGATTTAAGAATCGGTGCGAGGAAGAGAAAATTACGCGATTAAATTTAAATCTCGTCGTGAAGAGATTAATATTCGTATGGTAAATCTCGTGATTTAGAGGGGATTTAAGGATGATTTGTCTTAATCGCGGATTAGTTGCCGGTGGAAACACCATATTACACTGCTAAAAAGGTGTTCGAAACGGTTGAAATTGAAAGGGTGAATGAGCTTTATAACGGAATTTGCTTTAAATCGTTGCCGAGAGAATTTGAAGAGGAAGCGTAATTTGAAGACGATTTAATGAAGATTTAAACAAATCGCAGATTAGTGCCGGGTGGAAACATGGTATGAGATTGCGACAGTTTTTCAGTGCAGAGTTAAGCCTAACTTAAACCAAGATCTGTTTAGCCCATACCGAAATGAGTCTGGACTTAGCCCCTGAGCAGTTTTTCAGTACAGCGTTTGCAACGTCAAAATAGTTGTCGAAATCTTAGACTCTTGAACTAATAGAGTCAATTAGTCCAACTGTTACTTCACATAGAATAAGTTAATAAATAAAACAGGTTTAAAAAAAAATGAGGACATTGTACGCGACAAACAAAACATCTTGTGTCCACACAAATTCAATAAACTGTAACTTAGGCAAAAAGTTATGTAAAACCGGCGTGCGAACAAATTTGCCACGACCGACGTCGACGTGACTATAGATTCATGCAGATCCATCTCAGGTTAGGGTTCTAGAAAATTTCATCTGAGTCCTGCCTAGCAAGCTGATCGCAAAACTCAGTAACCTAGATGCCAGTGTCAAAGGTGGATGAAAACACTTTACGCAGCTTTGAGAGGAAAATTCTTTGGACGATTTACGGTCCCGTCTGCATAGAAGAAAAGTGGAGGAGGAGATGTAACATCAAACTGTACAGCGACACCAACCTAGCCAGAAGAGTCAAAATACAACGCCTACGATGGCTGGGACATCTAGAGCGGATGGACACCAACGCCCCGACCCCGGAAATCTTCGAATTCACTCCACAGGGACGGCACGTTAGAGGAGCACCGGGACTCCGTTGGCGCAAGTGGAGGGGGACCTCAACTTCGCTAGCGAAACTGCAGGCGGCTAGCTGGAGACAGAGCTGGCTGGCGAAGCTTGCTGGCTGAGGCCCAGATCCACCCCGGACTGTAGCGCTTCCTTAAGTAGGTAAGTTAGATGCCAGTGTCACCTGGGACTCAATTTAATTAACAGGAATAAGGTAAAAATCCACAGTTCAAACAAACGGGTTCCCAAAAAATATTATACTTACGTTTCAAAATTTTGTAACTTTATGTACCACCACCATACCTTCAAGGACATATCGAACAGTTAAAAAGATGCTTGATATTTATAATATCAACATTCTATCAAACAAATATTTAAAATTCAAAACTTTAAGAAAACACAGCTGTGTTGAATCTTTAAACAAAAACACCAAATTCTGATATAAATTAAGTAACCGAAGTCAAATTCTTAAGTTGTTTTCAGTACTTTCAACTTGCGTTTAGTCAATAAAATAAACGGCATGCTAAAAATTATTTCCATCGTAAGTGTTGTTACCTTATGTGTAGCTGAAGGTAAGTCTATATTCAAACCTTTATTTTAGAGACCTTTTATTTTATTATCAAGGATATAGTTGAGTCGAATATTACATAGGAAACACGATCCTTAGTTTGCTATTTGGGTTGCTTATTGTCTTACACTAAATACGCACCGGATCGATCAAACCTTGAGCTTCACCTAGTAATTAAGGGCAGGATTAACCTGAATCTGAATTTTTAATTTTAATTAATCTGAATTTATTACGCTACAGCAACTTTTCTGATAATAGCTGGGGTACGCTGCCTTTATTGTAGCTTTACTTCAGAAAGGACTGATTATACCCCATCCCATAGGATTGGAGGTGTATTAAGTTTGTCACATAGTTTGTAACACGGTGAAATAATAATGGTAGACCCCCAAGACCTTAAGGGCATATGATCGAGACCGAATTCTGAATCGAATGAGCCATGTCCGTCTGTATGTCACATGTTTTTAGGCCTTAAATTTTGAGCTTGGGTGCTGAAACTTCGTACGTCAGGTGCACGTCATGCGAAGAAGTATATGTGTAAAAATTTTTGAAATCCGCCCAAAGACGTCGGTCCACCCACATCCGCCCACAATCGGTCTAAATATGCAACTACCTCCAGATTTTTCAAAACTGTAAGACGTTCTAAAAGGCTGAAATTTGACATTTAGCATCTCTTAGTGAATATAAGGCACAAAAAAGACAAATTTAATTGGTTAACCTTCTCTAGTGGGCGTGGCATCTATTTTAAGGGTAAATTTTCAAATGCAGTTTACTTTGTATTTTTGCTCGAAATTGAAAAAAATTTGCTTAATATTTTATGTAGAAAACGCTTAGTTCCACATTTTGTTCATGCAAGGCTTTGGGCCCCGGCCACATTTGGAGCCAGAATTGAAGAAAAACCTAAAATTTTCCAGAAAAACTTAATTTCGACTGGCCTTGAGCCTAATTTAGGAAAGCATGAAACAAAATAAGTAGCAAGTTAGGTAAACGATATTTCAGTCCAGATTTCGTCCGTATAAGGTTTTTAGCCACGCCCCCTTTTAGGGGTCGAATTTTTAAATAAATTGAATTTGATCCAAAAAATTGCATTTTTACGTACATTTAAGTGCAACTTGGTAATATAAGTGGAAATATCTTATAATTAATAGTTCGTAATTAGGGGCGGTTGGACCACGCCCCTTTTCGAAGTTTGCATTACTTATAAAATGTCAAAAAATAACTGTGCCATCAGCATTTTACAATGTGGGATAGGATGGGGTATTCAACGGTCCGTTTTACGGACTGTAACTTCTGCGTACACAATGTAGCACTTACTCACTGGTTTTAAAATATTTTTTTTTGCCATGTGGATAGTTGGTTCCAACTTGGACATCTCGGGCAGATCTCTTGGCGGCACCTTTTCCAAAATTGAGAATGATGAGCATTGGGAGCTTACTACGGTTTCGCTCAGGAAATTTTGGCAATCTGTACAATATTTCTCCGCAATTAAGATAGGACATAAGGAGGACAATTTTCGCTAAAAAAGACTTTATCTTCAGCCTATCCTGACCATTCTACACAGCTGAACTTGGAGAGCGGAACTGCATCACAAAACCACATGCGTTGACCAAGCGGATAGAAAACTTCATCCAGGCCGTGTGCTACAACACACAAATTGTAAACATTAAAATGATGATATAATGGACGACAGGAAGGATCATGGCCTGAATTATTTATACATCAAGTGCTATAGTGTGTGTATGAGCGTACTTGTACTTATATGCAATTACTTACCAATATCAATTATACCGAAATGGTCCCCATAGATATCGATACATGTAATAAAGAAAACAGGATAAAAACCGATTTCTATTGCAGATTAACCATCAATCATGGAGCAAAGCAGAAAAAATGCCTGGACACTGGACGCCACAGCCGCCACAACCGATGGCAATTGGTCGGCTGGCCAGACCTCTACAAATAGCCAACACAAATATTTACAGCGGGATGTGGCGACGACTCCGATGACGTTGATTCTATGCCATTGCCATAGTCAGCCTTGTCGCAACTAAGCGCCTTAGGGAGATCTCGTTGCAGTGGAGCGCATGCTAGGTAGCGGTTTCGTAGTGCAAAGCGCTATGTTGGGAGACCTAGTGTGTTCATTTTGTTTTTTTGTTTTACTCCCCACTGTTCCCTAATAGCACTAATGCGTGACGCACGGAAAATGAGAATTGTCATGCAAGCGGCGGCAAGTCAAATTAATGATAAGCAATATTTGTGAAGCGCTAAATAGGCCTACAGTTTGATACAAGACGCTTTTGTCGGCGACAGTTCATGTAATGGTGTCGCTCTTGATAGACAGGGTGTTTCGATAGAAGAATTTTAATTATATGATACTGGATCTAGCTACCGAGATTGCTGATGATGGGTTAACGCAATAAATAATGGAACAGCTGACGGCTGGCGCCGTGTCCTCTTATGGTATGATCTTAAGGCAGAGTTTATAATAAGGGCTCTCGCCACCGATATTGGTGGAATACCTAGTCCGTTCTACATGACATGAGTTGACAATTTGAATTGCAAAGGGACAAAAAAAGAGCTTAGTTCGAAAAAGGTACACAGAAGTTACAGGTACTGCGGCTTCTTAAGTATTTCCGATAAATTGATGATTTACTTGTATTGGATAGTCTGCTTAGAATGAAAAATCTAAAGCCAAAGTTAAAGCCAATGACTGTCATTCGGTGACAGCCATAACTTCATTGAAGGCCCGATTCTACTTAAAGTGTCACTCGCAATAGCATATGAGGGAGGTATAGTTTGTAACATAAAGAAATAATGTTCGAAAGCGTGTCCTACTTGAGGGCATATAAACGAGACAAAATTTCGACTCGAACGAGCCGTATCAGTCCGTACTTACGTCAGTTTTTACCGCCTCAATTCTACCGAATGCTACCGCAAAGGGTGTGGCCCTATCCCTATCCCCGATCCCGAAGAAAGGTTCGATACTGCTCCCTGTAGTAGACTCCATTCGTACGAATACGTAGTAGACTCCATTCGTTTGAATAAGCCTAGAAAAAGTCAACCTGAACAAGCAGAAGTAATAATTATTTTGGGTTGTATACACAGATGTTGTTTTTTTTAATTTCGCAAAACCGTCCCATAAGGTTGTTTTCGTTGATGTCTTGATAAGATACCGACTTTTCATAATAAACTTTTCGATTTATTCACCAAAATGTTTCGGTCATATCTCGTTGGCATGTTGTTCACTGTTGGCGTCATATCCACAGCAAGTGGTGAGCTAAAAAATTATGGGTATGAAATTAATTACACATTTTTGAAAAAATAAATTTATATAGGAATAAGCAATGTCAATCAGCCATCCAAACCTATTTGTGGCATCAACCAAATCTATCTCCAACAAGGTGAAGCCCCAAACTGTGATCATGTGTGCAGTGAACTAGGAAAACCATGTACAAAAGTTTACAAGCAGGCGCCTTTTGGATGCTATTGCATTCCTAAACATGCCAGAGACGAAAGTAATTTTTGCATGCCAATAAGTCAGTGTTGATTAAGTTTAAACTGGAAAATATTAAAAATTCAATGGGACGACAACAACATTTACGAAACATGTTGCAACTACTGCCTCCAATAAATTAAATGTTGTAAGTAATTTTCTTTGAATATCATGCACTGCGTTGATCGTTTTGTGTCACGCAGCTTCCATTATTTAATTAGTTTGCTCCTTCTGTTCGTTTCATTCGAAGAGACCCAATGTCCACGTTTCACGCATACAAAAGAAAACGTCGAGGATCGCGTGTTGCTTCTACAACCTGATCAAATTGGTTCTCAACCGCTCCTTTCCTTTTCCGAGAGCGTATTACGTTTAGAAATCAGGCCTTAATTAAGACCCCAATAAATTGACCAGGGGAATTCATAGCTTCTGGTTTGTCTTATATGGTTGACAGGAGCTTAACGTTATTAAATGCCATTTAAAAACTCCATCAGCGAGGCTTAATTCAGACATGTATGTCAAGGATTAGTCGTAATGTGCAAGAAGGAGTTTGTTTCTTTCTGGACTGCGTGACCTGAAGGTTGTGTTGTAGGCTCTTCTTCGTAAGCGTCGAAACTTGTTGTTGTATTTGCTAGGTGCTTGATGTATGTTGCTACTTTGAATGCTAAACCAAAGTTTCTATCCCAGGAAGCCCCCACTTAGTTGCAGATGATCATTTCTGGCTTGCAAAATTCCCTCTACAAGGCTCTGGAGCTAAGCTCAACTTTGTTTTCTGTAATAAAGTCAACATTCCATTATAAAAATGCGCGCCTTTACAATAGACCATCAGTTTACAATAAGGCCTTCAGCTACTTAATTCAAAGCAAACCAAAACCCTATCCTGGTGCATCATCAACTTCTAACCATTCTCTTTGAATCATAATTCTAAAACGCAAGCGCAATATCCTCCTACAGTCGAATACTGCGAAAAGGTGGAAATCATTACGATATCATCACGCTTCTGACATTTACTCAATTAATCATCATTACAGCTGGAGGCTTAATAAAACGCTCAACCATTACTCTTGTGCAACTCGCTGGACGTCCGAAAATGCTGATTTGTAATGTTGGTCTGGACCGAGGCCAACAAGCCAAACCACCATTCCGTTCGTATAATATGCAGACCGCCGAGAGAGAGAGATAGATACAAATGGACATGTCAGCCGCCGCCGACGCTAGAAGATGGTTCTAACACGAAATGAATAGAGAGCCACCTGCCCTGCTGCCATCGAGCTAACCAAATAGACCACAAAAATTCGCTTCAGGTCTTATATAAGCTGTCCGTATAGGTTTTTGGTTTCGGTTTCAACAGCTTGGCATTAGGATGTCATTTCAACTCGGAATAGGAATGACTGTGGCATTGAGAGTGCGGTCTGTTGTGGTGGAACATCAACATGCACAAACGTAAAGGAGCACATCGACTCCCAGACGAGAGTTATAGAAGTAAAATATTCTTGTCGCCTCTTGATGAATTATGGCGGAAAACGAATTATATAACCATTCCACCGGGCGGCCGGCCGTCGCGGCGCAGTCGAATTGCGGAATATGACCAGACATGAAGTTTAAGTCCCGCTAATAGACTTTAATTCACTATAAATAAAACCAGGAAGTTTGTAAGTTTCCCGTTTTTCCTCTCTGAATAAAGCTTGGAGGGGAACAATTTTGAAATTTTGAAAACGAAAGGTGAATTAATTTTAAAATTTATTGTGCTATATGCGAGAGATGAAAATTTTGGGATTCGAGATTCGAGAATTCTTTCACAGGGAGGACAAGAAATTGAAGACTCGCAGCAACAACACAGCCATAACGAAGATATTTTTTTAAGTCGTCCTTAGGCAATCTTTGTACCCGACCGAGGGTATATTAATTTTAATGCATAGTTTGTAACACTGTGAAATAATCACCGTAGACCCTTAAGACCTTTTAGAGATAAGATCGAGACCGACAGGTGAATCGATATAGCCATGTCCGTCCGTCTGTATGTGTAAAGGTTTTAGGTCTTCAGGAGCAAACTAGAGAGCTGAAACTTGGTACACGGCTTATATCTTCACCTGCACAGACAAAGTGTGAAATTTGGCTTAATCCGTCAATGGCCACGCCCACTACTGGCTTCAATATGAGACAACCTCTATTTCACATTTTCTTTCAAAATGGCTTTTGGTCAAGTTAGAAAAGTAGTAGGAACTTAAATTTTGGTACTAAACAATATTGGTTCAAGACCTTTAACAAGCCAAAAATTGGACCGCCCACAAAATCGATCATGCCCACTTTTCTTTATAAACCCGATTTCTCGGAAAGTTGACTCCAAATCG
Organism: Neoascia interrupta; assembly: GCA_947623515.1. Classification (NCBI taxonomy): domain Eukaryota; kingdom Metazoa; phylum Arthropoda; class Insecta; order Diptera; family Syrphidae; genus Neoascia; species Neoascia interrupta. The sequence goes on from OX392462.1 coordinate 27,200,178, forward strand.
ACAAAAATAATTACAAATATAACCATTTGCAAAGTTTGGTCCATACCCCGTCCATGCTCCGCCCACTTTTGGGGGCGTTTTTAGGAAAAAACTGTTTTTTTTCTGAAATAGTTTTCGGTTTTAACGCATTTTGTCATGAATCTAACGAAATAACAATTAATTGATTTTAATTTTTAGGCCAGACTCGCTTCTGGGGGCGTGGCCTATACAAATTATATGAATTCGGGGCAAAAGATTTTGAGATTTGGTATTACAAGGTATATAAGGTTGGGTATATAGAAGTTTGTCCCAGACGAACTCTTGCACTTACTCACTTGTTTTAAGAGCATTGTGTTAAAAAACTATTTCTTTTTTGCAGGATTAAAAGGTAAGATCGGAAAAATTAAAGCATTCGATATGGTAGATCATGATTTACTGCTGGCAAAGTTATACAAAGCTGGTTTCAGAGGATTTGTTTTTGATTGACCTAAATCGTATCTAAAGAATACGACTCAAAGAGTGAAAATAGACGAAACTTGGTATTCAATATTTGAACATAGGGGTTCCACAAGGCTCTGTTTTGGGACCTATTCTTTTCCTAGTCCCTATAAATTCACCCTTTGGCTTTGAATTGGGAACAAGGCGTATTAAAAGCTTTTGCCGTGAGCCCCTTAACTCCAGTTTTTCACTGCGAGATTATCCGAGTTTCCGAGTTAAACCGGGGTTAGCCCCAGAAATGAGTTTTTCAGTAAACTTGGATCTGGGGTTAGTCTCGGCTTAACTCGCCAAATTTGGTAAGTTAATCTCGGATCAACTCTAGAGAGCAATATGAACTTCTTTGAATGTTTTTTCTGCATGTACATCTGAGAACAACTCGAACTTCTTTTCCTGTGCTTTTCTATGTGAGGTGATAGGATGGTGAGGTGATGGGATTGTCAATAATTTCGAGAGTCGATGATTTTGACAACTTTGTTGATATAGTTAACTCTGCCGTGAAAAAATCTCGCTGGATTATTTCCAGATTTGTTTTGTGACGGGGTTAACAGACATTGGGTTAAGCTGGGCTTAAGTCAGCACTGAAAAAAGGCCCTTAGAACTTATTTCGCAAATTCACTGGGACCTTAATTTATTAAGAGTTTGGTTTCTGATCATAAATTTATTATAAGCTCAAAAACAAATAATTTTGTTTTTTAGTTTAAACAAGAAAAGTGCTCTCATTGTAGACAAGTTCTATCATGAGCCAGAATTTCAAAATTTTAAGCTTATCTGCTACCTGCGCCTGTTTCACCGATAGGGTTGCCAGTTCGGAATGATATCATATCTGGATATTCAGCCGAAGTTCCGGGACCCGACTGGACATTTGAAAGTGCAAGAGTCTGTATATGCGTAACGATTTCAGTCCGCCTGCGACGAATTGCATAACACCCAACCCTACACAATATTTAAGGAATAATTCTTGAGGCCACGCCCAATCACTTTTGTGGAGTGAAATTATTTTCCATTGATGGTGAAAAAAAGCTTCAATTTTCTCTGATAAATGATTTCATAAAAAAAGGGTTCCCATGTTCTTAGTTAAGAGTGAAAAAAATGAATGCATGGTGACCTCTAAAGCCACACTAATTAGCTTTTCTTTTGCCTTCCTTCAGGCCTCAGGCTTCACTAAAACTAAGGCCCACACCATAGTCCACATAAAGTCCATTAGCATTCTGGCGTTTTTTAAAAGATAAAATGTAAATGGAATGCTTCGTTCGCTGTAGCGCCACAAAAAGGAAGTTATTAGAAAATCCTGACAGAGAGGTTTCAGGGGGTAAATTGGCGTCCACATATTTTCTACTGCTTGCACATAAACCTTATTTTTGAAATATGTATTTTATTATTTTATATTATTTTTCTAATACAAATCTGGCTTTCAGTGGAAAATCACTTCGGAAAAGAACAAGTTAAATTTAAATTTAACGGGTTAAAAATTTTTAACCTCATAAAATCGTAAAAAGGTTCATATGTCAGAGTGTTCCGTAGCCCTAAGCTATTAGTCTCTTTAAAAGTGTAGACGAAGCCTCGGGTAAACGGAATCAGAGTTAAGTTCGTTTAGGTTGCTTGACAAGTCTGGCGAAATAAAGCATGTGACTCGAGTTTTAAGAGTCAACCACAATAGACTTAAATGGAATTAACCTAATGTCAAAATTTTCGATGTGCGAAAATGCCACTCAAGTTCTGCCAAATGATTACGGTGACCATGATAGACTTCAGCAACTATGTATCTAACTTCTGTATCTAACCAGTTGTCAATTTTCCGTGCTGAACCTCTCACTTGAGTGGGTCTAAACTTAACGGAGCAAAAGTTAACGAAGACATAACGAAACAGGGCAAACGGGTATTATGAGACATTTCGGAAAGCCGCCTTAAGCCCATCTAAGTCTATTATGGTTAGGCCTTTAGTTTCAAAAAAGGCCTTAAGGAAAAAGCATTTCCAGTTGCCGCACTCCCATGGAATATTCTTGAAAATGGAAGGCGAAAAACTCAATTCGATACATATACATATTTCATGGAATTGATCGATTTTAAAAAAAAGGTTTTGCCGAGAGTTTGACTGAACAAACTATTTTTTAGTGGTCAAATCTGGTCACATGTCAAATCTGGCTATCGAAACTTCAGAGATTTAGACAAATAAAATCTTCGAGGCAATCTTTTAAATTTGGTACCTCTACAAGCTTCCGGTTACGCTAAAAACAAGCAGTTCATATATTAAATTTTGGATATACCTAAAAACTTTGTTAAAGAGTTTTTCGTTTTGCGAAGTCGAAATTCTCAGTCGCGATTAAATAATTTTTTTTTTTATAATTTAACGAACTTTTCTAAAACTCCAATATATTAACGCTTACTGGCTTAAATCCTTTTTTAATCTTCGTATATATTTTCTGTTTTTGTTTTAAATAACTCTTAATGTCTATCTATGTGTGAAGTGTAATATCGCAAATTTGTATCTCTACATTAAATCTATTCTTTTTATTTTTTTCTGTTTTCAAGGGTAACCCCACCCATGATATGTTTAATAAAGTTATATATATTTTCACTAATTTAAAAAAGGCATTTAACACTATTTTTTTCTTAAAAATATGTTAAAAAAAATGCCTCATGTTTCTCATTTAAACAGAAATTGTATAGTTTTTGTCAACGTAACGTTTTACTATAATATTTTTTTTTAACTAGTGAGAAATAATAAAAAAAAAACTACTACTTACTTACTGCTACTACTACTACTACTTCTACTACTGTTTTTAATAGCATCGCTTTTTTTGGTGACATTTTTAGACAGAAGTACTAGAGGTACTACACACGTGTTGATTGCATTTTCATATCAAAAATTTGGTTTATACTTAAAAGCGCCCCCAAAAGTGAGCGGTGCAAAAATTTATTCATTTCAGTTGATAGCTTACGCACATATCTGAGCAAATTATGGTGGAAGTTTTTAAGTGGTGTTATGCGAATTCAATAAGACCACGCCCGATGCTAATCTAATCACAGTACACTTAAGCAAGGATATCGCATACCAAATATCAGCTTCCTATGAGAACTTTGATCGTCAGTGTCAGTGGTAAAGTAAAGTGGGCGTGTCATTGGGCGACTTTATTTATTCATTTATACTGCTTCGGGACCTACAAAGAACAGATATCAAGTTTCAAGTTCCTTGCTCAAAATTTACGGCCTAAAAACTACCGACACAAAGACGGGCGGACAAAGCTCATTCGACTTACAATTCGGTCTAAATCACACGCCCTTAAGATCTTGAGGGTCTACGAAGATTATTTCTCTACGCTACATACTTAATATACCTCCTATCGTATGGGATGGGATCTAAAAAATTAAGTTTCCACTACATACAAAATGTCGAATGGGTGTCAAATTTAAATGTCAATTTTGAGTCAATTTTGGGCCAATTTTGGATCAATTATTTAAGGTTAAATGCTGTTCCTAGGCTTAAAATTTGTTAACACTGTTTTTCGATGTCCATTTGGTTTCAAAGCTCTGACTGCATTTTGACACCGTTTTCGGTCTTGTTTCAAAATTCTGACCCTGTTTTGACTTGGTTTTGTGAAATGCTCTGCTCTTGTTTATATTTTCTGTCGGTAGGTAAATGACTGATGTGAAGTGTATATCAAACACACCATTCAATGTTCTAAAAAATTGAGCTTGAACGCGCCTTCAAGCTACAACTTTGTTAGGATTGCAGCATAAATGCTTATATGACCAGAATCACTGCCCCTTTTGATCCGGTTCACCATATGATTTCCAAAACAGGGGGAATGGGACTGCACCAAAGCAAAACTTCAAGAGAGCAAGATGATTTCTAAATAACTTGTTGTTGTTGGTCTATTTTTGTCGGGTTTCTTAAAATGCAATTTTTGGGTGCCTGCTTTCATATACCAGCGGCTATTCTCTACCTATTCTACAAAACTCAATGGTTTTCGTAGTTCTACAAAGATTCAAAACAGTTCTGCAAATTTAGACTCCTTCTGCGATGGTGTTGCTGACTTATTCAGTTTCTGAATTTATACAATGTTAAAAATTTATGTTTTTGTGTCATCCTTGATGATCTTCAAATAACCATGTACCATTGGCAAAGGCAAAAAGATAACACATTGGGCCATCGCACACAAAACATTTTCGCCAACAGAAAACCGAGTTATAAGCTATGAAACTGAGGTCTTCAGTTAGAAACTATCAACTATCAACAGTCCAATGCGCATGAGAGGTAGAATAGAAAAAAATGACAAATTTAACTAAGAAAAAGATCTACTCGGCAAAGAAAATTATGTTACAATTTTTTTCTGTTCCCGCAGAAATAATAATAAGCCGTAGGATGCGCCTCTATACAATTGAGGTAAGGCTGAAAATTGGTCTTATCTATGAACACCGGATCTAATATCTATAAAAACCAGAAGAAACATGCTTAAATATGCGCTGAAGACTTAAAACTTTCTGGAAGAATTTATTGCTTTGAAGAGACAATTGATAATGCCATCACTGCACCAACACTATAGTAAAATTGAACCCACTACTCGGTCAACGACTCATCACCCATCAAAGAAAAAGCTATTAAATTTCATTCAAAAGTGCGTCAACCTTCGAACGAAGTTCTCGTCTTTAAAAACTTCTCGATATCCCGCCAAAGGGACGATTCTCCTTAACCAACTGAGCAATAAATAACATCCTTTTCAAATAATTGTCTTGGGGGGTTTTCCATCAGTATAACCAATACAACGTCCCTTGAAATGCATATCCAAACCAAGGCAAAACTATACTCGTAAAATCGTTCCGTTTTCCTATTTTCGCTTTCTATGCGGGGCGAATGAATAATGAACGCATTGAAAAATCTTATAACTTAACTATTATCATCAATCTTGGGTAACGGCCGTACGACATTCGTCCGTCGTTTGGTCGGGCATGTAGTCAAGCAATGGCCATTAGTATATCGGCTGCATCGGTGGATTTCCTCCACATTATCGTCCTCCCTCCCTAATGGTATTCAAAAAGAGAATATACATTTCCCGGGTTAGAACTGTAGAAGGCGAATAGGGCAGTGCACCGCCATCAGTGCAATGCTTGGGCTTCAAGTGAACTCCAGGTTGGTATGGAATAGTAGGATGCTTACTTGATTTTTCTATCACAGCAGTAAAACCATTCAGATGATTGTAGACAAGAGAAGTTGAAGAGGTTAGTAAACATTTGCATTGTGCGAATTTCCGAAATCAATTTATCAAAGTTACTGCAGTAGAGGTCCTTTTTAGTATGGAGTTAATGATAGCAAGAGAAGTATATATAGGTGCGCAAAATCTATTTGAAACAGACTCTAGTCAGCTTTGGGATACTGCACATTTTTTAGGTATTACGATAAATTTAAAGCCCAATCATTAGCTGGCCCGCAAAAGACGTGTATATACACTGTCAGTCCCAGTGTTCCAATTAATTCCAATCCCTTCTCACCAGACAGAAAACCACGCATGTTCCCGGCGGCTCACAAAAAATCCCAACAGAAATAGGAAAATCAAAATCCTTACATGATAATAATCGAATTCGAAACCATCGTCACCACCTCTTAGAGCCCAGCCAAAGGAGTAAATCGTTTTTGGATTTGGTCAGCAAGAAAATAACGCCCGCAGGTTAAACACAGTCAACTAAGGTCGACCCTTACTGTATGCAAGCCTTGGTAAATCGGTGATCCGCCACGGTACTCCCCATACATAACGAAATCATTCCGCGCAAAACACGATCACACCGCGACGAAGTGCAGCGATAGTCTGCTCCAAGGACTTTATTCTTTTTCACTGGAATTCCAGCATCTGAACCCCCGATGCACTTGGGTTTCCCGTGCCATAACAGCTCGTTGTACACAGTAAACTTGATGAACTGATGATGATGTTGATGGTTGAGGGCAGTGGCGGCGCACGGCATCGATGACTTCGTAGAGCCCGAAACGCGGAAAAACTACGACTTCCAGCAAATTCCGAAGCCAAGGTGTGCAGTACTGCAGATGTGACCAAACATTCAAATCCGATAAAATAGTGTACTCTATGGATTTATTGCGCTTCACCCTCGACCGATGTAAGTTTGGACGGCCGGCCCGGCCCGAACAGACTATTTGGTTCCAATTTTCATACCCCAGCAAGAAAAATGATGCTGCCCAGCCTTTGGCATGTAACACACTTTAGAGAAGTTGAACGCCTGGCTGTGATCCACGACGACACAAGGCGAACAACTGGATTCGATGTCCAGTTTTTGTCGCTGGTACATGATCTTGAAGCTGGTATGGCACAGAGGTATGGCACATAGCTGGTATGGCACAGAGGTGTGCAATGCAAGACGACAGCGATGACGATGAGAGTGGTAAAGGTGACGCCTGTGGGTGCGAAAACTAGTAAAAAGGTTTGCATGATTCGCGCGCATAAAATCGCGCGCGGAGCAGATTGAAATGCATCCTTGTGCCTCGCCGCATTATAATGTCCCCGAGGTGGTGTTGTCTTAATCTTTATTCATTTCGTACAACATTGATGCTGTATGGCATAGAGTGCGGTTGGAGTTGAAGACAATTACTCCGGTAGAGTGCATTAGGATAAGGTGTTAATGGCGGGGAGATTGAAGAGATTTTTCTCGTGAGTCGATCGTAGTTGAATATGGAATGTTGGTCATTGGAATGCGGCTTCGACACTAGTTAATTGACTAAGGGAGTTGACAAACGTCACCGTTGACCAAGACGTTATGGAAAATTGAGTTCTCGACTTCGGCTTAAAGATGTAAGGAAGTTTAATCTGTATAATTAAGGAACAAAAGTCTTTATAGAAGAAAACTAAGGACTTTTTTCGAATTGTTAAGTGAATGCGTTTCAGTCTGTCCAGTGAGTCTCTTTTTTCAAGCATCAAATTTTTAGGGTAGGTACTAAAGCACAGAAACTATGTTATGCTGACAAATTTGTACCATGAAAACACAACAGTAGGTTCCCAAGGCTTTCACTTCACGGCCCCGAATGACATAAAAAAAATTATTTAGGTCGAAGGGTTTAATGCGTACTGCTCTGGATCCTGGTGGATAGACTAGTAAGACTAAAAGTCTCAAACTAGAGCACGGATGTATCGGTTCCTTGAGTCTTTTCTTATAGATTAAGGAGAGGAAGGTCGTGAGTACTTGATTAAAAGCTCATTTAGGATGTGTTTACTGGCCAAACCCCGCATCATAAAGTTATAAGGTTACCAAGGAAAATGTTAAGAGCTTCCGGTGAATAACAAGCAAGACTTCAGGTCCAGAAAAGGCTTAGTTTTATTTAATTAAAGTCAATTTAAACGCTTAACCGGTTGACACAGCAAGTTGCCTACAATTGTAGTTAGGTTGACTCGGTTGGAAGAATTTACAGTGTTGTTTTGAGAAATTTTTTATGCTTTTTCAGTACTACCTTAAAATAAGACGATACAAAAGCTAACTGTGTGCCTACTTTAACTACCTACTCCTACTACTTTGTGCCTAATTATAATAATGAAGACAAAGGAAATTGTGGAGTGTGAAGGCAGATTTGGAAGGTCTCGAAATGTCTGTGATTGATTTTTCCGTCGCCTTGTTAGAGGTCGGTGATGGTTAGGTCAGGTGGTTGTCCCCGCTTGCGAGGGGCACACTTAGACCAATGGACTCTTTTGTGATACCACTTTTCGTAAGACCAAAGTAACAAAGCCGAAGGTTTATCCGATTTGGTGAGAAAAGTCGAGGCAACCAGTATCGGTACAAGCCAGTTCGGAAGGTAACAACCAATCGATGGTTGACTGGTTAAGAACTTACCCGAAAAGTGTAATGAAGGCTGGGAGTAACTGTTTCGGTGTCAACCACTATCAGCAGATTTAAGGGCCGTTCCTGAAAAAAATGCAAAAGAACGCCGATAGTGTTGGATCTTTGAAGGGAATGCCTTGAGGATGGGTGCGCTACTGTTGGTATGAATTGGGGAACTTTAGGCCGGGGGTAACCACTTTCAGTATGAGCCCGCGTCAACAAGGTAATGGGAGGTCAGAGAGAAGTGGTCCTAAATGAGAGGACAGGGCAAGGGCAACCGATTCCGGCATAAGTCCGTGTCTATTGCTCTTCAATTTAGATATAGCCTTAACAGTGGGATGCAGGGGTAACTAAGAGCTTTGGGAGTAAACCATTTATTCTTGCGACTCAAGTCAGAACTAACCTTAGTGGAATGGTAAAGGTACGACTAATGGAAGCGGTATAAACCCCTACCAGACCGGTCTAATTAGGGATGACTTGGGGTGTGGACGGGATTATGGGGGACTTGGTCTTTACTGTAGGTACTTTACGATTGTTGGTGGTATCCTGCGTGGTATAAGCAACGGGTTCAGCATTCAAACGTTTGACCAATAAGACCAATAAGAGCTGAGATAATTCTCATTAATCATGTTTAAAGCCAGTCTTGATCTTCGAAGAAGTATTCAACTAGAGTTTTTCTTTTCAAGGCTGATAGGGAGGGGCACGTTTTGTTCTCATCTCTGCGACATCTAAAGAAATCGTTGAAGGTAGCACCAAGTCTTCTGGCAGGACTCCCTATTATCTTTTTAAGATTCAGCCCACTAAAGAGGAAAATTCTCTTTTGTTTTCCGTCAATCGAGCACTGGCCAGATCTGTTTCCATCATTTGCAATTTTGCATTAGCCCTGTTGTTGTGTTATTGTGATGGCTTCGGTGTCCAGGTGAAACTTAATTGAATGGGTGCTGCTAGTTCCGTTGCATTAGACGGACTAGTATCAGTACCATCTCTAGCAAGCTCGTCAGCTCCTGCAGCTGCCTGGAATTTCCTTGTGGCCTAGAACCCAGAACAGGGATATGCCACATATGACAGCAACCTCATTGAGAGACTCGCTGCATTGCTTTTCCAACATCGATCGTATCGTTGGTTCAGGGTGCAGCGTGGGTTTTCCATCATCATTATGTATATGGACGGGAGAGTTTGTGATGTCGAGACTGTATATATTGGCGGATTGGCTTATATAGCTCTTGTCTGTATGTAAAGGTGCTGTGATACACGATCTTGAAATCTTTGAAATTGATGCCTGTTTTTGGAATACGTGTTGTTTCCCATGATCTAACGCAGTGTCACGATTGAATCGATGGTAGACTTTTCTGGCCTAAAGACACACTGATATGAGCTTATCAGGCTGTTGACAATGACAATAGGCGTCCACACAGCACAGCAGAAAAGATCGATTTGCAATATGCGATGGTATGCGATATAAAGAAGACTGATGCCTCTGATGCCATCAGATGTTCCATTCACCGGACATGCTTTCCGCCAATCATATTTTGAGCCTGAGTTGGTTTAAGCTCCTTACCGAATCACTGTTTTGAAATCTTTGGCGGTTCAGCCTTCAGCTCTGTCAGCTTTGTAACACTTAAACTTAGACAAAGCTTAGTTTCGCTTCATCGAAGTCGGGTGAGTACTATCGTTGGCTTACTTCTTCATCGTCATCTGAAAGCGGAAACTGGTTCGTCTTGCATAAATGCCTAAACTGTATAAATGGGTTTTTCAAATCCTCAGCATCCAATGCAATTTCACTATGAAGTTCGCACGTCGCCCTCTGGAGGGGAGGGGTGCAGAATGTTTATACCCGACCCAGGGTATATTAAGTTTTATGCATGCTTTGTAGCGCAGTGAAATAATCACCGTAAGACCTAAGACCTTTTAGAGATATGAATAGGACCGACAGGAGAATCGATTAAGCCATGTCCGTCCGTCCGTATGTAAACAACTTATCGGCCTTAAATTTTAAGGTAGAGAGCTGAAATTTGATGGGTTAGCTGGAAGTCCAGTAATTCAAATCAAGTTTGAAAATTAGCTGAATCTGCCCACAGACACGCCCACTACAGGCCTATATGTGCGACCATCTTTAATTTAAAAAAAAAACTTTTCCCAAATTTTAGGTTTGTTGCAACGGCGCCAGCGTATTCATTTTTGGAATGTAACATTGCCTTGTAATTGTCTTTGAAGTAGCCAAAAAATTTTAGCCTTTTCATTGACTACGCCTACTTCTTGAGGGATTTTAGCTTAAAATGACTGTTTTTCAATAAATATATATGAAATTTGACAAAAACTTACATGACAAAAGTTGTATGTGCCTCCACCCTTTTTTGTGGGCGTGGCGTTAAAAAAAAAGTATCTTTTTAGTAAAGAAGGCAGAGTTTTAGGCCGAAATGTATCCAACCACCTAGTTAAAAGCATTCAACAGTTATATTTTTATATCCCGCCCACTTTTTGGAGGCGTGGCAGTTACTTTTTTTGGTATGGTCGGGTATTTTGCAATCTGTCGTAGATGGACTGAAGCTTTTGCATACCCACTGTTGCACTTTCCCACTTGTTTTTTTACCTTTACTTAAAAAGAGTGAAAAGTTTGCTCTAACGGAAGAATAAGAAGAATTTTATGGCTATAATCGGAACATTGGAAAAGCTGAATTATGAAAGATAATTTTTGAAGCAGAATTCTGCTCCCTTCGAGACTTTTTCTACAAGACTTGGCGACATCTAACGATTGCAGCGTTGCGACGTCAATTTGCCTCATAGTATATTTTCATCTTTGGATATCCACATTGGGATATCGTACCTTGCCTATAATGATTTTAGTCAAAGTCGGGCTCTATGAAGGTTCTAGGATGTGAAGGTCCATATTGGCCTAGGAAGGTAATACTGGATGTGGCGGTCCATATTTCAATTCAATTTCAATTTATTTACATTATAGGGCGGGTGTACATGAAAACTTGGTCTTTTATAGAACTATACAATACTGGTATTGATTATAGAAACTAAAAATTAACATGAATTCATATTTATACAATATCTTAAATCTAGAGGAAGGTGGAGAGATAGAATTAGATAAAGAAGGAAAGTAAAAAGTTCAGAAAATAGATTATAGTTTTAGAGCGAAGAGAAGTGATTCATGATTGCCGAGCGGAAAGTTGTGGTTCTGTTGATGGTCTTGATGCTCGTAGGTAATGCATTCCATAGCCTGATCGTGTGAACAAAAAATAACCTGGAGGAGTTAAGGTATTTAAAAGTAGGCACATTAATATTCAATGTTCGACGCGAACGCGAAAAATCGAGTTTATCGTAAACGTATCGAGGAGACTTGGTTGTTATCACTTTGTGGAGAAAGATGCAGTTTCTGGCATTTATGTGCTGTGTTAAAGTGCGTCCTAGGAAGTGAGTGGCATGAACAGAAATTCTGTCAGATCTGCGGAGATTGTGTATAAACCGGATCGCATCGTTGAACGCCACCTGAAGCTTATGCATCGAAAGTGAGTCAGGGTTAGGATAAACAATCTCGGAATATGTCACTAAGGGCATAATAAGGGTGCAAACGAGCTTTTGCCGAGTAGCTATGGGAATAAAATTGGCGGTTCGCCACAGTTTTCTCAAGCACCCGTAAACACAACCAATGACGCGGTTAACATGATCGTAGCAAGAAAGATTTCTGTTTAAAACAAATCCAAGGCAGGTTGCAGATTCGACAATTTTTAGTTTACAGTCCCCAAGCCAAATGTCCGGGATACAGTTGAGGTCAAAATACTTTTTTGATATAGGCAGTGCTAAACATTTATTTGGATTAAGAAGGAGCCCATTTTTGAAAGCCCATTCGTTAATCGCAAACAAATCTTCATTCAATAGTAAGACAAGCTGGTCAATCTTGTTTAGAGGAAGGGAAATACGGATCTGAGCGTCATCCGCGTAAAAATAGACAGAACAATTTTTGCACACTGAAGGAAGGTCGTTAACAAAGATGCAAAACAAAATTGGACCCAAAATTGATCCTTGTGGCACTCCCTGCTTTAGAAGCTTACTCGCAGAAAGTCTCTCGCCTATTAAAACTCTTTGCGATCGGTTTGAGAGAAAGTCCTGCAGAAGCCTTACAGCCCTATCGCTAAATCCAAACAGATGCTTAAGTTTCCAGCAGAGAATGGCATGATCTACTTTGTCAAAAGCCTTTGAGAAATCGAGCATGCAAAGCAAAGTAACAAAACCTTGATCAAAATCTTTACGGACTTCTTCAAGGACATTAACAATTGCAGAAGAACAACTGTATCCAGTTCGAAAGCCAGATTGAAAAGGGTATAGAAGGGAGTTAACTGCTAGATGATCCACGATTTGCTGAGCAAGCACTTTCTCGAACACTTTTGACAGACACGGCAGAATGCTAATAGGCCTATAATCGTTAGGAGTAGAAGCATTAGCTTTTTTTGCGATTGGGATTACTTTAGCGCGCTTCCAAACAGAGGGAAAAGTTGATGTGGTGATACAAAAATTAATTATGTGCGTAAGAGGATGAATAATTTCGGGAAGAATGAGGCGAATGAAACGAAGTGGTAAACCATCCTCGCCAATAGCATTCGACTTCAATGAAGCAAGTGCAGAGAGAATATCACTTTCAGTCACAACACTGAAATCGGTTGGCTCCGATACATTGGTGTCAGGTAAACGATTCCAATCAAAATTACTGGTAGTGGTGTCACTTTCCAGGAAAAAATCGTTTAACTCGTCTGGGTCTAAAGTACACACACTGTTAACTTTGCTGTTTATCCCAATTTGGCGGAGGTTTCTCCAAAGAACTCTGGGTGGTAAGTTGGTGTCTAATTTATCCTGATAGAAGTTGCGTTTGGATTGGCGAACGATATCTGTGGCGTTATTACGTGCAACTCTATAGGAATTCCAATTTGCAAGTGATTGGCTTCGTTTCCACTTACTATATAGTCTATTTCGATTTTTTATTGCATTCAGAACGGACGAGGTAAACCAGGGGCAAGCTATATTTCGGATCGCAACTGTTTTCACAGGAACATGCTCGTTAAAGAGAAGCTCAACAATTGTATGCAGGCACTCAAGTTTTTCGTGGGGATTAGAGGTCTGCCAGCAGTTAATCCATGGTGCTGATGACGCTGCAATACGGAGTGAATTGTTATCTATAGACCTGAAGTCCCTGAACCGAAAACAGACTGGCTCAACAGAACGCAAAAAATCAATGTTATAAGTACAGAAAATTATATCATGTTCAGAAACTAGATCGAGAGACAGCTGGTCAAACAAAAGGACGGATGAATATTCGGACACAACAAAGAGATCGAGTAGACTAGGTATTTCGTTTGGCCTAAAACATGTAGGGCTACAGTTATTAACAACAGAAAGCCCGCAGGAAGCCACAAAGTCTTTGAATTGAAATGAGAGAGCATTTCTTTTTAATATATTTGTATTAAAATCGCCGGAGATAATAATATCGTTATAAACGGCTGTAAATTCAGAAACCGCGGAGAAGAACGGCTCAGCAGAAAATCTTCTATTGGGGTTATAACAACATGCAACCAGGCATTTTTGATAGCTGTCATATACCTCGCAAAAAATAAACTCAACATTAGAATTCACCGACTTTAGTATTTCTCTACTTTTGAGGGACATTGTGCAGTATATTGCCACCCCACCCCCAGTAGTACTAGTAACCCTATCATTGCGGAAAAGATTGTAACCATCAATTCCATACACATCATTACCTAAGTCCGGATCAAACCAAGTTTCGTCAACACAAATAACATCGATGCCCGAATCAACAAATAAGTATCGTACATAATCAAGTTTAAACTGATTTAAACTACGTGCGTTAAAGTGAACAACTTTAAAACCATCCCGATGATTATTTAAAATATTTAACATCGTCCGAGTTAAATTCGTTACGTCGTAAGCCATATCGAGGAACAAAATTTCTCAACAAAAACACAACCACAAATACGACAACCAGAATTATGTAAAGATTTAGATGAAAAAAGAAAGAATAGGAAGGAAATAATTGAAATTTGCAAAGAAAGAAGTGAAAAAAGATGGAAAAAGAAAGAAACACTTAAAATTAGCAAAGATAGATACCTAATTAACAAAAATAATTCATACATTTTCATTTTTATCAGCAGGCATCGGTGTAGGCAGCAGTCATTGAAGCAGCTTGAGTTGAACGGTGCACACATATTTCACGAGAGTTTCGTCGTTGAAGAGATTTGCATCTCAGCGTCGCCGATGCTCTTCTTTACGTACACAAGCCCATTTCGAGTTCTCACCCAGTACAGCAGTCCCGCCTTACTGATATTGTGATGTAAATCTGGCCAATTCGCTCCTACTAAAGCATCATAAATTCGTCGTAAAATATTTTTCTCGAAAGAACCAACCATAATTTATCCCTTGCTGGTAACTGCTTGTCCAGTCGTGGTTTTCTTTGCCTCGAATTCACCTCCAGATCCGTTCGTGAACTATTTACATAAATATTTATCTAATGTCAATAGAAAATACTATCACACAAGACAATAATATTTTGTTTTACATGAAAATATTTAACTATTTGTATTTTATTATAATATAAGCATTCAAATTACAAATGAAAATTTATAAATGCTGTACCCAACATTGATTCAATAGGATTTCGTGACATAATAAAGTCACGATATCACCCCTAAATCGCACATGTCTTCTATCAAAAGAGAAGTTTCGTTTTCTTGATCTCCGACTTTGTACATCAAAAAATCGATTGTAAAGGAAAACGCAGTGAACACTACTTGCAAAGCATTTCCTGGCTGAAGCCAAATTGCTGAGTTTCTCAAAGAACTTTCGTTTAGCATGAGTCCAATCTGCATAGAGATTATGTTAAATCTTATTGGGGTAAAACACATAATTTTGATAACTAACCGCCCGGTGACTTCGCGCTGTAACCAGACACTTTGAAACGTTTTGCAATAAGGTCCATCGAAAATTGTGCTCCTCCTTCCGTAAATCTTCAGCAACAAAGCTGATCAGTAGAACATCACTCACAACGAAAATCGACGGGCCTACTAGATTACGAAATAAAACGCCAAGTGGACATTTTTCGAAGGCATTTTGAAAACCATAAGTTAAAATTAGCAAGAACATGTGATACATCAACACGACCATCCGGAGTAAGTTCAGACATGACATCAATACAAATTGATTGGTGTATCTATTTAAGGTTACTTCCAACTTCGATATCCGTGTGGATATCAAGGACATTTTCTCAAAATCACGTGCACTCAACTCAGTCTGGTGTCTTAAAAAGACAGCAAGATTGGCATAAATTGAGCTTAGATTCGATACCACGAGTTCCCAGTATAGAAAAACAGCAACAAAAACAACATTGTGTGCTCCGACCAGCAATCGAGAGTCAAACAAAAACATCTCAGCAATGTATCGTTTTGAACTGCGGCGAAGTAGGAAATATGCGTCTAAAACAACAGTGAACAATTTGAAACATATAAACACTTTAGTTTTGCGAATGGGAAAGTTTCTTATAATTTTTGCAAATTTTCTATTACAATTAATTAAACCGTTTGCGATATACACAGCAGAAGAGTTGTGTGCGATGTGATACAAGTAAATACTTATTGTTCCGAACAATAGCTGAACGATTTCACCAAAATGCAACATATCCTCCTGAACAACAGAACCTCGCGTTTCGTCGACTATGGTGCTTGGGAACATGCGAAAAGTTGCACGAATTAAAATCGACAAGCAATAAATTGCTAAAATCAGTGCAATCTTTATAAGGAGCTTGTGTAAACTTCCTGATGTATTTATTACGAATTTATGGATTACTTGATCGTGTTTGAAGCTAATCAAGCCGATAAACTTTGCCAAGCATGTAAAAACCTTAATTTGCTTTTCTATTTTGGAAGGTGTATGTTTTTCGGTCATTTTACTCTATGCTTTTCGTAATTTTTATTGGACTTGTCGACAAAAACTGAAGGAGTTAATGTTTTGGTAGTCGCTTAAATTAAGGACGTCGATAAGTGCAAGTGCTTCATAAAAAAAATTCAATTAATTTCACCAACCTCTGTTGAAGGAATGAATTTGCTTAGAACGCAAATAAATATTAATTTCAACAAGTGCGTAATTATATTTATTACACCCTTACAAAAACCACAAGTACACCATTAATCCTCTTTTGACTTGCAAATTAATTTCATCTGAATTTGGTGAAAAATTATACTTGACGGTCGATACATATTATAATTATGAAAAACAATTACAAGTACAAGACTTATTTTGTAAAAATAAATAAATAGAGTTGCGCAACAGCTTGAGGTGAACCAGGGCCAACTTCTCAATAATGTATGCTGTGTGTGTTGATTTCTTCACATACAAGGGCACCTACAATTTATTGCCGAATCCGAACGGCACTTTGAGAAGTTTTTCAAGACAATTGATACTCTCGGAGGGCTTGTCAAACCCTCGCGGAGGTTGGGACCATGAAAAAGAACAAGTCTTTTTTTTCAGGTGACAATGGCAGGATTCGAACCCAGACCTCCGGCGTAGTAAGCACACACACTAACCACTACGCTACGGCATCCCACTTATTTTGTAACGAACTTTGTAACAATTTTTTGGGCTTGAACTCATACATTTTACCTATTCCAAATATAACATCGTGAGCTATAAATAATATTTTAATTCTAGCTTAGATTAGGAAGTCAAACGACTTTCAATAACAAATTCAGGCTTACCGACTTTGCTGCGGGACGTAACGACTTTGCTGCGGGACGACACTCAACATCCACAAAGACACATGCAGATCTCCCGATCAATCAACCGCCAACCAGGTTGACATAAAGGGTTTGGCCTATATCCGTCTACCAGGTTTTCTATTTATGCAAACTAAAGATTCCTCATTAAAAATCTCCTTCCTCCAACATGGACTACATTCACTACCTTGTTGTACCCAAGGTTCAGCTGAGAATATCCGACCAACGCCATGAAACGTAAAAGCTGTGAGTAAGTTTGCCGTCGACAGACTTCAATCGCGAGAAATTCCCATCAGGTCCTTCTCCAACCCAGTCTCTCAAAATCTTCTAGGAAGTCCTATGCAGGCAGCTTCAAGTGTTGATAATCAGTGACAAAATCTGTGCCATCCGAGACCTCGCATCTGGTGACTGGGTTTCACATGGCCACCACAACGAAACCTACGGTTTGACAATTAATAAAAAACAAATAAAGTGGCTCTTCACGGAAGGACTAGACCTGCTCTCGAGCTCAACCAACCACCCGAGGAGGAGAGAGGAATACCGGCTTCTTCGAAGGAAAAAAGAGAACACAAGAAGCGCGTGGTTGAAAAGATAGAGATAGAGAGATAGAGAGATAGAGAGATAGAGAGATAGAGAGATAGAGAAATAGTGAGACAGTGAGACAGAGAGACAGAGAGACAGAGACACAGAGAGACAGAGAGACAGAGAGACAGAGAGACAGAGAGACGGAGAGACAGAGAGACAGAGAGACAGAGAGACAGAGAGACAGAGAGACAGAGAGACAGAGAGACAGAGAGACAGAGAGACAGAGAGACAGAGACACAGAGAGACAGAGACACATAGAGACAGAGAGACAGAGAGACAGAGAGACAGAGACACAGAGAGACAGAGACACAGAGAGACAGAGAGACAGAGAGACAGAGAGACAGAGAGACAGAGAGACAGAGAGACAGAGAGACAGAGAGACAGAGAGACAGAGAGACAGAGAGACAGAGAGACAGAGAGACAGAGAGAAGAGATGCTACAACAAAAATAATATTCGAAAGTTTAACCAAAGGATCAAAAGGTCCTATTTATGGTACAAAGTTCGAATTAAATCTCTAAGAACCATCAAGGGAATATCGTATCGGAGCCGCAGTCTATCTGAAGGTTGAGAAACATTATTTCAGCAGATTGTATTTATAATGGCGCCGATGAACCGAATTCTGCTGACAGGCAAAATGTATCATTTAACGCGGGCGAAGAAAGTCACCGATGAAGCATGCGGAAGATACTGCCCACCGGCCTGGATAATGTGAAAGTAACTCTGTCTCAGCTTAGGTGCAACAAAGCAATCGAATCTGATGTCCAAGCTTTTTACATTCGCTTGCGATGATCTGGTTAGGAGCTTATGCACCAGCTCCTAGGCAGGATAATGTTCGGAGGAAAGCATGCCCGCCGACTGATACCTCAGCTTTGCTTCAGGCTTCTTATGGCTTTTTTGGATTTTTTTTTAAGCACACTAGCGATTTCTCAAAGCATCAATAGTTTACTCACAATCCTCGAATGCAGCGCTCACAAGGACAACTTCTTTAATTCGCAAAGGTACCCACACACAAACCCTGATGAAATATTTAGCTGTTTGCTCTCTTTAATAACGCTGAAGTGAAAGAAATTAAAGAGTTTCATGCCAGCATTCAAAAACTAAGCCGCATGTGTTGAAAAAGCCATTTATGACAACAAGCAACTAAAAAATCTGTGGCAAAACACAGGTTTAAAAGTTGCCGCAAACTGGGTTGTGTGTCTGTTGCGCATGTGTACGCATTCCCGTACAAGTTCATAGAAAAAGGCGATCATAGAAGAAGGCAATCAAATTGTTGCGTGACTAAAAGTGTCACGTCTGCGATATCTTTTATGCTATAGGTACCTACCGTGCGAACGCCTAAATCCGTTTATCAGGAATCGGATGGGTCCAGAGCAAATATTCACACTGCGGCAGATCGTGAAGAAAACACAAGAATTCCAAATCGATACTCTCAACGTTTTTATAGATTTCAAGGTCGCGTGTGACAGCTTCTATAGTTAAGAGTTATATAGCGCAATGTTTAGTTTTTGCATCCCTACCAAACTCGTCATTTTGTGCAAGATTGCGGTGGGAAAGCCATGCTGTTCCGTGAAGGTCTAAGAAGGTAATTGAATAGCAAAGCCCTCTCTCAAGCAACTTAATTGTTCATTTGTAGGAGGACCCTCATCATCCCATTTCTGGTTCAGACCCTTTCAAAGGCGGATTAAGGCTCTTGGATTCCCATAGAGGAACATATTTCGGAAGAATATATTCCCATCTGCAAAGACGGAGAGTGATATAACATCGAACTGTACAGTGTTGTACAGTACAGAGCTGGCTGGCGAAGTTTGTTGGCTGAGGCCCAAGTCCACTCCGGATTTTAAGTGAGTACTAACTCACTTTACTTAGTAAATTTCGTTGTGTTCATTGGTAAATTATATTTTTCTACAATAATCAAAAAACGGTTGTTGTGCATGTTTGTGGAGAGTACAAAGATTTTTTTGTTGAATTTCATGCGGCTTCAACTCCAATCATTAAATTATTTGTAAGCCTTATTAAAAGTGCATTTCTTCACAACCTGTGACTACCTTTTCAATTGCATCATTTTCTCCCGGCACAAAATTTTAAGCTAGAAATAGCACTTAAATCTCAATAAATTCGTGCCCCTTCACAGAGATTCAAAGAGTCCGTGGAAGTCTTGCGTAAAAGAAAACATTTTCTATCAAAGAAATTTTCACATTTTATTTCATATAACTACCAAAGTTACTTTTATATTGTTTTAACATTTACAAATCTACTTTTTGTCATTATTTTTTATGTATATATACTTTTTTGTTTTTCCATCATGAGCATCCATGATGATCTAAGTGACAACAAAACACTTTTTCACACTATATAATTTTATTTTATAAACTATGAATATAATGTCCTATAAAATTAATTAAATATGCAAAAAAGAGGAAAAAAAAAAAATAAAACATAAATTTATGTGACTTTATAAAATAAAAGAATTAACCTATATTTTGAAAAAGGCAGTTTTATTATGAATACAAAAGGTTTTCAAAAATTACTTTGCACATAATTTGTAATTCTTTTGTTTTTTGTTGGAAAAAGCATGAGTATATTATGTTATATTTAAGAGAATTTTTTTTTATTCTTTTTAACTATAAAATAAAAATCACAATAAAATAGACTTGAAAACTTAATTAATTTTATATATTTTTTTGTATTCTGAACTATGTGTTTAAATTTAAATTTCTCATTTAAGCAGAGAATGAAAAATACGACATTAATGAATATATATTTTTTGTTGTTGGTGACATTGATAAATAATTGACAAATATTAACTTGTCATCTCCCCCATT
Organism: Neoascia interrupta; assembly: GCA_947623515.1. Taxonomy (NCBI): domain Eukaryota; kingdom Metazoa; phylum Arthropoda; class Insecta; order Diptera; family Syrphidae; genus Neoascia; species Neoascia interrupta. The sequence goes on from OX392462.1 coordinate 27,220,655, forward strand.
CCCAAAATTTACTGAAATAGCCATGAAATTCATATTTTAACCGTCAAAATATTTTACAATAGTGTTTTTTTTTTTAAGGCTGCTCATCCTTCGAAAGAGAGTCTAAATTAACATAGACTCAGTTTGAAGGAAATTTCGTTAGCTCAGTAATAGGTTCTTAAGTAAAATTAAGAATGTGAATTCGCTTAAAAACATGATTTTCTTTCATTCATAAAATTTATTTCGATTTTGTTCCAAGAAAATCAACTAGCAAAACAAGAAGATAGACATTCAGTATAGTTTTTTTTCTTCGTTCATTTAAATTTAACCCTGAATGTTATATGGCTTCGAAATAACTTTACTTTATTTTGCTTAGAAATATAAACTGGTACAAAGGTCAACGAGAAGGGAAGAGATCGCGACACGAATTCGTTGTCAACTATAGATTCTGGGGTGATGATGAAGAGATTTCCCTTTTGCGTCAATTATCCTCTCTAAGGCAACGCGAACAATGAAGGGACTCCTTCAGGAAGGTGTTGGCCTACATTTTTAATTGGGTTTGTTGTGTTGATGATGACGATGGTGGCTGTTGTGTATAAACTGGTGGAATAGTCGATTGCACTTATTGGATCTTGTCGGCTCGATGCACGTAAATAATGGTTTTTGGAATTGCACTTCGTGTGGTGTTTTGTATGTTTCTGCGGATTGTGTGGGATGATGGAACTATTTCGTTTTGTCTTTTCTTGAATTTCAGTCGTCGTCCTAGATTAACGTCGTTTTCATAGCAATTAATGAGGAAGCTGTAAGTAGACACGAGGAAAAAAAATTATTTCATTAACATTTTAAAGGTTTAACGCTATAAATGAGGTAACTGAAATAAATATTAAGTTTCCTGATTTTGTATGAAAGTTAAGGATGAGTTGGAGTTTTTGGGAATAAAGTAAAAAAAAAACAATAAATTTCTCGCTTTTCTCAGGAGAAAAATGTTCGAGATAGCCGCTTGAAGGCTGGGAGAGAGAAAACAAACATTCGTTCAGAAAATAGTCGAAAAATCCTCGCTTGTCGCTTCATGCTCCTTTAAACCACAAAAAAGCTAGACCCTTTCCCAGAGACTCTTAATAAGCCTCTGCTGGAGTAAATAAAAATAAACTTCGCATTACTAAACGTATACAATGGATGTAAGGGCGGTAAGTCGTCCAATGACAAATAACTTTCTATTAGACTTATCGCGAAATGGTTTTGTATCCTTCAAGGAGTTTTGTGAATGACTCGTAATTGTGACTTATGATTTTTTGAATGACTCTTAATGCCCTCCTGAGCCAAAGACAGTTTCAGTTTCCTAAAGCATACTGTGAATCGTTCTTTGAGGCAGCTGTAAGTCATCAACGGTAACAGAATGAGTGACAGCAGTAATCAAAGTAATGGAACCAAGAGCTTAGAATAGATTCCCATTCTAACAAAGGCAGGAACTTAGCTTTGCTTAACGACTTAAAATCTGAAAGCCCATTCAGCATATCTTGACGATATACTTGCAGAATACAGCTTCCGATAAAAATTCTTCGTAGTAATCCCTCCGAGAGATGAATGGAAAAAATTCATCTCGGTTTGAAATTTTGTGGTAAAAAAATGGTTCTGCAATGGAAACAGAGACAGGATTTGGTATTTATTCAGAACTGCTTCAGGCGGATAATTCAGTTCACCTTGGCCAAAGCTTATCCATTTGCGCAGGCGGCATTCCTTGTCATCAACTTTTGTGTTAGAAAAAATCTAAGTTCTAACACAGAAGGAAGAGCAAAATTTATCTTCTCGGACAGGCGCTCTCAAGGCGCTTGGCGCACCAGTCATAAAATCGAATTTTTTTTCTGGAAACAGTCATGGCCATCCAAAACCTAGATACAAACATACTTCACTGAATTCCAGCCAAATCCCTCCAGAAAAGATGGCTCTGGCTTCTTTTAAGAGATAGCAGATTCCCAGCAAAGCTCTCTTGAGAAACAATCAATACACACAATGTCTCCACCGGATGTAAAACTGCGATGAGCGGGAGACGATTAAAAACAAGTGACAAAAAAAACATGTGGCAACAGTGCGAACTTAAAAACTTCAGTCCGTCTGCGACGGATTGCAAAATACCCTACGCTACCAAAAAAAGTAACTGCCACGCCTCCAAAAAGTGGGCGGACTTTAAAAATATAACTGTTAAATGCCCTATCCTAATTGTTTGTATACATTTTGGACTAAAACTCCTTTTAACTAAAAAAAATCACTTCTTTAAAGTCACGCCCACAAAAGTGGGCGGAGCCATATACTATTGTAATGTGGCGACAAGAAATAAAACGACATGTAGGAATCACTGAATGCACCCATCGATTCACTTTACGAACACACCTAACTGTCATTCCAGTTAGCTGCCAGCAAAATGATATTCCAAGTTCGATTTCGATTTCCCCTCCATGGAATTCAGCGGAAGAGTACCAATGGAAAATTACCAAAGGGGAAGTATGGAACGTACTAGAAGGTGCATAATTTTGTATAAATACACGGGTGACAGGCTCGCACACGGACAGTTATGTTTTAAACGTTTACTTGTGAAAATCGTTAATAAAGAGAAAAGTGATTGAATTGCAATAAAGTGTGGAATTCTAAAAAACGAAGTTGTATAAAGAGTGATTTGGATTTAAATAAGTTTTGTTTGATGAATAAAGTGTTTCATTGTGTAACTAAAGGGTGATTTTTTAAGTAGTTGAGAACTTTTTTTAAAAAAAAAAACACAAAAAATTCGAAAACATTAATGAAATATTTATTAAAGATATATTATCTTATTTATTATATATATTATCTTATAGAAATTATCTTTATATTTAAAGATATTTTCATGCAAATGTTGACCGCGGCTGCGTCTCAGGTAGCCCATCCGCTGAGTCCAATTTTGGCATACTCTTTCACACATATCGGCCGGTATCTCACGAATGAATGCATGGATGTTGGCTTCCAGTACGTCAATCGAAGCAGGCTTGTCCCTATAGACATTAACCTTGACATACCCCCACAAAAAATAATCTAATGGTGTCAAATCGCACGATCTAGGCGGCCAATTGACCAGCCCGAAACGTGAAATTAACTGTTCACCAAACTCGCCTCGCAATTGCGCCATTGTTTCGCGTGCTGTGTGGCATGTGGCACCGTCTTCGGCGTTGTGGTAGGTCGGCTGGCTTTAGTTCTTGCACCAGCTGTATCTTAAAAGGCTTTATGCCCAAATCCTTCCGCAAAATTTTCCACGTAGTGCTGTAACAAAGGCCTAACTGCTGGGAACGGCGCCGAATCGACATTTCGCGGTCTTCTGTCACACTAGCTGATACGGCCGCAATATTTTCTTCACTACGCACAGTACGTAAACGTGTTGGTGGTTTAATGTCCAACAAAGTAAATTTGGTGCGAAATTTGTCACAATCTTCCGAATAGACTGCTCAGAAGGTCGAGAATGCCGACCATAAAATGGAAGCAGCGCGCGATGAACATTTCGAACCGAGCACGAATTTTGATAGTAAAATTCAATAATTTGCAAGCGTTGTTCATTTGTAAGACGATCCATTGTTAAATTGCAAACCAAACTGAAGCTGTTTGACAGTGACACAAGGTACTAAACACATGTCAGCTGTCAAAACCAGTGTTGCCTAAACCAAACCAGCTAAAAAATCACCCTTTATTAAAGTAAAATTGAATTTTATTCATACCAAAAAGTTAGCAAATACCAATATCTACAACTTTTGTAATGTAATTTTTTGTGAAGTTTCACAATATTTATTGAAAAACAGTAATTTTAAGTTTAAATCCCTTAAAAAGTGGGCGTTGTTAGGGCCTAACTTTTTCTGCTACCTGAAAGACAAATACAAACTCACATACCAAAAATTAGTTCGTTAGCCCGATTGTAACACAGCTAAAATTTAAAGAAATATTTTTAAAATTAGAGATAGTCGCACATACAGACTTTTAGTGGGCGTGTCTGTGGGTGGACTAAACTAATTTTTAATCTTTTAGAACGGAGCTGTCATACCTGAACAGTTTCCATTTTCGATTCTCAATCTGATATACAAAGGTGTGCGAAAAGGGTTGAAGAAGGCATCACAAAGGTTTGCGATTAGGACCATGTCTCCACCGGGCACTAATCCGCGATTAGTATAAATCTTCAATAACTCCTCTACAAATCAGGCGATTTATCATGCAAATTAAAATCCTCTCGGCAAGCGATTAAAAATAAATCCCCTCATAAATCCCATTCGCCCTATTCACAAACCTATTTTCTGCACCTTTGTAACAGTTTGAGAATCGAAAAAGGAGGATGAAACTGTCCCTGAAACTGTACGACAGATTTCACAAGTTCATTTTCTATTGCGATTTTTGCAGCGGAAATCGTTTTTCGCTTCTGGGAAATGACATCGCTACTCTCTTTTAAGAGCCAAATTGGCAAATAAATCCTTTATTTATCCGGTGGAGCCACTTTAGGATTTATTTTTAATCGTCTTCCGCTAATCTTCTTTAATAGATTAGTTGAGGATTTATGTTAATCGACATGGTATTACCTTCACAAGTGAGAAAAATCGGAGAAAAAAATAGGGCACAGCTTAAAGAATAGCTTGGCAACTCTGTCAAAGCTCCGGTCACCTTTTTGGCATAATAATACAAACTGGGTTAAAACAGCAAAAAGATAAGTGTGTTACTCAATTATACTATAGATTCGACCCAGCTGGATCATTATTAAGATCTACGGCGGCAGCTTGCAGCAGAACTTAGTTAAATCTGAAAAGGCTTCAGTTTTCAACTCAGTTTTCGGTTTAATATGTGATCCTGAAATTCAAGTAAGGGCCAAAAAATTGGTAGCAGGCAGATGGAAAAGCTGATTCTGAAAAAAGATGAGGATTTGGTAAATCACCGCAAAATATGGCCCAATCATTCTAATTTATGTTATGCTATAACCCAGGCTTCATATGGATTTAAACTCCTCTGCAACATTGGCCAATTATCATTGTAAAGAAGAAACCTTTCGGTTTTTTAAAAAAGATTTGAAACTCTGGTGTCGTGAGTCATTTGGATTTCTAGCATCCAAGCTCCCTATGCAATGAGTAACTAATACCTAGCCTATCTCATTTCTACTTAGCCCTTTGAACCAGATGTTAAACACAACGAAACTGGTCCACATCGACTTTCATTAAAGGCTCCATGCAGCCGCAAGGCTTCAGGTGCTGCGTTCTCATAGGTTATTTAATCAAAAGAACCAAAGGTTGATCACCTTGAGAAGATAACGCAACACGAGAACAAGCATTTACCAAATTACATAACGATTGCAACAATCGAGCGCGTACGGTCATTTAACCAGTGTTGACAATAATCCAGTTGAGGCCAGGCAGCATCAGGCAGGAAGATCAATGTTGCCCCTTAGTCCTCAATGCAACCAGTTACTATGCCTCATTCCATGAGCTGCGTTGGAGCAGTGCTATTTTTCACGAAGCACGGCATAAATCTCGTCCGACAGGTTTGCTTTTATTTTTTTTCTTGTATTTAAGTATACGCAGCTCCTTTCGTCGTTCTATACGTTATGGTGGAGTGGATTGACTCCATCTCGGATGGAGGGTCCTCTCCTAGGTTCGGTTCTATATACCTACACGTATATGGAAAGGTGCAAACAACACCGCTATATACACACAAAACAACTATAATATGCATCCGATGTTATACCTGTTGTGATGGTGGTGAGTCTACTCGGTTTATGCAATATGCATCAGAACGATAGCTCTGCAAGGGTTCAATAGCTGGCACAGAGTTCACTCACTCATGGCAAAGTGGTGTTGTACTTAGAGCAACCCATTTCCCACCAACAACAAGGCTCAGGGTACAAATTCAATTTATCCCGAGAATTTTAGACTTTTTCTGTTTCGCTTGTTGCACTCTCGCCGCCTTGTGCGCGCCCATCTCATCTCATGACCGACTATGTCCGTGTTCATTAGGAACAGCGACAGGCTGGAGCTATTTTTAGAGAAGACTAGCACTGCTAGACACCCAGCCAGGTCACGATATAGTGGATTCAATGTACATAGTTACCTTTCCACTACTCAGACTCACCTTAAGACTATTTCCATTTATCCTACAGATACAGAGTCGCCTGCTGACGATGATCGAAATGATGAATGTATAATTTCTTTTTTGACTTTTCTTTGGATGGCCTCAAGTCCCAAACTAAATTCGAAAGACTGCGGGGTCGCGACAGGCGTCGGGTCTTCTTCTCGGGTAATTTGGAATCGCCCGATGTTCGGCCGCCACTGCGTGACGAATCTAAGGTACCTTCACGAGCACCACCCGTACTTGCACTTTTTGATAATAGCTGATTGTTGTTGTTGGTACATTTGACGACATCCAATTGTTGTGGTAATGGTTGTTGCTGTTGTTGTTGTTGTTGTAATGGTTGGGGTCCTTTGGGTGTTGTTGAGATCGGAGTTGTGGAATTACTGTCTGGAGTAAGTTGTAAACTGCTAAGACTTTTATATCTGCAAATGAGAAAAGAAAATGATAAGACAAGGACGTTACGTATATAATTTGTATTAAAAGGAATACATTATATGAGTAAATATCTATAAAAAAATATATTTTATATGGATATGTGACAACCAAGGCATGAATCACCAAAGAGTTGGCAGGTTTCCATAACTTTAATCAATACCCTACCAAAGGTTCCAACGGATCGTAGCTTGCTTTTAGTGCGAAGTGAGAAGTTTCGAATCGGATTTGAGGCTTGCTTCTTCAATTAATGAAATAGCTTAATGCGACAAAGTTTTTGCAATACTTATAATGCTGGGTTTTCGTCTTAAATTTAAGACTACGAAAAGGTCAATATTTTGCTTTTTGAAAAAAGTTATTTTGGTTTTGTTTTTTTCCAAAAAAAAAAAAAACTCAAAATCTGCCATAAAACCCACTCGGATTGGGAATAAAAAACTCCATTGTTGCGCGTTACAGTCCTTCATTTTAAAATAACTTAATTAGTTGCCATTAAATTTCATTTACAATTGGCCAAATCGAATTATATAAACGGGACTCATGGCAATGTAATTTTCAACATCGTGTATAACAATTGATATGATTGTTTTGTTTGTTACAAAATAAATTCGTTACGAAAAGCTCAATGAACCCAAAAGTAGCATTTTTAAATTTGTTATTAGCCCAAATTACGTAATTAAATTACAATTGCTACAGTTTTATATTTGATTTAACTGTAATTTGGCGATTTCAAGTAAACAGATTAAGTATCTAAAAATATTGGATCACATTTGGAATTTAATGTTTTATACAAATTTGAGTTGTGTACTTTTTTTTAGAAAAATATGCGTCGAAAAAATTTGTGTAACAATGTGTTCTATATATAGACCAATTTCAAGATTAAATAGCTGAGTATGTTTTCTGAACTGTAAAAATAAACATGTACAAGTCGCTGTTGATAGTCGGTTTCCTTAGTGTTATGTGTGTCGCCGTTGGTATGTTGAGAAGACCGTTTTTATAAAATTGACTATTTTTTGTTTCAAAGTTTTAAAATTTGAACCAATTTCAATAAAAAAAAATTTTCCTATAACTGTGAATTGAGTGCTAACAAATAAATGAAAATATTTACAGCTCAATATGGCAACAACGTAAACGTGAACACAATGCAAAGATGTCCAGGCGTTAATGAGGTTTTTTACCAACAGGGAAGAGCACCAGTTTGTGATGTCAGATGTACTGAACTTGGGAGACTTTGTAACGTTGTAAGCACACAACCGGCATTTGGATGCTTTTGTGCTCTTAATTATGCTAGAAATGCTTTCAATCTTTGTGTACCAATTAATCAATGCCCTCCAGTTTATCAGCAGCAGGGATAAATAAAGTGCCCCTACTCAAAAAAGCTATTCCGTTTTATTAAGTAGACACTAGTGGGTGACTAAAGTGTTCAAAAGTCTATACACTCTGGAGTATCTTACTGTGTATATATTTATATATTAACTTTTTTATTTATTTCATCCCATCCTTAAATCCCAATTGAAATATTCGCCAGTGAAAACCCAATTTAAAAATGCCTCTTTGAGGTAAGTTCTCATGCTCAGGATCAAACTGCTCGCAATCGGTCCCAATTAAACTCGGCTCTTGAATGCTCTGTTATAATAGCGCCCAGTCCTGCTATGATGGCTTTGTCATTATGGATCTCATTTCTTTTCACAAAATAAAGCAAAAAGAAATAATATAGGGCCAGCTTAAGCAGATAGGTACGCATCTCATCAGAGGACTATTTTCTTTGTCAGGGGAAAATTCCTCCAGTCAGGATACAATTATCCCAGCACGAAGTGGTGATAGAACATACACAACAACTAGGTACAACACATTTCGAACAATTTGAAAAGTACGTATAAGATGGTTTTCTTTATTTGAGGCAAAGATGTCCGCAAGTCTTAAAACAAGGCGATTGTTGACGAGTACAACACTTGAAAAATCAAACACAAGAGTTAGAAAAATTAAAAAAGTGCCAAGACGAGAACCCTCAAAGCCCGGTCTTTAAAAGATCCAAAGTCGTCGGCCAAGACATCAAGCCAAACCCGACGTTGTGCTATGGAAAAACGATACTTTAAAGAGTTTGTCAGCTAGTGGACGTTGTTCTTCATAAACGGCAAAATAAGCAGACTGGCCAAAATGTTTGCCCTGATCTAAGCCAAAAGTGTCTGAGGATTCATAAGTGTTGAATTTTAAGGTGTTGAAGTTCACTGGAAATACCCACCATAAATGAATATTGTAGAGACAAATAATTTGAAAGAGACCAACGTTACAGTTTTTGCCCAGTCCGAACAAAGTCTGAGTTTTTTGACCCTCGGAAATCCTACCTCCACTCCTTACCCCTGGAGCGCAGGTAAGATTGTAAGAAATAACGAGTCTTTTTTCAAATGACAAAAGTTGGGAAGCTAACCAAACCTACCTAGTAAGCAGCCGCAAAAACGGTGTTTTTAATAAAGGTCTAGCTACGCGTAGCTGCGAAAAAGTAACCTTTAGAATTTTCCAGATGCTTTTTTGAATAAGCGACAGCTTAACCGTGGGACCACAATGCCCGTAGCGGTGGTATGTAGCAGTAGTACGTAGTACAGCCGCGGAGCAATGTGGCGTAGTACGGAAAAAAATTGAACACAATGGTGTAGCGCGGCTATGTCGAACAAAAACCTCGTTTATAAACAATGGCCGATACTCTGAGTTAATTTGAACTAGATTTAATATTTTTGTACAACGGATGACACAAATTCCATGAAATTTCTTTAGATTTAACCATCTCAATAAACTTTTCGACGTCCTTTTCCTCCATTGTTTACTTAACTTGTATTGAACTGTCCACCGTGTAGCGCTGTCAACCGTGTAGCGCTACGAAAGTTAAAAGTTGGCCAACTCTTACTACCGCCACAGCTACGCGCTACCGCCACAGACACACATTGTGGGCGCAATACACTGAATACATGTGTTTTAACTTTTGACAGCTCTTACTACCGCAACTATTACCGCCACAGCTACATCACTGTGGTTCTACGGTAAAGGATAAACAAAACAGCGTATGACTACGTGATCGTAGTCATACGCTGTCCGAATATAAGACACATTGAAATAAGATCAGGACTAGTCCTTGTCCTTTCTTAGCAATAAATGAGGCATGATATTATATTGATTCTGTTATATTCGGACCACATTTTTAATTTCTTTCAGGGCACAGTCGTTTTTGACAGCTGACAGGTTAAAACTCTTTGGGTCAAAACAAGTGAGCCTACTTTAGGCTGGGAGTCTACGCTTTAAGTTAAAACTTTCTGCGTTTTTGAACAAGTAACTGATGCTTAAACACAGCTTTACAACCCGGCTTTGGCTGCGTCTTCGCCTAATTACATTACACTGGCATTCCAAGTAGAAATAGATGGCCTCTGTTACTACTACGGTTACAATATAACCACAATTAAGCGGTAAGTGGAGTGGCGCACGCAAGAGAAAGGGGACTTCAGCCAACTTCACGTGCTAAACTGGAGACTGCTAGCTAGAGACAAAGCTGGTTGGCGAAGCTTGTTGGCTGAGGTCCAGGTCCATCCCGGACTGTAACGCCACTTTTAGTAAGTAAGTAAGTAAGTAACCACAATTAAACCAAAATGATTAGAGTATGTTAAAAGTAACAAATCGTAAACAGTTACGTTTATATTACGAAACAGTTGCCAAGTGGGTAATCTGCATAAAAAAGCGGAATAACTGTTTCGTGTAATAGACATAATAGTACTGTTTGAAAGTGACTTTCAACCAAAATGTCACTACGTCATTGCGACGCATTTCCGCCACAAAAGTCAAGAATTGTGTTCATTCATATATTGTTTAGTGTCTTTAATGTGGGTGTATGTACGTGTAAGAGTAATGCTGTATTCTTTTTAACACCGAACTGCCAGACTGAGCTGTTAAATAATACTCGGTGTTTGCGACAATTCCAGCGTGGTGTACACTCGGTTTGCGACAATTCCAGCATGGTGTACACTCGGTTTCATTGTGTACAGAACGGCAAATACTGCAATGGTTCAGTCATTACGTTAAGTGTCAAATTGTTTTGACTTCTGGTGCGTTTCTTTATTAGTTCAACTATTACGGCCGAAGTATCTGCGATCATTTCGTTTTGCGTTTCTTTATTCGTTCAGAATATTCGGAATGCATTTTATTCATATTACCTCCCGAGGTAGTACGAATTAGAACGTTCGGAAAATTCCAACTTAGTATTCCACATTTTCTATTCCTTCTACGGAATGAATAAAATAAACGCACCCTTGATTTTGTTTGCTTTACCACCTCAAATACTACAGTGGCGAAATTTCGAGCTCGGTGTCAACACCGAACTAATTCGGAGTTCAAAAGAACATTTACATGAGCATGATTCCGTTCAGGTGTACATGAAAAGATCAATTTTTTTCTGTATTCCACACCAGTTCACGATTCGGTGTTGAAAAAAATACGCCATGAGAGTATTTAAGTCACAATAAAACGCATAAACATATGTAGGTCATAATATAATTGCAAAAACAAATACAATGTTACATAAGTGTGAAAAATGCCAGCCATATGCAAATAATTAATATCAAATTTATTTTAACACATGAATCGCATTTGACTGAACATTACTTGAAATCTCGAAAGAAGCCTATTTCCACCGGAAACATTGATAAGTTGCTGTTGAGAAAACTCAAGCGCTTGCGAAATATTCAATATTTGGGAATATTTTAACAATATTACATTAGGTTTATTTTTTTTATTGTTCTTCTAGACTAACCAAAATTATTTTTTTGAGACTAGAATTGCAGCATAATTTGTTTTACCTGCTAAGAGATAAGGTTTAAAATTTACACAAAATAGTCCAAAATTATACCATGGATGCACATTAATTGATATCCAAAATTTACACTTCAGGTGTGTCAGAAAGTACACAAATTAAAGTTGTTGTGACCTTTCTGATGCGCTACAAGAAAAAGACACATTATAGTCAAAATCAGTACTTTTACTTATAAAAATATGGTTGTTCTCTAGGGCACCAATCAGAACTCTTTACTGAAAAGAATCAGAAAAGCTGGAGCTATAAGGTTTTGGTGACTTTAAATGGTTGCATAAGGCTAAATTGAAATCACACAATTTATAGTTTCAAGTGACACTTTATGTAAGGTCACATAAAAGTTGGTACCTACTTTAAGGTAAAGTGCTGTTACGCAGTTATAATAACTTTATCAACTCAAAATGCAGTCAAAATGTCCGGATCGTTACCATCTTTCAGAAAAGTTAAAAAAGGTACAAATTGCTTTTTGGGTTTGAATCACCTTTGAAATTACATTTCCTAAAAAAGTTTTTTTTTTTCTTGCTGACTGCCTATCTCGTCTATCTATAAAAAATGCGCACCGCACTACTAAAAATAATTATCCGACTTCATTGCACTCACCTTTCAAATTTTGACTTTTTTGTCAGCTGTCGACCTGTCAGACTAAGCAGTTCAGTACATTTAAACTAGCACTCGGCTTTGTAGTCACATAACGTAACATTGCGTTGAAGCCGGTGCTAACTTTGTGCTAGGAACATTGAAATCGTATGACTGAACTCGTAAACGTCAGACCAGGGTAGAGCTAAGGCTCTTCTGTGAATACTGCTTAAGGTATTTCAATGATCGCAATGTTGAGCGCCGGAAAAAAAACGAATTGAGATCTAATTTCAACAACACTGAGGTAAGAACGAAAACGAATATTTTCTCTGACAGCTACACACTCCATCAAAGACCGAGAGTCTAGGAAAGTATTTAAAATCTTTGTCGAAATCCGCAAGATGTCCCAATATTTGTCGTCAAGCAGCTTGATCTTCAAATCCCATTCAGATAGTTGATTGTGATGAAGCTTTGACAAATACCAAAACTACTACTCAAACTAGCCGCAGCCTTTAGCTTTCAAAAACCATGTTTAAATATTTTAAACTTGGAATGCATAATCCTTCTAGCCAGGCCCAGGCCCATTTCCATTCAATGCGCTCAATGACGTAGAAATAATAACAAATTTACCTTTGTTATGAATAACAAATTAACTTAATGCAGAATATAATGTTGGAAATTAGCTGCATGACTCTCGTATACGCGGGAAAAACGACAAGCGAAATCTCTTCAGTGTTCGGTGTGAATGCGACGAATAGGTTTTCAACCGTTTTATGGAAATCTGGGCTTGAAAAGGCTTTGTAGTAGAAAAAAAAGTGGTAAATGTATTAGCCGCATAAGACTCTCGTGCACGTGGCAAAAATGACAACCAAAATCCCGTTGGTAGTCTGTGTGAATGCGGCGAGAAGGTTTTCCAATCTGTTTTTTATTTTTAAATCTTAGCTAGAAAGGACTGAATGTAGAAAGTATGCGGTAAATTTATTAGCCGCATAAGATTGTCGTATAAGTGGAAAAAATGACAACCAAAATCGCATTAGTAGTCAGTGTGAATGCGGCGAGTAGGTTTTCAAATCTGTTTTTTGAAATCTTAGCTAGAAAAAAACATGCGGAAAAAAACATGTGAATCTATTAGCCGCATAAGATTGTCAAAAACGCGGAAAAAGTGACAGGCGAAATCCCCTCACTAGTCAGTGTGAATGCGCGATCAGTAGGTTTTCATCTATTTTGTGGAAATCTTGGTTAGAAATATCTTAATATAGAAAATTTAAGGAGAATACTAGCTGTCAGTAGTATGTGTGAACGAGTAGGTTTTCAATTCAAATATGTGTTGTGGAAATCTTGGTTTTCTAAGCAATTTGCGGAAAATGTAAAAGGACAACAGTAATTGTGCCAATACACGCTTGGCATAAACCATCAAGCTCTAGTAAATTCCTTTGCGAAACACATTTAGTTAAATCCTCAAACATTCAAAGCTAGATAAAAAATGATAAGTCTACGAAGTTAGTAAAGAATCCAACTCACCTTATGTGAAATAGTGGACTCTGCGGCTCCAGACCGCAGTCCTTTCCATTAATGGCAGCGCTAATTGGTGAATGACCGTTTACTAAATTTGGTGAATTACTTAAAACCTTAGATTGATGACTACTGCTCGACGAGTTATTCTTCACATAGAGCTTTGGTAGTGTTGGCCGTTGTCGCTTCTCTGGCAGTTTCTTACCAGGGATTGTCTCGATTGGCGGTGGCACGGGCTTGATGTCCTCCTGAATATGGCTGTGATTGTAGTGGGCTTGCAAATGAATTATTTGCGCTTGCGGGTGTTGCTGTTGTGACTGGTTGTGATTGGTGTTGTTGTTGTTGACATTACTACTATTATGTTGCTGCGACGAGTGATGATGGTGATGATGATTGTTGGTACTAACCGGATGATGATGATGGTGGTGGTGATTACTGCTACTGTGATGACTACTGTTGTGTTTATTCGATTCTAGGCTGCTATAATTGTTGTTGTTATTGCTAACGTTGTTGTTATTGTTGTGGCTATTGCTTGTGCTGCTAACACGTATCAGGCTACAATAGTTGCCACTATCGGTTGTTGCCTGTGATTTAAGCGTCGGTGACTCGCAGATCGGCTCGAATCTGGTCAAGCCCTTGGACAGCGGTGTCAGGCCGCGAACGTAGTCGTAGATGTGATCGATTTCGTTGTATTCATCGGCGATCTGGGCTGTCGATTGGTTCTGTTGTTTGCTGTACGAGTCCAGGCTGGCGCTCTTTCGCAGCACGTAGCCATTCTCAAGAACGCCCGCCGACGAAGCTGTCAACACCATGGGCAGCTTGTTTCGACTGCTAAACTTGGAGTCTTTCTTTTCCTTCTCGGAGAGTTTCATATCGACGATTTGCAAACGATCGCGAGCATCGCTAAGCAGCCGTTGCGCTTTGTCCAAGAAACGAGAGTATTCGATGAAATGCTCCAGCTGTTCCATGTTCTTTGAACGCTGCAGCTTGATCTTTGCATTCAACGGGACTGGCACTAGGTCGGTATCCTTCTGAAGGGGTAGCGCGAATACTCGATCGATTTCTACACAGCCTAGCAGGCGCAGTTCGGGCACAAAAGGTTGCTTCAGACCCTTCGGGGCACTACCATGGACTAATCTGTTAACGAAGAAAAAGCATTTAGTTTCAAAGATTTGAAGGGGCTATAAAAACTATATATACAAGCCTTACCTAACGATAACTGGCATACGTTTGAGTAATAAATTTTTCACCGAATGCACACCACTGATGCTGTCCTCCTTGGCGATGGGTGAAAATTTAGCTTTGGTTTCGAGCGGCAAATTCACAATCTCGTCCTTGATCGTCCTGCACTGCAGGTACTTGCCATTGTCGTTCATCGTGGTCAGCAGCTCGCCCGCATGGATTGTCTTGTTCATTTGCGTGCAGCGAAAAGTTTCGCGAACGAGAACGCGTAAATTTCGACGTTTCGACAACTCCAACACCGAATCAATGCATCGCGTCGATCGACCATCCTCGCTGAGCAGCTCAAAATAGCCCGGATAGGTTTCAGGTATTAGCACCTTGGAGCCGACATTTGTCGGTTTGCGGCCCTCCTTGATCTTGATCGGTTGAGCTAGAATCTGATACTTCTTGCCGGCGCTCAGAAACAGAGCCGTACTCTGAAGCGAGGGATTCGACAATGTCGGCACGCCCAGATTCTGATGTTGGCCCTTGACGATCTTGGCCACAGCGGGCAGCTGCTGCTTGGAGAAGTCGCGCAGATACACCGGAATAGTGTCCCCGAAACGGGATGCAGCCAATATTATTTGGCCATCGGTAGCGGCCATCGCTTCTTTCTGAAATAATGATAACACTTTGATTCGCGCGAAGTTAACATTAATCAGATGTGTTTTTCATTGGCTGACAGTTGGCGGTGGCGGTGTCGAAGGTGCTGGTGGACTCTTCAGCGATGCACTCGGGGAACAGTGAAGTGGACGATGTTTGTGGTTGTTGTCGTTGGCGGGATGCGAGGAGGTAGCTAGTTGGGGAGAAGTTTTTTTCGTGTTCGCGTTTACTTGCATTCGGTTGAATTGGGGTTGAATCTGTGAAAGAGAGAAGGAGAGATTGTTAAAACTTTGAGAACACATTTTTTTTTGAATATATTTTCATGCTCAAATAAGATTTGGCATATTGATGACTTTAGCTTTTACGTGATTAGCTTGCAGCTATATACCAAATGAAATTACTGCATCGAGTAATGCAATCAGGACCTTTCATGAAACCACGTTAAGGCTTGAAAACTATTTTACTCACTGTTGCCCAGAACATACAAGTCCGCAAAAACCCGTACCAATGGCATCGCACAAAAAAGTTCATCCAACTTCATATGGCCAATAACGTGACTAAATTATCCATTCGACGATTAACTGGCCCCATTGGTATTCTCATTAATGTCCTGGCTAATTTTATTTCCATAAACATCCCACCCGAAGGATCTTCGAGCGCCTATATAACATAAGCCACTATGCAGCAAAATCCATTTGACGACTGATGTAATTTTCAGGCGTTTTACTATCATAACACAAGGCAGGGGGAAATATAATTTTAAGTGCTTGCCAGTCAGGAAAATTATCTTTTACAACATTCAATTTCGTGCTAAGCCCCCAAACTACCTGGAATATGCGCCCTAAGCCAGTTCACCTCCAAGTATTCATTCCCGTGGAGGTTTACATCAAACCCCATTAGTCGTGACACTTTAATTGCTATAGATGGTAAACTTTTACGACTGGACATCTTTAATTGACGAAAACATATCCCGAACATAAAGCCGCCCAACCCCCCTGCACATAATTGTGCAACAACAACTTTATAGTCTGTGTCTGTGCGGTTAAGTGATTTTTACCTTTGGTTCTCGGACACGGATTTTCCGCTTGTATCCAGGCTATAAGGCCAAAATAATGTTGTTGAGAAAGGCCCAACCACAATGGCCCAGGCTATACGCAAATCTTTAAAGCGCAGCACCTCGAAGGCCAGCCGGACTTCTCAGCGCCTACCTGTAGGTTTTGGGATTTTTATTGCAGATTTGCTCGTTTCCTAATCCAAATGTCGATTAGATCATTTGATGGCCGGCAACATTGGATACTTGTTGCATTTTGTATACTACACTCCGAACAAAATGTCAAAGGCACCCATAGACATAGTTGCACGCGCGCAGGATCATCTTGATAAAGAAGCAAAACGAAAAAAAAAAACGCAATCATAGCCCAAGGTAACGACCTGCCTATCCTATTACTCCGGTTGAGGATAATGCAAAACATAAAACGGTGTAACCCTCTTTTGCATCGAGGAGTTTTCCACCGCGCACCATCACTGATAGACGAGATAACTTTAAAAAATCGCTAAACATTATAAAATCCTTGAAGAAGTGGATTCCTTTCCTTTTTTTTGGTTTTTGTCTCTCCCGGATGTAGGAAGGTACACATGCATGTGTGCATCCCTATGTACATCTTATGAGGTGTTGTTTATGGCGTAATAAAAAAGCCCACTTTTGACGGATGCAATTTGCGGTGACGATGGTATAGAGAAGTTGCAGGATGCATACAATATTTGCATACCTTGATGAAGTGGATGAATACTTTGTACACATGAGGGGAGACTGGCCTAGATGCTGTTGGGGGGATTGATTTCTGGTCTTTTAAGGTAAATCTTTAACACACGTTGGCAGGAGTAGAAAATTCGTGCAAAAAAGTCCTTGATTTGAGAGTCCTATATAGCAACATAAACGAAAGTACTGCTATGGGCTTTGGATTATCCTCTTTGTGTCAAAATGTATGTTAAGGCCTGGTATACTTTCAATTAAGATTTGAATAAAATTTTGGATTGGCAAAACTATAAATGGAGCGTTAAGGCAAAAGGGGCTAGAAGTGAAAAAAAAGCGTCAGAAGCAGGCTACCTACATTCCATCACGCCACAAGGGTAAATCGAAATTTTTAATTACATATTTCTTTGGTGAAGGATAAAGAGTTCGTAACCCATCTGGAAGCACGTTTTCAATCACCTTAAAATCTTGATTTTCTTAGTTATGTTTTTTTTTTTAAGTTTCATTCCTCGGCAATAACTCATTGTCCTGGTAGAATGCTTCAAAAGATGTTGCAAGAAATAAGAAAAAAAGGAAGGCCTTGCAACTAATTTACATTTTTATGAACTTTTTCCTGCCAAACGGGGCACCACCGTGCAGTTACCAATGCGTTTTAGCTGCAGTCATAGATTTCTAGACGTTAAATTTATTAAATCTATAGAACCATAAAAAAAGGGAGGCACCGCATAGCGACAGCATTGAGCAGGCTCTGTGGCCGTGTGGTGAGGTGGTTGGCTTCCCTTCTTGCCCTTAGGTCCTCGAAGAAGCGTAGCTATATATGCACGTTTTATAGTGAACTACAAAAGAATCTCAATTGCGTTCCATCCGCTGCTGATCCACTATCTAGAAGAGATGGCAGGTTTTTGTTTTGCTCCTTTGAATCTTTTTATCTGATGATGACAATAGTCCATGAGCAGCGTTTATCTTAATCAAAGTGAAGAAAACTAAAAATAAAATAGATGTACGTATACGTGTAGAAGATATAGGAGAAAACGCGCAGTGGCCACATCAAGTATCCTTTTTTATTGGTACCATTCCGTATTTGCGATTCCCTAAGGGGGACAGAAGGACACACAGTAGCGCGCAGTTGAAACAGGAGCAGCGGAAGTTATGGAAAATAAAAACTGATTTGATCAGAACACTCATGAGGGTCATGTGCGGTTGTGCTGCCAAGATGGCAGAAACAAACAAAGGCAAAGAACAATGGTAATGTCCTTTGGAAAAGAGAACTTAGCACAGTTTCACATAAATTCGGAATGTAACGAGGAAATTATTGCGTTGTTTAGGCGCCTGACTAATGGATGATTTTTTCTTCTGCATTGTTTGAGGGCGATTTAACTCACATGACTTGGGTACATGAAAGTGCAAATTTTTCGACAGAATAAAAAAACTTGACGCAGTCAAGGACGGTTTGCTCCAAGAAATAAGAGACAAAATGCTGTAAAACAATGAAAATCTAGATTTTTGTGGCATCAACCAGTTTGCCAACATAAACTGAAATATCCTTGACTTTTCAAAGGATGTTGAAGGTTTAAAATTCATTGTGTAAAATGACGTGGTAGTTTAGGATGAAATTGCTTAAAATTCGTTTGCAATCGGGTCAAAATGCCATATAATCGTTTTTGTGATACCCGAGAGTTAACGGCAGGTAGTTAACAGCGGCAACAGCAAACGACCTTCTTCGTATGCAACGGGGATCCATACGAATTGAAAGTCGTACCTTGCGAAGGGGACCATAACAAATCCTCATCCCAGTATTCAAAACTTTTCAGTTTGGGCACAAAGCAGATATCCGGCACATAGGAAATCAAAGTTAGAAAAATTTGCAGAATTTTGCAAAATCACACAGGCCCACTTACAGCAGCCAGCCAGCGCCTCGAAAACAAAATTGAAAAAAATAAAGACCGTTGAGTATGAAGACACTCGCGGAGCGGTCCGTCGGCTTTTGTTGAAGGTTGAGCTGCTCTTTATTGCGCAGTTTGTTTGTCTTCTTTATTAAAGAAGGATTGGCCAATTTGGTCCTCAGGACACATGACAATGAGTTATATGTCATTGGATAGGTATTTTTTGGTTAAATAATAGTTTGTATAGCGGCTTACTTTGAAGAGCTGTTGGCTCATATGGTTGTGTCTGCGTCAAACTTTGTGATGTAAAATATGTGGCCCAGAAGTTACGATACACATGCTGATGTGAGTCAGTCGAGTGTTTTCAAGCACCTCTAGCAAACCATTTACTAAGACCAACCGGTTATAGTTTTTTTTTTATTTCTTAAAATGGACTACCTACGCCCATTTATTTATTTTAAAGTTTTGCCTATGACGGTTTCGAAAACATACGTTTTCTTGCCCTTTTTAACATTTCTAAAATTTAAAATTCTTAAAGATTCTTAAGATTCTTAAAGATGAAATAGTTCCCGGAAGCTTCTTGTGCTCAAAAATGTTTGGTATTTTTAAAAAAGGTGACCCGAGTGTCCCGGAAAATTACAGGGGTATTTCAGTCCTTAGCTCACCAGGAAGATATTTACTCAAATGCTTTACCACAGGCTTGTAAGCTGTGTTGAATCAAATAATGCACTCAGTGCTTTTCAAGCAGGTTTTCGTCCAGGCCTGTCAACAATCGACCAAATTTTCACCCTAACGACTATTGCGAGTCATTTTATTGGAAAGAAAAAGAAACTTTACTCCTTTTTCGTCGACCTGAAAGCAGCTTTTGACACAGTAAATAGAAATCTTCTTCTTTATAAATTGTCAAACCTAGGTATATCCTCCAAATTTATTAGATTATATGAAAAACTGTTGGCTAACAATTCTGCCTCAGTTTGGGATGGAAGTAAGAAATCTTCGGAATTTCTAACTAACTCTGGAGTCCCACAAGGCTGTATTTTGAGTCCCCTGCTGTTTGCTTTGTTTATCGATGATGTAATAAATTTCTTGCCAGGTGGAGTAAGATTTGGAGATACTCTTATAAAGGTACTTCTATATGCCGATGATCTTGTTGTTTTATCAGATAACCCTCTTACTCTTCAGCTTATCATCAATAAGCTGAAAGATTATTGTGATCTTTGGGACCTAAAAATTAATGTTTTAAAATCTAAAATTATGATTTTTAGACATCACCACAAATTGAGTAGGAGCGAAAGGTGGACCTTGGACAACGACAACATTGAAACTGTGAATGAATTCAAATATCTAGGCTTCCGCCTGAAATTCAATTTGGACCTTCGTCCTTACATTAAAGAAAGATCGGTGGCAGCTAAAACTGCGATCAATTCTATGTGGAACAGGTTTTTCTCCAACAAAGATGTTGACTTGCGGTCTAAATTCAGGGTTTTTGAGGCGGTAGTTAACACCTGCTTTCGTTATGCAAGTGAAGTCTATGGTCACCGAAAGCTCGACGAGGTTGAAGCTATGCAACGTTTCTTCGTAAAAAGGATTTTCAGGCTCCCTCGATCATCGCCAAACTACGCAATAGACATTGAAACAGGTTTATCTCCAGTTTTTGTAAGAAATGCCAAATCAAGTGCCGACTATTTGTCCAAAGTTATTATAAGATCTGTGAATAACTTGCAACGTAGAGTTCTTTTGGTTGCACTAGAAGGGGGCTTTTCACCTTTTAAGGAATGGCGTGAGCTTGCTGGTAACCATAATTGTCAATTAAATCTTGACGAGAGAAATTGCCACGAATGGCGAAGTATATTCTATGACTGCCTGGCAGCCATTGAAGAAAAGCTCTATCAGCAGTCCTTGTGCAGAGCGAGAACATCACTTACAAGAGAACTTTATAAAAGCCTCACTCACGATTAACACACTGCCAACTATTTTTGTGATAAGCTGAACGCGTCCGAAATTAGTTTAGTATTTGATCTTATCTTCAGACCATACCGAAATGACTTAAACCCGCTTTGTAACCTCTGTAACCTCAATCAGAACGAAGACACCTTCCATTTCTTAGCATTATGTCCTATCCTTCAAGAGATCCGAAGATTATTTTTTGCCAAGAGCTTTCTCTCGATCCAGGAATGTCGCTTCTTACTAAACGGCGGATTTGGTTGGAAGATACTTACATGCTATCTCAAAGAAGCAATTGCTTTTCGTAATTTGTATCAGTCTCCGTGAGCTAAATCAGCAAAGCAAAATCAGATCTATCCACGAAGAAATCCCTTTTGTTCCGTTTTAAGCTAAACCAAATCCCATAATTATAGATGACAAAGAAGTCACAATCTTTTCTTTTGTATTACAAATTAAATTAACCAAAAAAAAAACCTAATATAAGCACTAATTATTAATTAACTTTCTCGGTCCTATCATTCAACGGCAGACGGCTCTAAGCCATGTTGTATACTACTTTTTGTAAACTTCTTTTTGTAAAACTTATCGAAATGAAAATAAAAAGTTTTTTGAATTGAATTGATTGAATTGAAAATTTAAAATCCATAAAACAGCAAACTTTTTTTTCTGTTTTACAACGACCCCCGCTAGCATTTGCCACTTTTCTAAAAGTCTTCTATTTCTATCTTCCGTATTTCCGAGAAAACATAAACGTAAAACATGCTGTTTTTGATTTGGTTTTTTTTAAGTAGGTTTAAAACTTGAGGTTTAAGAAGCGGTAGTTTTACGTTTTTAGTGCGCTTGTAAACATTACATACCTCAGACAAATTCAATCAAGAAAGTTATAGCCGTCAGAACGGGCATAGAAGAAGTTCGGCCAGAGGTTGGAAAACGATTACAGAGGCACAACCGACCAGCTTTTTACTCTAAAGGTTATTCTTCAGAAGGTCTGGGAATATGCCAAACCGGTTAACGTGTGTTTTGTAGATTTGGAAAAGGCCTATGACCGGGTTCCTCGGGATAAAATCTGGAGAGTCTTGAAGGACTAAGCACTGAGTGGGCCTCCTTTGAGATACATTCAGTCTTTCTACGGGAACTATAGAAGGGAACTACTGTGTTCGGATAAATGTCATAAAATCCCATTTTTTTGATGTGTGCGTTGCAGTTCGCCAGGGCTGGTATTCTATCGCCTCTCCTTTTCAATGCATATATGGACTGGATGGTGAACCGCAGTCTCGGTGAGGAATCTTTCTAAATGGCTGATATCAGGACAAGCCATCTGCTTTTCGCAGATGATTTAGCATCGTCCGAGGAGGCACTTCAGCGAGCACTGGATGGGTTTGCGGCTGTATGTGGTGAAGCTGGGATGAAGGCAAACGTGAGCAAATCCGAAGTGATGGTAGTTTCCAGAACTCCTGTGCAGTGTAGTCTGCACATCAATGGAGTTCCATTGGTTTCAAAGGTAGAGAAGTTAAGTTATCTCGGATCTCGGGGTCTTTTTCACGAAAAATGGAAGGAGTGATACTGAGTTATTCTGTAGGATTGGCCAAGCTGGAACAAGAGTAAAGGAACTGCGCCGGCCGGTCATCTAGGAAAGCTGAGCTTAGAGTGAAAACAAAGATCTCAGTTTTCAATTCAGTTTTCATTCCAAGCCTCGACTATGGTCATGAAATTTGGGTAATGACCGAAAGATTTAGATCGCGGGTGCAAGCTGCCGAAATGAGATTTCTGAGGTGCGCTGGTGTTACTCTAAGGGATAGAGTAAGAAACGTCAGTATTCATAGGAGTCTTAACTTTGAGCAGCTACTTTTCCGAGTTGAACGATCAATTCTTCGATGGTTTGTACACGTTCTTCGCATGCTCCCCGACAGACTTTCTGGACAGGTTATTTTAGCCGAGATGCGAGCGCGTCGCCGGTCTGGAAGGTCAAGAAACAGGTGGTGGGATCAGGGAAAGGATATCTTTGAAAGCCGTCTGGGGATCGCACCTGTGTCTCTTGAGTTGATAGTGGAGGATCGGGAACGATGGAAGAACCATTTAGCCGCTCTCGCTCCGAGACTCTTCTAAGGATAAGCGGTCACCGAAAAGGATGATGATGATAGTGATAGCCGTAAAAGGACAAGAAACCCCTAAAAGTATTTTCAAGTCAAATCCTTAAAGCTTTTGAGTATTCATAGTTTGCCATAGTTTTTCTATAGAATTATAGAAGATGGACTATGTCCGTTATTTATTTAAAAATTATAAAATTATTTAAAAATTATACTTTTTATCACGAAAACGGTAAAAAGCTCCTTTTTACTTCGGTTTTTAAATAGGGTTAGAAAAACTTAGGTTAGAAATGACAATTTTAAAACTGCTTAACACAGCCTGCTTTTTATACCCGACCGAGGGTATATTAATTTTAATGCATAGTTTGTAACACGATGATATAATCACCGTAGACCCCTAAGACCTTCTAGAGATATGATCGAGACCGACAGGTAAGTAAGGTAAGATAAAGCCATGTCCGTCCGTCCGTCTGTCCGTCTGTCCGTCTGTCCGTCTGTCCGTCTGTCCGTCTGTCCGTCTGTCCGTCTGTCCGTCTGTCCGTATGTATGCAGTTTTGAGGTCTTTAAAATCGAGCTAGGAAGCTGAAACTTGCAGCGTTGCTTCGTTTTCATTTAGAAGTATGAAAATTGAGAAGATCCGCCCACAGCTACGCCCAAAATTGGCGTGAATGTCAGACAACCTCAAATTTACATTTTATTTCAAAATGCCTGTTGGTCAACATAGACATAACATATGAACTCAAATTTTGGTGGAAAGCAATATCGACCAGAAGCCTTTAATTAGGCAAATATTGGACCGCCCACTCTATTGAACATGCCCACTTCTAACATCTGAAATCTTTGAAAACCTGATTTCTCGGGAAATTAATTATAAATTGAAAAAAAATCATATGACAAATATTAAATATATTACCATTTGCTAAGTTTGTTGCATACAAAGCATTGAGCTCCGCCCACTTTTAGGGGCTTTTTTGGGGAAAAACTGTTTTTTTTTTTTTTAAGCATAAATATTCGCTTTCAACGCATTCTCTCGTGATTCCAACGAAATTAGAGTTAATTGATTTAAATTTTCAGCCTACGCCCTTATCTAGGGGCGTGGCCAACGCAAATAATTGACATTCAGTATATGAAACAGACCAAAAAATTTTAAATTTGCTTTTAATGGGTAAAGAGGGTCGGGTATTTAGAAGTTCGTTACAGACGAACTTTTGCACTTACTTACTTGTTTTTTGTACGCTCTGTACTTTTACCAAATCTAAACAAGGTCGCGGTACTGATACTAGAAGATTTTTGAAAATTGTTTTTGAAAATGATTTCATGATTTCCAGTTAAATTTCAGAAGTTTTTGAAACTTTATAGTTTTCCTCAAAATTTTGGATAGTTCCTGATACGTGTGATTTCACCAAATGTGTGATTTTTACCAAAATTTTCACCAAATTTCACGTGTGATTTCTTGTCTAGAAAATTTTTTTTAGTACCTACTTGTTTCACCAATAAGTGTACCTTCCCATCAAACTTAAGATTCAAAACTGTACCTAATTAAACCGTGCTTCGTCGTTTGGTTCTCTGACTATTTCCACAGTTTAAAAGCACACAAATTTTTACCTTTCAACGACTTGCCGTTCAGAAATTACAACGCGATTGGTTGGACAGACAACGTCCTTGATACTCTAAGAGGTTCTTTTGCCGTTTTTGACGGACCACTAAAAAAGGACTGACGTATCGTTAGTCCAAGTGAAAATGTCCTTTTTGCAGATCAACGCTTTTCCGTTGGTCCGCATATGGCGCAGTAGGTACTCTATAGGGCAAAAAGTTGCATGTTCTCAATCCTTCCCTGATTGTCGGTATGACTCTAAAAAAAACCTGAAACAGTACAATAAAGAAATCTACATCACCCGGACTCAGTTTGGCCTTTGGAGTAACTATACAGCGAGTGGAAGTACACTGCACAATGTGATATTCCTTTGACATTTCGTCTTGACATCTCAACTCCAGTCTAAATAGTTTTTCTTTTCTTCTACTGACGATTTCCAACTTTCACGGCACATTTTCAAAGCTCAATAATTACTTCGCTTGTGTTTTTCAATTGTGTTCTGGGAAACTTTTAAAAATGTTCTGTGCATAGGATTTTAAGAAATTTCATTTCTTTTTGTTGCTGTTAAATATTTTCGTGATTTTTTTTTTGTCCAATATTCTCTGCACATGCATTTTATCATAAAGACACAAAAAACAGTTTTTTTTTTCCATTTTGAACTATGTAAGCTAAGCACTGCACATATGTCGAAAAAAATCATTACTTTGAATGTTTGGAAAAATAGTTTCCCAAGTTTTTTAGGCTTTCGATATATGCGTACATTTTATTTACAATCTCATCTGTTAAGCTTAACGTTTAAGGTACCTACTCACCAAATAAAATCTAAATCGTCCTCAAATGCTGTCAGACCTAAGTTCTTAGAGGCCTGGAAAATCTATAAATTACAATTTTATGTCGAGATTTCTTTGGGCTCTCTAATGAAATATCTGTTGCCGTCGTGTTTTTGCATTAAAACACTAAAATAATATCTAAGCTTAATGTAGACACAGGCAACCTGGCTATGATTCATACGAAAAATTCTTTTGCGGTTCGGATTCATTCAAAAAAATTCCTCTTAGCCTGGCTATCACGATTTGTGCCATGCGAATGCAAATTTCCAATGTCGCATCACGCATTGCCGCTTAATTCATATGAATTTGTCGGATTTCAACGTGGTTTTGCCGACTACACATTTTATGCATATCCACGTCATGAACCTGTAGCTATACGAAAAAAAAACGTTGATAAAGCATCATGGATACGGAATTAAATCGGCCATTAAATGGTAATACAACTGGTGGAATGTTGACGCGGGCACTCAACAGCGGATTATGGTGTTGCGCATAATAATTTGACACTTTTGATTTCTTGCATGTCAAATGAGCAATTTTGCTGGATGAGTTTTATGAGACGAACATTTCAATTTCATTGAAATTTTTATCCCCATTATGAATGTAATTCCTTGAGATTACGTACGTAGATTGTGTACGTACATATTGCCTCAACATATCAGGGATAGACTTCATTTCAGATTCAATCGAGAAACGTACACGAGATATCGGTTATTATTCAAATGAACAGTCCTGGAGATAAATGTGTTTGACCATGGAGTCCTCTACATCAATGGAATACCAATCTTATAGATTTATCGCAAATATTTCACTATTCCATCTGACAAATGATAGGTTCAATGAATTTTAATTAACCCCAGCGTACTTCACTGGGCATGGATACAAAGCAAACCATTTACGGATGGGCATAAAGTCGAAGAACTCCTTTGCTAATGGAGTTTTGGCAAACAGGAAAAGATGCGCACTGTCATGCAGTGCCAATGAATAGATTTCGAGTTGGACTTTTCGTAAAGAACTCTTCGGTGAAGACGGTGTGAATAGTGCAAGTGAGAAAATTTCTATAGACGAACAACTGAAACTTCAAAGAAGGATGTCAAAAGGTCATACAGGATTTTCTTTTCAATGGAGTTTCTTCTCCATGAATTCCTGGAGTGATATGAAAAATGTGATCCATCAAAAGATGGATTTTTCTTTCTGAGTGGTGGCAACCAACTAAGTGGCATTGAATGAAGGCATTTCCTTTTAGGCATTCTTGCGTGAGTGCGTCATTCATTAATCATCCTTTCAGATTTCGTATGCGGAAAAGGAGTTTTGAGAAAAGCGAAGTAAGATAAACATCGATATTTCAATATCCTCTTATCTGTGGGGATTTAATGGGATTATTTTTTTTTTTATGAGCATAGACTAAAATAAGTGAAGAAATTTGCATTTTTGTGAAAAAAAAATCGATTTCCACTGTCCAAAAGCTTAATTTTAAAATGAAGAACGAGTTAAATTTGGCAAAACATGAAAATCAGAAATTATTCTAGATTCTTTATGAAGAAAATCGTAGAGTTTAGTTGAGCGAGGTGCGATGTTGTGGGGTAGTGGTTAGTGTGTATGTCAGGACATCTGGGTTCGATTGCCAGTGCCATCTCTGTCATCTAAAAAAAGACCTGCTCTTTTTCATAGTTCTCAGCACCGCGAGGGCCAGGTAAGCCCACCCGGATTGGAAACTGACTAAAAAACTTATTAAAGAGCAGTTTCCGGCAAAAAAGGGGCCCCTCCTGAAGGTCCCATCCTCATGTATGTATACAAAAAATGCATATTTATTAGAATTGAAAAGAATTGAAAAGAATTTTTCCAATAAAATTAAAATTTTTCGAGAAGTAAAATAGGGTACATCCCAAGTAACATTTCTGTTGCGGTAAGGTTATATACAAGCTATTTCCCCTCCCGCAAAATAGTTTGTATAAGGCCTTAGAGAAGCCAATTTGGCGCACTTACAGAAACTGTTAAAGCCCTAACAGCCGTGTTTAAAGTTTCCTGTTAGGCTTTACAGAAACCGGTGTTTGTATAAAGTTCCTGTTAGGTCTTATAGAGGCTGTTACTTGCATTAAGGTTTTCTGTTGCAAGCTTTACCGAGGCTGTTACTTGTTAACAGTTTTTTAGCAGGCTTGTATAAAGTTTCCTGTTAGGCTTTACCGAAACTGTTACTTGTATAAGGCTTCCTGTTGCAGGCTTTATAGAGGCTATTACTTGTATAAGACTTCCTCTTGCAGGTCTTATAGAGGCTGTTACTTGTATAAGGCTTCCCTTTGCAGGCCTTATAGAGGCTATTACTTGTATAAGGTTTCCTGTTGCCTCTATTAGGCCTGCAATAGGAAGCCTTATACAAGCAACAGTTTCGGTAGTGACTACAAGAGGAGGCCTTATACAAGTAACAGTTTCGGTAAGGCTTGCAACAGAAAGCTGGTTTCAACAGTTTTGGTAGGGCTTGCAACGGAAAACTTTATACAAGCAACAGTTTCGGTTAAGCTCTGCAGAAAGAAACCCTATAGAAGTATTTGCTTCGGTTAAGCTTGTAACATAATGCCTGCTACAGGTATAGTGATTCAGAAACTTCTATACGGCCTTATAGAGGTAGTTCACATTCTGCACTGAAGTACGGAAGCTGGTATAAGGCCTTATAGAAGTAGTAGACTTCTTACAAAGTAACAGAGGAGATTAACAGAATCTTATCCCTCTGTAAGACCTCGTTGTAGCTTCTTTAAGGTCTTATACAAATTTTGTCAGAAATTTCTGCCTTGGAAATAATCGGCAAGTGTTATAGAGGCCTTATAGAAACAATAACTTCCCAAAATCGAAAATTTAAGCCTTACCGAAGTAAAATTGTTACTTGGGATATGAGCTCATCAAATGTGTTTAAGTTCTTAACTGAGTTCACAAGTCAATATTCGAAGCACTGAAGTTAAACAAGGGCTTAAGTCGAATATGGGTTAAGAAACACGTTTTGGAATTTCCTTTTGAAAGTATTTCGCCGCCGAACAGTCAAAACCTCGTATTTTGATTTGCATACGATTTTTTTAACAAATTTCTGCTTTAATTTTTGGCCGCAAATTAAAACTCAAATGAAAAGTTAATTTTTTCTAATTATATAATTGATTTTATTTTCTAATAAATTTTATATAGAAATTTATTAAAAAATAGACCGTCAAGTATGAAGTAATATTTCAGCTTCACTTCATTTTTCTTTCAAGGCCCGAGCAGTTTTCTATGTCAGAGCTTTTTTTTCAAAGTCCTCAATTGGGCACCTCCCCAGGCGGTGGATAGGCAAACAGTCACCGGATATGGTGAGTACCGATCTGAAAAGAATGCGGGGCGGACCAAAACCAGCAACAAACGAAAAATGCAGGAGCATTTGCCTCAAAATGAGCAGCTTCTTGGTCGCCGTCTGTTCTCCAGGCTAGGGTTGACTTAATATTAGACATATTTTTCTCTTCCAACAAGCACATTAAATGGAAAATTTTTCTATGTTTGCCAGACAAGTGAGCTGCCGTGGCGTAGTGGTTAGTGCGTGTGCTTACTACACCGGAGGTCTGGATTCAAATCCTGCCACCGTCACCTGAAAAAAAGACTTGTTCTTTTTCACAGTCCCCACCTCCGCGAGGGTCTGACAAGCCCTTCGAGAGTATCATTTGTCTTGAAAAACTTCTCAAAGTGCCATTCGGATTCGGCGAAAAATTGTAGGTCCCCTTGTATGTGAAGAAATTAACACACACAGCATGCATTGTTGAGAAGTTGGCCCTGGTTCACCTCGAGCTGTTGCGCCACTCTATTTTTATTATTATTATTGCCGGACAATTGTATTGAATATTTTGGTGGCAGTATCATAGATCTTTTCGGTAAAGGCGGAAAAGCGGGGTTAAGCTTTGATGTTTCTGAGCAAGTTTTTCTAGCTCATTAACGTTTGTGTTGGAGCGAAAACTCCTTTTCTCGTGTATCTCTTCTATCCTTTGTGCTGATGTGCTACGTTCTTTAAGGATAGTCACAACCCTTCAATCGCAGGCTAATTACAAAAAAAAGCTTTACCTGCTAGTAGAATAGCATGAAATCACGGACAAACTGGCCAGGGAAGGTTCTGATATGGACATAACGATGGCCGATCGACGGGCACATCCTCCTTTCAACACAGCCAAAAGTTTAATAGATCAAGACACGATCACACTAGCCGGTGGACGATTTCAACAGTCTAAGGATTTCATCATAGTCCAGTGCTTGACCTAAAAAAACAACGAGCCTTCTATCTCTCAGTAGAAACTTCATAAGAACACACGTTGGCGTAGTCACAGGTCACTGCACCATTGGTGCCATGGCTACATGCGTGGGAATCTTTACGAACGACTTCTGTAGAAGCTGTAGAGATGAAGAAGAAAGAGAGAGAGAGAGAGTCTATAGAGCACTTTCTCTGCCACTGTTCAGCTCTCCAAGAACGACGACTAACCTTTGAAGGAGTCAGGTTCTTTGATGGCCTAGACGACCTGGCAGGAATATCACTAAAAGACCTAAGGAGATTTATTAAGAGAACAGGCTGATTCAGTTAGTTAGACATATGTCCAACCATGTTAGTCTATCCTACGAGGATAAATCACAATGAGTCAATTTGGCCTCCGAGTGAACTTGCACCTAATGCAAACAACCCTTTCAGCAAAAGCAAAAGCAAGAACGATAAATTTTAGCGAACTACATACGTCGTTCCACCACTACTATGCCTACAGTTAGTCGCTTTCAAACTAAAGTGGCCATACATAGTGGCACACTTACAGCATTGGCGCCCAACGTGGGGTTAATCCAAGTTCTACGCCAAAAATTATCTGAATAAAAAAAAAAAAAACAAATTAAAAAGCGGGTTCGATGGTTTGCCTCAAACATTTTTATGGGTTGAAATTAGGGATCGCCTGAAGAATAATACATAATTTTTAATACCTTCGTCATTGTTTACCTTATTTCGTAAGCTTGCATATTCTGTAGTTAGAGAAATTGACGGTCAAATTTGTGTGACTTAATGCTTACTTATTTTTAATGGGGTTTCAAATTCTTTCTCTCTTATGGGAAACCGTAGGGAGAGCTCATAAACAGGAATCTAAGGATGAACATCGGGAAACTTGAGAAATTATCATCGTTCCAAGTTTCAGCAATCTTATTGACGAATAAGGAAGTTGAAATGTGCTACCTGGTGGAGAATAGAGGAATATATCGAGACCTGCAACAACAACGTCAAAGCCAAAAATTATGACTGTTTGTTGACTGACAAAAACTTCAATGCTATTTTCCCGCCTTGGTTTGATTGGTAAATCAAAGCCGGATGCTAAACTTGGAAAACTTTTGAAAGTTGACGTTTTTGCAGGTCTCTACATATTCCTCTATTCTCCACCGGGGAGAAGCCTTCAATCGCCAATAATGTTAACATTTTTACGCGAAAAGGTGAGAAAGCGGTATCGTGACATTGTGCGGTACCGTGACATTGTGCAGTACCGTGACATTGTGCCAAATATCAAAATTTGGCCTAAAGTCACTTTGTGAAAGTGTCATAAGACCAAATTTTATCATTTGGCATATTATGACACTTTTTAAAGCGACATATGCCCAGCTTACCAAAGTGTCATAGGGTCAAATGTTAGGCATGCAAAAGTAGAATATGTATGGGGGGCATGCTGACCCCTGCAACCCTCCTGCTAGATTTTTCTTTTGCCTTTCTTCCAAAGGAAGGCAGTCTTTTTATTTTACCTCCTTAGTCGGAAGAGACAGGTTACGGCATTAGGCCAAATGTTAATATTCGTCCTAGTGTCACTTTTAAAGGTACCAATATATCCTTTCAGTAACAGATATGATATATAAATTATTAAGGCAAGGACGGATTATGGAGCACACTCATTCATTCGCTTTGTGTAAGTTTCACAATTAGTCTGAAAAAAGAATATACAGGGATTCTTGATAATTGTTATGGTCTGATATTTGAGGGACTAGAACGTAGTTTGCTATCCTAACTAGCACCTACCCAGACATGGGATCAATGTTTCATCGTCCTTGTAGGTAGGTACTAATGGGACTTGGTTTGTATTTTTAAATTAAAAATTTAATTAAAAAAATTAAATAAATTACATCTTCAAACTTGTCATTAAAAATGCACATCATAAATTTTATAACATTTAATATGGCTTAAGCTCGAAATGCAACGCTGTCCATGCACTACATGAAATAAAAGCGAAAGCAAAAGGTCAGTTAACACTCTCACCTGCACTTGTCTGCCTCTATATCGAAACGCCAATTGTAATCCACAGAACACATCAACACAACCTTAAACAAATACCTATTAAGAGATATTTTTTCCACTTCTGATACCACAACAACGTTTCAACCAGGTCTAGCTGCAAGCTGCTTTTCAATTTTGTTTACTTGTATAGTTAATGTCAAAACACTCTCTTCGCTAATAATTAAGTAAACACTTTTCGTTTTATTTTTACTTCGGTAAGAAACAATCTCTTAGCAGGCTGTAAGAAATTTATTCCTCTACTTGCTGAATTCACACCTATCACTGCGCGATTAAAAAATTGGCACATCCAATTGAAAGTGTTCTTTACCGACTACTAAAACGTTTAATGAAGTGATTCTTCGCATTACAACCGAGTCGCGCCGACACCATCCCATCATAAGGCCAGAGAGGATCTCCGGCCAAGACCAAGACCACAGCCGCCCGAGTCAGCTCAGGCGACGACACGACCGGTTCATGTGGTTTAAAAGTTTGAATTTTTCTTACAGACACAACACAAAAATACACCCAAACCAGAAAAAGCTAAGAAGACTGAGTCGACTCAGTCTCAACTCCTCGACTCTCTCGAATGGGGATTTCAATAAATGCGAAACCGCACAATCATTCGGATTCTTTTTTGTTGTAATGCCACCGTCGTCAGAGAGGTTGAATCATCCGTATGCTTGACAGGTAGACACACTGGAATGACAACGATTAGCCCGAGTTTGGGGCCTTCTTTGTAATCGATGGACAATGAGCTCGATGTGGTGCTGCGGACTTTCGTCATAAATTGAAATTTGAATTTATTGACGGTTACACCTCGTCACTACACTGTTAAATGGCTCATCTATACAGTCGGGCTGTCAATCATGCTGGGCTTTGTTTGAACAGAGCGTGGCTTGCACTGTTTCCAAGTCCCCGTTGAGGTATCAATTAGAACTAACGCGTGTGGTTTTGACAAGCCTATACCGACTAAGAAAAAAATGTCTTTAATTGTGATTCATCGCGGGAGGCGGTTAATAAAGTTGTTTAAATGTTTACGAGTTCAAATTTACACGTTAATTGACGAAAGATTAAATCTGGATTAAGAGTGCTGGCTGTTAAATTTTTTCACATCTACGGTAGCAGAATCTAATAAATTTTTTTTGTTTAAATTCTTCTACATCTACTTTTGGGGCTATGCCTAATGGACAATCGAAGATTTATAAGAGGCCTTGAGATTTTAGCACTTTATGCGGGTGGATGGCTTTGAAAAAATGCTCGTTATAGTTCTTGGAAAGTTCAACTTTTATGATACTTCAAATTATGATTGTCAATTTATTACCCAAGTATAAAAGAACAAGTTTCGATATGGGATTTCAACAAAAAAATATAATTTTTGCGTTGTTGCTAGTGTCGTCTCTAGGTCCATGCTATAACAAGGATGATAGTGTGATTACGAATAACTTTATGGATGTCATTCAGGTGGTGCACGTAAAGGGATCTCAGACAACTTGACGTGCAAACCTGAAGGCGGCTAGCTGGAGGTAGAGCCAGCTGGCTCTACCATGTTTGCTCATCATGTTTGCTGAGCCCCAGTCAGCTTGATTTCATCGTCAACATTTTCCGTGACCGCTAATCCTTAGGGGGGTCGCGAAGGCCGCTAAATGGTCCCTCCATCGTTCCCGATCCTTCGCCGCCAACTTAAGAGACACAAGCGCGATCCTCAGACGGGTCTCAGAGATGTTCTTTACCGGACCCCACAACGCACTTCAGAAAACTCATTACGGCAGCTCCTACCCGCGGTCTAATTCTTTCGGGCATTACCCAAATTTCATGACCATAGATGAGGGTTTGAAGGATCGCTGAATTAAATACTGAGATCTTTGCTTTCAGTCCAAGCCCAGCTTTCCTGTTGACCGGCTGCCGCAGTTCTTTTACTATTACTCCAGCTTGGCCAATCCTACAGGACGACTCAGTATCACTCCTTCCATCTTTCGTGAAAAAGACCCCGAAAAACTTAAACTTATGCACCTGTTTCAGTGGGACTCCATGAATATTCAGGGTACACTGCACAAGAGTTCGAGAAACAACCATCACTTCGGATTTGCTCGCATTTACCTTCATCCCAGCTTCACCACATATGGCCGCAACTAATCCAGGGCTCGCTGAAGTTCCCCCTCGGACGATGCCAGGATAGCTTTGCGAAAAGCAGATAGCTTATCCTGACGCCAGCCATTTTGAAAGACTCCTCACAAAGACTGCGGTTCACCATCCAGTCCATACATGCTATGAAAAGAGGAGGCACGCAGCCCTGGCGAAGTTCAAGCACACATGAAAATCCAAACACAGCTTCTGCAGTTCCCATACAAAAACTGAACAGCTCCCAGAAGAGGCCCACTTAGTGCATAGTCCTGCAAAACTCTCCAGAGTAAATCCCGAGGAAGCCGGTCATAGGCCTTTTCCAAGTCTACAAAACACGCGTAGACCAGTTTGTTATATTTCCAGGCTTTCTTAAGAATAACCTTCAGAGTTAAAAGCTGGTCGGTTGTTCCTCAGCCTTGTGCCTGTGCCTTACAGCTTTGGAACGCGTTTCCCACACCTTCGCGATTACTTTTCCCGGAAGACTTAAGGGAGGTATACGCCTATAATAGTTGAAGCAATCTTTCTTGTCCCCTCTTTTGAAAATGGGCACTATAACTCCTGTTTGCCAATCGCTAGATGCTTTCCCGTTTTCCCAGGCCACCTTAATGACACGTGTTAGCCATAAACTTCTTCAAACATTGCCTTGAGTATATCTGGCCGGATTTCATCAACTCCAGCAAACTTACCAACTTAAAGCGATTTAATCGCGGCTGTGACTTCATCTACTGGAGGACTATTCTCCGCCCTAATCTCGTCAGAAATGTCATTGCCATCTTCAGTGCCCAGTTGGGGATTGAGCAGCTCCGAAAAGTGCTCGCTGCATCTGTGTAAGACGTCGTTCTCATTTGAAAGAAGTGTACCGTCTTTGGATTTAACTACTTGAACGGTATTCAACTTCCTTCCTCTGAGCCGGCAAATAGTCTGCCAAAATGTCTTGTTTGCAGATCTGTGATCGTGCTCCAACCTCTCGCCGAACTTTTTCCATGCATGTTCTTTGACTGTTCTTACCGCCATGTTGAAAGTTCTTCGTGCCTCTGTGTTCTTTATTTCTTGTTTACGGAGAAAGAGAACTAAAACTGCCGAGGCTTTAAATTTACCTCTCGGTTTTAGTGATACCACTCCACGCATAGCTCTCCGTAAGCTACAGGCCTCTCCATTGGCACAAATTCATTTAATGTAAGTTTTTAGGCTTTTTGTATTCTAAGCTATAGGGTTTTCGCGGTTGTGTGACATGTTTCCAACTTACCGTGACGATTTGTTCAGAATTTGGTCATGTTATGAAAACATCCGATGTTTTGACAAACAAATCGTCCTCAAAACTTCTTAAGTTTTTACATAAAACTCGAACAAAGGGACAACAATCTCCAGCAAGCGTTTATCTACAACAATCGATGCCGAGCCAACTTTCCCTCTGCGGTCCTTGTGCACTGCTCAAATGTACCTAATATGCAAATCCTGCAATTATTTCGATTCAGTTCGCTAAATCTTGTCTCCATCTGCACTTCGAGTGACCGCTGAATGTTTTGTTTAGTTGAAAAGTGCCGATGTCACTGCTGTGTCATCTAGTCCTGGGCAATAGAAATTGCCTCGTCCATGTGTGACTGCATGATGTGACAGAAAAACAAAAAAAGAAAACCCTATTGAAAGAGAGGATGATTCTCGTCCTAGATAAACTGTAACATACGAAAACGACTTGGGATTGGGAAGGCCCTATTTGCATCCGAAGAGGAGTTACACTGTCAGCCATCCCATGACCACATAAACAATTCTTTGTTGGAATCATCAGTATTCCATTTGCGATTGCATTTGACTCAAGCGCGGGCTTGAGAGCGGACTATTACATACAACGCCACTTTGCATACAGCCGTGTCGCGTCGCCTCGCACACAATTCGGTCGGGGCGAGCAGCTACTCATGTGTGGCTTTGCAAATTCAACAATAGACCATGTTAAGGAGCTGGCGTTGGTTGGAAGTGATGACAACACGCATTGCTATTCGGACAAGCCTTTTTTTGCATGTCTTTTACCAGGAGCCAGTATGGTATTTTAATGAACAGCGACAACGACCAGACAACACGTCTTGGAGGAAATTCAAATGAATTCCAAGTAGAGTATCTGGTGATGTACTTGGCGTTAGTCATCTGCAACTATACAGACCACAGAACTGGCGTGATATATCTTCCACCGAAAAATAATTAAAACACTCTGCCAAGCCGAAGTAATCGTTGGTGTCGTCATTCGTGGTAAGAGCCACGACCTTCTCAATGCTGGCCTAAGAAATCAAGTTCAAGGCCAACAAAAATGATAAGACTCTCGAGAATGTTTACACGCGGTTGATGAATCGATTTGCCGATGTAATGCGAATGGAACTTATGGTTGATTGGACCAGATCGTAATCCATTGTGTGTGGTACACCGTCTAGCACACAGCAAGAAGATTATTCATGTTTACCGGCTACATGGCCTTTGTAGATGGAGACGCGCCAATTAGTACCACATAACCACCGAGCACACTCAAGAAGCTATAAAAATATTTTTCCTCAACAAAGTGAATCAATGACTCAATTTAGACGACTTTTTGGTGTGAAGGTTTTTGTTTCTCCGAACAATTGATTCAATTAACTTTGAAAACAAATTATGATTCTTTGTGTGTTTTATTCTTGGAAAGAGCAACTACCTTGAACTTGAATGATTTTACAAAATATTATTACAACCTTCTGGTATGGGTAAGGTCGTGTTGTAGATACTTATTCATGTTACTCTTGCTAATTGATGTTTTCGATGCGCAAAATAATTTTACACAAAACGGATCTTCCTAGAACTTCTTTAATGAATGTTGTCGCAACTTGGAATTAGTTTTTGACTAAAGAGAGAGACGCTGTTTGATCGTTATCTGTCCGTGGATTTCACATTAAAAATTACAAATAATAATAATACCTAGTATCTACCTATGCTCCTGAAAATATAGTCTGCCAAGGACCGGAGGTAAATTTTGGAACAACTTTTCTGTACACGAGGTTTAGTCCTACAAAGAATACCCACGTGGTTTGGGTGATTAACTCAATACGCCATTTTTGTACCTGACGGAGGATATATTAATTTTAATGCATAGTTTGTAATACAGTGAAATAATCACCGTAGACTCTTAAGACATTTTAGAGATCTGATCGGGACCGACACGTGAATCGATTAAGCCATGTCCGTCCGTCTGTTCGTCCATTCGTCCGTATGTGTGAAGTTTTAAGGTCTTTAAAATCAAGCTAGAGAGTTTGAACTTGGTACACAGCTTGGTTCTTTTGTTGCAAAGATAAAGTGTGAAGATTGGCTCAATCGGTCAACGGCCACGCCCACTACTGGCTTCAATGTGAGACAACCTCTATTTCACTTTTTTTCCAAAATGCGCTTTGGTCAAGTTAGACAAGGCACAGGAACTTAAATTTTGGTACTGAGCAATATTGGCCTAAGACGTTTAACGAGGCAAAAATTGGACCGCCCACAATATTGACCATGCCCACTTTTAATATGTTAGATCTTTAAAAACCCGATTTCTAGGAAAGTTGACTCCAAATCGAAAAAAAAATGTATGACAAATATAAAAGATATCGTTATTTGCTAAGTTTACTCCATACAAAGTTTTGAGCTCCACCCACTTTTAGGGGGCGTTTTAAGGAAAAAAAACTGTTTTTTTTTCTGAAATAATGTTCGCTTTTGCCGTATTTTCTCAGCATTCTAACAAAATCACAATTAATTGATTTTAATTTTAGGCCCATACCTACTTTTGGGGAGTGGCCTGTGCAAATAATAAATGAATTCGGGCCAAGAAACTTTAAGATTTGGTGTTCCATGGTATATAGAGTCGGGTATATAGAAGTTTGTCACAGGCAAACTCTTGCACTTACTCACTTATTTTAATTGTGTCGCTATACTGGGTTTACTGAGTGAGTGTAAAGGGAAGAGTTTCTCTCTGTAAAAATTCCATACTTCGGGCTCAGGTGGGCTAATGATGCGATCAGCATGGAGCATCCTTTTCTGTGCGGATTGCAGCTTATCGTTTTCAGAAAGTTGAGTTCTGAATAACGTCCTGAAGACTCATGGACCTTACAGCCAAAAATGGAGGGAAAAACAGCTTTGCCGTAATAGTTGCCGCGTGGACAACTTCAAAGAAAGAACAATAATGGCCTGTTATGCTCTATTGGCGGGGTTTTCATGTAGAAATATTAGGCAAATATTTTATACCATGTCTCCACCAAGCCCTAATCCTCGATTAATATAAATCTTTATTAAATCCTCTACAAAACAAGCGATTTACCATACAAATTTAAATCCTCTCGGCAAACGATTAAAAATAAATCCTCTCATAAATCCCATTCACCATATTCACAAACCTATTTTTTGCACCTTTGTAACAGTTTGAGAATCAAAAAAGGAAACTGAAACTGTCCCTGTGCGACAGATCTGACACAAGTACGTTTTCTATTGTGGTCTTTACTGAGGAAATCGATTTTTGCTCCTGGGAAATGACATCGCCACTCTCTTTTGAGAGCCAAAATGACAGAAACAGAGTTTTCGTGTCAAATTAATCCTAAATTAGTCCGATGGAGCCACTTTAGGATTTATTTTGAATCGTCTCACGCTAATCTTCTTATAATTGTCGGTGGAGACTAAGCTCGGGTTTCCACTTTTATGGAGAGAAACGAAAGCGGTTTTCACACCAAAGCTAGGAATTACTTCCATGTTACACCAAAAGATCTCAGACCCATTAGTCTAGACTCTGCTGTCTACAGCTAAACACGCATACTTCAAGGGCTGAGGTGTGTTGAAACAGCTTTACATACGCTAGTACATTTCATTGAATATTCCCTGCATCATAAAAATGTAGAAGGCGTTTTTAACAATGTTAACACATCCAGGATTCCTGTCGGTCCTGAAGGTGGATGGTTCACTTAGCGAGGTAATTAATCAACTTTTAACGAGTGTTACCCCTTATAAGATCTGTCAGCTATGGGGAAGTTCCCGCATGGTGAAGTCCGTGGTGATCTCCGTTCCTCTAGAATCTAGCGGTGAATGAGCTGAGTTATTCTGGAAGGAGAGGGCTGAGAGAGACCGCTTATACGAATGTCGTTGCGCTTTTGCCGTTTCGAGGAAGCAACTGAATATTTTAAAGGAGATCCTACAAAATTCTCCAAACAAACTAACAAAATATGGGCGGACAGTTGTAGTCTGAACCTGTCCTTTTCACCATGAAATACAAAATTCCAGGTATCGACCCTCTCAATCGAGGGTACTTGCTTAATCTTCTCTGACGAAGGTAAATATCTATGTCTTAACTTAGACAGAAAGCTTAGTTGCAAAAAAGCCATTGAAAACATATGGGGATATCAGCCCCGAGCCTCTAACTCTCTCGGGAGTAAGTTGACGTATGGGTATGGTGCGGTTGTTTGGTGGACTGCCTTGGATAAAGTCGGTAAATCGTAAAAAGCCGAGTAAGGTCTGAGGACCAACTTGCTAACTTTTAAGCAGAGAACTTCGCACCACAGCCTCAGCAGCACTGAACATCCTGTTCTGTTCTATCTCATTCCTTTTGACATCTTTATTTTCAAACAGCTGCAATCACGGCTATTCGCCACGAGTTAACCTCTCAGTGGACCTATGATTGATGGTCCAATCCGCTTTTCTGAACAAATTGAAAATCCCTCCTAGAAACATAGACTTCACCAGACCTCAGCTACGGTTTGAAGAAAACTTCCGGACAAACATCCACCCTAGATCCTCTGATGATCTTGTGTTTCTAGAATGCGAATAGATCCAGACATGAAAGTTTCCAGAAATTAAAGGGTGGGTGGGGGCGTCTTTCACATAGGCTAAATCATTGTCTCTCATTCCTTCTTTCTGATCATTGTCGTATTTTTCAAGCTGAAACTATGGCGATAGAGGAAGTCTTCTCTAAGCTTAAGAATAACGTGTACCAGCTAAGAATAAACCAATGTTTTCGGACAGCTGGTATGGAGCGACATTTTCAGGTTCCAAAACTGATTTGCCAAATTTGGAACCAAGCTCTTAATATATAGATCGCACATTAGTGCTACAATCGGCGTCATTACAGGACACCGTCTTATAGGCAAGCATGCAACAAGGTTTGGTATTTATTTAAACGAATTTTGCAGGAGCTGCTTGAGTGAGGAGGAAGAAGAAACTATTCTGAACCTTCTTTCCATATGTCCCGCTTTCTCTAAGAAATGAAATGTTCAACTTGGACCTTTTTTTTATAATGCTTTTCGCGTTCTTAGCACGACCGACACAAAATGTCTCTCGAGCTTCAAAAGTAGCTCAAAATAGTTCGAAGAGTAGCCAAAAATTTTCCTAGATCCAAATAATACCACAATTCACCTACATAGGTCTAAGTGAGCCGGTTTTATCGAATCCGATTGCCACTTTAAAATATATTGTGTGTATCGAACGATTGCCACTAAACTATAGTCGACTTTAAGTCCGTAGTTTTAAACCTCATCCTATTTCTAATCTCTTTTATGACAGTTGTATCAAATGTTTTGATCGATCTTCTTTCGTTTCATCAAGAATATCTGTCATATCTCTTGGATCGCTGGCCAGAACTAAAGAAACTCCGTGCAAATGAATGTTTTGTCATGCTTTGTTACAAAAGCTTGGTTTTTGGTTTGGCGAAAAAGAAAAATATTAAAAACAATTCTTTTCTGCTGTATTGTGTGAACGCCTGAAGCTGTTTGTCAATCAGGAAAGTCCACCATCGATCAAATATTCACACTGCGGCAGAACTTAGAGAAAACCCAGGAATTCCAAATCGATACACACCACCTCTTCATCGATTTCAAGGCCGCGTATGACAGCATCTATAGAGAAGAGCTTTATAGCGTCTCTAGTTTTGGCATCCTGCCAAACTCGTCAGCCTGTGCAGGATGACGATGGAAAATTCACGCTGTTGCGTCTAGGTCGGCAAAGATCTCACCGACCCCCTTTGATGTCAAAAAAGGATTAAGACAAGGCGACGCGCTGTCATGCGACTTTAACATCATTCTTGAGAGAATTGTGCAGACTTCTCGCGTCAACACCAGAGGTACAATCTTTCAAAAGTCCGTTCAACTACTCGCATACGCAGACGACATTGACATAACTGCAGAACTGCCTTCGTGAGTTTTGGGACGGAAGCGGCAGATATGGGTTTAGCAGTCAACGAGGGCAAAACCTAGTATATGCTGTCATCAAGGAAAGACACCCAGCACCGACGTCTTGGACAAAACTTCACCATCGACAGCTATAACTTTGAGGTAGTTAAGGACTTTGTCTACCTTGGTTCCGCTATCAATTCAGACAATGACACCAGCGCTATAAAATCAAACGAAGGATAGCTCTTGCCAATCGCTGTTTCTTTGGGCTAGTCCCTCAAGAGCAACTAAAGTGTCCATGTATAAGACCCTCATCATCGCAGTCCTGCTTTACGGTGCAGAAGAATGGACCCTGTCAAAGACGAATGAAAACACTTTAGGCTGCTTCGAGAGGAAAATTCTTCGGACGATTTACGGTCCCGTCTGCATAGACGGAGAGTGGAGGAGGAGATATAACATCGACCTGTATGGACTGTAAAGCGATACGGACCTAGTCAAAAGAGTCAAAACTCAACGTTTACGATGGTTTGGTCATCTAGAGCGGATGGACACCAACGCCCCGGCCCGGAAAATCTTCGAATTCACCCCGCAGGGACGGTGCGGTAGAGGAGCACAGAGACTCAGGTGGCGCACGCAAGGGGAACCGCAAGGGGCTGAGGTCCCCTAGAAGGGGTCTGAGGAACCGTCTCTAACTTCGCGTGCAAAACTGGAGACGGCTAGCTAGAGACAGAACTGGCTGGCGAAGCTTGTTGGCTGAGGCCCAGGTCCACCCCGGAGTGTACCGTCACCTTACGGACAAAACATGAAAATATCACTTCTGATGGCGACAGCTACCGACTGGAATCTATAAAGATTATCGTAAGTTAACGACAAAAGCAGTAAAGAAATGTTTTTTTTTTCTTCGCCAAAAAAGAGAACTCATCATCGGGCCTTCATTCCGTTCCATCAGATAATGATATCTCAAGGTAACGCCCACTTAAACGGGGATTTCGGAAAACAGTTACAGAGTTAATTTTTCCATGTTTGTATTACAACGACTTCCTTGCCACTTCGTCGTATGCTTATGAAGCCATCATAACTCCTTACATTTCAAACGACTCGAAAAATGGCAAAAGGAAAAAATAATGTATTCAGATCTCCTGCAACGTTCCAAAGAATCGGTAAGTGGCACTCCAACACTACCTCCTTAGTCTGCAATGATTGATGTCCTCTCCGTCATTCACCAGAGAGATCTTCAGCACTCAAAAGCTCATATACCTCAACCTACCCCTATACGTTCCCTCCTTCGTACGTGATCTCACTTCTGACCTCTTTTTCACTTTGACACATCCTGGCTTATCCTTTTATTTAAATCTTGTTCCCTTTTTAAGCGCGAACCGTTATTTGTGATTCGTAACCCACTCAAGCGAGGCTGAGCTTCATTACCAATTCAGCCCACTCGAATGTTGGGCGAACACGTTTTCAATATTTCGAACAAAAAACCAAACCAAAGTTCATCAGAGTTCACCATCTCGCCAAACAATCATTATAAACAGCCGCGCGTAAATAATTTCCAAAAAACGCGTCATTATCGTCATGCAATGGTTGTTTTCGACAGAAGACATGTAATTACCGTCAGGCTAACTTATGCAACAATCCCGAATGCATTTGTTCTTTGACACCATACAGAGAGGCTCGTTAATCATTGGAATTTATTCGGAATCGGTTTTGCAATAAAAGGAGATTTTGTGTTGTTCCTGTGTACTGTGTGGAACGGTAGCGTTAAAAATAAACCAGGATCGGTGTCGAATTGGTTTATGACGTGATTCCCGATGAGTGGGCTATAATTTTTTTTTAAATTAGTTTGTTATCCACAATTGGTTTGGAAGTTATTATGTGTGGTGCTGGATATTGAAAAGATGAATGCTGGAAATAAAACAGAAATTATCAGGCGAAAGATTTGTGATGCTGCATTGCCATTTGTCTTACAAAATGTGAAAACTGGTTTTGACAAGTTGGGGTACCTTCTTTAAGTTTTCAAGGACTTTCAAATCTTAGTAATTCAAAAACTTTCAACCGAATTCCTTATCCTTGAAACCTCCACATAAAAACATCCCATTCACAGAATCCAAACCATCTGCTCTGTAAAAAAAAATTATTTTCCCATGCCAAGCACCTCACCGGTAGAAAAAAAAGTCCCATTCCCCGTCGCCTGGTTTTTGACGACTTAGAATTCCCGTCATGTTCTTGATTCACCTGACCTTGTAGCCCGTCATGTGTGTGGATAGACTTTGGGATCTTTGTTTCGAAATCCGATCGCAATAAATTACCAAAGATCTCCTTTCATTAGATTTTTTTTTCTCAATTTTGAATCGTCCGTTTAAGATGAACAGATAAACCAAAGGACCACATTTAAGACCAAATATGTCTGCGGATGGAATTCGATCTGTGGCATGGCTTTTGGCCATCAACTATGTTGGCTAAAATATTTTGTCGGTGCCATCAATCAATTTGTGACAGACGAATACCTCGCGTGTGTATAAATTTGTCGTGCAGGGATCAAAAGATAACAATTTTTTTTTTGCATCCCTTTGTTTTGTGTTCTTAGCCTTGTAGAGCAAGGGATTTGTTATGTTGCGTTTAGAGTCAGCGATTTTGGCTAACAGCGCAAAATTTGAGGTTTTGCGTCGCACATTCAGAATGACAAATGGGAGAGGCGTTTTGTTTGTGGGAAATAATTCGTGCCTTCCGCGGCCCTTAATTGTCACACGTGCGGCAGGACTAATTCCAGTGATTCAAGGAGTAGAGGAACATCCATCATGGAGTCTGGCATTATTCGGATAAAAAGTTTGTTAAAGGCTGTTTACTGAGTAAATTGTAATGTGTCTACGACGTATTTCGGCTTGGTTTAAAAAATCCTAGAGGACAAACTAGGATTTTTCTAAAGGAAATTTCTGAATGTTTTCTTCTTACTTTCTCTGTAACTTCAACTTAAATTACACTAGTGTCGAAACTCTTAAACAAACTCTCTTGACTATTAGAAATTTCAACTCTTGCTGTAAAATTTCTGGTTGAATTCTTATGGAATTTTGTTATCTTGTTTTCAGCGCTCTAAAAAAGTCATCAACATGCCCAGACATTGAAATGAGAGAATGTAGAGGTTTTCGCAACAGTTGTAAACTCTATGCGGCTCATGAATTTATCATGTCTGGGCAGGTGCACCAAGAACCAAATTTGAATTGGATTTAATAAACCAGCTGCATTCTATGCCTTAAAAAATTCAAGGCATTTTATTCCTGATCAGCTCCGACAAGCCTGGAGTATGC
The DNA here is from genome assembly GCA_947623515.1 of Neoascia interrupta. NCBI lineage: Eukaryota > Metazoa > Arthropoda > Insecta > Diptera > Syrphidae > Neoascia > Neoascia interrupta. Next base: position 27,264,886 of record OX392462.1, read on the forward strand.
ATGTTCTGGTTTAACCGTGATTTTCTAGCGTTTGTGAAATATTTTGAGTTACAACTTTCGTGTTGTAAAAGGCCAAATAAAAAAAAATAGTTGAACTTATTCGAGCAGATTTTTTGCCTCCATTGCTGTGAACTAAGGCATTCGACCTAAAAAGATCTTTGTTATGTTTTACAGAAGCCAAAGCACCATCCAAGAATCGTTTGGTTAAGGGGGAAAGACATAGAACTGGAAGGAACATCTACCCTCTATCAGCCCCAGAACTCAGTCCAATTTTAATGTCATGTGCGAGTGCGCAGTTGAAAAATCTTTGCATCTTGGTTATGTTTATTGCCTTCGAAAATGGGATTCCTTTGTATCAGACTATACCAATTCCATTTTCCACATCGTCGGCATTAAAGACATCTTCCAAACAATGCCACCTTTATGCCATTAATGTCCCCGTCTGTTTCTATTCAAAACAGACGATGTTAACATAAAAACGTGCTGCAATGCAATGCAACATCCCCAACCGCTAACAACACGGGATTGTGTCAAAGGAAATATGAAGTTTCCTTTTTAATCCTGAGGGGGCTCTAAACATTCCTCCATGACGACACAGAGTGCCTGCCGGCGGGCGGCGGCATGGCCGGCTGCTCTTTCACAGCTCTTTGTTTATGACCAATGAAAAGGAGAAGAAACTTTTAATCAGATTTTTTCCGCTCCATCGTCTTCTAGGTTCTTATCCATGGAAGTGTGGTGGACGGTGGTGCATTGGCAGTCACGGGCTCTTGGTCTGGTTAAACGTTCACATGTTGGCACGGCAGAGATGTACCTAAAGCGAATCGTTTCAATTGACAAAAAGAAATACGAGTAGTATCTATCGATTGGATTAAATGCTGAATCAAGCGGAATGCTTGCGCTCGTGCACTTGAAACAACAGCCGGTCGCCAGCGAAAGGGACAAACCAACAACAACATATGGGCTTAGTGGGATAAGAACCTCATAATAATGTGTTGAACGAGAGGGGCTAGGTTCCCCGCCCAGATTGCCAATCGATGTCATCGCTTGCTTTTATTTGAAGAGGCTCATTGAGCAATGCACACTCGAAGCTAAGCACCATGTAGCGAGTTTCAAAAAGCAACCGCGCACATACATTGGCATCGCGCGCCGGGGAAGGTGCACTCCTGGTTGCACCAAATTGCATGAAACAGGCACCAACTCTTGGTCTCGATTGAGCTTTGATTTTCCCAAGGATCGAGGTCAATTGTTTGGATTTTTGTTTTTCTCTTTTATTGCAAACTATGCGCTGGGGAGGTTTGCGCTCTCAGCATTTATGTTCTCGATAAAAAGTGAATTCCATTGTGCGACTACGGGCTTCGCTGCATATCTAGATAGCAGAGAAAGTACTTTTTTGCTTTACTTACTTGGATGCGCTTCTGAATGGGTTTCATTTGGGGTCGGGTTATCTGTGCCTAGCCGCAGTTTGGTTTATTAGGACCAACGAATTGAGTTTATGAGTCCAAGTCCATTCGTGCAAAAAACGAAACAATTTTTTTTTTTTTTTGTATCTACTTGCGAGTAGCGAGGAAGATACTTCTCTTTGCATGCAATAAAAAGGGAAAATTTGTGTCTCATGGTGGTTGGGTTTGCAATTTTTTTTTTCCTGCCTTCTCTACTGGTTCTGGTATTTTAAGTACGTGCTTAATGATGACTTGAAAGTAGATGTTTTCTCGCTTGGTCGACAGGTTGTTAGGTAAAAACCGAGAGTGATTATTTTGAGATAATCATTATTTTTAGGTAATAAGTGGTAATTAAATTTTGGAAGTGTTTTCGTTGTATAAGAGGTGAAATACGTTCTGAACCGTAACCAGGAGGGAGCTTTATAAGTGTGAAGAAAATTGTAATTAAGAATTTCTATAGGTGAGTGAAGTAAGTATTATGTTAAAAATATTTTCTTTTTACTTTTAACTTTTTATTTAAGAGCTATCACCTATTGAGATTTTACGTAACTATACGAAATTTTAAAGTCATGATGAAGAAAGTTAAGAATTAACTTGCAGCTGCCGTTTTGGTGCATCAATTTTAGAAATTCATTTATTTTGTGAATTGAGAAAACATAGAATTTTTTCCTTTTTTTCCCATTAGTAAGCTTTTTTCTAATATGTGTGAGGGCCCTCTCCTACACTAAGATACACAGAGAAGCCAAGCGATGAACATACAAGCTATAAGGAGACTTGGAAATCGACCATCTAGTAACGCACCATTTCTTTGGGGGACCTGCTATAAGAAAGGATATATTCGTATAGTACTATGTGCTTCCAGAGAGAGGAATGATTTGTTTGCTCTGGTGTGAAAAAAGGTGTTGAAAGAACAGAGTTTATAGCTTACGAAAAACAGACCAGAGGGTGATATATTTTTTCTAACAAAAGTTTCCCCTTAAAAGCAGGAATAGCTCAGGGCTGAAGACATGGTTCTGCTAGGAATTTTTCGGGCCACGGATGAAGGACTCGATCCGGTTTCCGGCGGTACTAGAGTTGTCACACCGTTTCGTTGAATACAGGATTGTTAATGACCTCACAAGATTATTTCCTTTCATGTCCTTTCATGCAGGAAATGTCCAGCAATATAAAGGAAGTTTCTCAAACTTGGGACTTGAAGCAGTTTGGCTGTCAGTCTTATAACCAATTCATCAAACACTGATGCAAAAATTTTGACAAGAACGCAAAACCGTTAATAACTCCCTGCCCCGCTAAGACGTAATGGGAAATTTATGCGGGAACCACAAAGCAGCCTGGGCTTGGCCTCGGCTTGACGTTTACAAGTTCAGCCATACGATTTCAGTGTATTCTAACACAATGAAGCTCGGTTTCAAAATGTTGTTTGCAAAGAGAAAGAGTGCGCAACAAAAAAAAAAAACGTAATGCTACGTAACTCATTACGTAGCAAATGGGGGTTGATTTCGATAGCACACACGCAGTCAATCAGGCTACCAATGGCTACATTTGTATGAGTGTGTTGGTCATGCACGGATATGACGCAGAATATCTGTGTGTTCTACATTTTGGGGCAAATTATGTATTATTCATTTAGTACTTCGACATGAATGTTCGATGTTCCACATAATTATGTACGCAGCTCTAGCTACCAGGGCTTTCGGCTGTGTGAGCGTATTTTTTAATTTATCGTGCATGCTTGGAGAACGTAGTGAATGCATAATAAAAGCTCTCTTTCCATGAGCGAAATGTTATTGCAAAGCCGGTTCAAAGCCCACGTATCGTAACGGGGCGAAGCCGAAGCCTGAGGCTGCTTTGTGGTCCCCGCTTTAAATTTTTCAATCGCGCCATATGTTTGAGTGTTTCATTGTCCTCAATTGCACCAGAAAAGCCTAAGGCCCAAACTAGGTATCGATCACCGATCTTTCTCGTGTACGTATAGAATACTATAATCTAATATACGACAATATGTTTATACTGGAGAAAGTTGAAAGACCCATCATCACCCCTGGGTGTCGGGTAGGATTGCCAGATTTTTTTTTATGTTTATGCTTGACAAACTCAATGGGCGACTTGCATTTTCTTTCGCTTTGACTGTTATAAGCAGTATAACCCTTTAGATTTTTGAACCACAATCTTGGAATCGCTATTGCTGAATTGTAAATTGGGTATTATGGGAATTTAACGATAATTATTTTTAAAATAAAAATATAATTTTAATAATATTATATTAATATTAATAAATATTTTAAGGTCAAGAAAGTTTCTGTAAGAAATATAAACTTTTAAAAACAGCAAATGAAATAATTTTTTGCTCACTATTTTGATTTAGAGAGCTTTTCAAAATTGGTCATTTGTTCTAGAGAAACACCTAACAAAAAAAAAGGATTTTCTTTATTTTTTTTTGCAATTATGATCAGGGTATATATGATATGATATTATAATCCATATACAAAATTATAGCTGCAGCTACATATTTGGTCCCTTATCGAATATTTTGGGACCAAGACATGAATCATCCTGAATGGCCATGATACCATCCCTGGTAACTCGGACTATGTTGTCCCATACGTCGACTTCAATGCTAAATTCAAGACCCACCACCAAATTTCCAAGCTGAACTGCCTGGAGAGTTGGGTGAGGTTTTTAAGGCTAAGGCTTATGCAACAGAAATCCAGACAGGCGGATCGAAAACGGGACTTAGAGCAGGAGCAGGAACCTTTTCCAGTACTCTTGACCTGTGTATCTCCAAACGTCTGCCGGATCACTGTAGTGTTTTTCAAGCTGAAATTACAGCTTTTTGTGACGTCGCAACTTGGTTTTCAAGTAACTCTGTTGTGCTATTGTTTTCTATATAAAAAGCAAAGCTGCAATAAAAGCCTTGAAATCGCCAACGATATGATCCGAGTTGGTAAAGCAATGCAGAGAATCTCTCAAAACGATTGCTGTCAGATGCAATCTATCCCTGTGCCGGGGTTTACAGGCCACAGGTATGTTCTAGGTAGCTGCAGAGCCGACGAGCTAGCTAGAAAATATGCAACTGCTAATCCAACCATGTGTCGGAACTGGCAGCACCCTTAAACTCGATAAAGTTTCACCTGGACACAGTAGCCAGGATCACAATGGCAAAAAATAGGTGAAGTACGATCAGCACAAGTCTCTCTTTCAAACAAATCTGGCCAGCGCGTAATCGTAGGAAAACAAAGAGACTCGTCTTCTTTAAAAGGCTGAGTCTTAAAAAGGTAATTGTGGCCTTCACAGGCCATTATCTGGTAGGGCGACATGCCAGAAGACATAGTGCTCCCTTCAAAGACATCTGCAGAAGTTGCAGAGACGAGGAGGAGGAAGAGAGCATGGTTCATTTTCTGTGGAACTGTGCTGCCTTACCGACCTTGAGGGGGAAAACTTTAGGTAAACACTTCTTCGATGCTCTAAATGATCTATCACGACTCGATTTAAAGAGGGTCATGAGCTTTATTTCCGGGTAAAACTGTCTAAACGCCTAAATGGTCAATCACACAATCCATCCCCCTACCACATGGGAACTCTATGTGGTTAAGGGAGCACCTACAGTTAGTGCCAAGTAATCCCATCAGTCCATCCTACCCCTCACTATACATCCAAATTTTGCCAACAGGACCGGCCTGGTAAGGGCTCATATCGCTCCAGTTGCTTTGAGCTCTCCGATCTTATGAAAAATAAATAAATAAATAGAGTGGCGCAACAGTCCGAGGTGAACCAGGGCCAACTTCTCAACAATGTATGCTGGTGTGTTAATTTCTTTTACATACAAAGGGACCTACAATTTTTTGCCGAATCCGAACGGCACTTTGTCAGACGCTCGCGGAGGTGGGGACCGTGAAAAAGAACAAGTCTTTTTTTCAGGTGACGATGGCAGGATTCGAACCCAGGCCTCCGGCATAGTAAGCACACACACTAACCACTACGCCATGGCACCCCACGATCTTATGAAAACACCAGCATATATTCCCCCCTTGTAGGGGTTCACACCGCTTCGGTTCCCTTACCTCTCCCATTCCCTCTCCTGGTAGAGGTTCATACCGCTTTGGTCCATTACAACTTGAGTCGTTAAATTAGGTTAAACACCTACCGGCTGAGAACTCAATTTTTTCTCATACCATCTGGGAACAAAATAGTAGTGTATCTGCAGTAATTGCCATACTCCCCATCTTTCCCCACCACCATATTCCAGTGTCTTCCTTTCCAGGACTGGACAGGGTGGGTATATACCGCTTCGGTTGTCTTTACCTTCCCACTCCCCCCCCCCCCCCCCCAAATTTTAACTTATGTCGCCTGAAGTACGGGCTTGCACAGAAAACTGTTACCCTTTATCTGCTTTTTGCCTAAGAATTCCCCCCCCCCTCCTGCAATGGTTCACACCGAATTCGGTTACCCCTGCTCTTTCCCATCCTTGAGAATAATTCTTAGCAGAGATAAAATAGGCACAGACTTATACTAAAATCAGTTACCCTTGCGTATCTTCTCATAAAAAAAAACCACTCCTCACTGACCTCCCAGCTCCTTGTTGACAGGGACTTACACCGAAATTAGTTACCCTCGACCTCAAGTTACTTCCCCAAATCCGTATCACCCACCTCTTCCCAAATTACCATCTAATAGAGTGGCGCAACAGCTCGAGGCGAACCAGGGCCAACTTCTCAACAATGTATGCTGGTGTGTTAATTTCTTTTACATACAAAGGGACCTACAATTTTTTGCCGAATCCGAACGGCACTTTGAGAAGTTTTTCAAGACAAATGATACTCTCGGAGGGCTTGTCAGACCCTCGCGAAATTAAATTCCCATCTGGCGTCCAACAATCACGAGACCCCTCTTTCTTCAGTAAGTCTGGGGTTCCCTCAACTTTGCTGACAGTGGTTCACACCGAACGGGTTACCTGCAGCCTTCACTAACCTCTTGGGGTAAGTCTCTAACCAATCAACCATTAATTGGTGACCTTCAGCACGGGTTCATAATCGTCAACTTGAAGGTGACGTTTCGTCAATCATGAAGGTGGTTATCATCTAGGTCCTCCGGCCGTCACCTCCGGTCTCACAATGCGACCTCCTTTGGTCTATTAAGTTCCTGCCTATTGGGGACAGCAACCCAATCTAACCTAACCTAACTACCGAACATTTAACTATTTTTTTAATTAAAAGAGCGGGAAGCATGAAATAACTTCAAATATCAATAATAAATAGTTTTGTCATTACTAAATAGATACTCCCACAAACAGTCTATATGTGCAACTACTCCCTGTGCTTTCACAACTGTAAGCCGTGTCGTAAAAAAATGAAATTTGATACTTAGCATCTGCTAATGATTGTAAGACACACAAAAGAAAAAAAAAATCTCATTGGACCCCACCTAGTGGGCGTTGCATTGATTAAAAGAGTAATTTTTAAAACGCATCTTAGTCCTTTTTATTGTTTTTATTGTCGAAAAAGTTCTTATCACTTAACACTTACTTCTACATTTTGTTCATACAAAGCTTTGGGCAATGCCCACGTTAGGAGGCAGAATTCAAGAAAAACAAATCTCCAATTCGCCACAAAAACATGGATTTCGACTGTGCTTAAAGGACATAAAGTACACAAAATCCTTTTCTAGATTTCATCTTTTATAAAGTTTTTTGCCACGCCCATTATTATGGGTCGATTTTACAAAATTATTGAATTCGAACAAAAAAATTACATTTTTGTTTTTAGTTAAAGCAAGTGGTCACCCTACGCCCCTTTTATAGGGGCGTAGGGTGACCCATAACATAACATTTTGGTGACCCCAAAACATTTTAGGAATAAAATCAATTTTCTTACTTACGCCCTGGTTGCACCCCACTTGATTGGTATTTTTTTTTTTTATTTTTTTTATTTTTCCTACATTGGTTCATATAAAATTATATTAGGTAGGTACTTAAACAGTTCATAGAATAAAATAAATTAATCCGCCATAAAATGAAAACAAATTGTTTAACGTTACTTCGAAAAAAAAAAATTGGAAAATATATTCGTAAGTTTTAATTCCAACAATCCACTGTTGTTACTAATTTCATTTTAGAGCATATTCAAGTCTTCGTCGAGTTTTTTTTACACATTCCACAAGTTTAAGGACTTTTTTTTATAGGTTTACTTCAATGACTTGTTTGGTTAATTCCCTTTACTAAGGAAATCTTACATCAGCCAATTATTTCGAAACATCCTCTACAGCAATCATCTGAAAATTCACTTTTTTATTGCCAATAAGAGGAAGGAATAATTGTTTACATTTTTTTAAGCGTTCCAAAGTTATGATTGTTGCAACGAAAAGTCATTTGGGTACACAGTGGGGCGGGGCTGTCAAATTTAAGTCTTCAATGCTAGCAACCTCAAATATGCAATAAAAATCTACACCGACTGATTAAAAACAGCAGGAGTTTTTTCTTTTGTTAAATTGATTTATTTTTTTTACCATTAAGCAAATAATTATTAAGCAAACTTGATATAGGAGAACTCACAACTGTTTGAAATTCAGTGACCTGGCGTTCGATCAACTCGATCGATTGCAGGATGATTGTATAGGCAGCCAAGCTGCAAAAAAGCCTTGGAATTGACAATAAAAGTTGCATGTTGCTACCCAAGTTACACAGAAGGATTTGTAGTGGTCATGGCTATTTCTACTAAGCTTAATTTTATGTTGGTGTTGAATGATTTGACAATTTATGGCACTTTAGTTTGGGTGCGAAAAGGGTTTTACTTAGAGCTCTTATAGGACTGACTTGACTATATATTGTTTTTTCAATAAGGAAGAATTTTTAGGAAAATTCTGTAGGTACACACATACTGGTAAACTCTTTGTAATTTATATTATGGCGAATAATAAAAAAAAATCGTTGTGTGGTTTTAATTTCATGGTGTGGTTTTACATGGCTGGTGTGGTTTTCACTTATAATAAGTGTGCACCCACTTAACGTCAAATAAGTTCCGCATTTATATATATCTGACAATTTATGAAAATAGGACGAAAAGCAAAGGAATGATGCGCTTCTTGAAATAACACATATAACATAGAATTTGGAGTGTTAGGTCTTATGTAGAGCCATTATAGCACTATCAAAAAAACATTTTGGCCGCTCATTTTGAAACAAACTTTTCTGGATTTTTTGTTTGTTGCTGGTTTTGGTCCGCCCGGATATTTTCCTTACCGGAATTAATCAGATTAGCGTTCCCCTATCTGCCACCTGGGGAGGTACGCAACTGGGGGTTTTGCCATAAATGCATGAAGACGGCGTTTGAATCTCTTTGGTACAACTACTTTTTTTCCTTTGGCGTTAAGCGAAGAAGCGATCTTACCTGAGGAATCATCAACTTGCTTCTTACCGTATTCCCTAGGTCCACTTTTGGGATCCATAGGCTAGACCTCTAATATACTGACAGATCACCCGATTTTTGATTATTTTCTGTTTTAGTGACATTTGTGCGATCCAAGAATTTTTATACTTTCCCTAGTGTGTGGGAATGTTTATAATCTTTGCCTCCTTGATAGGGATTTTTCCTTTGAACATGGCAATACTGACTGAATAGATCTTGCTACATTCCTCTTTTTGCAGGGTGCCATGTAAACTCTTTGTCATGAAAGCGTTCATATTTAAAAGTCCGTATCGAAGTTCATATTTGGACTTCCATACGCTTTTTCATGAAAGCTTCCATACTTTAACTTATGTGATCTAGCCGAAGACAGCACGAGTGTGTTTTTAACGCGAGTGAGAAAAAAAACCGTCGAAGATATTTTAAGATAAAAAAATAGTTATAAAACCTGTAGGTACCATGTGCCATGTGCATACCTAATTTAAGTTCAAAACAAACTATTTTTTAAAGTATTTTATTAAATAGATTTGGACCTACATGTTCCCTTTAATTATACGATCGTTCAAAGTACCTGAAAGTAGAAAAAAAAACACCAATTAAAAAGCTAATCAAGAACTCAATGCTTTAAATATGCATAAAAATATTTTCCAAATAATAAAACTAATACAAATCTACTCCTACACATTGCTATAACACGTTTTTATATGAGTATAAAATTTTGAATTCGTTTAACAAATTTCAAACATGCACACGCTGCACTTGTGGAATCCCAATTAGGTCTGCATTTATATTTGAGCACACCTCTAGGCTAGTGTACGTCATAGCACTTTAGGAGCCACTTTATTATAAGGCAGTCATTGCAAATCATGTGATATTAAAAAATATTTGTCTCACTGCATTGACAGTAGAACTATTCAAATCACGCGCCTAGCACCATGAGCCGCTTTGCATACTTAAATCGATTAAATGTTAGTTTAACGAGCAATCAAATATCACTTGCAAGTCTCAACAGCTGCGCAAAAGCCCATCATAAGCAAACCTAATTGAAACCAAGTTGACTTTCAAATGTCAAATGTGGCTGAGGGTCTCTGGAAAAATCCCTGTGTGTCAAAGCAAGTAGGCCTTCGATGTTGCCATCGATTCACCTCCTTGGCCCCATAACATCTCTTCTCATGATCAACTCCAGTAAGAAGAAAAGAATTTGCATTTAAGTCAAATAAATCAACTCCCAGGAACCACAGTTAGTTATCCCGGCACAAAGCATGCACGCACCAGAGGAGTGGAAAAACATTTCATTAAGTCATTTTGCTCACAAGTATAATACCAGCACGCGAAACTAATTTATTGTAATTATGTTGTACGATAGCTAAATTACACACTCGCCGCAGTCCCCTGCATACAAGAGTGGTAACTGGTAACCCAAACCGTCGGTGGCGTAGCGCGGTGGCAGTTGAAAACTCCAAAGAAACAATCATCGACGACTGGTATCTATATACGATAGAAGTGCCTGCAGGGTGAATGGCTCCCTCATGCGGGAGCTCCTGCAAACCCACTGACACCCGTAGCGCCTCAATACCTAGCGATGGCCCCCTCGTATGCCGCATATAATGTGTATTGGTATTTGTGTAATGCATACAAAACGAAGGTCTAATGCAATTTTAAAATTCATTACCAATGTCGTTGTGTAGTACACGCTACACACTAGACTGCACTTCCCCGTTTGGGTGTGTATAGACTGTGCGCGTCTATAACTAAGAACTGCAAGTGCAATGCACTTCTTGGCCGAGAGAAGATATACCATAGAGCGCGCCGCAAACGGATTACGTGCACTACACCCGTTCTAATGTCCAAATGCGGCAAACGACCGACGCGACGTCCAAGACATTGAGTAAGTATCTTGTACTTCAAATGGGTATATCCATTTGGCAAAAGTTCATCGCACACATAATAAGCCACCACGACCATAGCCAGTGGCCCCGTAGCGAAATGGCCGGCACACATGCGGGAGCTTACGTATACTGGAGCTGCACCACTGCACCGCGCCGGGACGAAGCTGTATTGATATCATCAACTCCTACCGCCTGATGGTGACTTAAGAGCCAGCCCGGGTATTGAGATTCAATTTGTGCCATGGGAAGACAATACTCTTGGCCGGCTTGCTCCACTTCCACCGCAGCGCGGCTTGCAGAAGATTTCTGGCCACCAATAATCGGGGGATACAATCGATAGTGCGCAGTGCAGATGCCATGGTTACTTTGTAGCCAGATTATATTATGGAAATTACAATAATTTCCCATAATCACACTTTACTCGCAGTCTTGCTCGGTGCGGTGTGGCAGGATGTGTGTGCAGAAGGTGATCCCCGCGTACAATAGTGACGCGACTGTCAGAGTTCCATATTTGAGAGAGACACTGCACCTGAATACGGATGTGTCCTTCGCTGCGGGGTGGCTTGTGTGCTTTTTGAATTCTATTTGTGCGACCAACTTGGTCATTGGAATGCCTGATCGTTGTAAATGGTGATGTGAACATTACTCTTGGGATGATATGATGTAAGTTTAAGTCATTGAGTGTCATCTGATGACTGAAAGAACATGATGAAGTCAAGTATGTTGCCTTTAAATAATGTATAGGTACGCTTAGAAACCATCAGTTCAGTATGTGCAATAGGGAAACATGCGCTGCTGTTTGGCTTCGAGCAGGACACTAAGAAGATTAATTACAGCTCCCCGATCATGTTCCTACACAGATACGTGATCAAGAAAATTGTAGATTTGAGGTTTGTACACACAACAAATAAAATACGACACTGTCAAGCAACAAAAGTCGCTGGCTAATGTTGATACGGAAGAACAATTTCTAATAGCTTAGCTATAGTTTTCAGTTAGTGATTTGGTCACAATGGACCACCAGATGTAAACCCATTTGATCTTCTCACTAGCTTAATACTATCTGGATCAATATCAATAAAATTGGAGGTTGTAACGTATTGACAATAGATACCTTAAACTTTGTAACAAAATAAAACAAGGTAACCATTGATGAGCAATAAGAGAAAATAAGGAATTAAAAGAGTGCATTAACCTACTTAATGTAAAATAAGATGTTCAGTTAATTTCGTCTGACGATTTAATAAAATAGGATAAAAAGGAAGGACCAGCTTCTTGAAATATTAAATGCATAACATAAGATATAAAATGCGAAGCTCTATGTAGGGCTATTAATGTACTATTATGACACCTTAGGAGCCCAGTGTTACTACATATATTGATAACTGGTCCTCTAGTAAGTTGTTTGGCTATTTATATTATTGAACATGGGCGCAAGCTTCGGCGTTTATTAATTTTCTTTTTTTTATATCAGATGTGCGATGTTTGCTATCCATGGTACAAGCTCTCGATAGAAAGGGGTAACCAACACAAAGACTAGGTGGATAAATGAGCTTCTGAGCACAAGATCAGCAGAGACGCATGCAACGCAAGGTAGTGTCAAGATAAGCACAGTGAGAGAGTTCTCCCTCCCCTAAGGCGGGGCCTTCTTATTTCCATAAGTTACTTGAGATTTTAACTAGCCAAGGTATCAAATGTCAGGTATATACGGAACGGATGACATAGCTATGATATATGTATCTCTGTGATACATATAGAGAGGGGCTTTAGCTCGAAGTGTGATAAAGCGGGTTAAAGCCTGAACCCGGCAAAAACCAAAATTGTATCCTTTACGGGAAAAAGAAGACTCGACCAATTGAGGCCAATGTAAGTCTACCAGGGGCACAACAGGTACTAGTTAAAGAAGTTAAATATCTAAATTTTAACCAAGATAGCAAGGCAGGAAAGTCATCTGACAAAACCATCAGATAACCAGAAAAGCAACGCAAACGCTGGAAAGATCAGTTGAGCTAATTATCCTTAGATGGTTTTGTTTTGCTTTTTTGAGACCAATGATCACAAAGGGAGCAATTGTAAAAAAACTTATCTGGGCTCTACGGGAGAGACATTGAACAAGTAACAGAAGACTGACCTGAAGAACTTGCCCAACCCCAGCCATGGGGTAAATGCTGGAGCTCCCTCCTCTGCATAAAATGGTTGAGAATGGCTGGCAATATAGTCCTTAGAATGAAGGAATACGAAGGTACACGTGCATTATATCGAAGCAATTCAATCCAAGAAATCCGAGGGATGCAACTGTAGAAGCTTTAAAAAGAATTTGTTCTGAGGCCTAGTGACAAAGTGGCCTGGAGCAATATTGTGAATCTAAAATTTAAAATCTGAAACAAAACAACGAAATGGTATACAGATGGGTCAAGAACTAATCTAGGAACAGAAGCAGGAGTGTTTGGGCCTAGAACTAAATACTCTGAACACATGGGTAAAAGTACCAGCACCTTTCGGGTTGATCCACGCCATAGACAGAGACAGGCCTAAATCAACTTTAAAGAAACATTACTAGCCGCGATATAGCAATAACGTCAAAATGTCAGACAGCCATTGTGCTATGTACTTAGTTTTTTTTGCAAACTTGTGTCCGAATGCCTCCAAATACTCAATGAACTAGGAAGATATAACAAACTTACTCTTTACTGGATACCTGCTCATGTAAGGATAGAGAGTAATGAAATGGCTGAATCTCTGGTAAGAGAGTTGAAAGAGAGCCTTCATAGATCCGGGACCTTTCAACAAAAAAGAAGTTCATACCCTCAAGGACGGATTCCGGAAAATAGAGAACGAAAACAGGGCAAGAACCTGAAACAACGGTCAAGGTTAGAAACTTCTTGGACATCACAACCATAAAAGATTGTACCCGTGCATCCGCATGAGCACTTTATATGAACGAAATCTGGAACGAAGTCTCGTTTACCTAACCTGCTACTTTTTTGTTTCATACTTTCCTAAATTAGGCTCAAGGCCAGTCAAAATTAGGATTTCCTGGAATATGTTAGCTTTTTCTTCAATTCTGTCTCCAAATGTGGGCGTGACCCAAAGTCTTGTACAAACAAAATGTAGAACGAATCGTTTTCTACATAAAATATTAAGCGAAATTTTTTCAATTTGGAGCAAAAATATTGAGTAAACTGCATTTGAAAATTTACCCTTAAAATAGATGCCACGCCCACTGGAGAAGGGTTACCAATTGAATTTTTCTTTTATGTGTCATTGGGAGATGCTAAATGTCAAATTTCAGTCTTTTAGTCTTACAGTTTTGAAATCTCTGGAGGTAGTTGCACATTAAGACCGATTGTGAGCGTGCTTTTGGGCGGATTTCAAAAATTTTTGGGGGATCAAAAATTGGGAGATGCTAAATGTCAAATTTCAGTGTTTTAGTCTTAAACTTTTGAAATCTCTGAAGGTAGTTGGACATTTAGACCGATTGTGGGCGTGTCTTTGGGCGGATTTCAAACATTTTTACACTTGCACTGTTTCGCATGACGCGAAGCTCAAATCTAAAGGATTTAGAACATGTGACATACAGACGGACGTACGGACGGACATGGCTTATTCGATTCAGAAGTCCGTCTCCATTATATGCCCTTATAGGATTGGGGGTCTACCAGTATTATTTTACCATGTTACAAACTGTTTGACAAACTTAATATACCTCCTATCCTATGGGATGGGGTATAAAAAACCAAATATCCCAAATGTCGTTTAAAAAAATAAGTCTAAAATCTCAAAAAAAAAAAAAAAAATTGTTCTGTTTCAAAAAAAAACCAGACATCGAAGTTTGAACTGTTCTGCAAAGTTTGTTCCCTGATAAAGTCACTAACCCGGGGCTTAAACAAGATAAGCCCCGGGTTGAAATTGACTGGAACAAGTGAGTAAAGTGCAAGAGTTCGTCTGTGAACTTATTTATACCCGACCCTATTTACCATGTAACACAAAATCTACAAGTTTTTTTGGCCCGAATTCAAATACCGTATGTCAATTATTTGTATTGGCCGCGCCCCCAAAAATGGGCGTGGGAAGAAAATTAAAATCAATTTATTGTTATTTCTTCAAAATCATTAGAAAAAGCGTGAAAAGCAAACAATTATTTCTGAAAAAAGGAGTTTTTTTCCTAAAAACGCCCCTAAAAATGGGTGGAGCTCAAAACTCTGAATAGAACAGTTATAACAACATGTATTTGACATGTAATTTTTTTTTTGATTTGATATAATTTTCCGAGAAATGCGATTTTTCAAAATCTTGCGTGTTAAAAGTGGGCATGGCCAATGGTGTCGGCATTTCAATTTGTGAAATGATGTCCAATGTGAAATAGAGGTTGTCTCACATTGAAGCCATTGTAGTAGGTGTGGCCGTTGGCGGATTTAACCAGTTTTGACACTTTGTTTGTGCACCAAGTTTCATCTCTCTAGCTCGATTTTGAAGACCTTAATTTTTCACACATGCTGAAGGACGGACATGGCTAAATCAATTCACCTGTCGGTCTCGATCATATCTCTTAAAGGTCATAGGACTCTACGGTGCGGCATTAAAATTAATACATCCTGGGTCGGGTATAAAAATAATTTCTGCGGTTAAAAATAGTTTAAATCCGAAACTCTGATGATCTCGCACTGATTAACTGGTCCAAAGAGAATTAAAATTGGCCAAAAAATTGTCAGGATCATAGACCCACTGTACAATTTTTAAGTTCTCATCTCTTTGGGTCACTAAAGTCAAATGATGCAACTTCGTACTAAAATACCCGTTTGATAAGAAAGATGAAAGTTCGCAGGTGCTATAAGACAGGACTATGGGTTCAAAAAAAGAGTGATTGTGTCCGAAGATGTATTTTATCTCAGTAAAGGTAAGACTTCCTCAAAGTCGACTTCATCAGCAAGTTAGGATGGATCCCAACTTTGCCTCTAGCAACGACATCTTAATAAGTAAAATCATAAAGTCTATTGCGGCAATCAAACGAAAGTTATAAATGCTATTCATACTCTTATAAGAAAAATAAAAGAGAGGAACATTAACAAACCCATGTACCGGTGAATGGACCCCATCAACACAGCCTTGAGTAAAAGTGAAAGCTTATAGTAAAATAGTGCTGCTTTGCCCTTTTTTTACCCCAACTCCGGGACATTGTAATAGATCGACGGAAGGCAAATTGATTGTTCCTCGTGTGTCTAAACATGCAGGCCCGGGCAGTCAGTGCATTAAGCACTATTGCACCCATCAACCGCCTGACGACCACTTCATACAAATTACTGTTGCAATTGGAAACAGCTTCTGGTTGTGTCGATTAAAAAAGGTTCAAAACCTCCGGCAGATACATCATTTTTAGACGAGAGGTGATCTGTGTTGGCAACAATATAACAGAATGAGGTTACGATTAGAAAAGGTTGCCTCGGTTAGGAATGATGGTTTCGGTTTCAATTCGGCGGCGGCGGTAACTTTTGGATTCATGTCTATACTTTGCTGTTTGATCGATTAGGCTTGGCTTCGGAATCAAAAGAAGTCTATACGGTCTCGTAGATAATCATTATTCAATTAATGGGCAGCCAGCGAATACAAAAGAGATGTTACGTGATGAGGAGCATTTAGCAGGAGGTTAGGCAGGCATAATTGATGGATCTTAAAGGTGAATTTAATGGGAGGCTACGCCACAATGGAGTTGTGCAAGTTTTCGATTTTTATTAAAGAATTCGATTGATTGCACGAGTTTCTTATGCAAGCCATTCAGCCATTTCCATCGATAAAGTTGTCTCGCAGCAAAAATTTACGACTTACTTCTAGGAAGTCCTTTGCAACGACACTTCAGTCTCGCTGTATAAGACTATCTCAGATAATATCAATAGAACCACAAGTCAAAGTCAGGTCAAGGCGCAATTTCAGACAGAGCCAGAACGATCCTTCTGCTATCTGTGTGGACCCATCCAAGTGTTCTCTTAATGCCTAATGTCCGTGTACACAGAATTCGTGTAGGAGTACAACAAATTATCCACGATTTCCCTTCCATTATACAACTCTCGGTTTCAGCGTCAAGTCCGCACGGAAACCACACCACACTCCGCTCAGCCGACCGTATCCAAAGCTATCTATTGCCGCGAGGACCTATCTCACCGAATACATCGGAACAGGAAGACCATTCTTTCTGTACTAGAATTGCTTTTATTTTTTTTTTTGGCTTGTTGCTGATGTCTGCTGCGTGCCTTGTTACCGCGTTCGCGGATCGCGAGAATCATTTCGCGGTTATTTACCTTTGCGAGCAGAACTCTCTGTAGCCAAACGAGCACACGACAAGAACCAGGGAAAAGCGAAAGGAAAATCCAAGACAATTGAATGGGAAACTGTCGGGTTACTCGCTGCCATTCCATTTATTTTTATGCGGGCGTCAAACAAGGAAGACCACAAAGAGTGGGTGGTGGTGGTGAAGGTGGTATGTGGCATCGAGGAGGCATCGAACCCCGTCCAGAGTTCAATGAAACCTTCAAGCCGCACGGCGAGAGCTAGAATCGAGTGCATCTGTTGGTCGGCCGTACGTACCATGGCTCTAATTGAATTTTGTGCATAAATTAATTTCAAACTGTCTGTCGTCCCGCTGCTGCCTTGCTTATGTGCATGCAGGTACGGGTACGAGCACTGACGATAAGGCTAGAACGTATTTTTCACATCTGATCGTGTATCTGCCGCACAGTTACATGGTAGCGGATAATTACTTTTATGGATTCATAATTGAAACGTGCTACTTCTGATGTTAGATATACCCACTGTTGGCTGGCTTTTGTGTTAGATGACCAGCTTGCGATTAGATGATGAAGATGACAACGAGCTGTGGTAAGCATCCAGGGAATGGGTTTCATAACCGTGCCTGTTCGAAGAAAGTTGTTATGCCAGTCAGACGAGAGATGACTAACTGCCATAAAGGTCAGCTGATGTTATCTCACGTTGTAGATCGGCAGAAAGGCAGCATCAACTGCAGCCACAATCCCACAATACAGGAGAAGAGTAATGGTTATTCGAGGAACGTATAAAGTACTTTTGTACCTTACGCTGATTACAGCCAGAAGCCTAGAAACTGATTTAATTTTTTGAGCTAAGGTGAGTCTTATTAAATTCTCTACGTGCTGAATAGGGCTACGTGTCGCAGAACGCGCATGATTTTCCACGGAGTGCAAGGCGGGCGTGAGTTTTTCTAAGACTGTTCATAGTTGGTCCTAGTTTAACTAGTAAGGTACTGTTTTTCCAAATGGATTGAATCTAGAAAGGATGTTAGAAGTACTGATCAAAGTTGCAGGCATATAGCAGTTTTACGAATTTGCTTTTTGCGATCTGAAATGACGGCCTTTCCTGATATTCTGCGAAAAAAAACTTTAAGGTAGACTGATGTAGTTCGCAGTCGGTGCTGAGGATTTGGAAAGACCACTTCTGCAGACTGTATAACGGCGAGGACGAACCAAATACCGCTGTCAGGCAGAACGAACCATTCAACCCGGGCGAAGACGTTACCGACGAAGCATACGAACGATACCGCGCACCCGACCTGGAGGAGGTGAAAGTAGCTGTGTCTAAGCTCAAGTGCAACAAAGCAGCCGGAGCAGACGGCCTAGCTGCCGAACTTTTTAAATCCGCTGGCGATGAGCTGGTTAGGAGCATGCACCAGCTCATCTGCAAGATATGGTCGTAAGAAAGCATGCTCGACGAATGGAGCCTCAGCATTGTTTGCGCGATCCTGAAGAAAGGAGACCCTCTGAGTTGTGCCAACTACAGAGGCATAAGTCTTCTTAACATCGCATACAAGATCTTTTCTGCTGTACTGTGTGAACGCCTGAAGCCCTTTGTCAACAATCTGATAGGCACATATCAGTGTGGCTTTAGGCCAGGAAAGTCCACCATCGATCAAATTTTCACACTGCGGCAGTTCTTGGAGAAAACCCAGGAATTCCAAATCGATACATACCACCTCTTCATCGATTTCAAGGCCGCGTATGACAGCATCTATAGAGACGACCTATATAGCACAATGTCTAGTTTTGGCATCCCTGCCAAACTCGTCAGTCTGTGCAGGATGACGATGGAAAATTCACGCTGTTCCGTCAAGGTCGGCAAAGACCTCACCGACCCCTTTGATGTCAAAAAAGGATTTAGACAAGGCGACGCGCTGTCATGCGACTTTTTTAACACCATTCTTGAGAGAATTGTGCAGAACTCTCGCGCCAACACCAGAGGTACAATCTTTCAAAAGTCCGTCCAACTACTCGCATACGCAGACGACATTGACATAATCGGTAGAACAAAGCGTGATGTCAGTGAAGCCTTCGTGAGTATTGGGATGAAAGCGGCGAATATGGGTTTAGCCATCAATGAGGGCAAAACCAAGTATATGCTGTCATCAAAAAAAGACACCTAACACCGACGTCTTGGACAAAACATCACCATCGACAGCTATAATTTTGAGGTAGTTAGGGACTTTATCTACCTGGGTTCCGCTATCAATTCAGACAATGACACCAGCGCTGAAATCAAACGAAGGATAACTCTTGCCAATCGCAGTTTCTTTGGTCTAAGGAGGCAATTAAGTAGCAAAGCCCTCTCTCGAGCAACTAAAGTGTCCATGTATAAGACCCTCATCATCCCAGTCCTGCTTTACGGTGCAGAAGCATGGACCCTGTTAAAGGCGGATGAAAACACTTTAGGCTGCTTCGAGAGGAAAATTCTTCGGACGATTTACGGTCCCGTCTGCATAGACGGAGAGTGGAGGAGGAGGTATAACATCGAACATTACGGGCTGTACAGCGATACCGACCTTTATGTGATACAGCGATACCGACCGGATACCGACGTTTTAAAGCCCGCAAGCATTTGTCTTGCACTCAGTTCAATTTAATGTTAAGGGTCCGTGCTGGATGTTAAGCCACTTGAACCTAACCATCTAATCATTGGATTTCATTAAATACAAGAAGAGTAAACAACAAGTGCATGAGAGTTGACTAGTCTTGTGGACAAGAAAACCTGCGTTGGGAAGAGTTTTCGACTCAAATTGCAACTTATCGTCTTAATTTTACCAAATTTCAGCAAATACAAAAAGCAGTCCCGCTCTTCTGTAAAATGAGCTCCCAAAACTTTTCAGTACTGCGCTTGTTGCAATAATTTTTTTTATATTTGGTAATAGATTTATGTTTTTATACCCACAGACGTCGGCAGGAGTCACAAAGAAGCCTTGGTTTTGCGTCGACTTGAAATTTATGACTTCAGGGATACGCGTCCAATATTTTGGCTTTAGTGTTTCGTTTGGCAATTGTAAAGAGCAAATGTAATGTTCCATAACGTTAGGCAAGGGCAAGAGCAAAGCACTATTTCAATGGTATACTGAGCTTTACCTGACAGCCCAGCAATTCAGCAAAAAAAAAAAACCGTAAAATTTGTAAGGCCAGCTTCATGACTTACCCACTTTCAGTATTGGAAGATAACTGAAAAATTTCGGAAAATAGTCAATTGGTGTCTTCACTCTCCGAAGTTTTCCAGTTGTTTTCCAATTGTTTTCCAGTCACTTTATAACAGTGGAAATCGGCCAGACATATCCATGACTAAAGGAGCCACTGGGAGCCTAATTGATTCTTCGCTCAGAATACGAAGAAAAACAATTGTTCGCGAAAAAAGTATATTTTTTTAGGAAATGTCATTTCAAAGCAGATTCAAAGCCGAATTAGTGTGACGGAGCGAAGACGAAGCCAAAGCTTGTGAAGTTGCCTTTAAGTTTGATACAGGCTAAATGTAACGTAGATAATTAAATAATGACGTTAGATCCCCAAGAGCTTAAGGGCACATGATCGAGATTGAATTCCAGGACGAATGAGACGTGTCCGTCCGTCCGGATATCACAAATATTTAGCTCTTAAATTTTGACCTAGAAAGGAAAATCTCTAGAATTCTTTTCATTAAATATTTTTATTGTAAAGATTTTTTTTCTTGATAATATTATTATTTAGAACAGAAAGTTTTAAATTTTGTTTATAAAAATTTTTGGGTCACGCCTACATTTACTTAGGGAAGAATAAAAAATAAAATTTACTCCGCTCTAAATTTTGTAGAACCAAAGTTTTTTGTCACGCCAATTTTTAGGGATCAATTTACCAAAATTATTATTTTACAAAATTATTATACCCGACCGAGGGTATATTATATTTAATGCATAGTTTAGTAAGAAACACAGTAGTTGTAACACAGTGATGAAATAATCATCGTAGATACTTAAGACCTGTTAGAGATAATATAATCGAGACCGACAGGTGAATCGATTAAGCCATGTCCGTCCGTCCGTCCGTCTGCATGTGTGAAGGTTTTAGGTCTTCAAAATCAAGTGGCAGGCTGCCTTCGAACGAGGTAACCTACAATACCGTCAAAAAAAGATGAAACCGCATAAATTGACGGTATTGTAGGTGCATTCGTTGGAAGGCAGCCTGCCACACGCGATTACTACAGAAGCTTGAACTACTTGTTAAGGAAACTTAGTCGTAGTCTGATGGAAAATGGGAGGTTTTTTACCGGCACGCGCGGCCGGTCCTCGAAGTGGCTATGAAGGTTTTTCCTACCCACAAAAAAAAAATCATGTTAGGGAGCTGAAACTTGGTACACTGCTTATCTCTTCTGTTGCACAGACTACGTGCCAAAACTGGATTAAGCCGTCAACGGCCACGCTCACTACTGGCTTCAATATGAGACAACCTCTATTTCACATTTTCTTTCAAAATGCCTTTCGGTCAAGTTAGAAAAGTCGTAGGAGCTTAAAGGTTGGTACTGAGCAATATTGGCCCAAGACCTTTAAGAAGTCAAAAAATTGGACCGCCCACAATATAGACCATGCCCACTTTTAACATCTTAGATCTTTAAAAACCCGATTTCTCGGAAAGTTGACTCCAAATCGAAAAAAAAATCCGCCCACTTTTAAGGGACATTTTTAGGAAAAAAATATTTTTTTTTGCAGTTTTTAAGCCACGTATTACAGGCAAAAACCTCAGCAAATGCTAATGTTCACAACATTTGTTGTATAACTTTTTTCCATTTCCCAAATCTTTAAAAAGCTAAAATTGCATAAATTTAAGGCTCATTTGTGAAGATATTCAAAGATATTTAGAGCTTAAAAGTTAAGGTTTAAGAGTTTCGTTTGATTTACTACAAGCACGAAATTCAAATATTTATTTTGTAGAAAAATTTATAAGGGGAGCGTCAAACTGAACAGTTTTTCAGGAGCTTACCAGGAACTGCTGCCAAGAGGGTTGATACTTTTCAAGATTGCATACATTTTGGTGGACATTTCTTCAAGACTTTTCGCGATACACTTGACAGAATTGCTGAGAGAGATTCACAAAGGCGCAAAACTTGTATTTTTTGGTGCGTATTCTTGTATTGAGGGAAGTCGCTTTTGAGCTTTGAATAGTTTCTGACAAAAGTGGTTATTTCGCTCAGTATATGTCGGATGTTAACATGACCTTGAACAGATCTCGCTTTAAGCGGTGCCTTGCAAAGTGAGCAAATTTGGCAATAGGATACTGTTTCCTTATCCCTTTCTGTTAATTGGCCTGGCATATTTGCTGCTTCATCATAGTGATTGGCGAGTACACTAATATAATACTATATAGGTAGGTACTTTATTTTCTTTTAAATCATGAATCATATTGGGAGGGAGGCTTGAGAGGCCTCTGTCAGGGACCAAAAAAAGCCCTCCGAAATAATTATCAACGCGAACCTCTCGGAGTTTGCAACAATATGTTTAGATCGCCAGGATTTATAGTCACGGATAACCTCTTTATGACATTCGCTTTCAATAAAAGATTCGCTACCAAAATACCTGAAAGATGTGAATGGGAAAAAGAGACCATATATTGACGGCTCTAAGATATACGTCGGAACCGGCGCAGGCATCTTCTGTGAAGCTCTGGAACTAAGTAAATCTTTTCGGATCAATGACGACTGCAGCATTTTTTAGGCGGAACTGGCAGCCATTATCCAAGCTGCTTCTGAGCTAAAGAAACACAGCCTCGTAAACAAGAACATCACCATATACTCTGACAGTCAAGCGGCATTTAAAACCATGGAAACAGACCTAGTAAAGTCAAGGGCTGTGCAACTATGCAGGTAAATTCTGGACGAGTTATCACTTGGCAACACTGTAACCGTGTGTTGGGTACCAGGACACACCGATATACCGGGAAACGAAGAAGCGGACAAGCTTGCAAGATATGAGCCTGGGATTAATGCATCTCTAGCGCTAAAATCTATAAGAATCTCGCTGAGTTTGATAGCACCTAGGATAGAAAGTGAATCCTTGAGGAGAACCTACCTACGTTGGACAGAACTTGATACGTTCAGACAAACAAGGGAGCTATGGCCAGCGGTAAGCAAAAAGAGATCACTACTTTTTATGGGACTAGCCCGCAGGAATATCCGAGTACTCGCGGGAGTCCTCACAGGGCACTACGCTGTGGGTCTATACGCTGAGCGGCTAGACATACCGCATAATGATTACTGCCTAAGCTGCAGGGACGTTGAAGAAATTGAGTCTGTTCGTCACCTGCTTTGCGAATGCCCAGCCCTAAATAGCATCAGGCGTAATACCCTTGGCAGTTACTTCTTCAACGAGCTCGAAGATCTCGATTCTCGTTAAGAACTTTCCCAAAATGAACACAATGGACCAAACTGCTAGTCTAAGTGATCCGTGACTGTTGTGAAAAGTGCATCCATCCTAACCTAACCTCTCCAGGATTTATGGTGTCAGGGTGAAAGGTGGTTTTATAAGAGACTAGGTCCTAGTTCACAGCAAAGGAACCATTAAGTATATTTACCCGTTAGACGAGTCTAAAGTAGGCATACAATTGAAGCCTTTATCATATATAGTTATACTTACATAGGCTTATAGCACCTAAACCAGTGAAGACTAAGACTAATGAAAGACCCTTTTGGGCAGCTTTAATGCTGCTTGTGAGCTTGCATGCAAAGGCTAGTAATTGTTTCCTCACAAAGTCATGGAAAAATTAACCTAAGTAAATAAGATAAGTTTCGTAAAAATACAGAAATATAAGGTAGAAGTTCTCTTCATGTTTGTCATTTAATAATGTCCCTATTCACCTGCAAAAATTTCAAGATACTCTGAACCAGATGACGATGAGTCCCACACTTACAAATTGAAAAAGTTTGGGAGGAAGTGTTTATCGTTTCTTGTCTTACTCACGGCTGACAACCTCCAAAAATAGCAGGTTTTAAAATTAAATTTTGGCACATCAAAGGATGTGGTCTAACCTAGCCTTCTGTACCACTGCACAGGGTCAAGTCAGTTGGGGATAAGAACTTTAGAAAAACTTTATAAAAGTACCATTGACCTATTTTTCTAGGTTTTTGTATAAGATCATTAAGGTGGCTCAAAGACTGATAAAAGTGGCTGCACACGAAGTAAAAACGGATTCTATTCTAACGGCAGCGCAGGAAATACTAAAGGGTATAGGAATGGGTCTCCTAAAACTTTAATGTGATAAGATTTCTTCATAAAATCTTCACATTTAACCCATAAGCTTCTAACCTCACTTGGCTTCAATGAAAGAGTTGATCCAAGCCAGCATACCTAAGAATAGGACTTCTCTTTTTCATAGGCGCGAGGTTATGATCTGAAGTGATGGATCATAACCCTCCCACTCTACTGCATTCCTAATGAACTCCGTCTGACCACGCCCGAATCTATGACGCCGTAGGATAGGACAACAACTCAAAGAAAAAGTTTCAATTTATATTATGGCTATTAGCCTCGGATCGGGCCCGGCTTTTGGGTAGCCAGATACGTTTAGTACAAAAATAATGTACTTAACGTGAATATGCCTCGTCGCTTATGTTAATCTAACATAAAAAGTTGTCTCCCTGTGGTCATGATTCAGGGGAGCTTGAGTGTGGATCATACGCTCGTTTGCTGTTACAGCTTAAGTGCTGTTTGCACTTTAAGCATCTTAAAGCCTTTCGCCATAAATCGCTCTATAGCTGCCAATTGATGCACAATCCTGTGGTACAGCTCATTTGGTCGATATTCCGAGGTCCTTTGAGCCATCTTTAGCCACATAGGTGATAATTATTTAGAAGTATTCCAGCATCTCATTTTGTCCCCCTAGTCAAGCGGCTTGAAGCCCAATAGTTTATCCTATTGGTGTCGCTTAACATGCGCCAAAACTAACGCTGCGCAAATACCATCACCAACCAGTAACAGTTATTTTGAGTGTCATTTCATGTGGACAAAACCTTTGGTATGTGGCAGATGGCAGTTCATGACTGCTTATGTCCAGAAATATTTACACCAATTTTTTTTTTTTTTCAATTGTCTTGTAGGACTTTATCTTTGATAGAAAAAATTTTAAGGATCACCAATTTTCAAGTTGAATCTAAAAATGCTTTAAGACTTTTGAGCCCAAATTCCTAGATCAACATCAGCAGCCTTTAACATCCGTCCAAAAAACCAACGCAACACCGAATTAGCAAACGTATTAAGGTCGCAGAAAAAACAAACAAACCAACAAGATTTTGTAATTATGTTTTAAAAAAAGAGAAAAAAACAAAATAACAAAATTTTTTTCACAAAAAATGTACTTTTTTTTCAATTTGGCTTCCATCTTCATCAATTGAAATTGAAACTTGCCTTATGTAAGAAGAGCCAGCCGCAATCTATGAATGGTTACCATGATCG
Organism: Neoascia interrupta; assembly: GCA_947623515.1. Classification (NCBI taxonomy): domain Eukaryota; kingdom Metazoa; phylum Arthropoda; class Insecta; order Diptera; family Syrphidae; genus Neoascia; species Neoascia interrupta. Next base: position 27,290,363 of record OX392462.1, read on the forward strand.
CTGATGGTGTGGTGGCTGCTGTGGGTGCCATCATCGAAAAGCAAAGAGTTTAATTATAATCAGATTATTATTTTTTTGCTTTCATTTTTGTTGTTGTTATGATCTGACATTAAAATTGGAAGGAGGATCGTATAAAAGCGATCGAATGCGGACGGTAAGTTATTTGGCAACAAGTAGGATTCGTTCCACTTTAAAATGCAATCGAACAGAAAAACGCTGAGTTCATTGAATTTAACAATAAGTTTACGAGGGTAAAAGACTTAAACTCTGCGAAAATTTTGTTTTTTTTTTTGGCAAATAATTGTTATTGATTGGAAAGTTTTTTTTTTGCACAAAAGCCGATTAATTGGTTAGTCCCTATTGGAATGGTGGCGGGTTATTCAGTTTCTGCCTTTTCAAAGAGGGAATTATAGTCATCCCCATCAGAGAATATCTCTTATAGAAATATTCATTATTGTGGTACTCTTCATATTAAAGTTATATAAGACATTACACACTGCTCAATATAGGTAAAAACAAACTTACCAAACTCCTTTAATAGCTACTGTCGAACAACAGTCAGTCATAAGTTTTTATTTAAATAAGGAAAAATATTCTCAAATTAAAACAGCACCTGCTCCCGGATTCTGTATGACTCAAATATTTCTTTAATTATTCCCCGAAAGCCCGCCTTAAAACCTTAATGTTGTCTTAATTAAAAAAAGCAATTTGCGAAATTACACACTCTGCACTTGTTGCGACCTCGGACAAGATGACAGCACAACAGACAAAACGATTCCCAATCAGCTGATAAAAATACATTTTGTCGATGCCTCTGTCTTCGGTCGAGTACCTTTTCGTGCACACTCGTAATCATTTTGATTACATAGTACTGTCTGCTTTTGAAACATCAATCAAAACACTGCCAAATCCAACACCGCCCCCATATTGGCAGGTTGTATCATTGAATATTGAGAAAAAAAAAATACGAAATCATCCAGACCGCCTCTAACCTTGTGAGGGCCGCCTTGACATTGGACACTATTGGACTATTGGTCGGCAGGCGTATGATTGATTGATTAAACGTTTGGGCTAAACGCATCTTAAGTTACAAAATTTAAGACGAAATAGATGATACAGCATGATATGAAATTAATGTTTTGATTCGATTTTAATTGATGATGGGGTTACTTCAAGGGGATTTGATTGTATCTTCTTTAAGCTCTGTACTTTTTTTTTCTCTGGATCTGACATAATAATTTGCAATGGATCGATTAGGCAAGAATTATGATTTGTAGTTTTAAAACTAATGATGACGATTGGTGTTTGAATGATGAATGGATGCAGATTGAAGTGTGATTTGATTGAAGTAAGTAATTTTTGACAAATGGAATATTATGTGAGGTCGAGGGCTTGGCTTGGAATGTTGCTATAATGCGCAAAAAAGTTCGATTGGCGTACTGAGCCTACATTTTTTAAGGACGTCTGTATCGTCCTTGTAACAATTTTATGTGTCCTTCATCCCGAAATTCTTTTAAAATCATTAAGACCGAACGTACTGTCAAATATGAGCTTTCGACGAGGATGTTTTTAGTTCGATAAATAATAAACACCTCGTAACTAATATTTATTTACGTGGCGGGAAGTCACCCTGACGGCACGACCCCCAATCTAAAGGATCCCACCCTATGTTTACTCCAAGCACGGAGAGTCGGATAATCCACTCCTGAGGTAAAGACTTCACCGACCCCTTGGATGTCAGAAAACGATTTAGACAAGGCGACGCGCTGTCATGTGACTTCTTCAACATCATACTTGAGAGAATCATGCAAAACTCCCGCGCCAACACCAGAGGCACAGTCTAACAAAAGTCCCTTCAACTACTCGCTTTCGCAGACGACATTAACATAATCGGAAGAACAAAGCGTGATGTCAGTGAAGCCTTCTTGAGTATTGGGACGGAAGCGGCGAATATGGGTTAAGCAGTCAATGAGGGCAAAACCAAGTATATGCTGTCATCAAGAAAACACACCCAACACCGACGTCCTGGACAAAACATCACCATCGGCAGCTACAACTTTGAGGTAGTTAGGGACTTTGTCTACCTGGAATCGGCTTTCAATTCAGACAATGTCACCCGCGCTGAAATCAAACAAAGGATACCTCTTGCCAAACGCTCTTTCTTTGGGCTACGAAGGAAAGCCCTGTCTAAAGCAACTTAAGTGCCCATGTATAAGACCTTCATAATCCCAGTCCTGCTTTGCGGTGCAGAAGCATGGAAGCATGGGTTTTTCATCCGACCTGTTAAAGGCGGATGAAAACACTTTAGGCTGCTTCTAGAGGAAAATTCTTCGGACGATTTATGGTCCCGTCTGCATAGATGGAGAGTGGAGGAGGAGATATAACATCGAACTACAGCCGACATCGACCTAGCCAGAAGAGTCAAAATACAAGGACTACGATGGCTGGGTCATCTAGAGCGGATGGACACCAACGCCCCGGTCCGGAAAAATTCGAATTCACCCCGCAGGGATGGCGCAGGAGAGGAGCACCAAGACTCAGGTTGTGCACTCAAGCAGAAGTGGACCTCAACCAACTTCGAGTACGAAACTGGAGACGGTTAGCTGGAGACAGAGCTAGCTGGCGAAGCATGTTGGTTGAGGCCCGGGTCCACCCCAAACTGTAGCGCCACCTTAAGTAAGTAAGTAAATGAAAATAGTTTTAGCTGATGAAATTCTCGAATAAAAGCGATCATGTTTTGAAGTTTGTCAAGATATCCATGTTAAAACTTTTGCTTTGTAGACGAAAAAATTGCAGCAAGTCCTTGACTTGACCTAGCAAGTCCCTCGGAAATTATTTTCTGATAACAAATTTTCAGAAATTCTATTGTTTTGTCAAATCTGACTGAAAGAGTCATCAGAACTTTAAGGGACTATGAGACTCTTAGCTATCGTGGTCGTGGGGGCCTTACTTCGATAAATGGACGAACCTTATAACACAATGTCTCCACCGGCCATAAAACTTCGATTGGTGGGAGACGATTAAAAATAAATGCTTGATAAATAAATTTGACACGTATACTCTTTTCTGTCATTTTGGCTCTCAGGAGAGAGTGACCATGACATTTACCAAGAGCCAAGAGCGATATCTTTTGTAAAAACCTTAATAGAAAACCGTATTTGTGACAGATCTGTCATACTTATTGGAAATTTCTAATGGCGTATTCTTTTCAACACCGAATTGTAAAACTGGTGTGGAATATAGAAAAAAATTGTTCTTTTCTCGTACACCTGAACAGAATCATGCTCGTTTAGTTCTTTTGAGCTCCGAATTAGTTCGGTGTTCGAAATTACGCCACCGTCGTATTTGACGGTATAGTGACGTTTCGACTCAATTTTCGTTCGTAATTATTTACAGCGCGACTGAAATTGTATGAAATCTTAAAAAACTATTTAAGAGCTTTCAAAATTTATTTTAAGTAAAAAGTGCAAAAAACTGCCGCCAACAAAATCACGCTAAGGAACGAAAAAAAAGTAAACAAAACGAAGTCAAAGCAATTCGTCACTTTATCGTTCTGTACACAATGAAACCGAGTGTACACAACGCTTGAATTGTCGCGAACACCGGGTATTATTTGACAGCTCGGTGTGGCAGTTCGGTGTTCAAAAGAATATGCCAAAAGTTTAATTTTTCGAATCTTAAACTGTTAGAAAAGTATGGGTAAAGGGTTGAATCGGGCATAAAAGGGATTTTAAATAGAGTAAATGCATTTTATGAGGGGATTTATTGCAGATAATTATTCGGTGGAGACATATGATGATTGTAAGTCAACTACTTCGGCCTCTTTCTGATTTGTTTATCAAAAACTTGGCTTGTGAGCTTTAAAAAGCTAAGAATTTCTGAGCATGCTAGCATCGCACTTATATGAGATAGTGAAAAGTTAGAAGTTAGACGAGATAAATCACACCACTGCGATATTAGGAACTATAACCAAATAAGAAGTTGTTTTATTTTTGGACCAAAGAAAATCTTGAACTTAAGTTTCGCCTTTCTTAATCATAAAATGAAGTTAAAGATTTCTGAAAAAATACGTTAAGTATGCTTAATTGTATTAAAAGTTCGAAATGTTTAAAATTGCAGGTTTTACTGTTGCAGTATGTAATAATAAAAAGTACTAAAAAGTATTAAGAAAAATAAGTACTTAAAGTAGAGGGAACTTGATATTAAAGGAACTTGAAAAAGGGATAGAACAAATTTATGTTTGACAAATTTTAATGCTTATGTAGCGAATTGACAAATTTTCCACCTCCTTTGAATCACTTTCACTTTTAAACACATGTGGCACTCATGTGATATTTGCTTTAACGAAAAAAAGGAGAAACGGAGTATAAGTTCCTTAATAAAAGCACTACTCAAACGTCGGATAGGGAAAAAACACCTTCAAGCGGGAGTGGTTAAAACTATTTTACAGATTTTCCACCCACAACTCAATAATTTGTCTCAGTCGAAGATTGTTTCCCTTCAGCTAAATAAACACAAAGCATCAAATTGTAGGTACCTCCTACCTACTCAATGATAACACTTAATTTTAAAAACAATTTGTAGTCTCCACCACCACCCACAAACGTCTTAAGGTGACTCCTTCGGACTCAATCTCTTACTTTACCTATTCAATCGAAAGCAATAAATCACCAATAAATCTACCGTTTCAATCAAAGCCAGATACCACAAGGGTGCAGTCATAGCTGTCTTGTCAATCAAATAAGTGATTTGTTATAATTTATGTGTGGGGATATACACAAGCCGGGATCATTATTATTGGAAGACCTGGGAAATGGATTTGACTCTTTTTCTTTTTCAAGAAACAAGGGCGTACCACATACTGTTGCATGGATAATGGATTTCACAACAGTGCAGACAGGAATATGTTAAAGTTTACTCTTGCCCTTTTCCATAAAGACAAAAAAAAAAAAAAAAACCCCATCAACGTCGGTAAGATACTGTGTCGCTTTGTCATCATCTGCAAATGCAACTCCATGCCACAGCACACAATTGGGTAAGTGAGTCAGAAGTGGGTGCCCTGTGGCGGGTAATAACTCTTTCGATGTGATTTCGAAATCCATCTTCAATTTAGCAAAATGCACTAAGCGCGCACACAAGGAAGGGTCTGCCCACGTTACCATATCCACGTTATACCTTATGTCTGTCCCGTAGGGAGTGCATAAATTGTGGCTTGTGCGTTTCTTTGTGTCAAGCCACAGGCGCGAACGTTGTCTCAGGAATATACAATTAAGGCACATTGTAGGCTTTCCAGGAACTTTCAGCACCACATTTCCCTTTGTCCGTGTTTAACAAAGGTCTGCGCCTCGTCCATGCGAATGCGGGATTCGTATAAGGAAAACGGTCTTAATTAATGCAGGTCGCATGATGCGCGCTTCTAAATGCTGCCTTAAGCGATATTGGCATATGATACGAACGGCAGGCGTTTCAACTGAACACTTTTCAGATAAACGATATTAGTTCGTTATCCTCTTGACAAAAGATATCCATCTAAACAGGGTGTTTTCTTAGCAATATTCAATAAAACCTGATTCCGCCTTTGCGTGCTGGTCGGCCATCCGACCTGCTTAACATATTTCTTCCTCAAGACCGACACTTATGGCCAAATGACATGCAAATAACACTTTGCCGCATGACTACCATCTTGACAGATATTAAGCACCAAATTGTCATGTAAATATTTAATGTCATGCAAGTATGTTAATATTCCGACTGCAAGTACTTTCGTATGGCATGATGAGAGCATGCTATTAGGTCTAAGCGCTTTCTAGTGCTGATTGCACTCGACTAGCGGGTAATAACTAAGCGCTTAGCATGTATACAAACGCGTGGTCTCTTGCAATACATCTTCTGGGTCAAAAAGGAAAAGGGCACTTAGCCAAATTGATATTGCCTCATTACTAATCGTGCTGCCACACTACTATATACCTGCCTCAACCCGTCTGCTACCTGAAGATTTAATTTAAGGCATTTGAACCTGCTGATGGGTGAATATTAGCGATCATTACAACTTTATGCTATGGTCAAGTGTTAGGTAGATTCTGGATAGCCCCCAAGGGGTGTTTAACTAAGAAAACGTATATAACTGTTAGAGCAGCTGCAAGTGTTGCGCTTTTAACGGGTCGAGAGTGAGAATCGCAACTTTAACGGATCGGGATGCATTGAGCAAAGAGACGGCAGATAATAGAGTTGTACAACAGCTTCTGGTTGATGAAGAGGTCGGTCACTTGGCTTATTTATGATTAATCAGGCATAATCGCTAGTCATGCTTTGATTGGCCAACGATTTGTTGTTCATCACGAGTTTTACTAGAGTCAGGAACTGGAAATCTCATTTGCCCAAATGGCCTCATGTTTAGAGAATCGCACAAGTGGTTCTATACATAATGAATAGAAAATAATTATGCCAATGTTAGTTTATAACAAAGGTTTTGTTTTGAATACAAGCTTGAAGAAAGAGGATTTTTTTAACTAAAACTTGAATTCCAAGTATTCCAGAATTCTAAAAGAAGGTTACCAATACTGGCTCGATAGTACCCTTAATGAAATGGTACACGACGTAAAGTTAACACAAAAGCACAAACGACAAGTCGGAGTTAAATGAGCACTTATTTGTGGTCGCGATAAATTCTTTACGAAAGGGATGTAGGACCTTTAAGAGCGACAACAGAGAAAAGGACACAAAATAAACAACACTAAACTATTTAATTTGTCAAAGTTTAATATTATTATTAGTTTTGCATCATCAGCAACATTCTAAATGATAGAAAAGGAAAAGGGAGAGGAAAAGCTTTTAAGTTTCAAAACAAAGAAAGGGAATTGAAAAACTGTTTTTAACATAATAAGAGGGAGAGGGTCAAACAAGATCGAGCAGAGGAGAGATGATCTTGGATGTTGCCACTATCGCTGTTCATGTTGTTGTTGCTTCTACACCCTTAATGTTTAACGCTCGAATTTTAACGCAGCCCTAAAACTTTATGCTTAGATATTTTGCAAGCGATTTCCTTTCTTCAAGTCAAGTAAACTCCAAGGGTCGAACAAGTAGCGAAAACTCCTAATGGAATTATTTTGGTTTGACAAGAACTTTGAAAATTTATTTCGCAGGTAGTTGAATCGACATCATTTCTTAGCTCTGTCGAAGAACCTCCTACTGGAATAGATGATCCTCGATTGGCGGCATTCTCAAGTGGCGAATCAATACCAGCAAAGAAAAAGAAAGATCCAAACGCGCTTGTCTCAAAATGAGCGTTACTCTATAGTTGGTGTCTCTTATCTAAGTAAGGTTTACTCGTTTAGCTTTTTAACCTGGCAACTACGGCAGCTTTCCTATTACCACCCAGTAATACTGTTCTCCTCTTTCCCTAATTGATTTGGCTCGCTATAAAATTTCGTAAGCTCAAAACGCCTTGTGTGGACCCAGGCTTTGGCTTCTTGATCTACAAACATGCAGGGAAGATAATGGTGTGTGCTCAGGTTTTGACAAATTCAGAAAAAAAATGTATTAAGTCGTCTGAAATTTCTTTCGAAATTTGACTTAAAATAGAGATTATTGCAGATTCCGGTTTATAGTGCCGCTTTTTAAAAGCCCGATTTAACCCGTAACTCTTATTCTAGGGTAACGAACTTGTCTTAAAACAACGTATTTCATTTTAGTCGAAAGGATTGTCGAGCGGAAAGGATCAGAGGAGAGGCAAGATTGTGCACTTTAATTTTAAACAGCTGAGGACTATAATAGCGAGGGAAACTTTACGTGGAAGCTTGTTCCACATCCGTGATGTTCTGAAATGAAAGAATTCCAATACAACGCGGGTATTGCAGTTGAATCCTATAGAATTATAGATCTTAGCCAGACCAGAAGATATGAAATATTTCTTGCGTAGCTTAAGAAATCCTAAGCATTTTGCGGCGTTTCAGTGTTCATTCCGACGGAGGCTTACATTTTTCAAAGCTTTGCTTGTGGCTATAGTGATGAGTGTCGTTCATGAAAGCAGCTGGAGGTTTTTTCTTTCGCAGAGATCAATCTTTCTCGGAAGCATTAAATTCGACTCTATTTACGTTTTCCCCAGTCGCTATGCTGTCAAGATCTCAATTTAATGAATTTAACATAAGCGACTACTCCATTTCAACATCCGACGGGCTTGAATATGTTTTGTCGGAAACGGGTATGAAAAATGAAGTGAACCGATATCGGCGAAAGAATAATTTGGATTAGATATGGCAGACAAAAGATCATTGATGAATATCAAGAAGAACATTGGAGATAAAACTGAACCCTGGGGCACACCAGCATTTTTACGGTGGACATCAAACTTGAAACCATCCAGGACCACTTGAATGGAACTGTTCAAGGGAGAATACATATCAAATAGGAAGAAGAAGCAAAAAATGCCTGATGCCCGATTTTGGCAAATATGGTGAAAGGAGTGGTTCCACTTTTCGGTGGAAAGGTCCATCGGTCCATCACCATTGGACCTTTTAATACGCCGTATTACTGGTCATTTAGAAGCTTCCGTGATTAAGGATATTTCATTAGCTGGTGATTTACTAGATTCCAAGGTTATGGAAACGGGTCGGAGATGAAAAGTCGCCTATTTGCGGAACGAGCTGGACAAATGCTTTTTTCCATCTACTCAGAAAGAGAGCAGAAATGTAGGATTGAGAGAAAAGCTGAGGCAATGGTTTCACCGACGTGGAATAACACCTCATTAAGAACTATGGGGGGAAAGTCAAGTGGACCTGCGCGGTTTTGTGTACGTTAAGAATTTTAAGATAACTCTTGCAACTGTACGAGTACGAAAGTTGAATGTTCGATACACTCAAGTACGAGCGGCGAAAACGTACAAAAAGGCAGCGTGGGGCTGGCAGTTAAGTGAGCCGCAAGCAAATTGGCTTTGCCAAAGCAAGGAGCCGACACCTGTGGTGTTATATCAAATGAGCGTTGGCATGGAAAATGCCCCGCAATTTTTGATGCGTTTGAGGAAGGACCAAAAGTGTTTATTACGTGTTGGACTTACTTACTTACTTAAGGTGGCGCTACAGTCCAGGGTGGACTTCCAGTTTCGCACGTGAAGTTGGCTGAGGTCCCCTTCCACTTCCTTGCGTCACCTGAGTCTCGGTGCTCCTCTACTGCGCCGTCTCTGCGGTGTGGATTCGAAGATTACGTGTTGGACAGTGTAGAATATTTCGCTTCAATTTTTCGTCGTGTGAAAATTTAACTTGACGGGTCACTGCATTCCATTTATTTGTGGTTTGTTAAAATTTCTTATTTGGGTTTCCTCATTTGGGCTGTCTTTGTATGATCAAAAACTCACTTACTTTAACATAATGGCCTCTTTGCAATCGCAGAAGCTACTGGCTTATCTTAGACAGCGACATTTTAATTGCATATCGAACGCAAAATAAAAGTTGGCGCTTACAAATCAAATTTTGATTGCCGATCCGAAAATGAAACTCTCCGAATCTCGCAGAAAAAAGCCGCTTAAGACCTTTCAGTCCCCCGGTCGAGATTTGAACCTAGGATTTCATACTCAACACAGCAGTCTTCTCCTGGGCGCAACTGCTTATGGGCTTACAATTTTTTCTAAATTTGGAGCTTCACATTTATTCTGGTTGTCAACCTTTTGGTCTTTGGTTCTTTATTATTTTATTTCTTAAGCCAAATACATCGGTATCAAAATAAAGCTTATGCGCAAGCTTTATTTTGATACTAAGTGAAGCCAACACTGTTTGCTCAAACGTCTTAAAACATTAAAACATAATTTTAAATGATGGCAAACCAATAAATAGCTATGATTATGCCCTAATCAGTGGGCGACAGGTTAAAAATTGGGCTTGGTTAATGCTGGAGTGATAATTCTGGCGCCTTAAAGATAATTCCGAGGTTTTGCCTCACACCTAAATCTAACATAGCTAGAATATTTGAGGTGGTCATACATACTAGTTTGTAGTGGTTGTGTCTGTAAATGGATTGGACAACATTTTCAAACTTTATCTGGGCCAATGGACTTCCAGCTCAGCTTTAAAATTTTAGCTCTGTTGCTTTAAATTTAGGGCCTAAAAGTCAGGGCCTAAAAGGCATGGCTTAATAAAGTCTGGTGACGATCACATCTCTAAAATTCTGAGGAGTCTATGGTGAATCTATCTCTGGCTTACAAACTATGCATCAAACTTAAAATACTCTGGGTGGGGTATAAAAATGTACACTATCGCATTTGAATGTTTTGCATATCCTTAGCTCATAGTTGTCGGATGTGGTGATTTGAAACCTACAGGCAATGAACCTTGAAGCAAGCAATGTTTGCTACAGAGCTCTTGAGAAGACATTGCTGTTAATACCAAAATTAAGCTTTTTTGCGAAAGTTTTTCCTTCTAGACGAACATGAAGTTAGAATATTCCTCACACCTTTGAGCCATTCACCTAAATCGACTTTAAGCTTCAAGTATGAAGTTAAGCACCGTAGTCTTGAAAACGCCTATCATCGAGCCCATCATACAATAATTTGCCTGTTAAATCTTCATGAAAGGCACAGATCCTTTATGGGTTTATTAAAAAAAACATCGTGCCGTAAAACAGCTAAACGAGGACAATAAATGTTTAAAAGCTAAAACTTATGTCTTCTTGAGTGAACGTAGATATGGCTCTATCACTCCTAATCAACACTTTTCCCTCGAAAGATCCTTTTATCCGATAAATTTCATCGTTTTTAATTACCCACCAGTGACTTATCATGTAAACATATAATTTTCATACTCACAATAATAAATTACAAGAACTACGTGCTGATTTTTATATTACCTGGAAGTAAAAAGAAAAAAAGGACATTTAATAAAAAAATTCACTTTTACGCCGCTTAAATTTACGAACAAAATCCATTAAAGATAAAAAACAAATAAAACAAAACCCAAAATACGTGCGCTGATATCATTGTGACCCACTTTTCGGCGTGACCAGCCAGAAGGAAAACCAAAACCTCCCCGGGCTATCAGTATCAGCAGAGTCAAGTTCGTTATGTGTTAATTATATTTATTGGAACCAGAAACTCCTCGATCGATGTATACCCCCCAATACGCCAGCCATTACAAGATGAAAGCACTAACATTTACGCGCGTATACGTATTACGATGACTTTTACATTTATAAATTTTGAATTTTATTGCTCATGCAATTATCATCACCCTTGAGTCACTGACAGGGTTACCAGACCTGGATGTAACATCACATTACCACAAGCTTGAAGAAATTAAGGCAGCACTACCACCGGAGATGACCACGCACACACGCATCAGAATCGGGATGCCTCTGCAAAAGTTAACTTTTAATAAATCCGCAACCACTGCCACTGCCATTTAGTAGACACTTTCAGTTTGTTAGTATCTTTTGTGTGCCTATTTTTGCAGTATTTAGCAAACAATAGATTGCCATCTACGTCCTCGAACGATTCTGACCAGTTTGACTTGTCCCCCAGGTGAAACTAACACCGAATCGAATCCAGCCAGCGGATAACGTACTGGTCACACTACTATGCGACCACCGCACATTTTGCGATGTTGACACAATTTTACAAACACACCAACTTGTGCCAGTAGTATGCGAGTGTGCTGCTGGCAAATTTCCGTTGACCCATTGGACCATGAGACAGAGGAGATTTAATTTGGTTACATGTTTGCGGGGCCGCAGGAACTGCAGCATGTTGTCCTTGATTGCACAGTTGTTCGGCAATTAATCATAAATTTAAAACAAGAATACTAAAAAGATTGTTCCACACTCTGAAAAGTTGGGTGTGTTCAGTTCGCGCGACTGAACTGTGACGGGTAGGCGGTCGCGTTAAGTATTGCACTTAGGTGTTTGGGAGAATGGTATTTTGAAAGCGGGCACGCGCTGCTGTGAGATATAGGAACACGGGGTGGAAAATGACGACACCTGGCTTTGGAAAGTTGGAACCGAATCGCATGCAACTGATCTTAAAAATGTTGGCTATTAAATAAACAGTAAAGCAAACGAGGAGTGATCGACATTACTTGTGCTTAGTTTAATACTATGGTAACACCAATCCCTTTTCCTGGCTACTATACATGATAATTGCAGTTTTATCTAAGTATTAATTTTTCAGTGACGGTGGCAGCACATATTGAAAATTTTTCGATTAGTATTTATGCGTCAAAATAAAAAATTTCATATTATACAAGTAGCTTGTACCTAGCCCACAAGTTTGAGGACCTCTGCGAGTTTGTAGGAAAATCAACAAATCCAAAGTTTTAGGAAATGATGGGAAATAAATTGGTATTTTCTGAAGGGTTATTGTGTAAAGATGCTGATCAAGATTTCAAAGTAGATCATGATCTCACGATTAGAAAGCGGGAAGTTGCTTGATCCGCACAGTTTAAAAAAGTTTAGCTTTGAAGAGAACTTCTTTGGAAGACTTCCAAGAATTTTCTGAACTCATCCAAAAAATAAACTGAGCAAAAACACTATTATACGAATGGGTCAAAGACTGTGGACTAGACTAGAACTATGCAAGAGTGGGTGAGTCAAGAACAAAAAACAAAAGTGTTTCCACCGGACACTAAGCCGCGATTAAGACAAATCATCCTTAAATCCCCTTTAAATCACGAAATTTGCCATACGAATATTAATCTCTTAACGAGGGGATTAAAAACTAATCGCGTAATCAATCTCTTCCAGAATAGAATTCTACGTATTCTGTGCGTTTTTTGACGAAACAAAACAAACACACCTTTTATTGACAGCATAGGATCATCAACTAAGCACTGTTTCTTGTGTGAAGTAAAGGGATGCGCAGAGCGCCTGATGTTTCTGTTGACGTGGGTGTGGTTGTTCCTGTCAGAAAAGTTAAATATGCAATAAGGTGTGCACACTGCAAAATAGTGATGGATGTTGATGTTGATGCTACTGCTGGTTGATGTTGATCAGGTTGGTCCAATATCGACTTTGTGGACTTAAATCCCAACAACATATTTGACATTTTGTTTTTCTATTTTTGGGTTATTTCGTCTCGTAGATCAAAAAATCGGTGGCAATTAAAAATGAATTTTATTAAAATCTAAATACTCTGTCACACACGGAATTATTTTGAGAAACAGAACTTTTGCTGTTTCAAAAAAAAAAAAAAAACTGCTAAGGTGTGACCTCTGCCTTATTGTCAGTGTGCCAGAGCTGTACATTCGAGGTAAGGGGTTCGTCTGGTGATAGATTTTTATAAATTTTGCCCGAGAGATGAAAAAATATCACGTTTACAAGGAGATACGCGGATGACGTGATGCCATTGAGAATTCTCAAAAACGAAAGCATTCGTCAAGATAATTTCCTCTGTATTCAGGTTAAAAACCCTTTGGGATTAGCTTTAAACCTTCCTTTGTATTATGCGCGGTAGAAACACACTATAACAGACCTTAAAAAAAACATTCAAGACCTGAGGATCCATGTTTCTTCTACGGAGCAAAAGGCCACAAAAAGCAGCCTCCCTAATGCATACTTACATACATACACTTATTGGCACGACACAATGTAAATTAATTCTAACTAAACGTGGTGCAAGGAAGCATTTTGCATATAGGGCTAAACAACTGCAAATCCAATGACTCACAAAAAGAAAAAATGTTTGGCAATGTTCGAGTCATACTAGACATGACCTGTCTGCTCATTTTCAGATTCTTTAAAGAAACTTAACTGGGGAGGTCTTGAAGTGAAGTATGAATTATATCAGCTAAGTTACCAATTTAAGCACAAATCCTCAACTTTAGTTCAGAAAAATTGAGGAAAGTCGATCCCTTGAATGCACCAGCGGCGGACCACAATCGGTCAATAATGCGGCCAATCATTCCATGGTTGAGAAAAAGTCCTGCTTAAGGCTGTGCTATCTTTCCAAAGCTTGGAGAGAAGACCAAGTGGTAATCTTCCCCAAGGCAAAAAAGACTAGCCACACTACTGCAAAGGGCTATAAAGCCATAAGCCTGTGTTCCTTCATGATCAAGACGATCGTGAACGTAAATATGACATTTAAATATTTTACGTAAATATGTTGACGCAGCACTCTATAGCGTAGATGTAGTGGGAGAAAAACCCCCTGTGTTTTTAGACATAAAAGGAGCGTTTAATTACATTGAGGCAGACACTATTTTTGGTACTCCGCAGCTTATCAGTCTATGCAAAATGATCGGGCACACAAAGGATATGAATGGACGGAACAGACCATCGCAGGAGTTGGCGAGATTGCTGTCTGTACTGACGGCTCAAAGATGGACGTTGGAACAAGTACGATCTGCAAAGCGATCTGATTAGGCAACTCATTCCTGATCGACAACGACTGAAATATTTTTTCAGGCGGAGCTGGCAGCCATAATCCCAAGCTGCGGAACTGAAAATATACAGGCTCGAAAAACTGTATTCTAGACTATTGCCATCTTATCTAAGAGCCAATTAAAGCTATGGTGTCAGATGTGTTGGGCTGTAAAACTATGCAGGAAAATTCTAGACGACATGCCACTTGTTGTGTAGCAGGTCACACCGATATCGCGTGAAATGAAGAAGCGGAACATTGCGGGCGAGACAATTGCAGAATCTTATTATACCTCTGAGCGAGCACTTATTACACTTATAATAAAAGTTTAACCACTTTTGGCTACCAGAATATTTCTTTCACCTGTTGGTAGTGGGTCTTTTAAGTTCGAGAGTGATTTTGGTAAAATCCCGCGATCGTCTTGTCAATATACTTCAAGATCTGAAATATTTTAAAATTCCACTTTATTGAAAACTTATTTGGTGGGGTCTTTTGAAAATCAGGCTGATATCTAAAATGTTGTCTGCAGGGGAATGGAACATTTCCATTGTAGTAAATTCATATCGAGACAATAAAGGTCCACTGTGTTAAATCAACAATTTAAACGTCTCACTTTTCAGGACACTCATATTGCAACACACTTAAACATAGCACAGACACAAGTTAAGCTTTCATATATATTTGACAAAAACAAACTTCATATGATCTCAAGATAGAAACTCATAAATAATCTTGAAAAAACTACTAAATTTTACCAAATATCGTTTTGCTTGATTAATCCATCATGAAAACCAATAAATCTCATGAAGACACGCTATCCCAAATCCATATTGAACAGTTTTCCAACACAGATTTTAACACAAAAATCAGCGTGACTCTCACTCAACACCCGTTCGTAAGCACTCCCTTTCCCGGCGAGACCAAAACAAACACTAATTCCTTCTGCCAAACAAACAGAGTATCCTTTCACAGGATACACAAAAACCTTTTACCTTAATCACAAAATAATTTCTACCTGCTTGTGTTCCTTCATTCTTTGTAGCCTGACGTGGGATCTAAAAACTTACTCCCACCTCAGTGTGGCGTCGCCCCGGTTGATTGGAGGACACCCAGTGGCCAGCAGCTGTTCTTTTCGGACCCCGGCGGCGTCGACACGGTTGTCGTCGTGGTGATATAACATGTCATATCGAACCCAATGGTGCAAGTGGCCTTAATCGAAACAACTTTAAAGGAACAACGCAGAAGACTCGAACCGCACCCTAACCGTGTCCAAGTTCGCTTTTAATTGCACACACAACAACCGTCGCCACCCTTGTTCGTAGCCCAGGATTGCTAGTTGCTACGATTGTGCACGTCAATTTGGGGAATATGTGACTGGCATTCGTAGCCCTGCTGGTATTTTTATGTTGCAAATATAATTAGAGTGCGGGGGCATATGGAGCTTGAACGAGAGTGAAAATGCCACGAGAGACATATACATAACATGACGACGGTTTTTTATTTAATTAAAGCCTTGCACGCACAAAGGATAATACCTGCCTACACCACTGAGAAAAACAAACGAAATAAAATTGGCAAGAAAATTGCGTGCCAATGCGTCGTGTGCGCGCAACCATAACCAACAAAATGTAAGGATATATCCTCCTACTTATCCTCCTCCCGGCTGGCGGCAGGGCTAGTGCGGATTTAAGAGTCTTTCAATGTCAAGTGAGTGCGCGGCTGCTTGGAAATCCCCACACTAATTGGATTTATAGTGCAATAGAATTTCGCGAGTCCTTCTGGCCGAATCCGAATTGGTTTTGGCTAAAAAGAAATCTTAATTGGCAACCGGTGTATGCATGAAATTCGTGAATCCTCTCTATTTGGACAGTGCACGCAGTGCCAAAGCACTGGCCCTTAAACCCAGGCAAAAGAAATACAGATTTTACCAAAACCGAAGAGTTTCCTTTTTCTTTGCGGCCAAATGAATCGTGAAAGAACTCGGTCGTCAAGCCGCAAACGATACGATGCCAGATTCGATTGAGGCCACATCCTGTGGGGAGTGCGACCTCCAACCGCATACATACATCAATAAAGTCATATTTATAGCCGTAATACCAACATTGGTGGACATTAATCCTATATATTACCATTTTTATATCGCTCGTCTCGATTACTCTCGGCACTTGTAAAAAACCATATGGGCATAAATTTCCATTCAGCCCCGCAGAGACTTGGGGCGGAAGGAAACCCAAGCAGGGCAGGATACGATGTGTGCATAGCAAGTGGTCGAGACCAACAAGTTGGTAGAGAGTGTATGTACACAAGAAAACAAAAAAAAGGAATTAAAAGGAAACACAAAAACCAATGACACAACTGAAATGGAAACTTGAACAAGTCGTGAGACCATCTGCGCGCAGCTTGATGGTTGTTTGCTTGTTAAGCAAGGAGTGCTAGAGCCTAGCTAGAGAATAGACCGCTTAAGTGGGTAAAGGTTGGAGAGGCAAAAAAATAAAATAAAAACAAAATCACATAGACAACTTGGCATGATCGTTGACAGGATTCAAGAGTCCAATGCAAGTTATGAGGATCGTGTTCGAATTAACATCAGGTAAATAAATATCCATGAGGTCTTGGTGTGTTGGCCGATACTTGTTGCTGTGCGTATCTCTGCGGTCGTCCCTGGCTATGAATTTGATATTTTTCTTAAAGCAGGTGGTAAGAGGGATTATTTTTTTTAGATGCACTGCACATATTGTGGTTAAGTGAAGAATTTCAAGCACGATAGTATAGTACTATGGCTTCAGGATATGCTTATTGTTGCGCTATACTGCAATGAACCCTAAAGGAAGGATAAGCTTACCTACACCAATCCGGAAATTTAACTTGATTTTAAGAGGATTAAAGGAAGAGGCATGAGGTGAAATCGTGGTTGCTAGCATTACTTAAGAAGAAAAAGTTACATTCTGAGCCAACCGCACTCTGTTTATACCTAATCATGCTGGAGTATGTAGAAGATCATCGCATATAGAAGGGGATAAGGGCAAGAGGCTATGGCTGCCCTTAAAATACAAAAGCATATCGCAAGCGGAAGAAAAAAGACAAAAGAAAAGAACATGAAACGGGACACCCGATAAAACGCAAAAATTGAGCGGAGAGGGTTGTACATAAAAACCTTGCATAGAAGCACCAAAGCTTTCTCCCGTTAGTGTCCTGAGTTAATGGTCAAAAGCAGAGATATAACCACCATAGTATTTAGTTATACTCCGTCTAGTATTTGAGAAAAAAAGAAAATAGGGAAATAAGTACGAGTTCAAGGACGAAAAACTTATAGTAAAACATACTCTTGAGAGCTGCACTCTTAAAACGTCAAAATAGCTCTTATAAGACTCTTATAACGCTCTTGATACCCTTCGAGCAAAACCTAGGTCTGGCTTTAATTGTGGGTGGATCTAACCACAACCATTCAATAAGCTGCTTTGGAGTCGAAGGTTGAGTAACACCCTCTACGCCTTTAAGTAACATTTAAGACTGCCTCCTAAATTGTGTTTCAAACACCACTTGCCGAGATTATCCTACCTCTACAGTTTACTTGCATCAGTTTGTAAGTATTCACCGCTTTGGCGCGCCGATTAAGTGAAGTTAGACTGCATCGAAGAATCGTCTGATTCCAGGTTGTCACAGTCTTTGTGGAGTTTTTAGACCAACTTGCTTTACGTCACAAAAATCATCTTCTGGAGCATCAACGAGTGTCAGTGAAGGGGAGTTACGGTAAGGAACGGCGCACTTGAAATATTTTTTCAATACAAAGGGTAGAATTGCCTAAGCCCTCTTCGGTAGTTAGCCAGCATACCAATAAAATATTTGCGAAGGACCAAGAATGACAAAAATAAAAAAATCCGATGTCTCTGTGTTAAAATGAGCATCAACCTGGCTGCTGTCAGTTTCCGGAACTGCTCGGAACGTCAGAAGCCATTAATGCTGAGATAAATGCCTCCATAACAAACCAGGGTCTGAATAAAAAGACTCGTTCTATTTCACGATCCCCACCTCCACGAGGGTCTGACAAGCTTTCCGAGACTATCATTTGTCCTGAAAAACTTCCCAAAATACCCTTATGATTCGGCAAAATTGTAGGTCCCCTTTGTATGTGAAGAAATTAACACACACATCATACATTGTTAGGAAGTTGGCCCTGGTTCACCTCGAGCTGTTGCGCCAGTCTATTTATTTATCTATTTTAACCAACCAGGGTAAGGGTCCAAATGATTCGTTTCAAACAAAAACAGTACCTTGCGAGCTTAAAGTCCTAGCTCGCAAGGTTATCAAAGAAAATAGTTTATGAAATTGTAAGATGTTAGCTCATCAGCGTACATGATGGTACATTGAAAAAGTCGATCAGTGATCAAGGTTGGTACCTGGTACGACATGTCATCTCAAAAGTATTTCAAAATCTTTTATCTATTTTTGGATATTATTTAAAGACCGCACAAGCGTTGTTTGCTATGCCTTTCACAATGTGTTGGCTGGAAATTACCATTAATAATGTAGTTTTTTTTGTAAAAAATATTTTATTTAACTTTCAAAATGACAGTTGTCATACTTCTATTCGATCTGTTTTGAGGCGAAAATAAAGGTTTGATTTTTTTATTAAGTTGTCTTAATAAAATTATTAAATTATTGTTGTCTTATAAGACCAAAGATTTTTCTATCATAGTAAATCTCTCCAGACAATATTTCCTGATTCTTTTTACAAGATTTAAGCTCTTATAACACTCTTATTACAAAACTTAAACTCTTCATGAGCTGAGGTTCTCAAAACAAGAGTCTTATTAATTATAGGAATATACTCTTGTTATAAGAGTTAAGCACTCTTTGAGTGATACTCCCTCAAGAGGAAGGCTACATGATCCTTTTTGGATCTTAGAACAAGAGGTTGTGCTCGAAGAGTATCAAGAGCGTTACAAGAGTCTAATAAGAGCTATTTCGACGTTTTAAGAGTGTAACTCTCAAGAGTATGTTCGTTGGGATGTTCGCAGGGTCTACCTATTTTAAGGGTACTCATAGCCCCTTGATCACGAGCATACTATAAACAAGTGGGAAAGTGCAACAGCGCGTATGCAAACTTCCATCCATCTACGACGGATTGCAAAATACCCGACTATATAAAAAAAAAAACTGCCACGCCTCCAAAAAGTGGGCGGGATGTAAGAATATAACTGCTGAATGTTTTGTATTAGGTGGTTGCATACATTTCGGCCTAAAACTCCGTCTTTTTTACTAAAAAAGCATTTTTTAGCGCCACGCCCACAAAAGTAGGCGAAGGCATAAAAAATATATGCACAAAATTTAGAAAATGCTAATATCTACAACTTTTGTCATATAAAATTTTTTGTCAAATTTCATATATATTTATAGAAAAACAGGCATTTAAAGCTAAAATCCCATCAAAAGTGGGCGTGGTTAATGAAAGGGCTAAACATTTTTGGCTACTTCAAAGACAACTACAAGGTAATGTTACATACCAAAAATGAATGTGCTAGCGCCATTGTAACATAGTTAAAATTTGGAAAAAGAAATTTTTTAAATAACAGATGGTCGTACATACAGGCCTTCAGTGGGTATGTCTGTGGGCGGATTCAGCTAATTTTCGAATTTGATCTGAAGGACTGGACTTCCAGCCAACCTACCAAATTTCAGCTCTCTACCTTAAAATTTAATGGCCTAAAAGTTGTTTACATACGGACGGACAGACGGACATCGCTCTAAAAGTCTTAGGGGTATACGGTGATTATTTCACTGCGTTACAAACTATACAACAAACTTAATATACCCTGGGTCGGGTATGACAATGTTTTATTACCCATAAGTCGGGATTTCTGTGTTTTGCTAAATTTTAATATTGACAATTTTTTTTTTTTGGTTTTAGTACAATGTACTGTCGCAAATTTATTATTATTAAAGAAATTATTTTCATTGTGGCAAGCTTTCACATTTCGTACCCTATCAATCAGTTCCTTAACGATCAGGTTTCAATGTGGTTGGCTCACATCCTGCGGTTTACGCAGTTATTTTATGTCACTCTGGCAGTCTATCCATCAGCGATAATAAAAAATAGATTATTGAATGTGTATAGTGAAAGTTATGCATAATGAATAGGGAAGTGACAGTTCATTCCATTAGCATTACATCACAATTTAAAAGAGAGATATTGCATTAAATCTCCTGGTGGTGTGTCTGCTGTCGAAGTTGGAACATGAAGGATTGTAGGCGAAGCCCCTATATAGCATTTAAAGTCAATTTCTGCAATAATTAATCGCAATCATTTAAGCAACGATAATTGCTTCTATTATTTTGCGAACAATAAAAGCGAACTCAACTTTGACGTCACAAGAAAAGACCGCACCCTGTAAAAAAGTATCTGGAGCTCGACAACAAATTCAGGTTAAACCACAAATCGCAGGAAATTTTGCGCAAGTAAAAGAGAAATTACCATCAATTTACGCGAAATTACTTTTCGGCAGATTTTGGACAGATGAAGACATCATCAAATTAAATTACAGGCTTTTGTGTACCGAGTTCTGGATGTGACTCTGACTCTCGTGTAATGTACGATGACCCAAAAAACTAGATTCCCAATAGTCGTTCTCTGGGTTAGTGGGGTATGTGCGTATCGTCAGCTTCTGTCCGGATGTATGGATGTGGTCAGGCTAATTTGTCAAATGTCGGGACAATTGAAATGGTACACATGACATGTACTCGTCGTAATTGTTTGGTGAAATCGAAAGGTTGACTGTCGACCCGCCTGCGTGTCTGCTGGTAGAAGAAATCTTAAATTAACTGAAAGTTTTGTAGCATTTTTTTTTTGAGTGGGTTCAGAATGTTGATGGGATTCTCGCTTTAAAGAATCCGGTTCTTAGAAAGCCCACTTGTAACACTTGTGCTCTTTGGACAGAAGTACAAAATTGAGGAGGCGTTGAACTGATTTTACTTTTTCTTCTACCAGTAAAAAGATTGCATGCTTGCCGCAGGAGTGTACTTGAGCTTGTGACATAGTTTCCAGCGGTTTATTAGTCGTTAACTTGAGTCGTGCTGAAAGATGTCGCGATATTTACTGGAGAAGATTTTCACTCACTAAAAGCATTCAATTTAAGCTGCTAGGAAGTAACTTATGCTACTTCGATACCGAGATATAGTAAAACTTATCGTGAGTTGCCTTGTTGACGAGTCCTTTGAAATACCCGCATAATATTTCGTTGAATACTTGTGTATGCGAGACCAACATTTTCTTTGCCTCATCACTTGACACGAATCTTTGGAAATGAGTTCTTTTGCTTAAGGACAATCCACTCGAAAATGTTGCAATGAACACTTCTTCGCGAACACACGCACACTTTCCTTTGAGAAAGGGAGTGCCCACTTCAAAGAAGGATAAAAGCCGAAGCAAACAATGTGTAGGCAGCCTCGATTGGAAACAATAAACTACCCTTGCAACAAGGATAAACATCAACAGCGTGTACTCAAAGCTTTCATTGAAACCTTAACCAACCTTCGTTTGCTTCCTAATTATCGGCGGGTTTTTTTTTTCTTATTATGGATGGATGATCATGCATCCACCAGATGACCTTTCACTCATTGACACAAAAATGTCAATGGAAAATCCATTCTCTGCACCCTTTTTGCACACGTTTTGATGTATTACCCGCATCAGTGCATCATCATCATCAGCATTTATCCTTGTTCTCCATTTTTCTATGCTAATAGATCAAAAAGCTCGAATAGATGATAGTCCACGAATAGACGAGGGTACACCCTTTCAGCGTGTGGTGTACTTGGATCCACAACAACATCGCCATACCGGGTGACACGGATTTATTTATTCAACGGAAATGTGCAATTCCAATTTCTTTGTCACGAATGTCACACACATACCTGTGGTTAAGGGCGACTCAAGAAACAGTTCTCTGGCTTAGTTCCCTATTTGGGAACTTTAAAAGCCGCCACATGTAGCATAAGGATCATCCAGAAACGAGGAGAATCGTCCCCATGCGAGCTGTCGCACCTTGAATATATCAAACCCAAGGTGGCCCAGCTATATAGGCTTTGTGTATAGGACGTCCTGCAAGCCAAAGAGAACTGTTTGCCTATTTATGGTTGGGTTAGAATTTACAACCATTTCTTTATGAAAAATCACTTGTAACCCCAATGGAATTGATGTATGTGTGTCGCCTGCGATATAATAGTGTATCCCTAGTTTGGTTGCGAGTGTCTCTCTTGGTAATGCGACCGTTTGGTGACGTTGTTTCATTTTTATTTGTAGAACTCGGTGCCATATTGGTCGGGTGTGGGTACCCACTTCCGTGGTTTAGAACTGAAGAACCGTTCGAATATAACAAGTGCCCCAACAACAAGTATGAACATTATGCATTTATTCAAACCGGGATCTGGGAACTTGCATACTTATATTAACCGTAAGATACATGGTGACACATTGAGAATGAATAACTAGCTGAGGCACTGGGACAATAAGCCGATGAATCGGCGCGGTATCAGTGAAAGGAATATGGAATCGAGTTGACATCAAGGGAAGCTAAGATCGAGTGCTGGAGGTCTCCCTTTTAAGGTGTGCTGGTGCTGTAACCAAATGATGGAACTTGAATGCGGGTTTTTGATTGTTTCTTGGGAAGACAAGAAATTTTTTTTGCGTTAAACTGATTGCAATGTAGAGGCAGAGTCCTGGAAGTCAGATGTTAGATGTGAAGTTAATTGGTTTACTTCCACGTCTATGGTGATCTTCTATGGTGATTTGTCTGAATATAAGAGCCTTAAGGAATGCTTCTTTTTGTTACATGCTTCTTGGTTACCTATCAGAAAACAAGCTTCCGTAGGTATATAAGGTATACAAGTTGTATTTGAGATCATTATGGGTTGCGCCAGATCGTGGATCATAAACGCCACGATCTAGGATGCCATTTGAACATGTCAACTAATAGTTTGACAGTGATGTATAAAAAGTGAATTATCTTAATGAAAATCTGGACTTTTAAAGGTGGGAGGAGTTCTAATCGACGCAATATTTGCCACTAGATTATCAGATTAAAGTATTTTCATTCTGTTCCTCAAAATTTTTTCAAACTGAAATATTTGGGGTTAACATTTTTTTTTAAAGAATGAATTTGTACACCCGCGAGTTTGGAGTGAAGACTGACAGCTGCGGGTTTGTTTAATTTGCCTTCATTAACCCGAATTTATTCCTCCTTATACCTATTACCTCCAAATAAAAAGGCTTTATGAAACAGATTTTCAGCTCACAGAGGGTTTTTAGACACTCGGGACGTTGCAAAAAAAAAAAAAATCAGATGACGGAGTTGGCTGTCAAACCCGGACCACCCGTGCAGGCAATTAATCGCTTTTCAACCATTTCTAATTATCACTTTAAATGTAAGCATCAACAAATTCCGATGTTGACAGTGTCAATAAGAGCTGTCAAGTTTCCTAATAGCAATACAGCTTGGGGATTCTTCCAGCGCACATTGCATGTCCAAACTTGAAGGCCTAATATCCAGTACATTCTTCTTTCCATTGGAGTCTCTCGATAGATGTCTCATTCTGGTAGGCTAGTTTCTTGAGTCATGATATCTTCTTGTTTGTTTGGTCAAACGAAGAATGACCTTCATGGTAATTTTTTATAAGCTTATAGACCTTGAGAAGAGCGAAAACTGGCGAGATCGATAGTTCTGTTTTTTTTTTCGTCCCAATCGTTCAGGGTAGTCGCTCTTGATAAGCTGATAGACTTACATGACCAATTAAACGATTTTTGATACCTAATCATCTCTTTAAATCATAGAACGAAATTTCTTTCTCACACGCACAGCTCTCGTAGCTTAGATTGGCAGTCGGGACCGAGAGTTGGGCTTGGGGCTTCGGCACTGCGTTCTCTTAGAAAGATCTTGACTCCTGTGAGGAAATCCTAGCCATTTTTTGCTCCGCAGTGAGAAAAGGAAGGATCTGCTCTGGAAGTTATCGGCTTGACTTACTTAAGGAATAATTTTTGGGCAGAGGGTATTCTTCCTCAGCGTAGGGGGCCGGGCTGCTCTCTTGCGTGAAAAGGTAACCAATCACTTTCTAGACAAAGTTTGCATGTGGCAGATCTTACTTCAGTTTGCAACGGCCGCTAATGGTCAGTGTATTAAGCCACCCATGCTGAGCAGTGGCGTAGCTAGCATGGGTGGCACCCAGTGCGGCAATTATGGTGTCCTCCCCCCTCCCTCACGTAAAAAAAATTACATTATTAAAATGCCTCTGTTATATAAATAAAGCTTAAAAAACTGAGTGCAAAGATCGGACGAAAATAGCGATTGCTCTTGCCGACCGAAACGGCCACCTATTGTGGCTGCGAAACACATATTTTTCATTGATCCTCACCCTCTTCATTGATAGAGTAGAAGAGAATATGTTTTCACAACACCACTTGGTACAAAGTTTGTGAAAAAAATAGAAGTATCCAAAAACAGAATGAGAACTTCTTATTTTATGGGGCAACCCCCGAATGGGTGACACCCGGGGTGCCGTGACATAAGACGAAGCGACATAAGACCAAATCTCGAAATTTATGGCGTCTTCTTTTAAACACCGAATCGTGAAAGAAAACCTGTTCTTTTCTCGTACACCTGAACGGAATCATGGTCATGTAAATGTTCTTTTGAACTCCGAATCAGTTCGGTGTCGACACCGAACGCGTATTTTCGCCACCGTCGTATTTGACGGTGCTGTATTTGTCGTTTTGTACAACGTGAACGACTGCAATGGTGCTGTATTTGTCATTCTGTACACAACGAAACCGAGTGTACATCACGGTGGAATTGTCGCTGACACCGAGTATTATTTGACAGCTCAGTGTGGCAGTTCAGTGTTGAAAAGAATACGACGTTAGCCTTTTGACGGCACCACACCCGGGGCGGAGCCCACCCACGCCCTCCCCCTTAGCTACGCCACTGCTCTTTGGGGAGAATCTGATGGGAAAGTATTTTTTGCAACAATTCTGTCCAGTCCAGGTATGTAAAGCTAGAAATCGCTGGACTCAATTCTAGGTTTTTAGATAAGTTCTTGAAGAGCCTTTTACCGAGTCTACAGTTCGAACTCTATGAGTGGTTTAGTTGGTTGTCCCGACTTAAGCAATGAGTCTGCTTATAAGTTGCCCTCAAAGCTACTGTGGGCTGTAATCTATTGAAAAATGATTAACGTGTTTTTAACTAGTTCATGGCTTTATACGTGACTGTTTCCAGAACAAGCTTTTATTGTATGACGAATGAGTCAAGCGCCTTGAGAGCTGCTTGGCTGTCTGGGAAGATAAATATTTTTCTTCTTCTGGTACATGTAGAGCTTAGACATATTCTGACACAGTAGCTGCTGGCAAGAACTTCCGCCTGGAAAATATATAAGTTTTTGCCAAGACTAACTGAATAGTCCGCCTATAGCAGTTCTTTATGAATACCGGACCCAGTCCCTGTCTGTAGTTAAGGACTTCTACCACGCAAGGTCAACCACGGCGTAGTTGGTTGGAGTTTTGTCCCAGCTCTGATAATATGAGCAGGGTTTTATTCTTTGGAATCTGTTTAGGATAAGAGTATTCAGATTATATGAAAGCTGTGTAAGTGATTATATTGTTGTTGGAATTCTTGTTCATGTCAAGGAAGACATTCACGAATTTATGTCTCTAGGAAAGTTATTTGGTCAGCAGATATTGAGTTTGAATAAGGTGTTTGTGGTGTGAGGCAGCTTTGGGATGTTGCAGGTGCTGAAAACAGAACCGCGTAAGTCTGAGATTGCCTGTAGTTTAAGGACTTTTCGGAAAGGAGAACATTATTACCCAACAAATCAACTCACTCTTTGTAAGATGTATGGGAAACAATGAAATGCAAGTGACCAAGGAACTATATAAGTAATTTTTCTAGCAGTGTAATTTTAGTCAGTCAACTGAAAAGCCAGTCTGTCAACATTAAGGAGTATATAGGGAACCGTACGAAATAAGCCATTTCGAAGCCGCTTTAGATTTTCTTTATATTTCAAAAAATAAACCATGACCGCTATTTTTTTTTCGAAATTATACGAAATACCATTTCGGAGAGAGAGACACGCGTTTTTTCAACCCTACCCGAGGGTATTATAAGTTTAATCTATAGGTTGTAACTCACGAAAATAATCACTGTGGTCCCCGCCTTAGACTTTTGAGAGGTATGAGTGAGACCGACGCCACGACAGGAGAATCGATTGAGCCATTTCTGTCCGTTTCTATGGTATTTTCAAAGCCGGCGAACTTGCAACCTGCAAACTGGAGTTTAACTGGAATCGCTCTAAAGAATTGCTTAAAAGTGAAATTAGCCAAATGGAAAACTTACAAGTTTTAGAACCCTGAGTTCTATAATTTGACAACTTCAAGCCCATCATTTTCAGGTGATATTTACAATTTGCTTATAGTAATTCGCACAAGTCGCTGCGAATCCGTTTTGAAATCAGTGAACAGCAAATATCTTGGCAGCAGTTGCGTAAATTGATTATTTTGTAGTGTCAAGTTTTAGATTACTTGAAACAGTTTGAAACATTTTGAAACAGTATTTTGCAGTAGTCATATGTTGGCCAGTTCGTTGGTCGCAAGTTCGCTGGTTGTGAAACCATCTTTGGGCCCTTAGGAAATCATATGATAAACACAGATCAAGGATACAGAATTAAAATTCCATTAACAAAATCAGGCAGTCCTCAGAATTCCAGCCTTGATTCGTAAGTGGTAAAATTAATTGGAAATTTTCAAAGAAGGATTTTGAAGTCATTTCTAGTTTCAGTTATTTCAAGTATGCATTCGTTTGATGGATTGACATTGCTAGCACAAATTTGTTATTTAGTCTCCTTCAATTTAGGGTAGCATGATCATCCCCTTGATTATCTGTAGAAGTTATTATAGGGACTACTTTGTGCTAGCTAAGATGTTTCCACTTGTTCTTCGTACAGCCATTATAGTCTGGGTAAAAAAGCACTCAATTAAACTGTCTTTTTAATTGAATATTTAGGTACTCTTTAATACCTTAAATTTTTTATAAAGTCTAAAAAGGTTTCAAAGATTTTTTTTTAATAATTTTATCAGGCTTCATTTCATACGGTGTCCCTTTAAAAACATGGTTATAGGTTCAAAACAGAAACAAATAGCAAATCTCCAAAACTGGCACAATGTCTGGGGCCTAATCTATTGTTATATGCGGTCATTACGCAACTTCATGCGTACGGAGGTGTTTCCTACTGCACCACTATAATACTAGACCGATGTAGATATACCCGTCTACTGTCTGATGCATGTTGTAACAGATTTGAAAAAGGTTACTGGCGCATAAAATGCATAAATGCGATTTTTATCTAGAGCTTGTGCGAAGCCGACTCTCGATTGGGCCGCAAGATTATTATATCCCCTTTTTGCTAGACAGCTGAATCGGCTGCATTGTATCTCATATTTGGGAGAACGTGCGCGCCTATTCGGCTATAAAATGTCATTAATTTAACTTGCAACTTCCGTCGCTGTATACAACAGTAAAAAAAAAATTGTACGTGTACAGCATTAGGCATTTCCAACGGAAACTCCACGGCTATAGGTACTTTTTGGGAAGTAGAATTTCTATCTTTGTCCTCATGCAGTGCCACTTTTCGACGCAAGCGTTCGCTTGTTGTGTTGTTGAGGGTGACAAAATTTATTTACAACAGCGAAAAACAATAAACATTAGAATGGATACAGTAGTAAGATAAAAAAAAAACAAACACCTGGGAAGTTCGTTGTCTACATACCCGCAACTACCGTTTGTGACCGATATCGGAATTGCCGTAGACCTTTGACGCCATGCCCATGGTTCGTCCACCTGGGCGCAAAACTATTACCCAACGTGCATACATGGCCGACACAAGTCACACGTCGCGTTTTTTTTTTTTGAACAAAAGATAGGAACCCCTTTGTTGTGAGTTACTAATCAGAGGCAAAAAAAAAAAACTATCGGATAGTTGTGCGCTGAGAGTATCTTTTGTGTGGGGGCAGATTTGAATGGTGGTGTGGGAAATATTGATTTCTACTTTAAAAACTTTTCTTTTGTTAAGGGACACCATTACGAGAGCCGAATCGGTGATTGAATAAAACTGGATGCCAAAGTCTCATGTGCTCAATCGAGCGGAAATATGATGGGCTTATGTTGTCGGTGTATCTATTGTTTAAAAGTCTTTCGTGAGAAACAGACACTTTTAGCTGGGGGTTACATAACTCGAAGATTATCTCTCGAGGGGTGACAGGATGTGAAAGTAAGGCATCTTATGGGAATAGCTATGTGCCCGAAACTTTTTCCAACGACGTCACAACTAATATGTACATAAGTCGCAGAAAGTGTATACTTTAGCCTTGATTTTAAGCATTGTTTGCCTTATTATCATCCAAAACGATTGATAAACATGTCCGTACCTTGCGCAAACTGTCCAGTCCGATTGAACGTTCTAAGTCATGGTATTGATTTTGCACGCTTTACGAAAAGAACCTACACCATACGCACGCGTGATCACGAACGTGAGACACATGCTCTATGCCTGCATGAATTGACCCAATTTTCTACCTCACGCCTTGAAAGTGTTCCAAGCTTTATGTCTCCCTACAAGAACCATTCCGGTTGGGTACCCGATTTATTTGGCTCAAATCAGTTACTTTTGTAATTCAATCGATCTGAAAGTATCGACAACTGACAGATGGACTAACATATTCCCAGCGTGTGAGCCATGAATTCGCAATTACAAAAAAAAAAAAAAGAATCAAAACTCGGTCAGTTGTCAGGGCGCAAGAAGTTGAGAGATATTATTGGACAACGTGCAAACTAATTTCGAAACATTCACATCATCGTCGAAATCGAGAATGTCCAGATACTTACAGAAGTGGAACACATGGACACAGCTGAGTTGGATCGAGCACAATCAACTTTTGACACTGACAATGGCTGTCAAAAATGTTTTTGTTCTGATCTGATATAATTTTTTTAAGTGTTTTACCTTTTCACTTTGGTTTTTTTTTAGTATTATTTTTTTTTTGTTCTCAATATAGAATGGGAAATAAGAAAAATCAATTTACACTCGTGTGTAACACTTAGTGTTGACGACCTTTTGAACAATAATTATTGATACCGTTAAATTGGTCAATACCCAAAGAGTAAATCGAATTCAAGTGATAATTTGTTTTTCCTCTTTTTGGTTTATTTCCTCGTCATGTTGTCGTGTGCTGTGCATTTATTTTTCAAAAGTCGAAAGATGACAAAAAGAAAAGATTTGGAAGTAGAAAAATTTCAGGGAATTGCCAGAGCTATAAAATTAGTTGAATAATATTATAACTCTGGCAATGAATCTTAATTTAAATTCCTTTCAATGCCATGTACTCAATTCGCCATGATGAATTCCTGGCGACGCTTTTCTTTGACTTGACATTGATATCGGCTAAGCAAGCATGTGACAGATTTCATTTTCATTGAAATGACACAACACGCTAAACTGTCACTTTCTAGAGACAATAACCAATCTGGATCGTATGATGTCGCCGACTTGTTTTGGGTATAATCGAATTAAAAAAAATTCGCAAGCAAAACCGGATTAGAAGCTTCACAGTCGATTCTGTTAATAAACCGCTAATTTAATTGTTTAGCTGAAGCTTTTTTTTTACCGACTCAGCAGGTCAATGACACGGAGCTGGTTAAGGTTATATTTAGATACTGACATATAAATGCAACTATGACTACAAGGGTAGGTAAAGAACAAGGACGAAATCGAATGTTTAGTATTAAAGGGTGAACCAACATCTAGGTGGAAGTTTTGATTGAATTAAATATTCATGTTTTACGAAATTAAGGAAGGAAATTATTTGTCAATGAAGTTCGATCTGTGGCAATTACGAGGAAATAAAAACTCATTTGTGTAGCCACTAAGCCTTCTGTTGCAAGGAAATATCTGAATGACAAAATTATCGATTACTTTTTGAAGAATAAGTGAGGCAACAGACGTGTATTAGCTTGGATGTTAAGCTTGCTATCCTGATTGTCATTTATGGTCTATTGTCAAATATCCTACTCTTCAAATAAACCCAGAGGAAGAAGTGTAGGTATAAACTCGCCAGATTCCTTGAGTCTATCAATTTTTGGCCTAACCAAAGTTATGAGATTTTATTTTTTTTATCCAGTTTTCTTTGTGAAAAGCTGCATAATCGCAGGAATTATGTGGACTCAATTGAGCGATTAAATACACTTTCTATATAAAGAAAAAAGATAAAAATTCTGAAAAAAACCCCAGTACAAGCCGAAAATTGGCATTTCATTGACATAATGGGAGCAGAAAGAATCAAAGGGGAGAGGTACTGGTGTTCTTTGGTTATAAACTGCTGGGAGACAAATATGAGGAAGAAAATTTTTTAAGCCTGTTTTACATTCATGATGTTCTGTTTAAAGGAGTTTCAAAATTGGTCTACAGGAAGAGCTGTTAAGTAGTAAGGTGGAACGCGGCTAGTTTTCTTACTATTAACCATTGGTTAACAAAAAACATTGCGTCGATGAAGCAATGTTTCGAGAGATTTTAAATGCTTTTAAGTAGATGCGGTGCTCTTTGGTACACCTGTCCAGACGTCTGAATTATACTTCATACTAACAGGCTATCAAGTTCTTATTTTAAGCTTTCATAATAAAATTGAACAATAAAAAAACATTGTTCCCTTATAAACATGTTCATGTATTTGCTACTACTAATCATTCTTATTACTATCTATTGGCTCACTAGATCTATCGAAATTTTTATGCAGATCCGATAATGCTGCGAGGCCTTTGCTGTATTCTGTTCATGAATACTTGAGAGAGAAGATAACAACGTTTGCTTCTCACTTCGAGTTTAATACCTTGCTTTTAGTTCTTTTAGGGTGCCCGAGTGTCTAATTTGAATTGTCATTAATCAAGGAGAAAAAACTTCTGGCTGTCCATCATAAGACCTAGAAAAGCACAAACTGTTGAACACAGTCACAGAAAGACTCGTAAGAATGTGGTACAACACTCTTATTTTCTATCGCACTTAATTACAAGTAAATGAGGACTTAAGCCTTCAGCCCAACGAATCCGTTGCGTCCGTCACGTTAAAGTTCACAACTGACAACTCAGTTCTCAGGGGAAGCGACATACGTCACCCCATTCTTCTATGGGCCGCTTCACATATGTATTTAACTTTGCTGTCAGTTGCGTACTTCAACGTGACAGACGCAACGGATTCATTGAGCTGAATCCTTTATTTCGATTGCTAACACTAAATCAATCACAATCAGACTGCTTTCGGCTCTATATCTTTATGGTCATGCACGGATACCATAATACAAGATTTTCTGTGTAACTCTACATTATTTCAGGGGCAAATTGCGTATTTTGTGCGAATGAAGGGGCCCCACTTAAAAAAGAGAGGCCCTCTTTCTCGCCATAAGCGCTTAACTGACTATTATTTGCGGACAGAGTAGGTTGGGTAAGGTGGATTTCCTTGTTTGGCGGGGACACACTACTAACACCAAATGAGGCCGTATGATATCATTTTGGGGCCCGAAGACCTAAATGATTGCTGTCCAATTTTAATGAGAAAGATTTAGGCAACCAGTATCGATAAAGGACTGTTCCGAAGGTTACCAATCGGCGGTTGATTGGCTAGGGCTTCACCTGAAAAGAGTATAATGAAGGTTCAGGGTAGCCGTTTCTTTGTGAACCACTGTTAGCAGAGTTGAGGGACACAGAGAGGGTTTTATCTGCAGAATAGGGTTTCTGGAATAATAGGACTGTTGAAACCAGCAAAGAATTTGTCTTGAGGATGGGAGGTGTGGGATTGGCGAATTGATTGGTGCCGTTTATGACATGGACCCGCGTTAACAAGGTAGTGCGGAGTCAGTGAGGAGTAGTTTTGGTAAAAGTCCATGCCTATTGCCTCTCAAGTAAAAAGTTAGCGTCAAGGATAGGAGAGTAAAATGGTTACCGATTTTGGCATAAACCCTTACTGGAGGAGAGTTCTTAGAGTAATCGTTTTCGGAGTAAGTCTGGAATTAAATCAACTCAAGTCAGAATTTACATTCAGGTACTAGGAAAAATAGGGGTAACCGAAGCAGTATGAGCTTGTACCATTGATATATACAGGTGTTCCCGTTTGGGCGAAGATAACTGGCTACCGTTGTAGTAGAGCTAACTAGACTTTTGTTGCAGGGAAACTTTGAGGTGTATTAGGGACTGATGATGGGCGATTGGGCGTTTACCATTGATAAAGCTCATAATCCGTTTTAAGTCATGATTTATGTTCAAAGATGCATTCACCCACAGTTTTTCTTCTAGCCGATAGGGTAAGACAGTAACACAGAACGTGAACCCTGGTTTTTTCCTTCTCCTCGCCTCTAAAACTTCTGCAAAAATCATTGAGAAATCTTGGAAGGGAACACCAAGGCATCTTTCCCTACCAGACAATGGCTTGCAAGGATCCAAACTAACCTCTGTATATTAAGCCTACAAGTGGATAAGCCTGTTTGTTTTCCTATGATCGAACACTAGCCAGGTATGAGCATAGGCAAGTTTTAATTGTTTTTGGATTTGGCATTAATCATTTGCCAGGGAATATAGACTATTAAACGCACAAAATAGTTATAAATAAATATATAAATTGAGTGGCACAACAGCTCGTGGTGAACCAGGGCCAACTTTTCAACAATTTATGCTGTGTGTGTTTTTTCTTCACATATAAAGGGACCAGCAATTTTTTGGCCGAATCCGAACGGCATATTGAGAAGTTTTTTAAGACAAATGATATTTTCGGAGGGCTTGTCAGACCCTCACGGTGATGGGACCGTCAAAAAACGAGTTCCTCTCCCCCCCATACATAGAAAGGGGGGCTACAATTTTTTTCTGACTTGAAGCGTCACTTTAAGAACTTTCTGGAGCCAAATATCTAACTCTCGGAGGGTTTTCAGACTCTTGCAGAGATGAGTAGTAAAAAAGACCCAGTGTTATAAGCATACATACTCTTCACTACGCCACGACTGACAACCCAGCCCATTAAGGTCGGATATGTGCTTTTCAAAAATGTGAAGATGATTTTACATCTGCTACTTCCGACCTAACTTTTTAAAATTCATGCAACATCCTCAAAAATTCGCTCAAACGAAAATATAAACGAAACTTTCTTTTTGGGTCAGGTCTCAGAAGCGCACTCCGAGTTCATGTAAGCGAGCTTCTATATTTAAGGGTTACTCTTTCAGGCAGGACTCGCACACCCTTGACCGATGTTAAACCGACTAAAAAAAACAATCGTAATATGGTTGTAATGGCCTAGAACTAAATGGATAAGTGGTTGGGATTTAAGTAATATTTATTAACGTCTAATAATGAGGTGCATCCCATCCCCGACACCTAAGTATAAGCAACTCACTGGTTTGATTTGAACCTTACTGGGCCCATATTTGATTGATTTCGAAATTCATCACACAAACAAAACTGACTTAAAATAGCATGGGGGCGCGTCTAAGAACCTACTAACACCATACCATAAAAAATAATTACGTGCACAGCGTTCATCAAAAATCAAAGAATTTCAAAATAAAAAAAACTTATTAGTCAACAACTTATTCTAACAACAAACTATAAATCTTAAACATATTTGAGGCTAATCGAATTCTTGAGAAATTTCTTAAATAAACTGGTAAGCAAGTGGCGGCGTCTAGTCACAAACGTTGAATGAATAAAATTAATTTTAGCGACTCCTTGCGAATATTTGTTTTTGATTTTCGCGCACAAAAATTCCTAACCATCAACAAAGTTGATGAATATTTCACCTGATTAGCATCATAAACAGTGTTTAGGAACGAGGTCTGCAAAACATCAAACCATGTTATCATAATTTTTCAAGGTTATACTCGAGAAAATCGAAAACCAGTTCGCCGGTCAACTCTTTTGATTTACCTCGCTTCCAATGCAAATATTAACGCAACACAGCTGCTAATCACTTGTTTGGTGCATATCATCTGACTGCAAGTTTGGACAAGAAACATAATTTCGCTAACAGGCTTGAGGATTGAATGCGGCTGGTATCAAGTTTTTGCACATTCTTCTACACAAACCGTTAGACTTGCAGGTTTCATAGCACGCGCTCCATAGACCAAACATCAACTGGGTTGTGATAGACGAAAAATCGGTTTTTGTTTTTGTACTAATTCATTAATTTTTGAAAAATAATCCACTGAATGTGGATCGAGAGTGGGCAACGGATAAAACAGACCACACCAGCCGGTAGACAGCCAGACAGATTGATCATGCAACTTTGGTGCAATTCGTAATGTTTCAGGTGATTTGGTGGCGCATTGCTTAAAATAAGAAAAAAAAAAACTGGAGCGCAGATGTAAAAACTCAAGTGATACTGGCCAGTGGAATCCAATTGACCACCATTTCAGGTTGGGTGTGACTGACATCGAACATGACACTTGAGAGTTGGATGAGGAAAATTTATTGCTTTGATTTTTTTTTTTAAATTGAATTGTGTAGCTGGAAGTGCACAAGTTATGCCGTAATAGGATTAAAGTGGGATAAATAATTCACGTAATTAGAAATTATTTTCCGAAAGTCAAATATCACTGCGGGGTAAGAGGTTAAGATCGAAATGTCGGCGGAAATGAAGTCACCTTATGTGGCAGTACAATCGGGAGGGTCCTCAAGAGATCATTAATTATAGCGATCTAGGTTTGGGTGTCCAGAGAGCGATTGCCGAAAGGTTCTCATCGTCTTGACTAATGAATTATGCTAATCATCGATGAATCGGTCTGTTGGGTCAAAGATTCCTCGTGTGTAGATTGATTGATAATATATAAAAGTGGAACATGACACCGCTGTGGAGTGCGGCTGAACGAAAACGCAAAAGCGCTGTTGGGCTATTGGTTTGGGTTTGGGCTTGTCGTCACCGATTCAGTGTGACCGTGGGAGATTGACTCGTTGTGTTTTGGGTTGGTTCGTTGTGGGTGAATGAACCTAAATAAGATGGGTCGGCTCGAGCTTGGACTGAGAAAAGTTTGCTTTGTATTGGGTAGACAAAACCATACCTCCTTCTTCTTTAGACTGTAATGTATGCTCTGAATACATTTCCTCGCGGACAGTTTTTTCCGAAGTGGAATTACAAGTTATCTCTGTTAAACTTCCAAAAAATTACAAGTGTCTCCATTATTTGCTTAATCTCTACTGATTCCCATGCAAAATTTCCCCATTCACCCCTACAAACAACGTCTCGGGTAAAAGAATGTCTCTATTCAAAGACAGATGACGTGATGACCGATGTTGGCTCTTCAACGAATTGTCACTCGGTCCGGGCCACTGCCACCACTCACACACACCAGCATTAACTTCCTCGATCAACATCTAACGGCAAAGTGCCTCTAGTCCATAATTGAAATTAAACGACCCGACTTGAATGCAGAAACGACGACGTCTTCACGATTCTTTTCTTAGCGTTTTCATCCTTCTGCTGTATAGAAGGCGTCTAATGAATTGACTTTCTGTAATTTCCTTCCCATCCGCAAGCGTTTATGCAAATTACCTCCACCCCGCAAGCAGATTGGTAATTTTTCAGAATCTCCCTCAAGAACGTGTTTAGCTGTATGGCCCAAAGAAAATCGCGCACTGCACCAGAAACACGGCGGCGCGGCGTCGTACGATGCCTGATATATAATTTGTAAAATTCCCAGACATTACTTAGAGGAAAACTCTGTAATTGAAGTAAACTATCTGAGTGTAGTTAGCAACCCACCACTATCACCACTCTGCCGCTCTAGTGCCATCATCATGGTTGGCTGGCGAAGAAAATTTTTCTTTCGTCGCGAGAAGAAAAAAAAAAAATGCACACATCTTACAGAACAGAAGGTTTGCACACAATAACCCCTGAGAGCCCAAACGAGCGTATACTGTATCTAGAAGAAACAATAAAATCTTCCACGTTTTCGTGTGTTCGCATTGTGAGTTACAAACAACGAGACTATATATACCTCAACATCATCATCCTCATCACCTAGGCATGGCTTGTTAGGTTTTCTGAAGTGACAGTTAGAATGTTTCTGTTTTCGAGTTTCTGCATGGTCTCATCTACAAATTGAGTGAATTCACTCACCTTAAACCGAGCCGCTGCTGGCTGTAGAGGGAGACGGTTGTTTTGATTGCATAATGGAAGCAAAAGATACCATCCCACAGTTATACTGACAATCAGTGAAATTAAACGATCTTCTGGGCGTATCTGTTGGATGATAGCGTGGAAATGAACTTTTATTTTCGTGGAAATTATGCAAAGCGGGAGAACTAGCATGAATAAAGCCTGAGGAAATATAATTCGATAGATAAAACTAGAGAATGGACTGCCGAAGGGGACAGTTTAAATACCAGTTCTGTTCAGAACATTTTCACGTCGCGTGAAAAAATGCTAATCACATGATGGTTAATGTGTTAATAAGGAGCCATCTTTTGGATAAAAATGCGTTTTGACTTAAGACCTAGTTTTATATTCCTGAGGATGATTGATTAAAAGAAGAAATAGTCAAGAATCCTCGTTGATAATTTTTTTGGAAAAGTTTGTTCAAGAAACTATCCAAATAGACCACAAATTAGAAGTATGATCATCCTTTTATTGACCGCTTAGCACATAGAAGGGTTGCGGAGCGATGGTTGGCTAAGTCCTTCCACCCTTCTCAATCCTCCGCAACCAGCTAAAGAACCAGAGGTGCGATCCCCAGACGGGTCTTGAGAAAGGTTTTTTTACCCACCACTTGAGTAGGACCCACTTGCATCTTAACAAGCATAACCAAACCATCGAAGAATTTATCGCTCTACACGAAAAAGGAGGTGCTCAACATTAATATTCCTACGAATACTAATGTAGATGTCCCTTACCCACCACCTGTTTTAAGGCCTATTCGCATCTTATAGCTAGCACGATCAACTTAGGAAATCTGTCAAGAGACATGACAATTACTTATCCAAACCACCGAAGAATTTATAGCTCTACTCGAAAAAGGACGTGCTCAACATTAAGATTCATACGAAAACTGACGCTTCTCACTCTCGCAGCAACCCTAGCAATATCAGCAAGACTCCTCATTAATCTCATTTATCAGCTTGTACGCCCGCGATCTAATTCCTTCTGTCATTTCCCCTGATTTCATGACCATAAAAGAGGGCTGGAACGAGCGTTGGAATTAAAGCTGAGAGCTTTGTTTTGTGGTCTTTATTCTGTCATATGAACATACAGGGTGAGGAAATTTTACAATCCTACCTGATCATATCACCAACAAAACTCTAAATTTTCTTATTTTCTAGCACTTGGAATGCTCTCGGAAGGTTGTTAGGTTAGGTTAGAATAAACAGGGGCTGGTGAAAAGGATCACAGGCACTAGGCACCAAAACAGGCCCATCGCGATCCTTAGGAAACCAGTTGAACTTCACATCCAAAAGGCAACACAATCTTAACATTCTCCCTGATGAAACAACCAATTTCCCTGCAAAAGCGAAGAAGGCCTTTGACGTTTGTGCCGTCAACTTCCTCTAATTTAAAAAAATAAATAAAAAAAATCCCATAAAAATTTTCTGCGCGTTCGCGAAATTGCCTCACATTTTCGCAGTATCTGTGCTATATCCTCGACCGCCTGCAGATCACGGCAAAAGCGAAAAACAGGAGGCAGGTCCTGTCAGAATTTCCACTGAAGCCCTAAGCCTAATTTTTATCAGTCCCTTCGATCCTCTTCCGTCGAATCGTGGCCAGAGAGGCCTGGACATCCTTCGGAAGGTTGTAAGTATAGCGAATAACCATTTCTTTCCGCTCGACTCATTTTTTGATTTCCAAAAACGCCTGCTGCATCAATCGTGATACCAATTTTTAGATACCGATAACACAAAATCCCAAATAAAAAAAAATCAAAAGAGTTGAGCAGCGAACTGGTTTGCTAATTACTAACACCTAACATCAAAACCAAAACAAACACTCAGAAAACCAGTTGATCTAAAAAAATTCTATATGCATGCGATCACTATTTTGAGACTTTTATGCCGATCGTGAAAAAATTGCACTAATTACAGACACAAACCCGCAATTGATCGGCACCACATGTTTTGCATTCG
Organism: Neoascia interrupta; assembly: GCA_947623515.1. Taxonomy (NCBI): domain Eukaryota; kingdom Metazoa; phylum Arthropoda; class Insecta; order Diptera; family Syrphidae; genus Neoascia; species Neoascia interrupta. The sequence goes on from OX392462.1 coordinate 27,328,874, forward strand.
AGATTTTTTTCTTCTCTCTTAATGATTTTATCCTTTTTTTTTTGTTTCTGTTTGTGACTTTCAAATTATTAAACAACCTTGAGAACAATCGCAGTCAATCTCAATCCGTATCAAGTGGCAAAGAGATTTGTTTGCAATCCCTGGCTACTTGTTATTTTTATGTGTATGTGCATCGTGTCTGTGTGTACCATGCAAATAATGAGTGTGTAGTACATTATGTGCCATTCGGCAATGCAAAACGAAATTCAAGTCGTAAATCAAGGTAAAACTATTTAAATTAGCAATATAATGACCGAGCTAGAAAAAAAAAATTAATTAGTAATTTCGTTTTTTATTGGATTCGCATTTAACACCCGTAAAAGATCACATGCAAGCAGCCAGTGAGCAGTGTGACTTAATGGTTATGTTAACGCTAATTTAGTGGTTAGGTGGATGGAAGAGTAAAACTTGCAGTTTTTTGCTTTCATGATTAAGAAGCAATTTTAGAGGCTCTAGATGCAACTGCAGTTTTATAGATATACAAGGTATTTCATTGGCCTTTTTATGTTTCAGTTTATGTTAAGGTATTTCTTTCTAGACTGCTTGTTGGTTTTTTTTTATAATTTAGTGTTTTTTTAATTCTAGACAAAAAAGAAGGAGAAATTTAAGAATGCTGTTCACATTCTTGCAGCATACATGTTTTATTTCCTCAAGTCCATAACTTAACAACAGCTTTTTATTAGTTCTCTTGTAGTTATCAATTTATTTATTGCCAATAAATATTTGCTGTACGTTTGTCATTGCTTTTGAGAGGCAGTTGCCCATTTGATTTTAGTTTCTATTGCTTCTTGTTTATCGATAATAACTTGGTTTTAAGAGCAAAACTGTGCCAGAATCACGTAAAAGAAAGAAAAATAGGGGAATGTGCCATAAAGCCAGAGAAGTCTTTCAGGGTGAACCAAGCCCACAAAAATCTACTTAAATGTTGTAAATTATTGCTCCTCGTCCTAGATATAAATTTTGTTCCATGAACGCCAAAATAGATTATGCTTTGCGGTTTTCTACCACTTAGTATGAAACTGTTATAAAATTTAATCTTTATCTTCTCATTATTCAGTTGTCGTCTGGAAAATTTATATTATTTAATTCCGTAAAAAGGTAAGACATTCCAATAAATGTACCTTACTTACTTACTTAAGCGCTACAGTCCGGGGTGGACCTGGGCCTCAGCCAACAAGTCTGGCCAGCCAGCTCTGTCTCTAGCTAGCCGTGTCCAGTTTCGCACGCGAAGTTGGCTGAGGTGCCTTCCACTTGCGTGCGCCACCTGAGTCTCGGCGGTGTGAATTCGAAGATTTTCCAAGAATAAATGTACATGTATGAAAAATGTTAAGACATCTTTTGGCCAGGTTCCGATAGGTTGCTGAAAGCCTCATGTATTACTGATGTCGGGCTTGGAAAGAAAGGTTAAGTGTTTCTGAGCTCTCTCTTTTGCTGAAAATTTGCTAAACGGCTGCATTCTATGGTGTATGCTAGACATCGGGATAGACACGTCTATGACTATATTACGAGAACTTTCATCACAGGTGGTAAATTCGCTGGCCTTTATTATTTTGTCACCCCTTACGATGGGTAAATCATTGGTATATAACCAGCTAAGTTAAGGCCGGGTTTGTCTGCCGGAAATTCCGCCGCAAGTTTTCATCGGAAAAAAATCCGAAAATTTTGTCGCACTTCGCGCTTTAGCGCCCGGACGCACCGTTCGCCGAGCGTCGCGCCAGACGTGGCCACGTTTGTATCGCGTGCAGGCCGCGCAAGATCCACTATGTAATAGCAGAGCAATAGAATTTCTTAAAATAATTTTTTCAATTTAACCTAAAAAAGTAATAAGTTCTAACTGATTTGATTTTTATTCAAGAACGTAACTGTTTAGTTAACAGGCTCGACGACAACTCATCTACAAATCTATATCAGAACTAAATAACCGTTGATTTGCAATAACTCATAAAACTAGAGTTTTCTGTCGTTCTTTCCTTTTCGAGAAAAAAGAAAACCAAACACGAATTCTGGCATTTTTTTGCACACCACCTTTTCTGGCGTTTTTTCCTCTTTCCAAATGGGAAAAAAAGGAACAGCAAATTTTTTAGAAGAAGTGTCTGAAATTTCGGAAAGAATTACAGAAAACTCTGTCTTTTTTCCAAGGAAAAAATGTCGACTTTTATACAGAAAAATGTCCGGCCTTTTCCCATACAAATTTCTTATTTGCCTAATTTCCGGAAGCCAATTTTCTTATACAAAAATCCGGCGCTTTATCCTTAAATAAAAAAGCCAAATTTTTCTGGCTTTTTTCAGAAATTTCAGACATTTCTCCCAAAAAAATTTTTGGCGTTTCTTCCAAACTGGTTAGGCTCTTTGGAAAAAATGCCGGAAAACTCAATTCTGGCGTTTTTTCATTTTCCGGAGTTTGCTTAGCTTTTGAAGTGGATAATCAATGACTTAGCATCATAGTTGTACACCTACATGTAAGGAGGAGCCCTCTGATGGCTTAAGCTAATACTGAAGTCATTTTTTCTGAAAACGCGATAATCCCGCTTTTAAACATCGCTTTGAAGTTTATCGCTTTGAGTTTGTAGAAGCTTGCGTTCTAACTTTCTGAGCAGTATACATAAGAGATTCGGCTGTTTCGAGGGGAAAATTTTTCGGGTGATTTATGGTCCCTTTTTTGATAGACAGAAAGTAGAGGAGCAGATACAACATCCTACTGCATAAACTGTGCGCCGACACCGACCTATCCAGCAAAGCTAAGGTACAACGACTGTGATGGTTGGATTATCTAGAGCGGTTCGACACCAACCACACATAGGCTTGGAAAATCTTCGAGCTGCAGGGATAACGAGTATTTCGTGCTCAAGTAGAACTTCACAGAAGATGTCTGGTGGTTGAGGCTCCTGTCAAATATACTCCAAACTGACAGCAATGCTCTGGCTAAGTGTTGGTCAAAAATTTGTTAAACGATTTTCCCAAGTTAAATTCTGCCACTAACAAAACGTTGCTTTAGGTAAGCCTTATATCGAGATTTTGAGGCAAGGCTACCTAGTTCCAATTTCGGAAAAGGAAGGCGTTGAACTGACGGGGTTAAGACAGTTCACTTCTTCTCAATACTCTTGCTAAGTAGTTTGAATAAGATTTCAAATTGGGGATATATAAGCGGGGCAAACCAGATTATATTTAAATAGCATTTGTCGGTGTTAAGTTCCGCAGCCTAAAAATGCTCTTAAAGAAGTATCTCTGAATAACCTTAAAATCATCAAAAGGAAGAAACTCGCTTCGTAGCACATGCAAGTCTTAACCTTAGTGCTGTGCACTTTGCAACGCAACACGGCCAGATTCAGTTTAGTGACAGCTTAGGCTCACTGCTTCTTAGCCTAACATGCCTGCAAAAATTGAAATTATGGGTTAGCACAATTACAAAGTATTTAAACGCCTACACTTTACAAGCGGTTCATTACCTATTGACTCCAGGATTCTTTGGGAAGTGTCCTTCTTAGATGCTTCTAAAAAATCGTCTACCTTCTGGCAGCATCTCATTAATCTCATCGATAAAGAGGGCAAATGCCAAGAAACTTAGAGTGCAGCCTTGAGAGGTGCCGACTATATTTTGTACCAATCAGATAACTTAAAACCTTCCCACGCAGCTGCAACTACATCCGCAAGGAATTAAGAGCATGTATCGTAGTAGCAGAAACTTTATCGATATTCCCAGCTTTCTTACTTGCCATGCGTAGATACTCTAAACAGCGAGGCTATAGTTTATTCAACAATTCCTGTCTATTAACAGTATCAAGCGCTGCCTTGAAATCGAAAGCCTAACAAATTTTTTTGGCAACGCATAGCACAGCAAAAATGTGATTTGTAGTTGAGACTCTACGACGGAAGCCAGCCTAAGAAATACTTAGACGGTTTCTAGTTTCTGTTTCTACCCAGTTGGACAGTTTCTATAGAAAATTGCTGCAATATTTCCTTAAGAAATTCAGGATAGAGACTCCTCTGTAATTCTCAGGTTGACTTGTAAGTCAAGTCCTTTTCAAAAATTGCACAAAGGGCTATATTGAAGCCGCAAGATTCGAAATTGTTATTAAAAATGTTCCACTTGCATAAAGACCTTACAACAAATGGCAAGTCCTGAGAAGCCAAATGCGCAGAAAACATTTCAGTTCGTTCCCAAAAAAGTGTAGCAAACTGAAATAGTCCTCTGCTTGCAAAACAGGAAAGTCCTGACAGGCCATATGCGCGGGAAAAAATATCAGTTTGCTTAGTACCTAAGGAGTAAAAATAGCCCTAGTCTTGCAAGCTGTTATAGAGGCAAAGTATACAAAGATATTGGAGTCCTATCCTATCCTAGTAAAATCATCATAAAATAAATTTTGTTGACTTAAAAATGGCTAAGGTGCTTCATATCCACTTTCATACCCTTAAGCTTGCCACGGTTTAATACCTTCATTTCTGGCATTTTCAAAATTGTTTTTAAATCGACCTTTATGCTTCTATTATGGCCGAGTTATAAAATATTTTGGAACTTTTCGGAGTCTTTGATCACAGACGGATGTCTCAAATGCATCCGAAATGAAGTGAAAATCGCAAAAAGGCTTTCCTTTTTGGAATCGTTCACAATTTTAAAGCAATTTGGTAAAAACTGGTTTTCTTCATAGTGTTTTTAAAAACTTCTTTTTTTCATTTAGATTTGGTTCAGGAACACATCTGTCCTCCAAACGAGTCCTGAGAATTGGATGCCAGAATTGAGTGCCAGAATATGATGTCAGTTGGATGCCCAAATTAGATGCCAGAATTCATCGGCAGGTCATAATACCATGATTTAACTTATTTAATATACAGCCGGCCAAGCTTCCTTCGAATGGATGTCAAATATCATTTCTTTCACTTCATTAGCCTTTAAACCTTCTCCGTCTTAAGTTGGCTGTTAAACGTTTTTAAACCACTCCTCATCGTTACACCCAGAAAAACTTGGGGCACATCTGGGACGTGTGCGCACAATTGAAGCTTCTCAGCGTAATTGCATTTTTTCTTCCCCCTCGCATAATTACCAAGAATACGCTGCTCATCCCTCCTTCTACCATTATTGTGATTGACAGTGTCACATTAATTTGCATTTTATTTCGCTTTTTCATTCCAAGTGTAAAAAGAAGCGAAAAAGTAAATGAGACTACGCAAGGTGTTAATTACCCACTCGCAGATGGTCACACATTCTTTTACAAAAAAGAGAGAAAAACGTCTTTCAGCTTTTTATGTAAAAAAAAAAATAGACGCAATTGTGCTTTTCTTTGGAATCCAAGACCGCACTCTACATGACACTCTATTCGTCTAATGACGTCTAATTAAGTTGATAAGTGTTCCTCCCGACGACGCACGGTGATGAGCTTAGATATGCGGTGGTGAGGTAAATTAAAAGATTCTCTAAGATAGAGAATCACAACGGGATTATGCCATGGGTGGTCAGTCGTAAACAACGACATAAGAGGAGATTGGATGGTCACCCTGCTTTTTTTCTTCTGTTTTTGTTCGACTATGCTTGGAGGTGATTTATGATGGGTTCGGTTGACATTTGTTTCCATTTTATCTGACCGCGTGCAGAGGTATGGTAATTTGAATGTTGTAATGGGTATTAGATTCTTTGGAAAAGATAGCCATGTGAGCACGATGAGATGTTGTAGATTCATTGGGCATCATTGGGTGGTGTGAGCACGGCTTCAAGTTCATAAATTGGAACGGGAATTCGTGTTGTTATTTGAGGTTGATTTCAAATCAAAACAGGAAGAAGATTACATCTACAACAATTTTAGTGAGTATAGGGAACTGGATAAAGGCTGTTCAACTATATCTTGAAAAGATTTAAATATCTCTGAACACGGGTTATTTTGACAAACTTACCTTTTAGCTCTTGAATAAATTGACCTTCAAACAGAATCTGTTTGTAATCTGAAAAGGAAAAAAAATCAAGCGTTAACGTTGGTTCTTTATAATGACAGGCAATATAGTACGTATGTAAAGAGTTTCCTTAAAGCTGAGGATTATAATTTTCCAATTTGTATTCTTTTTAAAAAGCAAACATTTTTGCTATATTTCCAGCATAAAGTTCCGATTGTAAACCATGCTTTTGTGCCAGTAAAAGATATAAGATCAAAAATGCAAGAAAACACTTATCACTTGAAGACCACTTACCGCACAGATGCTAAGGATTAAGCATGAACTCCAATAAATATCGCTTGAGTTCTACTAAGCCTCAGAGGAATGTAACACCTGAAAAACCAATAGCCAAACAAAAAGAAAACTATATCAACACATATGCACAAATATTTGCACAATCCATAAAATGCAAATGTGAGATTCCCAATACTGGCAACTAGAGTTTCTTTTGTGGCTATTTGCCAAGGCGACGTTCGTTGCCTCATCTGCAAACAACACGATCTTGTAGCCCCCTTCTTCGTCAACTCCTACTGTGCGGTTGCCTACCTTAAGCAGATCGATAACCCCTTGCAGGCCCTCGAGAACTGGCAAAAAAAAAACCTAAACAACAAACTTACTTAACAAAACCATATCTCTATGTACTGACACTAGGACCGGCACCTAGGCTAGCAGCACTCGTCTACACCTTAAGCGAACTACCTTATAGCCGTGACCAAGAGTGAAAATCAGTAGCCAACGAGTGCCAGTGCATATATTTATTGATGGCCCTCCTTCATGCAACGCCACAGAGTCACAGACGCGCTATCGACAGTGCAACTGCCAACAACGATGCGGTCTCTCATCGTACGTTTGCACAATGCAACAACCTGAAGGGACGGAAATGTCCTTTGTAGACAATTTAGCATGCATGCCAATGAGCCAACTTCTAGTGTGTTCTGCCTGTGCTGCGCGCTCACTACAGATGAGTGTGAGCTGCAAACCAAATAGGTGACCATTAACATACGAATATGGTGTAAATGAAAGGAATTTGTGGACACACGAGACAAGCAAAGAGAAACAGAAAAAAAAACCAACGGAGAAGAGCGAATAATGTTAACTGAAACCACTTGGCTAAGTTGGAAGTCCAAGGAAATGGCACAAAGCAATTATGACTACAAGGAGCCTCAACAAGTTCATGTTGCAGCACAAATAAGTTGCATTAAGTTGATCAAATATTGACACTCTTGGGCTGGGGAGTTTTTTCTAGACGAAGATCTGTCGCTGTGCCTGGACAAGTGTTTTTTTTCTGTGCGCCTTTGTCTTAAATGCCATTTAAGTGGCTCTTGATGATGGCGGAAAGAATTTTGATTTTGCACCTGCTGGTCCAGGGAAAATATTGTTTGCTGACGGAATAGCCAAACAAATCAAAAAGACGTTTCATATGGTTGCACAGGTGTAATGGAGCTCATAAATGAAAAGCTGTTCATTAAGTTTCGGTTTACATATATATTCTGTTACCTAAAATTTCATTTTAACATGCACTTAAACAAAATATCTTGCAAAACGAAAGAGTTGATAAGCGAACTTGAATTTGAAGTCGTGCTGTTAAGTTGTTAATGTTACTTTCCACCCAGATATAGTGGATACCTTCACAGCAAGACTCTGAGATACTCCAAATCTGTAAGAAAAATCCAGGAGTACCTGCCTCAAAATAAGTTAATCCGGGTTAGCAAAGGTTTTGCAGCTAGCCTGTTTTTTAGTTTAGCCCAGCAGATAAATCAGCTTTTCGAGTATGTCTTTCTATTGACGGTCAGCTTTGGTCTATTGGAGCTGACCATGGGTTTGATAAGAAATTGTCCTGCGATCTCCGAAAGCTAAGCCAACAAGACGTCGATTGGATTACTCTCGAGAATCTCGATAGACTGGACAATTGTGTTGGCACACACGATAATTTGAATATATTCAAAGCAGAACGCAGATTGTACAAGTGGATGGACTTCACTTCACTGAATTTTTATACAAGCTGTCTAGAACCCGCAATGCCAACAAGTTAAACGATAATAAACGCACTATCCTTTTTACCATGTCTAAATAATAGCCGCAAGGGCATTTCACTTATGTAAGGTGACGGGTGTGACAACCCCGCCGGCCCTAGTTTGTTTTTCAGGGTGCGATTCCAAAACCCGAATCAGGCCCTTCCAAATAATACCCCTATCTCTTTTATCCTCCCCTATTTAACCAAGTGGATGCCGTGGCGTAGTGGTTAGTGTGTGTGCTTACTACGCGTGAGGCCTGGGTTCGAATCCTGCCATTGTCACCTGAAAAAAAAGACTTGTTCTTTTTCACGGTCTCGACCTCCGCGAGGGTTTGACAAGCCCTCCGAGAGTATCAATTGTCTTGAAAAACTTCTCAAGCTGCCGTTCGGATTCGGCAAAAAATTGTAGGTCCCTTTGTATGTAAAAGAAATCAACACATCAGCATACATTGTTGAGAAGTTGGCCCTGGTTCACCTCGAGCTGTTGCGCCACTCTATTTATTTATTTTTATTTAACCCAATGTAAGTGTACTCTAACCTGCAGGGGCAAGACAAAAAGCTCAGAAATGATTAATGGATTGGTTGGTACTCCGGTTGGTACTGGCCATATGGCCAAAAACTACTCGCAGTTTTTTGCGGCCAGGGCATGGATTCTGGAGTTCTAGTTCAGAATTCGGTTTTGAACAACCAAGCCACTCTTGTAGTACTCTATCCACCTCGCTAGGTAATCTGAACACGAGTGTGGGACTGCTACTCACCGTACTGCTACTGGCATGACTACTCGGGATGCCCCCGTGGTTGGACGGGCTCCGGAAAAGAGCTCTGAGATGCGCCTGAATAAGATGCGGCAGAAGGGGAGAGGAAAGTAGCTAAACGAAGAGAGGCGCAAGCTTCAAAGGCTGAAAGCGAAGGCTCTTCGATAGCTCTTTGACGGTTTCATGATAGTCTCCTGCTCTGCTGAGCCGAAAAGCAAGAAGAATCAACCCAAGATCGTTATGAGATTAACTCCCCCTCAGGCCAATGAGTCTGCCCAAGCACGGCTTCCAAGTCAAGTCAGTTCTGCTCCTATCGAGAATTATACTGACAGATGATTCAAGGTAGCGCGCTAATCGTTGCAGCTACCCGTGCACTGGTGATGGATACTGGAGTAAGACTAATATAGGGAGCAGCATCAGCGGACAGAACTTGGTCGACGCGGTTGGCTTTAGTGGTAGGTGTGCTTCCATTTCGCTAGTCTAAGGCACTATAAATCTGCTTTTGTGATATTTTGCAGAAGGCTTTTGTCCTTTTAAATTGAAGACCACAAAGCTTTCATTCAAGAACAAAATGGTTGTGGAAAGGTGACATGGTTGGTCTTGGTGGATTACAGGCTTCTTACGACGTTCTCTACTATGAGTGGTCCGATAGAACTAGGACTTGTCTTAATGTGCCAAAATCTTTCGAAGTAGTTAAGATCGAAAGGTTTTGTATCGAAGATCTGTTTGCTGCCTGCCTCTATTCCTTACCATGCATACGGCGAATGGGAAACCTCTGTTATTGCATCGGCTTAGTTCCACTATAACTCCCTAACTCCTCCTCCATCAAAGGTAATAGTTGAGCTCGTAGAGAACTGTATATCCAGATGGTAAGGCCCCTGTGGAGGTCTGTGTTGCGATGCTTATGCTCAAAATACTGTTTATAGCAGCATCAAATGTAACGTAAGAGGCGACCGTCTTTTGGAATTCATCCTATCGTCTGACATTCACCATCAACAATGTATGTCGTCAGATACACCGAGTTTCAAATCAGCTGTGGAGTTTTACCTTTGCAAGAGAAGAAAAATCCGCGTTAAACAAATTGGGCACAGTTTAGAGGGGAGCTAGGCAACTCTGCTCAAGTTCCAGATCAAAACAAGGCGCAGAGATCCCGCTGCTTTGAACAAGCGTGCCTGGTTACGAAAAACCCTAGCAGAAAACCGATACCATGGCCGAATGCTGAACTGCAGCTCATTCGTAAGGAGACCAGAAAGTTCGAAGAAATCGGTGCTTACAAAAATAGTTTAGAAGAAGACTGGAATCTATACCGACCAAAGCTTAAGGTTCTTGAGAGACTTATTCGCTCATTAAAAACCATTTATTAAAAAAAATTGTGAGGTGGTCGAATCTCTAAATTAAACGAGTAAGCTTGTGAAAGTCCTTCACAGAAACAGACCAAGCAAATTTGTTCAAATTCTGCAAAATTCTCCTGATGGTACTTACACTGAGATCAAGGCGGAGACCTTCACTTAGACCTTCAGTCTTGTCCAAGAGACTTACTTTTCGGGAAATCAGATCACGACGTGCTCTTCAAAGGGGTGACTGGTGCCGCGTTCAATGTAAAATTACAAAAAATAAATAGAGTGGCGCAACAGCTCGAGGTGCACCAGGGCCAACTTCTCAACAATGTATGCTGTGTGTGTTAATTTCTTCACATACAAAGGGAACTTCAGTTTTTTGCCGAATCCGAACGGCACTTTGAGAAGTTTTTCAAGACAAATGATACTCTTGGAGGGCTTGTCAAACCCTCGTGGAGGTGGAGACCGTGAAAAAGAACGAGTCTTTTTTTTCAGGTGACCATGGTATGATTCGACGATAGCCTCGCCATACGGCTTATGGGTATGTATAACCCAACTTTTGGCGTATTGTTTCAGTCGTGTTCATACCAAAAACTGAAAAGTATGATTATATAAAGCTTAGCCTAAAGTTTCAGACCAAAAAATAGCTTTCTTCCTTCCTGCTGAAACCCTTAAAGAGACAAGTTATTACAATGCAAGTTTTTTAATTGCAGCCTTAATTTGTTGGAGCTTTATTACTCGAGTCGTATTTTATTTAAAAATGGTGCCTCACTTTCGGTGGTATTTTCGATTTTGAGTTTAAAGCTTGATTTCCTTGGGTCGGCTTACGACGAAAAAATTTTCACTGCTACCTGGATCGAAAAAATTTGATTAAAAGTAAAATTAACACTATAGAGGCGTCGTCGCTTTTATTGTGTTCCCCCTTTTCAGACATTTTTAAGGAAAATTTGACCTTTCAGGTTTATCTTTGTCATGTGCAATTAGAAGCAGCAGTAGACAATCAAAATCCACCTGTAGAGTAGATCCAAATATGGCATGGAATTCGGTGCATTTGTTTAAAGAGTAAAGTTAATACAGTGTAAAATTTGTCAATCCGGAAATGAAAGCTGCTTAGTGTCGCTTACCTGTGTATTATTCAAGTGTAAATAAAAAAAACAACACATTCGATTAACGACATTATGTACCTGCATTACCTAAAAATTCGTTAAAATTGTCAACAAATTGCAAAACGCAACAATGACACAACAGCACAAGTTTTCACCGCTTTTTTTTGCCATAAAAGGTGTAGATCATTCAAACAGATAATATCCGCCTGTCATCGAACTCGCATCGTACAAATTCATTATCACCAACTAGAGATGCATTAATTAACCAGGGGGTCAACGCATGTCTTCAAGGTCTCACTAATTAAAAGCAAAACATAAACACCGATAGGCGCGCGATTTCCAGTGAAATTTTATACCGATGAAGATGTGCGCACGCCCAGCTAAAACGTAATTAACTTACTCAACGATTCGTTATAGCTCTACTTGCATTATCTCATTTTATCACCGGTCCCGTCCATTTTTATGGTCAATGTCATTTAGCAAGCTAACGGTGTCTCGTTTAACGAGTTTTTGTATGATTAGTTTACCACACACAAACAAACGAAAAACAAATATGACTAAACACCAAGAGCGCCAAATAAAAATCAAAACTGACTCACCCTGTAAGCTGGGTGAGTTGGTTGCGTCGTACATGTCGTTGGATCATCCTGGGCAAGGTGTATATTTAGAAGAGCGACGTTCGGTACAAACAACACCAATACCATTATTGATTGATACGGGATAAGTGCAGGGAACCACTTTAGTACTGGTACACACGCGGATTCATCAGAGTGTAATCACGTATCCAAATGGAACGATTCGAGTCGTATTACCAGTTTGATGATTTTAAAGAGCCTTAAACAGTTAATTGGTCGGAGAATTGATTAAATGTGTCAGGTGTATTTACATGTGTGCATGCACTTGAAACTCGCTTGTCTTGTTAGCATTTAAAGTAAGTTTATTATGTGTTTTACAAGGGTATTTGATGGTTAACAGTCCTGGATCATTACCGGTTTTATGAGTTCATGAAGGTGATCCCAGAATTTCGGTGATTTATATGTTTGCCTAAAAAAAATAAACTTTCAATTCGACTTGAGAGTTTAACGATTTAAACTGTAAGGTTTAAATGAGTTTCGTGATCCAAGGAAAACGTTAATATTGTTGAGGCAGGTATGGTATGGTGAGACTTGCATAAAGCCTGTCACGTTCGCACTGGCTTTCACATACATTCCGGTAAGAATTCGAAAATATCTCCCCAATCGAAACACGCATTAGCATAACCCCAATCGACGACGGTGACAAAGAATTTACAAAACAAGCAATCAAATCGAATGCACTTCCAATAAACTGCAACACAACTTCGAAATCTTTCGTGTACGTGTAAAAATTATTTCACTAGATCCATGTCAACTAGATTTTACACCCACCATTTTCAGCGTATCTGCATTCTTTTCGCTTGAGGTGTATATAAATTATTCACATGTCAATGACGCATAGATGTAATTTTGCTCTCGATACAAGCACTCTTGGTCTCCTTCAGCGGTCAGTGTTACCAACAAAACGCAGGCAGGCACCATTGACAACAATGGTCCATGCGCTGACAAAGGAAAGACAACTAAACCCAGAATATAACGCTCAGTAGTGGGACAATTAAATCGCGCTTATCTGCTACTCGAAACAGCCACCATCAGACTGAGATACATATCTGGTAGAGCACGAGCCGGAGTTCTTTTTTCTTGTGATTTCGTATAAGTACTTATACGTGTGTTTGCAAAAATGTACCTAAAACAGAGCGAATAGAAATGGCAGACCGGAATCCAAGCACTGCGATAGTCAGTTTGGATGGACGGATTTATTATTGCTTTGCCGAAATGCTATTGCCACCGATCCGCATCGGTAGCTGTTTCGGAAAAAAGGTTTTACTACTCCGCAATAAAACTACGGCAAAATAGATAATTTCATTCAGAGAAGAACGTTGGTACACTGTAAAAAATATGGGCACTAATTTTTTCGAAAAAATTTAATCAACCATCGGCTACTTTTTGTCATCAAGAATGGGTTTAGCTATTGGTACATACTTAACAGGTTTTTTGTCATATCATCAAAGAAATCTTGGAATATTTGGATTGAAATTTTGGATTTATAGTGCGCCAGAAGAATATATTTTTTTGGCAAGTTTAACGATTTTACTTTACGCCTTCAATGAACACAACCCAGCAAAGGTAAATTAATTAAAAGGCTTTCGAAACAAATGTTACTCTCGGACTAGTCAGACCCTCGCGGATCCTAGACCTCCCGCGTAGTGGTGCTCATCCCCCACTCAGCAAAGGTAATTACACTTTACTGAAGATCAGAGTTAATGTTATGAAAGGAGTGTAACAATCGTTGCAGATTTAAGGATTTTCCTTGAGCAAGAGAAATTGGGCAACTAGTTTGGGAAAAGACTGTTCTCTTTTCAACATATTTGCAGGGAAAATCTAGCTAGATCGTCAAATTTTCAAAAATGCGTTTGCCAAAAGCTGCCTTCTCAGAAGCCATTCAAGGACCTATTTTTTTTTGTCGATATCGTACAGAGAAATAAGAAGCCTCTTATGATTTTCGGTGGGATTTTTAGACACTTTTGGAGGTATAAAAAACTTGTTTGGGCAATACAGCGCCCATGTTTAATAGATTACTTAAATTTTACTATAGTACCAGCGTTTTTGTATCGAGTTCTGGCACGTCCTGATAAAAGTATGTTGGGTTTCGTAAAATTCACCTCTAGCAAGATTTTTTTAGAGTTCTTAACACCTACTATAGTCTTCTTTAAGTCGTTGAGGATTCACACAGTTAACATAGTCTTCAACTAGAAAGTAGAAGTATAAAGAAGAAAGATAGCAAAGAATAAAATTTCAGATTAGGGAAATTATTAGATTCAGGAAATTATTTTGACGATCCCTAAACGATATCCAAGATATGAATTTTTGTGTCCAGACACTTTTGATTTCTTAAAAGTCAATAGTCATCTCCTTAAAAATGCACAGGACTGTTTGATGAAATTAAAACCAAATTTTCTACGCCAAGTTCGCACATCAACTCTTTTGTTTTATGTTGGCAATCAACTTCACACCTGATCTGTTACAGTTAAATAACACTAAATTGATGCAAAAAAAACTAGAAAACATTTTCTCCAGTGTATCTTGTGACTAATTATTGAATCAAACGGCTCTTTGCATACTTCTTTTATATATATACGAAGAGGTGTGTTGGCGGTATCGTTCTTTTATTGTAGTTCATCAAACAGCACGCGATTTTTACCGGTATTTCTGCAAAACCTCTATACACGTGCCTATACACATCGGTGGCTCTTATAGATATGCATATTGAAAACATAGATTTAGCTAAACTAGTGGACACAATGCCAAACGATTTAAAACAAGATTTAATGGCACAAGCACCAAGTCATGTTGCGGTTGCAAAGCCGGTCGTCGATCAGTGCCAGCGCGGTGTGCGAAGGTGTAATGCACATATTAGCGATCATCAAGAGCAGATCTCCTATACATGTTCGCCCTCTTCACTGCGCTAGATATGCTCGTGTATGTTACTGCAGCAGATTGAGCAGATCTCGATAATAAATGTTTGCACAGCGGGTGGGTAGAGATTGAACGGAAGACAAAACACGTGTTACTAGCGACAGCTGTGGAATGTAGTTTAAAAAAAAATAAACCAAACTCTGTGCATTTTTTCCACATGATTGGTAAACTGATTTATTCATAGTGCTTGTTCGTATTAAGCTCTGCTCCTTATGGCTGTCCAACAAAGGATTTTCGTGTAAGCCTACCTGTAGAATGACACATTGAAGGGTAATATATTTTTCCGAGTGATATACGTATTTGTGCTCCTTTCGGGTATATCATTTTTGAATGAATAGGTACACGACGAAACCCGGTTAACAGCAAATCTGTTGAATGAATACCAAATGCAAATAAAGAGAACAGCAACAAAATAAAAAAAAAAAACTATAAGGAAAAAAAAAACTATACGGACAATAAAGCCAACGGCTTAAAGAGGTGATTGTCCGTATACATATATTTTTTCTGTACCAGTTCTTGGCTGACTGTTCTGTTTGTTTGTTGATAAAAAAATCGACGTTCTTTGAAGAAAAAAAGATAAAACTCAAATTTACATTCGAATGTGGGTCACCTTTGCATACGTAAACCCGAGAGCTTTTTTTTCGGTGGTGAGAAATGCAAATAACCAAAATTGTATCAAACAACAGCGAGTAAGACAAGGAGTTTCTATCGTATAGTTGCAAATTGCGTAACAGAGGATTATGCATGCAATGTTTTTAAACACACAAAAAATCGTTTGATTTTCCCTTAGTTTTTGCAGAACAAACAGTGAACGCGTAAGTGAACTTGTAAATTTAATTGGATGGGAATAATAAACAAACCTGCAAGCAAATAAACAAAAACGTTTGGGCAAAGTGTTTGCGCTTCGTTTAAAGTTAATTGAAGAATAAGTAGTTATGCAAGCTAAATGGTCAGCCTGGTGGTTCATTAATGAGTGAAATCTTCGTTGTAAGAGTGAAAGAAAGCAAAAATCACAAACGCTTTAAATCATTGTTGAGGCTCATTTTTTTAAAGAGATTTGAGTAGAAAACTTACTAGATTTTAAAGGGAAATGCTCGAAAATACCAGATTTCAACTAAATTCTTAAAAGTGGAAAATAGTTGGAAAACTCCCACTTCTACAATATAGATCTATTTTATGTTATTCAAAAGTTTATGTTATTTAGAGTTGTTAATGTTTAAATCATACCTTAATAAAGATAATGTTAAAAGAGTTGATTAGCTAAAAAGATTTTGTCAAACTGTAATATGGTAAAAGGGAATAAATTACCGCTTAAAAATTAGTGCTATTGTAGGAGCAGCTTAAAGGCTGCAAATAACACACGCGGCGCACTTTACGAAAATATGGCATTCTTTGAAAGCCGCACTGTCACGTCTTTTGAAGCTTAATGTCACGTCTTTTAAGCGCTAATCCAGCTTAAGAAGGATCTTGTCGAATTCCCTTAACGAGTTCTGAGGCAGCTCATATGTGGAAATCTTTTAACCATTTTTTATTCCACAATTTGCAGTTGAGACCCTTCACGTGACTTGTAATGTCAATTTGTTAGCTCTAGGCGATACTTCTACGATTTGGTTCGCGTTAATTGAAGCTGAATGGCAATTGAACAGGCTCTTGAGCTCTAAGAACATATACAGAATTTTTGTATATCATACTGGCTTCTTAAAGGGTACAGATAGCATTGGAATTTGCTTTTTAAAAATAATTTTTAATTTTCAGGTGCACGGGGCTTTTACCTCTCTACTCTGCCCTGATAATTTAAATCTTATAACATGATGCAGAGTGGAGGAAAATTTCTTTGTAGGCGAGGACTTGAATGAAAATGTCGAAATCTAACAAGGACTATGAAGACCACTATGGGGTATAGAACAAGGATTTCTTTTGGTGACATAGGGTCTTACCGCGTTTAATACCGGAGGGAGTGCAAAGGAGGAAAGGATGGCAAAGCAGGAGACATACATTTTTTTCATTTTTTGTCCGTCTGTCCATCTGTCCATCTGTCCATCTGTCCGTCTGTCCGTCTGTCCGTCTGTCCGTCTGTCCGTCTGTCCGTCTGTCCGTCTGTCCGTCTGTCCGTCTGTCCGTCTGTCCGTCTGTCCGTCTGTCCGTCTGTCCGTCTGTCCGTCTGTCCGTCTGTCCGTCTGTCCGTCTGTCCGTCTGTCCGTCTGTCCGTCTGTCCGTCTGTCCGTCTGTCCGTCTGTCCGTCTGTCCGTCTGTCCGTCTGTCCGTCTGTCCGTCTGTCCGTCTGTCCGTCTGTCCGTCTGTCCGTCTGTCCGTCTGTCCGTCTGTCCGTCTGTCCGTCTGTCCGTCTGTCCGTCTGTCCGTCTGTCCGTCTGTCCGTCTGTCCGTCTGTCCGTCTGTCCGTCTGTCCGTCTGTCCGTCTGTCCGTCTGTCCGTCTGTCCGTCTGTCCGTCTGTCCGTCTGTCCGTCTGTCCGTCTGTCCGTCTGTCCGTCTGTCCGTCTGTCCGTCTGTCCGTCTGTCCGTCTGTCCGTCTGTCCGTCTGTCCGTCTGTCCGTCTGTCCGTCTGTCCGTCTGTCCGTCTGTCCGTCTGTCCGTCTGTCCGTCTGACCGGCTGTCCGTCTGTCCGTCTGTCCGTCTGTCCGTCTGTCCGTCTGTCCGTCTGTCCGTCTGTCCGTCTGTCCGTCTGTCCGTCTGTCCGTCTGTCCGTCTGTCCGTCTGTCCGTCTGTCCGTCTGTCCGTCTGTCCGTCTGTCCGTCCGCCCTCTGACAAATAGCACAACCACCTGCGCTAGCATTGAATGTTTGTCTTAAATTTTATGGCCACCGGTTTTTGCGTAAACGGTAAAACAAGCTCCTATTTAATGTTTTTTCTTCGTTAAAGTTCAGTATTTACTTAACCTAAGTTTTGTCCTTTAAGTTATGGGCTGCTAAATTTCTTTGAAAATACATTGAAAAACATTTAACCCATTTTTCCATGAAACTTCAAACTGTGATTTAACCTCTGACTATATCCGCAGTTTAAAAGCACACCAAATCTTATCTTTCTACGGCTTACGGCTTAGAAGTTATAACACGATTGGGCGGACGGACGGACGGACGCACGGTCAACGTAGCGATATCGTTGGCGGTTTTTTTTTCCATTTTTGGCCAGTTGTCCTTAAACAGCCAAGTTAGCCAATGTAACGACGATAGGTAAGAAAATATTTCAAAACCAAATACTTCAAAACTTTCAAAGTGGTGCTAGTGGTGCTAGCTAGGCGGGCACCGTTGAATATGGTTTGCTAATTATTAGTAGGTCGTTAGCGATAGCCGAATCTTTTTTCCCAGCACCGCAGAGCATAAAATCTACCTTATAAATCATTTGAAAAAAGTCGGATCGCCAGTACTACTAGACGAATTTTTAATTCAGAGTGTTATATTATTCTCTCTTTGAAGGAACAACATAGGTATAAGATAATAGACCAAGCAGCGTCTCTTCAACACAACACCAAAAATCGTTTTAGGAAGTCATTTTCATTTCAAAGTGTCCATACTTACAATAGTCTGTAAACTAAAACTAAAAAATCTTTCCTTTTTTATTAAAAAGTCTGTGAAGGGTATGGAAGTTTCTGACCAATAGTTGTGCCACTAGAAAGTAGTGCCGCGAGGTTCATATTACAGCTTCCTACGATCTATCTTGTCCAGACATCCTTGCACCACCACAGTCCATTATTTCCAATTCCTTGAATGCTTACCCAGTAACTAACACAACACTGTTTATTGCACTTCCCGACCATTGTGCAATGGACTCACCGTAGAGGCCTTGTAACTTTGCCACTAAGTGCCATAAAAATCACTCAGTAATCCACACATGATTACTTTCGTTGCAATAAAATTTAACTTAAACGAAAATAAGAGGATTAAAGTGTTGAATAACTCTGCCCAATGACCATAAAAAACCATTGCATGCTGTATAATATTGACTAAAGTTTTATTAGTTTATAGTAAAAAAAAACATCCATACGGAAAAAAGCTTTCGATTTCGACTTATCATTAAAATAAATCCTCTGATGAAATGCAAACATAAAAAAAAGACAGAAACAAAAAATGCAATGTATCACAGAAAACAAGCCCAGATCGTAAACCGAAAGAAAAATGACAACAAGGCAAGTTGCCAATAAAATGGAAATCATTGTGGAATTTCAAGAACTCTATACAGAGTTCGGGTGAAATGAAAAACAAATCAATGACCCACCATAACGAAATTTTCGCCCGCATTTTTGCATAAACTCAATTGACACAGGGAAATGCTAAGTGTGTGCGAAATTTCCGCAATGAAAGCGGAAAAAGTATCTAAAGCACCCGCGAGGTGGCAGACACCCAAACATGATATAATTCAATAAACTACGCACAGTAGGCGTAGTTCCGGACGAACGTTGCTGGAATTCGAGAAATGGAATTCTTTTTTTTTAACTTTCAGTTTTGATTTGATTTTTTTTTTTGTAGATATTTTATTTGCTTACCAACTTTTTTTTTTGCTTACCGAGCAAAACAGCACCAACAAAAAAACGCTCTTTTATAATTGAACGTAATTTGTTTACATAGCGGTACATTGTCGGATGTGAGATACTTACATACCTACATACACTGTGAAAGATAGCGCAACCGAAAAACTATATGTGTGCTTGGTGATTATTTGGCAGATATCAGTGTTTTGTTGGCGAATTGGAAAGCATGACGGATACAGAATAGCAGTGCAAACATCAGCGCTAACAAAGTGCTTGATCGTTGGCGGAATAATAAACGCGCCCACTGTTACCTGGTCATTGGGTGGCACTACTGTTGGACACTTGCTTTCTCTGGGGGTCTCATTCAATGCATGAGGAGGCATGTAGAAACTTACATATAGAGAGATTATGATCAATCGATCGATTTGATGATCATGAAGGAGATAATCGTTTCAAGCTGATGCAACAACCCACATACTTCGCAGTGTTGGATTGCTATGACAGAGAGGAAAGAGATGTGGTGATCTGAACTTCCTTTTAAGGCTAACATGAAAATGGATGAGTTGCCAGCTTTGGAGATTTGCAATTAGCTTCTGCTTGATGATCGTGTTCCCAACAATTAGAAGTGCTTGACTGAATTGTAGGCTGTGTCAGTTTTGCGTTTTACAATTTAACTAAAATGTAAATAAAAATCTTTCGGGAATTTCGACGTGTGCGGAACAACATCAAACGACAGTTGATGTTAGAGTAGGTACCTATAAGGGCTGTGATTAGACTCAACGTACCCAAAGACAAGTTTTTTCGCTTCTTGTCGCTTTCAGGCTTAAGCCTTTGATTTGGTGTAGGAAACATGGTTTCTGCTTTTCTACACTTTGAGTCCTGAAAATTTTAACTGATGTGGTTTGGTTTGGGTTTCAACGTCTGAAGCGAAATCAATTTTCAAATTTACTGATGAGCCCGGTCAAATCGTTTCCTCTATGGTACCTACAGACCCTTTACATTGTTACAAGAATCAATCAAGCTAAATTCGGAAAAGTATAACAATCCGGATGTAATCAAATAAAAGGTGGATCTCCATGTCCACCTGTGAAATTTCAAGACAAATGTGGCCTAACTTATGAAGTCCCTAAGAAGCATATTATGCTCATCCAGAGTGACAGGATCTTTTGAAGCGTCATGCTAAGAAATGAAATCTCAACAATAGTGATACTGGAGTGAAATTGGCGATACAAAATGCGATTTCTTCGGCGATACAGAACGAGCACACGCCTTACTTTTTGTGGTACTTCCCCAGTCTAAGTCCATTGAGGGAATGAATTTTAGAAAACTTCTAACATCTCTTTTTGCGTATGTTGAATCATCAAGGCGACTCAGAAACTCTACATTTCAAATGAAAGAAAAATATCTCGCTATCTCGCCTTATCAACCTAGATTAGGTACTCTAACCTAGTCGCAATAAATTCAAAAAATGTCCAGTAATAGCTAGAAAACCTCCACTTCATCTGTTGGCTCATCCTTTGGTTGGCAACCTGTGCATTCAAACTAATCATTTTTGCAGAATTTTAGGGATAAAAAAATATTCAGTAGCTTCTCGCAGCCAACATGATTTATCACACGCGAAAGTGACCTTAGTTTTTATGTCATTGCCAGTTCCAACCTTTTCAATCTCTCATTGCAATTGTTAATCCCCTAGCGGAGCTTGGTGGTCAAAGGTGGGGTGAAGCTGCGGCGATCAAAGCGTTTAAGATCAAAAATACCTGCGAATTTAGACGCACGACCGCTTACAGATTATCACGCCACATTGCGCTAGCATCAGCACCACACTTTGCTGATCTTTCTCATATAATGATAGCATTGACATATCATGATGTTGACGTCATTATTGGACTTTAAAAGCACCTACGCGTCATTACCTTAAAGCTCAAAGCGGTCTCTTCTTTGTTGTTCAAGGTTTTTTCTAAAGGCTCCTAAGCTCTTCTGGGAATTTATTAAAGATACATTCTGTCCAACTCGTTTGCTTTTATGACCGTAGCATATGACCAGGATTTTCGGGCAGTGTTTGGTCCTCCATGTCGCAATTTTTTTTTCCATAATTAGCTTGCGATCAAGGAGTTATGACTACTCTTAAGATGCGTTACACATTGCGAACGGAAAGAATTTGAGGATAGAAAAGTTAGAAGAGAAAAGTAATTCTCCGTCCAACAAGCAAACGCTGATGAGCCAGTACGAAAAATGAAAACTCTGCACAAAGACACCGAAGCTTACCCCCGCAAGTGTTATGCCTTTATGAAGAAAACCAATCCAGACGCTCCTGGATTTTTCGTCGCAAATCGTTGATAATAATGGCTACATGTCCGCTGTTTTGTCATCTTCAGGAGTGGTCGTGTGTTTAAGGTGCCCTCAGTGGTCTGAAAATAACTGCAGGAGGTGTATGTTACTGCCTCCGCACTTTCGTTGTATCGCGGAGAATTATACTCGTTATATTATTGGTGTGAGCTTATGTATGCATCTTCCATTTGTTGCATAGGCCAATCAAGCTTGCCTCACATAGCTAGAACCCTAGACGTTTGCTCGTTTTTTATTTCTCTACTGGTGTTGTTTTGACTAAATACTCTTCTGTCTCTTGAGCGAGAAAATCGATGCAACCATTCCTCTTACGACGAAAGTTCCTGCATCTAAAATGGGTTTAAAAGCCACAAAGTCGACAACATTCTCCCTCTGATTTCGTTTCCTTGAATCAATGTCTTTTCCTAGTGTTTGTTTCTGCGGATGTTTTCTGCGGAACATAGTCGACGGGCTTGGAACTGCTGCAGATTGCCCAGCTTAGATATCCGAGGTGTGGGGTGCCATAGCGTTAGTGACATTATTTCTTGATAGTACATTCACTCATGAAAAATGCTATTTTCACCATACGAATTTATGCTCAACACAAATGAAAGTTGTCTGTTAAATGGGTCCGAGTTATACCTAAACTCCATTCTACGTGAGGTCCTTAAAATGAAGGCGCAACTGCTGAAATGATTCCCAAGTTAACAGCACAGACCACCATAAAACAGCTTTGCCTGCGACATTCCGGAACAACCACAAGCCACTAGAACGGGTCATAGATGCAATTCGATGTCAGCAGAGAAAACAGCAGAATTTTCCCTCCAACCATCGATCTGTCGAAAGAAGATGTATTCACTGCATTTGCAGTGCAAATAGCTAAACCGCACTTATCCTAATCGTTCAGCTGACTTCGTCAATCTCAGAGTCAAGCTGCGGCTATTAACATAAATTTCAATGCAAGCCCCCATGACCCACTGACAATATGTCAAACCACGAGCACAGTCAAAGATCAACGTCCGCGGGTCCAACGTGAACCGCCAAACTGTCGTTTTTTTTGCCTCTTTTAAACTCATCTCGTGGTCCCAAAAGCAAATAAGTATGCAAATTCACCACAAGCGCATAAAACGCCACCCAACCGAGTTGTAGCCAATAAATCTATCTTTATACATTGGCAGCAATCACAGAGCAACAAAAACAAGAAGACCGCATTATACCATCGAGCGCGCAAAAGGAAAAAAGAGCTGCAAAGAGCAGCGCAGCATCCACTCCATTACAAATGGAATCTAATTACTTAACCGTTAGTATAACTTGTAATTACACGAATTCAGGCAGCAGCCACAGAGCTGGAGACGAAGTCGACGGCGTTGGGCGACAGACGCTCAGGCATACAAACTGCATCCACGACGACGAAGACGACGACAGTAGCCGACTCGAAATGACTGCCAACATGCCACTTAGATAGCCGACTACTAGTCCACCATGGATACGCGTCAAAACGGCATTAGATACAGCCATAGAGCGAGATGCTATGGGCACATCTCTTTGTGTGGCTGTGTTGTGTTACGGCATCTTGCACCAATAGACCGGAAGGAGACGGAGATTCCAGCAACACGTTCAGTTGCATGCAACACGAACAGGCAGCGCTGCACAAATCTCTTGGACGTGAGCCCGATTTAGTGACTTATTTACTGTGGCCCACGTTAGATACATCATAACCGCGATTCCGCTCGAATGTGGACCACATGATGTGCTACCGCGCGTCCTAACAGCAACCTATGTTATAGGCATCCCCCCAGCCTTCGTGCTCTTGGCGGAGCAAATGATCTGCGCGACCGCAACAAATCTCTGCGCATTGTATGCGCGATTAGTGGTCTCGCGGTAGCATAACGCTGCATAAAATCGTTCGTCGACGGAGATGGTGCTTAAGCTTCGAGCATGTGGAACAGCTGAGATGGTCTCTGATGTCTTGGATATCTGAGTGCCGTGTCGACTTAAATTGGGTCGCAAGCTCGAGACGAGGTGCAGCTGCAAGCGAGTCTTTACCGAGATTCTTCTCTTGTCCAAGTCACTGCTGAAGCAGATCTTTAGCTCTGCCAGGCTTTATCATTCTGGTGGATAGAGTGCTGCATGTAAATATATACGCGGATGGCCTTTTTTTTGGAGGGGGCGTTCAAGAAGCCATCACAATACATTGTTGCGCCGTGCGCCACTCTGTGGAAAACAAAGATTTTTATTGATTGGATACTTCTGCTGCTGCTGCTGCTGTTGCTTCTGATGGCGCGGCTAAACCTGGACGGATGAGTATGGCTTTCTTTTTCGCTTAAGTGCTAAAGTGAGAGTTCACGTGTGTGGAAATTAATGGGGGAATCAACCTCCAGAGATGAATAGAGATGGTAATTTATGCATCACACAGTTTTCTGCTGGCAATTCTGGTTTCACGTGCGCCTGCCATTAAGTATATCTTATTGTGGAAATTGATTAGATTCGATGGATTTTAAGTGGCTGATTATGTGGTTAGAGAAGACAATAGAACCAGTTTAAGACATTTTCTAGATGAAAGTGTATAGAAGAAATGCTGATTTATTGGGCTCATAGGAAATGAAGAGTCATTAAAAAACAAGCTTGAATGAAAAGTAGGAAATGGTGGCTGGGTTGCTGAAATTTATCGACAGCTTAAAGAGATCTTTGTGCAAGAGTTTAGGCTAGATTTTGACAGTGATAATATGTCTTATACTATGTACAGAGAATGTCAGTAAAACGCGAGCTGGAGGTAGGAAAAAATAAGCACAATAAATAGAAAATTTCGATTGGATCAGTTTGGAGCGCTTTTTAGCAGGAACTTGCACTTCCAGGAGAAATTTTTGTTCGAGAGGGTCTGACAAAATTAAGATTGAAATTTTACTATGCCTAAGTACATTTTTTTAATGTGTTAAAGAATGGACAGGTATACTCGTGTGGATTAAGCTGGATTCACAAACAAGCGTTGGCTCCGCCATGTCCTGACGTGTATAAGTATAGCCTAGACATACGATTTCAATTTTTCTCAACACTCAACGTAGCTTCAGCGTTTCGTTTGAAAATCGTAGTTTTAGGTAGTCTGAGTCCAAAGCCAGGCCCTAATTCAAAGGTGTACTGAGCATTCGCTTCCCCTCACAGCTCAAATTCTGAGAAAAAAAATGTTATCAACATTTTTAGTGTTTGCTTGATGAGAGTAATAATTTTAAGTCCAAAGGCAAAACAAAAATTTGTAGCCAGGAGTCATTTGAGAGCAGATTAAAAGCCGGTGTATCGAAACGTAACAAAGACAAAACCAAAATACTTGTTCGTGAATCTGCCTTTATAGTCAGTCTAATAAAAGAACCATTTTGAGGAAGGAAAATCTTACTGGAAGCTTTGGATTTTACAGTTTGGAGCTTTGCAGCATAGATTCCTTGAAGGCCTGTAATACTTTCTTATATTTACGAAGTTTGGTGGTCAAAGGATAGACATGTGCACTGAAGATACAAGCATCCACTGGTTTTCTAAACCAACCTCTGTCTATCAACTCCTACTCTCACCTCCCCTTGGTGAACACAGGGTGCCTAGTACCTCAACTGGAGATTGGGTACCAACCCCTTTGGAAGGTTGTAAGGGGTAGCAGACGAGAGCGGGAGGAGGAGTGTTCCCGCTAAGGCACTTCTCCTTGCATCCGGGCGGCAGCGGAGGAATTCCCCAGATGAAATCAACGGTGGTGTCCACAGTTACAGTCAAGCCGAACTACTTAGTGAACACCTTATATATGGGCTACTACGACAAATTCGGAGCTCAGGCTTATAAAGAGCGGGCTATCCGGCTCTCCGTCCTTAGAGCTAAACGACGGATCTGGTCCTCCAGGTTGGGGATCGTGCCTTGGGGATGACTTCCAGGCCACGTAAAGAAACATCAGTTACGAAGCCAAACGAAGGATAACTCTTACCAATCGCTGTTTCTTTGGGCTAAGAAGGCAATTGAGTAGCAAAGCCCTCTCTCGAGCAACTAAAGTGTCCATGGATAAGACCCTTATCATCCCAGTCCTGCTTTACGGTGCAGAAGCATGGACCCTGTCAAAGGCGGATTAAAACACTTTAGGCTGCTTCGAGAGGGAAATTCTTCGGACGACTCACTGTGCCGTCTGCATAGATCTACGATGGCTGGGTCATCTAGAGCGGATGAGCACCAGCGCCCCGGCGCGGAAAATCTTCGAATCCACACCGCGGGACGGCGCAGTAGAGGAGCACCGAGACTCAGGTGGTGCACGCAAGTGGAAGGGGGCCTCAGCCAACTTCGCGTGCGAAACTTAAGACGGCTAGCTAGAGACAGAGCTGGCTGGCGAAGCTTGTTGGCTGAGGCCCAGGGCCACTCCGGACTGTAGCGCCACCTTAAGTAGGCAAGTAAGTATTTACGAAGTGTCCTAAGGGCTCTCTTAGTCCGAAACGGCATTTAATGATTCCCAATGAAACGAATTTCTAATCTCTTTATCTTCTTTGTTTTTCAGAATACCTTCTTTAGGGTTTCTTCTTCAGCTTGTACTACACAGAAGAGTTAAGGGTCTTGCAACAGGCACTTTGAGAAGTTTTTCGAGGCAAATGTTTCTTTTGGAAGGCTTGTCAGAGCTTTGCGGTATTGGACGTAATTAAGATCGAGTCTTTTTTCTAGGTGGCCGGTGAGGGATTCGAACACAGACGTCCCTCGTAGTAAGCATACACACTGAGCCCTACGTCATGGCACCCCACCAGTTGGGTGTTACTTTACTCATTTCCCATACTCATAATCTGCATAAGCCTTAAAACACAGTTTTTTGGATTTATGGAGTAATTATGTTCTATTGTAGTTCTTGTATTCTGTCAGAAGGCTAAGTTGATGCATCTTTGCATACAAGCCTTATATTTATGCATGAAAGAGTTTGATTCCGTTTCCCCATGGATTCAAAGAGAAATATTTTATGTACAAACCACCGCGTCGATGACCATTTTGAACTTTAAATCATCCTATGCTCCCATATTGAAGGTAGGAACACACTAAGACTAAAGGAGGCCATTTTGACATTACTTTTGTAAGACCAGATTTACCAGCCTGTGGGGTGCCGTGGCGTAGTGTTTAGTGTGTGTGCTTACTACGCCGGAGGTTTGGGTTCGAATCCTGCCATCGTCACCTGAAAAAAAAGACTTTTTCTTTTTCACGGTCCCCACCTCCGCGAGGGTTTGACAAGCCCTCCGAGAGTATCAATTGTCTTGAAAAACTTCTCAAAAGTGCCGTTCGGACTCGGCAAAAATTGTAGGTCCCCTTGTATGTGAAGAAATCAACACACACAGCATACATTGTTGAGAAGTTGGCCCTGTATCACCTCGAGCTGCGCCACTCTGTTTATTATTTTTTTTAGATTTACCAGCCCCAGGATCTAAATGATGCCTACTCGATTTGGTTCAGAAAGGTCGAGGCAACAAGTATCGGTATAAGCTGGTTCCGAGGTCACCAATCAATTGCTGAGTGGTTACTTACAAAAAAACGGTAAAGAAGGCCGGGGGTAATCGTTTCGGTATGAACCATCTGATAGCAGAGTTGAGGGACTTTCCTGAAGAAATGAACTGTTGAGCCCTAGATAGAAATTTGCCATGAGGACTTGATATGAATTGGAGGGAATAACTTGAAGTCGGAGGTAACCATTTTCTGTATGTAGGGTAACCATATTCGGTGTAAGCCCGTACTTCAATTGACTCAAATCTATACCGGTCTTCTCATAAGAGCGGAAAAATGAGGGCTATTGAAACGGTATGCGACACGTATCAGACCAGACCTGTAGGGAAGAGTTTTGAGGGAGGGGAATGACAGGGAATTCGACGTTAACTGTAAGTGCTCTACAATTGTGTTCCTGAGTGGTATAAGGGACGAGTTGCGGAATTCACCTTTTAGGCGTTTATCTCATTTGACCTGCAGATTTAACTCTCTATCGTCTCTAAGTTGAGTCTTGCTAGATCGCTTAGATTTTCAAAGAAGTATTAACATAGAGTTTTCCTTGCAAGCTTTTAAGGTCAATAGGGTGGGCCGGTTACACAAAAGGTGAACCATGGTTTATTCCTAATCCTCGTCTATGCAACTTATTTACAAAAACCGTTCAAGGGATTACCAAATCTCGTAAAGCATGTCTCCCTTACAGGCAATCGCCTGTGAGATCCCAACTATCTTTTGCAGATTCAGCCTTTTAAGGGACAAAATTCTCTTTGTTTCCTTACGATCGGACACTGGCTAGAATTTTTTGGAAGAGAGTCATGTGCTGATGTTTTTATTCCACCAGTCGTTGGCCATTGCGATGGCTTCGGTGTCCAGGTGAAACTTTATCGAACTTATTAGTGCTCCTAAATCCATTGCATTAGTCGGTATATTATAAGCAACTTCTTAAGCACTAGTTACCTGAGACATCCCAGTGTCTGTTAACTGGAACCTAGCACAGGTATAATGATGCACCTGCCAGCAATTTTATTAACAGATTCGCGGCATTTCTTAAACAACCTGGATCGTATCGTTGGCGGTTCCAAGGCTTTTATTGCAGCTTTTAACTTATTTGAAAACCAGGTCACGGTTTCTCAAGCAGCTGTGTTTTCTGTTTGAAACACACTGCGGTGATCTGGAAGGCGTTTGGAGATGCTTAAGTCAAGAGTACTGGAAAAATGATGAAGATTTCTTTTGCTACAAGTTAATTTTAAATTAAAGTCATGATGTGGTACAACTTAGTCCGAGTTATCGGGGATAGTAACTTGCTAATCTAGGATGCTTCCATGACCCAGGCTGTCACGATCCAATTGTAGCATTCTCTAGGTCGAAGTTTTGCTTTTGCTGTCATCAATTTTACAAAGATGTCACCGCGAAGAAGGTGGAGCATTTTGTTAAGTGCAGCTGAAGGAGTTATTTTAAGAGGGCCTTGAATTTTCTCCAATATAGCGGTATTGCTACTCTTGTTAAGTGTCTTCCACCAGACAAGTACAGGGACCTAACCATTGCCTAGATAATCCAGTGCATCATATGAAGCTGGAGTCATAATCAAATAAAATTGTCTAAATCTACAAGTTTTCCTCAGAATTCAGTTATTTTTTAGTCAGTTTCAATCCACGGTTTCTCTAGGCTAATCTTGTAAAACGTACCTAGTGGGTTTATCCCGAAATAACCTTCTTTTCGTTTTCTTCTGTGGAAACTGACAACTTTCTTCCCGTGCTTCAGTGGGAAAATTAGATTTGAGGATAGTCTGAATAGCAGCTTTTGCAATAAACAGAAATGAAGTGATTGTTTCGAGAGTCAAAGTTTTCGATCTCTTTAAGGAGTTTACCCTGTAGCTACTGAGAAACTTCTCCCTGGGCATACTCCAGACTAGCATCAGATTCGTTTATTCCGATCAGTTAAGAAAATCTTGTTAAGGCCCGGGGTTTAGCTGTCACTCTTAAACTGACACCTGGTATATGAATGGAGGAGTCCGAAAGGGTTATGCGCTATCGCTTGACTTTTGAGGTTAATCTTATTCTAAGATCAAAAAATCTTGGTGTTTAGCCTGTAGTTTGTATGTAAATGGAGGACTTATGCAAGGTGTTATACTGTAATGAGAGACAGAAAGTTTGTTGTCAAATATTGGCTGCAATGTGATAAAACCACGATCTTTACGGCGTATGAAGTGACATAAACCTTGTCAAGAAACCGTTGATTGGCCATGGATTACAAAACTGCAGTAAGTTGCCAACAGAGTTTGAATCTAGTCCGGAGGGATAGTGCAACAGACAATGACCTCGTCTTGGGGGCACAAACAATTGGAGACAGAAGTCCACTTACTTAAAGTGCACAACTGAAGTTAGTAAGAAAGGGAGTTCTTAGCTTTAACTTATGTCATTTGCAGCCCGCGTCTCTAATAATAAAGAAGAAAGTAAATGAAGGAAGTCATCTTTAGAAAAAGCTAAGGAAGGAGTTTTTTTTTACAAGAAGGTAAATAAAAACTCTTAAAATCATTGCAACTTATTCCCTCAGTTTCACCTTTAGATTGAGCTTCTCCACTGAAAGCTTCATGGATTTTCAGCGTAGATGTTTGAGAATTTTTTTAGTGAGTATATTGGTGGACTCGAAAGGACATAATGTTGGTAGTGTCTTCCTTACGGGTTCAAAATCCGACTCTGTTCGAGTAATTTCCACACACTTTCTAACATGATGGAAGCCCCAAGAATTACGTTGCATTACATAACTACTTACGATTATCTCATCTTGCCTTCAATCGACTTCCAAATTGATTGCCCAACTCACCTGCAAAGAGCAAGAAAAAAAGTTACAAATTATAAAAAAAACGAAATATATGACACATAACAAGAATTATAAACTTCAAAAAAAAAGTCAAGTCTTACTCGCATCGTCGCCGCAATGACCTTACAATAAAGCTTTAGCGATCTTTAACTTTTCACATTTGAGACACCTCAAATGAATACCTACACCGATCTCGGCCCGCACACAAGACAGCAGCGGGCAAATAATAATGCAAACAAGAAGATCCAAACTCGAAAAGGTCAAAAAGTTTTCGTCTTACGAATGCAAATACCCCAGACGACTTACCGCACACTTTGTGCACGAAAAAGACTGGAAACCACTGCGAAATAAAAAGAGATTCATTGCACATAACTGAAGCAGCTCGCAACCGGGCCGTCTGGAAAGGTTAAGCCAATGCACTCGACAAATCATTGACATTAACCATTTCCCCTTGTTAATTGGATTTCAGCTGACTGTTGCAGCAGCTCTATACGCATTTCTCGATGAACAATTTAATTTACAAGCGGCTGCTGTGAAGGTATTCTGCGTTGGCTGTCAAAGAATTCTAATTTGACCGGCATCGTCAATAGAGAACACCTACGGATACGTAGGCTGCAAAAGTATCTATAATTCATACAACACTACAACAGGTGACCCACATATCAGATTGAAATCAGTCCACCATACACAACACCCAAAGACCGGTAGCCTTTCAGACATTTTAAGCCCGTGAGCTTACAAGCTGTAAAGTGTGAATGTGAGTAGGGTGATAACTGGTCAATTTGAAGGCCGACGAAATCAAAGAAATTGTAACAGAAAATGTTGATTTTTCACACCAACCAAAAGATACGAGGTAAATTTTTCATTTCTTATTATTTTTATCCATTGTTTGGCCATTTCAGTTAGAGTAGGTAGGTAAAGGTACTTTGAGTCTCTAGCGGGACAGTTCGTTCGGATATGTCTTCACTGAAAAGTTGAAAGGTTCTGGCGAATTTTAAAAAAACAATTATGGGGATTTCTTAAGCAAAGTAAAAAAAAAAACTGCGAGTTGTATCGTTTTTGTTGGTTTCGCGTATCTTTTGTTGGATAACGTAACATTTGCTTTGATTTTTTTGACCCAAATATCTTAAGTGGATGTAGTGCTGCTTGGCTCTCTGGTGCACAAACATATACGTTCGACGATACGTTACGTGTGAAAGAAGACCTAACTGAAGGCAACGAGAGCCTCCGAAACGGGGAAGGTAATTAATATCGTTATTCACCTCGTTATTTGCAGCGACACGAGTAGGCATTATTGGCTTTTTTCTGTGCTGCTCCGCATTGTATCGGCTACGATGAAATGCAATCCGATTGCAATTCGATCAAAGCCAGAGTGTGTGCGTGGCGGTTTCTATGAATAGAACAGCACGGCGGCATTGCTCTTGGAGGATGTTCTACTTCACAGATTGATGAAGATGACGATTAATATGATAGAAAGCCTCGTCGTGTGGATAACCCTCTCTTGACTCCATGCTGACATATCGAAAACTTGAATTATGAGAGATAATCGGACCGTTTATGGAAGGAGAGCAAAACGACCGACGAGGAGCCAGAGCTCGTTCGTGTTGTACAGATGCTCGTACGATGAGGATGTCGAAGATGTGTTATTTCGTAGAAGCCTGCATCCAAGTGGACTCGGGCAAAATAGCGATATGGATAACCTGATTCCCATGGGAAAAAATAGTTATCGATACTTGTAAAGCGTTTGGTGAGTGCGTGCATGTTGTTGTTGATGATGCGGCTATACGCTAACGTTGAACGTAATGTTTGCGAAGAAAAGTGGAGCAGTTCTTCCTGGTGCTTCAAATTGGATGGATATGTTGGATTTTCTCTTCTCTACGTCTTTGTGGCTGGGATGAGTGATAGAAAGATTACATTGCAACCAGGATCAGTATAGTCAGCGAGAATGTATGTAGGGTTTTTGTGGCTTTTGATATGGCATAATGTGTACTTTTGCACTTTCTACCAAGAAAGTAGCGGTGAAGGAGAAACTGAAGCAAGATGAAAACTAATATTAAAGTTGAAGCAATTTTCAAGTACCCAAGAAATGCTTATGCTAGGGAGTCTTGGAAAAGGGACTCAATTTCAAGCAAGCGAAGACTCTTGTTGGAACAATGTATCTACGAACTTTGTGGTAATCCTATGCCAAAGTCTCTACTAAACAGGGGACTTTGAGAATTAGACCTGATCTAAAGTAATTCTGAAAGTATTAGAGCCATTTTCTTCGTTCCGAACGTATTGTTGAAGTGCTAAGGCGACAAATCACAAAAGTAAATCTAGATGGACCTTTTGGGTGTGTCTCATAGTTCTGCTTAAAAAAATTCTGCTTTTCGGAAAAAAAGGTGTCTCAAAACTCTGACTTAGGCAATTAAATTCTGCTTCTTCTGCTATCTTAAACAAAATTATGATTTTTTTTAATAAAGCAAAGTAAAAAAGAGAGACATAGAGGAGGATAGCACGGATCCCATACATATTTCACTCTTTCGCTTTGTTAAAAGTGTGATTTGAAAAGTAGAATTTTGTATAAAGAATTTTGACTCCAGCATAATTTTGAGCCAAACGCGGACTATTCTTCCCCTATTGGGTTGGGAACCTTTTAAGAAAAGGCATTCTAAACATTAAAGTTTGGTGTGCCTTAATTTCCCAGGGATTTCGGATGTAGCTTACTTATTCCCATTCTTTGTATCGGATAAAATAGGCTTACAGAGTTTAGTGATTCTTTGTCTGAAATTTGTTAATGTTATAAGAAAAACATAAATTCAAATCTCTTCCATCTTACAGAATTGATATGATGAATTGTTTGAACTTTTTAACTTCACTTGTCATGGTGGTGTGTTGTGTCAAGCCTTGTCGGGAAGAATTTTTTTTTAAACCTCTCGAGTATGTTAATAAAGAAAAGACCCTGTTTTCCATCCAAACCGATGTTGACAGGAAAACTATTGGAAAGCTTGAAGGAATTAACAAGGAAGCTATGATTTGCCCGCAAGAAAAACTTCAAAACTTCTGTTTTACAAATTCTGCTTACAAATTTCAAGATTCTGTCTTAAAATTTTGATTTAAAAATTTTAGAGCTTGGAAAACCAGAATATAGAAAAGCAAAAAATTATGACCCGCTCCTCTGCTCATCATCTCGGGCATAAATCCATTGTATTTAAGCAATGACTGCGGAATAAACCGTTCCATTAAAATTTTAAAAGGAAAATTTTTTAGAAGGGCATAACACTTGCGAAGATTGACTTTGGTGTTTCTGTGCAGGGTTTCAATGCTACTGACTTAGCAGTTTGCATGGCATCCGAAACTCCTTTTCGCCTCTTTTCTATTGAATTTTTTTCACTCGTGATATGCTCATGAATTTAAAACGTTCTTCAAAAAAAACTAAATATTTGTCAAATAAATTTAGATATTCGCTGCAAAAACACTCTTAAAACACTTTTAAAACGCTCTTCATTGCTATTGACTAGCTCATAGATTTATTCAACCGGTGGTGAATAAATAATTTCCTTTAGCACAACGGAATCTTAAATAGAGGATTAACTCCGCTTCTTTAAATGTACCCTAAAGAGAAGAAACAATTTTTGCAGGCTCTTTCTTATTGCTTACGTTGCATTTCAGTCATTTTTTTAATTATTGATTGGACCTTTACGTCTTTTTCGATCTCCACCACCAACTCTAGTTCTTCAATTGGGTTTCTGCGGCCGGTTTAAAAGAGATTTCAATCCTGTGCTGCTATTGGTCTTGGTTTGATACATCCGAAATGCTACTTTTTTTACATTTGGGGATTGCCCAATGTCACACAAAAGAAAATAATGTAATTGGCAAAAATTGTTGTGAAAACATTTTAAGAAAAACAGAAAACTTTTACATTTTTGACAGAATGATATAAATTAACTAGATGATATTTTTGAGCCAGAAGGAGGTATCACACAAAAATTCGATTTGTTTATCCTTTTTTACTATTTTTTTCTATGCTCTTGTGAATCAAATAAATTTTTTAGGGTTTCTTGGTCCAGCAGCTTAAGTATTTCATCCACTCAATTAAATTCCCATAGTTTAAACGCAAAAATTTAAAAGGAGTCCTCCTTGGAGTTTAAGTCTCTGTATATTAAATAAGGAAGTCCAACAATCTGATAGGCACATATCAGTGTGGCTTTAGGCCAGGAAAGTCTACCATCGATCAAATATTCACACTTCGGCAGATCTTGGAGAAAACCCAGGAATTCCAAATCGATACACACCACCTCTTCATCGATTTCAAGGCCGCGTATGAAAGCATTTATAGAGACGAGCTATATAGCGCAATGTCTAGTTTTGGCATCCCTGCCGAACTCGTCAGTCTGTGCAGGATGACGATGGAAAACTCACGCTGTTCCGTCAAGGTCGGCAAAGACCTCACCGACCCCTTTGATGTCAAAAAAGGATTTAGACAAGGCGACGCGCTGTCATGCGACTTCTTTAACATCATACTTGAGAGAATTGTGCAGAACTCTCGCGCCAACACCAGAGGTACAATCTTTCAAAAGTCCGTTCAACTACTCGCATACGCAGACGACATTGACATAATCGGTAGAACAAAGCGTGTGGTCAGTGAAGCCTTCGTGAGTATTGGGACGGAAGCGGCGAATGTGGGTTTAGCAGTCAATGAGGGCAAAACCAAGTATATGCTGTCATCAAGAAAAGACACCCAACACCGAGGTCTTGGACAAAACATCACCATCGACAGCTATAACCCTAATTACGTTAAGCGACACGTTTGCCAGAAAAACGCAAAACGTCCTACTTGAAGCATGACAGTCCTTTATAGAACCCAAAATTTCTAATGTATAACGCAGATCATTTAAAGTGTTATAAAGGTGTGGGCCCTAGATAAGACCTTTAATTTTTTATTTTATGCTAAATGTCAAATAAGTTCTAAAAAATCTCGAAAAAGAACCCTTTTTGCACTCGAAATTAAGCTCTATAAAGAACCAAATAACCCTTTTAAGCGCTTCGTAAGGGTTACTTGTGTAAAACCAACCTTCAAAACCTAGGGCTTTATGATGTGGTCCTGTAAAGGTAACGGTGGCCATATAAAGGGCTTCTATGTTAATTTGATAAGCATTTAATATTGGAATTATTAGACACTTGAAATCACCCTCAGTAAAGCTTAGGGTGTTGTAGTGTCTTGATATGATCCCAATTTTGCACCGATTACTTATACTCATATAATAATTACTACAATAAGTGCTTGGCTGTTTAAGCTAAGTGCCTAAAATGTTCCTAGCACTTCAGTTATAAGAACATACGTGTTGTGAAGTAAGGTGCTATACCACAAGTTCTATAAGCCTTTATAGCACTTATATTTTAACACTATGAACTTAACACAATCGAAGTGTTTAAGCAGGAGAAGTAATACTATGTAATTGAGCTTTGCCAAATGTCTCACAATACTTATGACGTATTAAACTCGTTTTTTGAATATTGGGCTATACATTTACATGCTAGAAAAATAGTAGGTACCCTACAAAATTTGATTTTTTTTTTTTATTACAACTTAAGTCTCTTAACTCTCTGATCTGGTGATCACGCGCCTTTAAGGCCCTCCATTTTATCGGCAAGATTTATATAAATATATGCTTGCCTCGCTTTAAAGGAGTACAGATAGAGCACCGACCACTGACACGTCCACGACTCTTTGAGCCGAAATTTAAAAAAAATGTCGTCCTTGCAAAGGAGATTCGGCCTGGATAAGTTATCGTAATTTATTGGTCTACCCAGGATTCATTTAAAGTCAGCCATCGCTGAGATCTGCTTTGGCTTTCCCTTGAGAAGTGCCGTAAACATATACCCCTCTGCAGAATTTTAATGCCTTAATCAGCATTTTGAAAGAGGAGAATTCTGAAAAGGAAATTTTCGAGGGTAGATTTTTGTTGGAATAGCTGCAGTGCGAGTCAAAATTTTGCTATATTTTGGAATGTCATCAAATCCTAAATACTTTAACCACCAAAAAGCATCTAAGGCTGATTTGATGAAGAGTCTGCAACTAGCTCACAGCTTTGGAACACCTTTTGAAAAACCTTTCCCGTATAGATTTAAAACTTCTTGGCTACAGATGTTAACAGGGAGGGAAGTACATTCCACCTGGCTTTTTTCAGCAAAGCTTGCTCTTCAGCTATAGGTGTCTTAGTAAGCCTCAGCCCACCACCTTAAACCTACAGAACCATTTTGTTGCAAATGCAACAATAAAGTAAGTAATAGAAATGTAAAGCTACAAGTAAATGTTAATGATCGCATCCTAAGCCTTTCTAGAAAATCCCCAAGCTGGTCGAATATAAAGTTCGAAAACTTAAAAGCGACCAAAACAGATTCTGCATTAAAGAAGTCGATGGAGCCATAAGCCATGACAAAAACTGCACCTGTACCTGTATTACTGGTTGTGTGGATCAAGTGTAAGGGCCACCCTTGAAATAAGTTCTGTGTTTTTTTGGTGCTTTGATTATATATGAGGATGCCTGACCCCTAGAGTAAGCCAGTTATCAGAATCAAGCAGAGGTGGGGGCTTGATGAAAAAAAGCACTAGTATGATAGTAAGTTGTTGTCAAATCTCCTGAAAAAGCGAATAAAAAACTGACTTAACACTTAGCCTTGCACCCTGGCTTTGTTGTTTTTAAGCAACACTCTGAGATCCAGTTGGTTTTGTCCTTACTCCAAGAGGCTCACCCGCAATCTGCTAAACAAAATGAGGCAACTCTATAATTTAAGATCTTCGGCTTCTTGTGTTATGTTAATTTTGTAAAAGGATACCGGACCCTCATACCCGATCATGTCTTATAATTACGAACGGACTATTGACTTCAATCCTTATATACAATTGCTATTATATCATAATTTTATTGTCTGGCAATTAATAAAATAATTGAAAAGAAATCCTCCTCCCATGTTAAAAAGGGCAGAATTACAGAAATATAGACCATGGACCGACTTATCCATGCATTACAAAGGCGATTCGACTCCCCTTTAGCCACTCGCACGCTATAGACCTCTAAAGGGTTTAATCTAGACGCTAATTTACTAACTTCATCATAAATTATGCGGCAGAATGGCCAACTATTTACATTAATGTAATCTGCCCACGTTTAAAAATGCATAAAGTAGTGGATCTTGTGTGCAATCTGAACAAAACTCGATGATAATGGAAACTCAATATTCTCAAGCAAATTTATAACAGAGGCAGAAGGTGAAGAATAAAACCAACCATCCACGCACGTTCTAGGACTGGCCACTCTATTAAGTCTTTTTTATTGCTGCCCCTTCCAACTTAATTCTAAATCGTGGTGTAATTTAATATTACAGCACTCATACGCCGAGTCATTCCCTGTACAAGCTATCTGGAGCCTCGTCTTCACATGACAAAAACCAGAGATGCAGCACGCAACAAGAAAAAAAAAACCACTCCATATCGAAAAGTACGAGTGACTGCAGAGAAAAACGACTTGGAGAGCATAAGTTCGCCATAACCTTGGACAAGACAACATCAGCTGTCAATGCTCATAATAATTATGCTGGCCCATGGAAAACGCGCTGGCTTGAGTCTATATCTCTCTTTATACAAGACTTTGGTGTGGTGTGCGCATGTGTGCAAACTACTCCAGTAGAAATGGGAGCCTTAGCGCGACAACCCCACTACCCTTCATCAACATCATCATCATTGTGGTTACCAACCATCTCGGCAACAAGCCATGCATGTGTGCTAGCAAGATATGGCTTGAAGGTTTTTTGTCCAACTTCTTCCAACTCTTATCCATTACAAGAACTTTGCTTGTAATAATCCCCGATATTCTGCATAATTATGTCTGCGAAGAAGTGTATAGATTGCACAAAAACCACAGGAATAATAAAAGTGGCAATAAATAATAATAAAAAAAAATTATATTTAAGTATTAGCATGAAAGAAGACCATCCAACAATAGGCTTTCATGTCGGTGAGCACGCATGCGCTAACCACTCAAACATATGGACAATCTCCTTAGGGTTAAGGGAAACATAAACCAATGGTTAAGTTAGTTGAGTGTAGCATGCTGGCGCAAGCTTAAGCGATGTCATGTTTAAATGAAAAGTTTAAGGCATTGGCGGCAGCCTGGCGGACCGGCCGGCACGGTGCGTTGAAGAGCCTCATGTGCAAGTGTTCGCGTGAAGTACTTCATTCAAACCCACATGCAATGCACAGTCTCTTTCGATTTTCCATGAAAGGGAAAACATGAGCAGCGTCTGCACAGCACATGTCAAATCCTGAGGATACGTCTTGTCAAGGCTATTCGACTTACCTTGGTGCACATGCAAAGACCACGTTGAAAATTAATTTGATCATTCAGAGTGCAACGTGATTTTTCTTCTCTTACTTAGCAGCTACTTGAGGCGTTTTTGGTACTCTGAGACATTTCATGCAAGAAACGTTGTCTCATTCTAGAGACGGGCGTTCTATAAATCTCCACGATCACCAAAACAAGATTCTACATACATGTCCTTCGAATTTTTGAATGTTTTTAAAATAATATTGATGAGAAAACTTGCGACAGAGACTTGATTCCGAGGGTGCTAGGAAATAAGTCCCCAGGAAACAAAAATCCATATTAAAAATGGGGCTTTGCTTCGCTATGAAATACGACCCCAATATCAAAGTAAAGAAGCATAAAGAAAAAGCAGACAGGGGGAATTCGGATTCAAAGAGTAGGGGACAGGGATTGCAGGGTGGCGGAAGATGTCCCAATCATATTGAACAGTGCAATGCAGAATTATTTTCATATGAGGTGAGGACGTTGTACAAAAGTGAAAAAAAATTCTAAGAAAAAACGAAAGAAGGCCCCAATTTACAAACTCAAAGTTGCACTTCAAGCAAAGATTTCTGGCACCAAATTCGGGCTTAAATTCGACCAGCCAAAAGAACACAAATTAGAAGGAGTTTTCTGAAATAACATAGAAAATATAAACGGTGCAGCAAGACTGAGGAAAATTATATCCAAAGAATTGGGAATTATGTTCTTTAAATTTTGCTGACGAAGGCAAAAACATTAATGACCTGGGTCCGATAAATATTTCCCTTGAATGTCATGGATACTTTCTTAAAAGGTGGAGGGAAGTTAAAGTAATCTTCATTCCTAAGGCTGTCAAAAGCAGCGGCCATTAGGCAAAAGTCAAAAGACCTATAAAACCTAATCCTTTCTGTGAAAAATTCGAGAGGCTTTTCGACAGCTACACGCAGCAAACTCAATGTAATCATTATGTCGTCCAACCAACCTGTAGGGCAGGTCGATAAAAACAGCGCTACACGACGTAGTTTTTAATAAAGAAGCGCCACTGCAACTTTAAGGGTTTACCCTTAAAGCGTCCCATGACATCGAAGGTGTATTTAACCATCAAAGCCATTGCAAATTCGCTGAAATAAACTGGAGCCATCAAAGTTGTTTGTGACTTTGAATTACACAATTTAGATGGCTTTAATGGTAAATATTATCATCTTAACCAGGTGGCTGTATAACAACAATAGTCTGCCGCTAGAAGAACCCCTTAAGGTGGATCGCTTCACCTCTGATATGGCGTCTTGTAATGAATACATATTTCCTAACTCACCGGCCAAGCCCATATCGCCTATGCTGAAGACCTTTGTGCTCATAAAGTACGCGGCAAATCCTTGCCATTACTTGTTGGTCTGTTGCAAGACGCGCTTAATATAATAAGCCTATAAACCGGATCCTGTAGCCTTAGTGTCTACCCGTCAAAAACAGAGATTGCCCTCTTCACAAACAAAAGGTCGGCTTCGGATGTAGAGCTGCTCTAACATTCGAAGGCGGCTCAGATCTATCTTAAGAGCTAAACATCTAGAAAGCAAGCTCAGCTGGAGAAAAGAGTTAAAAAAGCTTATGCAGCTCTATAATTGTGCAAGAAAATTTGCGGGCAAAAAAGAGGTCCTTCCCCTTAAATAACAAACTGGCTCTATACAGCTATCGTACAACGAGTATCGCCCTAACACTACTACAGGTGCGGCGTCTGGTGGAAAGCTGAAAAATATCAAAGGTTTAACGAAGGTACAAATACAAACTATGGCTGTCTAGTCACTACAGGTGCTCTTGGATATACTCCTATCGTGGGACTAGAGAGTAGAAACAATCCAAAACTTAACGGCTATAAATCTCATCATAAAAGAAAGCGCTGCAAACAGACCAATCAGACCTCAAGGTAGATGCAATCGG
This sequence comes from Neoascia interrupta, assembly GCA_947623515.1. Classification (NCBI taxonomy): domain Eukaryota; kingdom Metazoa; phylum Arthropoda; class Insecta; order Diptera; family Syrphidae; genus Neoascia; species Neoascia interrupta. The sequence continues at coordinate 27,368,958 of OX392462.1, forward strand.
AGAACCCGATGCACAGGGCATAGTTCAGTCCTACACACACTTGGCGTTGCTAATAACAGACCAACACCTTGACTTTAATTTAGACATTCCTAGTAGAGAAGGCTGGAAGCTGGGCAGCGTTGTAACCAACTGTGAGGTAGCACTCTACGCAGACGGTTCTAAGTCAAGCGAGGTTACTGGAGCAGGTGTGTGCTCTAAAAACCTGCAGTATCTTCCAAGCCGAAATTCTATCAATATACGCCAAAAAGGCCGCAATATTGGAACAATCACAGGAGGATATTTCCATTCGCGTAGACAGCTAAGCAGCCATTAAGGTTCCGGCAAAATTATTAGTTAAATCTCTTGTAGTAGGACTCTGTTGCGCAGACGTTAGGGCTCTAAGCAGGCAGAATAATGTCCGCTTTGTTTGGGTGGCAAGCAATAGTCACTTTATCGGAAATGAAAAGCCTGAAGACCTTTTACTACAGCAGAAAAAGGATCCCACTCCACTTTCTTTAAAAGACAGGTGAAATATCTGCAACTATTCATAGGATAGCCCAAAATAGATGGGAAGGCATTATGGCCATCCATAGACAGCTGTAAAGTCAGAAAAGACGTATTAGCCCTGAAAACGCCACCAATGGCCTGGCAGTAGCCAAGAGTGATCACAAATCACAACTTGTGGAAAAAACTCAGAAAAATTAAAAATTATTAACACCAACTGCTTATGCAGGGTCAGTCATGATGCCGAAGGGGAGGAGGATATAAATTCTCTGCCAGTGCTCAAATGGCCGTAGACAACCTTTTCAACTTCTGGCGCGTTTTTTTTTTTTTTTTTGAGGAGCTGAACGTGCTTGCATGTTTACCTGTAGCAAATGTTGCAAAGTGTTTGTTTTAAACACAACACAGAGTAAAAATACATTTGTTTTTTGCTCGTGATCAAGGGAATGTGAGCTTTATGTGTGGCACTTTGCGAGCTGAAAGAAGTTGGGGATAGAAAAGATAGAAGAAGAAAGTAATTCTCGATCCAACACAAACGCTGATGAGCCAAACATGATACCTCTACACAGAACACTAAAGCTTACTCCCGCAAGTGTTATGCCTTTACGGAGAATAGCAATAGTATAACTGGCAGAATATTCCAAAAAAACATCTGGCATGCATCTAATTGTTGTCCATTCTATTTGCATATTGGAAGAAAAAAAGGTGTTTTGTATTTGGCCGACCCTAGCCTGGCTAACAGACGCCGACAGTCATTTTGTGACAGATGCTTTTTTTGTTGCTGGTTTTGGTCCGCCCCGGATATTTTCTATACCAGTACCCACCATATCTGGTGAGCATTCCCCTATCCGTCACCTGGGGAGGCGCCCAATTGAGGACCAGCAACCCCTGAACGGCTGACTTGTCACCTACTATGTTCGGAAAATGGCAAATCCTCCCATGACTGGACCTTATTTTTGTACCCAACTCTGCATTACGGCGGATAGTATTAAGGTGGACCCAGTCAAGGAAAATCTGTATGTGAAGAAAACAACACACACAGCATGTATTGGTTGAGATTTGAGAAGTTCGCCCAAGTTCGCCTCGAGCTGAAGCGCCACACGATTTAATTTTTATTTTTAGTCAAGGAAAAGTCAATATAAATTATAAGAAAATCGCTCGTCGACTCAGGACTGCAAATTTTTGCAAATTTTGAGATTTTCTTGGCGAGTTTTACTCTTGCAAAGTTTATCCGCCCCTCGCCTTGAAATAATGTTCATGTGGATCAAGGCAAAACATAGGCAACACACAAACAAAGATCAGTCCAGTAATTTTTCAAGACGTATAAGGCATTTGACCAAGTTATTAGCTAGTTTTTTTTTTATTTCAAATGTCATTGACTTTTTAAGAAAATTGATAAAAAAAATTTCCAATACTTTGGTCTCGTAGAGGTGGTATCAGAGCAAAAGCCAGGCTTTAAACCTGCATGGCATTAAGCACAGTTTGGACGAGAAGAATTTAATAACATGACTCTTAAATTACAAATCGAAAAGTGTCTGTAGTATGGTTTTCGAATACCCCATAAGAAGTCCACTTCGCTTTAAAATGCCATATTCCGAGTCCATCCCAAAACTATACAAAACACCCCCAAAGACTTGACGACAACTTTCCGAACCAAATTAAATTTAGTGCTGGAGTTTAGAATATTAAGCGACTCTGAAGTTAGAGATAAGTTTTTTCGACGGTTCATTGTTTTCGCCTTGTTGACTGGTTATCGTCCTTGTGTATACCTTCAAGTCAAAAAAAAATTTCTGCAAAGACTTAGAAAAGTAGAGTCTCTTCAATAAAATCCATTTAGGCGAAAAAAGCGCCACCCTTCACGTCATGTTATTGAAATTTAAATACGCCTTGCAGCGCCTGCTCATACTACGACCACAATCTCCTTAAAACTCAAAGCTCCTTCGAGTCTTTTTATATAAATTGCATTCACCATGAACACAAGCCTGGAAAATACACAAAAAAGTCCCTAACGACTTCAGTTTCCCGGAGCCGAACATACACAAAACGTTCCACCTCCGCAGAGATGGAAACCCTTTACTGATGCACCACGAATCTGGACCACATCCTCCCTAAGCAACAAAAAAGGCGAAAATATATAACAAACAAATTTTATTCGTCTGTTTTTTTTTTTTTTTTTTTTTAAATTCTACTCCTTAAGGACACAGAGACTATTCTGTGGGATCGCAAAATAAAAAAACAACAACCCAGCCACAGTCATCAAAAATCCCTAAGGGGGTAGTTATACTCTGGGTTTCTGAATGACTCTTGTGGCATGCAATTGCATTTGCTCAAGAGGGCGATTTCTTTGGCCCCGTGCAGCGCCACAGGGCTTCCTTTGTGAGTATGAGATGGTCTTTGGGTGCTTTTCGACATTTCAACAAATTGAAAAATCTCCTACCATACAGCTCTTATACTCTCAGCAGCTACTAGGCCTGAGTCCCCCTCTGGGTCTTTGATTATAATTGTTAGTTCAGATGAATATTCTTCTAAAGCAAGACAAGCACCATGAGCATTCAACAAATGATTGGGTGGCACCGCAACCATCATGGGAATTTGTAATTACATCCGAAGGGGGTCCTGGGTGATTTCCTTTTTTGCTGGCAAAACAAGACAAACCTTCCCCCGAAATGAATTGAAATAAATTGGAAACGTTTCTGGTGCACGTATCGTGTTTTTTCGTATTTTTTCGAGCAAAAAAATCTCGTTAAGGGACTTAGACTCCTCAACGAGGAGCTTGGCGAAGTTGTTCTTTGCTGGAATTGTGGAAATTTTCTATTAATAAATGGCGCTGATGATACCTCAAGGTCCCGCTGTTTGGTTGTGGACGTCTTGGTGCTAAAAATAGCACAGGGACATACATTTCACTGACCAGACCATGCTGGCTGGAGGATGCTGTCTTTGACCGCCTTCACTGGCATCACATAAAGTGCTGATGACGACGACGGTGCACAAGAGACGACCACGTCTTGAGCGCGATCATCATGATGATGATGATGAGGATGGGGATGAGAAATCGCTTACGATATCTGTTTGGGCTGTTTGTCTGTTTGTTTTGTTGTTCATTTGTTGGGCTTTTAATGTTGAATTCTGTCAAATTATGCGTTGGCTAGACATGTCTGGTGGGATTCTAGTATCTGATAACTACCTCACGAAGTGCCATTAAATTATAAAAAAGTTTTTTTTTTCTCAAATTCTCATTCTGCTGTCGCTTTGTTAAATGCTGAGGGTTTATCTTGGCAGAACTATCGCTCCTTCTGGTTGTCATTTTTGTGAACATTGAAATTGAAATTCATTGCTGATGCGGAGAATGATATTCACCAACGAATTGAGGGATGAGCTCTTTGTTATTTGCATATTGAAGAAGCTCCTGGAACTAATCCTTTGCCATTTTAACTGACCTCATTCTCTTGTAAATTGGCAAGTGCAATGGAGAATTGATTTCACATCAAAAAGTCCATTTAAACAGAATTCCACGTCTTGATTTCACCTCAGCAAACATTTCACACAAAGTATCAATTTAGTTACGCCCACGCAAAGTGGTTTATGTGCCGCGAACAACCCCCGTAATGTGTGTGTTTATTTAATCGATGCTGGAAATGGGTTCCACTCCCGGAATCATTTAGGTCACCCAACCTCTAAGTGATCTAATTGAACTATTATCGTGAGCGCAGAAAGGTGTGTTCTTATAGCTCCGAATCGGAGAAATAATTTTCGCGTGAACTTTCCCACTCAGTTACCAAAAACAATTTAGGGAGAAATTTCCATGTGTATCATCGGTTGTGCACTAATAAGCAGACACCTCTGTTGCGCAGCAATTTTCGAATTTTCGCTTGGCATGCGAGGAAAATAGCTCTTGCCACTATGAAATGGAGCCCCCAAAAATGAGCCCGAGTACATATGTGCTTCACACATAAATCAAAGTACTCATACGAGTATCGTTGGCGATTTTTGGTGCAAAACTATTTTTCGTATCTGTCACATGAATTCGGCCTCGAAGTCTACCTCACGGTTTTTTGAAATATGCCCCCATATGGAGCGAGGGAAGGAAAAACCTCAAAAGCAATTCCCCTGATGCACTAAATCAAAGACAATTTCGTTGTGTTGGCCTTGCAGTTTCCTCAAAGCCATTGTTGTTTCTCATGCCATCTATAACCACCGTGTGTAGTTCTTGTTGGCAGTATTACCAGCTGTTAGACCGCAGATATATGGCAAACTCCAAACTATCATAAAAAAAATCAAAGGAATCCACACAGATACCGGCCGAAAGCTAAAAGATACTTTTGTATCAAGTCCAAAACCATTTCACATAAAAATTATGAATGCCAGCGCGCAAACAAGCACGGTGTGTGTCTTGTGTACTCGTTTGCTGTTCAAGTGCAAACTGCACAGACAATGCACTCTTTATGCATGTGAGCATGCGAATAATTCTTCCCAACTTCATGCATATTTATGTCCTCTTCGTCGAAAGGAGCAGCAAAGTTTTCTGCGACATAATTTGTGGGATTATGTAGTCGAGAATGTGTGCACTTTTTTTCCGCATTTCGTTTTGTGTAAATGCGGCGATAGTTCTTCAGGGCTTAGCCCTTTGCCTTTGAAAACATAAAATGGAAAAGTTTTTCTAGCCAACAGTTTCGTGTTGCATTCCTTTGTGCGGCAGAGGTATGTACTTGTGTTAATGACACATTTAATTTAAGCCCGGCCATCGCACGAGTGTGTATGTAACCCTCTCTCTAATGACAAAAGATACAAGTATCTGGTGTCTAATGCATGTGCGCGCTTTTGCGGATGATTATTTCATTTCATAAAACACTGTCGGTCTCTAACTAAATGGTGTTGGCCGGTATAGGTGGGTGCTGGCTGATGGTGCGGTGGTTGCGGCAGAGGGTGTGCAAAATAACTTCTGTGCATGGTAGCGGAAAAAAAGTGCCGCAAAGCTAAGTCAGTATGTGGTAAGTAAGTTGAGTTTAAGAGGCCTTGACTCAAGGGTCTCACGTTCAAATGCTAGATGTGCCGTCATCGTTGCGTTTGTCGCTTGCTTTGGTGTCGATAAGTTTGTTTTATAAAGAAACAGCTGCGGGCCAGCAGAAAGCCGAGTTTAAAAGTATGGACTTAAGGGGCGTTGTTTTTAGATTGCATCTAGAAATCTAGCTGGGATAAGAATTGTGGCCCCACAACTTGATAATGGTCATCATGTAGTATGAGCTAAAAAAGGTTTTTCAATTTAGAAAACACAATTATTTCTTAGCCTATGCTAGAATCTATAAGTTGATTTCAGGATACAGGCTTATTATAGGTAGGTAGGTTATAGGTAGGTTATGGTTGTTTCCAAAGAAGAAAACCCAAGAAGCACTTAAAGGGCCGTTTTGATACCACAAACTCACGTGATCTGGATGTTTGATTTGGTCTATTTCTCAGATCAAACCTGTTAAAGAATGATATTAGTTCTCTGATGGACTTACCTAAGACCTCCTCAAGTATGTTGAAGAAGGGTTTCCCTTATGTCCGTTGCTGACTCGGGTTAGTGCCGGATAGGCGCATATGAGGTGCAACAGTGTTTCTTTCCGACAATGTGTTTTGTGGGGAATGCCTAGTTTGGCGGCATGGCCAAGGTCCCGTACAAATCGCTGTTAGTCTAGCAATGTCGGAACGAATTTTATTAGGCAGATCGTGTGTTATTACTTGGGATTTGCTTGAGCTTAGGATGATACCTTCGGTTATTTCTTAAGAATGTATATTATGCCTTTTTTTTTCTCTTCTCTCCTTAGGAAGAAGTCAACCAAATGATTTCGACCGCATGGAGAAAGAAAGTTTGATGGAAAGCTCAAAGGTCCCGGGGCGGCGCCTGTTATTTCGTGATATTCAGAGGCTTTGCGATGTCACAAAGAAGGAAAGTTGCCTTTTACCTCGAAAAGGTGATGCGTTGGACACATTCTCTGGAGCAAAATGAGTTTTGACCTGAAAAGTGGCTACTGGCAGGTGGGTGCAGATCCATCCAACCAGAAGACCGCTTTCACTACGAGCAATGGATAATGCCACTTGGCTTGAGTTTTGACCACCTTTGAGCGTTAAATGGAACGTGTGTAACATGATCTGGCGTGGAAAACACCAGGAAATACTTCGGAAACGTCTTCGTTGTGTGAAAGACGTTCGCTTAACATCGCTACAACTTTTAAGTGAGGTGTTCACATGACTTCGAGCAGCACACTACTTGAAGCTCAAAGCTCTTCAGAGCAAATTGAACAAATTGGGCATGTAATATATCATCAAAGGGAATAAAAACGGATCGAAGTTGTAAAAGAAAATCGAAAATTTTACAACTTCACGAGGAGCGAAGCTTTCTCGGTCTTGCCATGTACTACAGGGGGCACGTGAAGGATTTCAAAGCCTTGCTTTAAGTACTACAAGGGCTCGCCGGGATTTCAAAGTGAGCCTGCACTAGCTGACTGAAAAGGGAAGACACTTTAAATGGTCAGGGTAATGCGAAAGAAGCTTACAACATCTGAACCAATCTGACTTAGCGAACCACCGATATTTGCTTACTCAACCCCTGGCAGACATTTATTGTGAACGCAGACCCTAGTAATGTGGGTGTTGGCGCAATTTTGTTGAGGTTACACGACGACGGGCGGAAGAAAAAGGGGGCCTACTAAAGATAAGTTCTATGAGACCAACCAGAGAGAAATTTCTGTGTAAACAGATGGGATCTTCCATCTTCCATGTTGCCCCAATGCTGGTGACGATATATTACCACAAGTAACTGTTTGGCCGTAGTTCGTCTTGCGACAGACCCATGCAGCTCTTGAACGGTTTCTTCATTTCAAAGATCCTGAGGGCCAGGAGTAAGATGGATCAAACGGTTGATCAAACGCAAGCTCATGACTTCGAGTTACCAGCGTCACAAGGGCAGACTTCACTGACGTAGACGCGCTATCTCGGAGAGCATTTGAGCTGAATTGTAAACATTTCATGCGACAAAAGGGAAAGAACGAAGATATTTCTGTTCAGAGAATAAGAACTGAACCTGTTAAAGGCCGGAGTATTTAGAAACTTCGCAATGCAAGACGATGCACCTTGGACCAGTACTTGCGTGGAAGGATTCTATGGAGAAGCCAAGTGCAATAGATATATCCGACAGAAGTCCTACATTAAAACCATTAAAAGACTCTTGCCATATTAAGATGGTGCTCTTCGTAGAAAATGGGAAATGTCGGATGGAAGATCCTTTAAGATGCAGCTTGTGGTTCCAGGGTACAAAATTCAGGGGAGTTTTCGCAGGAAATGGCTATCTGGTGGGCACTTGGAAATTAAAAAGACAAACGGGAAAGATTTTACTGGCCAAGTGCGAGAAACAACGTCGAGAGCCTTTAGTGCACAACAAGCGCAGCTAGTAGGGGACCAAAAGTGAAAAAAAGAGGCAAAATGCACTGATACAACTTGCATTGCTACCAACATGTCAGGCCCGTTTTCGAACCTCAAATCGGTAGGTAATTGCTACATTCTTGTCATTGCGGACTACTTTAAAAAGTGGCCTGAGACGTTTGCGATCAGTAAGTGGACCAATGAGTGTGCAGGATCAGTGTATTAATGGAGCTACAATTCCGACCAAGGATGAAACTTCATTTTTTCCCATCGATAGAACTGCAGAAAACACGAAACACACTGCTACACCCACAGTCGGATGGCATGGTGGAAAGCTTAATCAAGACGTTTAATGAACATTTCCTCAAAGTGGCGGACGAAAATCAATGGTATTGGCATCGGCGTATTCCTTTGTTTCTAAGGGCCTACCGGATTGTAGTGCATAGTACAACTGGATATACTCCACCCTAAGTGTTATTTGGACAAACTACCACACTACATCAAACAACCCCTCCCTGCACACAAATTTAAGCTCACTGCTAAAATTCGAATTTCCCATATTGAAGACCCAACAACGTGTTGGATTTTAGAGAAAGGATTAACGACATTCACCACAGAACAAGACGTGTTAGGAAAATTGCGACCACATGAAGGCCAGGTAGTATGCAGAACCACAGCACCAGAATTCAACGAGGGGGATCTGGAATGGCTCTAAAACCAACATCATAAAAACAGCAAATCGCCAAAGTTGCAGCAGGACCGGGAATACTCTACCACATAGTTACGCGAATTTAAGTGTCGTCTCTCGAACCCAAAGAAGACCAAGAGCGAAGATGAAGTTGTCCATGTGGATCGCCTACATCACTACCAAGGTGACAATGACAATGTGCTTGTTTGCTACGAACAAAACTAAGAGGGGAATAATGTGATGTTGCGACAAGACGTAAAAGGCATGTAGGAGTCACCAAATTCGCCCATCGATTCAATTCACGAAAGCACCCGCTCGATAGATGATACAAACACATCCAACTGTCATTCCAGTCAGCTGAAAGCAAACTGGCATTCGAAGTTCGAAAATTTCCCCTCCGTTGAGTTCACTGGAAAAATACCAATGTAAAATTACCAAGCGGGAAATGTTTAGAATGTGGTGAATTTGTATGAATACATGGGTCACTGGCTCAAACAACACAGCTGTTGATTTAATTTGAAGCGTTGAATTGTGAATATCGAGATTGGAAGTAAAATGTTATTGAATTTAATTAAAGTGCTGAATTCTAAATGGCAAAGTTGAACTGATTGTAATTGGAAATTAAATAAGCTGCTTGATAAATTACCTGTTTTGTTTGTCAAATGTTATAACGGAATCATTATTATATAAAAAATGGTTCATTTCTGAATATGGAATTTTGTGACAGCTCCGATGACAGCCCTCGAGCTCATTATCTCTTATCGACAAAAATTTAACTAAAAAAGTTCTCTTTAAAAGGCGAATCGGTTTGACGTTTGTATTGATTTTGTCTACTGATTCGATACAATTCGATTCTATTCGATGACAGTTGTCTACTGTGATAAGTTTAATCTGAGAGACAGGTGATATGTAAATCATAATGTTCTGTCACATAATTTCATCAAGTTGGTATGTTCTAACTAAAAGAGGCATTACCATTCGACAAAAAAATACGTGGGTAAAATGAGTTCCAAAGAATACTTTTCCAACCAAAAAGTGTTCACAAATAAAAGAGTTAAACTTAAGGCTTAAAAAAACATATCTTAGATATTGCGCTCTCTATGTAAAAATAAGCATTAAACATTAAAATTTGGGATGCAGTGACTTCAGTTCATCAAATCGTGGCGTTCTAGGCATTAACAATGGAATCCTTTTTCCTTCGAATAAAAACGTACAACCGATTTATTCAAACTAAATTTTATGCTTATCTAGCAGAAGTGATAAATTGCCCATGAAGGGATTTCAGAAAGAACTTCCTGTCTTCTTAGTTTTTCCATTAAAAATTCAGACACCAAATTTTAAATCTAGAACATATCTGCATAAAGTGTTGACAGGTGATTGAGAATATATTTAAAAGCAAACCGGCAAATCTTTTTAAAATTAGTTTGCTAATTAAATAAACGTAAAATCGTTTCTAGGAAAATTTCCCAAAAAAAAAAAAAATGCATAATTAGCTTTGAGTTTGTGGAAACAAAAGTAAAAGATACAATTGACTGACAGAAACTCATCTAGCCACTCCGCAAGCCTCCCATGTGGAACCACCTTTACATGAATTTGTATTTCTGGTTCTGAAACACACTCTGGCTGGCTTGTAGCTTTTCAGTGAAATTTTGCTTTGAACATCTTTTTTTTTTATGCTTTATGCTCCGCTGTTTGGTGTTGTGTTAATTTGTATCTGCGCTGGTGCATTGCATGGGCGGCCCCAACACTATATGGATATTTCCCAGAAAACCGCGCACAAATTATAAAATTCAAGAGAACTCCTCATCGAGCATTATGTTGGGCTGACTCGGCAGCGAGCGGGCGGGCGGCCGGCGTCGACGGTGAGATTTACTAAGGCTTACGACTGCAGTGAGTGTGAAAATGAGGTTATTAGTAACAAGGTCGCTATAAGGGGCTCTATACCGACTGCCAGAAGCGGTGAGACGCGGTGACACTTATATGCATAAGTGCCTTATGAAAAGTGGGAAGCGAAAGCTGGAAACTGGATCTACTTATGTAGTTTATCAAAATTAAGAAAGAAAAAAACTAGATTGGGGCCTTGTTTTCCTCGAGTGCCATACAGACGGCTTAAAAGGGGGAAATTTCACTTTTTTTCAGAGCCACTTATGGTGTAGATAATTTGCGATGTATATCTAAGTACGAGTGCATGTTATTCAGCGTTAAAAAAAAAGAAAGTGCTACCAGCCTTCAGGAGCCATTATGAGATTCATAATTTTTAAGCACCTTGTTTTCTTTTTGAAGTTTGTGGTATCATGACAGGGTCATGTTTTTGTTCTAACAACGAAATTCTACCCAAAAGAAAGGGAAAGCCACTATTGCTCTGAGCTCTACTGTTATGCTTTGAGAAGGTATTTGAGCGAAGTAAAAGTGAATCGTAGTGCTAGAAGCTCTTACTTTTAAACATACCTAACAAAAATGTGAAGTTTGTGAGAATTAAAAGCGGTCCGAAGCGAATTTTGTTAGAGATATTTACAATGCCACCTACAAGGACAGAACGAGGTGGTCCCTTTGTGAACCTACCCAGACATGAGAATAGCTTCAGGAGTCCATGGAATGTCGCAGTAGAAATTTTCTTGGTCGTGTTTTCGAACCTGTGCCTCATCATTTCCGGGGCATCTTAAATTATGGCTATGGGCTCCAACTTTGAACACTTAATTCGTGATGAATCTTTAAGGGTTGACTGTGATTCCGCTTCTCAGAAGATGATTGTGTTCATCCTGATGTCAATTTTGAGTCCCTTCAGTAAAAACGGTGTTCTCAATCGAAAAAAAAAACCTTTTTTCCTAACACTTTTAATTCACGCTTAAAAGTGTTGTTGTTACGTTAGGGGAGGTCCATTGTGATACCAGCCCGAGGACTTAAATGACAACTACCCATGACATGGGGAAGGGGGTCTAGGCAACCAGTGGCGGTGTAAACCTGTACCGAAGGTCACCAATCAATTATTGATTGGTTGAGAACTTACCCGAGGGTAATGGGGGCTGGGGGGTAATCATTACGGTGTGAACCACTGCCAGGAGGATTGAGGGGTTGCCACTGAGATACTTTCTGAAGAAAGGTTGGTCTCGTAACTGCTGAACTCCAGTTGGGAATTTGCCTTGAGGATGGGAGGGGAGAACTTGATGCGGTAAATCAGGAATAGTTTCCATGTGAGAAAAGCCCGGCAGGAGCAACCGATTTCGGTACAAGTCCGTGCCAACTGCTTCACTGCTTCCTAGCAGCATTCCCTCAATTAACCTCGAGGGTAACCGAACTCGGTATATCATTAATGCCTCCATGAGAATTTTATACGTTCCAAGGCAATGGAAAGTGGCCGAGGTCATAATGGTTCCGAAACCAGGAAAATATCCGAACGACAAAAAGTCATACAGACCTATTTCGCTACTGCCGATAATATCTAAGGCATTCGAGAAACTGTTGCTGAAAAGGTTGCAACCAATCATCGAAGAAAGACGATTGATTCCGGATCACAAATTCGGATTTAGAAAAAAGCATTAAACAACCGACCAGGTCTATCGAATAACAAACGAAATCGAAAAAGCTCTGGAAGCGAAAAAGATATGTACTAGCACTTTTCTCGACGTATCGCAAGCCTTCGACAAGGTATGGCACGAAGGCCTGAAGTACAAGCTAAGGCTAAACTTACCAGAAAAAATCTATAGAATCTTAGAGTCTTACCTTGAAGACAGAATCTTTCACGTAAGGTGCGAAAATGAGTACTCGGAATTCAAACAGATAAAAGCCGGTGTCCCGCAAGGAAGCGATCTCGGCCTAATATTATTTTTGCTTTATACAAGAGACATACCCCACGATGAGGGAACAATTTTAGCTAGGGCCAGTCATAACTATAATTCTTGTAGAATAATTGTAAATTGTTGAAATTTTTGACTTTTCTATGTTCTAGCTGGTCAAATAAGTTAGGTTTAGGCATTCTTGGTCCAGCACTTCTAGTATTTTATCAGCTCACTGACAAACTTTTAACGTAGAAGTTTAACAGGTATCCTTTTTGGGCTTTAGAACTGTTAAGATATAAACTACATTCACGGATAAGATAAAAACAGCCTGTAAAATATATATTTCAATTAACGTCTGCCATTTCAATAATTTCAAGTAGTCAAACCAACGAAAAGAGAGTAATGGTAACCCTAAATAAATTAGCGCCATGTTTGGCAGAAGACACAAAAGCTTATAATAGTTCTACATGAAGCTAGACAGTGCTATATAGAACCCAAAGTTTCTAAAAGGCATCGCAGAACACCTTAAGTGTTACAACGGTGCTATGTGGGCTCTACATATAACCTTACACTCTTTATTTTATGTTATATTTAATATTTCAAGAAGAGCATTGTTTCTTTTCTGCCTATTTTAATAAATCTTGTTTTTTGCTGATTAAATGCACTCGGATTGCTCATTAATTTCATCACCATTTAATATGAACGAAGTTATTTGTGCAAAAACATCAACATTTTCAAAGAATAAGATAGAAATGTGTCTATACCTAACAACAATAAAAACCACACCATGACAGTAAAAGGTAAACACCTCCAAAGGGTGTGTGCCTACATATTCTTTTGAAAATGTATTGACTGTCAAAAAAGTTATATAAAAGCCCGAATTAGAACCCTTTCTGCACCGAAAATTAAGTTCTATAAAGCGTCAAATCATCCTTATAGGGGTTTTGTAAGGGGCCCCGTTCCTTGTATAAAACCAAAAAATCCGAAAACGTAACGGTGGCCAAAGCAAGAGCTTCTGTGTTACTTGGGAGGGCAACCGAAACGGTATGAGCGAAAGTCTTCCCGAAGGACCAGGCCAGTCCTGTTGGGAATACTTGAAGGGGGAATGAATATTCCTATTAATTTGATTGCCAAAACTTACATAAATAATGTATAAATATTAAAAATACTATAATGTAGGTTCTTTAAAAGATTGTACAGTCGGTGGTAAAAATTTTCAATAATATATTTTTGATTTAGCAGCTAGAACATATGACTTGACCTCGAAGTTTCACAACATAAAATATGTACACCCAATTGCCATTTAACCTTACCCGAATGCGTATGGTTATTCTGCCTAATGTAAGCCATTAAAAATATTCATTATGACCATAATGCATGACTAACTTTGCGCCAAAGACGACAACCAAAAAAATATTTCATATGCATTCGGCTTCATAAAACCGCATAAATGTCAACATCTAACAAAACCACGATAATTGTCGACCAAAGAGGTTATAATTAAATTTGCTCCATAGCCACATGTGTATGAGATCTTTTTTTTAAAAAAAAACTCGTATTTTAAGCTTCAAATGCCAAAGGCTACATCAGCATTTTCGCTTTAATTAAGCGATTAAGCATATAGTAGCTATCACCTAAAAATCCTTCTACGCAAAAGACATTAAACTTACTTCCTACCATCTATGGCGATCATCAGTGTTATGATGATTATGGGGACTAAGTGAGTCGTGTATAGACCTTAACACTCATTAAGCTTTGCCCACTTGAAAGTTCACTCACTGTTGGTAGTAGGTAGATACTTGCAAAAACAGAAAGACAACAACAGATTGCGTTCACCTTAAGAAGGGAGTTAGAATTTGTTTTTCATGTTTCGTTGGTCTTTCCCATTTTAATGTCTTAATAGTCTGCGCACTTACAGCAGCCCTGAACAGCAACATGAAATACTCAATTAAGCCGGGTTTATTGCATCCTTTTTGAAGTTATTAGTTTGAATATTATTCTATGACTTCGAGTATTTACTTCTTGTGTAATTTTTTTAATGTTGTAACGCCAAGACGTAATACTAGGATCTTTTTTTGCTTATAAGTACTTACTTAACCGTACAAGCAACATGGACGTAAGTCATCATTTCAAAATTCATAAAATACGTCTTAATATACTTTATGTGGCTTAAAGCTTAAAAAGTTAATAAATATTTTTTGTGCGAATTTTATTGTTGAGTTAAAGTACTTTCCGCTGGCTTCAGGAGTGTTAAGTAAGTATTGAATAGCGGTTCGAATTTTGTTGAAGCAGCTTATAAGCGTATTTTATGTTCATTTTCTGTATATACATAATTTGAAAAAAAAAAAAAATAGGGATATTCGGTTTCGACGTTTGGCGTTAAGCGTCCAACACAATTTTAATTGGCTCACATAGCATAAAATAAATGAGAACTGGAAAATTTTACTTATGGGGCGAGTATAACTCGAGTAAATTAGGTAAAGGGACCTTTGAGTCATGCTAAAATTTTTAATGACGATGGCTACACACTACAAACCATTTGCGAACCATTTTGGGACTATGGTTCGCGCAAAATTTACACATGAAATTGGATCACACATTTGATCTAAAACCTTTTTTTTACCTTAAGGGCCTTGCTCAAAGCTCTTTGCAGGTAGGTGCTTGAACTTATTCCCTGAAAAATCTTGAAAACCTTAAAAATAAAGCTGGTGTCCCTTCCCCCACAGATATAAATGGGGATCTTCTTTCTCTACAAATAGACTTATAAAAAACTTCATGATCTGAGAGTTTATTAAAAGTTCTAATTCTTTGAATATTTTTTGCGTCACTTCGTAGCAGCGATTACAGCTGCATTGAGGTACCCCCGACTTGATGTTTTCGACCTCAGCCTTACAGTACCTATATTTTGCCATAAATGGTTGAGTCAGGAAGATTTGCTACATTTCCATTATTTTTTAAATAATTATTATAAGTGATCGATTATTTGAACTGAAGAGTTTTGACAACATAAGCTGCAGGAGCAATCCCATTTCATGGGTTAAATTTTAAATAAAAATTCTTTTAATATAGAGTCGAGTTGAAATGTTAGCAGACAGAAATGTCGAAAGCAAAAATCGTGTGCCGTTCTCTGGCAGGGTACGATCCTGCAACCCTTACTTGTCGTGAGTAATGCTCTATCAGTTGAGCTACAGTGAGCACGATTGATTCTTTGTTCAGATTCGATCACCTACTTAGTTTTTGCCTAACGTATGCTATATTCGTTGCTATTCCTTGTAGCTTCTTCTTTAAAAACTTTTTTTATACTTCTTAAATACTTTAAGAACGATCTTTGTTAGACTTAAAAAATGATAAAAATACGTGAAAGAAATCATTTTCATCGCATTATCTACGATGTAATGTAATGGAAAAATAGAATTTTAGGCATTCTATTTTTACTACTTTGTTAGGTGATTCTTATATCAATTCTTGTATTGTCTAAGAAATTTATCATTCTTCGTTTTTACTATTCTTTGCAGCCAAGTTTACTTTACAAATTTTTTCCTTATTTTCCTGCTAAGTTACTTCTCAAATAATAATTATTAACTGCTAAATTTTCATTAGCAGCAGTTCAATTAAAAAACATTTTTAAAAAAACACGCTTGCCATTTGAACGTTACCCACTCCAGTTAAATTTGAAAAAAAAATCGTCTTTTACGTTAAGGGACTAGAAATCTTTAAGAAATCGTTTGGTATTTTTTTTTTACTTTTTTGGGTGAAATCTTCGAAGTTTTGAATAGTCGCAGTCTGCTATAAGCTTGTATTAAATTTTGGGAGAAGGACTATGCCCGTTATTTATTTCAAAATTATACCTTATACCATCTGGGAGATGGAGGGCGAGACAAACTTTACGTTCTTTTTTTATAAATTTTTAAATTTCAAATTCCAAAAAGCAACTATTTTGAATTTTTTTCAGTTGCGGTCAGAATTTTTTGCAACAGCACAACTTATTAACTACGCTAGTAGTGAATGTTTTTTGAAATTTTATGGCCACCAGTTTTTGCGTAAACGATAGGTAAAACAAGCTCCTTTTTTAATTGCATTTTTAAAATAAGCCTCGATAAACTGAGGTTTCTAAACGGCAGTTTGAACATTTTTCAACACAGCTTACGTTTTTGTTAGCTTGGTACCTAAAACAAATTTGAACAAGATCGCTTTTACCGTTAAGGGGCTACAAGAATCAACAAAACGATTTGAAAATGCTTTTATATATTGCGTCAAGTCTCAAAAGGTTTTAGTTTTCCTTAAAATTTTGGACAATTTCGTATACGTTTTTTTTATACCGGCCCAGGGTGTATCAATTTTAATGCATAGTTTGTAACACCGTGAAATATTTACCGTAGACCCCTAAGACCTCAGGTGAATCGATTAAGCTATGTCCATCCGTCCGTCTGTCCATCTGTCTGTCTGTCTGTATGTGTGAAGTTTTTAGGTCTTCAGAATTAAGCTAGGACTCTCAAACTTGGAGTGTATTTGGAGTTCTTATTTTGTACAAACAAAGTGTGAGAATTAATTAAATGTAACAACGGCCACTACTGGCTTCAATGTAAGAAAACCTCTATTTCAAATCTTATTTCAAAATGCCTTTTGGTCAAGTTAGGCAAGGTGAAGGAACTCAAATTTTGGTATAGAGCAATAATGGCCCAAAACCTCTAAGAAGGCAAAAATTGGACTACCCACAATATCGATCGTGGCCACTTTTAACATGTAAGATCCTTAAAAACCCGATTTCTCGGGAAGTATACTCCAAGTCGAAAAAAAAATTTATCACAAAAAGTAAAGTTATTACTATTGGCTAAGTTTAAGACATGCATAGTTTTAAGCTCCGCCCACTTTTAAGGGGTGTTTCTTTTAGGAAAAACTAATTTTTTTGCGATTTTTTTAGAATATGCGTTAAAACGGTAGTATTAAAACTTTATTTTAAAAAATATGACTTAGGCACTTCCTTAACTTCAAGTTAATTCTTAAAACACAAGTACAGGAGAGTCTCTTGAGGTCAATTATAATCGCTTAAAGTAACAGCCTAGTAATAATTAACTTATTCAATTAAACAGAAATCGTAAGTCTTAACTTCGTTAACATTGAGTTGTTTTATGAGTTTGTTCAATATTGGCTTGTGCACCGAGCGGTTCAAAAGTGAGGATGACCTTAAGGACTTTGAAAAACGTCATTTATTTTCAACTCTTATTTTTTCTCAGGAAATTATAAACATTTTCAAAAAACTGGATATTTTAGTTAAAGTGCAGTATTTACTTAGTCTTAGTTTTGTTTCTCTAGTTCTTGCCTGCTGAGATTTTAAGAAAAAGTGCATGTTTGGACGGACCGCTAAAAAGATATTGCCTCGCCTCCAGAAAGTGGACGAGCTAACATAATAACCTTCAGATATTTTATGCAATGAACTGACATAAATTTTTAACTGAGAACCAAGCCATTTTACAAAGAAATACACTTTTTTTTTGGGACGCTCACAAAAGTGGGCGGAGAGAGGCATAAAAAGAGTGTGCCAAAAAGCGTAGCAAATCTTTATACCTTAATTTTTTCAGCATCATCATCATTTTCGAGGGCCGCTTATCCTTTAAAAGGGTCGCGGAGCGGAGCGAAGGTGGCTAAATGGTCTTCGTTCTCGATCGTCCGCCACCAACTCAAGAGACTCCAGCGCAATCCCCAGGCGGGACTCAGAGAGGTTCTTTACCTGATCCCACCACCTGTTTCTTGGCCTACTAGGGGGGCGACGCGCTCGCATCTCGGCTAGCATGACCTGTCTAGGAAGTCTGTCAGGGGGCATGCGAACAACGTGTCCAAACCATCGAAGAATCGATCGCTCCACTCGGAGAAGTAGCTGCTCAACATTAAGATTCCTACGAATACTGACGTTTGTCGCTCTGTCCCTTAGAGCAACACCAGCAACGCACTTCAGGAATCTCATTTTGGCAGCTTGTACCCGCGATCTAATTCTTTCGGTCATTACCCAAATTTCATGACCATAGATGAGGGTCGGAACGAACACTGAATTTAAAACAGAGATCTTTGCTTTCACTCCAAGCTTAGCTTTCCTGATGACCGGTCGGCGCAGCTCCTTTACTATTGCTACAGCTTGGCCAATTCTACAGGACAACTCAGTATCACTCCTCTGATCTTTCGTGAAAAAGACCCCGAGATACTTAAACTTCTCCACCTGTCAATGGAACTCCATTTATGTGCAGGGTACACTGCAGAGGAGTTCGGGAAACAACCATCACTTCCGATTTGCTCACGTTAACTATCATCCGAGCATCATCACAGACGGCTGCAAGCCTATCCAGTGCTCGTTAAAGTTCCTCTTTGGATGATGCAAGTATGGCTAAATCATATGCGAAAAGCAGATGACTCATCCTGATGCCAGCCAATTCGAAACATTGCTCGCCAAGACTGCGCTTCACCATCCAGTCCATATATGCTATGAAAAGGAGCGGCGACAAAACACAGCCCTGGCGAGGTCGGGCTGTATCACGCTGTATAACGCGCACATCAAAAGGACAGCATTTGACGCCATTTATCCGTACACAGATTCTGCAGTTTCCATACAAAGACTAAATGGCTCTCAGAAGAGGCCCACTCAACGCATAGTCCTGCAAAACTCTCCACAGTGTATCCCGAGGGACTCGGTCATACGCCTTTTCCAGATCTACAAAACACGCATAGACCGGTTTGGCATATTCCCAGGCCGTCTCAAGGATAACCTTCAGAGTAAAAAGGTGGTCCGTTGTGCCTCTGCCAGGCCGAAAGCCGCACTGTTTTTCCCGTAACAAAGGCTCGATTACAGCCCCGGGACGCGTTTCCAACACCTTCGCGAATACTTTTCCCGGAAGATTCAAGAGAGATATACCCTATAGTTGGCGCAATCTCTCCTGTTCCCTTTTTTGAAAAACCTTAATTTTTATACCCCATCCCATAGGATAGGAGGTATATTAAGTTTGTCACATAGTTTGTAACACGGTGAAATAATCTGTATGTCACATGTTTTTAGGCCTTAAATTTTGAGCTAGGATGCTGAAACTTCGTACGTCAAGTGCACGTCATGGGAAGCAGTACAAGTGTAAAAAATTAGGGCCGAAAGACACGCACACAATCGGTCTAAATGTGCAACTACCTCCAGAGTTTTCAAAACTGTAAGACGTTCTAAAAATCTGAAATTTGACATTTAGCATCTCTTAGTGAATATAAGACACAGAAAAGACAAATTTAATTGGTAAACCTCCTCAAGTGGACGTGGCATCTATTTTAAGGGTAAATTTTCAAATGCAGTTTACTTAGTATTTTTGCTCGAAATTGAAAAAAAATTGCTTAATATTTTATGTAGAAAACGCTTAGTTCCACATTTTGTTCATACGAGACTTTGGGCTCATATAGAGGCAGAATTGATGAAAAACCTAAAATTTTCCAGAAAAACTTAATTTCGACTGCCCTTGAGCCTAATTTAGTAAAGCATGAAACAAAAAAAGTAGCAGGTTAGGTAAGCAATACTTCCGTCCAGATTTCGTTCATATAAAGTTTTTAGCCACGCCCCCTTTTAGGGGTCGATTTTTAAAAAATATTGAATTTGAACCAAAAAATTGCATTTTTACGTACATTTAAGTGAAACTTGGAAATATCTGTGAAAATATTTTATAATTAATAGTTTGTAATTAGAGGCGGTTGGACCACGCCCCTTTTCGAAATTTGCATTACTTATAAAATGTCAAAAAATAACTATGCCATCAGCATTTTACAATGTGGGATAGGATGAGGTATTCAACGGTCCGTTTTACGGACTGTAACTTCTGCGTACACACTGTAGCACTTACTCACTGTTTTTTTTTTTAATTTTGTTATAAAAAGTTGATCTTTTATTTAAAACTGGTTAAAAAGCGGGCGTGGTCAATGGGGGGTATATTTCTTTTCTTCTGACATAAGGACCAAAAATTATTGTTCATGAGGCATATTAAGAGAAATATGTAAAAACTTAATTTAAGTGTTTTTTTTTGTAAATAGTGGTTACACATACAGGTCTTTAGTGGGCGTGTCTGTAGACGACCAAGACAATTTTTACACTTGATTGTGTGCAATAAGCTCAGCTCCCAAATTTTAGCTCTCCTGCTTTAAATTTAAGGCATAAAAGTTTTGTTTTACATACAGACGGACGGACTCCTGTCGGTCTCGATAATATCTCTAAAAAGTCTTATGCCTTAGGTTTTTTATCTGCGCTACAAACTGGATTAAGCTTACCCTCGGTAGGGTATACAAACATTGCATTTCTCTCTCTTTGATTTTGCGTTTTACATGCTGGCAATAAATTCTTAAAACCTGATGTGACGACATATAATTTCGTCTAGAGCTTATTCTTTTGCTTGATTATATTTTCCCCAACAAACAAAACCTTCTATAAGGTATGCAATTCCCTTTTCCTTTCCTTTAACTCAACTTGAAGAGCATATATAAATGTTTTCCCAGCTTCCTCCTCCTACCCCACCACCTGCCAATCGTTTTTTTTTTTTTGCGATTATTTCTGTCTCGTCAACTCAGCGGAGGACGAAGTTTGTCGACAGCTTTCCGATGATGTTTTACTTTGTATTGCTCATTTATGCAACATTTTACCTAAAACCCGTCCTGTAGACGTGCGTCCTTAGAGACTCTCATCAAATCAAATTTTTCTCAAGACCTGACTCCGTCTTCCTGTCGTGCTCATCACCGCTTGATTAGAATGCAAATAAACTCACTAACGACTCTGCTACGATTATTTTAATGCAAACTTCTTAAAGTCAACCTTTTAAGTTGCGAGGAGAAGAAACCCTTTTCAATTGCAACGACACTCAGAGACATCTCATTAGAGTGAGTGTGTCCCTTTTAGCCGACAGACGCATAAAAACATTTAATTCACTATCTCGTCTTTTAATTGATTTGCTTTGAAATCAAGTTCACGGATTCTACAAAGTCACCATACCACAAGAGAGAGAAGCGGTTCCTTTTGAAGACAACCTGCTCTGGGCCTAATGGTTTGCGTTGCGTATATGTCCTTCGCTGATGAGTGACTCATTTAAGACTGGTTCGTTAAAAGATGATTAGAAAAGTATCTATTTTTAGCTTCTGTAGGATATAGCCAACTGATAAATCTTTAATTAACGACACTATTATGCCAGCGAAAAATTTTAATTATACTTACGACGTTCGGCTTACAAGTATGCTCGTTACAGGTGTGATCACAATACCAATGGCATAGGGGTTCTTTTGTTATTTTGTTAGCGAGACGACCGACGGCGCAACGGTCAGTGCCGGAAAAGATGATTTTTTTCCTCTGTTTGCATCAGGCTTAACAATGAGCCATCATCTAATCAAGTGGACATGGACACCTGGTGTATATGATTTCAATTTAAATGTAATTGACAAGCATTGACGCCTCATATAATTTTTTTTATAAAAATATTCCTGTTTCAATGATTTTATTGAGTTTTTAATCAATGGTGCCATAGTGGTTCGATGATGACATAAGACTTTGGCAATTGCAATTACAATTCGAAGGTAACAAGCATGACATGTCTGTGAGAGGATGGTGTGAGGTAGTATTGTGATGAGTCCAAAGGTATTTCTCGATAATATGCCCTCAAGGTCTGGGGACCCATTATTTTTAGTTTAAGAAAACAATTTGTTCTGTGCTTCTGAATCTTTGCTCAGTCTCTTCAAGATCAATCTCTTCAAGATTGTCTTACTTCTGATAAGACAATCTTGAAACAAGCCAACTCGTCTTTGTTGAACGAATTTTTAATGGCAATCGCCTTCCAACTAGCAATCATTTTTATCCTCTTCATGTAATGAAATATCCCTTGATCAAGTTCTAAATCTACGACATGTTTTCAAATTTAATTAAATTGTCACAGCATCTCGATTTCATCACTTCCTTACTCAAAACCAACCTAAACACTCTAAAAGAATATTAACCTACATAATTTCATATTCCAAATTTTTAGCCAATCCATGCCGCATGACAAAGACTTTCTCTGCTTTTTATAAGCTTCGATAAATACAGACACGAGTGTGGTGAGGTAATAAAAGACAAGATTCTTCTTCTAAGCCATAAAGAAAAATTAAAAATAAACAAATCGTAAAACATTAATTAGCGAGTGAAATCTACTAAAGTTTTTTTTTTTTTTTAATAGGGGTAAGAATTCAACTTCTATTTGCACATGGTTTTGGGAAACGATGGACACTCGCGCCCACCCTTAATAGGAATATTCAAATCGTCGGATCGCTTAGTCATTGCTCCACACGCAAGAGTTTGAAAAGTTTTAGCAATAAATTTGCATATTATAAAAATAAAGAAAAATAGTAGAAAGAACCTATAAAAATAGATCGTCGTAGGCACGGTGAGCGAATACACAAAACCACGTTCTGTGTTTATGTTCTTGAAAGATACAATGACACCTTCCAGGTGATATTAACCTTTTGACGGCGGCGCGCGGCGGCATGGCGACGCGAGCAAACGATGCCATGGCGTAGATCAGCTTTATGAATAATTCGAAATCAGAGCCGCGTCATATTCGACGGAGTGCTGCGAGCTGGGGGTCTTTGACTATCATGGCAAACCGAACGATTTAGATAAAATGCTAATTTTTACAAAGATACACTTTGTTTTCGGTCACAAATACGGGTAGCAGTATGCAAAGTTGTCCGACATGAGGTAAGAAAACATTTTATGTCATAGATAATTGGCGTCGACATCGAATTGGCGAAATAGCTTGTAAATTTGAGCTGAAATTCTAATCAAAATACAAGGTTACCATATTGTAAGGCTCATTTATATAATCAGGTCCGGTGACTTTAATGACAGCGCTTCGCTTCCAGAGTTCGTTAGGCGACACAACTTACCTGAAATAAAAGGAAAAGGAAAAGAGGCGTTAACTAAATGTGTTTGCAAAAACTAGTAAGATCGATATTTTAATATAAAGCTAAGAACGATAAGAAAGGAAGGGAAGGGATGCGAGCATGTGAACTGAATGTTAAAAGATAGTTTTTTTCTGAATTTAAATAAATAGAAAGCCAGAGAATCTGAAGTGAAATAGACATACCCAACCCATATTTACATAAAGCCTTGAGAACAAGGAACTTTTTATAAAAAGTCGATGGAAATAGGAATGGATACGAACAAATACAAAATGAATCGGTGACTTCGATTTAAGCCGGATTTTAGAAGTTACTATCTGGTCATCGCGATAATAACAAAGAATTTAATATCATTTTTACCCATTTATCACTGAACTCAACTTAAGCATTTTTTATCACTTAACTTTAAGCATCATCATGAATCATGAGTCTCCCTGATGTTGTCGAAAAGCACTGATATTTTTTATCGAGACTGACAGAGCATAATTTAAATGTCAAGTTTTTTAAAGAACATATACAAAAGTTTTATCATCTGACTCACAGAGTTTTTAGAAGGTATCAATACCAATATCTACTGCAGAACAAGTGCTTTTTGAAATGTTTTAAAAATTGCGCGAGGTTTCTAGATCGACTGAATTTTTGAACCATATCCAGTAGAAAAACAACTTCCGACTCTGAAAGTTTAGACATCTGAGTTGACAAAAGAACAACTATGACGTTCGTACTTTTTAATTTTAGGCAAATTATTTCAACTTGAATTTGGACAATGCCCGAATCAGTTTGCTTGGAACATAAACATGCGATGTCACTGTTTTATAAAATTTTTTATTGTAAAATTCTGTTAAAAAGTTTTGGAAAAGGAACTTTTACAAAGCGATACCGTTAAATATGTATGGGGGATATACTCCATATACCACAGGAATATGGAGTATATTGAGTTAGATACAGGTAAAAACGTTACATAGAAAAATAATAATGACAACCCCCAAAGACCTTCAGGGCCTGAGGATCGCGGTCAAAACTCTGCTGGGCTCAAAATTCTTTTAACAAAATTCTGCATTTGTAAATTCTTCTTTTCAGAAATTCTGCTTTGCAAAATTTTGAAAGTTCTGCTTTTCGAAATTCTGCCTTTCAAACTTTTTCCTTTTCCCTTTAATTTTTTTTTTTACTTTTTCCTTATTTAATGTTCTGACCCTTACACTTGGTCACTGGTATCGCCTCAGCTTTACTGAAAAAAAAAATGAAAAGTTTGCTTGAAATAGCAGAATAGTCAGAATATTCTGCTGATAAATAGTAGAATAGGCAGAAAGTCAGATTTTTAGGAAGAACAATCTTGAACAGCAGAATTCTAAAAGAAGATTTTGAAAGCACAGTTTATAACCCGCTCTTAGCTTGTGTCGAAGTTCCTTCAGGGTCAAAATTATTTTTAAAAGATTCTGATTTTCAAAATTTCTGTTTTGTTAATGAATAAAATTCAACTTTGACAAAGCAACACAGTGAAAATGTATGGCAGCCCCCCTGCCTGTTTATTTTTTTTACCTTTGCTTTACTTCCAAAATTGAACAATTTGCCTAAAAACCAAAATAAGTAGAATTTTATTGCTTCGGTCAGAATTTAAAAAAAGAATTTTGAAAGCAGAATTTTTTTTCAAAAAAACAGAATTTTTAAAGAGCAATTATGAACCGCTCCGATATTTTGATCGAGACAGAATTCTAAGTCGAATGAGCCATAGCCGTCCGTAAGCCATGTCACAAAATTTTAGGCCTTAAGTTTTAAGCTTGCTAATTATAATGCGTACAGATATTATATTCTACATAGTTTTCATACTAAGTTCTGGGCCCCACTCAAAACTTGGAGGCAGAATCTAAGAAAAACCTTTTTTTTTGGCCAGAAATACATGCATTTCGGCTGCTTTTTAGCCTAACTTAGGTTAGGTGAAGAACTCAAATTTAGCACATAAGGTAAATCAGATTTTATTCTGAACTCAGTTCGTACAAAATAAGGGTTCAATTTGGGGTTGTTATTTAAAAAATTATGATTTTAAGTCAAAATATTAAAATTTTGCGTACTTTGGTAATCATTTTGATAACTGGCTACTTTAGGACCTGGGAATGCCACGCTCCTCATAAAAAAAAAATAAATTAAAAAATGACTTCCTGAAATAACGCCGTAGGAAAAAAACTACGTCAAAAAACGTTTTGGAAAAAGAACCAAAAAAAATTTGAAAAAGAACTTCTCAACGAGTTGTTCGGATTCGGCAAAAAATTGTAGGCCCCTTGTATGTGAGGAAATTAACACACCAGCATACATTGTTGAGAAGTTGGCTCTGGTTCACCTCGAGCTGTTGCGCCACTATATTTTTTTTTTTTAGCTCAATTTGCAATTGCGCTGTGGAAAAAAGACCAGAAAAAACTTATTTACATACACCGATTGAGTTTTTTTTGGGCTATGACTAACGTCGGGAGAAATATTGGGGAGTGTGGGGGATAATGCGACCAGTCGATGCGTTACCCGTATGCGTTACCCGGTAACGTTTTCCCCGGATAATGTCGCGCCGGATAATGTGCTGCCGCCGTAATATGCGGACCCCGGTCACGCCATGCGTTCGCAGGTCGCCTTTTTTCCTTTTTGAATTAGGAAAAAAAAAAATTGTGTGGTTTTTTTCAACCTTTTTTTTGAGCTCTTTTGCATATTTTAAAAATAGAAAAAAGCAAAAAAAAACGGAAAAGAATGCAAAAAAAACAGCATTTACAACAAAAAAAATTTGGTGTGTTTTTCTAGGAAAAAATGCCAAAAATTTGTATGAAGCATTTTTGTTTTTTTCCGTTTTAGTTTTTTGGCGTAACCTCCTATAGCGTAATTTCAGAGAGCCAAAAATGTACTAAAAAATCTGGTAAGGAATAAAAGTTTTTGTTTTTTAATTCATGATTCATACGGCAAGGGAAAAGAGGAAGAAAACAAAGAGATCAGTGAGAAGGAGAATAAGAATGGACAGGAGAATACAATGGGTTTAAGACGGATCCAAGCTGTCACATCTGTGCCCACAAACCATAACCGCTAAAGTCGACTTTAGATGAAATTGAGATTTTAGTGGCATTAGATTCAGCGTTCCCAAATCTATTTTATAAATTTTTTTTGCAACTTTTTATCTTCAAAAATGTGGTCACAATTTCGAAAAAACTTAACAGCTAAAGTCACATTTTTCATGATGAAAAACCTAAAAGGCCCTAAAGACTTAAGTTTTAGTTTCATCAATAAAATCGTTTTCAGCTATTTTTATTTATTTTTTATTAATTTTAAACTAAGAAATAGTAAAAAAAATTCCATATTTCCCTTTTTGCTTCAACGCCATCGGAGGCTTCAATCGCCCAATAGAGTCATTTGTAATTTCACGCGTTTGTAAAAAACTTTAAAATGCTCTCTTAAAAAATGAGTAAAGTTGGTTTTAGCGGTTTTTCCTTGGGACATTTGCACTGTAGTACTTACTCGCTAATGGTATCACATAAGCTTTACTTAAAAAACCAAGAAGTTTGCTTAAAAAAGCAGAATAGGCAAACATTTATGGCTTAAGTCAGATTTTTGTTAAGAACTATCTTGAAGACCTGATTTCTAAAAGCAATTTTGATATTAAGACGCCAGGGTCAAAATTATTTTTAAAAAATCTGCTTTCCAAATGCTGCTACTCAAAGTTCTGCGGTTCAAATTCTGCTTCTTCAAAATTCTGCTTTACAAATTTTTGGAATTGCAACTTTGACAAAGCGACACAGTGAAATAAATATGTATAACTGCACCGCACTCCCGTTAGAAATTTGCCCCAAACAGGATTTTGGAAGAAGAATTGACCCTATGCCCAAAGATTACATATTTACAGTACTCATATAAAAGCTTTAGTCCGTCTGTGACAAATTGCTAAATTTTTTGAAAAATTGTAAAACTAAAAAACATTTTCAACTAAAAAAAGAAAATAGTTTTCTTGGACCTTACGCTTGGAAAAGTAAGCGTAGACAAGTAGGGGGAAAGCGGGAGACTTGAACCACTCGCAATATTTTACTCATTTTTCGAACAAATCCTGGAAGTAAAAGGGCGAGCTATGAGCACAAACACCTCTAACCTGGGAGCAAAAAAAATTGGAAATCGACAGAAGAGTGGGGAAGGACAGGGAAAGGTGATTTTGTGATACAAAGGAAAATACAAAATTTTGTTTATTTTCGTAAAACTTTTTTTTCGCACGATAAACAAAAACATGAATTGGTTTATTTTCTTCATCCAATATTCTTTTTAATAAATACCAGTATAAAATTCTGGTTGCATAAGCAATAAAAAAGTCTTTGGTTGTTTTGTGCTGAAAAGTGTTAACGGGAGACTTGGGCCACTGTCTGAAGGGAGAGTTGAACAGAGGTGCAAGCCTAACTCTGCCAACATTATTTTTTTTTATTTTATTTAAATTAAAGCTTTGTTGAAGCACAAATAAGGATATATTCCAAAAGACAAAGTTCTGTCAGAAAATGCCCTTAGAGGAGTCCGAGAGGCTTAATCTATCAGGGTAAGAGCTGATAAATTTGTTATTGACAGAACCACCTTTGTTCTG
The DNA here is from genome assembly GCA_947623515.1 of Neoascia interrupta. Classification (NCBI taxonomy): domain Eukaryota; kingdom Metazoa; phylum Arthropoda; class Insecta; order Diptera; family Syrphidae; genus Neoascia; species Neoascia interrupta. The sequence goes on from OX392462.1 coordinate 27,396,817, forward strand.
AACAGAACAACCTCAATTTTGAAAAAGTGCCAACATAACGATATAATATCAAAGGTAATATACACAAATATTATTCTATGGAAAACCAAACTGTTTCAGTTAATTATTTCATTGTTTTGATAGTTGAATTCGTATATGTTCAAGAGTGTGTTCAAGTCTCCCAGTAAAACGGGAGACTTGAGCCAGAAATCTATTTTCATAAAACTTGCTGTGGGCAGAAAACCCTTAAATTTTTTAAAATATGAAAGGTTAATGTGAAAGACGATGAATGTAGCTCTATGATGATGCACATGTCATGCAGGTGAGATGAACAGAAAAGATTTTATCCACGATTTAACAAAAATTGGCTCAAGTCTCCCGCTTTCCCCCTACTCTAACCAAAATTTTAGAAAACGCGTGCCTAGAATATTTGTCACATAAGTTCTTTCATTTTCCATATAGGTTTATGAGAAAAAGGTGATTTTACATTTAAATGAAATAAAAAGTGGGCATGGTTATTAGAAATTAGAAAGAAATTTTTGTGTCAGCTCAAAGAAATTTACTGGCGCAATTATAGCATCACTTATGTAAATGTGATTAAATTATTTAGAGGGTTAAGAACATCATATAATCCTATAGTAGGCGTTCCTGTGGGTGGATTTACGTCATTTCCAAATTTGATCCTACAAAGTGGATTATAAAACTTGCTGCCATTTTAGCTTTCTGGCTCGAAAATTGCGATCCTTAACTTGTTAACATATGGACAGACGGATATTGCTTAAACAATTCTCCGGTCGGTCTCGTATCTCTCAAAACACAAATTCAAATGCATGCTTAATATACCTACCCTGGATAAGGTAAAAATATCCAGAAGATGTCCTATAAAATATAGTTTTGCGGGGACGTTTATTCATACCTTTTTATTTGGCTTAAGCTAACAGGATTGTACTGCTTCTGCTATAGTGAGCGATTAGTGCAAATAATAAAAATTCAGTCGAAAAGATCGATTTCGATTGCTGACAGATATTGAATTTTTAGGTACACAATTTAGGACAAAAAAAAATTGCGTTCTCAACAAAATTGGGTCAAGAACTGAGCCGTCCATAGAAGTTTGCTGTCAACAAATAATAAAAAAAAGTTTATTTCTATTTATTTCCTACGATTGTGAATGTAGGTATATATAACCACGCGAATGATGGACAGTGTTAAAAAAAAAAAACTAACAACTCCAAAAACGTTTGAAAGCATATTTCAAGCACCCCCAAAAAGGTAATAGAATTTCATTATTCTACCAAAAGATTTGTTCAAAAATTTCAGTGGGTGTTGAAGTGGCTGCTCAATCCGTTAGCTTTTGAGTGTTCTTTTTTAAGAGCTTCACGTTAAGGTATTTGATAGTTCTAAAATGGAGATGTTTTTCCTTTCTTCTAAAGAATTTGTTGACACACTATTAGCATAAACTTATTTAAAATATTTAAGGTCACACATGCATTGCAAAACACTAAAAAAAATCTTGTTGCAAAATCAAGAAAAATAAATCAATTGCGATTTCTCAATGTCTATTGCTTGTAATAATCTTGCCCCTTTTAATTAACGAGAAGCTATGTCTATGTACAATAATGCGCTGTGCACAGCATACCTACATATAAGTAGGGAGAAGATTTAACTTAAGATTTAACTGATTAATTAACTTCCTCAGTAATGATTTAATCATTTTATTAAAGTATAAATACTTTATTGTACTCAAGCAGGTGCACAACAACATCGACAGCAACAAGAAAACAACACATTAAGGTGAAGGCGTCAATTTTTTTTATGTTTTTTCTAGTGGATTTAAATTGATCACTTGGTGGCAGCTGTGAAGGTTATTGTCGGAACCCTTTTCATATATTCTGTACTTAACACTTTAATGTGTTCCAATTGATTTTCAATTACCTCTTGATTTCAATTATCAACACGTGTACTAAGAAAAAAATCGGAAGTTTCTTCGCCATCCCTACTAAACTGTCAGCCCAAGGAATAAGGCATCAGTTTGGTCTAAGCTGGAATATTACTCAAGGCTCCATTCTGGTGGTTTGCATTCCATTTCACGTCGCATTTTCAAGTGAACGCTCTGGAGTAGTCATTCCTTGCATAGACGCCACTTACTAATCCTGCGACTTTTTGCTAAAGTTTCTCTTGGGAAAACCACATTTTTTTTACAATTTATCTCCATACTAATTACTACTTTCAATTCATGTCAAGTCCCCCTCAGTCCTATATGTCAAATGAAATGCACCCTTTTATAAAGAAGATTTGCAATTGTTTCTCGTCATTCTTTGCAGTCAGCCATCGTGAACCAAATCCCATTAAAATGTCATCGGCCCTACCTTCTGCCAGAGCCAGACACGGATACCATTCGCATGCCTCCAGGTATATAGTAGACTAAGTCTTGCAAATTAAAACTGCAAAAATTAATTTATAAAACAAAGAATAAAAAACAAACTAATTGCTTACGGAGATGATGATGGGGTTTCAGTAGGTACCACCATAACCATGCTGCCGCGACCCAAACACAAGTTTAAGGTCATGGAAAGAATGGCTTCAACAAAGCCAGATGTTATTGAGGCACTTTTGTCTTTTGCAAATATACGTGCCGTGTTCCTCTTTTACCTTTGCAAGGTCGTCGGACAGATAGCAATCATTATCATGAGGCAACGTGGAGGATATTTGCCAATGTAAGATGGGTGATAATGGCTGAGCAATGGTTAAGTAATGATGCAGCACTGATGAGGCAGGGAGGCACATACCCATTAGTGTGTTAGAACTTAGAATATGTATACAAAAAATTTGCTTATATTCTCGACTTCCTTATGAGTATAGGAAGTTATTTAAGTAATTCTAAAAATAGACTTCGCTGTAATTTGTAATTCGAAAATTTACACTTGGAAGTGAATGGAGTGACAAAGTTCCCACATCTAAACAATAGAATCATTTTCAGATAATTTTCATTTACTCGTGGGATGGTGTTAAATCACGATAAATGCTGTCGTTTTTCCAAATTTAATTTTGAAGTTCATATGAGCCACAATTGTGGTTTTTAAGCAACAATTGTTATATTTTTTGTCTGTGAAAAATTAATGTTTTCCTTCCCTTATTGCTTAATTTTTAAAGCCTGAGGGACTGAAATTGGTTTAACGTCATCGTCTTTTAGTGCCAATCTTTTTAATTAAGGGTTTTATAGATTTCACTTTCACCAAGTTGTCACTTCACTTTTTACAGTTCTCTAAGCAAATTCTTACGGTCAGATTATAAAACATTGAAGAAGACCAGCTCTTATCAGCTCTTCGGTGGCAGAATGAAACAAATTACTTTTCAAACTTAAGAACGATAAAACTGCCGTATTTAACTACGACAAGTCGCTGCGTCATTAACAAGTTACACGTACAGGACACTCAGCTAATTATAGGGGTTATCCTGAATTTCAGAGCACTGAAACTGCAAATCTGGCTCGAAGGCAGAAGAGCGTAGTGCAAACCGCATAAGGTCCAGCTAAAAAAGCAACCGTGATTCCCCCATCACCTACGCCCAAAACAGGTAAGGCACGGGACAGCAAAAACCTGCGGTAGCTGCTAAGGCCTCAGTGCCTACCACTCCTTAGGTGCAAGGCGACTTACTGGCCATTTTCCTCCACATTCAGGAGCAGATGGTGCGGTTGCAGCAGCAGTCAAACAACCCGTGTAGACAGGCTCTAGGAACTTCTGCCTAACGCAAAATCATTCGTAGTGGGTGCGACCGCTAATGAAAACCCCTTGATGGTTGAAGATCCTAGTTGTGAATTAAAATTCATTGTTTAGTACCGAGCGCATAGAAACATTCTTCAAGCTGCTTAATGACCAAAGCCCTGATGTTTGTCTGGTTAGTGAAACTAAGCGTACTCGGAAACTTAAGCTAAGACACTAAGACGACGTAGCGTAGTAAGAATATACCGAAACAACTGCATTCGAGGAGAGGTGTTGCGATCTTCATTGGTAAAAAAACCTAAGCATTGGCCCGTGTACCGAGGTAAACTGCAAAGTTTTTGGAAGATGCATCGCGTACATCTCTCTCCGTATAGTGGAAAGAATTTGTATATTGTGTAGTTTTATGCTTCAACTAAGTCCACTTCACGCTAGAACTCGAGATATTGTTTCAATGACTAAGGCAGAAGTCGGGAGAGACCTTTTTCTTTATTGGCCGGAGATCTAAACGACCTAAACATTGAGAAAATCAAAAACCTAATCTTAGTCAAAATTCACTCTTTAACTGGTGGATTTAGCACAGTGTCGAGCATGTTGACTCGATTCGAAAGCGACGGATGGTCCATAGTCCATCCTGCCATCGTCACCTAAAAAAAAAGACTTGTTCTTTTTAACGATCCCGACCTCCGCGAGGGTCTGACAAGCCCTCCGAAGGTATCATTTGTCTTGAAAAACTTCTCAAAGTGCCATTCGGATTCGGCAAAAAATTGTAGGTCCCCTTGTATGTAAAGAGATTAACACACCAGCATACAAGCATACATTGTTGAGAATTTGGCCGTGGCCCTGGGTTATCTCGAGCTGTTACCCCACTCTATATATTTATTTACTTATAGATGGTTCATAGTTTCCTAGATGCGGCTCCTATCTGGATCTACTGCTGTGCGACGAACGTTTACAATTAACTGACGTGGACCGACAAACAATAAACTGTCTACGCACATTTGTTTATGACAGCGCACATAAAAGAATTAATGCCGCAATAACTATTCCCAACAAAATTTCGGAATTAGAGGAGTTTGTCCAAACTTACTGCTACAACTACGTTAGAACACACTGCTCTAGACCTGACCAATGCATTTTCCTTGAACTCACTCTATCCACGGTCAAATAGGAATTTGTGAAACGAGAATATTGACAGATACCTTTGTGGAATGGATGAGACAATTGAACTGTACGAATGGACTGTACGATGCCTCGGTATTAACCACCTAACAACAGTTACCGTAATGCATCGACAACGATCACTGATCGACGCACCCCACGATCAAAAAAGGAGGCTGCTAAAAAGTCTTAAAAACTTTGAGGGACGCTGGGATAGTGGATCGGGAACCTCCAAGTACTTATTTAAGCCAATCAGAGGCTGTATGCCAATTCGAACTGGGGTTACAACATTCGGGATCAGGTCGGATAACCCAAGCAAGTTTTCCTAAATTAATGAAGTATTTCGGAGGAACGAGAATAACGCCCCCCAACGAGGAACAACGAACAATTACTTGCAGCAGCAGGGAAAGATCCTAGGAACGCAAAATGACTTTTTTGTGATTGAAGATCCGCAGGAGAATGTTGAGGCCATATGAATAGCACAAGGTGAATCATAGCATTCGCCAGAAACGCGACTTAGAAAATAGAGTCCTAGTCCAAAATTACTTCTACTTACAAAGTAACCTAGTACACTGGCGATCCAAGAAAACTGGTTTTACTGGGTTCAATGGTGACTTAGTGAAGTCACCAATGAAATGGTTCAGGCCCTTTTTGTATCGAACCAGTTAGAACTCCAAACGATCTTCGAATCACTAAAAACGAAAAAAATCCTGGGAAACGATGGAATATTTAACATTGTGCTTCGACATTTTGCTCTGAAGCTGTGGAAGTCTACGCCAGTATTTTCGACAATGCACTTAATAATGTACATTATCCAGAACATTGGAGTTTAATTGTATGGTACATCCGATCCGCAAAAAAGGGACAGATCACTTCAATCCAGCAAAACTCCGGTCAATAAATCTTCTTCCAAATATCAGCAAGGTATTCGAAATAGGTATTCGGTGATAAATGGAGCCTTGACTAGGTGGGTTGAGAACTATAAAATGGTTACGGATAAACAATTCGGTTTCAAGGCAGGACATGATCGTAGTAGTACATGCCGCATCTAAGCTGGTATCAGATATCCGATGGTACGTACAAAAGCAAGAACCAATGCACGGATGCCTTCCTTATTTCACATGGCAAAAGCCTTTGATACCATGTTGTTGGAAGTGCTCGTTAAGAAGTTGCACATGTTAGGCATCAGCAAACCTCTTCTATAGATGTTGCTTATTGAACATAAAGGGTCCGCCATCTAACGTTTTTTTTTTTTTTTTTTGAAGTAATACAGGTTTCATTAGGACGGCGCTATGTGCCACACAGCCCTGGCTACACTCGATGTTTTGCGCCCTGATTTTTAAGATCGTATTATCAGCCGCAGAATTGATGTCGTTTGGCCACCTCAGAGCTGCCGCTTCACATCGTTGGACTATTATTTGTGGGGTGCCGTAAAAGACAAGTGTTACGCCGGAAGGATTGTACTTTCAAATAAAAAAAGAAATTTCGGAGAATATTCAGTAGTTTTTTTATAGCATTTTCAAAAAAAAAAGTTATTTGGCGGACCCTTTATAATCCGGTAGGAAGTTTGTTGAGAAACATGGCAACGTGACTTCTACTGGGGTAGCTAGCTTCTACTAGGCAGCTGCAATATTGGAGCTGTTCTCCCCAATATTTATACGGTCGATCTGATAGGATGTCCTCATTTCGCGATAGAGTACGGCGACGTTTTTATTGCGGATATATAGTCATTCAAGTATTATTGCAGCCTGACTTCGAGAAGATTCAGCAATATAGCAACAACTGGAAGTTGAGGATTTATTTCCAGAAGTCGAACAATTCTCTCCAGAACGCCGTTGTCTTTAATCTCTAGGGATACCGAAAAGAGCTGACGAAAGCTCTCCATCGTTGGAAACCACGGGCTACCACCTGCGGACAAAAATGTGGCAAATTCCTTGGACACTGGCTAGACCAATATTTTTTTTTTAAGAAACATGTAGATGATGCTGAACGCAGAGCCCGGCAGGTGCCTTTGACCCTAAAAATAAACTGTTTTATAGCAGTGAAACCGATTCAAGAGTGAAAGTTATTGGTTACATGGCCCTTATCCGGTCCATGCTCGCATGTGGTTGTCTGTGTGGTTTACCATAGGGGCAAGTAGGGTGGAATGGATTCGGGTTTTCGAGAGGACTCATCTTCGTGCTTGCCTTCGCTTATATCGAACTTCGGAGTTCGAGTACGCGAAGTACTTTTCCCATAAGGCCCTATACAATAGTGCGAATTTGATCAAAGTGCACATTACCTCCATGAATAACCTGATCTCAGAGGGTGGTTACGTAAAATTTCAAGTATCGTGAGAGCGTGCGTCTGAACGGATCAGCCCCTCAGAGGTGTTCTTCTTTTCTGACTAGGCAAACCTGATCCAGGTTAGATCGGCAATGCCGTTAATCATCCATGTAGCCCAGACGACTATTGACAGGCGACTTAACTACAGCCGAGATGTCGCACAGAACGCGTTGTGCGCGATGTGTTTAAGCAGCACTAGCATTTTTGGTGGATACACAAGGGAGATTGCTCGTCGATCCCTTTCGATCCGGTTAGGGTTATCTAAGTTTTTAGTGGATCGACGTTTTTAAGTCGGTCGTTGTTAAGACTTGACAAAAGTTAACATAATGCCTAAAAAATCATAAAACAAAATAAAGATAAAAAAAAAATATAAAAACTACAAGGCACACACAAAAATGTTATGTTAATAATAATTTTTTACATTCGAGTTTTGTGCATTTGTTCTAAAATGGTTTTTTATTATATTAAAATCCTAACCAACGGCATTATAATGCCCGAGCTCGTTATCCAGATGCTTTATTTGTAATTTATTTAATTTATTTTATAAATTACTATGGAAATAAATAAATATATAAATTACAGCAAACACACAAAAAGTGTTTTAAAAATTTATAATAATTAAAAAACCATTTATTTCAATATGCAGGAAGTTAAGACAATCTTATTTTTATTTAAAGGTACCCTTAAGTTTCATATGTTTAATGCAAAAAAAAGTTCTGGTATTATGTTTTTTCAAGCAAAAAACTTTGTTTTAATTTGTTTTTCTGTAGTCAAGTTAGTTTAGGTCAAAAGGCAAATATGATAATCAATAACTTCGGCTTAGAGCGACGTCATAGGTCTTTCAGTTATTTAAGTTATTTAAGTCAGTTTTAAGCATTTCTGAAATAAAAAGCTTTTAAAAAGAGCCCCCAAACTACTAACAACTTCTGTTCATGTCAACAAACCAAATGAAGAAATTTTTTTTCAATTAAATAAAAAAAATTCCAAGTCTCGATCGTATATCTTAACGATTTAAATTTCTTAAATTAACGTACGTCAATTTAACAATAAAGCCTAACTTCCCCATCCGATTTCAAATCACTCACTCAGCCTTACATCTCACATGTCTTCGCCGATGTAGAAACTCTTACCGATTGACGATAACATTAACAACCCAACATAAAATAAATGGAAAGCTAATTTTCATTAAAGCAATGACTTCCTTTTGAAAGCAAAAAAAAAAAGTGCTGACAAAACCGCCAACTAACTGCCCCATTGACCCACAACTAACCTCTGACATATTATTGCCCATCACGCTTTCGTCGCGTCGCGGTCGTCCAACTAGTATTAAAAATTTTAGCGCTCGCGCACTCAAACCCTCTGCAATAAGTATCGAAATACGTTTATCTGCCTACCTCATCGGTCTTTTTTATTTTTTTTTTTATTTGTTCCGCCAAAAGCAGTTAACTGATTCATTGGACCGGTTGCATACAGCTTCAAATATGTTAGAGAGACCGCCACTGAGCACTGGCCACGCGAAAGCAACATAGACTTAAGAGCTCTTCAGCGTAACCTCCAATCGAGAGCATTTGTATCTTTAATCTGGTATCTCGATGCTCCAGAAATTTACGTGAGATGACCACAGTACCACGCACGACCACACAAATTTCGCAGCAGACCACTTTTGGAATCATGTACAGCACTACACTCGTGTTAAGTCGTCTCAGAAAGTTTCGGGGATTTCTTCCTCCTTTGGTCGATGGGCTGAGGTTGGGGGTGTCGGTCAAATTCGATTGACGCGGCGCTTTTTTTAATTTTTATATCCCACCGCCTGGGGTGCCTTATCGACAATTGCCACGATTTTTGTTGCTTTTTCTGTTGACAACGAAACGCCACCGCAACGCTGCCGTCATCATTTGCAGAGTTCCACTATGGCGATACCGACCACCAAGGGATTGCGTAAGAAGCCTTTAATAGCCCCAGCCAGCGTCAGGGGTCTGAGTGACTTGGTTATCGTTTTTTTTTTTCGGCGGCTTTTTGATGTGTTGGGAGCTCTTGTGATTGTTGGCGGCGGGTATTGTTCCCCGCTTAATTGGTTTTCTATGGCCTTTGACATGCTACGAGAGTAGTAGGAAATTAAGTTGCGTATGTATATAAGATTTTGGAGCAGCAACGATGCTGGGCTGCTCTATAATGAATTGGCTGATATCGATTGTCTGGGGCAGTATCTGAGGCACCGACTTTTGGTTTAATCGGTTTAAATATGACTCAACCATAAAGGCGGGGAGACAAGCCATTTAGTTAAGTGATTAGAGAGCGGGAAAAGTGAGATTCCGTGCTTGTGTAGGGGATTAAAATATTTTAAATTACGTACAGTGGTCTTTGGTATTGACTTTAAAAAAAATGCTTTAGAAAGGAATATCACCCAAGCAGAATCCTATGTTATTTGCTGCTAACGGGCAGTAAGTCAACTCCGGAAAAATATTCCCAAAATTAAAAGACAACGAATCTACTCAAACAATAAAATCTGAAAGTCCGTAGAGAAAGTTTAAGAAAAAGAACAATGTGGTAACGTCTCTTAAGATTGCCTTAAAAATCAACAGACAAGCTGTGTAAATTTAACTTTATTGCTGTCGTCATCCTACACACTCAGTCATATGCTTATGTCGAGGCATCAAGTTCACACATTGTACCCGCATAACTCAAATTCCCCTTGACATTCACCTGCCAGCTATATACGCGCATCAACCTCCAAAAAGGTTCCCACTCAACCCACATTAGCATCTCGATAATGGCCAGTGACACTGTAGCCGTTGCTGGAGATGAACCCCTCTAAGGGAAATGACAAAACTCTAGTTTTATTACCAAAATTATAGACTACGTGCGCTGTCTGTTGACTCGTCCCACTGCATATCCATCTGTTGATGGCGCACTTAATTTATTCCGAGCCATCTGTGAGCGGCGATGCTTCGATGCAAAGCAGTGGTGTGGTACCCACTTGTTGAACGTTAAACATCCGCATCGAAGAGAACCACCAGTGTGACGTTTAAAGCTCTGGTTCACAGCGTTGATGCCTCCATCCCGTGGGAGTTGGACGTGATACATTCGACAGACCCGAAATTGGGTTAAAAGAAAATTTTCTAGGAAACATCGACGCGCTCATGCAAACGATTTGTCAAAGAGTACAGAACAATACACACTGTTAGAGGTTCGATGGCGGCGTGTGGGGCTTCACTTCTCACGATTGTCGATTATGAAATTAAAATCGAGATCGAAACGTCAATCAGATGACAGAATCACAATCTAAAGTGACGAAGCAAAGTCGTGCACCAGCATTTTCATTACGCAATTAAAGGTGTTCGAACTATGCTAAGAAGAATGTTGCACCATGGAATGGAAACCATTCATTTGGCATAGACACAACCCAGGCGGGAGGGAGTGCCGCCCCATCAAAGAAGTAGAATGACGATTGACAGGTTTCACATTGATTTGCTGGTGTATCTTGATAGGCGAATCTTGAGAGGCTTGAAGAGCAATAAATGCACTTGGGTATGAATTTAAAAATAAAAAGGAACATTAGACGGTGCTGTGGTATACAAAGGAAACAGCTTGAAACTTATCTAAATATTTGACATGCCATGTTGTAGATGGTTTACTCTACTGAGAGAGGGCTTTAAAGTCTCTTTGAGTTGATTGATATAACTAAAAGCGAGGCTTCATGAGGTTGAAACTAATTGACAAGCTTGTGGTCCTATTAGAATCAAATAGGACCACAGGAAAAACAGGAGAAATACTGGTGCACTTTGAATTGAAACTTTTACGAGAAGGAGAAAACCTCATGTAGAAGCTTCTTTTGCAATCGTAACGTCCCATCCAGTAGGAATGTCCGAACTTATGTTCAAAATGGAATTACAATTTGTTTTAGCCTGCTAGTGCTAATGTAGAGCCCTGCAAGGTCGGGTTTAAGAATAGCCTTGAGGTAAGGTGTGCCTGTCGTAAGAGCCGACTGAAATCCACTGGAGGAAGTAATCTTTAGGCATAAGTGATGCTGTCCAGGAGTAAAAACTCCTTGTGGGGCCACCCTTGGCAGTAAAGTTATAACTGAAAAAGACGAACCCGAAGGTTTAAATAAAACCAGCAGCGTCTGTTACATATTGTGCGGCTTGTTGGTCAGCGTCTGATCCCAGAGGGACGGCTGAACTTCAGATAACAGAAATCCAGGAGCGTCTGTTTCGGAACGAGCGGCTTCCTGGTCGGCGTCTGTTGTCCGGGTTAGGATCGGCCGAATTTAAGCCTGGCAGCTAGGTATAAAATGCACCCCCTCCCCAACCATAAAAAGAAAACGAAAACAGCCTAGGATATTTGCTGATCCTGGTAATCCAGGGCACCCTTTGGAGCTAGCCCTGAGGGGTGTCAGCATGCGAGCGCTTGGTGGTCGGAAGGTCCCGCTCGGCATCCGACCGGGTTTAACCCGAAGAAGTTACAGCCCGTCAATGGTGCCGCTATCCATTACGGGGGGCGGAGGAGGACAGCGCCAAGTCAAAAGGAGGGCTAAGGTGATGATAGTGCTAATGTAGGTTAAACTGCCTTGGCTGTTTCACACTTGAACAACTGGTGGAAAAAAATAAAGTGCAATAAAAGCCCATGCGTTGTCCGAGTGACTATCATATTTGACTGAGTTCCATAAAATTACGCCGAGCAAAATAAAACCGAATTGCTGATCTAGCCTTGTTTTAATTTTCCAAAGAATTCGCGCGAATTTTTGAACTTTAATTTTCTCCTTTCCATTCCATTCGAACGAACTTTGGAACTTATATTTTCTTCTTAACTTTTGAGTAAAAGCAAAAGAAAGTAGAAAATAATAATTCAAAAATTCGCGCGAATTTCGGAACTATTATATTCTCTTTAACTTAAAATTCGGGCGAGCTTTTATATTATATTTTCTTCTTATTGTTTTTGGATAAAATGGAAGGGAAAGGCGAGGAGTGAATAACAGTTCGAAAATTCGCGCGAATCTAATATTTTCTTCTTTATTATTAAGAACTAGGAATGGAACGGGGACGGTAATAGTTAAAAAATTTCTTATTTTCTCCTTTCGTTATTTTTTAAAGATTTTTGGAACTTTTATTTTTTCCTTTCCTTACCTTGGAAATGTTATTAAAAAAAGAAAATATTAGTTGAAAAAATCGCGCGAGTTTCGGAACTGTTATATTATCCTTTCCTTAAAATTCGGGTGAGTTTTTAAATTATATTTTCTTCTTTTTATTTTTGAGCAATAGGATAGAAGAAGAGAGGATAATTCGCGCGAATTTCCGAACTGTTATTTGTTTTAAAAAAAAATATCTCAAATTTTATTGATATTTGTCAAAAGTAAAGAAAAAAAAATGGTTCAAGAATTGTGCTTAAAAAAAAGAAGAGAAAAATAATAGTTCGAAAATTCGCGCAATGAACCAATACTTAAAAATAGATTTAAGATAGCTTATAAACTATTCTTGCAAATAGATTATAAACTATTTCTAAATTATATATTATGTACAATGTACAGACACATTTACAAAAAAAAATTTTGGTTGAAGTTAAATTATTAATAAACTCGTTAGTTTAAATATTAAGTAAAAACTATAAGTAAGAGAAGCATATATAAGAAAAAAGATAAAAATAAAAGTTCTAAAAATCGCGGTAATACTCAAAAGTAGATTAGGAAGAAAATATTAGTTCCAAAATTCGCGCGAATGTAGGAACTATTATTTTCCCTTTTGATTTCCTATTTATTTCCCAAAAGAAAATGAAAAAATAACGGTTCAAGAATTTGGGCAAATAGAAAGAAGAAAATCATAGTTCGAAAATTCGCGCGAATGTTTGAACTATTATTTTCTCCTCTCGCGAGAAATTCGCCGGAATTTTATTTTCAAACTATTATTTCCTTCTTTCGTTTAGCGCAAATTTTGGACCAATATTTTCTTCTTTACTTTTGCGAACTAAGATAGGAAGGGATAAGATAATAGTTCCAAAATTGGCACGAATTTCGGAACTATAATTTTCTCCTTTTTTATTTTCTCCTTTCGCTACTTCACACTTCCAAAGAGTTTTGGAACTATTCTTTTCTCTTTTCTTTTTTTTAAGCTATTATTAAAAAAAAATAAAAAAGTGGTTGAAAAATTCGCGCGAATTCGGCAACTTTTGTATTCTATTATATTCTTTTTTAAATTCGAGTGAATTTTTAAATTACATTTTATACTTTATATTTTTGAGAAATAGAAAATGAAAAGAAAGGAGAATTCACGCGAATTTCCGAACTGTTATATACAAATTCTCAAAATATATTTCAAAATTTACTGATATTTTTCATAAGTAAAGAAGAAAGTAATGGTTCAAGAACCACGCAGAAAAGAAAGGAGAAAATAATTCTCCGAAAATTCGCGCGAATTTTTTAACTTCAATTTTTTTTCTTTACTTGTAAATACAATGCTCCTCACTTATGAACCACTAAGAAAGAGAAAATAATAAAAACATGCTTTTCTTTGAAATGGTTTATATTTCATTTCTAGATTATATACATAGTTTCAAAAACAATGTATTGGCTAAAGTTAAGTTATTAATAAACTCGTCAATTTATAGGTTCTGTAAAATTTATAAGAGAGAGAAATATATAACTAAGAAAATAAAATAAAGTTTCTGAAATTCGCAGTAATACTCAAGAGTAGATAAAGATAAAAACATTAGTTCCAAAATTCGCGTGAGTGTTGGAACTATTATTTTCTCCTTTCCTATTTCTCAAAAGAAAAGGAGAAAATAGTAGGGAATAGGAGGGAGGAAATAGTTCAAGAATTCCGTCAAAAAGAAAGGAGAAAGTAACAGTTGGAAAATTCGCGTGATTTTGTCGCGAGATAAGAAAATAAAAGTTCGAATTTTCGAACTGTTATATATTCTCAGAATATACATTTCAAATTTATTGATATTTTTCAAAAGTAAAGAAGAAAATAATGGTTCAAGAATTTCGACAAAAAGAAAGGGCAACATATTAGTTGATTTAAAAATATAGCTGCTTATTATAATAATAAAAATATAGTTGATATTTTTTATAATAGTTGATTCTATAATTTATCCATTAGACTAAATATTAAAAAACTTGATTCTCTGTATTGTGTAATTGTGCATCTACGTGCTTGCGGCGAAGGCTTTATTTCCGACCATGATCACTTACAACCCCGAACAGATGCCAATTTTTTTTTTTCAGATGTGATACTACGCTTTACGAACTGAACAAGGGTAGATCGGGCTTAATTATGCTCTAGTTTCCTATTTAAAGACACATAGATAAGAGCGATGTAAACAGCAGTAGGTATTTTTGATCCTTTGAAATCAGCCTGTGCATACATAAAATACACTGAAAAAACTCCCAACTCATCAAACTTCGATTGCTTTTGAAAAGTGAATCCTGTCTTGCGACTAGAAGAGCTTTCTAACCGATACGAAAAAGCCGATATAAGTTGGTTTCTTAAGTTCAAGGTGATGCCCAAGCCTTGGGCTTAGTATACTAAGGTCTGGATCTGGATACCTATGGAAACGTGGAAAACTCTTAAATTTTGCCAATTTTATCTATAAAAGCCACTGCACCATAGAAATTTTAGGTGCTGTCTTATTGCGAAAAGCTTTTAAAACAGACAACTATTCTTACTTTCTACAAATCTAACCGAGACGTCTTTTTATTCCAATTCCAAAAGACCCATGTTTCGGTAAGTGTTTACGTTTTTATTTTTGTTGGAGGTTGCTACTATCCGATGGAGCACTCAGACACAACTACTGGTCCATTGTACTACCATGCAGACACCTTACATTAATGTATTTAGTTTACCCGTCTTCGTCGAAGAAAGGTAAGAAGGAGCTTCAGTGATGAAGAGCTTAGGTGTTCGGCACTCACCACGTCAGCCCCAAAGATCCGCCACCTGATGCGAGAAAAAGCAGGACAACTACAGAGAAAGTGTTCCGCTGTATCGTCGTCCTCTCCACAGGCAAGACAGGTGGTGGTTTCGCTTAAGCCTAACACATTCAAGTGTCTAGCAAAAGCTTGGTGGCCGGTAAGGACGCCTACAAGAAGTCTGCAATCGATTCTCCTAAGAGATAAAAGAAAAGACGCTGACCCCTCGCAGATGTCCGGGCATTTAGAGCGGCTTGGCTGTCACTTCAAACGCATATGCTTCTTGCCCTCCACCTGTTAGTCACAATATAGCGCATAGCCATTAGGATAGCGAAAATCTCCGCTTGGAAGACAGACGCATATTTACCTAAGGGGTAGTGGAGTCTAATGTTCTCGCTTTCCACAAAGACTCCAGCACCAGACTCCTGTCTGGTTTTGGAGCCATCCGTGAAAATACGATGGCATTCTTTCCCTGGCTCAGAGTCTGGCCGAAGCCATTCCATTACCTGAGGAAAGTTGACTTGGTAATTTTGTCGCAAAAGGATTTCTGGGGTCATTGCGTCAGAGGGCATGTCCATAAGACAGGGGTCAAAGGACAATTCTCGAACAAGTTCTTCAAAATTCCAATGCGTGTGGTACCAAAAACAACCTCTCTTTAAGCGAAAGATGGTTTTCAGCGTACACCCCATGATAAATATATCAAGGGGGGGGAGGTTCATCAAAGCATCTAGACCAGAGCCCGGCGTGCTAGGGAAGGCCCCTGTGCAGCCAAGACAAGCCGTTCTTTGGAGTTTGGCAAAAGAGGCAGTAACACGTTTCCGCGAAAGCCTGTTCCACCAAACAACCGATGCCAGAGGACCCTTTTCGGAGTTAAGTCCCATGTCTTGCCAAAAGCGCCTCTGCACTGCCAGAAGGTGGAGTGCACCAATCATCGATCAAGTCCAGGGATCACTGCGCCTGAGAGCACACAGTCCCTAGGTTTGAGCCGACAGAAAGAACGGCGACATCATCCGCGTAGGCTTGTGTGTAGGTTCCAGGAAGGTTGAGAGCCGATAGTAGAGAGTCTACATCCATGCACCATAAAAGGGGAGACAGAACACCACCTTGCGGGCAGGCCCTGTCGGTAAGTGTTTACTGGTTCGGTAAGTCATTTAGGTAGAAAAATCTTACAGGTGTGATGCGTCTTTGGCACAGATATAAATATTAAGCTTGGTTTGTTCACAGATGGTGGATTCTAAATTTGTAGTAGATTTTCAAGACATGGGTTCAATTACAAGGTTTCGATACCTATTTGTACGTGCGAGGTTTATTTTAGGCAAAGTTTATGCTGATAAAATCTGTGTCGAGCATCTTTTGATTTTTTTTTTGTCGGTTCTGTCTGCGGGCGCTATCTTTCATTTATCTGAACTCAGTGATAGTCAAAATACATTTAGCTTAAAGAAACCTGTTCTACAAGGCATATTGCAGAAAGTAAATCACCGATCGACCATATAACTTAAGCTGGGTTAGGAATTTATGGTTTTAAGAGCAGATCCCTTGCTTAGTTTTGGACTACGGGAAAATTGTCTCAGATGTAAAAGTATGAGTCTGACTCTACTGTTGGCAAGGACGTTTTTCAGATTAAGTATAGGGTAGGAAAGTATTGTCAACCAGTTAACCTGGACTTGGAATCTGAATTATAACAAGATGGATTAATAGAAGAAAGATAAGATTATATAAAAACTCCACAACAACCACAATTCTTCCACTTTTTTGTTAGAAAACAAAATCAAATCCAAAATATTGTCTTAATTTTAAAACCACTCTTCTTAAATGCTTCAAAAGCTGTTTAGTAAAAAGAAGTTCCCACGTTCGATCAAGGAACCTTTAAACTGAAAGACCAAATACAAATACCTACCACACAAGTGCCTAGACAGGAAGAAAAAAAATAAATTCTCTTCCTATCAAATGACAGGTGTGCCTGTCAAGCCTTTCTTAATAAAGAATCTACATAATTTTACTTGTTCTAAAATATTCAGAAAAATAACAAATATATTCAAGACGTGAAGAATTAACAATCAAACCTCCACTTAAAAGTCTCTTACATGTGCCAATGCCTTTAACATAAGTGCATCAGCATTAAAGCACTCGAAATATTCGCAATATTTTTATTCTATTTTGATAATTGATCAAGTGGCTTTTAACGATTCCTGCCAATTAACAAAACACAAATGAGCACTGTCAACAAAAGTAATAGATATTCAATTTCACATCGACGAGCAGGTATCTTCTTTTTTTTTGAAAATCAAAAACCTCAAGATCATTTTTGCCAATAATTCTCATAATAATTAATTAAATTCTATTCTCTTGGCTGCTTTGAGATTCCTCTTTTGAAGATCATCTACTATCGAGTACTGTGTATGTGTGTATAAATATTTACGCACATAAATTACTTCGATCTTCAAAAAAAAAAGAGTCTACTATACACCTTCAACGCGCTGTGGTTTTGTGATTCCCTAGGCTAGTTTTGCATCAGACAGAGAGCAGCTTGATGGACAGATTGACTTTAAGCTCAAAAGGAGAAAAATATACAAATCTTTATTGGAAGGAGTTTATGAGAGCTGAATGCTTATTACGAACCACTTAATCACGGGCCCATTAATCGTTCAAAGACCTTGTCTCTGTGATTTAAGGCCAATTAATGTTTTCCCATTGTTCATGTTTCTAATTTCGTTTGTGGTTTTTTTTTTAGCACCCAACCAAACACCCTAGGACTTTACAGGGTTTGTGTATCGATTGAGTGCGAGCCTTGTAGCTCATTTGTAGGAAGTGATTAGACCATGTCGAAAAGGCTTTTTTTCCTTAAAACTGTGAGATCATTGAATCGGCTTAAAAAAAACCTTCAAGCATAAAAGTGTCAATGTCCTTAAGATATATTATTATTTTTTTTGCAGGCCAAACTATAAAAAGCTCTACAGCTTCGGGCCACTCTTCACGTCCACATTTCACTTCCTTGGTGGATACAAAGGAAAACCATAACACAAAAGAAGTCATGTGTTTCACACCTGAACGAATGCGACGAGATACTTTTAATTGACTGCAATTGCTGGCCAGTAGCTGAAAGCACTTAAAAACCAACTCAGCTGTGAAATATGAGCGAATTAGGTTGCTGTGGTCGGTATCAAACGTTGTTTCGTGCGCCGACCATACGCTAATTGTGAACAAATTTATGTTCATATTCAAATGCTGCATTTTACTTTCAACTTTGTGCGGGGTCTTTTTCTGGTGTGTTGTTAGGTGTCTCGTAGTAACCAGTTGGTAATGATTTGAAAAGAAATTAAGATTATGTGTGAACCGCTGAGTAATGAGATTTTTTATTTAAAAAAAAAAATAGTTTGAAACCTATTTAAAGAGTGATAGGGAGGAGAAGTCGTTATGCATTTTTGTATCCTGATTTTTTGCCCCACTTTCGTGCTCAAAAATGCTAACGTCACGTCGAGGGAATTATCCGTTGACCGGAAAAAAGTTTTTTAATACAAAACCGCAAACAATGTATACATCACGCCGTTTGCTGGAACTAGGAAAATTCAGAATTGACAGTCTCAAAAATCTAAAAAAAACATAAAAATCACACAAACAAAATCTAAAACACACAATTTTTTGGCGAGATTCTTAAAACTAGAAAATTTGACTGTGAAGTTGTTTTATATACCCAAACTTGTCCCGAATTCTATCGTGTACCCAAGGAGAGAGTTTCAAGGGGCTGCATGCCACCTCATACGTTTTAAACTAGGAGAACTGAGCTTTTCAGTATAATAAGGATAAAGAGCAGGAGGGATGGCGTAACGTCAATGGACTTAACTTAGAGACTTTTGTTCAAGTTTTTTTTCTCGATTACTTTTTTCTAGATTTTTGTTTTCTAGGTTTGGTTTTCTAGACCTGCGTAATATAGGATAAAATTGAGTCATATCTCCTAAGACGGTGCTTGCAAATATTTCGTCTTTATATACCCAAGGTAGGTTAAGTATATTTATTACAATGCATAGTTTAAATTATTGTGAAATAATCACCATAGCACCCTGAGACCTTTAAGACATATGATCGAGACCCAGTCTGTTCATCGTTCAGAAACATCGATTGTAGCTTAGTTTTCATTTTGTCAATTCGTTCTTTATCCTAAAAAGAATTTCATAACAAGTATTGAAGATACCAAGACTATTATCCTAAGTTTGATATACATATATACAAAGTATTGAGCTCCGCCCACTTAAAAGGTAGCTTTTTAGAAAAAAAAAATATTTTCACGCATTAATTTCGCTTTTAACGCATTTTCTGATGATTCTAACCGAATTTTATTGAATTGATCTTATTTTACAGCCCACGCTCATTTTTAGGGGCGTGGCTATAAGAAAATAGTTGAAAATGGATTCAAGCCGAACAACTTTCAAATTTGGTGTCACAGGGTAAGGAACAAACAGACTCCCCTGTTCACTTACTAACTTGTTGATATTGTTTCTTACTTATTTACTTATTTGATATTGTTTCTTAGATTTCTAAATTTTTGATTGAACACAAAAAAGTCTAATGCTCTCTCAGAATTTAAAACGAGCCGAAAAATGTTCGTCGTGATCGAATACTCGTTCGAAAAAACGAATACGATCAAACCGAGTATGTATACAAAGGCTCGCGAGCACTTTTGTACTGCAAACGGTACAAAGCGAGTATTTCCATGAAAACGAACGATCCAAACGAGTATTTTTCGAAACCAGTACAAAAGAACTCGAATAAGTGCGAGTACCTTGTTTGCGAGTGTACTGATCGGCAATCAGGTTTTAGGGGAATGTTTGTTCGTTTGATTCCTTTGTTAATTTCTGTGTGGAATGGATGCTAGAGAGTATATTTACAATGGAATGGTGGTAGCACTTCTTTTTGTCATGCAGGTGGAGTTGAATTATTTAATGTATATCGACTATTGTAGCTATCTACCTAATTAAAAAAACCTGGAAAGAACAGATCTTAATTTCTCAAGGAAAAAACCAAACGATCAATACGATCATCCCATAATGTACGAACAAAAGTACTAATCGAAAAGATCGGTTCTGTTTGCAAACATTCGAATACTTTTGTGTATATGCCACGAGCCTTTTGAACTTCGGTACACAGAAGCGAGTTACTTGCGAGTATACAAGTCATTGGGATGTACCGCCTGCAAGCGGGTTCTACTCGCTTCAGAAGTAAACAATCAGAAAAATATTTTTTTTTTGTTCGATCATGATCGATCAGACTCGTTTTAATCTCTGCTCTCTACACACCAAACTCAAAATTGTGTTTTCGTGAAAATACGCGAAAACTTCTTCAAAAACATGAGTTTTCCCATACATTTTTGTTAATTGTTCTGTTTTCGAAACCCCAGTTTTTTAGTAGTTTTCGTTCAGAATCACTTTGAAAGTCACGAATATCAAATTGCCTTGAGTATTTTAAATTTAATTTGGAAAGAATGTCACTTTTGTCCCAACTTTGGATGTTAATATCTCCGAAACCGAAAGTCCTCTCGGAAATCAGCGTGTAGTTTTGAGGTCAGCGTAAATATCTGGATATTTAACCATCTTTTATATCTTTTAAAGGACGTTTAAAAATAAATATGGGTTAAAATTTGACAACTGATAAATAAATGAAAAACGAAAGCAAATTCTAGTCGGCGTTTAGGAAGTATGAATGGCTAAACGAGTTTTCGAAAACTTTTTGCCCAAAACTCAGTTTTTGATTCAGTGTGAAGAGCTTATAAGAATGTTTGACTTTATTGAACTTTGTTGATTGTTGGGAAAGATATAAAGGATCTAGAATTTTGTTTTGTTTTAGGAACTAGACTCCTTTTTAAGGAAGAAAATTGGGTCCCTATTGTAATTATTTCACATCATCAACTAAACGGTAAAGTTACTATCGAGTAACGACACAACGATACGTTCGGTTAGCTTTTTGAAAAAAGAAGCATTTGAAAATGAGCTTGGGCATTGCCAAAGACGGTACTTACTTACTTACTTAAGGTGGCGCTACAGTCCGGGGTGGACCTGGGCCTCAGCCAACAAGCTTCGCCAGCCAGCTCTGTCTCTAGCTAGCCGTCTCCAGTTTCTCACGCGAAGTTGGCTGAAGTCCCGTTCCACTTGCGTGCGCCACCTGAGTCTCGGTGCTCCTCTACCGCGTCGTCCAAAGACGGTACACTTTTTTCAAATAAGAAGGACATCTTACGCAGATTGAGTACTTTTCGGAGCTGCTCAATCCCCAACAGGGCTCTGAATTTGGCAATCCCACTGCTGACGAGATATAGTGGAGAATAGTCCTAGAGTGGATGAAGTCTCTGCCGCGATTAAATCGCTAAAAGTGAGTAAGTCTGCTTGAGTTGATGAAATCCGGCCAGAAATGCTCAAGGCAATGGGTAAAGAAGGTGTTTAATCCCATCTTTGTGAAGTGTGCGTTGGACTCTGCCATGGCTGCGATTTATCGCATCCACTTCTCCTATCGACTGGATGGTGAAGCACAGTCTTGATGGTGAATCCTTCGGAATGGATGGCGTCAGGATAAGCCATTTGCCAAAAAAATTTGATCAAGGGCACAAGCTGCCGAAATGAGGTTTCTGAGGTGCGTTGCTGGTGTTACTCTTAGGTAGATTGAAAAACGTCAGTAGTCGTCATAGGAATCTTAATGTTGAGCAGCTACTTCTCAATAGAACGATCAATTTTTCGATGATTTCGACACGTTGTTCGCATGCTCCCGACAGACTTCCTAGACAGGTCATTTAGCCGAGATGAGAGCGCGTTGCCCTCCTGGTAGGCCAAGAAACAGCTGATGGGATTAGGTTAAGTACATCTCCGAGACCCGCCTGTGTCTCTTGAGCTGATGGCGGAGGATCGGAAATGATGGAAGCATTATTTAGCCGCCCTCGTTCCGCGAGCCTTCTTCTAAGGATAAATGGTCACAGAAAATCTATGTATGTGTATGTAAGAATTTTTTCTTCAAAACCGTTTTGCTAAACGATTACAAGGTCAACGCAGATCTACGGCGAATCTATATGAACTCGTATAGCATTCAAAAATATAACGGAAGTTTATTTTTACCTATATCCAAGGTAAGTTAGACTTGAGTATAGAACTATGGGATCAAGCTGACAGCAATGTTCAGTGGATAAGTATCCACTTAAAAAAAATCTACTTTGAAAAATCTGCTTTTTCAAAAAAAAAAATCTTTCAAAATTCTGCTTTTACAAAATTTTTACTTGACCAGCAAAATTATGTTTTTTTTGCTTTTTAATGAAATTTTTGCTTTATTTTTTAGGTATAGAAAAGGTAACAAAAAGGCACCGGTAGGGGTGTTGCAGGGGGCGCCAGTGACACGGAATGACAAATGATTCCACCTTAAATGTTAAAACCCATCCAACCCATCCATAATAAAAACATCTCTTTCTGCAACTCTTAAGATATTGAATAACTTTGCTTTTATGTGAGATTAATAAAATAATAAAATCTTAATTAGACCCTCGGAAAGACACTTTTCATAAGAGGCTTTTTTACATGAGTTTTGAAAAATGCCCGATTTACTTTACCTTGAGCATAAAAAACCCGAACTTTTTCGAATTGCTTTTGGACAAGACTATATGCAACTTATACAAATTTAGCTCGAAGTTGTAAAACTATTTAATACGAGTTAACCACTTAACTTTATCTTGAGCCTACAGAACTCGAACTTTTTCGATTTGTTTTTCTGTTTTGCTTAATTTCTACAAAAATTTAGCTCCAAGTTGTAAAACTATTCCTAAATTTTGAGTTAACTCGCTTAAGGCCGGTTTTTCAGTGCTGAGTTAAGCCCATCTTAAAGCAAGATCTGTTAATCCCGGAACAAAACAAATCTGGAATTATGCCAGCTTGAAGTTTTTCAGTGCAGAGTTTACTCCGTCAGGTAAATTTGTCGAAATTTTCGACTCTCGAATTTATTGACTCTTCCAATTCTCACTTCACATAGAAAAATACAGGAAAAGAAGTTCGAGTTATTTTCATTTGTTATTTTTTACAGAAAAACGCCAATCAACTGCCATTCAACACAAAAACAGCATTCAAAGAACGCCATACTGTTATCCATAGTTGATCAGGGTTCTCACTAAATTTGGCGAGTTAATCTCCTCCTAATCTGTGGCTAATCTCAGTTTAACTAAAAAACTCAGGCACTGAAAAACCGGCCCTAAAAGACAGTTTTTTAGTGCAAAATTATCCGAGTAGTTATCGGAGTTAAGAAAGAAATCAGTTTTTCAGTCAATATTAAAGCTTAACCTCGGTTGAACTCATGAAACCTATAGCACCTTATAGCACCGTTTTTAACTATTTCGATCATTTAAGACTTTTTAATATGAGATTATATGAAAAAGATTTTGGTTCGTGTGTTTTTGTAAAAATATGTCACTTAAGAGTATGCGAAAAAAATTTTAACTTCTTTTCAAGTTTTATTTTATGAGAAATAACAATGCGGAGTCGAAGATTAGGGGAGTTTTTTTTTGAAAAAGTAAACTTTTACAGAAAAACTTCTCTCTAAATAAACCCTAGATTCACTTTATTCTACTATTGCGAATCTTTACCTAACCCAGGGCCAAATTTGCGCCGAAAAGCTGGCCTTAAGGTGAATTAGAATCAGAAATTGTTCATACTCTTTCCCACTGTTACTCATAAATCACCCATACAATTATGTTTGCTTTTGTAAAATATTTGTTGAAGTTTTAAATTTACTAAATTTTTTTAATGGGGATGGAATGGCTTGCCGTTATAACAAACATTTTTTTATCTGTCTAAAATTTTTTATTGAAATAATATTCTAGTTACGATAAGAAATAGGACCTAAAGTTAAATTAGGCCCCAAAAAAGCATGAAATGTAACAATAATTTTAAGTTTTAAAAATTTTTCATGATGACCCTGCAACCCCGCTGCCTTTATTTTTCCTTTAAGCTTCCCTTATATTTAACAATATTGAGCCTAATTTCCTTTTGAATTTGAGATTTTATTTACAGGGCCAGAATGAAGAATGCAGTCTTTGGTCAACTTGTCATTTTAGCAGTTGGTAGAAAAATGTGTGAACACAACTCGAAGGACTTTTAGACCCTAAAAGGTCCATGAGCTCAAGTTTAACCGAGTAATAAAAAGTAAAGTGTAGACCGCGTTTAACTTTTATGGATCCCTTATAGAATTCTTTTTTTTTTTTTTTCTTAAAAAATCCCATGAATTGCAGTCAAAGAACGTAAGCACGCACGCCCACCCGCTAAGCGTGCTGTACACAGAATCAAATGGTGTTTATCGCGACACCAGATCTCCTGAAATTAATTATTTACTACCATTTTAGGAACGACAGCTTTATCGATTCGACCTCGAAATAACCACCAAACTCCGTAGAAAAGTTACTTATAGACGTCCACTTTCTGTATTAAACAACAATCTACCGAATTCGGGAATACTGTGTAAATTATTTGTTTTTTACACTTCAAAACAGGTTTAACGCCTTAAACTTTTTGTTTTACTATGCAAACAAAGGCTAGAAAAGAACAAGATACAATTCTAAGACCATAAGTGTACCTACGTCACATAACTCCCGCATTCTATTCAAATCGCTACAACTATGTAAATTTTAGTGTCGCACGTAGAAAGTCCCCTTCATGCTTAGAATACCTTTACCGGTTTTTCTATATTCTTGATTTGAGATCTTTTTACAAACAAAAGCTTTAACATAAGGTACCTGAAGAGGATCATAATAATATTACCAAAGCTTCCTTATTATAGGTAGTAGCCCAAAAAAAATTAGGGACAAACAATAAGCCACCCAAATAAAACCTGAGGTGCAAACCTACCTTGTGGTAACACTTTTTTGTAAGGGGCCGGTCAGGCGTGCAGTCTCACTCACTGTCCAAGCCAAGCTGTCTGTTGGTAATTTGAGACGATTTATGTGTATTTAACGGTGATGTATCGGCAACAAAAATTTAGGTGACCGAATTTGACAAAAATCTCTCTTAGTCGGGGTTTCCGTTAATCCTTTTCTTACTTTGAGATACTTTTTTGTGTACCTGTGTGTATGTGTATTTTTTTTATATTTATTACTTTTATCACTGCTTGCTTGCACGAGAAATATGCCTCTTGTGCGGTTTTGGAACTCACTTAAGTGCTAATTTATCTTCCACTTCATTCGTTATTCGAGACTACGCGAATCAACGGTGAAACGGTAAAGAGAATCACACGAGCGGATTTGTTTCTTTTGCGATCGGAAAAAAAAACTCAACTCTTGGCCACGGACCGGATGAGGATATGAGAAGAGGAAAAGTAATTTCTTTCTCCTTGAACGAGATCTCAGGCAAAGGCACTTGGTTCGGTTTACCCCCCCGACTTGACTTGATCAATTAATTTTATTTTTATTTATTTAACCGGTTTACTGGTGTTTTTTCGCGAATAATGCAATTTTTACACAACAAACAGCACTTTGAGATACAATATCTAATCACTGGCATAAAAATGGTAATGGGATACCGTTGAGAATTCTATTTTTCTTGTATTTTAGCTCCCGCTATTTGTATGGTAGATACAAAAGTATCTTCTTACAGATTCTTTGCAAAACTATCTAAGCATTCAAGAACTTTGAATCTATGTGAGCTGGAGCGTACTCTATCTCGCTGAACTAAGCGCTCTCTCTCTAGATCGAACGTAACGCGTACACATCCGACGAATGGAAAAGCTCGACTGAGTTAGCAGCAGGGCCCCATCGGCTGGTACAACTAGTAGTGGAGTGCAACAAATGTCTTCGGCGGCAGGCACACCACCAGAAGAGGCCAGAGTGGTCGCAGTGTTGAGTTTTTTTTTTCCACATATCCAATCCAGCAGTTGCAGAGTGGAGAAGAAGATTGTATGTACATTTGTATCTATTGCGGTATGGTGGGTAACTTAACTAACGGCAGTGTGTTAAATGGCTACGGAATGGAGACTTTTTTGTTTTGCATCTCTATAACTACTCACAAATACCAGTATGCGGGTAATGAAGTGGAAAAGAGAGCATAGAGAGAGAGAGAATGAAAGCAAATAGATAAACAAAACAATTCTTGCTATGGTTATGGTGTGGTGTGGTTTGGTGGCTCGTCTGTAATCGACCATCATCATCAGCATCATCGTCATTGCCGTGCCATCAACATTAGGCACGTAGAGAAGTTGTATTGTCTTCGGTGGTAAGGTGGCTAACAGCACCGGTTTGCACCAGTGATGAAGATGGGATTGGGATATGCCAAAATACGGGTACGTAGGTATAAAGGAAACAGGATAACCAGCAACAGACAGGCATAGAACTCTCCAAGAACCGAAAAAGGGTTTTTGCTAAAACTAATACTACAGTATGCGTATGGTTATAAGTATAAGGTAAAGGAATGAGCCATTGAGGTGTTGCTGTGGTGCAGAATTTTTTACTTGAATTTTGGACACTAATTTTGTTAATAGTCTTTTGCTATATTGTACATTGTAGTGGTACTCACAGAGGCATAGTCACTCAGCATTAATCACGATGATCCTATCTTAAAGTGAAAAGTTAAACTAGCGTTTAGGCAGGATAACGTACACGAAAGTTTAAACTTAGTATTTAAGGCGTAGATGCTTTTTCAGAAGAACTTGATTGAGCATTTACCAAAACCTTAAGATCTCCACCTACTTGTGCTTTTTTTTTAAAAAACATTTATTATTGAATATTTTTATTTCATTCATATAGTTTGCCTTTGATATAACAAGTGACATTTATAGTGTTTACATACGGTGTTTTTGAGCAAAAACGATGTGTTTTTCTCATCCGTGTACATACGTTCTTATTGTACCAGTCTTTTTGTTATAGGGTGTTTCCACCGGACACTAAACCGTGATAAGACAAATCATCCTTAAATCCGTAATGTTTTTGCCTGGGGCTCGTCGAATAAAACTGAATTTCACTTTTCTAACAGTCAATGAAATACTTTATTTATCAAACAAAACTTATTTAAATTCAAATCACACTTAACAATTCGCTATTTAGAATTCAACACTTTATTTCTTTTACTAACTTTTTACTTTACTACCGATTTTCATAAATATAACTGTCCCGTACGAACCTGTCACCCGTTTATTTATACAAAATTAAGCACCTTCTAGTACGTTCCATACTTCCCCTTTGGTAATTTCCCATTGGTACACTTCCGCTGAATTCCATGGAAGGGAAATTTTCGATATCGAAATTCGAACTTCGAATATGCCAGCTGACTGGAAAATGCCAGCTGACAGTTGGGTACGTTCGTTTAGTGAATCGAGTGGGTGTGTTCGTTCATTCAGCGATACCTGCATATCTTTTATATCTTGTCGCCGCATTACAATATGAATTTTAATCTTTTCACGAGGAGATTAGAAATTAATCTTTTCCGCGTAATTAAGCTCTTCGACGCAAGAATTCCTAAGCCGACGACTCAACGTGTTCTGTTCGTATTCTTACGAAACAAATCAAACCAACCTTTTATTGACAGCTGGGTATCACCAACCCAGATGTGTTTGTTGTGCTGTGATGTGAATGTGAAATGTTTATGTTGATGCTTAAATACGACTTTAATAATTTTTGAATTTGTGTTGCCCGGGATCCAAAACAATCCGTTTACAAAGAAATGCGTAGGGGACGTGACTAGGACGACCAGACATTGCCATTACACGTCTCAGAATGCCATTAAGAAATGCAAAAAATGAAAGCATACAGAGAGTTGGGAAAAAGGAGATCCTTTATCCGGTGGAAGCACTTTTGAATTAACTTAATCTTAACTGAATCTTAATCTTCCAACGTTAATCTCTGTTTTATGTGCAGTGGAAACATCTTATTAAACAAGATATCTAGAAACCATCGGGAAGTAATAAATTCAACGGCGCTTGTTAAATTGGAATAATTATAAGCCATTAAGTCCAAATCCACTTAATTTGTCGTTACTTGCATAAAGAATTTTATGTATCCGAGGTAAGAAAACCAATTTTTAATGTTTCAACAAGCCAATTAATCCAATAAAAGTAAACGTTTGTCACTGAAAATGTCGTGACGTGATAATGTGATTGAGTTTATATTTTTGAGGACACATTGTGGACATATTTCCAGTTTTTGTTGCTGTAGATTTGCTGTTTATATTTAAAACTAGCTACCTTCTTTATTTTGGCAAAAGATAGGAAAAATATGGTTTCAAATAACGAAAAGAAACTAGAGGATTGACAGCAGGCCATGTTTGTTATAGGGATTTATGACTACGCTAAAAATGAGTCAACATTGTCAACATATCGGGAACAAAAACGATTAGAAAAAGAAAAAAGTGGAAATGAAAAAAAAGAAGACAAATAAGTGCACCTCTAAGCATTTGCCCTGACTGACCAGCTGAATTTTAAGTACCAGTTTTGTCAGTGTTGCCAAAAACATCGATTTATCGTATATTTTTCCTGATTTTTAGAGCTATTCCAGATGCCCCGTTTTCGGACGAAAACCTTGCTTTTTCTCCCGATTTTCCAGCTTAGAAAGTACATTAAAATATTTCCCAGATTTGAGTAACTTTGTTTTAAGCCGGGTTTTATTTATGATTCGTCAACATGAAAACGTAACGGCTGAACGTCACTGTCAACAAACCTAGCAGTGTATGTAAGCCCAAACCTGGACAAATCAAACACCTAAATTACAAACCTTTTTTGTACCTTTTATACTTTTCTGCATTCTGCATCTCTAAGGGAAGTTTATTTGCTAAAGATCACTTAAAGCTTATATAATACTATGACCCCACCGGCCATAAAACTGCGATAAGCGGGAGACGATAAAAAATAAATATCGAAGCGGCTCCACCGGACAAAATAGGATTCATTTGACACGGACACTCTTTTTTTGTCATTTTTGCTTGAGTGTAGACTAGATTTTCTAAGAGCGAAAAAAGATTTCCGTTGTAAAAATCTCAATACAAAAAAGTTTTTTGTGACAGATCTGTCATACGTGAAAAGTTTCACTTTCTTTTCTCTACTGTCAAACTGTAATAAAGCTGCTCAAAAAAGCTTAATGTGTGGCATAAAAAGGGTATGTGAATAAGGTGAATGATATTTATTATAAAACTCGTTTTTAATCACTTGCCAAGAAGATTTAATTTGCATCTTAGATCTCAAGATTAGTTTAGTATTTATGTTAATCGCGGATTATTGTCCGGTGGAGACATGGTATAATTGTCATATTTTTAAGTTGACTGAGGTGGATGTAGATATATGATATAAAGTTAAATGTTTAAGTTTCTGTTTCATGCAATGCATAGAAGAGCACATTCAAAATTATTCAATTTGGTTCTGAGTTTGCATATACGCGATTTTCGAAGAATATTTAACTATCTAAATATGAGTTGCTATAAAAAAAGAATGTTTAAACTGATTTTTCTATCAACACCGATTTTTGATCTGCTAATCTCCCGAACTAAACAAATATTTCATGGCAACACTGAGTTCAGTAAACAAGGAAGGGAGCTTCCAGAAAGATGATCCTGGAACTTGGATATAGTAAGCAGAATGGGGTTGATTTCGGGGTTTGAGGTTCGAACCCGGAGAGAAACTTGGTAAGGACAAACTAGTGTGGTCATCACTTCCATCACCTCACTTTAGTGAAGCGCTCTTGTACTATAAAATTAATATTATACAGGACTTGTACCAAAGATTTAAAAGAAAATAGAACGAAATTAACTCTTTGCATTCCATCGAAAAGAGATGTATCTGCTTCTACATTTATTCTTAAAATCAGGGACATATTTGGGCGGCAAATTAAGAAAACAGAAGTTAATAGCAAAAATATCAATTGTTAATTTTCATATTAAAATTTTCATACCATGAAACATAGTAAAGGCCAAACATTTTCAGTATTTTTTTTTAACTCCTAGAAGACCATTTGATTTTTCTAGAATTCCGAATAGACGAAAGTCGTCGCACGGTCGTGGCAGGACCGTCGCCTTTGTCATTTTGATACCTATAAGACAGAAATCTTGTTTTAACTCTCCAAAGGCTTTTTATAATCCATTTTATGTGACCAATAAGAAGCTTCTAGCACGACGAGCTTGTGAGACCAGACATATCATTGAGACAGAATTGTGAGTCGAACAAGCCATATCCGCCTGTTTTTGCAAGGTTAAGTCTAAAACTATAAATCTGGATCTTTTTTCAAAGTAGTACAAGCGTAAAGCTTTAGAAATCCGCCCACTGACATGCATCACCCTTCATTTATAAGGAGTAACATTTAATCGCCAGAAAAATTGGTGGAAAATATTCGCAAAACGTTGAAAATATTTTGAAACCATGCAAAGCCGATAAATATTACATCGAAAAACAAAAGTAAATCCGAAACGTGAAAAAATTTCAGTCACGTTTTTAAGGTGTGTTTTTGGTAGACGTTCCCAGCGACGGCAAAAATGAAGGGCACAGGGCGGCTCTTTACCGTAATCCACCCCTGCTTTAAATAAATTTTCGGAATTTTAGCGGTATTTTAACTTTGCTCTACGATTTTTTTAACTTTGTTTTAATCCCTCTCCTAAAGCGCCGCCGTAAAGAGATTGATCTTTATTTCGATAAAAACTCTCGCCGGTTTAAGGACGTTTGGCATAGAGCAATGAAACTAGAAGAAGGACCCAAAAGCTTTTAACCCTCAGATACCTACATAGAGAAGTACTATTTCTTAGACCTGTTAAAATATATGTGCCTGGGACCAAAGGAAAACACGTTGGAATGATCTTTTATGCTATTAAAGCTAATAAAGCTTGCATCGAGATTTTATCTACTCAATGTACCAGCTTGTGTTTTAGTTTTATTTAGGGCCGCATTATTTATGCCTGGATAGGCTAAAGATTGTCTTATCAATTTATTTATCCAGAGTCGTAAATTTTCCCTTTCTATCTGGGCTAAAATATAACCGGGCGTGAATAATAGAACTCGACGGAAATATTGGAAATAAGAAATGGGTAAAATTACCCAGACGTGAATAATATGGGCGCTGAAGTATAAAAGCAATTATTTTACTTTAAACCAATAGCAAAATGTTTTTAAACATAAATAATTAGAGTGGCGCAACAGCTCGAGGTGAACAAGGGCCAATTTCTCAGCAGTCTGAAGCTGTGTGTGTTAATTTCTTCACATACAAGGGGACCTACAATTTTTTGTAGAATCCGAACGGCACTTCGAGAAGTTTTTCAAGACAAATAATACTCCCGGAGGGCTTGTCAGACCCTCGTGGAGGTGGAGACCATAAAAAGACGAGTCTTTTTTTAGGTGACAGACCTCCGGCGTAGTAAGCACACACACTAACAACTACGCCACGGCACCCCCGGTAAAATGTTTTAACTTGCTTAAGCGATTGCCTTTAGAGTCCTCTCAAATGAATTTTGATCGTCAAATACATATCCTTCAAAATTGCATAGTACCCTCTTAAAACAGCAACGGCAACACAGAAATACTCGTAAGTCTCCACTGTTTGGGTGGTGGGTGACTTGCCTCCAATTCGTTTTCATTAAGTACAGCAACAATCAAACCACGACTGTTGTTTTGTACTTTCTGCTTTCCTCTTTCATCCGGCTGATGGGAGAAACTCTCCGTTTCTCTCCGAGCGCGTGTTTGTATGAGTGTTAAATCCAGTTAAAACTTGGATACAAAGAACAGTATCCAATGCATTGGGGGTGTTTGCAGTACTTAAAAAGCCGGTTTTGCCACAACGCTATATAGTTGCACCCGGGAAGCAACACAAAAAAGGAAGGAAAGCAAAGCAAAACGACAAAAACATTATGAAAAGGAATACAAAAAGCGCCTGACATGGCCTCTGTATTGAAATTGGATAGGTGTACATCGGGGAACTAGTAGAATAAAAGCACTACGCTTTGGTCAGTATTTGTGTGGGATGGCATGAAACAAGTTGTTGAGAATAACTCACAAAACAGCAAGAAAATGTCTTGTTCCACTGTGACTGCAGTTTTATAACAGTTGTGGAAATTAAACTACTCTTTACTTCAAGGAGCAAAGCTAAAATTTAAAAACTGCAGGGAATAAAAGAACATGTTTGATAAATTGCAGTTTTGAATTTGAGTCGAATTTTACATTCAAGCATTGTAGCTCCTCTGTTAGCTACAGTAGGTATAACAGTTTGGAGATTGAGTCAATTGTATTATGCTCCACTGGACGAGAGCAGAACAAATTGGAAGCCATTAGTGCTCAAACATGTTTGAGTGGATTAAAGTTGAAAGAGCAACATTCCGTTGGAGTGGATTTACAGCAACCCTTGCTCAAAATGAGCTGAACTAAAAAAAATGTTGCAGAAAGTGCGAGTTGTTAGTACCTCACCACTACTGATTACTAAGTACATAATTATGTCAGCCAATTATTGCAATGAATGTCATACTAACAATTTTTATTAGTGTGTTAACACTCACCCTGCAAAAGCAGGTAATCTCAGGATAATCTAAGGGTAAAGGCACCTGGCCCTAAGATTTATTAGTTGTATAGCTTGGCTGCAAAAACTAAATGCCTGTTAACGCCCTTTTTGTAACTACGTATCTAAAGTCTTAAGAGCTATTTATAGTGCAATATAAGCTCTTAAGGTCTTTAACCACCCAAATTCTTGCAGTTAAACTCTTAAAGCTACCTGAAGATTAAGAAGTTTACATAATTGATATCCACTAGCACTGCGGACACGGTGTGTCTTTTTGTACCTAGTAAGCTACGAGTAAGCCTAGTGTCCTGGTCAATAAAGTGTGTTTGTTGGGTGGCGACAAGTTGGTGTCATGTTCAAACCTTGGGAGTTAGCAAAATGAACAAGATCTCGTACCTATCCGTTTATCCAGCGTACAATGTGGCTCTTATTTGTATTGGACATTTTGTGGTGGGTCAGGGGTTTCATTAAATTTGGACCGGAAACATGGTTTTAAACGCATTCTGATTAAACGTCAACCTTCAGCAAAAGTCAACCAATAAGAAAATTTGATTTAGTTATATCCATTCTTGTAAGTCTAAAATGTAAAAAAAAGTCGAAATTTGTCCAGAAATTTTGTGATAAACATGGACTTAAACAAAATCGTAATAGGCCTTCACAATTTTGCAACTAGGTAAACCTACTCTATTACAGTAGTTTTGCTTAGTTGCGAAATTGTGAAGGGCTCTATTTACATTGACGGTCAAAGCAGCGATTTTCCAAAATTGAGTATAGCTTACCCGCATGCCTCCCGCCAAGCTAAATAACGAACTTCATAATTTTCCACCTACCTACCTAACCGCTATAACTGCCCAAATTTTGAGAAGCCATTGCTCAACGCCTCTCTGGTCATATACAATCATCTGTCATTTAACAATGACATAACTAACTGTTATAACCTTATCATGCCGCCACTCTCTTTCTGGCTAATTCGCATTCGTACCGAACCCTCTCGATCCAATTATGCTACTGCACTTATGCAATCGTGCAATTCGCCACAATTTGCTTTGGCGACGCGATGATTTAACCAATTACTCCTCCGGGCTATGTGACAGTGAACGGATGGCGACGTGTTTCCGTATTTTGTGTTTCCTTTCCGTCAACCAGAGCATTCCATGCTATAGTGTCCGTTGCACGCCGCATCTTTGTCGCGATAAGACGATACTTGGGCAGCACAGCAGAACTTGGGCAGCCCCACCTCAACACAATCCATCTTCAGGCAAACAACCAATCTCCACCACCAACGCCGCGATCGTCAGCAAACAACAACAATGGTGACGGCTTGGCGCGTGATTACTCGCCTGCACTTGGCATGCAAGAAGCGATTTTTTTGTCTGCTCTGCGACCGCGCATCCATTGGTAAGGTACCTACCTACCTGCGTTTAGTGCGCCGCTCCATAACGATGGATAGCTCGAACGAGTAGTCTTCATCGGTTCAGTGAACTTTTTTGGCCACTGCCGTTCCTTTGCCTGCCTGAGGCTTAGTTCAGTTACGCACTCCTATAACGCGTTCGCATGTGGAGTAAGGATAGAGGTAGGTACGTCCACTATTCGTTGCAAACGGTATTTGGCCGAAACCCATTCGTGCAGCACAGTGTGGTGTTGACTCGACCAGACAAATCACCTGTCCCGGCCGATTTTGTGTGTGTGATCAATCGTGCGGGCCTGGGCGCAGTTGTGCGCCTCCTCGACGGACAACGCACGGCTGGGACAAGGTGCTGAGAGTGTTAGATGGCTAATTTGTATGATGGTCGCGCGTTGTCGGTTATTAATTACGCTCTCGCTTTATATGAATATCGCACATCCGCCCACGGAGTTTCTTAGGAACCTCATGCCGGGCCATTATGCAACGGACATTGACGCTGTCATGCAGGCGACATGCCAGTCCATGGGTGCGGGGCACGTTCCTCTGCAATATGTGTGGATTGTCGAATTTCTTTGATGTTTCCTACCATACCAGTGCTGGGTCATTGCTTTGGAATTTTGATGGTTCTTGCTTCTTGGCACGTACGCTAATGGAGGAGGAACTATGCTCACATCAGGCTTAACCATAGAGCACACTTTATTGTTATTGAGTGATGGGCTCGATTTAGGCCAACCAAATAATTTGGGGTCAGACTTGCAGACAGTTAACTAAGCATAGAAACAAAACAAAGATCACTGTGTGTATTGACTGCTTAAGTGGGAGGCTTAAATGGCATTGGTATAGGGACATTCTTTGAAATAAAGTGGTGTTCAGGTAATGTTCAGGAAAAAAAAAAATCAGAAAAATTACTTTCCTATAGACATAAAGAATCTTAAGCTGAGAATCTTAAAAAAAAGGTGGATACAAGCCAAGAGCCCCTGGGCAACAATATACTGAGTTTTAACACCAAGCATTATAAACGGTTCAAAGCTTTGAATTTCTTTCAAAGAACTTTTGAAAAATTTATATAAAAAATACATTCAGTTTTCGAAAAAAACACAGTTTTCGAGTTATGGAAAACTTTTTAGTTTTTAGTTATAGATTGGTAGCGATTTGCTGCATTATAAGAAGGCACTGATTGACGTCAATCTGATACCAGTGTTGTAACTGTTACCTACGCAATAATCACCGAAACTGTTCTTGTTCTTGGCTTGCTGAAGTTGAAGCAGTAAGTGTGAGGCATAAGAACAAAAAAAAAAAATTAAAATTAGTCCGAAATGACTGACTGAATTAAGTTAAGGGGCATTTCTAAGGACGCAAAAAGAAGCGAAGGAATTTTCAAAAAAGGATCAATGGTTCAACTGTCAAGAAGAAAATTACCTCAGATGAGAATGAGTTCCCAAATGGCTATTTGGAGGTAGAGCCATTAAGGATTTCTAGTACTGGAACGGCGATGATGGTTAACGACCCCCTTTGTGGGTTAACGCGCAGCTCTTAAGCCCCAAAACGTGCTCTGGTACCTGATGTCTGCATTCCTAAGGCGTCGAAACATGGACCTGGCTGTCAAAATTCGGGAAATGTACGATAACCTACCGACTAATGCCACATATAAACTATTTTGCTTACTTTAGACACTTTTAGCGTTCATTCCTAAAATATTTTGACAGGAAAAAGGACACTCCTTCCATATCTATCTCCGATGCTATGGTGACAATAAATCAATTGAAAAAAAAAATAACTTTACGTTTACATTTTCATAAAATGTGTTTTTTTCCACCATTTATTTTATTTATTTATTTAAAGCAAAATAATTTACAAAAAACTGAATTTATAAATTATTTAAAGTTAAGACATCAGGGCGACAAAGGCCATATGACGTCGTCGATTAGCTTCCAAAAGGGAAGTCACAAAGTTGTTTTTTTTTTCGAAAGAAAAATAAACGAAGTGAAAAAAAGAAAAGTATATAAATCTAATATCTTGTAAATAAACAAATGTGTATAGAAAAAAATAAATTAAAATTTTAAGTGTTAAATTTCCTTAAACTTATTGTGGAGGGATGTTACTATTTTTAAAGTAATAATAGTTTGAGGGTTTCCAGGGTTCATCAGTTTTAAGAGCTGTTCGGGAATGCTGACAGGACCTTCTTCGATTTGTTTTGAGCTAGGACACTCAGCCATCATATGCCAAACAGTAAGCGCAGTTCCACAAATAAGGCATAGCTCCGGTGCTTCTCGGTTGTAGAGGTGTCGAGTTGTAAAGAGGGTCTTACCTAACCTGATTCTAAACACTCTGATGCAGTCATCTCTGGTATACGCTTTGTAGTATGGAACACGAATATGTTTCGGTTGGTAGGATCGCAGGAATGTTTGACATGTTTTCCATGTTTCCGCAACTTCCTTATCTTGAGAGGCTGCAAAAGATCTTTTAATGAAAAGAACAGAATTAGGAGTAGTTACGGTCAGAGGATATTTGATGACTTCCTTAGCTGCTAAGTCAGCTTGCTCGTTACCCGTAATCCCGACATGGGCAGGAACCCACGCCAAAGTGATGTTGTTGTTGGCTTGTAGAATGCTTTTAATGTGTTCAAGCGAGGGACACTTATTTGCTCCACAAAGTAGTCCCTTAAGTAAACTCAAACAGTCAGAAAAAATGATAGCAGTCTGTGGGCGAACTAGGGCAAATGACAACGCTTTTTGCACTGCTGTAAGTTCGGCAATATAGCTAGATGCAGATTCTGGTAGCATACCTTGGTAAGCAACATCATTTTGTCCAGAAAATTGAAGTTCGATGACAGCAAAAGACGAGATTTCATCTTTATATGAACCGTCTGTGTACAGAATTAGATCTGCTTTGGTTTTTTCCACCATTTCCAAGGTTACAAACTGGCGTTTCTAGGTGACTGGAAAGATTCTGCTCCTTAAATTAATTTAACTTCTAAGCCATTTACATTATGACAACAAAATTTCACCTATGCACATAGCAATTTATTGAATATGTTAAAAGTTGAATAGACCTTTTACCACGGCTGTCAAAATCTGACGTCTTTCACATTTTACGACCTTGGGATTCACAGCAAATCGCGTTTTTATATGAAAACAAGTGGGAAAGTGCAACAGTGGGTCTGCAAAAGCTTCAGTCCATCAACGACGGATTGCAAAATATTCTACCATACCAAAAATAAAACTGCCACGCCTCCAAAAAGTGGCGGGATGTAAAAATATAACTGTTGAATGCTTTATACTAGGTGGTTGCATACATTTCGCCCTAAAACTCCGCCTTTTTAACTAAAAAAATCACTTTTTTTAGCGCCACGCCCACAAAAGTTGGCGGAAGCACATACAATGTATACATAAAAGTTAGAAAATGCTAATATCTACAACTTTTGTCATACAATTTTTTGTCAAATTTCATATATATATATTGAAAAACAGTCATTTTAAGCTAAAATCCCTTAAAAAGTGGGCGTGGCCAATAAAAAAGCAAAAATTTTTTAGCTACCTTAAAGACAATCATAAGGCAATGTTACGTACATTGTAAAATGTATTTTTTTAAATTAGAGATGGTCGCACATACAGGCCTGTAGTGGGCGTGTCTGTGGGCGGATTCAGCTTATTTTCAAACCTGATCTGAAGAACTGGATTTCCAACCAACCCACAAAATTTCAGCTCTCTGCCTTAAAATTTAAGGCCTAAAAGTTGTTTACATACGGACGGATGGACGGACGGACGGACGGATGGACGGACATGGCTTAATCGATTCTCCTGTCGGTCCCATTCATATCTCTAAAAGGTCTTAGGGGACTACGGTGATTATTTCACTGCGTTACAAACTATACATCAAACTTAATATACCCTGTGTCGGGTATAAAAGGACCGTCAACTTTCCGTCCGTCGGCTTTTGTTGAAGGTCATAGTCATTGCGCAGTTTGTGTAACATTCTATTTATTTATTAAAATTATTTCTGGATATATTTTTTCAGTCTGTAATATACTTTTTTCGTAGTGCTGTCTAGTGTTTTTATATTGGGTTTCGTTACTCTAAAAATAGGCTGACATAAAGCCTTACCGTTTCGAAAATAGACGGAAAGACATACTCTTTCTTGGCCTTTTTTAGGATTTTTATAATTTAAGACCCATAAAACAGCAATTTCGATTGTTTTTAATTACCGTTAGACTTTTTGATCAATTTTACAACCACCTTTGCTAGCATTTGACACTTTTCTCAAATTCTGCCGGCATGGATTTCTGAGAAAACGGTAAAAATATGCTGTTTTTTATTTCGCTTGTTTGAATGGGCTTAAAAACTAAGGGTCAAAAAGGGCAATTTTGAAGCGTTTTTGATGCAGTTCCTTGCCTTTTAAACATTACATACTTTAGATAAATTTAAACAAGGTGGTCATAACCGTTAAGGAACTAGAAATTTTTAAAAAATAGTTTCGAAAATATTTTCACGTTTTTCAGTTAAATCTTCGAATTTTTTGAATATTCGAA
Source organism: Neoascia interrupta (assembly GCA_947623515.1). Classification (NCBI taxonomy): domain Eukaryota; kingdom Metazoa; phylum Arthropoda; class Insecta; order Diptera; family Syrphidae; genus Neoascia; species Neoascia interrupta. The sequence goes on from OX392462.1 coordinate 27,435,283, forward strand.
GATCGCTATAGTTTTGTATAAAATTTAAGAAGATGGACTGTGTCCGGTGTTAGTTTAAAAATTATACTTTATACCGTTTGGGGGATAGGGGGGAGACATGCGTTCTTTTGGCCCTTTTTATAATTTTTTAAGTTTCAAATTTATAAAAACAATATTTTGAAGTTTTTTCCAGTTCTCGTTAGACTTTTTTCCAATAGCATAGCCACCAGCACTAGCCTTGGATGTTTTTTTTTTATTCTATGGCCACCAGTTTATGCGTAAACGGTAAAACAAGCTCCTTTTTTATTTCGATTTTTAAATAGGCTTCTAAAAACTTAGGTTAAAAACGGCAATTTAAAAAAAATTTAACGCAGCCTTTCTTCTTTTTGTAAGCTTTGTACTTTAATTGAATCTGAAAAAGATCGCTTACACCGTTAAGCTACAAGAAGACTTAGAAAAATGTTTTTGAAAATGCTTTTATGTTTTTGAGTTAAATCTCAGAAGATTTTGAAATTTCAAAATTCGCTATAATTTTTCTTGAAATTTTGAATTATTTCTGATACGTGTGAGTTTTTTCATAGAATTCCACCAAACAGCACCGGAGATAAGAGGGGGGAGACACGTTTTTTCATGCATTTATGCGATTTTTTTTCGAAAATGCGTCAAAACTGCAGTACTGAAACTGTTTTTGAAAAATATGACCTAAGCACTTGGTTTACTTTGAGTTGTTTTATACGTGTGTTGAATATTGATTTTGAGCGATAAGCCGTTGAAAAGTTATGGCCTCCAACACTTTGAAAAACGTCATGCATATTCGACTCTCCATTTCTCACAAACGTTTTGATATTTTCGAAAAGTTTTACTTTTTAATTAAAGCTTAAAGGTATTTCTTAAACCTAAGTATCGTCTTTCTAGTTCTTGCTTACTAAACTTCTTGAAAAAAAAACACTAAAAAACATTAGGTCCATTTTCACACACGACTTGCCGTTCAGAGTTATAAATCGATTGAACGGACGGACGGACGGACGGACAACGTAGCGATACCATAAGAGATCCTTTTTCCATTTTTGGACGGCCGCTAAAAGTTCAATAGGTTCTGTAGAAGTGCAAATTATTAATAAAGTATGAACCTAAGTGTTCCGGTAAGGAATGAAGTTATTGTGCTTATACCGGTCTTTTAATTGGCCAAAAAATTAGTTTAATAAAATGAGGGAAAAGTATCGAAAAAATGTTCCGAAGGTGTGATTTCCTTGAATCCGTTTTTTGTGATCGTATTCACTGTTTTTACAAAACAACCTCACTTTTCTAATCCTTTCCGTGTTTTATAATTAAAATATTTTTAGCTTTACGTAGAAAGGCTGATCAAGTCTACAACTTTCTCGTTCATCGAAACACAGGGTTGCATTTTTTAAATAGGTATTTACGTTTATGTGTAATTTTTTTTCGTTTTCCATATAAAAAGGAACTTTTTTGGCATCCCACACAAGAAAATACCAGTAGACGTCAAACTGTTGAAAGCTCTATACCTGCTTAAAAAAACCGATAAAAATTTAAGAAAAGTATGTTAATTTAGAGAAAAAGTACTGACCTGTTTTTCAAGATATATAAAGGAGTGAACCTTAAAATTCGTGCAACGTAGGAACAGCAGATTTAAAATTCAAAAATTATTTCTGTATGTGTAATGTATATTATAGTTTAACTAGTAAAGAAGCCTGTCGTACGACAGGAACAACGCAGCACACATCGACTAAATTAAAAAATAATAAATTGACCTGGGCCCAACCCGACCCCCCGCGAGCCGACCACTCTCACGGTGGGCTTCCTAGTGCACATAGCACTTTATTGTAGGGGAACTTTATATTTTTTACTTTTAACTTTTTACTTTTAACTTTTTTACATTTTACCTTTTCACTTTTTACTTTTAACTTAAAATTATATGCTTCACCTTTATGAAAGAAGCTTCATTATCGGTACTATTAAGAAGAAGAATATAGTTTTTCGGTACTACGTAGCAGAGTTCCTAACCAGGTGAACCCAAAGAATTCTGGAGGAAGTGGGCAGGAGCTGAAGAGATCCTTTATAAAGGGGAAGCATATGACTTTTTGGTTCTACCAGGCCAGGACCTCTAATGAACCCAATTAATACTGCAATGAGCTCAAAGAATTCTGGAGGAAGTGGACAGGAGCTGAAGAGATCCTTTATAAAGGGGAAGCATATGACTTTTTGGTTCTACCAGGCCAGGAACTCCAATGAACCCAAGTTATACTGTAATGAGCCCAAGGAATTCTGGAGAAAGTGGGCAAGAGCTGGAAGGATCCTTTAAAAAGGGGAAGCATATCATTTTTCGGTACCAACAGGTAAGGAACACCAATGAACTCAAGGAATATTGCAATTTAAAAAAACTAGAATAACAAACTTGCACATAGCTTCCGCGCCGCATTCTGATCAAGCTTTCGTCAGCTTTCCTCATATTCTGATCAGACTTTAAGGCATACATTACAAATTTTGATTTCTATTTTCTCAGCCTGTCAGACGAGGCAAAAGTTCCGTAATATGGGCTTCGATTTGGAGTCCCATTTTTCCTTTTACGAAATATTGTGGCGAAAAATTTACGGCTCAATTGTATTCCGGCTCAATTGAAATCGTAGACTTTAGGCGGAGTCAAGCTTGTTTCTGACTCCCGCTTAACGCAGCATTGACTTCAGTTGTAGTCGTTTCAATGCGTTTGATAAAGCGAAAACTAAAAGAGCGTTTCTTCACTAAAAAAAGCAGCTTCATTACTTACCAAAGCAATAGTCTTTGATTTTCGTAAGAATTACAACAAACATTACGACGATATTCAAATTAGACCCATTACCGGTAATTAATGGTTACCCCAGCCAGACCAACCTCCAACCCATGAGGTATGTGGACGTTCATCAATTCAAAGCAACCAAAGAGAATCTATACAATAAAAGAATTGTAAAGCAAATCAATTTGTAATGAGAAATTTCCTCGTCTAGGTACTATGTCGATTGTCTCCCCGCATTCGAATAAACGCTGCGCCAGTCGAGTCGTATGGAGTTACAGTAATTAGTGCCAATGATGTCGGAATTGAATTCATATATCAGTATCAGTATCTGTAACAAAGACAAGCCAGCAATTTGAACCGTTAGAACGATGTTACACAATTTGCAGCACAAAGATACATTGTTAGGGATACAAACGACACACCATCATGGGAAAGCCAGAGTGCAGCAAGCAGCGACCCTCCGCCCTTTAAAAGCTGAAATAACCAAAGCCCAGACCCCATAGGAGAACCTAGGCCGATGGGCAATCAACCATCCTAAGCACATGCATAAATGTAGTCAGTCAGTCTTGAAAGCAATTGGCATGGCATTGCCTGGGCTGATTGCTTCGCCTCCTCCTTGTGGGGACGCTTTGAGATGGCGTACAAGTTGCGTATACGAGCCACTTATAGAGCCGCATGCAATAATTATCTGCCCGCACCAGGCGAGTGTGGCGTTGGAACATGTTAGGTTTTTTTTTTTTTGCTGGAACATTTGTAGTCCCGGGGACGACAACGACAACGCAGACATGCAAATCGATTTGCATTTCCGTTTTTTCTACACAAAAGTCGCCTTTATTTGTCTCTGCATCGTTAGTTTGCCGTTTCCTGTCGGGAAGACAAATAGAAGAAATAAAGGAACGAAAAACTTGCGCCAAATACCGGAAGTCTAACAAGCTAAGGAGACTATACTTGGAATTTCGTTCTGATTTGGAATGATGGGATTCTTGAAAACTCTTTATATTTTTGGCTGTGGCAAAGTTGTAGGTGTCTGAAAAGTTTACTGGTATCTTGAGGCCATTGAAAGAGCAATTTCATATTTTAGAAAGTTTTTAAGGTGGGTACACAATTAAGGTGCAAATAAAAGTTTGTTGCAGGCAGTTTGCGGAAGTGCAGGGAGGAGTTTTGGAAACTAAGTTTTGTGCGGATGATCTGAAGTGATGGATCGTAAGCCTCCCACTCTACTGCATTCCTAATGGTCCGCTTATAGGGTACGCCGATTTGACCTCAGAATATACTGACAGGCCACATGGCTCTTCTGAGCCAATAGTGCCAATTGGTTTTAGGTAACATATCCCTAAAAGAAGTATAAATAATTTGTCGAACTCGTTGAATACACGAGTGCGCTTTACGGTGAAATTGATGACCGACTTTTTTTTATCTAATAATACAACTTTGCGTTTGGTCCTTTTTTATAACTTATAAATCCTTATATCTTACAGCAGCGCTATAATTATGTTTGGACTTTGTAAGCATATTTCTGCTTGACAAGCCTCTTCATGGTGAAAAAAAAAATCTATACTGCTTTGACCTTACCCAACGATTCAGGCTTTTGGGTGGACGTGCGGGCAGATGCAATGAATGAACCTAAGGCGTTTGTTAGTCATGAGACACAAGAATGAATGTAAGCCTTAAACCATCAAGCAATCGCGATCAAGTATGAAAACAAAACTCTAGAAATTCTTATTTTGCTCGAAAGACAATGTATTCTGTGGGAAGCAATTATAAAGTTGCTGTCTTAGTTCACAGTAGGTACCAAGGAGTCGCTCAAAGGAAAATCCAGTATCCAGTTTTCAGTTTCCTCTTGTATAACATACCCATACCCACACCATGTCTCGATAGTATCTTCTCAGTGGAATTACACCTTTGCTTAAATATTTAGAGTTCCCTGATCCGAAATAGTATTTTTATAAGCTTTTTTTAGATTCAGCTGCTTCAGCCCTAGGAAGGCCGCAAAAGAAGTCTAAGCCGGTAAGACTGGGGGAATCCTTCAAGAACTTTGTTAAAAATCTGTCTTGAATCGAATCCAATGAACCTGTAGAGAACTAGTGTAATCCCCTAACATAGCCCTTAAATTGATGAAAAGAACCTTCGAAACGTTTGGAAAATAGTAGATTGAGTTTTATTACATTTTTACATTTCCAACATCGACCAGAATGATCTGATAAAAAACCCTCGTTCCTCCACGAGCGTCTGACAAACTCTTCGAGATTAGCACTTGTGTCGGAATACTTCTCATAGTGCCGTTCGCCGTTCAGATTCGACAACAAATCCGACATCTAACAAATCCCACATCGACCAGAATGATCTGATAAAAAACCCTCGTTCCTCCAGGAGCGTCTGACAAACTCTTCGAGATTAGCATACGGAATACATCTTATAGTGCCGTTCGCCGTTCGGATTCGACAACAAATTGTAGGTCCCCTTATTGACGAAGAATTCAACACGCCCAGTTTGACATACATGATTGAGAAGTTGGCCCTGGTTTGCCTCGAGCTGTTGCGCGACTGTATTTATTAATCTTAACATCAACATAATTTTAACATTATGCCCAGCCCTAAGCAGCATCAGGCGTAGTACCCTCGGCAGCTACTTCTTCAACGATTTCGAAGATCTAAATAATGTAGATCTAAAGGACCTCCTAAGATTTGTACACAAATCCGGATGGGTCCAAGAGGGCGGAACTCTGAGCTTCAGCGGTCTATTTCTGTTTTCGTTCCAGGTATTAAGAAGGTTCCCAATGGACACAATGGACCCAACTGCTGGTCTAAGTGAAGCCGTGACTATTGTCAAAAGGGCATCCATCAACCTAACCTAACCTAACCTAACATCAACTATGTAAAAAGGCCCGACATTATTCACAATCAAAGCAACTCTACAATTTGAGCGTTTTTTAGTGCTCTGACAGGAATGTCAGTTTGTTGGGTTTGTTCAGTGACACTTATACGTCTCGTCGCACTTTAAATCCCGAACGCAATTAATTTTCTTAAAAATGCGTTTTGTTAAGTCGCCCCATCGTATTCTTAGTTATCTAGGGAAAATCATAAAGTTATAAGGGACAAAACGTACACTTTATCGAGTCCACGATTTGGAACAGTGGCTGCATTATAGATTGAATTCGAGATTCGAATCTCGAGAGAAAGGAATTACTCCGAGAGCAGGAAACAATAACCGGCTTGGGCTTTGAGTCAAAATTATGCCGAGGTCAAAAAAATGTCTTTTAAAAAATTCTGCTTCGAAAATTCTGCTTTTCGAAATTCTCAAAATGAAACTGTCACTGACAAAGTGACACAGTGAAATATATATATGAAGGAGAGTTCTACCCTTTGAACCTTAAAAATGCAGAATAAGCAGAATTTAATTACCAACGACAGAATTTTGAAAAGCAGAATTCTGAAGCAGATTTTTTTTTTTTTTGGAAAAAGGAGAATTTTGTAAAAAGAATTTCGACTCCAACAAAATTTTGACGCCAACGACCTTGTGAAGGTGAAACGGCAAAAAAATGAAATTGTATTGATCGATCTGGAAATTTGAATTGAATGAATTTGGCTGAATCTGCCCACCGACACACCCACTACAGGCCTGCATATGTGACGATCTCTTATTTAAAAAAATACTTTTTCCAAATTTTAGCTATGTTACAATGGCACTAGCGCATTCATTTTTTGGTATTCGAAATAGCTAAAAAATGTTGGCTTTTCATTGACCACGCCCACTTTTTCAAAGGATTTTAGCTTAAAATGATTGTTTTTCAATAAATATATATGAAATTTGACTAAAACATATATGACAAAAGTGTAGATATTAGCATTTTTTAACTTTTATGCACATGTTGTATGTGCCTCCGCCCACTTTTGTGGGCGTGTCGTTAAAAATAGTGATTTTTTTAGTTAAAAAGGCGGAGTTTTCGGCCGAAATGTATGCAACCACCTAGTAAAGGGTGATTTTTTAAGAGGTTGAGAACTTTTAAAAAAAAAAAACACAAAAAGTTCGAAAAAATTAATGAAATATTTATTTGAATCGATAGTTTGAACCTTGCAATTTAATGTTTAAAGATAATTTCATGCAAATGTTGACCGCGGCTGCGTCTCAGGTAGCCCATCCGCTGAGTCCAATTTTGGCATACTCTTTCACACATATCGGCCGGTATCTCACGAATGAATGCATGGATGTTGGCTTCCAGCGCGTCAATCGAAGCGGGCTTGTCCCTATAGACATTAGCCTTGACATACCCCCACAAAAAATAATCTAATGGTGTCAAATCGCACGATCTAGGCGGCCAATTGACCGGCCCGAAACGTGAAATTAACTGTTCACCAAACTCGCCTCGCAATTGCGCCATTGTTTCGCGTGCCAAAACCAAAAATTCGGCGTTGTGGTAGGTCGGCTGGCTTTAGTTCTTGCACCAGCTGTATCTTAAAAGGCTTTACGCCCAAATCCTTCCGCAAAATTTTCCACGTAGTGCTGTAACAAAGGCCTAACTGCTGGGAACGGCGCCGAATCGACATTTCGCGGTCTTCTGTCACACTAGCTGATACGGCCGCAATATTTTCTTCACTACGCACAGTACGTAAACGTGTTGGTGGTTTTATGTCCAACAAAGTAAATTTGGTGCGAAATTTGGTCACAATCTTTCGAATAGACTGCTCAGAAGGTCGAGAATGCCGACCAAAAAATGGAAGCAGCGCGCGATGAACATTTCGAACCGAGCACGAATTTTGATAGTAAAATTCAATAATTTGCAAGCGTTGTTCATTTGTAAGACGATCCATGGTTAAATTGCAAACCAAACTGAAGCTGTTTGACAGTGACACAAGGTACTAAACACACGTCAGCTGTCAAAACCAGTGTTGCCAAAACCAAACCAGCTAAAAAATCACCCGTTATAAAGCATTCAACAGTTATATTTTTATATCCCGCCCACATTTGAAAACGTGGCCGTTTTTTTTTGCACTTTCCCACTTGTTTTACTTTCTGACAATTCCCACATCGACCAGAATCATCTAAAAAAAAATACTCGTCCCTCCATGAGGGTCTATGAAACTCTTCGAGATTAACAGTTGTTTCGAAAAACTTCTCAAAGTGCGTCGTTCGAATTCAAGGCAAAAAATTGTATGTTCCCTTATTGATGAACAATTCAACACGCCCAGTTTGATATACACGATTAAGAAGTCTCGTACATGATTGACATTTGCCTCGAGCTGTTGCGCCACTCTATTTATTACTCTTAACATCGACCAAATCCGTGTAAGAAGTCGCTACATATTCATAACTTCTTTAAGTTCAAATAACAATTACTCAAAAGTATTCACAATTAGAGCTACTCTACAATTTAAGCATTATGGCCAGTGCTTTGACAGGAATATGTCAGTTCGTTGGGTGCGTTCAGTGAAACTTCCTCCTCGCACCTTAAATCCCGAACACAATGCATTTTTTTTAAATGCGTTTTGTAAAGTCGCCTCATCACATACTTAATTAAGGATGATCAGAGAGTTAGAAGGGACAAAGCGTACACTTTATCGATTCGACGGCTTGGAGCAATGGTTGTTACATTGTGGATCAAATTCAAAATTCGCATCTCAAGAGTAAGGAATTACTCTGCGAGCAATGACACAATAACCGGCATGGACTTAAAGTCAAAATTGTGCCAGGGCCACAAAATTTTACAAAATTCTGGTTTTGAAATTCTGCTTTTTGAAATTCTGAAAACGGAACTTTGAAATAATATGTATGCACGAGCGGGCCACTCCCTGAACCCTTCCTGCCTGTTTTTTTTACTTTTAGTTTGCTATAAAAAGTCAAAAGTTTGCTTTAAAATGCAGAATAAGCAGAATTTTATTGCCTACGTCAGAATTTTGAAAATCAGAATTTTGACGCATAATTTTTTTTTCGAAAAAGGAAAAATTCAAAATATTCAAAAATTCAAAATACAAAATTCTGTAAAAATAAACCCGGTTCTTGTGTCCTTACTCTTAGAATAAGGACCTCACAAAGTTGAAACAGCACAAAATTAAGTTATATTGATTGATTTGGATATTCGAATTTTCAAGTCGACCAACACTATAATCACTGCATTAAGCCGTCGTGTCGACTCGATAAATAGTTTATTTTCGTTGCAACCCTCCTGCCTTTTTTTCTTCTTTTTTTACCTTTTGCTTTACTCAAAAAAAGTGAAAAGTTTGCTTTTTAAGCAGAATAAGCTGAATTTTATTGCTCAAATCAGAATTTGGAAAAAGCAGAATTTTGACAAAGAGAATTTTGCGAGCAGATCCCTTTTTTGAAAAAGCCGAACTATGAATAGCAAAATCTTAAACTTGACACAATAACCGGACTGGGGCCAATATTCTGCGGGGGTAAAAATTCTGTTTAGCAGAATTCTGTAAATGTAATTTTTACAAAGCGACAGAGTGAAAGATGAATGGTGGCGTGCAGCCTGCCGGCAACGTCCAGCCCGTTTCTTGTTTAACTCTTTTAAGCTAGAAAAAAGTAAAAAGTTTGCTTAAAAAGGAAGAGTTTAAGGAAAATTTTATTGCTCAAGTCAAAATTTTGAAAATCACAATTCTGGACTTCACGCAAATATTCGGTTGGACTTCAAATTTTTCTAGTGTCGAAATCCTAATATGAAATTCTACTTTTCATACTTAGTTTTTTTTAAATCGTCATTTTGAAAGCTGAATTATCACCGCACTTCCACAATAACGACTACACCACTACTTTTTTTATTCATAAAAAAATGTTTTTAACATAAATTTCAGTTTATATTTTAAAACCATCACTTCCTTATTTTAAACGTAGGTTAGTATTCGTAGCGGGTTTCAAGAAACTTAATACTGATACAGAAACTTTTTTCAGGCTTCTTGGTTCCCCCTCGTAGTCAAATGTATAATTCCTTAACGTTAGATTTTTTATTAAAATTTTTTCAATTTTCTGGCGTCTTATCTTCATAATTCGTTCCACGCCAAACTTCCAGACATGACCGAATACAATACCCATACGTGCCTCCAGAAGCCAAGCCTCACCTTATTTCGTGCGTGAATGATTGAAAAAATCACCTTAACAGCAGCTTCCCAAAACTGAATTGAATTATTTGAATTTTGTCACTCCTTAGCATTGCCTTTTTGGCATCTATACACGAGTACAAAGGAAGGAATAAAAGATTGTAATGTCAAAGATGAAAACTGAAAGGCACAAGCAATCCCCTATTCACATTTGTAGGCTTCCGAGACACTGCAGCATGAAAATCAATTTTGCAGACTTCCTGGAGTAATATTTTTTTTTTCACAACGATCCAACGAAAGGATGCCAACCAAAACTCCTCCTAATGAATCCTCGGCACACGTTCATTCTTCATTCCACTTTTAGCACCTGGGCCTCCCCAGTGCAATCGAATAAATCGCCAAGATTAAGGCTGCACCATCGGTGATACGACACTTATTGCCAAATTAAGGTGTAAGTTGCATGCAGCGTTCGATATTATAGAAATGTCTGTTGTACGAAGGCGGTTGTACCCTCTCACTTTGGTGTCTCTCGTGTCAGATTGTTTGTCATGGTTCGTTGTGTGTGCATTTTGTCCCGAAGTTTAAGCAAATCACGAAAGCCACCTTCGATGGAACACAATGGAGAAAGCGGGTGCTGCACCTCCTTGGTGCTCTCTGACAAGCCCATTTAAGAATCAGACAGCACGCGGTGGCGGTGGGTGTTTTTGGGTCTTTTTCCGCCATCAGTCATCGGAAATGGAAGGATGTACCTTTTGATAGCGGCGCGCGAGCGGCAGTCGATACGTTGCCCGCACTCCATGGGTGTTTAAAGCCATCGAAGATTAAATCGTCCGAAGGGAGAATTTGTCATTTTGTCAGATTTAGGTAGGTTCTTCAAAGGTGAGCAGCTGAGGCGAAACGTGTGCGAGTGTCTTTTTGTACATTGGCTATATGGGTGCGCAGTCTAAACGATAAATCGATAGTGGTTATGAGGTTGGAGGAAAAAGGTTTTTATTGCAACGATCTTCAATTTATCTTTGATGACCCTTTTTCTGGTGGCTCCATGTTTTTGAAGGAAGTGAAAGTTGATGTGCAGAATGACGGGGCAATGTGTCATGCAAAGACGAAACCATATTTTTGTCAAGCATACTTACCCGCAGATGACTGCAGGAAGTAAGCATTTGAAAGAATGCGGCGATCCTTAAACAGTCCAGGCATTCCGTTCATCTTCGTTTTCTTGAGGTGATTTTGCCGGTTGCAGGATGCTGACTCTGATTTCAGAGAGCGCTTTGCACAGCATGTTTCGGAGAAGTTTGAACAAATTCCAACTGACCTTTTGAATGTAGAGGAGGAATGGCAGCTGTTTTTATCGGCAGTCATTGCCTCTGCAGGAAATTTTTGTGGAGTGAAGCGGTTTGGGGTAGCGGCTGGTGGTGAGAAGAGAACTGCTTGGTTTAAGACGCCTGGAGTTCAAGAAGAAATTAGAGAGAAGAAGAGGCGCGAAGGACAAGGGGTTAGATCCAAGGACGGTACACTTCTTTCAAATGAGAGCGACGTCTTGTGCAGATGGAAAGAGCACTTTTCGGAGTTGCTCAACCCCCAACAGGGCACTGAAGACGGCATTCCCATTCCCACTGCTGACGAGAAAAGGGCGGAGAATAGTCCCACAGTAGACGAAGTCCCTAAAGCGATTAAATCGCGAAAAGTTGGCAAGTCTGCTGGAGTTGATGAAATGCGGCCAGAAATACTCAAGGCAATTGGTGAAGAGGGTGTTAAATGGCTAACACGTGTCATATAGGTGGCCTGGGATAGCGGGAAGGCACCTAGCGATTGGCAAACGGGAGTTATAGTGCCCATTTTCAAAAAAGGGAACAGGAGAGATTGCGCCAACTATAGGGCATATCTCTTTTGAGTCTTCCGGGAAAAGTATTCGCTAAAATGTTGGAAATGCGTTCCAGAGCTGTTATCAAGCCCTTGTTACGGGAAGAACAGTGCGGCTTTCGGCCTGGCAGAGACACAACCTGGGAACCTATTCTTGAGAAGGCCTGGGAATATGCCAAACCGGTCTATGCGTGTTTTGTAGATCTGGAAAAGGCGTATGACCGAGTCCCTCGGGATACACTGTGGAGAGTTTTGCAGGACAATGCGCTGAGTGGGCCTCTTCTGAGTGCCATATAGTCTTTGTATGGAAACTGCAGAAGCTGTGTGCGGATAAATGGCGTCAAATCCCGTCCTTTTGATGTGCGCGTTGGACTTCGCCAGGGCTGTGTTCTGTCGCCGCTCCTTTTTATAGCATATATGGACTGGATGGTGAAGCGTAGTCTTGGCGAGCAATGTTTCGAATTGGCTGCTATCAGGATGAGCCATCAGATGATTTGGCCATCCTTGCATCATCCAAGGAGGAACTTCAACGAGCACTGAATAGGTTTGCAACCGTCTGTGGTGATGCTGGGATGAAAGTTATCGTGAACAAATCCGAAGTGATGGTTGTTTCCCGAACTCCTATGCAGTGTACCCTGCACATAAATGGAGTTCCATTAAAATAGGTGCAGAAGTTTAAGTATCTCGGGGTCTTTTTTACGAAAGATGGGAGGAGTGATACTGAGTTGTCCTGTAGAAAAGTAACTGTGCCGGCCGGTCATCAGGAAAGCTGAGCTTGAAGTGAAAGCAAAGATCTCAGTTTTAAATTCAGTGTTCGTTCCGACCCTCATCTATTGTCATGAAATTTGGGTAATGACCGAAAGAATTAGATCGCGGGTACAAGCTGCCGAAATGAGATTCCTGAGGTGCGTTGCTGGTGTTACTCTAAGGGATAGAGTGAGAAACGTCAGTATTCGTGGGAATCTTAATGTTGAGCGATCGATTCTTCGATGGTTTGGATACGTTGTTCGCATGCCCCCTGACAGACTTCCTAGGCAGGTCATGCTAGCCGAGATGCGAGCGCGTCGCCCTCCTGGTAGGCCAAGAAACAGGTGGTGGGATCAGGTAAAAAACCTCTCTGAGTCCCGCCTGGTGATTGCGCCGGAGTTTCTTGGGGAGGATCGAGAACAACGGAAAGACCATTTAGCCCCCCTTGCTCCGCGACCCTTTTAAAAAATAAGCGGCCTTCGAAAATGATGATGATGACGATGATTTTGGCGGGATCCTTCATAAGTAGGACTGGATGAAAACGTAGAAACATGTCATAAAGCTGGTGTAGGCTTAGACCGGTATGTCTCTTTGGGAAGTGCCTTGAGCTTTTTCATCCCGCACTCCGACACACTCATCTTTGGAAGTTAAAAATTCGATCAGCTAGTTAGTTTTTTTGTGAAAATTATTCTTGAGCTTATTATTAAAGCTTTTATTTTAAAGCTTTCGCTGTTGACATCTTCCTTAGTGCTAATTGATCTTACTGCTTGATTCATTCAATTCCGACTACAAATACAGCACCCACCTTTTTGTTCCGGAAGACCCATCAACAAGGTTCAAATAAACACATACTTCATCAAACCCAATAAATCCGCCTCCCCTAAGAAACACACGTGCCAAGTTAGAAGCTTACCATAAGTCATATACTCGCAAAAACAATTAAAATTTAAAAAATTACATTTATTTCTACAAAGCCCGCAACATCACTCAAACAATATTGACCTTGGCCTCTGCATTCTTCCGTCTGAACAGACATATCATGCTTCATCTCCGCATATTTAATAATAAAAATTTAAAACATTATTTTTGGGCTCGTAAAAGCTACACTTTATTGCCAGAAAATCTCTGCCTTCCCTAATGTTCTTCAGAGTAAGGAAAAAAAATGAAGAAACCTCATCCAAAGTAAAACTCTTATTCACATTGCAAACCCTCTGCCAGACTTTCTGGTGAGTTATGCAATAATTGGACGTAAAAAATTAGGCAAAATTATCCAAGGTTACCGGGGGGTATTACCAACCCCACCTTGAACGTGGTACGTGCGGTAATAGCAGTGACTCCCTCGTATCTGTACCAGGCATCTGCGAAATAATTCGTCGGTCGTGCAATGACACCTCAACAAAAACGCATCCGAAAGATTGACAGTTCGGATAAGCCTCAAGTAGTGGCTCGACTGAAATGAAAGTCCAATCACGACTCTTGTCTTATGAGTAATCACCACAAACAGGTACCTAATTAGAGATTATCAATGTTTACTTCTTACTTTACGCGCTCGGCCTGTCATTATTTATAATTTTTCCTCTGTTTTACTCCTAGCCATTCAACAAGGTCATTGTAGAAGGGAACCCCGAGAGGAAAATCTAGCGGTCGATGATGATGCTGCATCATAATCGTAATAGCTGACCAACTACACTCATCCTTCCATCTATGGCGATGAGGTAAGCTCGTCGTTTGTTTGTTTTTTCGAATTCGTCTATGACCGTCAAGAAGCAATGACAGAAGCAGTCAGTGCTTTGTCCATCATCCGGGTGTGCCACCTGTCAATCAGTGACATCCATTCCAAACAGAGTGCAAAAAAAAGAAAACAATTAATTTATCTAACGAGTTAATTTGGTCTCAATCGGAAACTTTAATGTGGCTGCCATAGAAAGAAACAACACCGTTAGTCTACATTGAATTACACTCTTGCCAAAAAGTAATTGCCACCATTTTAGGAGTTCGCACTCGAATGAATCCAATGGTTGACTCCGGTCACGTTTCTGACCTACAAACATCCTAAATGGCAGCCAGATTCAGTCGCTTTATTTTTCTGACACATTAACACAATAACTCTTGTATGAAATTTAGTAGAATTTACAGCGAGATCAGTATGACAGTTTGCTGAGGAGAGAATTGTGACTGGCCTAGAATTGCTTGACATGTCACCATCAGGCCGTGCGAACAATTAATGTGGGCGGCATGGAGAGCCCTCGCAAGCCATTCGAAAGTCATTAAATACCCATCAGAGTGAAGCTCAAGAAAAGAAGCAGCTACCGATGGTAATTGTATCACTCATACGTGGACTGATGGTATTTTGTCGTGCAGTTTAACATGGCGGTAAATTGTCCCAAAATGGTCAGATTTAAGTTGCTTTGATCGCTCTGTATATACTTTCTCTTGGTAATTCGATAGACAAAAATTACTTTAAGTTGAGATTTCCGTCCCCAAACGTGGTCCCGGTCGCATGGCATTGAAACTTCTACAAAAGTTGCATGTAAACAAAAAATTAACCCCATTTGCACCACGAAATGTCAACCTACCACAATGGTGATCTATTGATCGCGCAGCACCATATAGCTTCGTTAACACTAATACGTAGGGTACCCGACTGTGCATCTTGGAGTCAACAAAGCCAACAACAATCTTCACAAGTAAATTTTGCAGGTTTGTATCGAACATCCGTATTTCGGGAGAAGATCTTTTCCATCGCACGAATTCAAGATTTACTTCTTTCTCGTGGGTTCACGGTACAATCGAACCTTTTAACCATTTTCGTTTGGCATTTTGACAATTTAGGAGAATCGACAGAGAATCTATCGATGTATCTTATGGTAGGAACAAAAAAAAATTCAGTTTCACATTTGCTTCGACACCATCAGCAAATGGTGATGATGATTCGAGTGGTACGGTGGAAGAAGATACATTATTTGGCATTAGACTGGATGATGATGGGTGAACCAGCTGCACTATGCCTGGTAGAGTGTATAAGGTTGACGATCCTGTTTTTTTTTTTTGTTAAATCGCAGCAATCGATTTGTATGGGTATCAATGGCTCTGGGTGAATGTTTGAGGTGGCTTATTGCTTAAATGCCTCTGGCCAATGAAGTAAGTGCACTGATTGGACCGAGGTTATAATCAGCAATTTTGCTGCTGTTCAATTTTCGTGACGGTTTGTCAATTTTTCTTTAAGAAACCGATCAATGTAGATACTTATTCCGATGAACTACTGTAGGTACACTGACAACTGAAGTGCAGCATGCTAGAGAAGGTAAAACAAAAAAATCGTTTCTTTACGAAACTTTGACAGGCTTTGCTGAAATATACCTACATTTTTACACTACTTTTCAAATAATAAGGTTCCTATTTAACATAACAAGGATCTTTTCGATAGCACAACACCAAGAGGCCTTAACCGATCCATTAAGTTGAGTTTTACGAAATTTTTTATTGGGGCTCCATTTCTTAGGTGGAATTAAGTTATCTTTTCATCACTTTTATAAACGCTTTCGTTTTCCGATGTTGCTGCCCGTTTTCGAACACTTTCCGGAAGTTGCAGGTCGAATTTTTCAGCTCCTGCACAGGAATGGTAGTTGTACTCTTTCTATGTGCAAATATATGCTTCATAAGTTTATGTTAGTCAGATGAGGGATAATATTTCTTACAACTTTTCAGATTATTGCTGCTTAGGATTGGTGTTATAGAAACTCGGTAGGCACTTCAACGCGTCAACCTGATGACGCTCAGTGTTACAACTCTGCGTGGTAACCGCCGGGTACAGACCTTATTTATCTCCTGGACTTGGCTTCCTGCACTCATAACCGAAATAACACGCTCTGGAGCCACAGCATTGGTTTTTGAACATTTTACTTTTTTTTATGGTTTCGCTATCGTCCAATTGGTGCCCAGCTAATTTACTTGCAAAAGTGGTCATAGAAACGTTTACAACAATAAGACTAATAGTGCTAGCACCATTCGTTTTTTAAACTTGGTGCTATAAACTTTCCTGGCACTGCTGTTATAAATCTTTTAGTGCCGCAGAGTTAGGTGCTATAGTACAGGTTATATAAAGCTTTACAGCACCAATTTTATACAATTTTATATAGCATCTATAGGTTTGAAACAACCGACTTACTACTTTGCACTACTTGTAAAATAAGCTTTAAACTTTAAAATTCAGAATTTGGAAACGCAGAACTTGGAAAGCAGATTTTTTTTCAAAAAAGCATAATTTTGAAAAGCACAATTATGGCTCACTTCCCTGATCATTGCATATATTTTGAGGCTAGAAAAATATACATAAAAAATTGTTTCCTTAGTCAAAATAAAGGATAAGATTCTTTCTCAACTAGCTCTGTCAACTAAGCTCTGTCCATCCGTCCGTCTAGCCATCTGTCACATTATTTATGTCCTTACATTTTTAGCTTCGAGCTTTATGTTTGCGCTTTTTTGTTTCAGCACAGCAGTAGATACAAGATACAATATTGCTGTACTTACAAGGCAGACACGCTCAAAATATAGATTAACAAGTAGTGTTACTTCGACGAACTATCAACTCTTTACCAAGGCCACATTGTTTGAGATGGTGGGATGAAAATAGTCCACTATGATAAAAATCACACATCCGCATTTAAAATACAGTTCCTTATTCGCGGAAGTGTGATCCTTGTAAACCTTATAAAAATTCTACATAAGGCTAGACAGTCGTGCATAGAAACCAAAATTTCTTAATGGCAATGTAGAAAAATTTTAGGTGTTATTATAGTGCTGTAACGGTTCTTCAAAAAAAAAAACTTTGCACTTATTTCAAGTAGCGCGCCAAGCCTTTCATTCTTTATTCATATATTGTTAAATGCGAAATTAAAGAGACGAAAACCATACCATGAAAGTTAAACCACACAATTAAAATTTTTTTAAACCCGACCCAGGGTGATTTAAATTTGATGTATAACTGTGCATCAAATTTAACGTAACGCAGTGAAATAATCACCATCGACAAGAGAATCGATTTAGCCATGTCTGTCCGTCCGTCCGTCCGTATGTAAGCAGCTTTTCGGCCTTAAATTTTAAGGTAGAGAGCTGAAATTTAGTGGGTTGGCTGGAAGTCAAGTTTAGAAATTAGCTGAATAAGCCCACAGACACGCCCACTACAGGCCTGTATGTGCGACCATCTCTAATTTCAAATATATTTTTTCCAAATTTTAGCTATGTTACAATGGCGCTAGCGCATTCATTTTTGGTTCCCTTTTTTAAGCCTTTTCATTAACCACGCCCACTTTTTAAGGGATTTTAGCTTAAAATGACTGCTTTTCAATAAATATATATGAAATTTGACAAAAAGTAATATGACAAAAGTTGTAGATATTAGCATTTTCTAACTTTTATGTATATTGTATATTGTATGTGCCCCCGCCCACTTTTGTGGGCGTGGCGTTAAAAAAACATTAAAAAAATTTTTTTGGTTAAAAAGGCGGAGTTCTAGGCCGAAATGTATGCAACCACCTAGTATAAAGCATTCAACACTTTTATTTTTTTTTATCCCGCCCACCTTTTGGAGGTGTGGCAGTTTGCTTTTTGGTATGGTCGGGTATTTTGCAGTCCGTCGTAGATGGACTGAAGCTTTTGCATACGCACTGTTGCACTTTCCCACTTGTTTTAACTATTTTAATGTATAAAATGCAAAAGGCTTGGCTATATGTGTTCATCGGTTGTCTTAAAATTGTTTTTTTATTGACAGTCGAATAAGTTCTATAAAGGTTCTAAATAGATACTTTCCGCACCGAAACTGTAGTGCTACAAAGTGCGTCTAATTACCCTTATAAAGGGTTTGTAAAGGAACCTAAAGGACTTGTATAGCACCAACTTTTAGAGCTTAGGATTTCATTAAGTGGTGTTGTAAAGGTAACCGCGACCATTACAAGTCCTTCTGTGTAACTTGGGAAGTGCAAGTGTTCAGAAGGAAGAGAATAGCAACACTATTATGATTGACAAATGATTGACTGATTTATTCTCGAAGTAAATTTTGAAGGCCCCAGAAGAAGAACAGGCAGCGCTTGCATTCTTAAATAAGAATTAACAGTGCTATCAGCAGTCGGGATGACAATTATCTTTTAGGAGCTACACCGGCTTATTTGGGGCTAGGGTCAGTAAGAATTTCCCGAACTAGTCAGGGTACTACAACAGAGATGGTAGCGGATAAGTGTAAGTGGGTCAGTGGCGGTTTTCACAATCCTTAGTGGATATTCGCCAAAGAATAGTCCAAGGAAATCTTTACTATTTCGGTTTGGTAAAACAAATGGGTTTGAAACTCCTGTCACAAAAGACAAAATTAAAGCTTCACATACGTTTTTTTTTTGCCATGTTTTGGATATATAGTGCCAAGATGTGGATGGACAACAACGCTTCAGCGAAAACGGTCTTCGAATCCAAGCTTCGAGGCTCGAGACGATTAGGAAGAATCATCGTTTTAAGGCAATCGGGGATGCCAGAGCTGCCAGATGTCGACTGTTAATCAAGTAGGGACCCCCCGTAAAGTGGGAGCCCTGAAAAAAAAAAGTTTTTATATAAGTAACCTTTACAATAAAAATGGCCGTCTAAAAGACGTTTTTATGATTCGCGACATTTTACAAATTTTATTGACAATACAGGTTATTGTGGTTGTCCAGATTGAATGATTACAAAATGAATAGAGTCTATTGGGTCTTTAAGTAACGGGCCAAATATTTTGTAACTTGGAACAAAACTTATAAAGCGTAGGGCTGATGAGAAAGCTTAGGCACCAGGCTTTCAAGCTGGCTCTCAAATACAAGGAAACGCTATTTAAGCCGAAACTGGTTTGAGTCGACTCGAGTTTGCAAGTGGACTCGAGTCGAAATAATTCATGGAAATGCGAGTTAAAGAGTAGCCGAGCAGTCGAATTTTCGCGTCTCCACGCACACATAATGACAGATTTTATATTGTGGGACTAGGTTCACCCTGTTTGAAGTAGGACAACAGCTTCATTTGATTTCAAGTGAAGAGCTTCATGTACTTAAGACTACATTTGAACCTTTTTCGATTCGACTGCTCGACCTGGTGTGTGCGGAGACGCGGATCGAAATTCGATTCTACGACTGCTCGAATACTGAAGTCTTGCATGTAAGCAGGGTACCTATATGCGAGTATAAAAAAGGAAATCTGTCACACGATCCCTTCGAATTTCGAGTTTATTATACCTATGGGTGCAGCACGTGGAAAGTTACCACCACAATCGTATCAGGATGCGATAAATACCATATAGGCCAATTTAGGGGACTCAGGCGAATTAACTTAAACGGGGCACTACTTTAATTCAGAAGTGTGGAAATGCCAGTTCAAACTGCTCCAGAACATTTGTTATATCTAAGAATCTGACATCTGGAATGCCATTGCCAACGAGCGTTAGCAATGGGATGAGACACAATTTTTCACATTTTTGCCGAAAGACCAAAAGTCCTTAGAGTTCTTTTAATATAGCACAAGAATCTCACTTCACGGTTATAATATGGGGAAAGATTTCCAACTACTTAAGTGAACAAGAAAGTATGAGCTTGATATATTACACAGACATATTACACAGACATCTCCTCCCTCAACTGGGTTTGAGAAGAAATGTGAATGTCTGTGAAGATTTGATAAGGTACTCACAGGTAGCTACATATGTGGAAAACTATGAAAGTGAATTCGCATAATAAATAGATCTTCGATTTTGATGTCACTGAGCTTTGGCTCTAGTGCGGGCATTAACTTGGAGTCAGGGTAAGGAGCTAAGGAAAGGAGCAAATGCTGCAGACTTCTTTGGAGCAACAAATCTTTTTTCAACACATAAACACGTGTAGTGCATGGCAGAGTCTGAATAAAAGATCAATAGGATGCTAAGCTATTCATATAGGACTGGAGAAACTTCTTGGGTGGACTACTTGGGAAACTTGGTCCAACTAGGGTGATTTGACCAAGTTAAAGATCCAATATACCGCCTAGGATGGCACCTGAATATCTGCAGTTTTTATCGGATGCTCGAAAAATATAGAAGACGCTCTCTCCATCCTTTGGAAGGAGAATTAACCGGTCACCGATAGTTCAACTGATGAAAGCCTTCTTACTTCCATATCGCTAACCCAAAGTTTGCTTTGGGAACGAAGCTCAAAATTTAAAATAAGTTACTGAGGGGATCAGTCAGCTGGATATTATGTGCAGCGTGTCTCCTTTCTTTGTGAATCATACGGGCTTCACACTTTGATTATTTTATTATTTTTGGAGTCACCTTGCCTCTCTCACCTATGGAAGCAACTCACTAAGCTCCACACCTCCTGCCTTTTTCTATGTTTGACCCACTGAGAAGATAGCTGACACGCAAACGCAACGACAAAGTTTCCTCAAAGCCATATGATCTGCATCCCAGAATCATAATAGGGAAGCATCCGTTTTTGGATCCAAGTCCATTAAGATTAATCTGTGCCTTTATTGGTTTATTAATAGCCCTCCTAGGGCCATAAGACAGTGCAAGATGCATGGCGCGTGAGTACAAGTGACTTCCAGCATGAGCAACCAGTTTTCGCCAACTCACAGTCGATGGTAAATGTGTGGTACCTAAGCAAATTTTTTGTGTGTGCCTCCCCGCGATAAGCGATTTATATGGCTCTATCAACCAGCAGAGCACACCTTTCCACTTAATGGATGTCAGAGGAGAACACGCAGGATGCAAAGTGCGCTCCATCTTTCACTGTACATGTACGCGCTCGCGCACTGCTCAGACGAATGGCTTTCCTCATCTGTGTAAACATGTGGCGCGCAAGAACTGCAATGCCGCGCCGCGCAATCATCATCATCCTTGGCCGACCGACCGACCGACCGACCGACCGAACGTTGCGAAATTGCATCTTTAAGACAATGCATATCACGGCGAATACAGTGCGGGGCAAGATGGGTCCAATACTTTGTACCGCGTGATCGACCGATCTTGCGAGAAGCTAATGCAATAGGCCTGATCATATGGGCGTGTGGAAGGCGAGAGAACCGTTAAAAAGAAATTTAATCGAAATCAAACGCGAATTACTTCCCCCTACACACGCTGAATAGGCCCCTGTGAGATAGGGGCGACCACATTATAGCCAAATCCGTGTAACAGTACCTAATAAGAGATTCATTTCGCTAAAGCAAATATCGCAAGTGATCGCTAACATGATCGCAGCGAGTATTGTGTCGGGGTATAACTATTCTCTGCCAGTGAGATGGCTATAGTGTGGTGGCAATGGCATGGTGTTATCAATCGGGCTTAAAGGCTTTACAATTGTAACCCATGTGTGTAAATGCGGGACACAAATGGCGTATCGCAATAACCGTAAATTGTCTAAGTTGCAGAGGACTTCCGAGCGGCATCATCAACGGAGCTCCGCAAAAGGTTCGGTTATACATTTTAGCCAGTTTTTTTTTTCTTTTGTTGGATGTAACTTGTAAGTTGAAAATCGTATCTCGGTCGTATTCGTGCGAAGTTTACATTTTTCGTTCTGGCACGACGACGCGACGCGACAAGGGGCGAAACCATTTTCGGCAAATCGGTTGTTTCTGTCATCATCCTCTATTAATTTATGACTTTTGCGGAGTTCAGTGGAACCGTAAAACTGTAGGTTCATGTGGGAAGGTAGTAGGTAGTAAGAAAGGGGTAAGTTGTTTAATTAATAGAATGGCAGTCTCAGTATGAGCAAGAAGTTGTATAGATATTTACCCATAGTGGTTAAAAGTCGAATGGGTGGGGGTTCTGTGTATCTAGAAGGTTGCTTGTGGAAACACTTTATCGAGAATCCAAAGATCACTCTAGATACATGAGTCAAACGCAGGAGTCTTTTTATAAATCCTTTTGTAAGCTAGCTTCGTCAGTAAGATTATTTTTTCAAAACAAAGAATGAAACATTAAATAACTATGAAGTTATAGAAAAAAATTTTTAATGATTCTGCAATTTAAACAATATTTATAAATTTAATTAAAGTTAATTAAATCAAAGGTGAAGTTGGTTAAAATCAATCAATTATGCTTATTAACGTAAATTAATGAACAGAAATTAATATTTTTTTTTTCTTACAATACGCTCGTAATGAAGGGGATACGTTTACCCTTAAAATGCGTGCACATCGCGAGCGGAAAGAATTTATAGATAAAAAAGATAGAAGAAGAAAGTAATTCTCGATCCAACACAAACGCTGATGAGCCGAACATAAAACCTCTGCACAGAAAGATTAAAGCTTACTCCCGCAAGTGTTATGCCTTTATTGAAAAAGGCAATACTACAACCAGCAGAATGTTTCATAAAAACATCTGGCCAGCATCTAATTGTTGTCTATACCGGTACCCACCATATCTGGTGAGCATTCCCCTATCCGCCACCTGGGAAGGCGCCCAATTGAGGACCATCAACCCCAGAAGGGCTGATTAATACGAAATCCAAGACATGTTCTTGGTAGCCTGGCATTATAAACTAGAATTCGCCTCTGGCAGGGTTCATACCGAAATTGAAATCGGTTACCCTTGCACCTTCACATCCTCGAGGCTAACTCTCAGTTGCGGGGCAATAGGTAGAGGATCCAAAAATCTAGCTAGTTTCGCCTTAAAGAGGATAATGACCCTAATTTTCGGAACAATCGGGCTTAACACCTGAATGGTTAACCACACAATCTGTTCGGGAACTCAATAGTGAAATACCTGCAGTTAACACCATATCCTCCTTCATTCTACCCCACACCACACCATAAGTCTTCCCTTACACAGGACTGCACATGTACGGGCTTATATCGCTTCGGTTGCCCTCACCTTCCCGCCCTGACGTAGCACCAGTACACATTCCCCCTGGTACCGTTTCATACCGCTTCGGTTACCCCTAACTTTTCCATTTCCCCGAGGGTTAATTCTGACTTGAGTCGTCTGAAATATGGGCTTACACTGAAAACGGTTGCCCTGCAGCAGCGTTTTGTCTAAGAATTATCTCCTGGCAGGGGTTCATACCGAAATCAGTCACATCTGCACTCTCTCATCCTTGAGGCTTATTCTTGCTGGAGGTGCATAGATACCGAAATCGGTTGCAACTGCCTTATCTCCTCACTGACTACTCCTCATATCCACTACCTTGTTTACGCAAGCTCAAACCGAATTGTATACCCTTGACCTCATGTTATTCCCTCAAATTCATACCAACCCCTCCGCTCCCATCCTCAAGGCAAATTCTGGAGTCCAATAGTCACGAGACCCTTTTTCTTCAGAAAAGAAATATCTCTCACTTGAACGCTCAACTCTGCTGACAGTGGTTCATACCGTAATAGGTACCCCCAGCCTCTTTTACCCTATTTTCGGGTAAATTTCTAATTAATGCAACATTGATCTTAGGAAAAGGCTTACACCGTTACTGGTCGCCTTAACCTTCCTCAACCAAAAGAGGTATTTATCATTTAGGTCCTCAGGCTGGTTACTCTGGTCCTACAAGTGGTATCCCAATCGGTCTAAGTGTGACCCTGCCTATCGCGGACAGACACTTAATCTATCCTTTGTCTTTACCGGAACTCAAGCCGTGTAACTTAACTTAAACGTGTACTCCTAGGATTCTCCAAGCACATCGTATCCCACCGATGGCAGGACAGATATTAACACAAGTCGAACAAGATTGACCCCCACTGAACGCCGTCATGAGGGTTATCTGTCACTCTAAAACGAACACCAAATAAATGGTTTCTGGTTGTCAAGAACTGTGATTTTCAGAACTGGAAGAGTAAGATCAATCAAAACCCCTGTGTACCTAATTTTCTTCTTCTAAACCTATTTTTGAACGTTATAAACTTGTAAAACATTCCACCAGTTCCCGTGAAGAGACTCTCCAGTTTCAGAAATCTAAATTTTTTCTAATATTTCAAAAAAAAAAAAAAAACGTGTAAAAATAGTCTGACATCTGACCCCATATGTGTCATATACTCGCGCAGCTTTGTTCAAGACGTTCATGCATGACTTTTATCGACCCATTCCACCTTAGCGTTATACCAAAGCCACAATCTTATTCTAAGCAATTGCAATGACCTCGATTACTAATGTCGGCATACGATATACATTCGCCAAGAATATCATATTCAAACCTAATGACATCTCTGTGCACATTGATTGGCCCACATCACTCATAAACAGAACAAATCCTTAGCTGCCTTCAGATTAAAGTCCAATCAAATATAATTTCCCATTCACGGTTCACCGTGCACGTGAACTCGCGGTGGACAATTATCAAAAACTCCGCATATGAACCCGCACTCCGCATATCCTATATGCAGCAATTCAAAACCCATAAAGCATTGTCTATCCGCGCCGCGCTAGCAAAATCACAAGCATTCCGTCACGTTTTCCGAATTAACGAAATTGATTCTACGTTTCGAATCGGATACCAGAAAACCTGTGTGTGTGTGTGTGTGTGTGTGAATGGACAATTGAATTGTTCCCTTGATGGTCATGTGCCCATCAAAGCCAGCCTTGCACTTGCTGAACGGGAAGCGGGAACACTATGTCTATACGACTCCTGTCTCGTTAGGATCCTGGGTGCGATGTTGCTCCCCTCGCACTGTTATTCTCTCTTACTCCACTCTGGGTAAATAGAATTTCTTGTGTCTTTGCAATTTCCCTGGTATACACATGACCAACAACGGTCTTCGACATCATCATAATAATTGCGGCGTCATCCGAGTCCACTTTCCAGGTGATCCCTGCCCGGTCATATGGCACCACCTAACCACAAAACAACAGTTCGCCGGGCACCGGTCATTACGATCTTGTTAGGCGCACTGCTCGCATGCGTAAGTCCGAATGGGGTCCACGATTCTATCTACTGGACTCATCCGAATTCCGCATAGCAGTAAGGCATGGCCCGTTGTCTCTGGGTCATCACCTTTGGGGCCAATTTATTCAATCAACGAGCAAAAATTCGCCGTGTCCCAGTTTTTAGCTTACCTCAACGCCAATGCACTGTGTGGCGGCTGATGGTGAACCTGAAATTGGAAGCCAGCCTCATGTGAGAAGTTTGATGCGGCTAGATGGAAAAATATCTCAAATAGAGGGAGCTTATTAAATAAACCAATCCTACGGAGAGCTGGATGGAGATAAACGATGCAGTTGCTGTGATGTAATCGGTCAATTGCAGTGAGGTTTGGCGCACCGCCCTCGATTGGAAAAAGAATCCAATCTTTTTGATTTGGGTGGCTGTTGGGTCAGGGAATTCTCTGGGGCTGTCGAAGAGATTTATGACGCGAATAGAGGTTATGATACAGAGGAGATTACTTCACTGAAATGAATTGGTTAAGTAATTGGTATTTAATCGACGCAATAGGCTTTAGAATGAGTTTGTTGCTTATTGAAAGCGTGCCTAAGCTGAGAAGGTAATTTTAGTTTTTTGAAAGTATACCAAAGGTTGTGCGTACATGTTAGTTGATTGATCCTTCCCAATAAAACTCTCCCTAAATGGCGATTTCCTGCTTACAGACACAATGGAGCTTCAAGAGCACATCTAATCTATGTGTTATTGCTGCCTTAACTATACGTATCTACTGATATCCACATTTAAGCGCCAAATTTACTGGCAGAGCTACAAAGCTGCAACCTTGTATCCCATCAATACTTCAGGAGGTAAACTGTGCCTTCGGAGTTCCGTAAAATTCTTCAGTTACAATTGCGTTCAACTTCATATGTGTTTAATCTTCAGAGATGTTTGTACAATAATGTAAGAACGACTTAATAAAGTTGAGCCGGAAAAAAATGGTTGCGCCTGGGGCTACTGAACTGAGTACCGAAGATGGTCCCAAAATTCAGTTTTAAACCTGAAAAAGAACGATTAGAAAGAGAAAATAGCACAGAACGAAACAAATATATACGAAGGAAATATTTATTTACGCATCCAAATTTCAGAAGTTTATGAAAAAAGCAGTGTTTCGTAATAAAATTTAAAGGGCTGCCACTTTTGATTGACGTTAAGAATTGCAACGCGGGACCGGTTTAAGAATGAACTAGTGGGAGGGTTACAATCCGCTTAGGCGAACCGTTGGATACCCCATCCCAATTGACGACTGTCAAGCTCCGAATTGTGTCATAAATCTTGGTAAATTTCGGTTTCATTTAACTTCAATTGTATTAAGAATTCCTCAGTTAAGAATCTTCTATCTATGAAAGGGGCGTGGCATCCACTTATTTTCAATTACATCGTTTTTTTGTTTATATTTTTTTATCAGAAGTCGTTTACACTGTTGATTGCATTTTCACATTAAAAGTTTGATTTATACTTAAAACCGCCCCCAAAATTGGGCGTGGCAAAAATTTATACATTTCAGTTGATAGCTTTCACACATATCAGAACATTTTATAGCGCGGGTTTTTTGGATTCAAAGAAAATATATCGAATAAAAACCGTTTATTAAAACGCTAATAAAATGTGACCACGCCCAAAAGGGGGCAGGTTTTGCCTTTTTTTGAAATGTCAATCGCAATACACTTAAGCGAGGATAACGCGTACCAAATTTCAGCTTCCTACGACAACTTTAAATTTTCATGTTAATAATTAAAGTGGGCGTGTCAGTGGGCGGATTTAAAATTTTTTTACCCTTGTAATGCTTCGGGACCTAGAAAGAACAGATGTTAAGTTTCAAGCTCCTAGCTTAAAATTTAAGGCCTAAAAACTACCGACACACGGACGGACGGACATGGCTCATTCGACTAACAATTCGGTCTCGATCATATGCCCTTAAGGTCTTGGGGCTCTACGGTAATTATTTCTCTATGTTACAAACTATGAATCAAATACATCCTATCCTATGGTATGGGGTATAAAAAGCAAAATTAGAATGAAGTTCGGCACACAATAAGAAAAATCAAGCAATCAAAAAAACCATGAGAGTAAAGGTAATTATGTCGAATTTCTTCGACGTATCGTAAGCAAAGTCTTGCAGGAAGGCTCGAAGTGTATAGGCTTCTACAACCTATGAGATAAAATGTATTGAATTTTGAGAATTTCGAGAGCTGATGAACATTTTTATATCCGAACTTTCTTACTTTTGTGTGCAACTTCAGGTCTGCTATTCAGAATGCTATGTTATGAAGGTTAGAAAGTTGTTGAAATCAGTAAAAAAAAATGTTCATCAGCTCTTAGACTATTAGTACCCGAAATTCGAGGGAACTCGAGCTGGTGTACCATGTACCCCCGGAAGCATGCTTTGCTCATCCATGTTTTTGTTCTACAGAAGAGACTTCTATCCTTATAAAGTAGATGAATCGTTCGTATTTTCGTGAAAAATTTTATAAGCTCAGAAACAAAAAATACGGTATGCAAACTAAGCAAAATATCTAGGAATGATTCAAGATGCTTAACTTAAGAGTAAAGCGAGAACCGATGGCGTTCGTTGCCGCGTGCGTGCGATGGCATATAGAAGAAACAACACGTTTGTAAACGAATTATTACCTCACATTGGCTTTTATCGTTAATATCGTAAACGATCATCTTTCTTCTTTTGCGTGCACTGGACAACTTAGTGTTCATTTACCACGTCGGGAGTAAATTTCTCTTGTCAGTTGACTGTGGCATGTGGGAAAGAAAAAGTTTCTTTCAGTTTTTACTATAAACGTTACAATAACGTTACAAACTATAAACTTTTGTTACCATTTTGACCAAATTGCATTCAAATCTGACTGAAATCTCTTTCCTTTGACCAGGCAGAATTTGAAAATTCAGTCAAACCAATTTCTGAACGATTTTTTAAACCGAAAAGAAAAAAAATATTATTCCAGGTTCCAATCATTAAAATAATGTTTGTAAAAATGCAAATTGTTGCAATTCTTCACTTTTCCACAGCAAAGTCATTTCCTACAAGAAAAATAATATGTTAACATATTAAAATTCGAAATAAAAGTCATTTTGTTAAATAACGCTTTTAAGTCTGTAACCTTAAAAATATAAGTGCCGAAATTCCCGTTCATGGTCTGTCATTTTTATCAGTCACAAAACTTTCTAACTTATGTGGCACAGAAAAATCTTATCAAACCCGAACTGTAGCTCTTAACTTCTTTTTAGATTTATATAACATATTAATTAATTAATATCTTATATTACATATATAAGCATGAATTTTTTGATATTTTATATATTTAACCTCATAAATTACATTTTTTTTATTTTTGTTGGTAAAAATACTAATATTTGTTTATCAGTTTTTGTATTTTTTGTGAGACCTTAGTAACTACAATTTTTTTACAATCGATGTTTGACCGAATAAATTTAGATTCAACACTGGTAAAAACGAAAACAGATTAGTCTATGAGCAAACACAGTCTATCTCTACTCATGTCCAGCATGTCAATTTGAAAATTTCGCCAAAAAAAGTCGCCCGAGCCAAAAAATGCGTCCCACTTAAAAACTTCCACTAATGCTTAAATTTACGAAAAAAAAAATCGTGACACGATAGAAAAAAATTACTTACTACCAAAATAGTAAAAAAGAACAAAGAGTTAAATGTGGAATAAAAACTTACTTGTTGCAAAATCTTTTTTAATAGCGATCTTCAACTTCTACATACATATTAAAGTATTGAGTTGAGAATAAGACAACCCATGATCATCCCTAACATAACATGACGTAGGCGGCTCACCTGCTATTAGCAGAAAAAACTGAGAGTTACGTTGCAGAATTAGCTCCGTCAGTAAAGTTTTCAAAATATTCGACTCACGGAATTATTAACTCTCCCAAAACTCACTTCACGTAGAAAAAACACAGGAAACGAAGTTCGAGTTGTTCTCAGATGTCATTTTTCATAGAAACACGCAATGCAACTGCCATTCCACACAGAAAAAACATTCCAGGAAGTTTATACTGTTCTTCGAATCAAGTCACCAAATGTAGTGAGTTTAGGAGAGATTAACCCCAGATCTAAGTTCACTGAAAAACTCATTTCTGAGGTTAGTCTCATTTAACTCGGGAACTCTGATGATCTCGAACTGAAAAACCGACCCTAAGGAGTCTCCGCCCTCGAGTAATTAAAAGGGATCTGTTTCTACAGGTAGGGGATCGTCCCGTCTTGGTTACCTCCTGGCTACGCAAAGAAAACACTAGACGGATTTACTTATATATACTTATATATACTTAAAAACTTAATATCAACGAAATCTGAACTGAAGTCTCGTTTACCTAACCTGCTACTTTTTTTGTTTCATGCTTTCCTTAATTAGGCTCAAGGCCAGTCGAAGCTAAGTTTTTCTGGAAAATTTTAGGTTTTTCTTAAAGTCTGCCAAAGTCTTGTATGAACAAAATTTAGAAATAATTGTTTTTTCTACATAAAATATTAAGCAAATTTTTTTCAATTTCGGGCAAAAATATTGAGTAAACTGCATTTGAAACTTTCCCCTGAAAATAGTTGCCACGCCCACTGAGGATGTTTACCAATTAAATTTGTCTTTTTTGTGCCTGACATTCATTAGGAGATGCTAAGTGTCAAATTTCAGCCTTTTAGAACGTCTTACAGTTTTGAAAACTCTGGAGGTAGTTGCACATTTAGACCGATTGTGTGCGTGTCTTTCGGCCCTAATTTTTTACACTTGTACTGCTTCGCATGACGTGAACCTTACGTACGAAGTTTCAGCACCCTAGCTCGAAATTTAAGGCCTAAAACATGTGACATACAGACGGTCGGACGGACGGACATGGCTCATTCGATTCAGAATTCGGTCTCGATCATATGCCCTTATGGTCTTGGGGGTCTACTATTATTATTTCACCGTGTTACAAACTATGTGACAAACTTAATATACCTCCTATCCTATGGGATGGGGTGTAAAAATGCGTCCAATGTCGCCTGCTTTTAGAAAAAATGTCCAAAAACCGCTTATTTATAAATGTGGTCGCCAAGAGTCTCGATAGCAGAAAAGTCGCCATTTGGCGCCATATGTCGCCCATCGGTAACCCTGCTCATGTCATATGATGTTTGAGTAGAGAAAGAGAGAGTGATTTTGATGATTTTCGATTTCATTTCTGTCTTTCTCTTCAGTTCTCTGCAACAGCTCGGCTTTAGTAAGTACTCGCTTAAGCTCCCAATGCGCTGATTTTTATCATACACTAAGCCACAAGTACAAGATTGTAACTTGGAAATTTTCTTGGTCTAATAACAAGATACAATTTTATTTTCAATGATGGACACCCAACTTAGTTCGTTTTTAAAAAGCGTCTTCCCTGCCCTTAGACTGTGGCTCTACTGTCAATACCCAATGCAATGGAAATTAACATGGAAATTGCAATGAAAAAATTACTGGCAATTAGATTTTCTATCACTTTCAATGTGGGCATTTCATTGCCTACAAATATAAATTTAAAATGAAAAAGAAAATCATAAAAGTTTTGAAATTTTTTATGTCTGCGAGGTTTTCGGGTTTGAAATTTATATTTTTATTTGTATAGAAGCCATTTAAGCCGAAAATATTAAATTAAAGTTTCAAATGTCATTTTCAAACTTATTGCCACGTAGATTTATGGCAATGATAGCTCTTCAAATGCAAATCAATCATTGATGGCCATTTATAAATCAATATTGCAAAGCTAATTTCCAAAGCGCCTAAACTAGTAATTAAACAGTCAATGGAAACATTTCAACCAATTGATTGCTTTGCCCATTGCAAGTGGAGCTTCTGGGTTAAGCTTTGTCTACACGATTGCCAGATCTGAGAATATTGTCGGAACTTTCAGTAAAAATTTGTCCCAAATGTCTTGCAATCGTGTGGACACACAATTCAGTCTGACAATATTTGTAGAAAACTTATTGTCAGATCATTGTCAGACATCAACCGCACAATGAAATTGTCAGACCTCTGGCAAACGTCTGAACACATAAAATGTGGTATTGCCAGCCTATTGTCAGACATTAAGACATTTGCAGGCTCCTTTTCAATTGCCAGATGTACTATGATTTTGAGGCTGACAATTTCTTTATTGTCATATATTTTTTTCGCTTTGAATCGGGAAAAAATAACTATAATGTTTTCAAACTGATCGGCTGTGATTTTGAGCTTCACATGGCCTTTGGTGCTCTCGGCGTCAAAAATGGCATAACGTATATTGTGGGTAAATTCGAACTGTTATGTTGAACTTAATTTACCTTCAGATATTTCAGAGGGCGTCCAGAACATCTAGAATTATTGACAAAATCGTCGAAACTGGAATGCGGAAAAGGTACTGCATCGACCGGAATTTCTAAGCGGTAGCTAGATGCCTTAAGGTTATAACGAGCGCGCTCAGAGCCCGAAATGCTCGCGCACATATTAGTATCTTGCTTTGTTATGTGTGAAGCCACCAAAGCAAGAAGCTCATCGATTTGTTTCGCATTCATGCGAAATTTCGATACAATTCTGACTCCTCAGCACGCAATTCCACCAGCAATTTGGCGTAAAGCCCCTCCTTCTGACGGCGTGTTAACCAATTCTTTACCCAAACACTTCGATGTTTTCTTGGCAATTCTTCATCCTGACTTTCAAAAACGTACGCAACCAAAATAACTGCAAGTGCATTATTATTATTAATTTTATTTATTTTCATTCCACTCCACAACACTTTACAAATATGGCAAAATTTCCTGAATTAAATTAATTTCAGTTGTCAAATGCTTGTCGGTTGTTTGTGTCAAAAATGTGCCAACCGTGTAAACGGACAATTTTCAGCCTGACAACTTTGTTAGAAAATGTATTGCCAGCCCACTCGAATGACAATGAAATTGCCAGACTTTGGGACAGAATCTGGCAACCGTGTGAACTTGCAATTCAGCGTTGTAAGGAAGTTGTTCATTGTTATCTAATTCGAAGCTCATTGTGATAACATGACAGATCTAAAAATATTGTCAGATAAGGCAATCGTGTAAGCATATATGTAGCTTCACTTTTGAAAATAAATTTTTCAACCCGTACAAAAGAGATTGTATTTGTTAAGGTAGACCATTTTCCAATTCCTAGACAAAAATATCTCGGTTTGTTAATACGCGTGAGCTGACGTTAAGAAATAAGAAGTTTTGGCAGAGCCTGACAAAGCCCAATAACGTACGCACGCGTCAACGCCCAATTGCGAATCCACATAGGCGACACATTGAGGCAGATTCGCAACCAAGCTTTGGTTTCGTTTTCACGCCGATGTGAAGACGTCTTTAAGTCTGCTCTGAAATTAACTTTTTTGGCCTTTTAGTGCATATTTTTGCTTAAAATTTACCACTACTAAAAATTATTGCCCTCAGCATTTTAAAAATTAGACTTTTTTATACCAAACCAAACTTTATGTACAATTGGCATAAAGTACATATATTAATCTTAATCCAATTGCATAATCGTCGTAATTGCTTAATCGTCGCTCGCTGATGATGGTTCCGCAGATGAGAACCGAAATGCATACGTGTCAATAAAAATTCAATTTTTCAAATTAATGATTTTTCTGTTTTTTGTTTAATTGTTTTTTATCGATTTTTGCGGTCTATAGGTGTTTTAAGAACAAAATAAATTATTTACATATATTAATTTTAATGCATAGTTTGTAACACATAGATCGTAGATCCTGGAGACCTTCTAGAGATATGATCGGGACCGATAAATTAATCGATTAAGCCATGTCTGACTGTCCGTATGTGTGAAGTTCTTAGGACTTTAAATTTGAGCTAGAATGCTGAAACTTGGAGTGTATTTGAATTCATATTTTGTACAGACAACGTTCGAAAATTGATACAATCCGCGGACAGCCACGCCCACAATTGACATGGATATCACACAACCTCAAACTTACCTTTTAGTTAAAATTTTAGCTAAATATTTTGCCATTTACTAAGTTTGTTACATACAAAGCGTTGAGCGTTTTTTGAAAAAAAAAACTGTTTTTTAAGCA
Source organism: Neoascia interrupta (assembly GCA_947623515.1). Taxonomy (NCBI): domain Eukaryota; kingdom Metazoa; phylum Arthropoda; class Insecta; order Diptera; family Syrphidae; genus Neoascia; species Neoascia interrupta. The sequence continues at coordinate 27,468,645 of OX392462.1, forward strand.
TCAATTTTCGCTTTTAACGAATTTTTTCATGATTCTAAAGAAATAAGAATTATTTTATACTATTTTTCAGGCAATAGTTTGGCGAATACAAACTATTGGCATAAAGTACATAAATTCAGGACAAAAACTTTTAAATTTGGTGTAACAGGGTAAAGAGCGTGGGGTATTTAGAAGTTCGTTACAGACGAACTCTTGCACTTACTTACTTGCTTTTTTCTACATTACGTTTTCTCTTATCGATTACCAAACCAGACGCTTAAAGCCGAAGCTAGATTGTTTAAAAAAAATTAAAAACGTATGGCTGACCTTGTAAACGTCAGGTCGAAGCAGAGCCGAGGCTTCTTTGTGAATACCGCTTTAAGGACAAGTGCAATGAGCTCAAAAAGAAGTGCATGGTCCAGGGAAATGTATAGGCTCATCGGTAGATTTTTAAAACTAACTATTTGTTTAGGTTAAGAACAAGCTACTTTTTATTGTACTTAGGTGCTCAGTTCAACCCGCACATCCGGTTTACAACTCTCGAGTTGTACCAAAGCAATCAACATATCTATGTTGAAGGCTTTGCAAAACAAGACCTTAAGAGAAAATGTGAATGGTTCATGACTGCTCCAGGAAACTTGATATTCAAAAAGATTTGGTTATGACTGTAAAGTAACTTATCCTTTTCAAGAAATAAAAAGGGAAATTGTAACATAAAATTTACTTAAACAAGTCAATCGATTCCATTCCTCACTGAAACCATAACTTGTTTCGTTTGACACTTCTTGGAAGCTAAGCGTTTTTGTGAAAATTTATATTCCGGGCCGATTGTCCCGTCTTCGCTGATGTTTCTGTAGCAATTGTTATCCATAGATTGTTCTACTAACATCAGTGAGCTATTAATTGTCCCGCATGTAGCAGCTGGATTCTTGTTAAATTAAAGAACAGAGCAATGTCTTGTTACACAAGTTCCATCAGTAAGTTTTATTCAATTAATCTTGCATTTTTTCTTTCCAGGACAATCAGTGCCAATAAATCGTTGTGCCAGATTCAAAGTAGACCAAACTGTTTACAGTCTCAACTGCGATCCTTAAAAGGAACTCAATCAGCGTGCCTTCCAGTTTGACATTTGTATCTCCGTGACACTTTCATTAAAGGAACTTTGACCTAAAATGACTTTGCGAAATCGACTCGTGTCGACCCAAAACTTACACCGTCGACAGTTAAATAGAAAATTAGCCAGATATCCACAGTTTAGTGAGGTCGATGTAAGATCCCAAGTTGTTGTTATCGACTGTCGCTCAACTACTACAGCTGTAATCGATCAACGTGAACAACACAATAAATCCGTCTGATTTCTCGTTTCCTTTTTATCGATGACAACAGCGATTCGCAGAACAGAAGGAGACAATTTGGCCGCCAAACAAGCACATCGAACACATCGCTATCGTTGCATTGTTTTATTGAATGTGGACAAATTGAACCGTTATTGCCCCCACATATACCTCTTAACCTATAAAAAAAAGTCCCAGTACCGCCAGCAGCTGTTTGCATGGTTGGAAAATAATTAAACTTTTTTGTACATCTGTCCAAATGCCACTGCTGTAGAGTGACTAGATATCTGTGTCCCGCAAGCTGGAAACTTCCATCACCCGGGCTGAATTGGAAAATTGGTATTCCTTCCACCTCCTCCTACTCGAACGATTTATGAGTGAAACTATTCTTCTCGTTTCGGGAACGGGTGATTCTGTGGGCCGGCCGGTATCTCCCATCAGCGAAGATCTACCCATTGGGACTGACGATGGAATCGGAATGATGGGATTGATGCAGTTGATGGGGATTTTTGCGCAGAGATTGCGTGGGAATCCAAAGCCGCGGGTATTTTCTTTTCATTTTCCTCCGCTCACTCGTTTTTGACTGGCCTCTAGACAAAGCCTCGACATGACCGCGCTGACAAATGAGTCAATAAATATGGCATCAGTTAAATTGTCGTCTTCAATTTTATGGCGTATCTTCGTGAATTTGCATTGATTGGGAGAGTCATCTTAGATTCTGGATTCTTGTCCTGATGGGAGACTGTTTGATTGGAAAATCTCGTCGCTGAGGAATTGGCTGGGAATTTATAGCCTAAATCAATATGCCAATGGGATGGGGTCAGACTTAACAAGGCGATAAAAGTTGGGCGCAGCTTTATGCTCGAGACGAAAGTAAAAGACTGTTTTCTTGAAGAGATAGACCTAATTGGGTGTATTTTTCCAAACTTCATAAGGGCAGAAATCATATGAACTCATAACGATTTTATGGGAGCGGGTAGCTCGGCTCAAAAATTATTTCTGCTGTATGGATACAAAAGTTTAATTTATTCAATAACGACTCTTTAACCGAGAGTCAATATTGTGGCCACAAAAAAAAGAACAGCCTGATGATTTTGCTCATTTGCCATCAGCTCAATTGGATTTAGTCAAACAGATTGGTGGGCCCCCAATATTTGTCACTAAAGGACAAGATTCAAAGTAAAAATGTCACTTTGAACTTGTTAGCCACTTCAAAAATTCGTGTCTTTCAACTGTCCCTTTAAATAGTCAAAATAGGCAATTTTCGCGATGATACAAGCGTAGAGGTCAGTGCTGAATGTGGAATAACCTATACTTGTTCAGCATAAGCTAAAGAGGCATGAGCTAACTCACTCCAGACCATAATCTTATTATTTAAAAAAAACGTATTTCAATTAAGATAATCTTTACAGTGATCATATGTACCCGAAGTAGAGAACACAAACCAAGTTTTACGCTTGGTTCGGGTAAGGGAGTATACATGAGCTCAATTAAGGATCGCTATACTGAGGATCATTCTAAGTAATTACATAATGCATTTGGCCACGAATCAAAAAATAGCTAGGCCCAGTCAGCATACATTCCCTGAATGCTGCTGAAATTGACTTACCGTCCAACAACTTGCCTCCAGGAATAGCATTCACTTTGCATAATTATTTATGTACAGTCTAGTTGCATTAAGTTCAACTATATTTACTTGTATAATCACTTCAACTAACTCTCATTACGTCAATCTGACGGTCATTAATTTGTCTTCATATTGCTGTAGTAGTCTGCGTGCGCTGCCTAAACTGCCAAGTTACGATGCTGATTCCTGAAAATTGAAAGCAATTGATCACGTTTTCTTGTATGTTTCGAGTTTTTTCCACCTTGGAATCCATTAGGAAGCTGCAAGGTATACACTCCACTAGGAGCCCATCAGCCGAAAGTAATCAGTTTTGTGGTCCAGACAGTAGACTGTGCTCACTACCTGTCCGCAGGCTAGGCCCAGACGTTTTGACGAAATCAGACTTCGCATAGGAGAAAAGTTTGCAATTGCACTACTTGCTCATTGCGGGTAGCAAAGGCCTTGATCGCTTTTTAATAAGAGACTATTGCTGAGTTGGATCTTGGTGATTTAGATGGTTATGCTGGAAGACCAGTAGCATCAAGACGGGAAAGTAGCATGATAGATGGGAAATATTGGCAAGGAAAATTTAAAATTGAGGGAGTATAAGCGCATTAACCCTACAATAATGACGTAGAAAATTTATTCTGCTTGTAACACTGCTTATACATATTTTTTTTTTTTTAATTGTCGCAAGTCTTTGACTTAAATTTAGACTTTTTTGTATCTAGATTTAATCAATTTGAAACCTTACTTTCATTATAAAACTTTCAATTATTTGTATAATTTTTAGTTCACACTCTGACCACATCTACGCTGACTTGAGCAATATGTAGGAATTGCCATGGATTGTAGGATCTAATGACTGCCATCCTTGCTCAATTGGTTCCCTTCAATAACACACTTTGTCGATTCCGAGAGTGCGATTGTGGCTTATAGGCTCCTTTGCAATTTTCTAGTGGAGTTGACCCAATTCTTATGAGCGTATGCCGAGAGCGTTAGTTAATGTATTCTAATTGGATTTAAAGTTTTATATCATCAATTCAAAATTAGAGAGACGCAAGCCTAAACTGATTTTACACACATGGAGGCGACATTTTGTTTTACAAATTCCGAACTGTTCGCAATTTCATGAGTCAACCCGATCGTTTAATTATGACGGAATGGTTAAGCATTGATATTTGTTTAAGCTTAGCTAAGCTCAGCTAGCTGTTATTGTATTATTTATAGTGCGACGTGTGCGACCTATAGACCTATAATCTTTACACATTCAGTTTTAAAGTACAAATTTTGAACAAATTCCAACTGACCTTTTGAATGTAGAGGAGGAATGGCAGCTGCTTTTATCACCAGTCATTGCCTCTGCTGGAAATGTTTTTGGAGTGAAGCGGCTTGGGGTAGCGGCTGGTAGTGGGAAAAGGACTGGCTGGCTGAAAACGCCTTTCAGTTCAAGAAGCCATCAGAGAGAAGAAGAGAGCCTACATTGCGTGGATCCAATGTAGAAATTCAACTTCTCGAGCCCGCTACAATGAGGCGCGAAGGACTTCCAATATGGCAGTCAAGGAACAATCATGGAAAAAGTTTGGCGAGAAGTTGGAGCACGATTACAGATCTGCAAGCAAGATATTTTGGTAGACCATTCGCCGGCTCAGAGGAAGGAAGTCGAATATCATTCAAGGAGATAAATCCAAGGACGGTACACTTCTTTCGAATGAGAGCGATGTCTTGCGAAGGTGGAGACAGCACTTTTCGGAGTTGCTCAAACCCCAACAGGGCACTGAAGATGGCATTCCCCCTGGCTGACGAGATAAGTGTGGAGAATAGTCCCACAGAAGACGAAGTCACCGAAGCGATTAAATCGCTAAAAGTTGGCAAGTCTGCTGGAGTTGATGAAATCCGGCCAGAAATGCTCAAGGCAATGGGTGATGGAAACGCGTTCGAGAGCTGTAATCGAGCCTTTGTTACGGGAAGAACAGTGCGGCTTTCGGCCTGGCAGAGGCGCAACCGACCAGCTTTTTACTCTGCAGGTTATTCTTGAGAAGGCCTGGGAATATGCCAAACCGGTCTATGCGTGTTTTGTAAGTCTGGAAAAGGCGTATGACCGAGTCCCTTGGGATACACTGTGGAGAGTTTTTCAGGACTATGCGCTGACTTGGCCTCTTCTGAGAGCAATCCAGTCTTTGTGTGGAAACTGCAGAAGCTGTGTGCGGATAAATGGCGTCAAATCCCGTCCTTTTGATGTGCGCGTTGGACTTCGCCATGGCTATGTTCTGTCGCCGCTCCTTTTCATATCATATATGGACTGGATGGTGGAGCGCAGTCTTGGCGAGCAATGTTTCGAATTGGCTGGCATCAGGATGAGCCATCTGCTTTTCGCAGATGAAATGGCCATCCTTGAACCATCCGAGGAGGAACTTTAACGAGCACTGGATAGGTTTACAGCCGTCTGTGGTGATGCTGGGATAAAAGTAAACGTGAGCAAATCGGAAGTAATGGTTGTTTCCCGAACACAGTGTACCCTGCACATAAATCAAGTTCTATTAAAACAGGTGGAGAAGTTTGAGTATCTTTGGGTCTTTTTCACGAAAGATGGGAGGAGTGATACTGAGTTGTCCTGTAGAATTGGCCAAGCTAGAGCAATAGTAAAGGAACTGCGCCAGCCGGTCATCAGGAAAGCTGAGCTTGGAGTGAAAACAAAGATCCCAGTTTTTAATTCAGTGTTCGTTCCGACCCTCATCTATGGTCATGAAATTTGGGTACTGACCGAAAGAAATTAGATCGCGGGTACAAGCTGCCGAAATTGCTGGTGTTACTCTAAGCCTAAGGGATAATGTGAGAAACGTCAGTATTCGTGTTAATCTTAATGTTGAGCAGCTACTTCTCTGAGTGGAGCGATCGATTCTTCGATGGTTTGGACACGTTGTTCGCATGCTCCCTAAGAGATTTTCTAGACTCCCTGACAGATTTTCTAACAGGTGGTGGGGTCAGGTAAAGAACCTCTCTGAGTCCCGCCTGGGGATTGCGCCGGAGTCTCTTGCGTTGGTGTAGGAGGATAGAGAACGATGGAAAGACCATTTAGCCACCCTCGCTCCGCGACACTTTTAAGGGTTTAGGGGCATTTGAAAATAGTGATGATGGTGAGTGCAAGTTTTAAGAAAACCCAAAAAAAATTTTCTTATTTTGAAAATTCTTTCTTAAAAATTTAAACTCTTACCTTGATCACTTGAAATTCCTTTATTCCTTAAAAATCCTTTATTTATTTAAATCAACCTGGGAAATATTTTTTCTTTCACAATTTTTATCTTTTTTCGTATAATTTTATTTAAATGTTAATTTTTTGAAAACTCGGAAGGCATGCAATTAATATTAAAAAAAAAATTATAAGGATTTAAAACTATTTTATTTTACAAAGTAGGTTAAATTCCAAATAATGGAATATATATGCCAAATTTTACCTTAAATTAAAATAAGTCATTATACTTTTTATTCCTTAAACTTAAAAAAATGCTTAAAGTCTTAACACTTGGACTCTAAGAGAATTTTCATTGTCTTAGATTTCCTTAAAACATCAAAATCAACTTTGATTCTTGAGATCGATTAAGGCCTGTTCTTGAAATTCCCTACCTTTGTTTTGTTGTTAAAACGAATACTTTGATATTTGTCAATGAATCTGTACCTTCTTTTGCGAATCAATTCATCCTTTAAGCGTTCTAAACCGAAAACTGAATCCTTCAAAGGGATCCTCCTTGGTCTGTGAGAACCAATATTATTTCTTTTGTAATAAATCATCTTAATAAATTTGTATAATTAAATAAACTAAATGACACTAAGCTCGACAGAATCCAAAAGCGGACAGCCGTTTGATTTCAATTTTTCAAAATAGTATAATAACCATTAGGTACTGAATTTAATCTTTAAATTTTTTCTTTTTTAGAATGATATTGGATATATTTTCATAAAGCTTTGTAATTGTAACTTTTCCTTAATTTATCACTTTTTAATAATAAGGTGAAGCTACCAAAGCATAAACTAAATATTTACTTTGTACTAAGCAAACCATCTAAAGGCCTTCTACGAAGCTTTCTTTAAGATTCATCCTCCTATAATTTTGGAATGTTTTACTATTACGATGTTTTCTGTATAATCAATAAATCAATAGTAAAATTATATAATTATATTATTAAATAATAAAATTATATATTATTAATATATAATAAATAAAAATCAATCAATAAATAGTCAGCAACGTGCTTTCTGAATAGATCAATCTGAAAATAAAAAATAAGCAAACAAAGAAATTTGTATAAAAAAATAAAAAAGAGGTGTAAGTAAACAAAATTCAATAAAAGTTTTCTTTAAAAATTATTCCTTATATTTATTTGTTTGACTTCCTGCTAAGGAGCTAAAAAATCTTTAAAAGTTCAATTTATTGTGCCGATTAATTTATTTACTAAATATAGAAATTTGTTTAATCAAAAAATTAAAGTTTTCAATTAACTTGAATCACGTTTTAACTAGAGATTTAAGTAGAACATTATGAGAAAACGTATTTTATGTATTTTAAGAACACTTCCTTACTGGAGGACAATATTTCGGAGACATGTTTTGAGAGTTTGTTCCCAAATTGTATACAGGGTGTATGAGTAAAGGTGTGACAAAAAGCTAGGGCGTGTAGGTTGGGTCAAGATAAAAAAAAAAAATAGATGGGATGGGGTGGAGGGGGTCTATTCCCCTGTTTAGCCGGAAAGGGCAATTTTCTAAAAATATGACAAAAAACTGAAAAAAAAAAATATTTAAAACAATGTTAACACTGACATTTTCAAGATCTTTTTTTCCATTATGTAACATTTTGTATTTGACCTTAACAAGGTTTTAATTTTCCACATCAATATCAGCCGGTTCAAGATAAAATTTATTGTTTGTACTGTCACCGATAAAGCAGTTAGCCTCTTACTGATTTATACCAAAAGAAGTTCACGTGAGGACATGTGTTTCGAAGACATCGACAGTGAACTCCTTCTTTGCAGTGCCTACATAAGATAGCTACTCATAAAAAACGTTTTTCAAGGAAGAGATGAGAGGCTCTATATAATACAAAAATTTATCGTCAAATAGCAAAATTATTATTGGCACTTATCGAGCTCCAAAAATCAGTAAACAGGAATTATACCAAAGATGACATATTATCAACTTATCATATGACAGCCGAAATTTCGAAGTGTATAGGCCCATATAGACCCTTCTGGGGCTGCTGGTCCCCAATGGGGCGACTCCCCAGATGGCGGATAGGGGAATGCTCACCAGATATGGTGGGTACCGGCATTGAAAATATCTGGGGCGGACCAAAACCAGTAGCAAACGAAAAATCCATGAGCGTCTGTCTCAAAATAAGCGACTTCCTGGTCGGCGTCTGTTATCCAGGTTAGGGTCGGCCGAATATTAACCACCTTTTTCTCCTCCAATATGCAAATAGAATGGACAACAATTAGATGCATACCAGATGCATTTATAAAATACTTTGCTCGTTAGATTATTGCTCTTTTCCCTAAAGGCATAACACTTGCGGGGGTAAGCTTTGGTGTTTCTGTACAGAGTTCTCGTGTTCCGTACGAGCTCATCAGAATTTGCGTGTTGGATGGAGAATTACTTTTCTTCTCTATCCTTGCTATCCTTAAATTCTTTCCACTCGCGATGTGCTACGCATCTTAAGGGTAGTCATAACCCCTTCGCGAGTAAATTATAAAAAAGGCACCTCTGTCCATAGGATCCTATTAAAATATGCCAACGCGTGAAGTTTCAAAACACTTTTAACATAATTATACAACAAATACTTTCAGTTGGTTAAACGACCCTTACAATATTGAAACAAAGGGGGGCTGAAAAGGAGTCAATAAGTCTCATTGAGGCAAGACAGAGCATCGTACTTCAGTGACATTACGATTTTAATGGAGAACAAGGTACAAACACTCCTCAATTTAAGTTTACCCATAGACAATATACAACATATCTTGATAAAGTCACTTATGTTAGAACCCAACATGGTTCAACAATTTTAATGGACGTCCAAAGGTTTCCTGAACGCCCGATCTTCAGAGCAGTAAATTAAGTTTTAGTGGCACACACCCTTGCGCGTATCTGTTAAAGAACAACATATTCGCAAAGGTGAATGTTGTTGGCAAGCACATGCAGCTAAACAGGAGGCATACAAAGCGGCGCTGCACAGAAGGACTAGAGCTGCTCGCGAGCTCAACGAGCAGAGAAGGAGAGATGAACACCGGCTTCTCCGAAGGAAAAAGAGAGAGCACGAGAAGCGCGCGGTTGAAGAGATAGAGGGATGTTACAACATGAATGAGGTTAGAAAGTTTTACCAAGGGATCAAAAGGTCCTGCCAAGGGTACAAACTACGAACAGAAGCCTGTAAGGACCATCAAGGGAACATCGTTGTAGAATCGCAGTCGGTGCTGAGGATTTGGAAAGACCACTTCTGCAGACTGTATAACGGCGAGGACGAACCAAATACCGCTGTCAGGCAGAACGAACCATTCAACCCGAGCGAAGACGTTACCGACGAAGCATACGAACGATACCGCCCACCCGACCTGGAGGAGGTGAAAGTAGCTGTGTCTAAGCTCAAGTGCAACAAAGCAGCCAGAGCAGACGGCCTAGCTGCCGAACTTTTTAAATCCGGCGATGAGCTGGTTAGGAGCATGCACCAGCTCATCTGCAAGATATGGTCGGAAGAAAGCATGCCCGACGAATGGAACCTCAGCATTATTTGCCCGATACTTGAAAAAGGAGACCCTCTGAGTTGTGCCAACTACGGGGGTATAAGTCTTCTTAACATAGCATACAAGATCTTTTCTGCTGTACTGTGTGAGCGTCTGAAGCCGTTCGTGAACAATCTGATAGGCACATATCAGTGTGGCTTTAGGCCAGGAAAGTCCACCATCGATCAAATATTCACACTGCGGCAGATCTTGGAGAAAACCCAGGAATTCCAAATCGACACACACCACCTCTTCATCGATTTCAAGGCTGCGTATGACAGCATCTATAGAGACGAGCTATATAGCGTTATGTCTAGTTTTGGCATCCCTGCCAAACTCGTCAGTCTGTGCAGGATGACGATGGAAAACTCACACTGTTCCGTCAAGGTCGGCAAAGACCTCACCGACCCCTTTGATGTCAAAAAAGGATTTAGACAAGGCGACGCGCTGTCATGCGACTTCTTTAACATCATACTTGAGAGAATTGTGCAGAACTCTCGCGCCAACACCAGAGATACAATCTTTCAAAAGTCCGTTCAACTACTCGCATACGCAGACGACATTGACATAATCGGTAGAACAAAGCGTGATGTCAGTGAAGCCTTCGTGAGTATTGGGACGGAAGCGGCGAATATGGGTTTAGCAGTCAATGAGGGCAAAACCAAGTATATGCTGTCATCAAGAAAAGACACCCAACACCGACGTCTTGGACAAAACATCACCATCGACAGCTATAACTTTGAGGTAGTTAGGGACTTTGTCTACCTGGGTTCCGCTATCAATTCAGACAATGACACCAGCGCTGAAATCAAACGAAGGATAACTCTTGCCAATCGCTGTTTCTGTAGGCTAAGAAGGCTATTAAGTAGCAAAGCCCTCTCTTGAGCAACTAAAGTATTCATGTATAAGGCCCTCATCATCCCAGTCCTGTTTTACGGTGCAAAAGCATGGACCCTGTCAAAGGTGGATGAAAACACTTTAGGCTGTTTCGAGAGGAAAATTCTTCGGACGATTTACGGTCCCGTCTGCATAGACGGAGAATAGAGGAGGAGATATAACATCGAATTGTATGGGCTGTACAGCGATACCGACCTAGCAAAAAGAGTCAAAACACAACGTCTACGATGGCTGGGTCATCTAGAGCGGATGGACATCAACGCCCCGGCCCGGAAAATCTTCGAATCCACACCGCAGGGACGACGCGGTAGAGGAGCACCGAGACTCAGGTGGCGCACGCAAGTGGAAGGAGACCTCAGCCAACTTCGCGTGCGAAACTGGAGACGGCTAGCTAGAGACAGAGCTGGCTGGCGAAGCTTGTTGGCTGAGGCCCAGGTCCACCCCGGACTGTAGCGCCACCTTAAAGAAAAAAAAGAATGTTGTTAGGTTTTATGATCTTAAGACTGATTCTGGGCTTGCTTTAGGATTGGTACAAGGCAAAGTTGTTTCAGATAAGTTTAAATGCGAACTCCTTCCCTCGAGTCCTAGTTTGCAAATATTCTCGACAAATTCGATAAGCACCTCTTGATAGAGCAGATATAGACCCCATGGTCATTGCTCCCTCATGTGTGACTTCAATGCTTATGTCAGTTCAGCCGACAGGCTTTGAAAATGTGAAGTTGGGAGACCAGTGATCCAGATCAAACCAGAAACGTAAATTAATAGTTGACCTATGACTTGCGGTGGCCAGCTTCGGATGGATCAGTATTTCTGTTTTGCTTGGGTATGAAAAAGCATTAAGGATACTGAAAACTACATTTTTGAAATATTGGTTTTTTAATTTTATTCCAATGTGAATTTAATTATTCAAAGATTAGACACGACAGCGTCTCAATTTCGTTGGATTATTAAACAGATTTTTTTGTCAACACCCATTTGAAAATATTGTCAGCGAAGCGGTTTTGAGGTTGCTAGTAAAATAAATATAAAAGCCAGTCCCTTCTTCATTTTGGAGGGGCTGACTCGTCGTGGAATAAAAATGTCTACCGCGTATTATACTACAAAGGTATATGTATTATGAAATGCTGCAAACCTCTACCCATAAGTAACTCCAAATAGGTCAAGTGAACGGATAAGCATAACCAGTAAAGTTAGGGATTTAAAACCTATAAAATCTTTAACTGATACTGATAAATATTTTATCAGCCAGTCGCATTTACCTCTTATCGTTGTGATACACACAAGAGAACAAAAAAATATCACGTCACTGCTTACATGCGGGAACATGACCAAATATATAAGTACTATGGTATATGCATGTCGAGACATCGATAAAGCTTTGAAAAAGGCCTGCACTGAAAATCTAATAAAATAAGGCAACGTCTTAATTGTTTCTTATCTTGAAACTTTTCGACGTTTATATTATTTTTACCAACATGGGTAAGATTAAGGCTAAAATATTTCATCAAACTCACCAATGAATAAGATTCCAACAAAATTAAATCTCTTCTTCAATTAAGGGTTTGGTTTGAAGATTATTTTTATGCTTTTCTCAAACGATTTCAAGATGAGGATTTTTCTAATTCTTTTTTTTTTGTTTTAAGTTTTATAGTTTATGGTCTCTTACATTTCCAAACGATTTTAAAATGAGAATTTTCAGAACTCCATTTAGTTTAACTTGATTATTTTAGTTGGTGCACAACAAAATATATAAACTGACAGAAGTAAGGGGCTTTTATTAAAGTTCCAAGCATTGACTTTTAGTTCACGCAAAACTTCACAACCAACTGTGATTGCATTTGCGTAGGTTAAAATTAAGTGCCAAGTCCAAACTCACGACGACATAATCGATATAATTTGAGAAGGTTTCTTATCTTGCATTTTTAGAAATCGAAATGATAAGTATTTTGTGTTCGAGTCTTAGCTTAGAGTTGCCAGACAGAAAAAGTTTTGATTTGCATGATCAAAATACTGCTGGAAAAAAATAAAATCAACATGGAGTGCAACATTTATAGCAAATGATTTTCCAACCATCACTTACGCAGACAATAAAGAGACACAGCCGGAGTAAATTAAGAGATATAACATCGGTTGTTTCGTCAATGCAACTCGGAAGTACAAACTACGTAAAATATTACCATGCCTACGAAAAAGAATCCAAAAACACCTTGTAATAAAAAAAATGGATTTTTAAATACATATTTAAAAGTTACCATCAGTTGGTTATGACTGAGAAATATCTTCGACTTTTCGACAACAAACATCTGGCAACATTTGATATCATGCAGCCATTATTACAATATTTAATAAAATGCTATATGAGGAGTGATAGATATACCCTGAGTTTAAGGTACAACATAATGCCACAGTAATAATAATAAGAATCACAGGGCTTAATATGTCGTATTTATTTTTTTTACTTGACTTTTATTCTCATACTTCTGATTTCATGACAAACGGGTATAAAGTGCTGCAACACTCAATGTAACCAAACAATAATGCCTTTCAATAGGCCAAATTGTTTGGTAATATTTTTCGATTTAATGAGGATTCGATGAATCCAACCACACCATTGTACTCAATTATTCTTACCTTTGAGTAAATCAAATCCATCACCTAAATCTGCCATTTGATTAAGCAAGCGTGCAAGAGGAAAGTATATGTCGTACCTCTACATCGTATCTACGGTGAGAGAGAATCTATTGTGATTTTTATCAAAGTGTTTCATGTCAGTAGGACATTCGAATATCGAATTTAGGTAGGTACCTATATACCTACTAATAAAATAATGTTAAAAGATTTTCCACGTCTTACGTAAGGTGTTGGCGAATTGTTAAATCAATCAACAATAACCATTTTGTGCCAAAGCTATAGAACTTTTTTTTCAAGCACGAATAGTGTTCGTGACTGAGTAAAAAAAAAACCTCAAAGTAACTTATCATTGACTGATTTTGCTAATTTTAAGGGACTAGGTCAGGGCGGATTAAGGTAAAGTGCCGCCCTGGGCTCAACATTTTTGCCGGCCCCAGGAATCATGTACCAAAAAATACACCTAAAACATGTGACTAAAATTTTGAACCCAGAAATTAATTTTATGATTTCTAAGGCCACGTCAACTGGGGGGCGCATTTTGGTTTTATTTTTCGATTTTTCGATAATATTTTTGGTTTTACATGCATTTGACATGGTTTCAACTTTTTGCAACAATTTTCCAAAAAGTAGCTTGTCAGTGGGCGGGTTTCTCGAACTTTACACTTGTACTTCTTCGAGAACTTTGAAATCCAGATATGTATTTTCAGACTGTCTTGGGGTCAACCCCGCAGTTTAAGGCCTTATATAAGGCAAAATATGAGGCACAAACACAGGCGGACGGACGGATATGGCTTTTTCGAATCACAATTTCGTGTCGATCATATTTCGGGTCTTGGGGTTCTGCCATTTAAGCTATAGTCTTACAAACTTCGTATTGGACTCATTAGATGGTATAAGATCTTTCGATATTTAAAACAAAACTCCTGTCTAACATGACAGAGGCGACAGTTATGCCCAAGACCGTGCGAACATTTTCGATCCATAAAAATCAAAAAGTCTTTTAGGAGTATTGCCTTTCTTTTATTTAAATTTATTGAAAAAATTTACAATGTGATTTGAAAGAGTGGTGCAAATAAAAAATTCATTCGACGTTACAGTAATTCAAAACCAAAATAATTATTGTTTGTTGTAACGAATGTGCGCCTGTAAATGCCACATATTAAATCCATCGCTTTTTTATACAACACAATTGCATACTTTAAGGAAAAGTACAAAACCTACATTTTTAAAGAGCACACTGCTGAATGCTACCTTTCTCCTATTAGGTGGCGAAGGCTACCGGATATGGCAGTAGGCTAGGCAATGGAAAAAAGTGTGTCGTCCTCTGAATACTGGGTAAAATAATACAATAATGAAAGTGAGGAATATAGCTAAAAAGTTTCAAGGTAAGGTGTGTTTGCTAAAATGTAAAAAAATAAACGTATCAATCAGATACGATGCTCAGGGCACAGATGTAATTATGTCGGTTCGGCACCACCCTTTTCTTAGTTCTACTCTCATACAATTCTGTTTAAAGGCGAAAGCAAAGGATACTATCACCTTGTAGAACTCACGGTACAGTACACCCCTCAACACTATATTGTGCCATGTTTCGCTTGAGAAAAACTCATTAGGTTGCATCAAAGTACCAATTGTTTGTTAATTATTTTTCTAATACTATTATAATGATATTTATATTAGTATAATATAAACAGGTAGATATATATATCTTGTTATCAAAAACTCTGTATTTCTGTTATAACAACATAATTATTATTAAGGAGGCATCTGCAAATAGTTTCAAACCAGCAGGGCCAACTTAAATTAATTTTGCTTAAAAAATGGTGTAAAACGCATGGAAGCTTAAATAAAAAAACTTACTTACTTAGTTGCATTATAATTAAATGTAAACATAAAAATTAAATATAATAATAACCAGTGAGTAAGTGCAACAGTGCGTATGTAATAGCTTCGGTCCATCTGTAACGGACCGCTGTATACCCTATTCCAATTTCCATTCCTATTATCCTCTCCATTCCTATTATCCTTTCCATTCCTATTTTCCTTTCCATTCCTTTTCTCCTTTACATTCCTATTCTCCTTTCCATTCGTCTTTCTGGTTTTCCATCCCCGTCCCGTTACAATTTATGCCATTTATATCACTTTAAATAGAAAAAAAAATATTCCTTATAATTTTTTGTTTACCTATTTTTTAAAAAAGGGGCGTAGCATGTCCAACCTCTTTAACCGAAAATCAATATAAGCATAGAAATATCCAAGTTTGGGGCTGAAATGTACGCAAAACTGTAATTTTTTGGTTCAAATTCAATAATTTTGTGAAATTGACCTCTAAAGATGGGCGTGGCCAAAACTTTGTATGAACGAAATCTGAAATAGTATCCGGTGTACTTTATGCATTAAATTTTATTCCTTATTCTATCCTTTGTAAAGCTAAAAAGCAGTCGAAATCCATGTTTTTCTGGAAATTTATAGGTTTTTTATGGAATTTTGCCTCTAAATGTGGGCGTTGCCCAAAACTTTGTATGAATCAAATGTAGAACCAAGTATTTTCTACATAACATATTAAGAAAAATTTTTTCGATCTGAAAAAAAATATTGAATAAATTGCATTTGAACAATTACTCTTTAATTCGATGCCAAAAATGTAATTTTTTGCTTAAAATTCAACAATTTCGTAGTATCAACCTCTAAATTTGGGCGTGGCCAAAATCTTTGCATTTGGATCAAAATCTAGTATAGAACCCGGTGAAGCTTATGTGCTAAATTTCATTTCTTATTCGTACTTAAGTTAGGCTAAAAAGTAGTCGAAATCCATGTTGTCTGGAAAATTAGAGGTTTTTCTTAATTTCTGCCCCCAAATGTGGCCCAAAACTTTGTATGAAAGAAACTTAGAAAAAAGCGCTTTTTACATAATATATTTTGTAAAAGTTTTTCGATTTGCAACAAAAATATTGAATAAACTGCATTTGTAAGATTACACTTTCGATCGATGCCACGCCCACAAGGGGGGCGGTCTGCGGACTTTATTTTTATTTTTTATGACTTGTAATCATTAGAAAATGCTAAATAATAAATTTCAGCTTTTCACGACGTCTTACAGTCTTGAAAGCACCGAAGGTTGTTGCACACTTCGACCGATTGTGGGCGTGTCTATGGGCGGATTTGAAAAGTTTTTAACACTTGTATTGCTTTGCATGACAGAGAGCTTACGTTCAAAATTTCAACTTTCTAGCTCAAAATTTAAGGGCTACAAATTGGTGACGGACGGACGGACGAACATGGCTAATTCGACTCAGAATTCAGTCTCGATCATATGCCCTTAAAGTCTTGGGGGTCTATCGTTATTTTTTCTCTATGTTAAAATTTCGCCTGTATCAAACTTAATATACCCCACTCCTGTGGAATGGGTTATAAAAATATAACAGGTTAATATTCATTCATCAACATTTTCCGTGACCGCTTATCCTTCGAACGGTCGCGGAGCGAGGGTGGCTAAATGGTTCCTACATCTTTCCCGATCTTCCGACACCAACTAAAGAGACACAGGCGCGATCCCCAGACGGGTCTCGGAGATGTTCCTTACCTGATCCCACCACCTGTTTCTTGGCCAACCAGGCGGGCGACGCGCTAAAATCTCGGCAAACATAACCTGTCTGAGAAGTCTGTCAGGGGGCATGCGAATAACGTGTCCAAACCATCGAAGAATTGATCTACTCAACAAATTGCTATCTACTCAACACCAAGATTCCTACGAATACCGACGTTTCTCACTCTATCCCTAAGAGTAACACTAGCAACGCACCTCAGAAATCTCATTTCGGCAGCTTGTACAGGTAAATATTTATTTTTGTATAATATTTATTAATTAAAATATTATATTAATAAATACAAATCATATTATTATAATACTATGTATTAATCATAAAATTTATTGTATTTAAATTATTGAATATAACAAACATAAATTCAAATTTCTAATATTTTTCAAAATGTGGTTAAATGGTGGATATTTACAAAAAAATTTTGAACAGATACTTTAAGTATGTATACAAGTACCTTTAGTATAGTTTCAACAAAAATAAAAGCTATGGGCACCATATAAGGGTGCACTCGCAGTGTCATGCATTTTCAGACGATTTTGTATGAGAAGTTACATTCTGCGACGCACGGTTTTACACCCCATCCCGTAGGATGGGAGGTATATTAAGTTTGATTTATAGTTTGTAACATAGAGAAATAATCATCGTTGATCCCCAAGACCTCAAAGGCATATGATCGAGACTGATTACTCTGTCGAGTGAGACATACCCATTCGGTAGTTTTTAGGTCTTAATTTTAAGCTTAGGGGGCATTTTTCGGTTACAGAAGATGGCGGAGTTTCCTCGTCTCTTCATCCACCCCACGCTTACGCGGTGATTAATTTCGGCATCACAGTTTGCTTTGCTATTGATCATAATTCCCAGGTACTTAAACCTTTCACACTTGGGAAGCACATTTTCATTCAATTTAATGTCTGATATTGGCTCGAGTGGGTCAGAGAATGGGCTGCATAGGTACTCTGTCTTCGTTTGGCTAATACGATGCCCATTCCCCTCAAAAACATCCACCCATATATCAAGTGCTCGCTGCAGGGAAGTATGATCTTCACTTATGGTGGCTCCATCTTCAGCGAAGAATGACTGATGTACTTTTGGGTCCATCAGTTTTCCTTCAAGCAGAAATTCAAGGACTGCAATGACTTCAATTAAGAACTCATCAGTGATTTCGGAAGGACATCTTACTCTTGTCTTTCCTCCATCATACATGATCCCGAAGCAGTATAAGTGTACAAATTTTGAAATTCGCCTACTGACACGCCCACTTAACTTATTAGTATGAAAAATTAAAGTTGTAGTTGTAGTTGTAGTTGTAGGACGCTGAAATTTGGATGCAGTATTCTTGCGATAGGATCAGTGAAGCCTTCGTGAGTATTGCGACGGAAAGGGCAAGTATGGGCTTAGCAGTCAACGAGGGCATAACCAAGTATTTGCTCTCATCAAGAAGAGACACCCACCACCGACGTCTTGGACAGAACATCATCCTATAACTTCTAATAACTTTGAGTTACAGTTAGGGACTTTGTCCACTTGGGTTCAGCTATCAATTCAGACAATGACACTAGCGTTGAAATAAAGCAAAGGATAACTCTTTCCAATCGCTGTTTCCTTGGGCTAAGAAGGCAATAAAGTAGCAAAACCCTCTATTGAGCAGCTAAATAAATAAAAAATAAATAGAGTGGCGCCACAGCTCGAGGTGAACCAGGGCCAACTTCTCAACAATGTATGCTGTGTGTGATAATGCCGAAGCCAAACGGCACTTTGACAAATTTTTCAAGACAAGTGATACTCTCGGAGGGCTTGTCAGACCCTGGCGGAGGTGGGGACCGTGAAAAAGAACGAGTCCATTTTTTTTCAGGTGACGATGGTCCGATTCGAACCCAGACCTCCAGCTTCCTACGCTGCACACACAATAACTATTGAGCAACTAAAGTATGGATTTATAAGACCTCATCATCTCAGTCCAGGGGTGGAATCGGCTAAGGTGATCTGTGATTTTCACATGTGATCAAACCCAATAATCCGTCTGCGTAAGGTGATCACAAAAATATTGTTCCGAATCGTTGCTTTATTTAGGCTTGTGATGTAAGAGCACTGATTTTTATTCGTACATGCAGAGAGTCAGCCTAAGGGTAGGCAAAAACACCACCTTACCAGAAAGTGTGAAAACTGGTGACCAGCTGATTTTGGCGGTGATTGATCGGAAGATGTCACAAGAAAATTGTGATGATCACAGTTTACGCAGACGAATTTTTGTGATTTGTGACATCACATATCACAGATCACCTTAGCCGATTCCATCTCAGCTTTATGGTGCAGAAGCTGAAACATTGACCCGGCTAAAGTCGGATGAAAACACTATAGGCTGCTTCGAGAGATTTATGGTCTCATCAGCATAGGCGGCGAGTAGAGGAGGAGATATAACATTGAACGGGCTGTACAGCGACACCGACCTTGCCAGAAAAGTCAAAATACAACCGCTACGATGGCTGGCTCATCTAGACCGGAAGGAGACCTACGCCCCTGCCGGAAAATCTTTCATCGAATACACACCGCCAGGGACGGCGTCTGTCACGTCTGTTTCGATCGACATTCTTGGCTGATACTCATCAGTGGGAAACACCAAGATTGCCTTCAAAAAAAGCCGGCAAAAGCCGAAAGATGAGTTTCAGCCAAGATTGTCAATCGAAGCAGACGTGGTTACCAAACTAGGATAAAGTCCAATTTTGATCTTTTTGAAACAACTTTTTTTTTCGTTTTTCAGTAGGTATTGCAACTCCATATTCCTCGCTTTAAAATGAGCACGTTTATGACGTCTGTGTACTTGTAACTGTTATAACAATTCTTTAATTATCGAAGCTGATCTGAGCTTTATGCACTAAGGCTTTGAATTATTATAAAATGACGGAATGAAAAAATAAATAGGGGGTCTCGGCTCAACGTCACTGCGAATCTGACAAAGGCATCAGCGACTTGTTTTATGTGATCGCTCGAAAAAGCAGGTTTCTCACCACTCTTTTAAGAAGTAACCTTTGGCCTTTCAGTTCAACATAACAATCTAAGAGAAACTTTGTGCTAAATGTATAGGGTTATTAATTATTTTCTACAGATATGTAATTAAAACTATCACTACATCAATTTATTCTGAGAAAAAGTCAAGATGTCACACAAATTAATATTTTTTAAACTGTTAGCGAGAACGATGTTTTGTGTAAGTACCTAATTAAAGCAATCTTTGGATCCCAAAAGCCACAACTAAGAAAAGGTTAGATGCCAGGGGGAACTAGTTTGGTGATGAAAATAAAAAATATATCTAAACCTACTTGTCACCTAGATATTGTCCCGATGTGACAAGAAACGGGCCGGTATGTTTAGTTTTCTTGCGATCTGGTTGAGTTAAGTTCTTCTGCTTTTAGTTATGTGGACTTTAAAGGACTTTTACAAGTTTATTTTTGTATTTGAGCAAGTTTATGAAATAAATCGAAAATAAAGTATTTCGGAGTGCATAAGAATACAGAGAATATTATTTTAAATTATAACTCATTATCTAAGTGTACAAAAAAAACAGCAATAATATACAAGCAATTAATGCAAAATAAGTGTTGTTTTAGCCAGACCTTCATACACTTACAGTTTTTTATCCGTTTTTAATTTTAATTTATGAGCTGGTTGACGTGGCTTGTTTTTTTAATTCTGTGACTTTTTAATGATTGTGCAAGAAGAGGAAACGAGCAGGTGACAAAAACGAAAAGCTCATGATTAGTTAAGCCTCATAAAGTTCAAAGTTCATCGAACTTGCAGGACATTTACCACACTAAGCTGTAAACTTAAATGTTCGACATTTGGAACACAAAATTCAGGACTCAGGATTTTGCCATTTAATTGCGAGCGTCACGCGAAATCCCTTTGTTCCCTGAGTTCCGATGAATGAACATGGGAATGAAAAAGTTAAATTAAAGCCCATACACAACTATGGGAAGGAGGAGTACCGCAAACATACACTTAAAACACTTTTTCAAAATACTATAACACTATTGTGTAATTACACTAATTGTGAATAAGGACTGCGCTCCGAAAATGGGGTAGACTTAACTGATGTCGAAGGGCATCGCTATAGATTCCCTATCAGAGTTGTTGCAGCTATATGCGGTAGAACGAAGCGTGTCAAAGCGTTGTTAAGAGTTTTAAAAAACTTCTACGAAAAAAAACTTTACAAATTAGTTGCACCTAGATTGTTTTTAGAGTTAAGTGGTATAAACGTGTGATATATGTGGGATCGCAAATAAAAGCCACGGTTTAATAATAAGAAAATTTAATCAATTGATAGAAACTGAACAGTTTAAAGGAAAAAAGAATTTAACAAATTGAATTTAAATGCGGTTTCACCAGAAGGGTGCGTTACGTCCGGGTGTTGGAGTTCGTCTGTCTCGTTTTTGGGTTTCTCTTCTTCTTCGTCGTCTTCTTCATCTCCTTCTTCGGCTGGTGTTGGTGTATTTTTTACGTCGTCGTTGGTTGGGACATTGGTGTACCACACAGGGTGATCCCACAAATTCGGCCATCCTGCAACATTTCATCGCCCTCGTGAAATGGTTTGCATCCTAACATCATTGAATCGTCGTAATAACATCAGTGGAATATCGATGCCTTCGACATGGGGCATCGGTATCGGTAGCATCATCGGGTAAGTCTTCGCATCTTCTTACCTTCGTCTTCGTCGTCATATCGTCTTGACTGGTGAACGTCATAATTTAAAGGTCGTCTTCGCAGGTGAATGATCGTCTGGGATGGTGAGCGTTATAGCTGTTTGATAGTCGTCTTAGCCGGTGCATGTCATATCTAGTAAACGTCAAAGCTGGTAATTGAATCTTATAGCTGGTGAATGGTCGTCTTGGCTTGTGAAAGTCATATCTGGTGTGATTAATTTGAGTCTGAGTCATTCAATGGTTCATCTTCTTCATTTGATGGTTCATCTTCATCATGGTTGGAGGGCTGGAAATCCTCCTCACTATCAGAACTGGAATATTCTTCTGTCCTCCACTTCTTCATGAACTCGGCGCAAGTCGTAGTCTTTCGGGGTCCTTCTTGAACGCCAACTTTTCGTACCTCGTACCTCTCATTCGGTGAAATTTTCGTGACCACGTAAGGACCTAAATATTTGGGATAGATTTTAAGATTAGGACCAAATTGTGTTCTTTTAATTGCTACAAGATCATTTAACTTATACTGGTTAGCAACTTTTCTTTTCTTATTGTAATTCTTAGCATTTTCTTTCTGGACCTGATCAATACCAATGCGAGCTTCCTCCCTTATATAATCACGTTCCGTATCGAACGCATTCCTTATTTCTTCGTTAATAACTTCAACTATGTGAACGTCTGATTTAGTCTTCATTTTAACACCTGTTAATATTTCAAATGGTGAACGTTTAATACTACGATGGTATGTAGAGTTTAAAACCATCTGAAGCCTGGAAGTAAAGCGATACCATTTCGAGGGATCGTCCATTGATAATTTGGTAAGCACCGAGATGATTGCTGTGTTTATGCGCTCCACTTGACCGTTGGCACGTGGAACACCCGTCGTTATACGCAGATGCTGGATTTGTTCCGACTCGCAGTAGTCTTTAAAGGCCGTGGAAGTAAAAGCTGTGCCTCGATCAGAAATTATTCTCAGAGGATTTCCAAATACGATGGATTTCTGTTGTTCAAGCTTTGAAATGACCTCGACAGCTGTGGTTGATTTACATGGGTAAATCCAAACAAATTTTGAAAAGGCGTCGATGACGCTGAGGACATACGAATACTGCTTACTTGAGGGAGATAAGGGACCAAGGTGGTCAACATGGTAGGTGTCGAGTGGAAGTTCATTTTTGGGGATTGAGTGCAGAAAGCCCTCCTGCTTTCCAATTTTCTTGTCGCCTAAAATACAGTTGCTCCTTACTTTCTCGATTCTTCTTCTAAGTTTCGGTATAAAATATTCCTTCCTATAGTCACAAAGTGGCCATTGCCGTGTGCGTTCTTAATGATTTCCATCGCCATACTGCTTGGAACACATAATAGTTTGTTTCCTTTGCCATCATCTTTGTACACAATATCATGCTCAGTAAAATAATTCTCGTAAGTACCTTGTCCTAAAATTTGTTTTATTATTTTAATATTTTCATCCCCTGCCTGCGCCATCTTGATTCTAGATAGTAGCTCAGACGAGATGTTCATGGAAATTGGGTGACGACAAAGTTTCTGACGACTAAGTTCTAGTTTATAATTAAAGTCCTGTAAGAGAAGAGCCCACCCTGCGATCCTGGGGAGTATTTCTTTTTTCTCCATCGTTGCTTTAAATGCAGCACAGTCCGTAACGATGGTGAACTTAATTCCTAACAGGTATATCCTTAACTTCTTTAGCGCGTTGACGATCGCGAGTACTTCAAGTTCATAGCTACAATAGCGCTCTTCTGCAGGTTTTGTTTTCTTACTGTAAAAGTATACTGGGTGGAATTTACCATCGTCAGATTTTTGCAACAGAATAGCACCGAAACCCCATTTCGATGCGTCTGTGTGGAGTTCGGTTTCTGCCTCTTGATTGTAAAGTCTGACAACGGGTTTCGCGGTGATGGATTTTTTAAGCTCTTCGAATGCCACTTTCTGAGGCATTTCGAATTTGAAAAGCTGGTCCTTTTTGAGAAGCTGCGTAAGTGGTCTGGCTAAGATTGAATAATCCTTGACAAATTTGCGAAAGCAGCCCGTAAGTCCCAAAAAACTTTGAACCATTTTGACTGAATTTGGTTCAGGAAATCGTTGAACTGCCAATGTTTTGTATTGAGAGGGTTTTATTGATCCAAGGGAAATCTCAAAACCCAGGTACTCTATCGTTTTACACATGAACTGGCATTTACTCCAATTAATTTTCAGGCCATAACTTTCAGCCAACGCCAAAACCTCCTGTAAACGCTCAAAGCACTCTTCAAAATTCTTGGCCAAAACCACTAAATCATCGAAGTAGATCAGAACGTATTTCTTCAAGACCAGTTTTCTAAAAATGTGGTCAACATACTTTTGGAATACTATTGGTGACATGCACAACCCAAAAGGTGCGAACAGAAATTCCCACTGTCCCGAAGGGGTAACGAAGGCTGTGTACTTTACACTTTTCTCAGCTACTCGTACATGGAAAAAGCCGTCTTTCAGATCCAGAGTACAATAAACATCTGCGTCTTGAAGTGCATCAATCTGATCCTCAATCAGGGGAAGTGGGTGATGAAACCTTATAACCTCCTTGTTCAAACGTCTATAATCAACGCAAAGCCTCTTTGAACCGTTCTTTTTGTTAACCAATACAACAGGGCTTGCATATTCAGATGTGCTGGGTCTTATTATTCCTTCTGACAACCACTGCGCAACTTGCTCATCGACTATCTTTTTCTCAAGGGGAGCCAGCCTTCTCGGCGGTTGACATATAGGCACGTCAGATTTTAGAGTCAAAACCATCTCGACTGGAGATTCCAATTCTTTTTTAGGGCTGTATTTAGAAACCAAATCTTTAATGGCATCCTCATACTTAGAATTTCCTACTTTTAGTACCAGCTCTTTAGATTCCTCATTGCCATGAGTGGAGATCTGACAAACCTAATGAAAAGCTTCGTCGATTTCCGACACGAATACACCATCCATCGAGAGCCTTATGTTCTTGCCTGATAAGACGTCTTTGCCAATTATAAACGGCGTTTGCATGACTGCCTCGGACATAATGAAGACTTTTGTATCACAAGTGCAGTCATCGATATCAATCTAAGCATCAAAATAACCCAACGTTTCTACAGCGTTAGTTGAAAGTCCTCTTACGGGAATCGAGTTTTGGGTAATCGGAGGAGCGCCTACTTTTACATAAACGTCGCTCCTGACTAAGGTAAGATCGCTCCCAGTATCCACTAATCCCCTAACCTCGCATCCATTAACACGTATAAGTTTCATGGTATCGGTTGCACCTAACTTCAACAAGTGTGTCTTCTTCTCGGGTTGTCGACTTTTCTTGGGGCAGTCGTTTGATTTGTGTGCTTTGGGGCAGTCGTTTGATCTGAAATTAAAAGCAGAAAGGTTGCTTTTTGTTCTTCCTTTTAACGCTATGATTAGCCCAGATGCGTAGCACATCGAGAGCGGAAAGAATTTTAAATATAGAAGGGAAAAGTAAATCTCGATCCAGCATAAACGTTGATGAGCCGAAACATAAAAAGTCTGCACAGTAACACCAAAAAGTTACGCCCGCAAAGTGGTATACCTTTATGGAGAAAAGCAACAATATAACTTGCAGAGTACTTCCTAAGAACATCTGGCATGCATCTGATAATTGTCCATTCTATTTTTGCATATCTGGATATCTGGTATTGAAAGAAAATGATATGTTTAAGATTCAGCTGACCCTAACCTAGATAACAGACGCCGACCAGGAAGTCGCTTATTTTGAGATGAACGCTCCTGAATTTTGCGTTTTTTTGCTGGTTTTGGTCCGCCCCAGATATTTTCCATACCGGTACCCGCCATGTCTGGTGAGCATCCCCTTGCGCCCAATGTGAAACCAGCAACCCCAGATGAGGAGAGCTAATTTCAGATATGGCGAGTATTTAAACTGTGATTTCTTACTGTAAGGTGGGCGTAATTTCCGATTGAGTAAGGCATGTAAGTTAATATGGCTGCTGGACGGATGTTCGAAAACAGACACACTTACCTAGCCCTATAAAGGTCCACTGTACAACTTAACAACTTTAACCACCTATCAAGAAGTTTGGCCGCGTGATGCAACTTTCACCACCTACTCCTTGAATAACTTTGAGCTACTCAACAAACGTGAGAGACGTATATTGCTTCGGTCGTGTTAAGACCATTGTAAAGATTAGCTCCAAGGTGTGGAGATTTTATTTTTGAGATAAAGCGGGGCATGTACAGGCAGGTGTAATTGTAGTCAAAAAAGTCGTGCTCATGCCGAAACTTGCTCAGCCTTGCTAAAAGGCTGCGCAAGGCCTTGCTTTCCGACCCACAAACCATCTTTTTCTAGTTGAGCTGGGTGTGCACAGGGTTTTTCTTTGATGGCGTCCACCTTCTGAGATGCAACACGTGGAAAATGCAGCGTAACTGCGCTTCAAAACTTTATTATTGGTAGGAATGGATGTACTTTGAGCCAGAATGAATACATGGTAGGCGCTTCCGTCGATATTGAAGGCGCGATCTTTAGCTTGACGCGGTGTAGATGAAACATTAGTTCAACATATTATTAAAAAGCTAATTAATGCACATGACGCTGATCATGACCAAGGCAGATTGTGGCAAGTGCATCATAACTGGGGTAAAAAGGGGCTCCCCGAGAGGTGGTTATGATTCTCCTGTTTTGTGGGTACTCTCTGCTATTGGCTCTCAACTTTCCTGAAACCTACGCATAAGACTTCGCGGATGATGTCCCTGTTCCTTCTATCGGCTCAAACCTAGGGACTGTGCCCCAATTCGTTGTAAAACCTATAACGACCAACCGGGAGTTTTTGTAGCATCGTTCGCATCACAAAATAAGATTTCAGGTTTGAACTTGGCTGCAGGGAACATCTGCAGATCTCAGAAGATCATCCATATTTCATGATAATTTTGTGTTGCCGTTTATGCCTAGAATGGTCGCGGAGTGAGGGCGGCTAATGGTCCTTCCATCTTACTCTATCCTCCGCCACAAATTCAAGACATACAGGCGCGATCCCAAGGCGGTTCTTAGAGAATTGCTTTACCTGATCCACTACCTTCTTCTTGGCCTACCAGCGGGCGACTCGTGCTCGCATCTCCGCAAGCACGACGTATCTAGAAAGTCTGTCATCGGGTAAATGATAAACATTCCATCGAAGAACTGATTGTTGCTTTCTGAGAAGAATTCCTACAAACACTGGGGTGGAATCGGCTAAGGTGATCTATGATAGGTGATCAAATCATGAAAATTCGTCTGCGTAAACTGTGATCATCACAGTTTTCTTATGGCAGCTCCCGATCAATCACCGTCAAAATCAGCTGGTCACCAGTTTTTAATCTTTCTAGTAAGTTGGTGTTTTTGCCTATTCTAAGGCTGACTTTCTGCATGTACAGTGCGAATCATTTGATTAGACGCACAAAAAATAGTTTCATAGATCCTGTTTTTTTTTTCTTATTCTTTTCATCTGTGTGCAAACAAGTGTATTAAGCAGAAAGGCAAGTTAGTACTGAGTAAATTAAACATAAACACATGCTTCGTGAGAGACATCTAACGGTGATTTTCCAGCCTTTTGTCTCCCATGTGCAAAAATGACTGCAATTTTTCGACTCAATTGATTAGACGCGCCGGTAAACATAGTTATTTAGCAAAGAATGACTTATCGAATCGGTGTAAAAAAATTTTTTGGTATAAAATCGAAGTGTTTGCCTTTAATTAAAACAGAAATGGGGAAAAAAAGTTTTAACAGTAGCGGAAAAAGCAAAAATCGATGCTTATCACTCAGAAGGTTTTTCAAACCGCGAAATAGCCCGGAAAATTGATAGAAGTGAACATGCAGTGCGAAATTTTTTAAAGAATCGTGATTCCTACGGTAAAAAATATAAAGGAAGAAAACCGAAAGTCCTAACTTCTCAAGACACGCGAAAAATTCTAAGGTTAGCATCTAATTCGGCTCACTCCACACGTAAAGTATAGCAAATTAAAAAAAACCACCGCTTAATGATGTTCGAAAGCAACAGCGATTGCAATTTGCAAGGGACCACATGACATGGGATGTGCAAGATGGAGTTGTCTCAAATGACTGGAGAAAGGTGATCTTTTCGGATGAAAAGAAATTCAATTTAGATGGACCGGACGGCTACAACTTTTATTTTCATGATTTGCGAAAAGAACAACGCTTTTTGACCCGTCATCATTCGAGGCAGGGAGGTGTCATGGTGTGGGGTGCTGTTTCTTATTACGGTGCACTTGAGCTGGTGATTGTGTCGCATAAAATGACGGGAGAGTCTTATAAAGCTTTGCTGCAATCGGCTTTTCCCGCAATTCGAGAGCTTTTTGGGCCATTGCAATGGATATTCCAGCAAGACAATGCGCCTATACACAATGCTTGTGTGGTAAAATCCTGGATGTCTGGAGAAAATGTTAATTTATTGCCATGGCCACCATATTCACCCGACCTCAATATTATTGAAAACGTTTGGGGATGGCTTACTCGCGAGGTCTATGAAGGAGGCAAGCAGTACGATTATAAGGAAGAGCTTATTGCTGCAATACAAGCTGCTTGGTGCAAGATTTCCTTGGACTACTTAAAAAGCTTGTATGGCTCTATGAAAAACCGAATTTTCGAAGTGATTTCGAACAAAGGGGGGAGTACTAAGTACTAAACTTTAAAGAAATTTTAAGAAAAATTAAACCCAAATATAAAACATTTAAAAATTGAAATCTATTGTCTTTTTTTACGAAGATTTTCTAGGTGCGTCTAATCAACTGAACCGAAAAATTGCAGTCATTTTGGTACGTGTGAGAAAAAAGACTTGAAAAGAGCCGTTAAGTGTCTTTCACCAAGCATGTGTTTATGTTTTCATTACTCGGTACTAGCTAGGCTTTCTTTTAAATGCGATTGTTTTCAAGATATCAGGATCTATAAAATAATTTTAAGTGCGCCTAATCAAATGAATCGAAATGAAAACAAATACTGAATGGCTCTCAGAAAAGGGCCCACTCAGCACATGGTCATGCAAATTGCTCCAGAGTTTATCCCGAGCAACCCGGTCAAGCATTTACCAAATCTACAAAAAAGAGTACACTGGTTTGGCATATTTCTAGACTTTCCAAGAATAGCCGTAAGGTAAAAAGTTGGTCTGTTGTGCATATGCCAGGCCAAAAGCCACACCGCTCTTTCCAACATCTTAAAATACTTAGGAGAGCAATCTCTACTGTACCCCTTTATGAAAGTGCGCACTATAAATCCTGTTTGCCAATCGCTTTGGCTTGCTATTCCAGGACCTCTTAATGACATTTCTTTAGATATTGAACACCTTCTTTACCCATTGCTTTGAGCATTTCCGGCTGAATTTCATGAGCTTCAGCACAATTGCCAACTTTAAGCGATTTAATCACAATAGTGACTTCATCTTTTAGTCCAACCTTATCCCGCTCACACCGGAAATGCTATCTTAAGTGCCCTGCTGAGGGTTGAGAAACTTCGAGAAGTGCTCGCTCCATCTGCGTAAGACATCGTACTCAGATGAAAGAAATGTAGCCTCTTGTACGATATAGACGTTAAATTTAAATTTCCTGAGACGACGAATAGGTTAGGTTAGTTTAAACAGGGGTGTGGTGCAAAGGACCACACAAACACTTGGCACCAAAACGGGCCCATCGCGATCAATGGGGAACCAGTTTAACTTAATATTCAAAAGGCAAAAACAACCTAAACATTATCCCTCGTGACACAGCCAATTTCCCTGTAAAAGCCAAGGAGGCCTTTAAAGTTTGTGCCGTCTACTTCTTCTAAGCTTTCGAGACGACGAATAGTCTGCCAAAATAAATTGTTTGCAGATCCAATTTCTCGGTGAATTTTTTCCATGCCTGTTCCCTGGCTGTTCTCACTGCCTGATGGGAAACTCTTCGCGAATCATTTTAGCAGTTTTTGAGAAGTTGAGTTCCTTCATTGATTCCGCATAATATAAGCTCTCTCTTGTCCCTGATAAGTTCTTGAAATCCAATTGTTTTACACCATGCAGATCTTTTCTCACTACCAGCCCTCACAATAAGCCGCCTCACTCCACAAACATTTCCTACAGAGGCAATGACTGTTGAAGAAAACAGCTGTCATTCTTTCTTTCAGCTTATAAGGTCAGTTGGATGGAATTTGTTCGCACTTATCTGAAATGTGTCGTGCAAATCGTTCTCTGCAACCAAAGTGAGCATTCTGTTACCTTTCTCACCATATGCCACCATTCTATTTCTTTACCTGGGTGGTAAAGAACAAGACTGGTGGTTTTCCCTCTATCCCTCTCAAAACGAGAACATTACAATTAATTTTCTGAACAGCTGAAGCTACCACAAAGAAATCAAACAAAGATTTCTGATTAATATTGTGCCGGTACCAAGTGTATTTATGGATGTCTTTATGTGGGAAGAAACTGTTCATGATGGACAAGCAACAAGCAAAGCAAAAGTCCAAAAATTTCCTTTCATACCTGTTTTGATCCGAGTCACCGTGCCTTCCAATCGCATTCCTCCAAGTACTGATGGCCGTACCCGCATAAGCATTGAAGTCACTCAACTAGAAGAAAGAAGTTCACTTTTGCCAGCGCAGGGTCATAAGTCCATGGGCCAAAAACTTGGGTGGGTTATCAGCTCAGAATTAGTTTATGGACTTATAACTCACTCAAAGGGACCAAAGGTCCACAAAAAAATTTCTATGGACTATTGACCCGTCGATTGTGGTCTTATGGCTCACTATACCTTACTACACAGTAAATTATGTATGGGGGGGCATGCCGCCCCCTGCAACCGCCTGCCTGTTTCTTTTTTTACCTTCGATTTGCTGCAAAAAATTAAAGTTCCCTTAAAAATTATTATGGCCCAATTTCTTCAAAAGATTGGACTTATGATCAAAAATCTTGTGGACCTTTGTCCCACATAGGTGCTTTATAAGTTCACAATTGTTTTCGAAACTTATAACCCGACCAAGTTGTCTACAAGTCCATTATGGATTTTTGCGCCACTTTGGCCACTCTATCCAGGGCAGAGAAGTTTATCGTTGAAGAAGGCCACGTACACTGTCTCACGATTGGGTGCGAAAACCTGCACAAGGGGCAAAAGCTGATCACTCAAGCTTGAGTTTTAAGATCGAAACACTCCCACCACAACAGAATGAAATCCAATACTTTTTTCGACAGCCGCGGGCTTGTGCGTATCCACACAAGCGCCTGTGCCGTCATGCTACGTGGCACGCCAGACCAGAAAAGCCTCCACCTATCAGCGAAGTCTATGGTTCTGAAACCTTTCTACTTAAATGAGGAGATGCCAGCAGCATCAGGTCGATACTTTTGAATTCCAGTTCCAGTTTTCTAATAGGGATGAGACATATTTAATGTGCCAATTTTAATTTTGTGCCGTTGTCGATTTCCAGATTAAAGACTGATTTCCGGTGCCCCACTCGGCGCCCCGTAATGGATAGCATCATTACATTTGCCAGCTGCTCGTAACTTCTTCAATTTGAACCCGGTTGGATGCCGAGCGGGTTATTCCGTACTCCATCTACACCTACCTTCCTAGCAATAGTTATGAGTTCAAAATAGCAGTTTTTTTTAAATATGTATTTTTTTCGATTATCAGCAACGATACGCGTCAAGTTCATATTGAAGTGCGACGAGCAAAGGCCATCGCTATGCAGCCATATCGTCGTGACATGAATTGAAAGCACCTTCCTAAGCCAAATTTAGTTCCACTTTATGTTCGGATAGATACAAACAAATGACTTTCACCGAACAGAAAATTGTTTAATAATAAAATATTACGATAAGAAGATAGCTTTTATTCCAATGTACTAGTTGATAGTCATGCTTGAGCTTTTCACTTATAATTAAAACAGCCGGAGCGAAACGAAAAAACTGAACGGAGGCGCTGACGCCGCACACAAACGCGCAATTAATAGTGCTCCAGTCGCTGAACGGAACAGTCAGTTTTTAATCGGTTCTGTTTGGTTTAATTGAACCCATTGAACTTTATATTACTCAGCCCTCAGTAGGTAGTCGACAAAATGGGATGGAAGACCATTATTCTCGCAATACTCATTGCAATCACGGCCTTTCTCGGCTATCGCTGCCGAACATGCTGCCATAAAGGAACGCTGCCAAAATTCGATACTGACAAATATTGGGGACCTGGCGATGGAAGCAAATATGTCGAGGATAAGACTATTCGCCCTTTTAAGATCAACTATCAACCTGAGGTTTGTATTTAAAATTATATTTCTTGCCAAATTTTGTAAGCTCTTGATATCGTTTTTTTTTTAGATAATCAGTGATTTAAAAGCGATCCTCGATCGACCTTTAAGACTGCAAGACCCACTGGAGGATGTTGGCTTTGAGTATGGTTTCAATAGCAAAAAAGTCAAATCACTGGTCGACTATTGGCGCAATGAGTACTTGCCAAAATGGGAGACCAGGCAAGCATACCTTAATAAGTTCAAACATTATACAACACAGTTGAACGGGTAAGATCAGTGATCACATCACAATGACAAAGTGAATACTATTCACGAATATCTTTTAAATCTTCTTTTATGTGCTAAGGTTGAAAATTCACTTCATTCACGAAAAGCCAAAGGATAGTGCCGTAGGGAAAAATCACATCAGAGTACCTCTGCTTTTACTGCATGGCTGGCCAGGATCGGTGAGGGAATTCTATGAAATCATACCGAAACTTGTGACTCCTTCGAAGGATCACCCATTTGTTTTTGATGTTGTTGCACCCAGTTTGGTGGGATATGGTTTCTCATCGGTACGTATGTTTGGTTAGGTATATAAAATTGTTTATAGTTTTTTTATAGATACTCATGTATAAAGGCACAATACTGTAGTCGGTCATGTCATAATGAAGTTACTATCTGCGTGATTGATAAGATTAGGAAAAGCGTATCGTATTCAAAACATTTTCTCTTGCAACCCTTTCATTATCTTTAAAAATAACTTCAGTTCTCCTAAGCTTAGTGGTAAAATTGATTATAAAAGACAAGTAACCCAAATTTCGAGTGGTAACATTTTCAATTCAGCCTTTTAGGGAAGAAACAACATTTTTTTTACTATACGAAAGAATGTTTCGAAATCTGTTCAACTCTATTTTTGTTTTCGTTTGAGACACATCATGTGCGTCTGTCTGTCTGTCAGAGTCAGAGTTCAACTCTGAGTTGAAAACGCTTTTTACTTAAAATCGTGTAGTTGAATCAGTGTTAACTTGACTTAGGCTCTTATGGAGGCAGACGATTTCAAAATTTGTAGGGTATGGTATGCCTAATTCTACCCTAAGTCTTAAAGTCTCTATAGAATCCGCTGACATCGGGCCTATGAAGCTTTAAGCGCCACAAAGCTGCTTATGGCTTATTGATGACTGGAATCAAATACTGATAAGAAATAAGGATCTTATGAGAACTTTGATAGGTCTTTTATGCGACTGTCAGAAAGAGTTTAAAAACAGTTGTTTAATGGTAAACTGATGCATTCTTTGTCCCGCGGGTATTTCGTTAGATTCCTTGTTAGGCCCAATAATTAGGCCAACTAATTCTGAAAAATTCTTAAAAATTTTGTTATAAATCAAATTTTTTCTTATAGGCAGCTGCCAAAAAGGGTTTCGTCACCTACGAAATGGCCAACGTTATGCGTAATCTTATGTTGCGCTTGGGTTACGATCGCTTTATTGTCCAAGGTGGTGACTGGGGTTCAATTATTGGCAGTCAACTGGTAACCCTTTACCCTGAAAATGCAATGGCCTATCACTCCAACATGTGCGTGATGAAAGGAACACGTGCAGCTGTCAAATCGATCATTGCCTCGATTTATCCATCACTTTTTGTTCCAGAACAATACAAAGCCTTCCACTTCCCACTGATGGAGAAGCTATCCATGCTAATAGAAGAAAGTGGCTACTTCCATATACAAGCGACAAAACCGGACACAGTTGGCGTTGCACTGTCCAACAATCCAATCGGATTAGCAGCGTACATTTTGGAGAAATTCTCAACAGGAACCGACTCTAATAACCGCCAGCTGGTAGACGGTGGATTTGACAAGATGTCTATTCCAATGGATTCTATGTTGGACAATATTATGATTTACTACCTGACCAACACAATAACCTCGAGTATGCGGTTCTATGCTGAATCAATGTCCTCGAAACAAATGAAGGCCGATTTCGACAATATACCTTCGCGTGTTCCTATGGGATGTGCTCGTTTCAAGAATGATCTCCCACCAGCATTCGACTGGCAGCTCAGGGATAAGTTCCCAAATTTGATTCACAGTAAATATTTTAAATTTGGCGGACACTTTGCAGCGCTTGAAATTCCTGATGCGCTGTACAAGGATATTGTTGAGTTTCTTGGGAAAGTTCAGGAAAAATTCGGTGATAATTTAGTTTTCCCTAAAAAGTAAAAAGTTTTTACTCTTTTAAAAAGAAAAATTTCTTTTACTTGCCTAAAACTTTTGTAACCAGGCGTTAAGGACACTTTTAGCTTTCTTAGATGTTCCAAGACAACAACTTTTTTCAATAAGTTAATTTTTTATTTCGCAAAAACTACAACAAGGGTTTTTTTTAAAAGCGATGGGTGAACTGAATTCCACCACGAACATCAGGACGACTATTGCCGTATGGACCGCCCAAATGCTGAGAGTATCCTGCTGTTCCATGTACTGAGTTGCGTTCATTTTGACTCTGCCAAATGGGGAAGCGAGCATTGGCATCGATGTCATATCCTTGTCTAGGGGACCCACCTCCTTGCATATTAAACTGACGCTTGGCTCTCAGGAGTTCAAGATCGCTGTGAACGGGCTCCTGGAATAAAGGCAATTTGCTAAGACAAATGAACTTAACGGTAATAATAAAAAATAACTTACATCGTCAAAGGCAACGACATCTTCAAATTCCGCATACCCCTCCGTAGGATAAGCCAAAGCAGCGCTGACACAAAAGACAAGAACTAAAAGTTTTGCGTGCATCTTTAAAGATCGAGACTTTTGCGAGCTGAGTTCAGTCTATTGGATTTGTGTTCTTACTGATAAGAGAAGTTAAGTCGCTCTTCGTATTTATACTTTGCTATATTTGATAAGAGTCAATAGTATCGGCTTCGGGGAAGAACTGTGCCTGGGGATTCCGCCTCAGATAATGCTTAAGCCGACGCAAAATTGAATATGTGTAAAATTGGGAAGCACCAACTTTTACGACTTAGTGCCTAACCTACTCATTATTTTTAATGGTTTTCTTTTATATTTATGGGTAGACAACTTATGTATGATGTGCTTAAGGCTTGGGTAAACTTAGCCTAAACATGTTTGGTAGAATTTTCAATCTAATGCAATGTCTCCTGAACCTCTGGCACAAATAATTATTGGAGTATTCAGCATGCAGTAGCATTGGTATTTCGGTACCAGTCTTTTGGATTTGAAATTGAAATTAGTAATGAGACTTTTTGGTTTCCTGAAATTCGGCTTAAATATGTAGTCAGTTGATTTGTGCCTAACTAGGAAAATACCTGAAAAATTGTTTTTTAAAATGTTGCTTAAAAAATGTGATCGGTTAGAATTTTTCCTAACACTTTCATGTGAAGAAATTGACTTTCCTATAAGCTGCAGGCTGAATGACGATGAGCTTTGAGGATCATAGCCTTACTAAATTTGTGTTGGACTAGAAGTGCCCAAGACAAAAATATCTTCAAGCCAGTTGAACAGTTGAAGCCATCCTCCAGGTGTGCATGCACCTGAGACGCAAGGTTTTGTTGTGCCATCCTCCCGGTTGTTTACGCTGACTTTCTTATTTACTTACTTACTGACTTAAGGTGGTGCTACAGACCATATCTTGCAGATAAGCTGGTGCATGCATGTTCCTAACTAGCTCACTTTCAGCGGATTAAGTTCGGCAGCTTGGACGTCAGCTTCGGCTGCTTTGCTCCACTTGAGCTTGGACACAGCTGCTTTATCCATTATGGATTTTAGCTACAAGGCAATCAGTTCTAGGCAAGGCTAGTGGTGGTATGCTCTTTGGGATAAAAAAAATACTAAAGGAAAGATTCAACTGCAGTATGACGAAGAGAGACGGAAACGTAATAGTGGAGATGAACATAAGGGGGCACCGGTTAAACATTGTACCAGTGTAATTAAATTGTTGCAATTGGGAGGGCTGTTATACCAAACTAATGGATTATTTAATGTGTTCAGGATGCGATAGAACATTACTCCTAGGAGACTTCAACGCTCGGATAGGGAATGAGCAAGTAACAGCAACGCCAGTAGAAGAGGAGGTCTATCCGTACCTGGCAAGTAAATCGAAAGATGGAGTTATCAATAGCCGAGGAAAGCGACTGATTGAAATGTGTGACTCATTTAACCTTTGCGTTTTGAACGGAAGAACCAAAAGCGACAGCGAAGGTGAATTCACATTTGTAAAAGCGGATGGAAATTCGGTGATTGATTACGCTCTTATAAATGGAAGTTGGCATTACTCTGTCCGGGACATGCAAATAATCCCCCAAACGTTCGCAGACCATTTACCTCTAACGTTCAATTGTGCATTTACAGTCGATTACCCATGCATAAAAGAACTTTCACTGCTCCCGAAACTGATATCGAAAGAAGGAGACTAAGCCATCAAAACAAATTAAAGGAGTGCATTGACACTCTAGAGCCTGATTGGAGAAATGCACTAAGGTACACGAGTATTTTGCCGATTTATTTTAACGAGTATTATACGATCCAGCACGCAGTCAAAGGAAACTAAGAAGAAACAACTAGGAAGACATCCATGGTTCGATCTCGAATGCCTTGCCGCCATGAATAGCTCTCTTAGGGCATTAAACTCCTTCAGAAAATTCAACACTAGTTTGTTAAGGGGATTATACTGTGATAGGAACGCGTACTATAAAACCTTATGCAAAGTGAAGAAAGCTACCTTCTACGAGGGACTGGCTGGGCAGCTTTCCGAGGCAAGAAGTAGCAGTGAGTTATGGTCCATAGCAAAAAGACTTAATAGGAGCACTCATAAGCGCGGAAACGTGATGGAATGCTGAATCCAGCGGAGTACCTGGTCCTATTTCAGTACGCTATGCCGCAAACACATGACATTTATCTAGATAGACCACTTAAAGGAACTGAGCTGCTTGAAGTGCTGGCAAAAGCGAAACAAAAAAAGCGCCTGGGGAGGACGGCATTCCATACGAATTTTTTCAAAATGCTACTCCGACGTTTCTGGAGAATCTGCTATCGGCTTTTAATATGTTCTACAACAGTGGTAAAGTACCAGTGGAATTTCAAAAGGCAATTATCTTCCCAATATTCAAGAAGGGGGATCCGCATGAAGCAGCAAATTACAGAGGAGTCTCGTTTATGAACACGGTGGCGAAAATCATTACTCTGACAGCACGGAAAACTGAGCCAATTCCAAGCGGGCTTTAGGAAAGGTTTCTCTACAGTAGACCAGATATTTTGCTAAGCATCAATTGCGCAAATGTATTTGAATCGAAGGAAAAAACTGTACGCATTCTTTATAGATTTTATAGATTTTAAGAAGGGAACGGGACGATTCGCTAGGAGTGAGAAATGGAAGTATGGCGGACATGAACTGGAAGTAGTCAGGTCTCATAAATACCTTGGAGTCACAGTTACCCACAATTTGTCACTGAAATGTCACCTGGAGCAGAAGCTGAGGGAAGCGAAAAACTTAATTAACGCGACATGGAGAAATCTGCTGTCCAGTGCAAACGTTCCTGTTACAGCAAAATTTAAAGTCTTCGAAGCAGTGATGCGGTCGGTAATGTGCTATGGAGCTCAGGAATGGGGAAGCAAACAATTTGACGAGGTAGAAAAGCTCCTACGGTTTTTCCTAAAAAAGGTATTTCGCTTGCCAGCAACTACCCCCAACCACATGCTTCATATCGAAAATGGAATCGCAACTCTCTTTTTGTTCACGCTCAAGCTGAACATGAATTTTGTTACCAACATTTTAGAGCATAGCAAAGATTAGCGGCTAACAAAGATATTGGCTAAGAAGGCCATAAGAACTAGGACACTGTTGTTCAAAGACTGGGTCAATGCATCGAACACAACCTCCAGGAATAGAGGAGATGCATCCAAAAGTATTTGTCAGATATTGATCAGGCAATGAGAAGGAAGGCGAAAAACTCAAACTCCCGACTTATTTACAAACACCTCAATCACGAGAATATTTCATACACTAAATCCATTCGCAGCATTTATAAGATATCAACAATTTTTCGAATACGTGGAGAACTGTTGAATCTTAATTTTATCCCACACCGCAATGACCTACCATTGCGTTGCAGTTTGTGCAACACAGGAGAGAAGGAAGACATACTGCATTTTCTAGGTGCATGCCCCATACTAAAAGAAACCCACCGATCACACTTTGGAAAAGATCGTCTTGGATGAGAAGAGATGAACGAACTGCTCAATGGTGCAAACTGGAAATCCCTCGTAGCTTATTACCATGTTGCCTTTAGATATAGAAAAAATATACTAGAAGAGCAGTTTTAACAAAATACAAAACAAAACAAAGTTATTGTTTCTACGGCAGACGGCAAAGCCATTGCTTAAATTGTACAAAATGTAAACTTTAATAAATTATTTTAGAAAATAAAGTACCTAATTAACTAATTAACCCTTTATCCAGGTCAGGCGGGCGGAATCGTTTATGCTTCGCCCTGGTTGAATGGTTCATTCTAACTTATAGCGCAATTTGGTTCGTCTCGACCGTTATACAGTCTTCCTCCTCCTCCTACAGGGTTCCTCCTTCGTAGACTGTCTAATTTGGTTAAGGCATTGGTGTCCATTCTACAGCACTCAATTTGCAGTTTTTCGTTATTCATTTCACTGAACAGCTGGGTGAAGTTATTGTTTGCTCGCCTTCTTCATGTCTCGTCAACTGAATTCTAACTCAAACCGACCAAGGATATCTACATCCAACTTAGATTGAATTTATGTATCGGCGCCGTTAGGCAACTGTGCGATAATTAGCGCCTGACGTAATATAGTCAGATTAATTACCCACGATAGGGCCTCACTCTGCAGTCGACTTCTTAGTCCAATAAATCAGCCATAGGCAATCGGGTTATACAGCTCTCATTTATGTGTCGAAGCTAAAAACTTATTGCCGAATTTTGATGCATACAAGAAATCAGTGTCCAATTAAACGTTGGTTGTGTTATTTGTTGTCTTTATTACGTGCACCATTCGCCAAGGCATTGGCATAATCTGAAAGTTGTATGAATTCAATTCTTGCATAGCAGTGGTCATATACCTGCCTATCATACCAGAAACCATTTCCGTAAATTGAAATTTATTGTCGTTATATTGCAGCGTATTCAACAAAGGATTTCTTACGAGCCACCCAGTGGGTCGTTTTTAATGCCAAGCGCGTTTTTTCGGTTTTCAAAATATTAGTATATTTCGCCTTGACATTCAATTGGGCTTACTTACTTACTTAAGGTGGCGCTACAGTCCGGGGTGGACCTGGGCCTCAGCCAACAAGCTTCGCCAGCCAGCTCTGTCTCTAGCTAGCCGTCTCCAGTTTCGCACGCGAAGTTGGCTGAGGTCTCCTTCCACTTGCGTGCGCCACCTGAGTCTCGGTGCTCGTCTACCGCGCCGTCCCTGCGGTGTGGATTCGAAGATTTTCCGGGCCGGGGCGTTGGTGTCCATCCGCTCTAGATGACCCAGCCATCGTAGACGTTGTGTTTTGACTCTTTTGGCTAGGTCGGTATCGCTGTACAGCCCGTACAGTTCGATGTTATATCTCCTCCTCCACTCTCCGTCTATGCAGACGGGACCGTAAATCGTCCGAAGAATTTTCCTCTCGAAGCAGCCTAAAGTGTTTCCATCCGCCTTTGACAGGGTCCATGCTTCTGCACCGTACAGCAGGACTGGGATGATGAGGGTCTTATACATGGACACTTTAGTCTTTAACAGCGCCCATTATACATGGACACTTTAGCCCAAAGAAACAGCGATTGGCAAGAGTTATCCTTCGTTTGATTTCAGCGCTGGTGTCATTGTCTGAATTGATAGCGGAACCCAGGTAGACAAAGTCCCTAACTACCTCAAAGTTATAGCTGTCGATGGCGATGTTTCGTCCAAGACGTCGGTGTTGGGTGTCTTTTCTTGATGACAGCATATACTTGGTTTTGCCCTCATTGACTGCTAAACCCATGTTCGCCGCTTCCGTCCCAATACTCACGAAGGCTTCACTGACATCACGCTTTGTTCTACCGATTATGTCAATGTCGTCTGCGTATGCAAGTAGTTGAACGGACTTTTGAAAGATTGTACCTCTGGTGTTGGCGCGAGAGTTCTGCACAATTCTCTCAAGTATGATGTTAAAGAAGTCGCATGACAGCGCGTCGCCTTGTCTAAATCCTTTTTTGACATCAAAGGGGTCGGTGAGGTCTTTGCCGACCTTGACGGAACAGCGTGAGTTTTCCATCGTCATCCTGCACAGACTGACGAGTTTGGAAGGGATGCCAAAACTAGACATTGCGCTATATAGCTCGTCTCTATAGATGCTGTCATATGCGGCCTTGAAATCGATGAAGAGGTGGTGTGTATCGATTTGGAATTCCTGGGTTTTCTCCAAGATCTGCCGCAGTGTGAATATTTGATCGATGGTGGACTTTCCTGGCCTAAAGCCACACTGATATGTGCCTATCAGATTGTTGACAAACGGCTTCAGGCGTTCACACAGTACAGCAGAAAAGATCTTGTATGCGATGTTAAGAAGACTTATGCCTCTGTAGTTGGCACAACTCAGAGGGTCTCCTTTCTTCAGGATCGGGCAAACAATGCTGAGGTTC
Source organism: Neoascia interrupta (assembly GCA_947623515.1). Taxonomy (NCBI): domain Eukaryota; kingdom Metazoa; phylum Arthropoda; class Insecta; order Diptera; family Syrphidae; genus Neoascia; species Neoascia interrupta. The sequence goes on from OX392462.1 coordinate 27,509,027, forward strand.
CATTCGTCGGGCATGCTTTCTTCCGACCATATCTTGCAGATGAGCTGGTGCATGCTCCTAACCAGCTCGTCGCCAGCGGATTTAAAAAGTTCGGCAGCTAGGCCGTCTGCTCCGGCTGCTTTGTTGCACTTGAGCTTAGACACAGCTACTTTCACCTCCTCCAGGTCGGGTGGGCGGTATCGTTCGTATGCTTCGTCGGTAACGTCTTCGCCCGGGTTGAATGGTTGAATGGTTCATTCTGCCTGACAGCGGTATTTGGTTCTTCCTCGCCGTTATACAGTCTGCAGAAGTGGTCTTTCCAAATCCTCAGCACCGACTGCGATTCTACAACGATGTTCCCTTGATGGTCCTTGACAGGCTTCAGTTCGAAGTTTATACCCTTGGCAGGACCTTTTGATCCTTTGGTAAAACTTTCTAACCTCATTCAATTGGGCTATGCTTATATAAAAATAAATTGAAAACACCGTCCTCTGAGCTATTCGGAGGATACAGGCATTTCACTAGTTAGATATCATAGTTCTGATAGCTTGCCTTATTGTGTTAACCAAAAATTAGCTAAAGCTCAAAAACCATCTCGAAAACCATTAGTTTTATCTGACATGCTGTAATTTTCCTTAACCTCCAAAGTTGACTACACTTGAGATTTTATCGGAAATAGTACCCATTACGGGTGCTTAGATAATGGGGGACAATCACTTTGTTGTGCTTTTCCGCATTTTTTTAAATTTAAATTTTATAAAGCTACTATTTTAAGCCGAGCCAGGGTATATTAATTTTAATGCGGAGCTTATAAAGCAGTCAAATAATCAGAGTATAGACCCCTAAAAGCCATTATCATTATATGATCGACACCGACAGAAATTATTAAGTCGGAATTATCTGTCCGTCCATATGTCAACAACTTTTAGGCTTTGAATTTTAAGTTAAATAGTTGAAATTTAATAGTTGAGCCGAAAATTCTGCTCTTCAGATCTAGTTTCAAAATTATTTAAATCAGCCACAGACAATTCCACTACAGGCCTGCATGTGAGCTCACCTCTACTTTTCAAATACAGTTTTTTTCACTAACATAACACTAATATAATAATATACACAGAAAAAGTTTGGCACTAACATTGACCACGCTCATTTTATAAGAAGATAGATAGATAGATACATAGATAGATAGATAGATAAATAGATGTTTTATTTTCGCTTAGATTTACATTGGCTGTTGCCGCACAATTTACAGTACAAAGATTGATATACAATTATCTTCCTACGGAAGCAGTGTCTACAATTAATTTAATGAAATGCATAATACAAAAAATAAGTTTGATTCTGAAGGAAACTGCGAAAAAACCTTCATATAAAAAAAAAAATTGGTACATAAAAAGGTGTTTAAGACAACAAAAAAAAAGGAGAAAAAAAAACTTAAAAAATAAAATTAATTATAATAATATTCATTATATAATTATAATAATAGTGAGTTAGCAGCACATAAATGTTAGACAGGAATAATAAGCACTGTATTTAAGACTACTTTGAAGAGTATCGTATTCATATTTGTTTATTTGACGTTAGAATCAAGTATAAAAGGAGGAGCTCTGTACTCCTGGAGTCATTCTTAGTTGGCGAGGAAGGGAAGTAACCCAAATATAACAGTGGTACAGAATAAAATCCTTTTATACTCCAGTTTTCTAACATCAGAAGTGGGATATAATCTACCACTCAGAAGAAAGACGTGCCTTGGATCGGATAATGTGGGCCAGCTTAGACAAGTCCCCAATTGGGAGAGCAACGAATACACATCATACACTGACGTCGTTATGGAGAAAATATCTCAGGTAAACCGACTGCCTTTCGAAGTACCTGAAGACAAAATCGTTAGAATCGTGATTGGGTGTATTTCAAATGCTGGCTTGAAAAATTCGCTGACATTTATGATGCCGCATTCTGTACAAAGCCTGATTGATCACTTATCATCCATTCTTGAATCACCTCAACGATTGCAAAGACCATATCGTCATCAAGACAATGGAAACAATGTTTCAGTTGCGGAAAATCTGGTCATTTTAAAGCAGTGTGTTCAAAACAAAGACAAGCAATACAGTTTCCTAAGGAGAGTTCTAAGGCGCTATACCTATGAAGTAAAAGCGGAATCAGCGATGGAAGTGAAGAAAGTCTGCTCTTTCTGTGGAAAGCAACGTGCAGAACAGAAACAGGTAAATTTATGCAACCAAGTATTATTAGGTAGCACGACTGTTGTTTGGATTGGTCAGAAAATTTATAAGTGTCTATTAGATACTGGTTCGGATTGTTCCTTAATCAGATCAGATATTGCTAGTGAACTCCCATTTAAGAAAACTGCACGTTTTGTTAGGGTACAAGACATTGCTAAAGATCCAGTTGTATTAACGGAAAAGATTGATCTTTTAATTGACTGTAAGGACGTGACTGTTGAAGCTTGTTGTTTTATCATAGATGGCATTTATCTTAGATATGAAATTTTGATCGGAAGTGATGTGCTAAGTGACCCTAAGTTAGAAAGTCGAGTAGATTTGAACGAATCAACTTTAGTTCGCAAAAAAGATAAAGTGCTACAAAATAAATTTTCAACAAATGTAGAAGAAACTAAAAAAATGACGCAGGCTTCCCATTACCAAATAGAAAAAGAAGCATTGCTAAATAAGTATTCGAAGGATTCCCCACCGAAAAAGTTAAAACTGGTTTCTTAAAAATTCTGCTAAATCGAGCTGCTAAAATTGTTTACAGGCCTTACTGATTAGCGCTATCTGAGCGCGCTTTAGTTAATGAAATAATAGATGATCTAAAGAAGCATGGAATTATTCGGGATAGTTTTTCACCATTCGCTAGTCCCATTATCTGGTAAAAAAGAAAAATGGAAAAAATCGGTTGTGTGTCGATTATCGAGCACTAAATCGTATTACGGTTAAGGATCGGCATCCTCTTCCTAGAATTGATGGTCAACTTGAACAGTGTCTTAATTAGTGCCGAGTAGCTTTTCACAGTGACAACTCCCCCTAGACTCTAGAGGTTCCATCTTCATGCAATGCCATTATCTACACAGTCTTCCCATTTCACAAATCAATTCTCCGATTTTAAGCGGATGTGTCGTGCGCACATGCTCGTCAGTGGTTACTTCTGTATTTTGAAAACAGGTGATGTTCTAAGCAGCGCTTTGGGTTGCTTAAATAAATTTATCGGCGTCTTCTAAGTCGAATGGAGTTATCAATGGATCATTCAACTGTTCGTCTTTTCGTTAGTTAATCAAAGTTTTTCCATTTTCGCCAAAAATTCTGCCTATCTCCAAAATTAGAGGTCATAACATTCTTGGACTTGCGTAAGGTATTTGGGGTACCATTTAGCGATGAAGAAGTCAACAAGGTTCGGCTTTCTGTCGGTTGGGCAATACGTTAGCTTTCCAGTGGAGAAAATATCAGCCTTAGTCACCACACGTTTAAACTCACCCACCAATGCGTCCCTCAGTTCCACCCAATTGCGAACCTTCACAGATCTCACGAACAATCTTGCAGTACCACTTAGGAGTCTCTTTCCAAAAATAAACTTTGTGCGGTCATCTAGACGAAGTGTTTCGGCATACTCATCAAAATGATCTACCCAATGGTTAATTGGAAAGTTATCGTCTCCGCTGAATGGACATAACAAGTCCTCCATGTCTTTAAAGTTTTGCGAACCATGTGGTCTAAGCTGGGGCTTTGCATCTTCCATCTGCAGTTCTTTAAGTTTCCGCTTCAGAAGAATAACCTCCTCCTTCTTCTTGCATGCCTCTCGAAGTAGTTTCAGCTCCTCGTCGATGTCGTTGCAGCGTAAATTCGGCGAATCTTCTTCCTGGTCAGACTCGTGCTGATCGATCAATACTGGTTCGGACGATGCTGGTCTTTCTTCAGGCGCGAAATTCTCGATCATTTTTTGGAGATCGTTGTCTGTATAGCCTTGAACTGCATTCTCCACTCGTAGTTTTAATATAGCCTTAGTGCCACTTGTTTGCAATTTCATGGATTGCAAAACACTTTTTAGGGTTGCTACAGTAGCCTTACTTAAGGTGGCGCTACAGTAGCCGTCTCAATAAATTTGTTAAATTCTTCGGACATAATTACTTAACTTTTTGTTAAAAAAACTTTTACACGCGAAAAAAATTAACAATTTGTCTGATCACACTAAATCGGATCTTGCAATTTACAATGGCTTATTTTTATCAGATCCCACTTCTGAAATTTGTAGGCGTCAAAAAAGATTTCCAAAAAGGCGAATTAAATAAAAGGCTGATGTTATCTGCAGTACAGTTTATTACCAAGTGACGCCCATACAGCTCTCGAAAGCTGCTTTTTATAATATATAAACTAATACGGGTTCTTATATACTTGCGGGAAGTCTTAAGCCCCACAAAGTATGCTTTGCGATAAAATAGCCCTCAATAATAAAATTCGACCCAATAAAGTCATACTTACGATCAAGATCGTCTTCCACAAGTCTATATCCCGGCGGGAAACAATAAGATGCAATGTTGTAGACTAAGCAGTTTACGCCTAGGTACTTATAATTATTTTGGAGTGCCGGCCGTTATAATATTTCTTTATGATTTATAAGTACCTTGCAGTTTATCTTTTTTCACTATTCTTCGTATGGAATTTAGCTGAATAGGATTTAGTAAGTAACCCGTAAAAATGTGCGTTAATTAATTTTGGACTTTTTCAGCTTTTTCCGAAAAAATCTAATTATAAACGACATTTTTGAAAATTTTTAAAAATTTTATAATGCTTTTTACAAAGACCGGAATTCAATTGCTAGCAAGATTTCAAAAACTCGTATTTTAAATCTTTTCAAAGTTGTCGGGCCAAAATTCAGATAAGCTGCTTTTTCAAGCTTCACTACTATTTTGCCAAATTCTTTGAATAAAGTTTGATAAAATTGGTTTGGCATGATTTTTGAGATTTTTTCTTCGAGAAACGTCAAAACTGCTGTTTACGAAATATTTCACAAGATTTTATTTAAGCATTAAACTTAAGTTTCTAGATAGGGAAGGGGGATGGAGGTCTATACCCCCACTTAGGCAGGGGAGGAACTTTTTTAAACATATATACTAAAAACATAAAAAAATTAAAACAACGTTTACACTCACAATGCATGTCCTCTTTTTAGTAATTTTTAAATAAAGGCGTATAAGAAAATGAGCTTTGAAAAATCTTTTTTCGAACACAAAACTAAAAAAAAATCAAAAGTATTTTACGTTATTAAGGCCTTCTTTTTAACTCATGACTCATGTCAACATAAATGTCAATACATGGATTTCGTGTTGACATTTTGAATAAAGATAATTATGAAGGTGTAAGAAGAGAGAAATTCATCTCAAGTAGGTCAGGGTTACATTTGTGGAACAGTTTTTTTTTTTAGAATTTCAGCGTTTTGCATAATTGATAATAGGAATTTTTTAATTTAGGGCAACTAAGGAATTGCATAAGCCTCAATTATTATGTCTTCTACTACTTCATCGTTGGTTGTGTGATTTGAAGAATTTTTGAAAAATTTATTTTTTAACTCAAAATTAAAAAAAAACGTGTAAAAAAATACGTTATAAAAGCCCGTTTCCAAAGGCCTAAGTTCCACATAAGAAACTGTCAGAATTATAAGACAGTGTCCGCTTAGTACAACTTAACTAAGCCCCAGAAATAGTAGGTCGTAAATTTTTAAGTAGAAACAAGTAGGAAAGTGCAACAGTGCGTATGCAAAGGCTTCAGTCCATCTACGACGGATTGCTAAATACCCGACCATAACAAAAAAAAAACTGCCACGCCTCCAAAAAGTGGGCGAGATATATAAATTTAACTGTTGAATGCTTTATACTAGGTGGTTGCATACATTTCGGCCTAAAACTCCGCCTTTTTAACTAAAAAATTCACTTTCTTTAACGCCACGCCCACAAAAATGGGCGGAGGCACATACAATCCATACATAAAAGTTAGAAAATGCTAATATCTACAACTCTTGTCATATAATTATACCTGACCGAAGGTATATTAATTTTAATGCATAGTTTGTAACACAGTGAAATAATCACCGTAGACCCCTAAGACCTTTAAGAGACATGAGCGAGACCGACAGGTAAGTCGATTAAGCCATGTCCGTCCGTCCGTCCGTCCGTCTGTCCGTATGTATGCAGTTTTGAGGTCCTTAAAATTGAGCTAGGAAGCTGAAACTTGCAACGTTGCTTAATTCTCATTTTGTACAGACAAAGTATGAAATTTGATAAAATCCGCCCACAGCCACGCCCACAATTGGCGTGAATGTCAGACAACCTCAAATTTAGATTTTATTTCAAAATACCTTTGTGTCAAGATAGATAAAACATATGAACTCAAATTTTGGTGGAGAGCAGCATTAACCAGAAGGCTTTAATAAGGCAAAAATTGGACCGCCCACTCCATTGACCATGCCCACTTTTAACATCTGAAATCTTTGAAAACCTGATTTCTCGGGAAATTCATTTTAAATTAAAAAAAAAATTATATGACAAATATTAAAGATATTACCATTTGTGTTGCATACAAAGCATTGAGCTCCGCCCACTTTTAGGGGGCGGTTTTGGGAAAAAACTGTTTTTTTAAGCATAAATATTCGCTTTTAACCCATTTTCTCGTGTTTCCAACGAAATTAGAGTTAGTTGATTTAAATTTTCAGCCTACGCCCTTATTTAGGGGCGTGGCCAACACAAATAATTGACATTCAGTGTATGAAACAGACCAAAAAATTTTAAATTTGGTGTTAATGGGGAAGAGGCTCGGGTATTTAGAAGTTCGTAACAGACGAATTCTTGCACTTACTTACTTGTTTTTTTTGTCCAATTTCATATACATTTATATATATTTATTTATATATATTTATATATATATTTCATATATATTTATTGAAAACGGGGAAATATGGGTTTAGCAGTCAATGAGGGCAAAACCAAGTATATGCTGTCATCAAGAAAAGACACCCAACACCGACGTCTTGGACAAAACATCACCATCGACAGCTATAACTTTGAGGTAGTTAGGGACTTTGTCTACCTGGGTTCCGCTATCAATTCAGACAATGACACCAGCGCTGAAATCAAACGAAGGATAACTCTTGCCAATCGCTGTTTCTTTGGGCTAAGAAGGCAATTGAGTAGCAAAGCCCTCTCTCGAGCAACTAAAGTGTCCATGTATAAGACCCTCATCATCCCAGTCCTGCTGTACGGTGCAGAAGCATGGACCCTGTCAAAGGCGGATGAAAACACTTTAGGCTGCTTCGAGAGGAAAATTCTTCGGCCGATTTACGGTCCCGTCTGCATAGACGGAGAGTGGAGGAGGAGATATAACATCGAACTGTACGGGCTGTACAGCGATACCGACCTAGCCAAAAGAGTCAAAACACAACGTCTACGATGGCTGGGTCATCTAGAGCGGATGGACACCAACGCCCCGGCCCGGAAAATCTTCGAATCCACACCGCAGGGACGACGCGGTAGAGGAGCACCGAGACTCAGGTGGCGCACGCAAGTGGAAGGGGACCTCAGCCAACTTCGCGTGCGAAACTGGAGACAGCTAGCTAGAGACAGAGCTGGCTGGCGAAGCTTGTTGGCTGAGGCCCAGGTCCACCTCGGACTGTAGCGCCACCTTAAGTAAGTAAGTTATTGAAAAACAGTCATTTTAGGCTAAAATCCCTTAAAAAGTGGGCGTGGTTAATGAAAAGGCTAACATTTTTTGGCTTCTACAAAAACAATTACAAGGCAATGTTACATACTAAAAACGAATGCGCAAGCGCCATTGTAACATAGCTAAAATTTGGAAAAAGATTTTTTTTAAATTAGATATGGTTGCACATACAGGCCTGTAGTGGGCGTGACTGTGGGCGGATTCAGCTATGGTCAAGCTTGATCTGAAGGACTGGACTTCCAGCCAACCTACCAAATTTCTAAAAATCTCTAAGAAGCTTTCTACCTTAAAATTTAAGGCTTAAAAGTTGTTTACATACGGACGGACGGACAGACGGACATGGCTTAAAAAAAAACTTAGGTGCTAGGTTGCCATACATTTTATTCACAAATGACAGCTGCTACGCTATGTTGAACTTAAATTGATTTTGAGTAACTGAAAAACATTATGTTCCACATAGGCGGTAACTATAACTTAAGTCTTAAGAGGAGCTTATTTTTATGTATAGTTATCATAAGCAAACGGGCCTTAGTCCTTTTATAAATTCATGAGTCTTATAACTTAAATATTTAAAAAGAAAAAAATGGCTTAATCATATAAGTTTTACCAGACTCTTTTAGTTCTCGTATATGACTCGTTTCACTCTCGTATTGAAGCAAAATTAATACTTAAATGATTAACTTTTTTTTTGATTATTTTGTTATTACCTTCTATTCGGTGTCTATGTAGCCTACAGTAAAGTGACAAAATAATGTACTTGTCCTATTTAAACCTTTTTTCATTCACTCATTTTTATGTGAAAATCAACTCGCTACATATTAGAATTTTAAAATTTCCAATAAATTTAAATATATTACTAAATCACCATTTTAGCTTTAAGAAATAACTCTGCTTCTAAAACCTACAAGCAAAAGTTCTATTTTATTTTTTTAAGCATCCGACTCATGGCAACCCTGAATTGTGTCGCATCAAACGACTATAACAAAACAGACATCACCTCTGTATCTCTCTACCAAATTTGCAGAGACAAACCGAATCAAAATTCACAACGCACAAAAAATTATAAATTACACACACACACATACATTTGCGAATAAACAAGAAAATTTGATTGACAAGGAAATCAACACACAAACTCACATAGCTTTTCATGCTGAACAAGCATATTATTATGCATAACAAGGTATGATCCACACTAACAAAAATGGCCCAGATGACTTGCAGAACCTTATCATCATTTTCCCCTCTGGGGCTTGATTGTCGTTTGTTTACAATTTAGCCGCCCAAAAATAGCAAAAAGCTTGTTATCAAAGCTTTCTTACCCGTCTCCATAAGACGATCTATCGCAAGAGCTCTATGAAGATTCCAGACGTTTGCACCCCGCCCACTTGCATTACCTCAGCCTCACATCGACTTCAGCGTTCTGCCTTTAGCGTGCCGGTATACGACGACGGTAGCCGGTTTCCACACTTCCAGTTTCAGACTCAGTTCGTGAGTGTCACTCTTGTGAAGTGGTCGATTTTGGGCTCGGTTCTTAGCAGCTTTAAAATGGGTTTTGGAACTAGAGTATTCTTCGTACTTCTGTCGCTGGCGGCAGCTGTACTCTATCAAAATTACAAGAACATATCAAGACCGCTGCCAGTACCTGAGTTCGATGTGAACGCCTATTGGGGACCAGGATCGAAGAGCTCCTACAAGGAGGATCCATCCATTAAGCCTTTCACTTTTCAATACGACGAAACTGTTGCCGATCTCAAGCAGCAGCTGGCTCGTCCCCTGAAGGTACACGCACCGCTTGAAAATGTTGGCTTCGAGTACGGATTCAATAGCAAAGCGCTGGAAAAGATCATCGCCTATTGGCGCGACAACTACCTGCCGCGATGGGCTGAGCGTGAACAGTTTCTTAAGAAATTCCCGCATTTTACAACACAGATCCAGGGGTAAGTGACCAGAGATTAGTTAGGAGACTGTTTTTTTTTTGCATCATCGCACCGGTATATAGGTATAGCTAGCCAGTTTTGCCAAACGTAATTCGATCGTTTAGTGTTATGTAACGTTTTTATTGCGCTGTTCAGGCGAATTATATTTTTTTTTTTCCTGTAAGAAAATGATCAAAAACTGTTAAATGCTTTATAGTGTGTGAATAATTATTCATAAGGGAATCTGTGAAAAATTTGATGCTTTTATTCATATCGTGCGTTACTTACCTAACTGGCACCTTTGATCTACGAACGTTCGTGTGGCTCAAATTTATTTCAGGCTTTTGTTAGCCAATTATTTCGCAATTAGAGCACGCAAGTCTGAGTATACTACGCTCGTCAAGTTATGCGCAAAAATGTGTTTTGTATAGGAATCGATCGCAAGACCAAATTATAGGCTGTATGTTTGTGTGTCTTCATAAATTGATCAAGGCTAAATTTTGGTCATCGAGCCTAAAAAAATATTTCTGGATCCAATTACGCCAAAGAATTATTTTTACCGATTGATAAAATAAAAAGGCCTGCGATCGATGACTATTGAACTGTAGATAAGTTAGGTAAATAATTTTCTCCGATCTTTATTTAAACCTCACCCGTTTTTGATAAGGTCTGGCACTTTGTACATATAAGTGACATTGCGAAATAATTAATCTTGTTCAAGACTTTTTTTATTTTGAAGAGAAGACATGTCAAGCATTGAAGTGGCATTTTTCCTATTTATATTACTTGTATGGTCAATTTTATTTATTAATCGACTGTGAAGTCGATTATTCCACGATCGATTTCGTCTTAAAATTAATGCAATGGAGGAGCGGAGACATGTCCAATACTGAGAGGGTTTCAAATGAACTTTTCGTGATAAAATGTTTGCTGGACATGGTATTGTTTGGCATATCAAAATTTTTCTTAGTATGCCATAAACATAAATATAAAATAAAAATACTTATGAATCGGCAATCGAATTATCCCGAAGACCGAATGAAAAACTCCAATTCTACTCCACTTTATTTTGTTATAAAAAATAAACAATTTTACATCCATTTAAATCACTTTGGAGGAAAGTTCTCGGTTTTCTTTTTTAAGTTTTTAATAAAGTTGAACCCGGCAATATTTTTTTTAGGTAGAACTCAATAATAATTAAGAAATAGATTAACGATAATTCTCTATCTTGTTTTACCCAATTAACGTACCTATGGAAAAAGTTTGAGTGGGGAGCATGTTTTTATGCAAGATTTTTTGTTTTTTTCGAAATAGCCTAGAATTGAAGAGTCATTATTAGACGTCAATGATGAATGTAATGACAGATCTAATAATGACAGATTAGACCTATTGACCTTACCTATTTCTTAGTTCGCTAAAATCCAAGTTGAGCGAAGGCCTGTTAGAAGATATGAGCGTAGAGGGTGCCTCATGTAATAGAAACATTGATGGGCAAAGCTTGAACATAAAAATCTTGCGTAGAAACAATAAAGCTTCATCCCGCCAGTGTTATGTCCTTACTCTATTAAGCAGTGATTATTCCACTACAACAGAGGTCATCTACACCGTGCGTTTGACAGAAGAGAGCAAGATAAAAATTACAGGAAAGTGTCGGAAAGAATAGCTGCCAGATTTATGCAAAGTTGCTGAAACTAGCCTGGATAATTAGCGCATACAAGGAAGTCATTTAGAAGGACGCTCCATCTCTGCTGCCCAATCTGCCCAGATAGTTTTTATATCAAAATGTACCCACCTCCATATTTCAATCAGCAGGGGAGAAACCTGAGTGGGGTCGAAAACTATACCGAGGCGGCTTATGCTGTTTTTTACACTTTTTCTGCAGCTGACAATCCCAAATATTATTTGAAGTTTTTATTCTATTTAAGTTTTGAAAGCAGGATTTTCTAAATTTGTTGAGTTTTTTGTAATTTTTGTGATTTTTGTGAAATAACTTGATTATTTTGTAAAGCGCCTTAGAGCCTCACTCGTTTGATAGCTCTTATTAGATCGCACATGAGTGCTACAATCGGTGTATAGGCAAGCACGCGACAAGGCTTGGGGTCTTTTCTAACGAAATTTTTGCAAGAGCTGCATGGACGAGGAGGAAGAAGAGACTACTGTCCACCTACTCTGCACATGCCCCGCTCTCTCTAAGTACCGAAATCTTCACCTTGGAGCTTTCTTCTATAATGATTTTAGTGATCTTAGCGCGACTGACCCAAACCGTCCTTACGCTTCATTAGTAGCTCAAAATGGTTGAACGAGTAGGCAATTTTTCCAGATCCACGTGGTATCACAATGGACCTACATAGGTCTAAGTGAGTTGGGTTCTTCGAACCCGACAGCCACTTCAACCTTACCTTACCTAACCTAGAGTCTCGCTCAGTCCTTAGTTTGGTTTGAATTCTGGTCTTATCTAATGCTGTAATGGTGGGGTGTTAAATTTTATGAAAAACCTAATTATGCCGAATTATAAAGATAAACTTGGTAAATAATAAACACTGAAAGTGGTTTTGACCAACTTTGTTTAGGCTTAAACTCACTGTGATAGCTGCTGCATAGGGGCTTTAAAATTGTGCTTAGTGATACAATTGCTCCTGAGGAAGTTTTCTAGAGTTCTATTCTAAATGAAGATAAAATCGCCAGGGTAGTTCAAGGTATTTTAGCTTCCATATCTAAAAGGGATTCAGTCCTCGTCTTAAGCCCTGCAACTTCTTTAAATATTGTTTTTTGGGTGCAGTAAAGTTACATTCCATGGCTTGAAGGGAAGTGTTGAATATGAACTTATAGAGCCAAAATGTATTTGTTACTTTAACTAGATCAGAGAATTGGGATGATGGTCATTCTTTAGTGAGCCTTTAGAGAGCATTGACTGTGGCGGTATTACGTAAGTTCAGTGTAGATCTCACCCATATGCCACATCTTGGTCAGCACAGAACTGATGCAAAAAATACCAAACTTGCATTACACTTTTATTTGCATACCTGCGACGACTTAAAGCTTTGATCACAGTTGTCTTTGCCCTAAAGGAAAATCTCGGAACCAAACTTTGGTTGAGACTTTTTGCATTGTCCAACAACCGAAACTTATGGTTCTATAAGTTTGAGACCAACTCAAATTTACTTAAATGCAACATTTTAGGTTGAGGAAACACTTGGTGGGACTAAGGAAGTAGAAGTGTTTGCTAACTTACTCACTTACAGGGCTGCCAGTCCACAAACGTTCTGTACCTGGTTCACATAGTAACCTTTCAACCTCTGCGATTATCCTCTATCTTGGACTCTGCTTCCAAGCGCTATGGCAACCGCGATGACTTGGTTCTTTAAACCAAGGTTCGGTCTTCCTGGTTGTCTCGAGCCTGATTTTTAGAGGCTGATCTCCGATGGCTTGGATTCGGAGATCCTTTTGGCTGGAGTGTTATTATCCTTCCGCTCGATGTGATCAAGCATAAAACGAAACATAAATTCACAATAGAATTTTTCTGTCTAAAGACAAGTATAATTTCTCCTTCTCTGCTTATCGTTCAGCACTCGGCCGGTGCGCCATGAAGCGGAATTGGCACAATAAGGGTTTTTTAGAGCTTCCACTTTGTCCTTTGTGAGAGGAATTTTGAACCCCAACCGATGAAACAGCGGTGTCCTAGGGTCATACTTCGACAAATCTCCATTAAGGTGTCTTTGTGGCTATGACGTTAACTTTAAGGTGGATGAAGTCCTTAACTATACCTCGATGTTGCTGCTACCAACAGTGACAAATGTTTCCATGTTGTTAATAACAACTCGGTTTTATCCTCATTTCACTTCCAGTCTAACCAACTCTGCCTGGTCCTTCATGGCTGTTTCACATAAAGAGCGAGAGAGCAAGCGAGGTTCTCGGGCGAGCTGTCAAATCAATTTCAATCAATGGCAATGTATGGGGTGGTTCACAATACCGGCGTGATCGCTGTCTCGCTTACCGGGCTTTTCGAAAAATTGAAAAACCCTCGCCAAGGTAGACGATTATTCTGTCAATCGGTGTTGAGAGATGACACTCTGTTGAATAGACATTTTTTGTCAAAGTTAATACTTGTTGTGAAATATAAACTTTTTGTGTGCTATAAAGTCGTCAAATTTTAGAAAAATGTTATGTTTTATCACTGCACAGTCAAAACAGTCGTCGCGGTTTCTCGCTCTCATTGTGTATTAACAAACGATTTCTCTGGTCTCGTATTATTGCGGCCGCTCATGGTTTGACGCTCTCGCCCTGAATGTGAAACGGCCATCAATCGCAGTAAAAGCCTTTATCACGGTCTGAAGTGGACGATGATGTCGATATCGTCCGCGTACTCCCGTTTTTGCAGCGATCTGTTGAAGGTTTGGTTTCGAAACCACGTTTTTCCTAATGCCACAGTTTGACAAGTTTTGCTGGGATGTTTAATACGACCATCGCATTGCTTTTCTAGAAACCGGGAAATATGGAACTGATTGTCCAGTCTTCGGAAATGCTTTCTGTCACCCATAATTGGTGAATGATTAGGTGTATAGACTCCACCAAAACAAAAACTCCGTATCAAAATAGCCCCGCGGGTTAGACATCAAAGCTTATGGCCCAGTTGTGCTTTAACATTTTTGTGAGTACTCGGGAAGTATTACTAGGAATCTCTGGAACTAAGGAGTGGAAGTTGCACTAAAAACTCACCTAATGCAGACATATGGTAGTTAGTTTTTGAACCTTCCTAGTAATTCAATACTTTTTCCCAGCTAAAATCTAGAATTACTAACTAAACACTCTATCGCCTTACTTATTATACGATACCCGTATATTTGGTCTACTTTTTGAGTCTGTTAACTCTGAAGGCAGTGCTGTGAAGTCAATGCCTCTAAAATTCGCCTTAAGTTCCTGCTATTCTTATACCTATTCTTATACGGGGTACATTAATTTTAGTGCATAGTTTGTAACAAAGTGAAATTATCACACTTGTAGTGTATTTTTGTTCTCATCTTTTAGAGACAAAGTATGAAAACTGATACGATCCGCTAACTGCCACGCCCACAATTGACTTAAATGTCAGACAACCTCAAAAAATTTTATTTAATATAACCTTTTGGTCAAGTCAGACAAGGCATAGGACCCCAAATTTTGGAGTAAAGCAATAGTGGCCCGAAGCCATTAATTAGACTAAAATTGGACCATTTTTTAACTCTTAATATATTTAATCTTTGTGGGGTGCCGTGGCGTAGTGGTTAGTGTATGTGCTTACTACGCCGGAGGTCTGGGTTTGAATCCTGCCATCGTCACCTGAAAAAAATACTTGCTCTTTTTCACGGTCCCCACCTCCGCGAGGGTCTGACATGCCCTCCGAGAGTATCATTTGTCTTGAAAAAACTTCTCAAAGCGCCGTTCGGATTTGGCAAAAAATTGTAGGTCCCCTTGTATGTGAAGAAATGAACACACCAGCATACATTGTTGAGAAGTTGGCCCTGGTTCACCTCGAGCTGTTGCGCCACTCTATTTGTTTATTTATATTTAATCCTTAAAAACCTAAATATTATATCAAATTTTAAAGATAAAACCATTTTCTGTGTTTGCTGCATACAAAGTATTGAGCTTCGCCTATTTTAAGGTGGTGTTTTTAGGCAAAGACTGTTATTTAAGCATGATTATTCATTTTTGACTCATTTTCTCATAATTCTTACGCAATTAGAATTAATTGATTTGAATTTTCAGCTCACGCCCAAATTTTTTCTTATTTTTGGAGGCGTGACCTATACAAATAATTGGCATTCAGCATATTGAATCAAGTTAAAAAAAAATTGGCTATAAAGGGTATAAAGACTTAAACGTTTCTCGGTCAAGTTTCAAGTACCTACAGAAGTCGATGAAATTTCGCAAAAGTTATTCTCTTCGTGCCATATGAAATTGCTCTTAGGTAGGATCAAAATCACAAAGCAAATCACAGGCCAGTATCAAGAAATTTTAAAAATTTTAATTCAATTGATTTGTGGGGCTTCCAAAGCAAAAACTAAGTGTTGGGATCAGTATAAGCACCCCAAAAAGATTCTGTCATGCAGAAAAATGTTCTCATAGCATACATGGTTGAGAAGTTGGCCCTGGTTCACCTCGAGCTGTTGCGCCACTATATTTATTTATTTATTTATTTAGAAAAATGTTCTCGTCCTTAATTATTCTTGCATTAAGCGCATTTTCTATAAATGTGGAACACGTTTAAAATTACAGCTGCTGTATTTTAATTCTCAAAAACTAACAAACTGTTGTCTAAAATCAGACAAATCTGATAGAATCTAACCTCAAACGACGCATTTCTTTTTTCTTCGTTCTAGCCTCAAAATCCACTTTTTGCGCGTTAAGCCCACAAATGTTGGCACGAAGAAAGTAGTCCCACTACTCCTGTTACACGGCTGGCCAGGATCCGTCCGGGAGTTCTACGACATCATTCCACTGCTTACGACTCCTTCAAAAGACAGTGATTTCGTTTTCGAGGTTATTGCACCAAGTTTGGTTGGCTATGGCTGGTCACAGGTTAATTTCTTGAAAAATTCCTAACCATCTTCACGTTCTTATACCCAATCTCTTTCACACATAGGCATCTGCAAAGAAAAACTTTGGAACAGCTGAAATGGCAGTGGTATTCCGCAATCTTATGCTTCGTCTTGGCCACAAGAAATTCCTCATTCAAGGTGGCGACTGGGGAAGTATGATCGGTAGCAACTTGGCGACAATATTCCCTGAGAACACCATTGGATACCATTCGAACTTGTGTGTTGTGCACAACCTGCTGTCAACAATCAAGATCTTCATCTCGGGCTTGTATCCTTCGTTCTTCTTTGAGAAGGAGCAAGAAAAATTCTACCTGCCTGGCGGAGAGAAATTCAAGTATCTACTTGAGGAGACAGGCTACTTCCACATACAGGCAACAAAGCCCGATACAATTGGAACAGTCCTTCTCAATAGTCCAGTTGGCTTGGCAACGTATATCTTAGAGAAATTCTCCACTTGGACCAATGCCGAGTATAAGAAGCTTGCCGATGGTGGTCTTGAGAAGAGATACTCATTGGATGCGCTGTTAGACAATGTCATGATCTATTATGTGACAAACTCCATTTTAACATCGCAGCGTTTGTATGCTGAACAGTTTGCCGCACACGAAAGGGCATTGCAAATGGACCGAGTACCTGCTGCTGTTCCGGTGGGATGTGCTAGGTTTAGGCATGATTTGGGCTTTGCCACTGACTGGCAGCTTAAGGAGAAGTTCCCACAGTTGGTCCACAGTACCTACCACGATGATGGTGGTCATTTTGTTGCTTTAGAGTTGCCCAAAGTGTTGTACAAGGATTTTATTGAATTTGTTAAAAAAGTTGTTGTTTAAAAGTTAAGGAGATTACAAATAAATTTTTTTTTACAATTCTACGGTTTCTTGGTTTTACTATGATTTTTGTGTACTCAAGGTCAGCCTTGAATGTTGCAACGATTCTCTTTTAGCTGAAACGACAACGTTTTGCTTAAAGTTATAGGCGTCCTGAGAGTCGCTTAAAACTTTGTAGGTAGGTAGGTGGTCAAGGATATTTATAAAATATTATTAACATCCTATTTTCCTACACCTTTGGGATCCTTGGTAGCTTAGTTTTGCTACTTCCTTAATCATCTTATGTGCTTAACTTACTCAAGAACCTGTATCCAATATTTGTACTCTTAGGGATACCCCTTATATTGATGGTGGGGTACCTAAAAGATTGGGATTCAGGATTTAATTGTGAGTATTACAGTGCGTTAACAACTCTTAAACTCTACTGCGATGTGGTTGAGTCACTTCCATTCCCACCGATACCTTAAGCTAAATTTTCTGCAGGGTTTGTATACCGATTAAGTTCTACTTTTTCAGAACAATTTCAGGTTATATTTAGATACTGTTTTTTATACTAAGAGAAATTTTACAATTTTACCCTTAAAGTTGACAACGAACAATAAAAACTTTATTTTTTTCTTAGGCTTAAAATCCACTTCTTGCGTGTCAAGCCGTCGAATGTCGGTTCGAAGAAGGTTGTGCCACTGCTACTGCTCCATGGTTGGCCAGGATCTGTTCGAGAGTTCTACGATATCATCCCCCTGCTCACAACTGCCTCGAAAAATAACGACTTTGTATTCGAAGTTATTGCTCCAAGTCTAGTTGGCTATGGTTGGTCTCAGGTTTGTTACCACATGGATTATATTACAGGATTGTAACTCACTATTCCAGTTATCTTGCAGGCCTCGGCTAAGAAGAACTTTGCAACAGCTGAAATGGCTGTAGTCTTTCGCAACCTCATGCTTCGTCTGGGTCATCAAAGATTCTTAATTCAGGGCGGAGATTGGGGAAGCTTTGTCGGAAGCAACATCGCTACAATATTTCCAGAAAATGTCATCGGCTATCACTCGAATATGTGCACCGCGGGCAGTGGTCTTACCTACATCAAAATGTTCATCTCGGGCCTAATGCCCTCGTTCTTCTTCGAAAAAAATCAAGAAAAATTCCATCTACCAATGGGAGAGAAATTCTCTTATATCCTCGAGGAAACAGGATACATGCATCTGCAGGCTACGAAGCCAGATACTATTGGAACGGCTCTTCTCAACAGTCCCGTTGGCTTGGCTACGTATATCCTGGAGAAATTTTCCACTTGGACCAATGGTGAATACAAGAAACTAGCCGATGGCGGCCTTGAGAAAAGATATTCCCTGGATGCACTCCTGGACAATGTTATGATTTATTATTTGACCAATTCCATAACAACGTCACAGAGGTTGTATGCTGAACAGTTTGCCAAACCACAAAGGGATTTGCAATTGGAATCTGTGCCGACAGCTGTGCCAACCGGTTGTGCTAGGTTTAGGCATGATTTGGCACATTCCTCAGATTGGCAGCTTAAAGATAAATTTACAAATCTTGTGCAGAGTACCTATCATGATGACGGTGGTCATTTTGCGGCATTTGAACTACCCAAAGTGTTGTACGATGACTTCATAGCATTTGTCAATAAAGTTGTTGTTTAAAGGTGAAGGTGAAAAAATTAATTATAGTCATAAAAGTACGTTCGATCAAACTGTTGAACTGCTTTACTTTTCTTTTGCATTTATTTTTTAAACTTTTACAGGCTCAATTAACTACCGCCTAAGAGGGCAATGATAGCATGAGCAACTCAGCCAGACAACACGGTGTAGATGAAACATTAGTTCAATGGATTAGGGCAATGCTAATGCACACGACGCTGATAACCGAGGCAGATTGTGGCAAGTACTGGGGTAAAGAGGGGCTGCCCGCAAGGTGGCGTTCTGTCTCCCCTTTAATGGTACATGGTGGTAGACTCTCTCTTATCGGCTCTCAACCTTCTTGGAACCTACACACAAGCCTACGCAGATGATGTCGCCGTTTTTTCTGTCGGCTCAAACCTAGGGACTGTGTGCTCTCAGGCGCAGAGATCACTAGACATGATCGATGATTGGTGCACTAGGAACGGGCTTTCAATGAATCCTCCTAAAACTACGGTTGTTCTCTTTACGAGAGGGAGGAATGTCACTGGTCTGACTCAACTCGTGCTTAAAGGTGTCACTATCCCGATATCCGATAAAGTCAAATATCTGGGAGAAAATCTTGATAGAAAACTTCTTTGGTCCAAGCATGTTGAATCCAAAACCGAAAAAGCACTGTCTACTTTCTGGCAGGGTAGAGGGGCTTTTGGCAAGACATGGAGCCTATCTCCGACAAGAGTCCTCTGGATCTACGGCCATGGTAAGACCACTCCTCTTATATGCATCGGTTGTTTGGTGGAACAGGCTTTCGCGGAAACGTGTTACTGCTCCTTTTGCCAAACTCCAAAGAACGGCTTGTCTTGGCTGCACAGGGACCTACCCTAGTACGCCGGGCTCTGCTCTAGATGCTCTGATGAACCTTTCCCCTTAATATATTTATCATGGGGTGTACGCTGAAAACCAACTTTCGCTTAAAGAGAGGTGGTTTTTGGTACCACACGCATTGCAATTTTGAAGAACTTGTTCGAAAATTGTCCTTCGCCCCCTGTCTTATGACATTGAACAAAGCTACCAAGTCGACTTTCCTCAGGTAATGGAATGGCTTTGGCCAGACTCTGAGCCAGGGAAAGAATGCCATCGTATTTTCACGGAATGATCCAAAACCGGACAGAGGTCTGGTGCTGGAGTCTTTGTGGAAAGCGAGAACATTATACTCCACTACCCCCCAGGTAAATATGCGTCTGTCTTCCAAGCCTATTCTAACAGCTATGTGCTATATTGTGACTAACAGGTGGAGTGCGAGAAGCATATGTATCTGCAGTGACACCCAAGCCGTTCTAAATGCGTTGCTCAACCCTCATACCTCGTCCAAGATAGTGCTCGAACTCAAGCATTCGTTGAACTTAGTTAGAAGGCTAAATGCAGTGAGTCTTGTTTGGGTTCCAGGTCACACTGGCATCCAGGGAAATGAGATCTCTGATGAGCTTGCCATACTTGGCTCAGAAGAGGTTTTCTCAGAACCTGAACCTGCTTTAGGCATGCCTGTATCTGTTGTCACGTCTGCCATGGATACTTGGGTTTCTCGTGAGCACAGGGCTCGTTGGCGTGACTGCAACGGGTGCAGACAGACTAAACGACTACGCCCGGACATCTGCGAGGAGTCAGCGTCGTTTCTTCTATCTCTCAGGAGAATCGATTGCAGACTTCTTGTAGGCGTCCTTACCGGCCACCAAGCTTTCGACAAACACTTAAATGTGCTAGGCTTGAGCGAAACCACCACCTGTCCTGCCTGTGGAGAGGACGACGATACAGCGGAACATTTCCTATGTAGTTGTCCTGCCTTTGCTCGCATCAAGTGGCGGATCTTTGGGGCTGACGTGGTGAGTGCTGATCACCTAAGCTCTTCATCACTAAAGCTCCTTCTCGTTTTTCTTCGAAAGACGGGTAAGCGAAATACATTAAAGTAAGGTGTCCGCGTGGTAGTACAATGGACCAGTAGTTGTGCCTGAGTGCTCCATCGGATAGTAGCAAACTCTGACAAATGAAAGAAGGCAATGGTTGAGGTACAAGGAAATTCATCATCATCAGAGATATCAGATTCTTAATATGGGATAAGAAGGATGAAAACTTATTTTTAAAAAAATCGTTAAGGGCCAAAAGACAACGTCACGTTATCATTAATGTCACATCAAATAAACGAGAGAAGTATCGCCATTCCGCTATCAATTTCGTCAGATTTTTTAGGGAGATTTAATGAGTTTCTCAGACACCGCCCGAGGAATATGCAGTGATCAAAGGGTGGAACTTAACATCATACGATGTGTCTTTAACGTTGAACCTGGTTTAGGACTTTTGAAAAATATTCATGCGTTAATTCCGAAAGGGACTGGGTAAAGCAGCTGCAATTTCTTAGGCTTTCACCGGCAAATTAAACAGAATCATATAGAACAAAAATCAAGCTAAATCAGTCTTTTCCGGGGTTTGGGTTAGAACAGTTTAAAGCAGCAAGTCATAGACCTGCATATATAATATTCGGGACGGATCGAAGCCAATAAGAGGGTTTCTGGTGAGCCCCTATCATCCATTATTATTTATTTGTGTTACCAGAATTTATCCAACAATCTTTCATCAACATTACGAACCTTCGCACATCAAAATTTATTTTAGATACTTTTCTGCTTTTTTTATAAACTCAATCAGATCCTTATAAACCACTTCCGGTACCTCTAAAGCGGCAAAATGTCCTCCCTGATGATGATATGTGCTATGAATAAGCCTCTTGTACTTATCCTTCAATTGAAAGTCCAAGGCGAAGTGATGCGGAAGGTCTCCTTTGAAGCGTGCACATCCCGTCGGAACAAATGTTGGTACTCGATCTAAATTCAACTCGAGTTGCTCTGTCGACATGGCTTCTTTGTAAAAGCGCTGCGATGTCACTATTGAATTTGTGAGATAGTAGATCATGATATTATCAAGCAATGTATCGAGTTTAAAGTGCTTTGTCAAGCCTCCATCTGGGAGCTTCTTATAAGTGCCATTTGTCCATGTTGAAAACTTCTCAAAAATGTATGCAGCCAAGCCGACTGGGTTGTCGGTAAGGGCAATTCCAATCGTTTCAGGCTTGGTCATTTGTAAGTGAAAGTAGCCAGTTTCCTCTAGCAAGCTAGTAAAGGACTTTGACATTGGAAAGAAAAAGTCCCTGTGTTCATCAGCGACAAATAACGATGGCACCTTACTGGCTAGCAGAATCTTAAGTGTTGCTAGTGGGGTGTATAACACACACATGGATGAGTGAAAGCCCAGCACATTTTCAGGAAATAAAGTTGCCATATGTGAGCCAATGTGCGAGCCCCAGTCACTGCCATGAATAAAGAATTTTGTGTAGCCAATACGAAGCATGAGATTGCGTAGGATGACTGCTATCTGCGCGGGACCCATTCCTTTTTTTGATGAGCCCTAAGAGGGAGAAGTATGAAAACTCTACTTATTTAGAAAAAAAGTCTAGATAGTAAGACTGACCTGTGACCATCCAAAACCGGGTAGGCTGGGTATGACAACGTCAAAAACCAAATTACTATCATCATCTCCTTCGTACAACTTAGAAGCTAGATTGAAAAACTCTGCAACCGAGCTTGGCCAACCATGAAGGAGCAAAATGGGATACACTTGCTTTTTCTCCTTAACGTCATCATAGATTTTCATGTGCAAGTAGTGCATTCGAAGCCTTTCAACATAGAAAAATGATTTACATTCAGAATTTAGGAGCGTTCGACTGAGTACTCACCCCTGAATAAAAGTCGTGTAGTGCGGAAGCTGCCATATGAATATCTCACGTTCCCTCCACCGTGTCAAATAGTCATCTCTCCAGTAGGACACAATTTCCTTTAAATAATTACCATTGAATCCATACTCGAAATTTACGTCTTCAAGAGGCTCAGTTATGGAAAGGTTTCGCGCCAAGCGAGTTGACAAATCTTTGATAACCTGCAAAAGTAGAACAGATACCTTTACAAAATGAATCCGTTCACATTTCTCAACTTACATTGTCGCCAAAATATGGCCTCGACAACTGAAGCTTCTTTGGGGTATTATAATCTGCCGGTGGATCACCATCACCCCAGTACTGATCAAGGGGCAGATCGGGTCGATTTGTTGGCCCCAAATGTTTGTTGATATTTTTGTAGATTAGTCCTAATCCAAGAGATAAAATGAGAAACACGATTCTCGTCTTGGGTGACATGGTTTGCACTATAGGCGATAACAAACTGATTGAATGGGACTATAAGAAGTGTGTTCAATACAAAAGACTGCTTATTGTCGATATCACATTTAAAGTGTGTGATAAGGCTCGAGATATGAACCTGGAATATGCCTTAGTTACTGGGACGATAAGCTGTGACTTTGAATAAATATGAAGAAAGTCTATGTTCCTAATAGAAATCTATGGAATTATAGCTATGGAATAGCTGATAGGATATGGAATAGTGATTGGCATACGGAATCCTTAAAGTACTTCTTAAGGCGTTCATTTAAAAAAAAGACCCGTTTGACCATGCTGTGCAAATACTGCCACTTACCATCTGGATATGATGTCTCAAAAAAATTTGCCTCTTTTTTGTCAAACCCAAGCAGTTAGCTAGTACAATATTGATGGAAAATTCACAAGTTTATTGAAGAGCTGTTAAGGAAAAGTTCATCGAATTTCTAGTTCAAAAGGACTAACTTTGAAAGTCTTCATGTTCACAAACTGCTTTTACAATTTCAAAAGGTCGAAGAGCAAGTATTTGGCTTAGCGATCCTGTCATCTCTGCTATCAGGCGGATGGTCCTGGGTTCATCCGCTAATACTTAACTTCACTCATATGTCATTGCACTTTAAAAACGACCGTCTAGTATAAAGTCGTAAACGGAGCGGTCATTGGCTCATTTTGAGGGCTTAGCATTAAAATTATTGCTTAATTTGCATATAAAATGTTGTTTACTATAATTGCCTAAGAATTTCCCGGCATTCATGGCGACGTTGAATAGAATGTCCTTTTCAAAGTAGGTTGACATATTGAAACACATACTATACATAACTTTTTGAGAGTATCGTCCATTAGATCTTATTCATTTACTGAGCGTCTATCTTTTCTCCAAACAAGCATGGTTTTTTCAAAGGTCAATCGACATCCATGAACCTAGTCAAGTTAGTTTCGTAATCCGCGCTTGAAGATGGCAAAGAAACTTACGTTGTTGCCATAGATTTACGTTAAGCCATAGACAAAGTATCGCATCAACTTATAATTATTCTAAGGCTCACCGCACTCGGTTTCCTTCCTTGGTTTACGATTTGGATCAAATACTTTCTAGAAGATCGATAGATATATTTAGATCATCTATATTTGGCCCTCTGAATGCTATCTACTTCCGGAGTTCCTCAAGGCAGCCACCTGAGTCCACTATTATTTGTCCTAACTATCAAAGAATCAATGATGAAGATCGCGTCATCATTAACTCCCATCTTTCCGTTTACGCTGACGATAGGAAAATTTCGAAACATATATCTTCCCCTGATGATTCCTGCTCTCTCCAATCCGACAAAGACAGTTTCACTCGAGCTTAACGTCAGCAAATACGAAGCTATATCTACTCCCGAAAGCGATTTTCTTCACCCCCAGAAACTATGTTATCATTAATGAAGTTTTTTGTCGTGTCAAATCCTTGGTCGTTCTAGGCATTATCTGCGTCCGGGAACTTAACTTTCGTCTCCACATCGATAAATATTGTTAAGCGCGCCAACTCTTCCCTCGGCTCACAAAGCGCTGGTCTAAGGAATTTTCAAATTCATATGCTAAAAATCCTTGACCACAATCTTCGTTACACCCATCCTCGAACATGCTTGTCAGGTTTGTTGCCCCTCTTACGCTATTCATTCTTCACGCATCGAGGCCGTTCAACGTAGATTTATGCGTTTTGCTCTTCGCGGTCTGCCCTGGGAAAATACCTTTAACTTCCCCCCTATAAAGATCGCCTAAAACTAATAAATCTACAAAAGAACGTCGTGAGGTGGCAAACATACCTTTCATCCACGATCTAATTACCGGTAGCATCGACTGTCCCACATTGTTGCACATCCCGTTTAACATAAGCTCACGTAACTTACGCTCTGAGCCCCTCTTTCGTATAAACTTCCATCGAACGAACTATTGCTTCCATGAGCCAATCAATTCCATCTTCACCTTAAACAACACACTTTAAAAAACGTCCTCTAACGTCACCCATCCTCCTTCCACTTTCTTACCATTAGATAATAAGATAAATAGAAATTTATATTGCTCAAGATTTATTTTAAGTAAAGCTTGTATTAAGCTATGTTAAGCTATATTAAGCTATGGGCGTCAAATCAATTCAAGACAAATCGACACCCATTATCCTGCCAACAAAACTTTTGCCCGTGTAAAGTGCGTCGTATATGTCCTCGCCTCGCGGAGGAATTTGAAATATAATGGCGCTTCTTGTGGAAATAATCTTTTATACATAAACGTCAAGATATTTTAAGCTTTTAGCGTCATAGAACCACCTTATGTGCCTAGATCATGCGCGAATACTGCAACTTATTTGGAAGCTCTCACGATCTGAAATTTTTTGGGTTCTTTGATTCCACATCAAGACCTCATTTTATGGCGTGATCTTTTGAGCAACAAATTGCCACACCGAGTTGTCAAATTATATTCGGTATTCGCGACAATTCCGGTATGGTGCGCACCCGGTTTCATTGTGTAAAGAACAACATATACTGCACCAGTGCCGTCATCAGGTTAAGTGTCAAATTGATTTTGCTTCATTTTGGTTAATTTTTTTTTTTTCACTTCGTAGCTATGCTTTTGTTTGCGCTGGTTGTTTGTACTTTTAACTTAAAATTAAATTTGATATCTTTCAGTTTGAGATTGGTTTCGCGAGTCAACTTGCCCACATTCCCCATTGAATTGAAAACCAATTACAAGCTTTACTATAAAGGTCAAGCCCTCTCGTACATTCAAAGACATCCTATTAATATCAAATTCTTCTGGCACATATAACACAGGCGTTTTGCCACATTGTGGTTTGGATATAAACAATAGTTAAGATGGTTTGATGTTGTCAGATCGGGCAGACATTCACTTTCATGAACATGGTTTTAAGATCACAGAAACTATAGGTACATTTCAATCTTTCGCGATCGTCGAAAAAAATTCACATTCCGTCCCTACCAACTGAATCGTTAAAATATTTTTTAGGTGATTTTGGTAAGTTACGCGAATCTGGTGATTTTTTTGTCGAGGACAAGGGAACAATACTAAAGCCCGTTCATAAAAAAGGTAACGTTGTCGGCTACACGATCTATAAACATCTGGCTGGCTATGATGCCACATCAAAACGTGCTTTTTCGGATGAAGGCTACTGCGAAGAGGTTTTCATCAAGTATACCGACAAGACAACCGAAACAGTCGAGGGTACTTTGCTAGCTGGACTGCAGAATGAAAACTTTCAAAACTTACCGAAGGAAGTGAAATTCCTCATCAGTCATGAGTGTAGTGAATGTAAGAAAGTTAACACAGTGGATGGAAAATTTATTGCGTATGAATATGAGTAATTTTGTTTTAAATAATTTTGATTTAAATAAATTAAGACTAAGTTTTTTTTTTGCTACTGCCTATTTGTAGATGAGTTGTTTTAATTTAATGCATTCATTTATGTGTCCCGTGTCCAGTAACAGAAAAGTTTGACCTACAATTTTGTTTAAAGCACTTTTTTAATTGATTGAAACAATTCATAATAAAAACATTGTTAGGCCAGAAGATTTTTAAGCGCTTTTTAGAAGCATCAAAATGGGAGCTTACCCTTAGGAGTTTCATGACAACATTTGCGTGAAAGGAGCAGTCATTTTTTCGACAGCAAAAGACACAAAAGTTTGAATTTGAGTATCCAGATCTACGCATACATATATAAGAGACTTATCCATGATGGGAGATACTTTATTTTCCTCTAATTAACTAGAGCCTGTGCCAGATAATATGCATTTAAAATATCAATACTCTCGACGAGGTCTCAGGGAAAATATAGAGACGTTATGTATAACATTGCTTATAATAAAAAGGTGTAAAAATGTTTTACTATCCTGAAGTAGATTCAAATAACCCTTAGTTACGTAGACTCTGCAGCACGTGCGGTTGTATTTTTTCAACCACAGAGGCCCGGCTCCACCTCCTAAGGGGCGTATGATAAAATTTACTTAATTTATTAAAAATTTTAAATTCCGTTAATTTTTTTTTCAACTGTGATTATAAATCATTTTTAAATACAAACAATCCTTGTATTTTGAATATTTTGGTACCTACTTTTCGTTCTAACTCTATGGTGAAGCCATTTTTTGTTTCAAATTAAAATTACTTCATAGGAAATTACGACTACATTTATGAACACATTTTAAACTGTAATTTTCGGTATAGATATAGCTCCAAGGGAGTTTTGAAGTACTTGAAGAAGTGAAATTGGAATCTGTCAATAAAAAATGTAAGATATAATTTATAAGGATCAACAGGTAAGTTGTAAAAATTTACCTCCAGCAATCGAATTGTATCTTGCTGATTTCTATTGTGTTCATTCATTTGCATTGCCTTATAACAATCGACCAATAATAAAGTGTTTTAAATAATTTTCTGCATAAATAGTTCTTACCATTGGTGGGGCAGCCAACGCAATGCTAAGTATAATAAGAAATATAACAATGTGACGTAACATGGTTAAAGTTTAAATTCAATTCGTTTTTGATGTTTTACATTGACTGTGGGAAGATACACTGTTGCATAATCCTGTTTCGTATTGATTTAAATACGCCAATAGTCCGGAAATAAAATTTCGCAAATCTCTTATCGGTTGAAGTAAAAAAAAAATAGCAAAGATGATGTAAGAGTTTTTGTTTACTTACAATCTCGTCGAAACAATACCAAAGCTGAGTTCAATAACCAGTTCCCTGTTGAAAAAAGCTTAATAAATAATAAATAAAATAATAAAATCTATGTTATATGTAAAATTACATTGTATAGATGTTATGCGGGAACTGGAAAAAAAATTCTGCGTACCTAAGTCAATTCCGATAGGTCCTCGTCTTATGTTTTCTGTGTCTTAGCGATGCTATAGAATTGAGTTTAAGGTTGGTTAGATTAAATGCTTACGAAGTAGATACATATTCAACAAATTCATTATTAAAAAATTTGTAATCAGATTAAAAAAGATTTACAAACTGCGTAAAATCTGTTTTAAAAATATTACTGAAATCCATTTTTGTGGTCCATCTATACAACACAATTCTGACTTCAGTATCCTGAAACGACACCCATCCTGAGATATGCCCAATCTACAGCTTATTAGCACGGGATGCTCAAACTGATAGTACTGTCAAAACATCTCACCCCTTATCACAAAAATTTAGGCTCCTTTATGTCAAAAAGACTGCGTCGCAACGATATTCCTTTTGGTTTATTGACTAGGCAACAAGTGCCCGATTTTTAAAGCAACTGGCGTTGGCCATTATAAAAAGGCCTTAAAATTTTACTTTTGTGTGTCCATTGTTACTATGGGCACACGTCATATTTATAACTGAATTTGTGTCCCCATCAGCAAGCTATACATATAAGCAATTGATGCGAATGTTAAACGCTCTTAAGGCAGCGTCAGTCTTAAATTTAGTTTGGCAGGTTTATTTTAGAAAGATCGTGTCTGCTATTACCTACATTTTGGCGCTTAAGTTCTACTATGTGGCTCACTCAAGTATGCAATGCAACAAAGTTCATTCAAGTCTTTTAAAGTTTTGAGGAGTCTGTTAATTCATTAACTCAATTGCCATAATTATTATAACTGCCTCAACCTTTTCTTTGTTAAACACAGAAAATGAAATTCATAAGTACCTAATATTATGTTTCCACCGGAAATAATACGAGAATAAGCAAGAGACGATTTATAATAAATCCCAAAGTGGCTCGACCAGACAAATATAGGAATAATTTGACATGAGCACTCATTTTCTGCCATTTTGGCTCCCAAAAGAGAGTGGCGATGTTATTTTCCGGAAGAAAAAAAGAATTTTCGTAATAAACATTCCAATAGAAATCATAATTCTGACAGATCTGTCATACGTGGACAATTTCAGTGTCCTTTTTTGATTCTCAAATACATTGACATAATATTTGTCAATGCTCAAAGTCAAAGGAGAACTTCAGAAATGACCAGCTTCGATTTATTTCGATTCTATCCCATCAAATTGCAAAAATCTTTTCATTGTATTGGAATAAGTGCAGAGCTTAAAACATCTACACAAAATGATTAAACTGCTCAAAGGTTCTGTCAATAAAACTCTACATTTTTATTGGTTTGGTGTCAGAGACAGTGACGTATGTAGGATTTTTTTTTTGAGGGGGCTGAACATTCACTTAGCTGTGGAAAGTTGCGGATGGAAAGTTCATCATCATTATCATCATTTTCGAGTGGCGCTTATCCTTTAAAAGGGTCGCGGAGCGGGGGCGGCTAAATGGTTTTTCCATCGTTCTCGATCCTCCGCCACCAACTCAAGAGATCCCCAGGCGCAATCCCCAGGCGGGACTGACAGAGGTTCTTAACCTGATCCCACCACCTCTTTCTTGGCCTTCCAGGGGGGCGACGCGCTCTCATCTCGGCTAGCATGACCTGTCTAGGAAGTATGTCAGGGGGCATGCGAACAACGTGTCCAAACCATCGAAGAATCTATCGCTCTACTACTACGGAGAAGTAGCTGCTCAACATTAAGATTCCCACGAATACTGACGTTTCTCACTCTATCCCTTAGAGAAACACCAGCAACGCACCTCAGGAATCTCATTTCGGCAGCTTGCACCCGCGATCTAATTCTTTCGGTCATTACCCAAATTTCATGACCATAGATGAGGGTTCGGGGTGGGGTGCCGTGGCATAGTGGTTAGTGTGTGTGCTTACTACCCCGGAGGTCTGAATTGCTTACTACTCGGAGGTTCGAATCCTGCCATCGTCACCTGAAAAAAAAAAGACTTGCTGTTTTTCACGGCCCCCACCTCCGCGAGGATCTGACAAGCCCCCTCCGAGAGTATCATTTGTCTTGAAAAACTTCTCAAAGTGCCGTTCGGATTCGGCAAAAAATTGTAGGTCCCCTTGTATGTAAAGAAATTAACATACCCTGGTTCACCTCGAGCTATTGCGCCACTCTATTTATTTAGATGAGGGTTGGAACGAACTGAATTAAAAACTAAGATCTTTGCTTTCACTCCAAGCTCAGCTTTCCCGATGACCGTCCGGCGCAGTTCCTTTACTATTGCTCCAGCTTGGCCGATTCTACAGGACAACTCAGTATCACTCCTCCCATCTTTCGTGAAAAAGACCCCGAGATAATTAAACTTCTCCACCTGTTTTAATGGAACTCCATTTATGTGCAGGGTACACTGCACAGGAGTTCGGGAAACAACCATCACTTCCGATTTGTTCACGTTTACTTTCATCCCAGCATCACCACAGACGGCTGCAAACCTATCCAGTGCTCGTTGAAGTTCCTCTTTGGATGATGCAAGGATGGTCAAATCATCTGGGAAAATCAGATGGCTCATCATGATGCCAGCCAATTCGAACATTGACTGCGCTTCACCATCCAGTCCATATATGCTATGAAAAGGAGCGGCGACAGAATACAGCCCTGGCGAAGTCCAACGCGCACATCAAAAGGACGGGATTTGACGCCATTCATCCGTACACAGCTTCTGCAGTTTCTCCACAGTGTATCCCGAGGGACTCGGTCATACGCCTTTTCCAGATCTACAAAACTCGCATAGACCGGTTTGGCATGTTCCCAGGCATTTTCAAGAATAACCTTCAGAGTAAAAAGCTGGTCGGTTGTGCCTCTGCCAGGCCGAAAGCCGCACTGTTCTTCCCGTAACAAAGGCTCGATTACAGCTCTGGAACGCGTTTCCAACACCTTCGCGAATACTTTTCCCGGAAGACTCAAGAGAGATATGCCCCTATAGTTGGCACAATCTCTCCTGTTCCCTTTTTTGAAAATGGACACTATAACTCCCGTTTGCCAATCACTAGGTGCCGTCCCGCTATTCCAGGCCACCATAAAGACAAGTGTTAGCCATTTAACACCCTCTTCACCCATTGCCTTGAGCATTTCTGGCCGGACTTCATCAACTCCAGCAGACTTGCCAACTTTTAGCGATTTAATCGCTTTAGTGACTTGCTCTTCTGTGGGACTTTTCTCCGCCCTTATGTCGTCAGCGGTGGAAATGCCATCTTTAGTGCCCTGTTGGGGGTTGAGCAACTCCGAAAAGTGCTCTCTCCATCTGCGCAAGACATCGCTCTCAATTGAAAGAAGTGTACCGTCCTTGGATTTAACCCCTTGAATGATATTCAACTTCCTTCCTCTGAGCCGGTGAATGGTCTGACAAAATATCTTGTTTGCAGATCTGTAATCGTGCTCCAACTTCTCGCCGAACTTTTTCCATGACTGTTCCTTGGCTGTTCTGGCTGCCAGATTGGAAGTCCTTCGCGCCTCATTGTACCGGGCTCGAGAAGTTGAGTTTCTACATTGGATCCACGCAATGTAGGCTCTCTTCTTATCTCTGATGGCTTCTTGAACTCCAGGCGTTTTAATCCAAGCAGTTTTTTTTCTCACCACCATCCGCTACCCCAAGCCGCTTCACTCCACAAACATTGGAGTGAATGGAAAGTTGTGTTACTTAATTGTTTTATTTTCATGTACAACTCTACCTACAGAAATTAAGATTAAATAATTTCAACGTCAAAACTGAACGTCAAAAAACCAGTAAAAAATTAGTTTTCTGTATACTTCGCTGCTAAATTGTTGTGCCCCATGCTATGTTGGAAATTTAACTGTTTCAAATCGATTTGCAGAAGTATGAAAGCAGACTTATGACCCGCTCCCTTGACATTAAATAGGCCTGGTGTTATGCCCGCTGTGTTTTCTTATTAAAATTTTGCAGAAGCGCGAATCCAAACTAAAGCATGCCTTATTTTATAAGCTTCCTGGGATTTGCAAATGGCATTCAATTAGACATCTTTATGTATTCATCCACTAAAAATCCCTATAAGTATTTCTTTCCTGGTTGTAATTGGTTTAATTAATAATACAAAAAAAAAATTGCGTAATTCGACTTTGCAGAGTCTATGTGGTCTACTAAGCATGAGCTTGGAATCCCAACAAGCAACACTGTACTTTAAAAATTTTCTGCAGCAGGATTCATAATGAAAATATCTTCCTACAGGCGATTCGGATGGACAAAAAATGCGACGAAATTATTTATTCCATTTTTCTTCTTCCTCTATCAGACATCTTTTTTACGCATTAAATTTTTTTATTAAGGTACACCAAATTTAAAGTACAAAATTATTTTTATTTTTCAAACTATGCGAAAAAATAATAGAGAATACACCTAATGCAAATCATATAAAATCATATCTTAACATTATTCCTAATATGCGCTGGTATAAGAAATCTGCTTGCGTACTCCTACAGGTTGTAGATTGTCCCTGATCGACTGCAAAATACCGATTGGAATCTGAAAAAAAAGGACAAAGAATTGTTTTGGGTGGTTTATAAAAAAAAAATTACATTTTTTCAAATTTACATTAAACCATTGGTTTAAGAATCCAGGACCAACTTGAACTTCCTTCTCAATAACTTGACCTTGTCCACCTGAACTTTGGGCTGCTTCGCCGACGAGCGATGTGCTCTTTACTCGTTGCACGGTCTTGTAGGTAGTTTTGACTGGCCTTACTTCAACCTCTTCACCTCCGAATCTCTGGAATTAGAAAAATTTGAATTATTTTAAAACATAGTTTAAATAAGTTTTTAACATAATTCTCGAGAAGGCCTTTTTACAGCTACACCTTCTAAAAATGAGGGGAACAGAAGGGATTTAACGGCGAAAAAGGTGTGCAAGTATTCAACAAGGTAAGGCGCCACAAAGTGTTTGTTTCTTGTACCAGGATGATGCTTGGGTATATGTTAAAATGTGCCATAGCCATGATAATATACCCCACCGAATTCAAGACCTACCTGCTCTAGTTGGGGCGCATACACAATTTGTTTGTTAATAAAACGTCTCACCGCTGGACGAATATGTGTGTAGTGTCTTGTATGATGATGGGGATGGTGATAACTTTTTACGAGAGTGACTGTTGGTATTTCTAATATTTCCGAATTCGCTATTTCAACAGGCTCGGCGGCAAAATTTCGAATTTCAATAGTTTTTACTCCAATTATTGACGGCTTTTTTGGGAAATAAAAATAATTTCATAGTCGGCAAGCTAATGGCCAAGACTTACGTTTTCAAGGGTCGAGACACCGGTGTATTTTTTTGGTGGTTTGATCTTTTGAACTGTGCGGACAGGCAGGTCAGTGGGAACAACCGGGACGGGTGAGTCTTGTGCGGAACCTCCATTCGCCAAAGGATCACTTGAGATTGTCTTAGTCACACTGTTTCCGTTCGAATGAGCCTCAGCACCAATTAAACCACGCTGCTGAGTTCCAGTTGAGCCACCGAGTAAAGCGCTTGCTCCGATTGAGTCAGATGCTTGAGCACCAGCATATGCTCTTCCAGCGGTGTCTCCTAAAAAAATTAAAAGTTTGTATTGTTAAAATAGTACTGTAAAAATCGAGTAGTATTGTTAAAATATTGTTAAAATTACAAAAACTAAAGAAAGGTATCGAGTAATTGTACAGTACGTGAGTGACGTGAGTCTTCCAACCATTTGTAACCGACTATTTTATGCCCTATTCCTATTCACCTTCTCAATACTATGTTTTCGTTTTCATATTATTTCCCGCTACTATTCATGAATCACAAATAAACTAGAAAAAATTGCTCTTATTTTAAACAAGGTTCCTTTTTTTAAAAAGAGGCGTGGTGCTTGTGCTTAAAAACAAATACTAGCATAGAAATATAAATGTTTGCGGATTAATGCATGCAGAAATCTTTTTTGGTTCGAGTTAAAAAAATGTAAAATCGACCCCAAAAATTTTGTTATAACGAAGTCTCGAATGTATTCCGATTTACCTTATGTGCTACATTTTACATCTCGAAAATAAAATAAAAGTCAAAATTAGTGCTTTCTTATGGAAAATTAAGGATTTCAATTCTGCCTCCAAATGCGGGACTGGCACTCAAAATTATATGAAAAAACTGTAGAAATGTTACCTATAATATAAAAATATTTTTTTTTCTTTTATTTGATACAAAAAATTGAATTTCACGCGTTCGAAGAATCTGTTTTTAAATCAATGCCACGCCCACTAGATAAGGCCTACTGGCTTTATTATATGACAAAAAATTACTGCAGTACGGCACAGTTGAAATAGTTGAATTTTTATATCCTCATATATGGACTTAAGCGCTGAATATATATGTTATTAAAGTGAAAGCTATTTATTTAAAATTGAATGGCAGTTGACTGTTTTAGTTCTACTTCTCATCTTCTTCATAGTTTTTCGATATCCACCACCACTTGTCCATGTAGATTTCAGTTTCAGTTCTAAGAGAGAAATAAGAGATACGAGGATTTGCATGGCCCTCATATTTCAGTCAGTGTAGTGCGATCCTTTATTGTCAGCGGTAGTGCCGTAGTGGTGTAGGTAAATAACTTTGACCAGTTTATTTATTCTGGTTTGTCTAACAATTGCATTTGTTAACGTGGTGCATTAAGGGTGAGTTTCTCACTGAATTGCCTTCTGTCTGCGGATTATTCGTAGTTATTGATTATGTTTGTAGTCGCATGCTAGAATATTTGTAAATTAGGCTGCATTTTCTTGAAGAGGTCTGCCTGCGTAATATAATTGCGCAGTTTTTATATTTGTGTATTCTTTTCTCCACGAAGAGAACTCATACCCATTGTGGTGTGGCTTTGGTGCATGTGTAGAGTGAAAGGGGGTCGTGTTCTCCTCCAGAACTCTCTGTCTAGTGTGTAGTGTTTTCGGTACCTGCGTGTGTATCTATGGTGCTGGGGCAGAGCGCAGCGCACATTTATGTGGAAGCTATGTTCAATGTGGAACTTGTTATACTGCGTTATATTTGGTGGTTGGTTTGGCCCCAGGCCAAGTCAGTTTTGTGGACTGTAGAGTCATTTTAAGAGCGAGAGGCTCATTTTGTGTACCAATCAGGTTCGTGTGTGTGGCGTGGTGGTAACGGATATGTCTCTCACCCATAGTGTCGGGAGAGCTTGGAACTTTTGTTCTTCGTGTGTTTAGCACATTGTTGCTTCGCGTTTGAGTCCCATGGCTTATGTTGTCTTGTGCGTTTCCCATGGGGTATGGAAAGTTATCTCCAATATCTCAGGAATGAATGGGATGAGATTTGTCCGTGTTGGCTCCCTAATTAGATTGGGCGTGGAGCTTGGCTTTTGCTCAATATTGGTGAACTCAGGCCTTGCGATGGTAGTCCCGCTTGGTAGAGTAGATTCATCATAAGCCCGGGCATTGCGATGTACATCCCGCGTATGCTGGTTGGAGTGGAGTTTGAGCATGGAGTATATGGATTTTGGCTCACTCACTCTGCTCATGATCCAGGTTCAGCGATGGTTTTACCTGTTGGCCTGATGGGAGACGGGTGTGGAGAATATTCTCGCACTCTATAAAGTGGCATGTCAGTGATAGTCCCACCTACCTTGAATGGATTGGACCCTGAAGAGTGGAGTCTTCATGGGTAGAGTTCCCTATTCCAGACCAATGGCAGGTCGAGGGATGTTTTCTGGGCGGTCACAGTGCACAGAGCTATGATGACGGTTCGAAATTCGTAGGCGGTCATACTTTGATACGCTGAGTTAAATTAAGAGGTGTAATCTGTAAGTGTGTCTTATAGTTTTGGCTTGATATGTATTCCTGTGTAGTGGCTTGCTGTCAATGTAATTTTTGCTGTGCGCATTCCTTATGGTTTTGTAGGACTATGCATGTCTCTTTTGCTGACAACAGTAATTCATGTGGTATTTTCTCATCTCTTTATTTTCAGAGCATTCAGTTTCGGTCTTGTCACCAGCTTAAACGGCAATGGATTCAGATTTAAATTGAAATTCGTAATTTAACGGTTTTCCGTTTGCTTAAATAAAATAAAAATTTTTACCTTCCCTACAAAAGTTTGTGAAGCGCGTTTAGTCAAATTTTAGGCAAATATAGTTCAAAAATCCCACTCCAGGCAACTGCCAGCCAAAACTCTTGGGTCTATCGTTATTATTTTTCTCTCTTATACTTTCGACTGTATCAAACTTAATACGTAAAAAATATCGTAAAAAAAACTTCAGTTTGAATTTTAAAAGGGAAATAAATGTTCCACATACGCCACCGATACCCGCAATTATTTATATAAAAATATTTAGTCAGCAAACCGCCTTTGGCTGCGTTTTTTCGTCAGTGTCTCGGTGATGAAATTTAAACTGAAAAAATTGAAGACCATAAATTTAACTACTTAAAATATTAAACAATTTTTTTCCGGCAAAGTAACAGATTTGGCCATATTTCGGTACAATGAAATGAACCGCGCCGTTGTCACTGAATATGAAATAAAAATTTCAACAGTTTTAACCTTAAAACAATAAATTCTTAGAGCTACAATTTGTTCCTTAAACGTAATTTTTGTTAGTCAAAATGATACTCCTTTAAATGCTCGGTTTGCGGTGACCTCTGACCAAGTTCGACTCTGTTAGTGAATAAAGTTTTCCACGAAGCTCCTAAAGGTAGCCCGCTATATTGTTTATAAAAATATCTGTGCAATGACATACAACTCATTGTTATTGGTCTTGAGGAACAAATTGGCCTATCCTCCTTTCATCAAAATAAATAATGCCACGTACAGTCCGTAGCAATTGGGTAGCCTCAAATATGGGTTTTCCATAAAAACAACTTCTTTTGGTGTTTTATTGATGTTGAAATATTATTGTTGTGTAAATAAAAATTCGAGGTAAGATTTGTACCTACACAAAGGGTTTTTTTTTCAGTTTAAAGTCGGTTCATAGCTGACTTTTACTTTGCCACTGAGTTTCATGATAATTTCAATGTTTTTAGCAGCCTCCATTAACGTCTTTAATATCTTGATGACTCGTAACCTAAAATGCCTCTTTAAGGACTAGTACAAAGTTTTCTAGAAATTCAATCAAATTGTTGCACGTTGTCAACGTTAAAAGCTTCAACAAGTCGTTTTTAGATGCATACTGCTTTTCATCTTGAGTTTACGGACTCTATCCCACTCCACAAATTTTCGATTATATCCAAATCTGGAGAGAAGAGCGGCCAAGGTAATTGTTATAAAGTTTGGCTTTGCAACCACGTTTAAACTATGCAAGCTATGTCAATGAGTGCATTTTTTTGCTCAAAAATTATGTGCAGTGGTCCAAAAATATCATTCAACTTAGGGATATGTATTTAACATGGCTTGCACCGCTCTCATTTAAGAACTTACAAAAACTAGACCAATTGTTTTCCTTCTTTGGTTGCAGGTCCAGAATGGGACACCTTCCCATGTGGCGGTTAGGACAACGCTCATCAAATATGGTAGTTACCCGTATGGTGGGCACCGCTATGGAAAATATTCGGGGCGGACCAAAACCAAGTAAGGTTTCGGCCGAATATTTAACTTTTTTTTCTCTTCCAACATACAAATAGATTAGACAAAATTTTAATGTATGCCTGACGTTTTTATTAAATCTCTGCTGGTTATTATCATTGTTTTTCTCCGTAAAGGCAAAGCACTTGCGGGGGTAACCTTTGATGTTTTTGTGTATGTTTATGTCACGGTCTTAATTTCCTGTACTGGCTCATCAGCGTGTGAGTAAGACCAAAAACTCCTTTGCTCCTTTTTCTCTTCAATTCTTCCCGCTTGCGATGAGCTACGCATTTTAAGGGTAGTCAAACCCCCTTTTTTTTATCGCGTGCTGATTAAAAAAACAAGTTGTGGCATTGAACAATATTGCTGCCCATACCATTAAAAGCCTCCTCTTCGGCTATGATGGCGATCTATAAAAAAATTTTCCTTTCTCGAGTCATGAAAATAAAAATAATGTCCATCTGCTCCAACTAAGTGAAATTCCCTTTTTTAACGTTAAACGAGTGCAACGTTAAGAAGCTGCATCTCTACTGCACAAAGGCGCTAACTTATAGTGATAGAATAATTTATGAATTATTTTAAAGAATTCGACTTCCGCCTTTTTTAAACACCAAAAAACACTTAAGTTTGATACTTTTTGTTGCTACCAGGCAGACGGCAAGGCCAAGCCAACAGATTTTTGTAAAACAATTTTGTTAAAATTTAATACGGTTAAGAAAATAACAATTTTATCTCATCTAAAAAATTTAAAAATTGAGCCACTGTATTTTACGCAAGTCCAGCACTCCTAATAACTCTACTCATCGTCATTCGACTTATTTCTAATCCAGCCTCGTGACTTATCTTATTCAGGAAGATTAGAAGTGGAAGCCATAGTCAAAGCCATAGAAGTTCGCAGCTTGTAGCTTGTTCCGTATAGTATAGTATCGGATTTTTTAAATAACTACTTACGTTTTTTGAACTACGACTTGTTTTCTGTGCTAAAGACCGATAGAAAAGCCGATGATAAGCAAAGTCTTCGCTTTTTCTACTGCAGCCTATTTACTTTGTCTAACGATTATTTAAATTTTTTTAACAAAAACTTTATCACATCGGTCTTACATTTTTTGTTAACACTTCCACAGTG
Organism: Neoascia interrupta; assembly: GCA_947623515.1. Classification (NCBI taxonomy): domain Eukaryota; kingdom Metazoa; phylum Arthropoda; class Insecta; order Diptera; family Syrphidae; genus Neoascia; species Neoascia interrupta. Next base: position 27,547,445 of record OX392462.1, read on the forward strand.
TTCACCCTAACTGCTAAAAAATGCTATTGTAACGAAAAACTGGAATTTAGTTTCTAAAAGTACTCAATCGGGTCAGAAGATTAAGCTTACTTTGAAGAACCTGAAAATCCTGAAAAAACAGTCTGTTCTTATCATTCTTTATGTAAAACCTATTTTTTCATTTGTCGGAGGTTGCTACTATCCGATTGAGCACTCAGACACAACTACTGGTCCATTGTCCTACCACGCGCACACCTTACTTTAATGTACTTAGTTTACTCATCTTTCGAAGAAAAACGAGAAGGAGCTTCAGTGATGAAGAGCTTAGGTGTTCGGCACTCACCACGTCAGCCCCAAAGATCCGCTACCTGATGCGAGCAAAGGCAGGACAACTACATAGGACTGTTTCGGTGTATCGTCGTCCTCTCCACAGGCAGGACAGGTGGTGGTTTCGCTTAAGCCTAACACATTCAAGTGTCTAGCAAAAGCTTGGTGGCCCGTAAGGATGCCTACAAAAAGTCTGCAATCGATTCTCCTAAGAGATAGAAGAAAAGACGCTGATCCCTCGCAGATTTCCAGGCGTAGTCGTTTAATCTGTCACCCATCGCAGTCACGCCAATGAGCCCTGAGCCCACGAGAAAATCAAGTATCAATGGCAGACGTGACAACAGATACAGGCAGGCCTTAAGCAGGTTCGGATCCTGAAAAAACCTCTTCTGAGCCTAGTCTGGCAAGCTCATCAGAGATCTCATTTCCCTGGATACCAGTGTGACCTGGAACCCAAACAAGATTCAATGCATTTAGGCTTCCACTAAGTCCAACGAATACTTGAGTTCGAGCACTATCTTGAACGAAGCAAGAGACGGATATGCTTCTTGCCCTCCACCTGTTAGTCACAATATAGCGCACAGCCATTAGGATAGCGAAAATCTCCGCTTGAAAGACAGACGCATATTTACCTAAGAGGTAGTGGAGTCTAATGTTCTCGCTTTCCACAAAGACTCCAGCACCAGAGCCCTGTCCGGTTTTGGAGCCATCCGTAAACATACGATGGCATTCCTTCCCAGGCTCAGAGTCTGGCCGAAGCCATTCCATTACCTGAGGAAAGTCGACTTGGTAGTTTTGTCGCAAAAGGATTTTTGGGGTCATGGCGTCAGAGGGCTTGTCCATAAGACAGGGGTTGAATGACAATTCACGAACAAGTTCTTCAAAATTCCAATGCATGTGGTACCAAAAACCACTTCTCTTTAAGCGAAACATGATTTTCAGCGTACACCCCATGATAAATATATCAAGGGGGGGAGGTTCATCAGAGCATCTAGAGCAGAGCCCGGCGTACTAGGGAAGGCCCATGTGCAGCCAAGACAAGCCGTTCTTTGGAGTTTGGCAAAAGAGGCACTAACACGTTTCCGCGAAAGCGTGTTCCACTAAACCGATGCATATGAGAGGAGTGGTCGTACCATGGCCGTATAGATCCAGAGGACAATTTTCGGAGAAAGGCTTGCGAAAAAAACCCTCTACACTGCCAGAAAGTAGACGGTGCTTTTACGGTAATGTATTCAACATGCTTGAACCAAAGAAGTTTTCTATCAAGGATTACTCCCAAGCATTTGACTTTATCGGATATCGGGATAGTGACACCTTTAAGCACGAGTTGAGTCAGACCAGTGACATTCCTCCTTATCGTAAAGAGAACAACCGTAGTTTTAAGAGGATTCACTGAAAGCCCATTCCTGGTGCACCATTCATCGATCAAGTCTAGGGATCCCTGCAGCTGAGAGCACACAGTCCCTAGTTTTGAGCCGACAGAAAGAACGGCGGAAAAAAAACCTTAAGTAAATAACTAATCAAATAGAATCGATTAAAATTATATCTGAGGCCATTCAAATGCTATGGGCTGTATATTTTAGTCCTTCTATATTCCCTTGCAAATATTTCGTATTTCGTATTTATTGCCTTATAGTTTGTGATTCAATATTTTATTGTTTTTTTATTATTATATAAAATGCAGTGTTTTCTTGCCCGCTGGATTTTAGCTCATTTTTACGGGGATATACTTATTTACTTTTAAAATAAATTATACATGCCATTTACTGAACCATCGAGTCCTGCAGCCGCTCGCTGTCCAAATGGTGTGCCCGCAGATGCACTGAGACCTCCATGGGCAGCATTTCCAGTTAAAAGTCCACCAAGCCCAGCTTCAGCGTTGTATCCAGCAAAGTTTACTCCAATTTTTCCATCTTTAAAAGTGACAAACTAGAAACAGAAAAAAATAATTTTCAAATTACATTCGAAAGTCTTTTCGCATTGAATTGAAAAAATTTAAGATAATGGGGAATAATTAAAGCTAAATAAATAAAATCCATGAAAACAATTACTTTAATGTTATAATTAGGTGCAAATTGTTTGTTTCTCAGAAGAGTATAACACCTTGACACACTCTTGGGGCTTCCTTGAAAAATTTAGTTTTTTCAACAGGGGATATACCATTTTGGTCCTCAGGACCAATGGTTATGGTCCTGAGGGCATCGATCCTCGTGACATCATTGGATAGGAATTTTTGTGGGCAATAAAACTCTGAGGAGGAATCTGCCTAGAGCCCTAAAACTGTTATGCGAAAAAAGCAATTCGATTAAAAATGTTGGAATCGGTTGACAACTGTTTTAAGGGTGTATCTTGGTAACGTTCCCTAGAACGTTTTCAGGTTCCATAGAAAAATTTTCTGATACCAAATTATAGTTTGGCTCTTAAAGTTTACTAAACTTAAAAGATTAAATAACCTTTGTTCTTGTCAGTGGTCGTTTTTGGGATATATCGCGACCGACCTTGAAAAGCCTCATCAGGCAAGTAAAGCGTTTAAACTTGACCTTGTTTAAACTACCGTAGGTTATACTTACTTACATAAAAACAATGTCACTGTAGCGAATTGCAGTAAAATACTCATAATGTAAACTTTCCCTTTTACTTCACAGGTGTTGCACAATATTTTGTCTTAAACTCGTTATTTGTGCAACATGCATTGTGAGGTACTCTTTAGAAGCCACCAACATGGATTCGGTTAACGTATACGTTGCGACAACTTCCTGCACAAATCGAGTTGCAAACGTTGTGCAGGTATTTTTGCTTATGCTGTTCCGTGAGGTATGAGTCACCTTTGCAACAGATCGATATAGCCTCGTCTTATCATAAACAATGAGTCATATCCTACAGTAAGTTTCCTCTAGCAACTTCTTGTATCTATGGAAGTTGACTTCTCAAAAAGTATCTCATCAAGATCTCTTGAAAAATTTCTCGGAAGTCTCTTGTCAGGAGATCCCGTTGGGAAAAACAAAATCTGTTTAATCTAAAATGGTGATAATTTATTAATATCAGACTTTCTGTACTTTTGTGAATGAGGTTTCGCAGAATTTTGATAACAGCGTATTGCCCTAAGGAGGCTATAAGTATTTTGTCTTTTAATTATAATTGGCCACCTGATTGAGTGTGTTACATATTGAGGTGGTGATAAGATAAAAACTTGAATGGTGATGATTCACTGAAAATAGAAGCTTTAGGCTGTATAAATAGTTGATTAACCTGAACTGAAGGCGCTAGTGACAAAAAACCACCCCAAAAGGCAATCAATTCAGTATGAAGAACGTAGGAACGATAATTTTTGCCGTGCTAGTGGCTTTTGCCGCAACAACATATGCTGTAAGCAGCACTTGGGGTACCATTTCAGCTAAGGACAAGATTCTCCTTTCCGAGCGTGTATTCAATTATTCATCCCCCTACAGTGGCATCTTTAGAAGGGTACAATTCCCCAAATACGTAAGTTATTAAGTTTTCTTTAAATTTTATTCCTTGATTATAGCAAACTTTTTTTTATTAACAGGGAAAGACAAACAAAGTGAAAATCACTGCCATTCAAGCTCTTGATTATTCGTATAATGCATCAGCCAGTTGGGGTACCCTTATTGCAGGTGGTCCTGGATTCACATACGCCACACTCGATTTCCAGAGCAGAGTAAACAGTGGCTTGGACTACAATCTTATTATTTATGGAAAGTAAGCAGAGCAGCTGATTGTGTCTTGTCCTTAATGCAAGCTTAGTTCAGTGAAGTGAAATAAAACATGTCTTGAAGAAACTAATAACTTGAAAATAACTTGAACTTCAATTTGATTACGCATAAATAATTGTTATTACTCAAAGTGGTTTTTTAAATGCAAATGTACCTGGTTAAAGATAATGTTAAATGTGACACATCAATCCTTAAACGATTTGTCATTGTAGATAAAGGGAAATATATTTTAATTAAACTGACTCAATCCAATTTTGCTTCATTAATTAGCTATGGCTTTTCAGATTTGAGCTTCAATTTGTGACTTGTGAAATAGTTAAACCCTATTTAAGGCAATTAAATAAAGCTTGCCCAAGTGCAAGCTCGAACATCTGAGGACTTATTGTAAGCGTGTGTAAATAAATTATTATTAGCTTAAGAAATATGTAGCGGAGAAGTTTGTCCTCCTCGTAAAAATAAGCTAAATGAAGAACCTCTAGAACCCGCAAATGTCTCTTTCTTCAGAGTTTATTTTGTATAGGTTAAAAAATAAGCGGCTTCCGATAGCAAACTAGCACACTTTTTCCAAATATTTTGCACTTTGAGTGTTGTCAAACCATTGATCCTCTATCGGAGATTATATATTCTCTTGCTATTGCAAACTTTTGCCGCCACTTATTGGCTAGCCACATTCGGTGTTTGTTCTCACTATCACTTACCTACCTGAATAGCAGATGTCAATTTTTTTACTCTAAATCAGGATAAAGTGTAAAAAAGTGGCACCCAACAGGGGTCTGAGCTAAATTATGTTCAAGTGTAAGTATGACTGTTTTAATTTCAGAATACCTTGGAATAGTCTTACTACTGTGCTACCATCTGTGCTTGCTTTTGAGCCTCTAAATTTGCATTTGTAGAGTTGACTAGCATTTTTTTCCATGCCAAAAATAACATCATGGCACGCAGTATTCGATACCACGAAAAAGTAACTAATTTTTGAACCCACCAAATTTTATACAAAAGTGTTCCAAGACCAGAATTATATAAGTTAAATTTTTTTTTTTCCTGGGTAGGAAAAACCTTCATAGGCACTACGAGGACCGGCCGCGCGTGCTCATAGTAGTGTGAGATTCTTACTCACTAAAAAACCTCCCTACTAGTTCAAACTTCTGTAGTAATCGCGTGTGGCAGGCTGCCTTCCAACGAAGGCACATGCAGTCCCGTCAATATTTGCGGTTTCATCTTATGCTGCTAGACCTAAGCTTAAAATCAACCACCAAAAAGTGCGAACACCACATTGATATTCATTTTCCTTTTTCATGGCTGCTTTGGTAATAAGATAAAGAGGGTATAAGAAGCCCTTAGGGGCCTTAGAATGCAATGGAACACCATTCGATCTTAGAACAGTGTAGATAATATTGACAACGATCTTCTTCCATGGCCGCGTTTTCGGGGCAAAATAACGAAGGGCCATTGTAGTCTGATAATTCAACATGAAACAGGTTAAATAAGACTTTAATTGATTGGTTAAGATTATTTCCCTAGTCCAAACCGACTTTAATTGACTCAGTTATAGTTGAGATTCTTATACCCGACCCAGGATATTTTTATTTTTAATGCATAGTTTGTTACACAGTGAAATAATCACCGTAGACCCCTAAGACCTTTTACAGATATGATTCGAGTAGTGTCTAATATTCGATGTGTTTTATATTCGATGCGAGTAAACAGGTGTTTAGTATTTTCTTTCAAAATGCTTTTTGGTCAAGTAAGAAAAAACCTTAAAATTTTTCTTGCAGAATAATATTGGCATGCAGCCTTTATTGAAGTAAAAATTGGACCGCCCGTAACATTACCATTTTGACTTTTAACATGATAGATCTTGAAAACCCCGTTTTCTCGGAAAACTTACTCCAAATGCAAAAATAACTATTATGAAAAATATTAAAGCTAATACTATTTTTAACGGCCAAAAATGGAAAAAGGACCTCTTATGGTATCACTCCGTTGTCCGTCCGTCCGTTTGTCTTTCCGTCCCAAACTGTGACTTTTGAACCGTAAGAGAAAAATTAATTTTGGTGCACTTATAAAGTACGTGAAAAAAATTTGAACGCATGCAAGGGAAATTTTTTATATACACGCATAACGGTTTAATTACATTTTGAATATTGATGGTAAAAAAGACAAAAAATGTTTTTGTCTTATCTTAAAAAGTTTTAAAGGAAAAAAATTATGGACTTTCATAATAAAATCGAATTTTTGCAAAATATTGAAAAGTTTTCGAGGAATGGAAAATATATACCCATTTTTAACGTGTTTAACGTCATACCTTTTTCATGACTTAATCTAAAAAGCCAATATTGGGCTAACAAACAAAGCAACCAAAGATTAAACAAAGTGTAAAATCCAATTTTGGACCAAAAAAAAAATTGGTAGTTTTGGCTTTTTTTCGAAAAAAATCGTAAAAAATTTTGCCCACCACTGTCTCCAATATAGCATGGGCCAAATCATTTAAAAAAAATCACACACATCAAGAATTACTTTTTCTTTTCGGGAAAACTATAGAAATTTTCGATTATTTAGCAGATTCTGAGATTTTGCTCGAAAACTTCAAAAACATTTCAAAAATTGTTTTTCAAAATATTCTTAAATCTTAGCGGTGGGACCGGACCGATTATAATGAAATTTGGTTTGTATATAAAACGTAACAAGTGAATTCTAAAAATTTTAAGATCTTTCAAAAATGGCTTTTCTGACTTAAATTTTCTGAAACGGTATAAAAAAACCAATTAAAATACTCGCTATTATAACCGATAACTAAAAAAACGTCTATAACTTCGAAGTTGTTTCTATCTTATGAGCTAAGTTTTACACAAGCACAAACCACTGGCTTAGAAAGCAAAATATATAAGAAATTTGAAAACAAAAAATCCATTTTTAATTTTTTTTTACCAAAAAAAATCAAAACAAGTAAGTAAGTGCAAGAGTTCGTTTGTAACGAACTTCTAAATACCCGACCCTTTTTACACTTTAACACCAAATTTAAAATTTTTTGGTCTGTTTCATATACTGAATGTCAATTATTTGTATTGGCCACGCCCCTAAAAAAGGGCGTAGGCTGAAAATTATAATCAATTAACTCTAATTTCGTTGGAATCACGAGAAAATGCGTTAAAAGCCCAAAAACGCACCCTAAAAGTGGACGGAACTCAATGCTTTGTATGCAACAAACTTAGCAAATGGAAATATATTTAATTTTTGTCATATATTTTTTTTCAATTAAGAATGAATTTTTCCGAGAAATCAGGTTTTCAAAGATTTCAGATGTTAAAAGTAGGCATGGTCAATAGAGTGGGTGGTCCAAATTTTTTCTAATTCAAGGCTTCTGGTCGATATTGCTCTCCACCAAAATTTGAGTTCATATTTTTTGTCTATCTTGACCAAAGGCATTTTGAAATAAAATGTAAATTTGAGGTTGTCTCACATTCAAGCTAATTGAGGGCGTGGCTGTGGGCGGATCTTCCCAATTTTCATACTTTGTCTGTACAAAATGAGAACCAAGCAACGCTGCAAGTTTCAGTTTCCTAGCTCAATTTTAAAGACCTCAAAACTGTATACATACGGACAGACGGATAGACGGACGGACGGACGGACAAGGCCTAACCGACTTATCTGTCGGTCTCGATCATATCTCTAAAAGGTCTGATGCATGTCTTGTTTATGCATTACAATTAATATACCCTCGGTCGGGTATAAAAATTTATTTGTCACCCTGCGTTTCAATAAAAATTTGAGTACCTAAACTAAAGATTCGGTAAACTTAAGATATCTTTTTGATATCTTGTAAAAAAAATATTAACTGTACCTAAAGTTAAATTAATGAAAAAATATCTATTTTAAGATACTGGGCAAACAATCAAAAATCTGCCCTTTATTTACTACATTGCAATGGCAGCATTTAATAAACAAAGTTGCAAATATACTAAACAAAATTTTACAGCAAACAAAGCAATATGATTCTACGCTAAGCCTTCAAAAAAAGCCGACTGTCCGCTCCGTGTATGACTTACGAAGTCGGTCTCTATTAGGCTTAGCCTACTATTAGGGAGTGTTTTTAAGAAAAAACTTTTTCCAGAAACAATTTTTGCATTTAATGATTTTTCGCTGATTCTAAATAAAAAGCAATAAATTATTTTTTTTTTTTCAGACCACTCCCATTTTTGGGGGCGTGGTCAATACAAAAAATTGACATACAGTAGATAAATTTTTGCCAAAAAATTTTAAGATTCGGTGTTGCACGGTAAATATGGTCGAGAGTATAGAAGTTAGAAAGGCGGATGAAAGCCCTTTAGGTTGCTTTGAGAGGAAAATTCTTAGGACGATTTATGGTTCCGTTTTAATGAACGGAGAGTTGAGAAGAAGATATAAAATCGAACTGTACGGGTTGTACAGCAACACTGACCTAGTCAGAAGAGTCAAGATACAAAGCCTACGATACGGAGGACACCAACGCCCAGGCCCGGAAAGTCTTCGAATCCACCCCTCAGACGAATCCAATGAGAGTCAGGTGGCGCTCGCAAGTGGAAGGGAACCTCAGTCAACTTCGCGTGCGAAACTGCAGTAATCCAGCTGGAGACAGGGCTGGCTGACGAAGCGTGTTGGCTGAGGACCAGGTCCACCCTGGACTATAGCATCATCTTAAGTATATAGAAGTTGGTTATGGAAAAACTTATGCACCAACGCCCGTTTTTTAACTGATTTTTTTGGGAATATGACGTCGTTTAGCAAACGTAGTGATCCCTTCGCCTCTGAAAAAGAACCGTTGTGGAAATCTATGAATTTTTGATGCAGCGGAAAAAGTGGAAAAAATTGTCCTTGGAAAAACAGCCATTTAAACTTGAGTGTGTTCTCTAACTTCAAAAAAAATCTGTTCCAAAATCTAGGTAGTCTGACCTGAATATCAACAATTTTTTTATTCATAGTTTTTAATATTGTCAAATAGGACTAGATTTTCGAAAAATACATTTCACAATATTTCCCTTTCCTAGTAACAATTTGCTCATTTTAAATGGTTGCTTACTATTGAAGGTCTTAAGTTCGATAGCATTTCGAAATAGCCTATTGGCACGCGGCTTCAGTAAGTACTTTACACTCAATAAGGAAAATATCTATAATTTTCTGTTGACACTGTTCATCGGAAAGGGAACGGAAACTACTTTTTCGAAAAAAAAATCTAGTCATAATTGATTGGTTATCAACTTAAAATTACCTGTCTACTTACGCCCTAAAATGTACTTAGATAATGATAAGACCTTCACTTCAATCTAATGGTCGATTTGTATAAATAGCTGATAAATATGCACAATTAGCAGTTGCACTCCTTACTTTCAATATCGGTATTCAAAATGAAGAGCATAGGCACAATTTGCTTTGCTATAATTTCTTTTTTCTTTGCCACGTCTTATGCCATAAACTTTACTTGGGGTAAAATCTCAGTTAATAATACGGTTTTGCAATCGGAGAATATATTTAATTTTTCATCTCCAATTGGAGTGTATAGAAGATACCATTTTGAAGTAATTTGATCGGGTTTTTGAAATGATAATTTTTCTGATTTCAAATTTTATAATTTTTGTTCAACCCAGGCAAAAGCGAGGACAATTATAAGTGCTATTCAAACTATTGACAAGTCACACAACGTCACGGCAAGTTGGGCTACTCTTATGTCCGGTGGTCCTGGATTCGATTACGCAGTTCTGGATTTCCGCAGTAAAAACAACAGCATTTTGAGTTATGATTTGGTTATTTTTGGCAAATGAAATTTTACAATAAATGATCTGAAAAATATGGGCCACCCTCCATGGCTAGTGGCATGAAAAAAAATTAAAAATCGATTCATTAAAACCTAAAGAGCTTACGACAGCGAAAATTGTAGGTGCCAGTGCTGAAGATTCCAAGACATTTTCCTTTCTGTGGAATTTATAACCTCAAAAGAAACAAGGAAAACCAAAACGACCTTGCGGTAATTGTTTGCATCTACGGAATCTTATTTTATTCCTTAACAACACACAAATCAAAACAAGTGAGTAAGTGCAGGTGTTCATCTGTAACTAACTTCTAAATCCCCCACCGTATTTACCCAGCAACACCAAATTTTTGAAGGCCTTAATATATTTATCTAAGTCAATATACTTATATGGGTAGTGGGCGTGGAGTAAGAACAAAATCTTTGTAACTCATTTTTTGAGGACCTTGAAGAAATGTATTAAAAACACATTAACGCCCTTAAAGCGGGTGTTAACAATTTAAACAGGGCGTTAATGAACAGTTTCCCAGGCACTACTTTCCAGACGAAACTCTTCCTAACCGAGAAGAAATACCAGACATCACAGTCGAGGAGGATGGGAAGGCGGTTAACTATACTCCAAAAAGCGAAAAGCGGTTGGGCCGGATCAAATACCCTCAGAGTTCTGGATGAAAATAGGAGACAACGGGTCCAGATGGCTCAAGACCTTCATCTCCAAGCTAATAAGAGAGGATCCAATGTTTAATAAGTGGAGGGAAAGTTATCTCCTTGCTTTGTTTAAAGGAAAAGGTGATACACGAAGCTGTGACAATTACAGTTCTATCAAGCTGATGTCTCACGCAATGAAGATCATCGAGCGGGTACTTGATAGTATGTTGCGGAAAAAAAATAAAAAGGCTTTTTGAGGACCAGTGTGGGTTTGTCACGGGCAAACCAACCAGTGATCCAAACCAAGTATAAGGATCATAGTATAAGGATGATCATAGACGTGTATGAGGGAGCAAAGACAAGAGTAAGATGTCCTTCCGGAGTCACTGATAAGTTCTCAATTAAGGTCGGTGTACATCAGGGAAGCGTCCTAAGTCCTTTGCTTTTCTTTGCAGTCCTTGATTATCTGCTTGAAGGAAAACTAAGGGGCCCGAAAGTACGTCAGTTATTCTGCGCTGACGATCGGCCTGATCAGTATGAAGATCTTACATCCCTGCAGCGAGGACTTGATATATGGGTGGATGTTTTACAGGGCAATGGGTATCGCATAAGCCAAAAGAAGACAGAGTACCTGTGCTGCCCATTCTCTGACCCACCCGAGGCGATTCCAGACATTAAATTGAATGTAAATGTGCTTCCCAAGTGTGAGAAGTTCAAGTACCTGGGGTCTACTATGACGACGACATCAATCACCGCGTAAGCGTGGGGTGGATGAAGTGGCTAGAAAGCTCCGCCATCTTCTGTGACCGAAAAATGCCCCCTAAGCTGAAAGGAAGGCTCTACACCGCAGTTGTACGTCCGGCGCTTTATGGTTCACAATGTTGGACAGCGTATAAGAAATATTAGAGCAAATTAACGGCAGCTGATATGAAGGTGCTTCGCATGACAGCAGTACTCCTGCTGGATGAAAATACAAAGCGAGACAAAACAAGAAGTACGAAGATCCGAGGAAACCTCCATTTAAAAGAACCTTTCTCCAGAAAAATGGTGCACGACCGGCTCAGTTGGTATTGCCACGTTCAAAGGAGAGATCCTACGAACCCCGTCAAAAAGGCAATGTCAATCAACATTCCGGCGAAGGAAAGGAATGCCTAAACATTCATGGATCACACAAATGGAATTACAACAGCATTTATTTGGCCTCAGTGACGCTGGGATCCAAAACCGGGTGGCCTGCCGGTATATTCTGAGGTCAAATCGGTGTACCCCACAAGCGGACCATTAGGAATGCAGCAGGGTGGGAGGTTATGATCCATCACTTCAGAACGAAGAAGAAGAACGCCCTTAAAGCCGGCAAAGCTCAAAACTTAGTACAGTACGAAACAAACTTAGAGAAGGCTAATATCCTTAATATTTGTAATAAAATATTTTTTTCTTAGAGGGAATTTTCATCGTTAGATATAAAATTGTAAAAGTATAGGCATGGCAGATGGTGTGGGAGGTTCAATGTTCTTCTTTTTTGAATTACAGGTTGTCTCACTTTGAGGCCAATAGAAGGTGTGGGCGTCAGCAGATTTAACCAGTTTTAACACTATCTGTGCAACATAAAAGCCAAGTCGTGCTCCAAGTTTCAACTCTCTAGCTTGAATCAGAAGATCTAAAAAGTATCAACTTATGATGCTAATTTTTGACCGGTCCATTCAAAAAATAAAAAAGGACCTCTAATGGTATCGCTACGTTTTTCGTCCGTCCGTCAACACTCGCTGTAACCTTAGAATGGCAAGTCGTTGAGAGATGTAATTTGGTATGCTCATAAGATTTGCAGAATAAGAAAACGCTACGCGCACAAAAGCGTTTTTTTTTTAGAAATTAGCTGAAAAGTTTTTTGGCACTTATCTCGGAAAATAGCAACTTGGAATTTCAAGAATAAAGCTCGGGCCAAAACAATACTGTTTCTGAATAAAAATTATTAATTTAAAGTTTTGAAAAATATACTGAAATGAAGATATGTATAATGCCTTTTTGCATAGTATTTTTTTTCTATAAAAGTCTTAAATCTGCGATTTTGAAGTATTTTCGAAAAAAAATATAACAATTCTTAAAAAGACCTAAATCTTCCCCTCTCTTATCTAAAAAAGCAAATGTTTTGAAAAAAAAAACGTATGTATCAGAAATTTTCCAAAATACAAACCAAGAATATAGCAAATTTTAAAGATTCAACAAACTCTGTGATTTGGCTCGAAATCTTCCGAAAATTTTTAGTTTTAAAGTTAAGTTTTTATCATCTATCGGGACATCAACTTAGTTTCTAACTTCTTAGTGAAAATAACGATTTTGTTTAAACTTGGCCTAAGTACCTACAAAATGAATGCACGTCAAAAGTTTTTAAAAAGTTTTGTTTATAACCCAACTTTTTCGAAGGTAGTTTAAAAAATAAAGTAAAGATCATATTTTTTCACCGTGAAAATTTTCAAAAACTAATTTTTAAGTTTTAAAGTTAAGTTTTTATCATCTATCGGGACAACAACTCAGTTTCTATCATCTTAGCGAATATAAGGACCCTGTTCAAACTTGGCCTAAGTACAAAATGAATGCAAGTCAAAAATTTCTAAGAAATGTTGTTTCTTATCTAATCTTTTCGAAGGTAGTTTAAAAAATAAAGTAAAGATCATATTTTTTCACCGTGATCTCAAAATTCTGTGCGCATTCCGAAATAATGATTTTTCATATCATTTAGAGAAAAATATTGGACAAATGGCAGGTTCTAGAATTTGTAGGAAAACTGGTATAGCCGCTTAGAAACAAGAAACCCTGAAATGACTGAAATGATACTGTTTGCAAAATAACTTTATTTTTTTATCAAAGTCTATTTTAGAATAGGCCACAAAGCTAAGTAACCAAAATGGTGCTTGTAGTTTGTTTTTAAAGCTTTTTATTGAAACCAAAAAAAATGAAAAACAATTAGGTTTGCCACCCTGTACCTAACTTTAATTTTCGCACTACAGTAGACTAATTAAAAAAAAAATATATAACAGTGTCTAAAAAAAACTAACTTATATTATTTGAAAGGTGAAAAATTACAACAATTTACAATTCTACAAATGATATTATAACGGCCAGTCCTATAATCTTTTCAAACGCTGCCAGGCAGACATGATACTGAGATAACAATGATTACTGAGATTAAGTGACAACTCTTCCTACGATTTCCCATAAGAGAACAAATATTTGAAAAAAAAAACAAATAAAAGCAACAAACAGTATCAAAACACACAATTATGGCTACCAATACTGCTAGTTACCAACTGCAATTTCAAAATTAAATTTAATTTTGTACGGCTTTTCCATAGGGGCCGCTCCCCAATATAAACAACGATGCGTTCGGTTAGCTTTTTAATTATTTAACTAATATTTGTTTATTTTAAACTTAAGATCTGCAAAAAGTTAATAAAAAAAAAACCTCCAACCTATACTTTGCGTTCAACCCTACAAACAGCAGTTAAAAAATCTAATTTAATAGTTCAACAAGAACAAATATTATGACTAATCTGGGTTTGAAAACCTTTAATTTCGGTCGTATATTGAAATCAAAGAAACGTCTCTAAAATCTAAATAAAGTAATAAAAATTTTCACCATCTTTTACTGAGATCATCTTATGTGGTGATGATGAACAGTGACCTTCTTAGTGAAGACTCCCAATCTCAGTCGTTTGTGAAAAGGACAAACGATCTCGGTCTTGTCTCAGTCAATAATCAGAGTCCTTCTCACTTTACCAAGACTTCTGCCACCTGCATAGATCTCTTTAAAGTTAACAAATCCAAAAACGTTCTGCTCTATTCTCAGTTGTCGGCACCCGGTTTTTCCAAGCACGATCTGATTTTTGCCACTTTCAACATCCAATTAAAGAGAAATCCTTTCAAATGCGAGTTTAGAGATTTAAAAAAAAAAATGAACCCAAGCCTTTTGGAAGAGGATATATATCGGGTAAATTGGCAAGAAGTTTACTTCATGTCTTTCGCAGACGAGCAAGTCTTGTTTTTACAAGGAGCACTTTTATCTCTGATGAATAAACATGCACCACGAAAATCAAAATTCGTTCGATGTAAAAGGGAAACTTGGTTCACGCAAGAGATTCTGCATGCAGTAAATGAGCGAGATAAAGCCTATAACCGCTGGAAACGATAAAAGCTTGCAGAGCTTCATGCCAACTTCAAAAAACTCAGACAAAAAGTTCGTAGGATGCTCCGGCAAACTAAAAGCGAATTATACACTCATCGACTCGACCCAAGTCTACCCCCAAAAAAGTTATGGAAGTTTCCTTCGTGACCTAGGCGTTGGCTGGCAAAGAAATAATGCCATACTTGACGTTGATCTCAACGTCATGAATGCTGAATTCATCCAGTCACAAAGTCAATCTCTTTCTACAGACCTTAAATTTGCTCAGGCAAACGAAAGTGGTAGTTTTACTTTTCAGAGGATTGAAGGGTCTGACGTCGTAAGAGCCTTTCTTGACATAAGGTCTAACGCTACCGGTTTTGACGAGATTCATCCAGTCTTTGTAAAAATAGTTTTGCCACACTTAGTTCCAACGATTACCCACATCCTTAACACAATTATTCCCACGAGCGCATTTCCCTTAGTTTGGAAAACTGCGAAGGTTATCCCAGTTTTGAAAAAACCTGCAACTGCTCAATCTGGACCTGAGACCTTAGACCTATATCTATTTTGCCTTATCTGTCGAAAGTACTAGAAAAAATTCTTCATAGACAGATCTTTTGTTTCCTCGAGGCTAAAAATCTTCTGAGTGGCAATCAGTCTGGCCTTAGAGGTAAACATGGCTGTGTCTCAGCTCTTTTTAAGGTTACGGATGACATAAGAAACGCAATAGATCAAGACTTTGTTACATTGCTTTGTCTCCTTGACTTTTCGAAGACATTTGACACTGTCGATGACAAAATTTTAGTGTACAAACTAAAGCAATTTATTCGTTTTTTCGGAGTCCGCCGCTAAGTTGATTCTCTCCTACCTCATGAACAGGACCCAAGCTGTTCCTGCAGTAGGAAAGACTTCGAATTTTCTCGAGCTCTAATCAGGTGTTGCACAAGGATCTATTCTCGGCCCTCTTTTATTTATAATGTTTATTGATGATCTCCCAGGTGTCTTGAAATATTCAGCAGGGCACCTCTATGCCGATGATTTTCAAATCCATTTCAGCTGCAGGCTTGGCTTGATCGAAGATGGTACTTGGAAGTTAAACTCTGATCTGGAATCTATTAGGCTTTGGTCCAAAACGAATAACCTCTTCCTGAACCCAAAAAAATCAAAGTGCACCGTGGTCTACAAAAAGAAATTAGAAACAAAATGTTTTCCAACGTTTCGGTTAGGTCATGATTTTGTTGATTATGTTGAAAGTGTTAAAAATTTGGGAATCTGGTTCGACTCCGATCTCAGCTGAGACCATCATGTTCAAACCATAATAGCTAAAGTATATGGGTCCCTACGTAGCCTTTTCTTTACTCAAAAGTTTTATCCCAGTCAATTAAATTAAAACTAGTTAAAACTTTAATAATGCCGCTTGTTACTTATGGGTGCGAAGTTTTTTATTCATTTAGTGCAGAAACAAACTACAGGTTGCCTATAGCATTCAACAACATCACTCGGTATGTGTTTAGCTTAAAACGCAATGACCACGTTTCGGGTTACACCAATAAGATATTAGGATGCAGTTTAAAAGATAATTTTAAAATTAAAACTCTGAATAAAATTATAACGAACTCCTTCGTATCTTTATGAAAAAAATAGTTTTTCCTCTTTTCCGCGGTCACATGTTCTAATTTAACCTAGATTCTCGTGTCTCAGTACTGAACGTGAGTTTCTTGTTTTTGCTTTCAGGCATTATAACTCTCTACCCTTAAACATACGTTCTCTTTGCGGCACAACGCAATTTGATGAGGCAGCTTTTAGGCATTTGGTGAAAAATTCTTAAATATACGTGGCTTCATATTGTGAACTTTGGTTAGTCATTGTTAGTTTATTTTTAAATTTGTAAATTTTCTTTTTTTTTTCATAAATCGTTTATTGTTTTTTTAATTGTTAACATAAAAATTTAAGTTTTTGTTCTATTGCGTATCTTTTAAATGTTGTAAAAACTCAACTTTTACTCTTATTGGCTGTAAGCTTTTTGTAAAAGATACAAAAAGCTTACACAGCCAATAAGACTCTCAAATAAAAAAATATTAAATCTAATGCTAATCCATGTATCAAAAAATATTTCACACAATTTCACTCTAACAAATAATGAAGCCTAAAACATCAACCTTAATTTTATTTTTTTCCTGTTACATTTTTAGTGCTCACAATAGACCTTTTCAATGAAGCCTCTGTTTTCAAAAGCATTCAATTTTGTTAGGATGAAAATTTTGTGGCTTAAACCATTATTCTGCACACAAGGTTCTTTAAAATAAGTTCTTTGGCTCAAACCAAGTGCTTAGAAATTTTAAAACGACTAAAACGACTTCTAGGTACATACTAAAAGTCAGAATCAGTGTAAGTATTTGCGAGCAATTTAAAACAAAGTCATTTACACGAAATAACTTTACTACGTCTATTTTTATCATGTTACAAGGAGTGTAACCTTGAAATCAGGTTTATCTTAAAAAGTCGACATCAAGAGCTCGCACAAAGTAACCAGACACAAATAATACGAAAAAAGCGACAAGCACGACAAGACCGAATCAGAATCCAATTAATTAAGATGTTAGCAAATCAGGTACTCGTGCTGATGAAAATTGTCATATATTTCCCTATTTAGGTAAATATGTACTAAGTGTCAATTTATAATTCATTCTTCAAAAATATTTATTTATTTACTTAACTTTTTTAAAATGTAATTAATTACAGCATAATTATTTCTTAACTAGCACTAGCTACCAGGACTATCATTCTTCTAAATTATTGTTGGTGAAGTTTTGAATAGAAGTCTTGCAGAAAACCAGAAACACAACAATACTTTCTGCCGGATCTTGCCATGAAAATCTTTGCAACTGTTTGGCAAATCTCCAATTGTATACCTAATCTCAAGAACTCTATCTTGAGATTAGTTTTCAATAGTTTTTTGAAAAAATCCTTAATAATATTATCTCAGAAGGACAAAGAAATCCAGACAACTTACTGTATTTAGTTACAATCTTCCGGAAATAACCATTGTACTCAGGTAAGCTGTTTTAACCTTAATTTATAAAAAAAAAATCATACCGCCTGCCATACACCTGCGTAAAATCTTTGACCGACTCACTTAAATATCATATAAACGTACCGGGAAGTAATTATCGTGATATAAATAAAAATATCTCAAGAATAATGTCGATCTTTCTTGGCTTACCTGCGGAGCTGCTGTTATTGTGCCAATAACTAAGGCGCACATAAAAATTGACTGAATCATAATTAATGGCTGCGACAGCTGAAAAATTACCGTGATTGGATTAAAAATTTTTCCACCGAGAAAATTATGCCAAACTTCAAGTTGTTAGACAGTTACACACCACAGAATTTGAAATGAGAATTTTTTATACCTTCGAAAACAAATGGCACAATATTTTGAAAAATATTAACGAACACGTAAGGAATATTAAGGAAACCGCCCAGTTTCTCCGTTGCACGTGAGGTGATTTTTAATTAAATTTAAGAAAGAAAAAAACACTTTTATATTGAAAGCGTTCAGTGAAAACTTAAAACAGATGCCGGTGTGAAACGCTTGAATGTTCGACTCTCACTGACTGCTAAAAGTTAATCTTAATTGAATAAAAACTTACCTTTAGCAAGAAGTCCGTGCTACCGATTCTCGATTAATAAAGATTTGTATGCGAGCGCCTAGCATCTAAGGGGTCCGTATTGGTTTCGCAAAAGCATTGATTTTTTTTGGTTGAGAAAGGTTTTTCTTGTTTAGTTTGTTAGAATGTTTATATAAGAAATAAAAAGGGAAAGGTATAATTCGTGCAAGTGCCAGTGCACAAGCTCCTCTTCACAATAATTGTCACAAGTTTTAAATTAAACGGTTTTGTTTCTTTTTGGTTAAACTACGAAAATTAAAATAAGGGATCTCGTCAAAAACGAACACAGAAGGGAGAAATAGAAATTTAGGAATATACGCATCAGATTAAATGCTCACACCTCAGTGCACCTGGGCAATGTGACACCAGCAATCTGCTCGATGATTGGCATTACTCATTGACTCAATGGCATTATGTCAGAATTTATAGAAATGAACTTCACAGTTCCGTATCAAATCTTGGTGTGAGTACCTGCATGACTTGCTGCTTCGGCAAGATAAGGAATGTCATGATACTTTACCGCCTTGTAGCCTGCCTATTTAAATATTATGGTCGATTTCTCGAATAAATTGTGCGATACTCATTTTAACAACAGAGCCTAATAACCTAATACTGACAAATTGCGCCTGGACTCAAGATTCTTTTTTCTCAAATTACTTAATTTGCCTAAGCCCACTTATATCTGCGTCCCGAATCACTAAAATTCTCGAAAATCAGTTAACTAGAATGGTTTACAACCACTCAAATTGAACATTTTTACAAACATGTCTTATAAAAACTGGCATTCTAGCAGACTGTCATAATCAAACTTTTATTTCTTAATTTAGAATATCCATAGGTTTTGTATTGTAGGAAAATTATATTGAATCAAAAGCCAGTACGATTTTTTCTGTAAACCAAAACTGATTTCCAAACAACACGTATGAGCGTCTGCGCGCAACCAATCAAGTTGCCTTACATCCATTTTCATATTCCTACGATAGTTGTGGAACCAAAAAGACAATCTGGTTATTATATGTGCGATATAGCTACTATGAGAGTGTTAACCAGTGCTGCTTGGCGAGTTTCGCAGATGCATATAAGCTCGTTATTGTTCAACTGTGAAGATCGTACCAAAATCAAAGTCTGAGCTAAAAGAAGCAACCAAAAAAGCCCAGATGTGTGATAATTTTTTTCATTTTTTTGCGTCACTCTTGAGAGTTGCACGAAGTCATATTGGTTAGCATAGTAACATGAATAAGATAGTCTATGCCTTGCATAGACTTTGAACGTGTCTCGTTTAAGTGGTTAGGAACTTTATAAAATGGCTGCATTTTTTATGAATTTAATATTTTGTCTGGAAGCTTATGCAGGAATGTCTAGATCAGAGCCATCCATAGAATAGGTTACTACCTACATTTCCTTATATGTTTATGGCTAAATTTACAACATTTTACAGAAATTTAAAAATTTATTCAAAACTGTTTTGCTGTCAACATGGTCTTACCACCAAACTTTCGGCAAACTTAGCAAAACTATAAAATTATGCTGTAAAAAAACAGAAGGTTTTATTTTTACACACTCAATGTAAGGTGCAATTGTAAAACCCAAATTTTGCAATTGCATAGAGCTACTCAGGTTTAGTAAGAAGACGTAAAAAAACAATGGTTACTGCAACTGTTGGGAATAATACTTTAATTATCTGTTTATTTTAATTAATGGTTGCCTTGAAAAAAACCCGGTGAAGTACAAATTTCATACACACACCACGACTAAGAGTTCTGTTAATGCAAAAAAAAAATAAAAAAATATTTCCTAACCAGGTATTATCCATCCGGTTTGGTATTATTTTGTTATTTAAAATCACTTCAGGAGTTTGTCAATATACTTTAATACTTTTGCAAGAATAACGCGCAGTTGAGTTTAAGAAGCAAAGTTACGGATAAAAAAATATTGTGTAAAATTTTTGGAAATTAAATATATGCGACCTGTTCACTGTAAACTAGAATAAAAGTAAACCACAAAATTTATTGTTATTTTACTAAATACATTGTGTTAAGGTGGGTCCACTTTTGCCCACTTTATTTATTTATTTATCCTCAACGACGAAGAGATCCAAAACCGGGTGGCCTGCCGACAGATTCTGAGGTCAAATCAGCGGACTTTTTGGCAGTAGAGTGGGAGAGTTATGATCTATCACTTCAGATAAAAACCTCGTAACTAAATGAAAACGAATAAGAAGAAGGCCACTTTTGCTCGTAAACATTAGTACCGCCGCTCCAAGTCATCAACTAGTTTGTGTGCAATGACTCCTTGATCATAGATGTTACTACTGCTTGCATAGACGACAGGAGTTTTTTAAATCTGACTGGAAACTGGCGAACAGGGTTCCACAGAAAGAATTTCCCCCTAACTGCAGTCCTTTATTTATATAAATTTATATAAATGTAATATTTATACTGATAGGTAATCTGTGATTCCTTAAAATGTTTCAGATCTAAGAAGTATGTTTCAGGCCTAAGACTTCAGGCCTGTCACTTTGTATAGAACTCAAGCAACAGCAAAAACTTGAACTTTTAAACCTGAGCTTTTTGAATAAAACCTTATATAAAATATACTAGAACAAACACCTTTCTATTGCACATTGTAATAAATATATAAATGATATGATACTAAATAAGAATGAGTAAGTTTAAGATTAGAAGAAAAACTTTTCATAAAAGTCAAAAAAAAGTCATAAAATAAGGGATTAAAAGAAAGAAATTGTTATATTTTCGTAAAGAGGAAATTATGATCTTTGGGTTTTAGCCTGTCTTCTGTCTTGTTCTGTTTCTGTCTTGTGATCAAGTTTTTTTTTAACACACTTTTCAAAATTAAAAACAAACTTTATTTCGAGAACAAGTTTTCGATATTATGCAATTAGAGAACAAGTATTTTTTTTATAAATTACTCCCAAAAAAAGTAATTGGACAATTCAAATAAAGTAATGGGTGAATGGATTTATTTGCATTTGCATTAGGTGAAACTCGTGAAACTAGAATAAGCAGTCTGTCTTTTTTTCTGAGCTCTTTACGAGAATATTTTGCTATCGGGTATTGGATAAGACAAAACAACACGTTCTTGGCATTTCCGATTAAGTGCATAGTTAAAATATTTTCTTCAGAAAATCCACTCGGATTAGAGTTTTGAAATGAACCTTGAAATTTCCATTTAATTTTTTTAATCATAACACTTGGAAAACAATTAACGAGACGATCCTCTTCTTGATCTAGAGGCATTTATAGTCGTTACTTCGCGCCAGCTATAGATCAGAACAATAGTTTTATCTCTAAATTTGCGGCTTTCTCTTCTTAAGAGCCTACTATAATTGCAGACAAAAGTCTTTTACAAACAATCAAGTTTGTACTCCAGATAAGCTTTAAAAACTCCTATGTTAGAGATGGAGTCCATCCAATTTTCGTGCTGTTAGCCATTACAAATGTTCGATGCACAGTTTTGTGTTAAGGCATTAAGGGTTCCTAGTTGCACTGTAATTTTTTTACAATACATATTTATGCATAATATTAAACACCTACATAGCATTGACATCAAACGAGATGTAGCTGGTCCGCACGAAAATCTTGTCTTATTCGAAAAAAATAAGGTCGTCTAGTATGAAGTCTAACACTGAGTGGTTCGTCGGCCTTTGTTGAATGTAATGATCTCCTTATTAAAAAGTTTGTGTACAATAATTTGTTTTATTAAAATTATTGCTTGTTCTATTTTACATACAAATGTACACCTTTATATTTATTTCAAATCTGCTGATAGGTGAAATTGACGCTTCGTTACTCTAGGTTGTTTCAAAATACAGGGTGGAAAAAACGTTTTTTCCTGATTTGTTTTTCTTTTCAATTCCTATTTTCTAAAAATGTTATAAGTATACGTATTTTCAAATATTGGCTTGAAGCTTTTCAATTCCTATTTTCTAAAAATGTTATAAGTATACGTATTTTCAAATATTGGCTTGAAGCTCATATGGTTTGTGATTTTGTCAATTCTCGCAATGTTATGTAATGTCTTAAAATAAAAAATAAAACGCCTGAAATTAAAGCTGTGTGTAGTCATTTTACTAGTAGTATCGTTTCACTCAAACAAGTAAAGTGTTTTCAACTACATGACACCATTTACTATTTTAGTCTCGCTATTTTTCTTATAATTTTAGAAAATCGACTTTGCGCATTATTTATTTCAAAAAATTTCCGTTTTTTCAATTTTTCAATTTCTTTTGCAATTTTTTATTTTTAAATCCTGACTGTTTTTCTTAAATTTTGTGTGAAAAAACTTAGAAAACAACTATTTCTAAAATATTCAGCGCAGTTATTTTGCCATTTTTTATAGCTTGCCCGCGATCAAAGCGTTTTGACTACCCTTAAGATGCATAGCAAATCGCGAGCTGAAAGAATTTGAAGATCGAAAAGAAAAGTAATTCTCGGTCAACAAGCCAACGCTGATGAGCCAGTACGGAACATGAAAACTCTGCACAGAAACGCCAAAGCTAATCCCCGCAAGTGTTATGCCTTTACGGAGAAAAGAAATAATTTAACAAGAAGAGTGTTTCATCAAAACATCTGGTATGCATCGAATGTTGTCCATTCTGTTCGCATATTGGATGAGAAAAAGAACATATTCGATCGACCTTAACTTAAATAACAGACGCCGACCAGAAAGCGGCTCATTTTGAGACTCTATTTTTCGTTTGTTTCTGGTTTTGGTCCATCCCGGATACATTCCATGCCGGTACCCACCATATCTGCTGACCATTCCCCTATCCACGACCCGGGGAGGTGCCCAATTGGGGATGAGCAACCCCAGAATTGGCCGTAATGCAGTTATCTTGCGTAAACGCTCTATAATCACATTATGACTATCCTATGATTTTAGACAAGGTCGTCTTTACCGTAAACATACTAGAAATGATTATTTTTTTAAGTGCTTTTACTTTTTCGAACCAAATCTCTGAATTTTTTGAATATTTAAGATTTGACATAATTTTACCTCGATTTTTAGAAGATATGCTGACTATGCCTATTATTTATTTGAAAATCATACATGTTACCGTTTGGGAGATAGAAAAAGAGACACGCGTTATTTATTTCACAATTTTTTAAGTTTTAGATCAGCTACTACATTTTTTTTTTTTTTTTTCAAATGTCGCAAAATGTTTTTTTGTAAACCTAAGCACCTGCTCTAGCTATGGCCGATTTTCATAAATTGCGTCACCACAGATTTTTGAGAAAAGGGAACACAATTCTGTTGTTTATTCTCAGGTATTTTCAATAGGCTTAGAGAAACTAAGTTGGGAAACGACGACTTTGAGAACCCTTATGAATGCTTTATACTATACCAATTTTGCTTATTGTTAAGATACTAGAAACGTATAATTTTTATTTATTTTATTTTGTAATCAAATCTCAAAAGTTTTCAAATCCTTTAAATAACTTAACTTTTACTTACAATTTTAGACCATTTCTGATACGGTTGATTATTTCCAAATGATTTGTCTAAATAGCACCGTTGTAAAGGGGCAAGGGGAGCACGTTTTTTTTCATGCATTTTTGGGTAAAATTAATTTTTCACTCATTTTTTTAATTACTTTTTTCAAAAGCAGGATCAGGACTACATATTTCAGAAAAATCGGTCTTAAGCTCTTGTTATTAATGTCAGCTTTGTAGAGAAAGTAACAAAAGTTATGGCATAAGACACCTTAAAACCTGCATCTTTTTCAACTCTACATTTCTAAAAAACCTTTCAATATTTAAAAAAAAAAACGAATTGTTTTCGTTAAAATTTAGTAGGTTTTTACTAGACCTATGATTCGTCTTTCTGGTTCCTGCTTACAAGTTTCTCAAAATCAGTACTCAAAAACATAATTTTAAAGGTTTTGGGATATACCGCGTTAAAAATAAAGTATGAGTGCAAACCGTACTCACCCCGAACGTTTCGCTTAAGTTAAAATTATGTCTAACAACCGCCAAAGCCTTAAAAGTTATACTCAAAAACATGTAATCCATTTTCTCAAGCAACTTCAAACTGTACTTTAACCGTTCTCTGACTATGTCCACATTCTAAAAGCTCACCAACTTTTGTCTTTCTACAACTTACCGTAAGAAGTTACAATGCGTTTGCACAGACGGGTAGACGCATAACGTAGTGATACCATACAGCCTGCAACTCAATGAATCCGCCGAATCCATCACGTTGAAGTACACAGCTGACAACTATGTTGAACACACACGTTCTTATGGGATGCTGGATGCTGCCCATAGAAGAAGTGCGTAACGTACGTCGTTTCCCATAGGACCGTGTGTATTTCACTGAGTTGTCAGTTGTGTACTTCGACGTGACGTGGGCTGAAGGCATAAGAGACCCTTTTTCATTCTGGGACGGACTTCATTTTGCTTCTTCATTTGGCAACAAAGTGTACTGTAGGCGAAGGATACAAAGTTGCGCCACTTACTTTGCGAAGGATACAAAGTTGCGGTTTTACAATTTCTAACTTGGAGGATCAATTTCATACAAGTGACCACGTAGACAGGGTTGGTAACTAGTTTTTGGGTCGTATCAGTGAAATACCATGTCACTTAGAGTGTCTCAGCGTGCAGTCACTTAAAAATCTGCCCAAAAGTCACAAATTTAAGTCGCTTTATACACAGCAAAACTCCAATAAATTATTATTGTTCGAATTGAAAGGCTACATAAAAATTCCTATATTATACTACTTTTACACCGACCCCTTAATTCTAAATTTAGTGAAAAAATTTCGAATCACAATTTTGCCGTTTATACTGGAGTTTCAGCGTTTCAAATGACAATTGGGGTCAAAATCTGAAGCATCAAGTTCTCAAACAAGCGGAAATTGTCGTTTTTACTTGCTTATTTTTTGTTTTGAAATATGTCCCAGAGAATTTTTATCGATTTATGTCAAATTACAAATGTTTTGTTTGTAATTTGACATAAATCCTTGCCTTGAATTCTCTTAAAAATAAGAGATTCGGAAGTTTGAGAGGTTTGTTCAATTGGACAAACTTTCAAATGCAAAGGCGAAATTCAGCATTTAACTGAAATTCAACATTTATAAATCCTAAAAAATATATGGCGAAACGCTGAACATTTAGGGTGAAATGTTGAATTTAGCTTAAATGCTGAAATTAGGCTCGGTGTAAATGTACTATTAACAAACACTATTATAATGCCTGGAAGAACTTTCTGCAACCAACATTTTTATGAGCTGATTTCCAAAGGAATTCTTGTACCTTTTTTATGTACCTATGTACAATTTTTGTGGACATTTTTGATATTTTCTATAGGACATTTTTGATATTTTCTGAAACAAGGAAAAATGAATTTTGCCCTTCTAGATTTTCCTATAAAGCTTTAAAAAAAGTTCTTAAGCAACCAAATGTATAGGTACGTACTTGTCGCAACCGGTTGGCTTAGACTCTCTTTGATTCTGGCCAAACCAAATAATTTCATCAGAATTTTGACATTTTATTCGTACTTCATCAAACGAAATAGAATCTTCGAAGCATGAAGAAAAATTTTTAAGCTTGACCGGCTTCACATTGCATCTTAATAGCATTTTATACACAATCATCTTCACAATCAGCATTTTATTGGTAGTAGTGGCAAGGTTGATCATCAGCAACAGCAAAAGCCTATTGCTTATGGCACTCGCGCTTGTGCCACAAAATTACTAGTTTACACCTGCACAAGTCGGACAGAGCTTTTTACGTCTTCTTTACTATACATTATTCATAGTCAGGTAACTGAACTTTTATCTATTCATGTTATGTATAAATGTTAATTTATGAAAATAATTATTATGGAGCTCAATAAAGATTCTCTATTCGTTTGCATATCTAGCTTTAAAATTCCAACACGTTTCGTTGAAATCCCGCAGCCACTATTGTGTTTTCTTGTTAAATTTGGTGACAAGCCAATTTTTTGCGCTTGGACCTGTTTCTGATGTGTTTGTTTTTGTAATCGATTTCAAGCCTGTTCCCATTGATTGCATACACAAGCGGGCTCATTCAAGTAGTTGGGTTTGTAGGTCTCTTTATGTTAAAGCTATGATTCATATTTTACTGCGTTTTTTTAGTTCGATAATTTCATCTTGGAGAAGACTGACGAACTTTGTTCTTCCAAACATACAACTGTCTTGTAAAAACAGCATTGTAGGTACTTTGAGAGATTTGGGCTTTTCAGCCATGCATATCGTTATTTTATACGTGTTTTGAAGTTTGTACTAAAAGAATGAATTCATCATAAGCCGGTTCTCACAGAGCTCGAGAGAACATTGAACTATGATCACTTGAGCTAAAGCTAGGCTTAATGACTTATGGGCAGGCAGAACCTTAATGACTTATTGGTGGGGTAGTTAAACTTTAATCAATGCAATTTGTCTTTGGAGTAATGATTACTATAAGATGTCTTGTCGTTAGCTAATAATTGTGTAAGCACTGCGTTGTGACGACGCGACGCTGCAGTTAGTGGCAAAGGTGATGAACCACTGGCACCTCTGATTCGTAGGATTTCTTCGATCGATATCGAGAACGATATCGTCTTTCAAACGTTCAGTTACGCGATGAGGGTGTGAGTTCAATGAAAAAAAAAAACACAAATCAAAGAATTTTTTTTTATAATTAGCGATCAAGGGGTTATTATTCAAAGGGCTAATGAACATTTTTTTACTGATTTCAACATTTTTCTAACTTTCATAAATTTGTTGTCCTGCGTGAAGAGATCACAAAAATCACATTCTGCCGCCTGGTATCCGGGGCCCTTGGTAGAAGCAACGCCCTAAAGTTGCCCACAAAAGTAAGAAAGAAAGGACAATAGACTAAAGAAAGTTGGAAAGTTGTTGAAATCAGTAAAAAAAAAATATTCATCAACTCTTAGACTATTACGAACACCCTAAAAAATTTAAATTCGTAGGACAGTACGCGCGGAAAGAATCTGTGGACAGAAGATATAGAAGAGAAAAGGAGTTCTCGACACACGACAAACGCTGATGAGCCAGTACAAAACACAAAAACCCTGCACACAAACACGAAAGTTTACTCCCGCAAGTGTTGTGCCTTAAAAGCAATGATATTACCAGTAGACTTTTTATGAAACATCTGTCATACACCTAATTGTCATCAATACTTTTTGTATGTTGAAAGAGAAAAAAGTTTTAATTCTTAGGCCGACCTTAACCTTAATAACAGACCAGGGAAGCCGCTTATATCGAGACAGACGCTCATAGATTTTTTCGCTTGTTGCTGGTTTTGATCCATCCCGGACATTATCCGTACCTGTGGTAACCATTTATACGTGGTAAGCGTTTCTCTATCCGCCACCTGTTAAGGGAAATCAAAAACAAAAATCAAAAACTCAAATTTTTTTTATCAAAAATATCTTGCTTAAGTAGGATACTATAAAGAACTCCTAAGGTAACTTCTACATGAAAGTTTAGGACGAATCTAGCATATTTGATGGTAAAGCTTTAATCGACTAAGTAAAGCAAACTCGACGCTCGAATGCCAGTGTACTTTCATTAAGGTGGCTGTGGGTATGTAGTTATGGTAAGTTCATTACAATATGTGTGCGGCCTACTTCGGGTGTCGTCTTTTAGCCTTAAGCCAAAAACACAACGCCACTTTCTTTCCATGTTTCAGTACGAATGGACGGATATGTCTGTTTTGTAATGGGGTCGAAATCAAGATGTCATCGGCTATGTATGATCTTGAAGATACGTTACCATATCGGAAGTGGAATTGACAACAGAGGCATCAGTTACAATATTTGGCTAATCAAGAATATTGACCCTTTTTTCCTTTTAGGGGGAAACGATTCTTATTCGTTGACGTTAGGTTAGATTAGGTTGGGTGGCTGTCCCCGCTGGGCAGGGACACACTTAGACCAAAGGAGGTCCATTGTGATACCACTTGTAGAACCGGAGTTACCAGCCCGGGGGCCTAAATGATCACTACCCGTTTGGGTGGGAGGGGTCTAGGCAACCGGTGACGGTATAAACCTATACCGAAGGTTTCGTTGACCTTACTTTTACGATAAAATAGAGTGGAAGTTGAATAAGACTAACATACGAAAAAAGGCGTACGACAAATTAGGCTCGGGATTCAAACTTGCATTATGAATACAAGACTTTGCAGCCACGACAGAATTTCGATGACTTTCAAAAAAAATAAGTGGGAAAGTGCAACAGTGGGTATGCAAAAGCTACGACGGGTTGCAAAATACCCGGCCATACCAAAAAGAAAACTGCCACGCCTCAAAAATGTGGGCGGGATGTAAAAATATAACTGTTGAATGCTTTATACTACTATTTCGGCCTAAAACTCCGCATTTTTAAATAAAAAAATCACTTTTTTTTAATGCCACGCCCGCAAAAATGGGCGGAGGCACATACAATATATACATAAAAGTTAGAAAATGCTAGTATCTACAGCTTTTGTCGTATAATTTTTTGTCAAATTTCATATATATTTATTGAAAAACAGTCATTTTGAGCTAAAATCCCTTAAAAAGTGAGCGTGGTCAATGAAAAGCTAAAATTTTTTTGGCCACCCTAAAGAAAATTATAAAGCAATGTTACATACCAAAAATGAATGCGCTAGCGCCATTGTAAAATAGCTGAAATTTGCAAAATGTATTTTTTTAAATAAGAGATGGTCGCACATACAGGCCTGTAGAGGGCATGTCTGTAAGCTGCGGATTCAGCTTATTTTCAAACTTGATCTGAAAGACTGGACTTCCAACCAACCCACAAAATTTCAGCTCTCTGCCTTAAAATTAAAGGCCTAAAAGTTGTTTACATACGGACGGACGGACGGACATGGCTTAATCGATTCTCCTGTCGGTCTCATTCATATCTCTAAAAGGATCTTAGGGGACTACGGTGATTATTTCACTGCGTTACAAACTATACATCAAAGTTAATGTACCCTGGGCCGGGTATAAAAAAAATCGATTTCTTTTAATGTCGCTGTTTGTACACGAGTTAAAACAGCGCCTAAAGGTGCTCTATAACCTTCAATTTTGAGCATCGATCGCCACAGGTGTATACACAAAGTTAACCGTGATCGTTTTATCTTTTATTGCATACTCTTAGGCTTGACATGGATGTTAAAAATGGGCTCCCACTTGCATTTCGCCTCGGTTTACAGAAAAATGTATTAATTAACATAAATATGTCAAATAGCTTACTAAATATTCCAAGTCATCGATGCTAGTAAAAAGCTTTACTAGTCTACCAGCTGACATATATGCGATATGGGTCATACTAGGGTGGCAGAAGGCCAAAGAGGAACCTTCTGATGTTGGTAGGCGTTGGTTAGCACAGTTGCAAAGAACTCGACTAAGCTCAGCTGCTCGGTCTGTGGGTTACTTGCTGGCCAAATAGCCCCTCCACATTAAACAAATTCTTCTGCGCGTATCTAGCCGACCTATTAAAATTAAAGCTTGCAAATATGTCAAGCCTAGAGATAACTAGCAGCAAAATCAATAGGAGGGAAAACAAAAGTCCAAGGATGCTAGTCTAGTCAATTAAAGTAGACTCGTTGAATAGATAAGTTAGGCGTTACTCACTTATGGCGTATTCTTTTGAACACCGAGCTGTCAAATAATACTCGACAATAATACTCGGTGTTCGCGACAATTCCAGCGTGGTGTACACTCGGTTTCATTGTGTACAGAACGACAAAGTGACGGATTGCTTTGACTTCATTTTGTTTACTTTTTTTTCATTTCGTAGCGTGATTTGGTTGGCTTATTTTGTTAGCTTTTTTGTCAGTTTTTTGCACTTTTTACTTAAAATGAGTTTTGAATGCTCTAAATTTGAATTTTTAACGATTTGATACAATTCCAGTCGTGTTGTAAATAATCATGAATGAAAATTTAGTCTAAACTTCACATACACAATCAAAGCTACACCCAGCCTCCACCGTCAAATACGACGGTGGCGTAATTTTGAGTTCGGTGTCAACACCGAACTAATTCGGAGTCCAAAAGAACATTTACATGAGCACGATTCCGTTCAGGTGTACGAGAGAAGAACAATTTTTTTCTGTATTCTACACCAGTTTAACGATTCGGTGTTGAAAAGAATACGCCATTAGTGAGTAGGTTAGACATGAGAGAGGGCCGCGAGGAGGATTTTGTGCCACGCGTGCTGCTAGAAATTGATGAGTCTCAATTCGCTGATATTTGCTGAAACAAAACGGTTTTGTCGCCGGGTTCGAGTGCATTGAGTCTTATGAAGAAAGGCCTTACTCGAGCGACAGCTATTTTTGCCCAAAATTTCTCTGTCGCCTGCACTCGGAAATATCTGAGCGACAAAACTGTTTTCGGGGCGGTAAGTACATTTATATGGGATCACCCTTGTTGTGACCTTTTTCTATTATTCTCGGATTGAGTTCCTTTTGTGTGTCTGTGTGTTAACAAACTGTTGCTTTTTGAATTTTTATGACAGGTCCTACCAATACCAGATATCATTTCCAACAGAGACACAGAATTTACTACAAATGGATTCGGATAAGTAATTTTAAGCTCTTAAATACAAAGTTCAATAGATTGATTCACAAAGCTATCTTAGCATTTCTGAAAGTTCTTCGAGCTTATGGTCCAATGGGGGCTAAAGAAAGGGCAACATTTTTTTTAATCATTTTTTCGCATAGTTCAGATTACGCAGCGTTTAAGCGCTATTCCAATAAGAAAATAAAATATTATATCTTAATTTTTTGTAGCATTTTCAAAACTTCGGGGCCTGCTGGTCCCTAGAGCATTTTTTTTTGCGCTAAATTTACTTCATTACAAAGCCTTTTAGTACCTTTTAGATACCTCATACCTAGCTGTCATTTTGGGTTTATTTTCACGAGCGATAGAACAGTCGCCGTCAAAAGTTAAGAAAACATTGGGTCTTATGGAGGCGACAGCCAGCTCTCGTGAAGGACCTCTAATAATGTACCCACGAAATGTTTCGTCGCTCGTTAACAAAGACAAAAATGTCAGCGAAGAAAAAAATTAAAAAGATGAGAGAACTCTTTACATGGGTTCATCTAGCTAGTAAAAATCAAGCCTTTGTATTGTCTTCAATTACACGACTTAACCTTGTTTAACAGGGATATAAATATTTTTACCACATCTTTATTTTTTAATTTTTCCCTTTAAAGCCAAACTATTTTCTGGGGTGTACAAATTCCCTGAAGTTCAGGGTTAAAGTTCAGAATACCAAGCCTTGCAAGGTTTATAAATAATAACTTAAATCAAAATAATGTTGCAGTGCTGACAATACTTTTATGACTCTACCCTAAGAAGGTGACACGCAGAACTACCTAAAGCGAGTACATACGATCGTTAAGCAGTCCACTGTTGGGCAGCCTATGCAAACAATGCACTTACAATTTTTGCTAAGCTCAAACGGATTTCTTTTGAGGGCTTAGAAGTTTTTCAAAATTCAGATTTAATACATCACCGAGGCCATGTGAAAACTTTTGTCAACTTTAAGAATCACCCTTGTAACATAAAGGTATCAGCAATATTTCATAAGCAGTTTCAGTATTAATTTAAAAACTTTTTATTGCATTTTCTTCACAAATAAATAAAATATAAATAATATCACACACTAAAATTAAAGGAAAAAAGCATACATGAAAAATTCTTACTCTAGATTATTAAAAAAAAAGTTATTTCAATATCATCATGTTACTTTAGAACAAGTCTCATTAGCATACGATTAGTTTATGCGCTTAAAGCTAAGTAAATTCTCAAACAATTAGGTAATTCTAAATCAGATCTTAGGCTTTCTTCTCCGTGAGTTTCTCTGGGAACGAACTCGTCGGAATGGCGTAATAGCTTCCTGTCAATCTTTGTACAAGACGATTTACAGCATTCAAAGCCGACAATGGGATCTATAAAATAAATGAAAATAATTTTTTATTTACTTTTTTAGATATTTTCAATACTTACATCGAAAATACTGTCTATTATCGGTCGCAAGCTGAATGTCTTCACTTCACCCTTGTTGGATTGAGCTTCGTTTTGTGAGGCCTGCATCATGTCCAAATTGTGATTGGGTGACTGGATTAAATGTGGCACCTCGATGGCGTTCAAATAAAATGACGACTGAAATGGCACGTGTAATTATTGAATTTCCAGTTTCGTTTTTTTAAGGGGTTCAATTTTAAACAGTTCTTTAACTAACCTCGTTTAAAGGAATCAAATTGTTGCGATCACCGCTTGTGTAGCCATTTGTTTTCGTAAACTCCGTGACGAGATGTGACATTACTACCAACAGAATAAACCAAACAAACCGATCCATGGCTGTTATGAGGAACTGAAATTAAAGCAAACAAACAAGATTTTAAGATTAAGTTTAAGAAAATCTGCAAAAGAGTCATCATCCTATCATAAATAAGGTCTGGATTCGAGCCCGAGATCTTGGCTCTCCACGGCCCTCACGTTGTTGCTTTTAAGATTTGCTAAAAAGTAACCTGGGGTGGAATCGGCTATGGTGATCTGTGATTTTCACATTTTGTGACAGTCAATGCGATCAAACCAAATAATCCGTCTGCGTAGGGTGATCACAAAAATATTGTTTCGAAACGTTGCTTTATTTAGGCTTTTTTTTATAATTTACTTCCGCTCAAGGGTTTGTGGCTACCCTTATGATGAGTTACCACAGCGCGAGTGGAAAGGATAAGAGGAGAGAGAGGAGAGGTACTGGTGCACTTTGATTTTGAATTGCTGTGGACTGTAATGGGGAGGAAAGACCCCGCGTGGAAGACTATTCCACATCCATGTTGTTCTGCTAAAGAAGGAATTCCGGTACAATGCCATTAGTTCTAGCACGTGTGTTGCGGTTGAATTCTTTCGGAGGTCGGATACAGCTGGCGATTTCGCTAGAACAGTCCTTATAAAAGAAACGATAAAGCAAAGTGAGACACGAAACATTACGACGGAGGAGTCAAGTGACCTCGCTATGTTAGGGTCCCCAATTAGTTTTATCGCTCTCTTCTGAATCCTATCGAGAAGGTGCAGAGAGGCCTTTGATGCACCTGCCCAAATGTGGGAGTTGTATTCCATTTTGGGGCGTATAAACGCTTTGTAAATTATTGCTAGATCTAATGGTGTGAAATATTTCTTGCACCGCTTCAAGAATCCAAGGCATTTCGCAGCATTCTTGGCAACATCATATATGTGGTCACACCAACGTTGGTTGGCGTTTACACATATACCGAGTACAGAAAGCTTGTTGGTTTCGGCGATGCAAGTGCCGTCCATGGATATTGGCTGATGGATCCTATTTTGTTTTGAAGACAGAATGCAGCATTGGGTTTTCGAGGTGTTAGATTCCATCCTGTTAACAAAACCCCATCTTGATATGATGTCAATGTCGGAATTTAAAAAGGCAAACATACGACACCTTGCCGTTTCAATATCCGTGGGGCTCGGACGTTTATTTTGGAACGAGTATGAATGACTAAGAGTACTGTCATCTGCAAATGAGTGGATCGGATTAGATGTAGCGGATAAAAGCCCATTAATGAATATTAAGAAAAGTGTTGGAGACAGAACAGACCCCTGGGGCACACCAGCATTAATTGAATGGATGTCAGATATGAAGCCATCCTAGACCACTCTGATGGAGCGCTCAGAAATGTAATTCCTAATCCAAACAATAAGTGTCGTATCGATTCCGTATGCACTGAGTTTTGATAGAAGGGCCTGATGCCAAACTTTATCAAATGCCTTTGAAATATCTAGTGCGATTGCCTTGCTTTCACCCAGCAAATGCAAGAGCGATTCCACTTTTCGGTCAGATAAGCCATCAAATCACCTGTAGATCGTTTGCAGCGAAAGCCATATTGACGGTCATTAAGAAGCTTCCACGATTCTAGGTATTTCGTCAGTTCACGGTTTATTAATGTTTCCATGACCTTAGAAAGCAATGATGTTAGCGCAATTGGACGGTAATTGGAAGGAGAAGAAGAGTCACCTTTTTTGGAACGGGCTGTACAAAAGCTGTTTTCCAAATGCTAGGAAAGATACCAGAAGAGAGGGACAGATAGAAAAGTTTGCGAAGAGGCTTACCCAGCATTGCGGCACACCTCTTCAGAACTATTGCGGGAATACCATCTGGTCCGGCGGCTTTGTGGACGTTGAGATTTTTTAAAACAGCAGCCACTGAACGAGTGCGAAAGTGTATTTGTCGCATTGAGTGTTCCACGCACTCGAGTTCAGGTGGTGGCATATCACACTCAGGAAGCGTAGAATTGGCAGCGAAGTGGGCTGCAAGCAGATTGGCTTTGTCAATAGAGCGGACAGTTGGCATGTCATTGTCAATTAATGTTGGGATGGAAGATGAGGCAGAGTTTTTTATGTTTTTGACAAATGACCAAAAATTTTTTGCCTCAAATTCTGTTCAAATTTGAACTTCACGCGACGAATCAAAGCATTGCAATCGTTTCTGACTCGTTTATATTTATTTCGGTTGTCCTCCGTCGGGTTGACCTTTTACGCCGTAAAACTCACTTCCCTTAACTGAATAGCCTCATTGCAGCTCGAGTCGCACCGAGAGAGACGGCTAGCTAGAGACAGAGCTGGCTGGCTAAGCTTGTTGGCTGAGGCCCAGGTCCACCCCGGACTGTAGCGCCACCTTAAGTTAGTAAGTAAGCTCGAGTCGCACCACGAATTTTCTTTTGGTCTAATACTTTTTTTCTTGTTCGGTATAAAAGATTTCATTCCATAAAGAATTAGTTCACTGACCATACCGGCGGCGGCGTTAACGTCACGATCCATAAAGAAAAGTGACCAACTAAAGTTTTTAAAGAAATTGTTTAAGCCGTCCCAATTTGCTTTCTCATACTGCCAAACAATTTCTTTGGGGCTGGATCTTTAGCTACGCTATGAGTGCGTGGAAAACAAGCCGATATGACACAGTGGTCCGACGAGCCTAGAGGTGCTAGTACGTTAACTGTGTATTTTTTGGGATAGGAAGTGAGGAACAAGTCCAGAGTGTTTGCGGTATGATTGGCAATATCAGGAACGCGCGTTGGCTTGTTTACAAGCTGGGTTAAATTGTTAACCTTAGCGAAAATCTCAACGTACCTGCCTTTGAAATCGCCAGCGATGACAATTTCGGTTTTGGGATAGCGGGACAAAATTTGAATGATGGAATCGGATAGCTCGTCAAACTTGTTACAGGATGACTCGCTGCTTAGGCTTGGGCTTCTGTATAAGAAGCAACAGTCAAGCAATTTCCTACGGATGGTAAGTTTGATCCACTTGAAACTAAATTCTGGATCGTAGCTATTGTTCAGATATTGGGGAACATTGAACGCTATTGAAGGCTTGTGATGTAAGAACACTGATTCTTATTCGTACATGCAGAGAGTCAGCCTAAGGGTAGGCAAAAACACCACCTTACCAGAAAGTTTGAAAACTAGTGACCAGCTGATTTTGACGGTGATTGATCGGGAGCTGTCACAAGAAAATTGTGATGATCACAGTTTACGCAGGCGAATTTTTGTGATTTGTGACATCACTTATCATAGATCACCTTAGCCGATTCCACCCCTGATGTTATTTGATGCGCGCTTGACTGACTGAATGCTTTCCCTAAGTTAAGGGCTCTCTTATGGGGAACCCTAGGGAGAGTTGACACTAAGTACAGATAGGCATCACCTCAAGATTGCTTGTATCGATACAAGGGCAAGTTTATGACTAGGTTTTTTTGTGTTTATGAATTGTCAAATCAATTTTTTACTTATTATTATCCTTCTAACTAACATAAATATCTACTGAATACATAATTACAAGCAATGTTCATATTATCTCATTCCTCGTTTGTTGATGTTCTACTTTATCCAAATCCACACATTGCTCCTACGCTGAGTCATCCTACTTGACTTAAGCCGGTGAAAGCATAATAATCTCCGATCGCAGATGAGTATTCGACTCATCTCAAGTTGATAAATTATCATAAATTTCGTACTCTCCATCCGAATTTTACGCGAACATGTTTGTTTTGAGAGTTGCCAAAGGAAAGTGAAATTCTCAACACACCGATGTTATTATGTAAACCAATCAGTCAAACAAACATACGACAACAAAAAAATTCGCATTCAATGTTTCTTTTTTTTCGTTCTTTTAATTTATGTAAATAATTTTGCTTTTGAATTATTTTTTTTTTTTTTGTTAAGTTTTATGCTAATTTTGAATCTGTCATTTCATAATACAAAAATTGGTGGGGTTCCCATTAGTAAAATACTTCCTGCTCTAGAGTTGTTTGAAGAACAAAATTTTGTATTTAAATTTTGAGGTGAAGGGAGCTAGAATGGATAACCTGCTTTTGTTATGTTTGGGAGTGATTAGTGCGGCAACAATGCCAAAGAGAGAATGTGAAGTCACAAAAAAGAATACAATATGCAAAGAAAAACTAAAATAGAATTCAAATGCATAATCCGGTGTCAACGAGACCGATAGCCGGTTTTTGGAAACCTTAAAATTGTTTCTAGAGGAGCCAAATTTGGAATGCAGACAACGTTCGACATAAGAATATTAAAGGTGTCTTCTTAATTTAGAGGCACGACAACCTTTGGCGATTCTTTAATGAATTTTTCATGCAGCTTAACTAGTTTTAGCGCGCGTTTTTCCATAGAATAAATTAAATAAAACACGCGGCTGGAAAAGAACAAAAGTTTTTAAATGCCTACCAAAATTGTCTGGTTCCCATTTTAAAATATTTTTGTCGAAATAATAATGGTGACCTAAGTAGGTGACTGGTGCAGAAAATGCCAAGGTCAAAGCGAACGAAAATGGAAATGTCTAGAGGGAATATATATATTTAATGGGAACGTTTTTATTTGGCCTTAAAGTGGCAGGCTAAGCGTACAACCTTATGTGACTAAAAAATCTAGGAGACCTTATTCTGGATATGACTCAACAAAGTAAGAAAAAGAGTGAAATTGAACGAAGTTTTACCACAAATGTATTTGGAAACGTTTTTTAGGAAAAGGTAATCAACCTTTAATAACATAAGCCGTAAGTGCCTTGGCTTGTAGAGCTTATTTGTATTGAATCAACTTATTGGTTAGGAAGAAAGCGGCAGCGTTTAATGTCTTTCGGATAAAGAAACCTCTTGTGACAAAAATTACTTTCGGAGAGTTTTAAAACCGAAAAAAATCTAAATGCTTTGCCAGGATTACAACTGCACTACTAGCGCCCACAAAGGAGGACACACAGGTAGGTGATGAGCTCCCAAATCAAAATCAGTGGTTTTTCAACTACCAGGCCAATTTTTTCATCACAATAAACAGGCCCAAATTATTTTTGGGGTTAAGCCCTTAAAATCTTCTATCAGTGCTCAAATTAACGCTTATTAACTCCTAAATGGGTCAATAGCAGCTCTCAAATTCCACAGAACTCTAAATCTCGGGTTTTTTTTTGCACGGGTAGGCATAGCTAAGTTTACCCCCTCCCTCCTCTGCCTGATTCGCTTAGGGTTGATACAACGCGGTTTTACTTCTAAACGGGTCGATGGTAGCTTTCGAATTCCACAGAATTTCGGGTCAATGACAGCTCTTGAATTCAACAGAATTTCAAGTCTCTGTGTTTTTCTGTGGGGGTGAGCATAGCTAAGTTTCCCGCAATTTTGTCAATAGAACGTCCATTGAGGTACCTATAAAGCGGAACTTCTAGTCGGGATGAAAAGAATAGGTTTTGATATTTAATGAAGTTGTTGTAAAAATTTGATTCGACTTGCCTGATAGTTTGAAGAAGGTGTTAAATGGCTAACACGTGTCATTAAAGTGGCCTGGAAAAGCGGGAAAGCACCTAGCGAATGGCAAACGGGAGTTATAGTGCCCATTTTCAAAAAAGGGGGCAAGAGAGATTGTTCCAACTACATCTCTCTTAAGTCTTCCGGGTTTTGGGAGCGCGTTTCAGAGCTGTAATCGAGCCTTTGTTGCAGAAAGAGCAATGCGGCTTTCGGCCTGGCATATGCCAAACGGGTCTACGCGTGTTTTGTAGACTTGGAAAAGGCCCATGGCCAGATTCCTTGGGATAAACTCTGGAGAGTTTTGCAGGACTATGCACTGAGTGGGCCTCTTCTGAGAGCCATTCAGTTTTTGTATGGGAACTGCAGAAGCTGTGTTCGGATAAATATTGTCAAATCCGAACATTTTGATGTGTGCTTTGGACTTTGCCAGCGCTGTATTACATTGCCTCTCCTTTTCATAGCATATATGGACTAGATGGTGAATCGCAGTCCTGGTAAGGAATCTTTCGAAATGGCTGGCGTCAGGATAAGCCAACTGCTTTTCGCCGATGATTTAGCTATCCTGGCATCATCCGAGGAGGAACTTCAGCGAGTACTGGATGGGTTTGCGGCCTTTTGTGGTGACGCTGGGATGAAGGTTAACGTGAGCAAATCCGAAGTAATGGTTGTTTCCCGAACTCCTGTGCAGTGTACCCTGCACATTAATGGAGTCAAATTGAAACAGGTAGAGAAGTTTAAGTATCTCGGGGTCTTTTTCACAAAAGATGGAAGGAGTGATAATGATTTATCCTGTAGGATTGGCCAAGCTGCAGCAATAGTAAAAGAACTGCGAGAGCAAAGATTTCAGTTCTTAATTCAGTGTTGGTTCCAACACCTTCATGGTCATGAAATTTGGGTAATGACCGAAAGAATCTGATCGCGAGTATAAGCTTCCGAAACTAGATTTCTGAGGTACGTTTCTGTTGTTACTCTTAGGGATAGAGTGAGAATCGTCTGGTTTCGTAGAAATCTTGGTGTTGAGCAGCTGCTTCTTCAAGTGGAACGATCAATTCTTCGATGGTTTGGGCACGTTGTTCTTCCTAGACAGGTTGTGTTTGCCGAGATGCAAGCGCATCGCCTGCCTGGTAGGCCAAGAAACAGGTGGTGGGATCAGGTAAGGAACCTCTCTGAGTCCCGCCTGGGGATTGCGCCGGAGTTTCTTGAGTTGGTGGCGGAAGATCGGGAAAGATCGAGGGACCATAGATCGAGCCACCCTCGCTCCGCGACCCTTCTTGGGATAAGCGGTCACGGAAAATGATGATGATGACGATGATTGCCTGGTAATTTGTC
Organism: Neoascia interrupta; assembly: GCA_947623515.1. Classification (NCBI taxonomy): domain Eukaryota; kingdom Metazoa; phylum Arthropoda; class Insecta; order Diptera; family Syrphidae; genus Neoascia; species Neoascia interrupta. The sequence continues at coordinate 27,586,875 of OX392462.1, forward strand.
AAATGTCGAAATTCCTGGCGTTATATAACCCCGTTGTGATTGTGATGTGAATCAAATCTACTGAAAACGAGGCAGAATACCCTGTCTATAAGGAATTTGACAACCTTTTATAAAGAGAAGTTAGATGGATTGGGCCCGATGTAAAACGTGAACTCGAACCAGAGCATTTTAGCACCTGAATTGGGCCAAACCTATCTTCCGAAAAAAAGGTGGTATATACAGCAAAAAGGAATGAGCGAAAAAAAAGAGGGGGGGGGAACATACAAGTAGCTTGCTGCTCATTTGGCCGAGTTTTGCATTTCAAATACTTAGGTATAAGCATTAGCAGCTCTAACGAAACAAACTGCTACATTCAAGAGCGAATCATGGCCGCAAACAGATGTTTCTATGGGCATGCTAACGTTTTCATGTCAGGTTGTCCCGAAGAGCAAAATTAGGAGTATACAGCGATTAGACCCGTGTTATGCTATGGGGTGAAATCATAGACTATCATCGACAGCATAGCGCCAACTAAGACTTTATTGAGAGGAAAATACTGTGTTTAATTTACGGACCCATGTACCTGGCAAACGGATGGCTTAGGCGGTGGCATACTAATGATGAACTTATTCAATATGTGATGACGAAGATGTCGTAAAATTCGCAAAGGCACAGCGATAGATGAGCCGAACATGCCAAACCGACGACATAGATGAGCCGAACATGCCAAACCGAATGAGTGAAGGCAGACCTTCAGAAAGCAATGCTCAACTACACACCATGCGACACTAAAAGTACCGAGAGACCATGCTTAAGATGGCTTGATGACGCTATTGCTGACGTCAGGAAGCTAGGAATCAGGGCCTGAATGGAGATCGCAAGAAACAAAGCGAAATGGAGAAATCCGGTTGATGTAGCTTAAGCTCACCCCGAGCTGTAACGCTAATGATGATGCTTGCACGAAACAGCCCAGACAAAAGCTTCTAATTAATATAGAGGGCGCAATAGTGTTTTAAGCAGCGCTAGGCTTCCAAGGGTTATAATTCAGAAAGGTTAGGTTAGATAAGGTTGATGGATGCCCTTTTGACAATAGTCACGGCTCACTCAGACCAGCAGTTGGGTCCATTGTGTCCATATTGGGAACCTTCTTAAAACCTGGAACGAAAACAGAAATAAACCGCTGTTAGAAGCTCAGAGTTCCGCCCTCACCCATCCGGATTTGTATACAAATCTTAGGAGGTCCTTTAGATCTACATTATTAAAATCTTCGAGCTCGTTGAAGAAGTAACTGCCGAGGGTACTACGCCTGATGCTGTTTAGGGCTGGGCATTCGCAAAGCAAGTGACGATTAGATTCAATTTCTTCAACGTTCCTGCAGCTTTTGCAGTAATCGTTAAGCGGTATGCTCAGCCGCTCAGCGTGTAGACCCACAACGTGAGGATTCCCGTGAGTACTCGGATATTCCTGCGGGCTAGTCCGATCAAAAATAGTGATCTCTTTTTTGCTTAACGCTGGCCATAGCTCCCTTGTGTGTCTGCACGTTTCAAGTTCTGTCCAAAGTAGGTTGGTTCTACTCAAGGATCCAGTTTCTATCCTACGTGCTATCGAACTCAGCGGGACTCTTATAGATTTGAGGGCTAGAGATGCATTCATTCCAGACCCATATCTCGCAAGCTTTTCCGCTTCTTTGTTTCCCGATATATCGGTGTGACCTGGCACCCAACACACAGTTACAGTCTTGCCAAGTGATAACTCGTCCAGAATTTCCCTGCATAGTTTCACAGCCCTTGACTTCACTACGTCTGATTCCAAGGCTTTAATTGCCGCTTGGCTATCAGAGTATACGGTGATGGTCTTGTTTACGGGGCTGTGTTTCTTTAGCTCGGAGGCCACTTGGATTATGGCTGCCAGCTCCGCCTGAAAAATGCTGCAGTCGTCATTGATCCGAAAAGATTTACTTATTCCCAGAGCTCCCCAGAAGATGCCCGCGCCGGTTTCGACGTCCATCTTAGAACCGTCAAGATCGCCGTATTCTCCTGTAATGGTCTTTTCTTCCCATTCACCTGTTTCAGGTATTCTGGTAGCGAATCTCCTGTTGAAAGCGAATGTCATAGGGAGGTAATCCATGACTGGGGTATCTGTGGAGTCAGCCCATTGAGTTTCCACAGAGGCATGTCCATAATATCTTGAGGACCACAGTCCGGGTTCCCTTAGGCGAACAGCTGTTTTAGCTGCCTTGCTGCTGCAGTATATGTCCAAGGGGGTGAGGTTGAGTAGTACCTCCAGTGCCGCGGTGGGTGTGGTCCTTAGGGACCCTGTTGTACCCATGCAGGCTGCCCTTTGAACTTTGGTGAGGTTAGAGAGACGACACTTTCCTTCCGTAGCCTTCCACCATACAACTGCACCGTAAGTTAAGATAGGTTTTACAACCACTATATACATCCAGTGTACCATGTTTGGTTGCAGTCCCCACATGCTTTCGAACGTTCTGCGGCAGGAGTATAATGCCACATAATTCAGAAAAGACAACTCTTCTCCTACGCCCTCACGCCAAGTGGAGCCATTTGGATCTACTTTGCTCAAAGGCTAGTCAAACTTTGCAATTATCAATTACACGACCTTGCAAAGTGCAAGAATCGAATATGGGTCGACGAGGTTAAGCGACCCTATTGGAGCAATCCGTCCTTCATACTGCTACGAAGCCGACAAAGGAACAAGCGCCGCTCTCAATAATGCCTAGTTGACCACCAACTAAGAAAGAATTTAGCCAGGTTCTATCTTATGGCTTTCACTATAAGAAAAAGTCCTCGATGACAATTGCATATAGAAAGCTGACAGAAGAATGGATTATGGGAAAACGCTGAAGCGTAGAACAGAGAGACACATCAAATAGAAGATGATGCATAAGGAACAGGTGCGTTCTCCTAACAGTTCTCCTACCTAAAAAATTGAAAGTTTAAGGGTTACGGGATCGAAACAGAAACATGTCAAAAGAAAGATCTTTAAAATGCAACTTGTTGTATGTTTTAGAACCGGAACGAAGGCTTAACGATACAGCGAAAGAGGTCTATCCTTCAGATCACGCATCAGGGTGCCTTAAAAAGGGTACCCAAGCAGCATTTTCTGAAGTGTAAAAAACGGGAAAAAATGTTAGTATGCAAATAACAAAGCCGAATGCTCTGATGGTACTAAAGGCGCGTACCATCGCGTACCAGCGCCTACTACGATCCCTTACTTACTACCCAACTGTTCGAACGTGAAACCCTAATTATGTATAGCTGGACGCTTAAGCCGGCATCTATGAATCCGTATTACGTCATTTTTGGCAGTGCCCAATACCATAATGATTTTCGGGCTGTCAATTAAGCTTTCTTTGCCGATTGTTAGTAGGAAGTTTGACTTTTCGTAAATAGCGCACTTTTTGGTAAATACCTTTAGATTAAGGTTTAAAAGTTTTGAAGTTGTTAAGCTAAGAACCTAGTTGCACTATCTATAATTTTACCAAAATAGTTTACTCTTATTTTGTCAAGCCAAAGGTACTACTACCTACTGCCTAGTTTGCCAACAAATATCGAGCTGCTCTGAACCAAAAAATAATGACGGTTCTTTATTAATTGTAGGACTATACATATCATAAATGGAAAAGTTCTTCTGTTCCTCATTATTATGAATATTCAAAATTTAGTTTTCTTATTTATCTCACGTTTTCGCTTTACTGAATAAACTGGCAAACATGACTAAGAACTGCCCTTAACTTCTATATCTTAACAACTCACACGTATATCGTATATATAGAATTTCCGCGTTTTTGACCACATATTCCTTGTCCAAAATCACAAGTTTTCTCTAAATTAGGCAAGAGGATATAATAAAAATTGTTTCGAAGCGTACTTATAAGTCCCGGAAGCAAGCATTCCACTTCTAAGTAAGGCACGAAATACTCATCATCATTAATAAAGGGAAGCTTATTATAATTTTCGATTGCGTATTCAGTTGAGTGAACTCTTACTTTCTCATTTAAGACTGTTATGAAATTAAGCTTAAGCTAATTTTGTTTTACTTTTGCAACTGATTTACATAATTGAGAACCTAAAAATAAAAATGAATTTAAAAGCGCTTCGGTGACGGTGTGTTGTGTTGTCAAAGATGTGACGTAGGTATACCTACTGTCGCTAATATAAACTGGCGATGAATAACTGCGGCAGATGCGATTATTAAAATAACCTAAGAACAGTTCCAATAAAGAAATCAAAATGACATAAATTAAGGACTTTGGCACTTTTCAATATGTATTTAAATTGATTCAAACGATAGAGTGACTCATACTAATGGAAATGAGTCATGGTAAACTAATCAGGTTATTTTTGCATCTGCAAGTATTAATAGAAATACTACTCTTGGGTTTGTTGATAGTGTTCAAATGAAACACACTTTATACTGGAGAGTCTTCAGAAAAACCTTTGTTGAATATTTACTCATTAAGTTACTCATTTATGTGAACGAGTAATTGAAAATTTAAAAAAGTCAATTCGAGAAAATAAAACGTCACTCGTTACAAACTTAAGAGTTTTAGAAATTAGAATTTGCGTCTGAGCTCCAATAGCACTAAAAAAAAGTCACTGAACTTTTACATGTAAGGAAGAAAATTTATAGTACCTTCGCATCGAACCTTAAATTTTGTGAATTGAAAACAAGTGGGAAAGTGCAACAGTTGGTATGCAAAAGCTTCAATCCATCTACGACGGATTGCAAAATACCCGACCATACCAAAAATAAAACTGCCACGCCTCCAAAAAGTGGGCGGGATATAAAAATATACCTGTTGAATGCTTTATACTAGGTGGTTGCATACATTTCGGCCTAAAACTCCGCCTTTTTAACTAAGAAATTCACCTTTTTTAACGCCACGCCCACAAAAGTGGGCGGAGGTACATACAATATACATGAAAGTTAGAAAATGCTAGTATCTACAGCTTTTGTCATATAATTTTTTGTCAAATTTCATATATATTTATTGAAAAACAGTTATTTTAAGGTAAAATCCCTTAAAAAGTGGGCGTGGTCAATGAAAAAGCTAAAAAATTTTGGCTACCTTAAAAAATTATAAGGCAATGTTACAATGTGTATTTTCCAGTGCTTCTTTAGTTATCTACAATAGCTTTTTACTTATTTGAAGTTGTTTAACTGTTGTGACAACTGTGAAAAATCGGACAGTTAGTGTTCAACTGATCGAAAAGTCAACAAATTCTAGATAATTTTCGCAGTGTGAAAGGGTCAATTCGATTTTGAAATCGAATTGCTCAGAATCTAGATTCTGGCTTCGGTGTGAAAGCGGTATAAGACTTGACTTTAAATTTTGATGAAATTAAACGTGACAGAACACCTTTTTAAGCTTTTGTGCTAAAGAAAAGTTTGGCATCGAAAAACCGTTGTTTACTTTATGAGACTTCACACATTGAGGGCATAACTCGCGAAAATTTTTAAAGAGCTTTCCACCGCATATAAAACAGTGATTAACGGAAGAAGATTAAAAATGTTAATTCTAAAATGTTTCCACTAGATAAAGGGAAATAATCTTGACGTATGATTTTATTTTGACATTTTTCAATGACATCCCGTGGTGAAATTGAATTGAATTGAATTTATTTTTTCTTATTTATCATCTAACAATCAGATACTTTAACAATTATAATACGTACAAAAAATAAGAAAAGTTAACGACGTTCAGTATTTATATAAAAATAAAATAGAGTTGAACGCCAGCTCAATTTGCTTTCGATTACAAAAAAATTAAATTTGGGGTGGGGTGCCCCTTAAGGACTTAAAGAAAACAAAATAATACAAAAAATAAAAATTTGATCAAAATATCAGAGTCGAGATTCTATCGCATCATGATCGAAACTAAAGAGCCCCATCTTAACTTTTTTAAGGAAGATTCGAGGAATTGTCACTGATCTTGTTAACTGAGGAAGTTAATTAAATAACCGATGAAAAAAAAACAGAAAAAAAATTGCGGAAAGCAGTAGTTCGGAAGTTGGGAACAGATAGAAAGTTAGAAAGGTTTCCACGGAGATTGTGATTAGATATTAAACGAAAATTAACATTACCAGACCTCATAAAGAAAATTTTTAACATTTTAAAGCAAACCAAGTGACGAACAGGAAAAATTTTTAGTGCACAGAACAAAGGAAAGCTAGAATGTCTTCTAGGTTTACGACGTATTTTTCTTATGACAGTCTTTTGCAGAATCAACAGAGGTTGTATTTTGTTTCTACAAGCACCACCCCAGCAAGCAATTCCATATTGTAGTTTCGATTGGAAATTGCCATAATATATTATTTTTAAAAGCTTTGTTGAGCACACTTTGCGCAAATAATAAAAGTGACGAAGAGTGCATCTAAAATACTTTTTCAAAGCAATTGTGTGATTCGCAAAGCTCATCCTAAAATCAAGAGTAAGTCCCAGGTATTTAAATTCGTTAACTTTCTCAATCAGAAAACACTTATCACTACAATTTAGATTGTTAAAAAACGATTGAGAGGACGAATTGGGCGAACAGAAGCAATTAGACAGTTTGTACCTAGGGCACTCAGGTGCGTGGAAATAAACAATCGCTTCCATATTGGACGTAGGAGATAAGCTAAACAACATTAACTTTGTTTTGAAGCTAATAACTTAATTATGCTCAGCAAACCATTGCCTCAAAAGACTAAGATCCCAATTTATATCAGAAATTAGGTCCAGAGTAGTTAAACAGCCATAAGATAAGCCTATGTCATCCGCGAAAGCAGTAGGTGAACCTTTGAAGCTTAGAGAAAAGAGTGAATTAATGAAGACAAGAAACAGAATAGGGCCCAAAACAGAGCCCTGTGGAACACCTAGGTTAAGGAAGCCTAAACTGCTTCTAGTTTCATCTAACTTCACTCTCTGCGACCTATCATTCAGATAAGACCTAAACCAGTCGAGCATGAAACCACGGAATACCGCATTATGCAGTTTATTCAACGGGATTTCGTGGTTAACCATGTCGAATGCCTTGGTAATATCAATAAATAAACCAGCCGTACGTTTTTTGCTGTCGAGGTGTGACATTATTTGGGCACAAAACTGTAAGAGAGCGTCTGTTTTGCTAATGCCTAGTCATTATCTCCTTGTAAATGTGAGTTTTTTTTTTAAATTCAGAACAATCTGTTTTACCCTTTTCACACCGAATCAGAATCTAGATTCAGAGTAAAAAGCCCCAAATCTATTTAAAATCTATTAGATTTCCCATTACATTAATTTGTTGAATTCAGAATCTAGATCAGAATCTAGATTCCCACAAAATCGAATACAATAATGTAATAGATTGTATCCGATTTTGTGGGAATCATGCGAAAATAAAAGCAAACACACTTTTTTAGTTCAATCAAAACAAACTGATAAAGTTTTTTTATAAAATAAAAAGGAGAAATATTTCGTTTTTTTATACGAATTGTGCGATGATTTTTATGTATTTTCCAGTGCTTCTTTCGTCATCTACAATTGTTTTTTTTACTTATTTAATGCTGTGAAACTTGAGACAACTGAAGAAATATGACGGTTGGTGTTCAACTGATCGAAAACTCAACAAAATCGAGATTAACTTAGCAGTGTGAAATGGTCAATTCGATTTTGAAATAAGATTGCTCAGAAATGAAAAAAAAGAACTGAAAAAATGAAATTCGCAACTAAAATTCTCGGATAAACTTAAACTATCTTTAACGTGTCCCCCAACACCCCTGGAACTACCTTATCAAAACATGGGGGTTGCTAAGAGGCAGTACCCAAAAAACGTATTTCATTCATATTTTTTGAAAACCCCCGCCCCGAAATTTTTTTCTGCGTTCGCCCCCGGTTTTTGTCAAATATGTTGATAGGATTTTATCCCACAAATTCGATAGTAGACTAACTTGATCAACGTTTATCAGCAGTGTTAACATAAGCATCCACCATTCAAAAGTAATGAGCACAATACATTCAAATTTTTTGACCACATCTTCATCAACAGCAACATCTACCTTTCTACACATCGTTTCAAATAACACAACTAACACACCTGATCTAATGATACTCAGCTGTCAATAAGAGGTTTGTTTGATTTGTTTCATCGAAAAACGAACATAACGTGCAGAATTCTGTACGATTTGATTTGAGACTTCCTGCGTGGGAGAGTGAGCGATTAATATTTTATCTCTTCTTGAAGAAGGGATTAACTTAATTTATTTAATTTTTTATCAATTTTATTGGTTTGGTAAATCTTTGTAATTGAGGGGGATTAACGGATGATTAGTTTTAGTCGTGGATTAAAGTCCGATGGAAACACCTTTAAGGAATTTTAAAGAGCAAGCGACTCAAAAACTCTGCGGCTTTCTTTTTTGCAAGTAGAGCTTAAGCTCCTCTCAATCCAGATAAATTCCACCATTACGGTTAGGGAATGTCGGGTATAGATTACGAAAGGGCTAGACTCATTTACAAAGCAACTCACTGAGCTTATAAGGACTTAAAATTCAAGCTTATTGGTGAGTTGGGAAGTCTTTGTTATGTGGCGAAAAGAAATAAAACAACATGCAGGAGTCGCTGAATGCACCCATCGATTCACTCTACGAACACATCCGCTCGATTCACTGATCGAACATACGCAACTCTCATTCCAGTCATCTGACAGCAGACTGCCGTTCGAAGTTCGAATTCGATATCGAACTTCCCCTCCATGGAATTCAATGTAAAAGTACCAATGGAAAATTACCAGCGACGAACCGTCGAGAACATGGTGAATATGTATTAATACATGGATGACAGGCCCGGACGGGACAGTTACATTTTAAACGTTGACTTGTGAAAATCGGTTATAAAGTAAAAAGTGATTGAATTGAAATAAAGTGTTGAATTCTAAGTTGTAAAGTGGAATAACAGTGTGATTTGAATTTAGATAAGTTCTGTTTGATAAATAAATTGTTTCATTGTGTAATTATAAAAGTGAAATTGAGTTTTATTCGACGAAACCCAGGCAAAAATGTTACATCTTTTATGGCAAATGGTACTCTCGTAAGATCTGTCAGACCCGGTAGTGCAAAAAAGTTTAATTTTCCTTGTAGCCCGACACAAATAACCTATAAAGCATGATGCCTACAGTTGCTGTTTCAATATTTATAAGAATTATATAATTATAGCCAAATGAAGCATTTGGTTATCTTACATAGTGCGAAGCTTTGGTGCTGTAAATTTGCGGTTTTCAAATCCTTAGGTACAAATCCCAGCCAGGAAAATCTCAAAACAATCTCAAATAGTTAAAAGTCTATAAGAGACTGACAAAACTTTGTCTTTCCTTCTTTTGGAAAAGGTACCATGAAAGGCTTCTCAATAAGCCAACCAAACAAAACTATAAGAAACAAAAAAATAGATTCCCATGGTGTGCTGAAAATTCGGACGACTTTGCAACCTCTCAAGGATGGTTGCGAAAAGGTAGACTCTAACTGCACCAGATGTGCGTTGTTAACACATTCTCAAATTAAAGAGGAAGTTACGTACTCTAGTTCAAAGAGTCAACTGACCAAGGAAGAAAATTTCTCTATGGCATTTTTCTACCTTTCAAACACTATTATACATACCTCACGACAATGACACACAACACCCCCTTCATTCCTCAAGAGTGCCGAAATATTTAATTTTTCATATTAATTTTTGCACTATTTGGTCGTCCACTTTAACCAAGGTTTTATATGCACTGCACTCTCTTTTTGAACGGTTTATGATCGGTTCACCTTTACCTTCTGTTCATATTGACACAAATAGTTTTATCGAGGAGGCATTATGACGTTGATGAACCAATTACAAGCAACTTTATTGAACTAGTCTGAAAACACAAAACCAACAAACACACACGAACACTCTTTTGCCATTCAAGTACACTTTTGAGCAAAAGATCTCAGCCATGCTGCCAAGGGTCAAGGTGTTTCCGGTTGTGCATTCAAATTTCGGTTACTCGGTTATTCTCTCTAACCTTAAACTTAATTTATTTTCAAATTTAAAAAAAAAAAACAAAAAAAACCGACAATGTGCCGCATGAGGCCATTCAACTATGCTCGTACGGATGATAGCTGTGAAAAAAATTTAATTTTTTTTTTGTATCTTTTTGTTGTTTTATTTTTTTATTTTTTTTTTGTCTGCATCTATGAGTGTGTTGTTGTTGTCGTCGTCGTCGTCGACTACGTAACATACTTTCAAAAGCCGGCTGACCTTTAACTTGAACTAGAAACTAGTAACCGGTCAATGCGATTGTACAATGTCATTGATGAACGCACGAGGTTTTCGGAGCTGTCAGCTAACTGATTGCAATCGAAAAGGTTTATGGGATGATTGTCAGTTTAAAGGAAAAGATTTAGGACGTATTTTTGTTTAAGGTTTTTTCATGGGTTTTGTGTGATGCATTCATCATAATATTGCAATGAAGCACAGATTGTGCAAACTTTATTCATAAATATAGACCGAAGGCAAAACGATGTGCACGAGAATAGAAGTTCACCTTCACACGTCATGTGTTGAGCTGACTTGATTGTGCATTTCGAACTAAGGTGTAAAACCACACAAAGTAGGGAATTCTTTTCAAGATTACAAGGAGCTTACGAGATGTAGATGGATAAAGAAAATCAGAATTATAATGGCACAAGTGTGTACTGTGCAGTAATCATTTCAACCTTGCACAAGTTTTTAATTAATTTTGTTTTATAGTGTTTAATATCGAACTAAACTTAGAAATTCTTATTCCATACTGGTGAGCTAAAAGGTGGTGAAGCCTATATGTTCGTTATGATCTGCAGACTTCAAATAAAACTATTGCTTCACTTTATAAAAACAAAATTTTAAACTACAACCGAACGTCTATGAGCTTCTTAACTAAACGAAGGGACTAAAAATGAAGGAAAAGCCTTTTGAATGGGTTTAGTTGTACTTCGATGACAATCTTACATTTTCAAAAATCTTTACTACCATTAAAGGTCCTTGATCCAAGTGCTATGAAAGGATTTTCACGAAGATTGTCACAAGGCAATTTTAAAAACGGCGTCTGTAAATTGCTGGCAATAAAAAATCTAGTTTGGCTGAGAAGTCTAGCTTAAATAAAAAAAAAAAAAAACAGTTAATCTAATCGCACGCATGACACTTTTAGTCAGGCAACGGTTCGATTCCCTTTTTTAGTCCTATGGGCTTGTATAGAAATCCGCGCACACCAGCAATCCGACATGAAACCAAATTTGGGCAACTTTTAAATCTGTGTTTTGTCAGAGATTTCTTAGTTGCTCGCTGTCAGAAATGACTTTTTAGTGCAGGCAGCTGTATATATTTGAGCATGGATGTGAAACCATTTAATTTCTTCCAAGTTGGCGACATTTCAGCGAGCAAAGGGTAAAATATTTGATTTGCATTTGTGAGTGCAAGTAGAATAGAGTTGCTCATTTGAGCACTGCTTGCGTGGATCGTGAGTAAGCTATTGATGCACGGGTGCAGATCTCTAATCTGACAACCCACTTATAGAAAAATCAATAAAACTTCCCGATTCTGGCAGCGTCTGCCAAGCGGAGATCCTTGCAGTCAAGGAGGCAGCCAGCCAACTGTCAATAAGGACAATACCACAGGATGATATCACCATATTTATAGACAGACAGGCAGCCATAGAGGCAATAGCTGCCACTGAAATCAAATCCGAACTTGTTAAGTGCTGTCGCAAGCTGAAGATTATTGGCTCACAGCACAATGTAAGACTCTACTGGGTTCCTGGCCACAGGATTTTTCGTGGCAACGAAAAAGCCGATGAGCTTGCCCGAAATCGATCAATATTGGATCCTCAACAAGCCCTTCAATGGATCAAGCCCCCACTCTGTGGCCTTAGAAGGCGGGTGGAAAACAAGATCCGGATGAAAACAAATACAAGATGGACATCATTGTCCACCCGTGAAATCTCAAGACAAATGTGGCCTAAATATGATAAGCCCCGAACTAACGCGCTCATCAAGAGCAACAGGAAGACTCTGTCGTTACTAGTAGGTATACTTATTGGTCACAATCTTTTGAGACACCATGCTACGAAACTAAATCTCGACAATGACGACACTGCAGAGGATGTGGCGATACGGATTGCTGCGAGGTCACACCTCACTTTCTGTGCAACTGTCCCAGTCTTAGTCAGTTGAGGAAAAGAACTTTAGGAAGTACTTCTTCCATGACATCTCAGAACTTTCAAACGCACCACTAACATCTCTTTCCAGGTATGTTAAATCAACAAGGTGGCTCCAGGAACTCAACACGGCGTAAGAAGGAAGCGGAACATCCATACAACAAGGACTATCCCCCCTGGGTACCACAATGGGTCTCAATAGACCTAAGTGTGATGAGGCGCGGGCTACCCCGCTCCATCAGCCCAACAACCTAACCTAACCTAAACTATTGATGCTTCAAAACATTACAAGTGTGCGATTAGCCTAAGGGACTTTCAGCACTAGGCTGGTCAATAGCAATCAATTCGCTTGCAACTTTATCTTATAAAAATCATTCAGTATACAAATCTCAGCAGTATTTAAAATCGACAAAATAAAAGTCCTCTGAGTCGATGAATTGTCTGAAGGATTACATGGTGAAGATCCTACTTCGTGATCTGAAGTTAATTCTTCAAGGCACTGTAATTTGGCAAAGGACTGTTGTTATGCCACCAACTCCTGCTTTACACTAACTCCTTGCATGTAAGCTTGGATCTGTCCGCCATCTAAAAAATGGTAAAATATTTGAAAAGTCGCCCCTAGTAAGGTTCTGACAAACCGCTAAAAGGAAAAAAGGACCGAAAATCTTATTTTTGGGATCCTAAAAATTTTTTTACATATTTTTGTTTCGTGTGGACATACATTTTCAGGGACCAAGATTTCGTGGACCAATTAAGGCAGTGGCTGCGCAAACAGTGAGGCAAAGTACTAACTTTACAATAACAAAACACTAACAAACACTTAGTTGCTAGTTTTCGGGATATTTTTCATGAAGCAGTCATTATTTGAATGAAAATATCACACAAAGCTCAAATAGTATAGCGGGTCCAAGCAGTGGTCGGAGTGTTAACTGCAAATAAGTGAGGCCTGAGGGAGACCATCACAACATACTTGAAGAGCCAAGGTGGAATTAAAACAGAAAAGTAAATTTTGCCTTACACCAGATAAAATTTAACACTGGAGAGCTTACAATGACAATTTTATTCACAAATTGGACCTTTCACTAAGAACTGCTCCATAGAACAAACCGACGTAATGAAAAAAGTTTCCCAAAGAGCTATTTTCCAGGGCGTTATGATTAGAGTCAATCGAGAGTTACACTAATGTTAACCCTAGAAATTAATTTTTCGATCAGTCTTCAATTCAGGGTTATTCTCGGCTTAAATCAGGGCTCAGGGTTAGTCTCGGTTAAAATATACGTAAATTCAAACAAATGTTCTCATATTTCTGTGAAAATACAACACGTCATAGGCAAAATTAACCCGGTATTGAACAACTCCTACCTGGGTCAGAATTTTTCATGATTCAGTAGTCCTAGAAGCCAGTGGTAATTCTGCACTAGAAAGTATGAGAAACTCAGCACAAATGATTCAATGTTCTAAGTCAGACTCAAGTTAAACCAAGTTCAAAGTTTGACTCGTAAACTTGGATAAGTTTGCTTATAAAATCACCCCTTGTTACACCTCCGTTTGTGTTGTTATAATGTTTGAACGATAGCTTATGCGGAGCTCAAGCTCGGTGAGAAAATATTTTTATTTTAATTCAAATAGTTTCTAGATTTCTTAAATTTTATTTTGAAAACCTTTATAACACCTTTGTAAAGGAGAACTTTTCTAAAGGAACCCTGATAACTAAACTGCTAAAGTTCATAATTTCAGTCTTTTCTTAAGACTCTAACACAATTCGAGAATCGGTTTATGGAAAATTTGTTCTTTTTGTATTCAAAAAGGGCATTAGATATAAACTGTCGACACCCAAACGCAATTTAGTACAGGTATTTTTAATAAAGACTTTGGATAAAGACTTTATCCTTAACTCGACCTAATTTTTTTTTTTAGTGAGATGTCCAACAATGTCTATAACAACAAAGACTTAACACCTCTAATCATGACTTTTTTCTTGACTTTTCAACACCTCCAACCTAATTTTTCTTGTCCCACATCAACTGACATAACGTCTCCCGCAAATGCAGTGCAGAAAAATGGTTCAACGAACTCTCAACTTCATAGTCATACGCTAACTTGATGAGCACACTGTGAAAGCACTATTGGTACCCGTACCATTCCAATGCAGTTTGCTTACCTTGTCCAATTGAAAACTCATTTTGCACGAATAAATATACACAACTGTTGTACAAAACTAAACAAAAAGGATAACCGTTGCACAATGGGCGACCAGTTAAGATCCAATATTCACAACCGGAAACAAGTAAGGTTAAGAGCGAAATAAACAGTATTCACACGCGACTTCCTGCTTATATTTTGACCGCCTTAAGACTTTAACGAGCTCTTCGTTCGGCAACACTTAACGCGAAGAACAACTGTGATCAACTGATTGCAAAAAAATCCAAAACTCGATAATCGTTGATCAAACCGAACGTTCGGCTCGTTATATTTAGGTACACCCAGACTCAGACCAGAGTGAAATTCAGACAGAAGAACAAATACAACACAGAAAAGCAACAATAAAAAAAAAACTTATCAATCCGGTAAGGTGGTATTGAATCTTGGGCGAACTTTCTTTTAGCGCTCGCTGGCAGCTGACAGACTCGCAGAGATGCAAGTCGATCTGCCTCAAAGTGGGGGAACCCAACAAACAGCTGTGTGACACCAATTCGCCGCACAAAAGCTTGTTAGAAATAGAAAACTAGTTTGAAAATTTTTAAAAACAAAAAGATTGGCGCTAAACATAGTGACTAATTTTTAACTGTAAAAATTTGAACCTTTTTTCGATCTGGAATTTATTCACGTCACTTTTATTCTTGAGTTAATTATGAGGAAATCCAAACAGAAGTGATGCTGTTTGCAGAGACCACAAAGAACTAAAAAAACACCCAAAGGGGTCGCTAATATTTATTTAAAAATATAATTAGCCGTGGTATCTGAAATTTAAATACCGCGTCCGGTGAAGTGTGAAATTTTGGATGAGGAGTGATTTGTTTAATGGGTAATCAGACCATGAAAATGTTGGGTAATAGTATTTTGGAAAAGGGAGTCAAGGACGTATGCAGTTGTTTCTGCTAAGTGTTCTCATCTTTGTCAACTTTTTGATGTCAATATCAAACAGATTAGAATTTAACTGGCACTCCATGGCGGCTAAATGTCAGATGACTTTGAACAATTGAGATTTATATTTGCACTGTTTTATCATCCCCTGCAATGGCAATCTGATTCAGATTAGATGCGTTAATAAGACTAGTAAGGCAATTAAAATAAGATGAAACGTCAGATAAATTTTAGACAGATTTGGAACCTATGAAGTTATTCTTACTCTCCCGATTTGTTCTCTAAGGGACTAATTCTCAAGACTTAAGTCCTAAGCTTACGTTTACAATAGGACGCACTTCATAACAGGCTGGACATAGGACTCAAAGAACAAGATTGTTCCTCCAGCTTTGTTCTAACTCCGCCGCCGTCACGTTCGAATTTTTTGAACTTATGCACAATACTGAAATTTAGTTATTGTTGCACATGACACCGATACAATTGATCTTGGCTAGATCAAACTTGGTAAGCAGGATTTGAGAAACTTATTATACAGAAAAGCACATTAACACACATTCACTTCAACGCTTTTGCTGCATACACTTAGGCTGTGAGGTTGGTTTATTTTATTCTTAACTTTGCCCACAAGCCAGGCTTAAGGCTTACAGCCTGCGAAAAGAAGTAATTTCCATTTAGAATGAGGCCCCTAGTGCTTTGTCGAATTATGGTAGCACAATTGAACCAGATTTGGAGAAGTGAAGCTCAGTTCCCTCACACCAAAACTCTATCTAGGACTAGAGAGTCAGTTTTACAATAGAAATTTTGTGAGTCATATTTTCAGGCGAGCTTTATCGAAATCTAAGCGTCTAGTTACAGCAATACGTAATATTAATTAAATCCGCCATGCAATCAGAATTCCTTAGCCTTTTTGAGCTTGTATGGCAAATTTTTTAAGTTTCGCATTTTTCAACTAAACTAAAGCGAGCGCCACGGGGATTTTTATGCTGCCATATTTTAGTATTTAAGTCATTTTTTTAAATAGAAATAAAGGCATTTTAAAAAAAAAAAAGCGTAGCATGTCCAACCCCCTTAACTGAAAATCAATATTAGCATAGAAATATCCAAGTTTGCGGCTAAAATGTACGCAAAACTGTAATATTTTGGTTCAAATTCAATAATTTTGGGAGATCGACCTCTAAGGATGGGCGTGGCCAAAAACTTTGTATAAACGAAATCTGAAAGAGTATCAGGTGAACGTTATGTGCTAAATTTTATTTCTTATTCGATCCTTAGTAAAGCTAAAACAATCTAAATTCATGCTTTTCTGGAAATTTATATGTTTTTATGGAATTCTGCCTCTAAATGTCTGCGAGGCCAAAACTTTGTATGAACAAAATGTAGAGTGTGGAAGCAACAATATTGAATAAGTAAAATACATAAAATGTGGAGCAACAATATTGAATAAGTTGCATTTGAACAATTACTCTTTAATTCGATGCCAAAAATGCAATTTTTTGGTTAGAATTAAACAATTTCGTAATATCTACCTCCAAACATGGGCGTGGCCAAAAACTTTGTAGGAACGAAATCTAGTATAGAACACGTTAACGCTAATGTGCTAAATTTTATTTCTGATTCTTACTTTAATTAGGCTAAAAAGTAGTCGAAATCCATGTTATCTGGAAAATTAGAGGCTTTTTTTAAATTCTGCCTCCAAATGTGGGCGTGTCCCAAAACTTTGTATGAAAGAAATTTAAAAAAAGGTGCTTTCTACACAATATATTAGGTAAAAATTATTCGTTTTGGAGCAAAAGTATTGAATAAATTGCATTTGCAAGTTTACACTTTTAATCGATGCCACGCCCACAAGGGCGATCTGCGGACTTTATTTTTTTTAATGACTTGTTACCATTAGAAAATGCTAAATAATAAAATTTCAGCTTCTCACGACGTCTTACAGACTTGAAGGCACCGGAGGTTGTTTCACATTTAGACCGATTGTAGGCGTGTCTGTGGGCGGATTTGAAATTTTAACACTTGTATTGCTTCGGATGACAGAAAGCTTACGTACCAAATTTCAGCTTTCTAGCTAGAAAGTTAAGGCCTAAAAATTGATGACATACGGACAGACAGACGGACGGACGGACTAGCTCATTCGACTCAGAAGTCGGTCTCGATCATATACCCCTAAGGTTTTGGGGGTCTATCGTCATTATTTCTCAATGCTACATTTTCGCCTGTATCAAACTTAATATACTCCATTCCTGTGGATATAAAAATTTAATGTTAACTATTTTTTGGGCGATTAATCTTTTTATGTGCGATTCTTTATTTCGATTACGAACTATTGCCCAAACATTTTTGAGCGATTTCTCATTTTTTGAATTTGAGCTATTGTAGCCTTGGCGATAGTTCGCACAGCCAGCAATGCCAATGATACGTTCGGTTAGCTTTTTAGTTAAGCAAAATATTGTTTGACGTGGATATTGTTGGGAGAAGAATAAAATAAGTTTGGAAAAACACACACACCTGGGTCTGAACTTTTCAGAGCTTGTAAACCTGTGGTTATATAAGTTATATAAGTTATATATAGCCTATAAAGTTTTTTTTTCCTGCACCCATATAACAGTATCTATAATTTATTTTTTTTGTTTTTTATAATGTACTCGCGAACAAGGGATTGGCTACCCTTTTAATGTTTAGCATCTCACGAGCGGAAAGGATTAGAAGGGGAAAGGGAAGAGAGGTACCGGTGCACTCTTGTTTTGAACAGTTGTGGGTTGTATTTCGTAGGAAAGAGTTGTCGTGGTAGGACATTCCACATTCGCGTTGTACGGCTTTCGCGTTTACCTCTAAACTTGACAGTACGCCCGAAAGTCGGCTCGAGGGTGAACTGATGAGCATTAGATCGTTGGCGAGTATTACGGTTAAACAGTGACAAGCAAGAGACTTTGCGTCGATGTTCGAGTGAGTCGATAGTTTTTGCAATATTTCTGTCACCTATGAGTTATATCGCGCGTTTCTGGATCCTATCGAGCAGGTGCAGTGTTGTTTTAGGAGGACCAGCCCAGACATGGGAGTTATATTCCATTTTAGGGCGAATATTGGCCTTATATAAAATAGCCAATCAGAAGGGGTGAAATATTTCTTTCATCTTTTAAGGAAACCTAGGCATTTCGCAGCGTTCTTGGCGACGTCGAATATGTGGTCATACCAACTAAGGTTCACATACCGAGAATGGAAAGCGTCAATGACAGAAGACAGCATTGAGTTTTAGAAGCATTTAACTCTACTCTATTTTGAGATCCCCATGATACAATGCTGTTCAGGTCAGAGTTTAATGAGTTTGACATACGCTGCCGTTCCAGTTCAACTTCCGAAGAGCAGGGACGAGGAGCTGAGAACGAATATGAAAAACTGAGGTTGCTGTCATCGGTAAAGGAATGAATTGGATTAGTAGTAGCAGACAAAAGATCATTTATGAAGATTAAAAAGAGAGTCGGAGACAAAACAGAGCCCTGGGGAACCCCAGCGTTTATTTTATGAATTGCAGACTTGAACCCATCCAAAACAACTTGAATTGAATGGTCCGAAAGGTAATTACTAATCCATTGAATAAGAGATTCGTCGATTCCAAATGCACGCATTTTCGACAAAAGAGCTTGATGCCAAACTCTGTCAAATGCTTTTGAAATATCAAGCGCAACAATCTTGCTTTCACCATGAATATGCAAGGAATGGTTCCACTTTTCAGTGAGATAAGCCATCAAATCACCAGTGGACCTTTTGCTACGAAAACCGTATTGCCGGTCATTAAGGAGTTTTCGTGATTCAAGATATTTCATAAGCTAATAATTAATCAGCGTTTCCATGACCTTAGAAAGAAGGGAAGTTAGTGCATTTGGACGACAGTTAGAGGGAGAAGAAGAATCGCCTTTTTTAGAGATGGGCTGGACAAATGCTGTTTTCCATCTACTCGGAAAGAGACCTGAGGAGTAGGACCGATGGAAAAGCTTATGTCTGTACGAGTGCGAAAATGAATTTGTCCCATTGTATATTCGACGCGCTCAAGTACAGGCGGGGACATCGCAGAATCTGGTAGCATGGAGCAAGCAGCGAAATGCGCTGCAACTAGATTTGCTTTGGCCATAGAGGTGACAGCTGGAATGTCATTGTAAACGAGTTTTGGGATGGAAGATGAGGCATAGTTCTTAACATTTTTTACGAAAGACCAAAAGTTTTTACTACCCTTGGGACAATGTAGTATTTTCTGCCTCAGCTTTTGATCGTATTGGAACTTAACACGGCGAATATGAACATTACAATCATTTCTGGCTTGCTTAAACTTTTTTCGGTTTACCTGAGATGGGTTGGCCTTGTAGGACCAAAAACATAACTCGTTCAACCTAATCGCCTCTTTACAGCTCAAGTCATACCACGAGTTCACCTTAGGTTTGATACTCTTTATCCTGTGAGGGATGAAAGATGTCATACCAAGGACACTAGTGTTGGTTATCATATCAGCAGCATCTACGTTGTTATCGAGAAAGCACAAGGACCAGTTAAAACAACCGAAGAAGTAATTAAGGCCGTCCCAGTTTGCTTTCTCGTACCGCCAGACTGTTCGTTTAGGAGTTATTTCCTTATTGGGTTGGCCACCCAATAAGAATTTGACTGATATGACGCAGTGGTCTGACGAACCTAGAGGAGATAGTTCATTTACGGTGTACTTATCGGGATGGGAAATTAGAAACAAGTCCAGAGTGTTGGCGGAATGATTGTTAACATCTGGTACCCGTGTAGGCTCGCTTACAAGTTGCGTCAGATTATTTAATGCAGCAAAGATCTCAACATACCTTCCTTGGGGTGTTGACTGACCAGAATGTCGAAGCCACTTAGAATTGTGAATATTGAAATCGCCCGTAATCACGATTTCATTATTGGGATGCAGGGAAACAATTCTTGTGATGGAATCTGACAGTGTATCAATCTCATTACAAGTTAATGCACTGACAAAGTTTGGGCTTCTGTACACGAAACAGTAATGAATTGTTTGTCTACGGACGGTGAAATCTATCCACATGAAATTAAATTCCGGGTTGGAACAGGTGTTGAGTTGTGGAGGAATGTGGTAGACAATATCATCACGTATAAACACAGCGAGGCCTCGGCGAGGAAAGAATAATGGCTCTAAGCAATATCCAGGCAGTTTGAAACCCGGGTCGATTTCGCCGGTTTCAAGATTTTTGCCTAAAACCTGAGTTTCGCAAAGAGCCAAAACAGCTGGGCTGTATATACACGTATGGACGTATGCAGCTGTGAAGTTTTTCCGCAGCCCACGAATGTTGCATATGTCAACACGAAAGTCCTTCATAACGCAAAAAGTACAAACAAACAACTATTCAAAACAATTACTGAACGACACAACACTAAGCAGAATTGTTGGGTGTAAATTTTCGCAAAGAAACACCACAACAATGATTTGCAAGTACTATGCCCTTACAAAAGCATTGCGCGGTGAATCAAGCGGAAAAAAACCAACAACAATCCGCTACACGCTCAGTGCCACCGCTGGTACAGGCACTCCATCCGTGTGCAGCGAAAGCACACCGTTGGAGATTTAGTGCCAGCAGCGACAGTATCTATAATTAATATAATAAATTATTATCGTTCCATTTTAATGATTAAAATAATCAGACAACATTTTACACAAACCGCTCCGTGCATGGCTTCATTTTGCACCCATCATACTCGGATGGGACCTTTCCTAATGTTGAGTTGACTCAGGTCTCAGCATTGTAATGCTGGCAATGCTTAACAATATAAAACAAAGTAGAATGACGACGAACGAATACAAAAAAAAGCAGATCAACGCGTTTCATCGCAAAGAAACGTATGGCTTGGGCGTAGTCGAGTTTGAGTGGTGAGGTTAAATCTTTTAGCGTCGGAGTTTTGAGTTTTGACAGCCAGTGCATCAGTCTGAGTTGCAAGTGCAGTGCAGCAGCAGTTTGACTTGAAGTTTCTTGGTGATTGGTTGACTGTTTTGCGTTGTGCTGTGTGCTTTGTGCGGTCGTTTCGTAATTATGCCAAATGCCGGTTAATTTATTTGGAAATTTAAAAAGAGAATCGCAAAATTTAAAAGAATAACACAGAAATATTGTGTGCGGTCAAACAGTGCATAAGTTAACATTGCAAACATTTGTTATAAAAGTGAGATTTTCATTATTGTTTCAGTGTTGATAGATTTGACAGTGAATGTGTTTGAATGGCAATTATAAAAGTTCATCATCCGTTCATAATGCCGGCCAAGCGAAAAAAGGTACGTTCTTATATTTTTTTTTCTTCAATCCACTACAAAAGCAATGACCCATTCAAAGGTGCCTAGTTTCAGCAGCAAAAGAAAGCAATACTGTCAACTGACTGGACATCCAATATTTCCCAACATTTTGCACGATTTTTTTGTATGTTTTATTTTTGTTTATTCTTTATTTTTCAAGCGTAAACACCTTGCTTCGGTGTTTGTGCGAGTTTATATGCGTTTTTGCTCATGTATGTATTGCCTTTTCGTTCGTATTCACCAAAGTTTGAATGCAACTGATTGCTTTTTGTTGTGCCTTGTGCATTGGGCTGACTTGTTGCAACCAATTTGTTGCTTCTTGTCTTCATGCGCCATTGTTGTGGCATCTCTGCTCTTGATACATACACCAATTTGTTATATACTATAAGTAATGATAGTAATATTGCCTATGTGAAATTCGCATAGAATACTGGGCGAAATACATGTTTAATACATAATGTAAGTAATTTAATATAAATCTAAGTACCTATCTAATATAGGCAAATCTAAGTACCTATAGGCCTATTATAGGAGGTTTTCAAAATAGATTTTTGTTTGATATTGATTCGGACGTCCTGATTTCTAGTGTTTAGTGCCCCCCAAGGGGCAATTTATTGAGCTTAATACAAGCAAACTTAAGACTAGTTACAAATTCTTACACTAAACTTAAAGGGGGGGGGGGGGGGGGGGGGGGAAAGCAGAGGATGACAGTAGGGGTTGCTGAATTTAAGGATGGATAGAGTGTAGGAGAATATTTTTAAGCAATGGTTTGGGGCAGTTAAGATCAAAAACTTCGGCGTAGTTATTAGTTAATTATACTTATTAGTTAACTTATTAGTTAAGAAATGACCACAATTAGTGCGGTGAGTAGCTAGGCGGAACAAGGGTACAGATCTGAGATTGCAAGGGTTAGGCTATCGATGTTTCTGTTTAAAAGCTGGTGAATGAAAAGGATGTCAGCCACATCTCGACGTTTTTTTAGTGATTGCATGCCAACTAAGTTTAGTCGATGTTCATACGGCGGCAACACGAAAGGATCGGTCCAACCGAGACCACGAAGAGCGAAACGGAGAAACCATCGCTGGACTGCCTCAATTCTTTGGATATGAGTTTGCTGGTATGGAGACCAAACTTGACAGGCATATTCAAGAAGAGGTCTAACGAAGCTGATATAGAGGGCTTTGGTTACATACGGGTCAGAGAATTCTTTAGACCATCTCTTTACAAAACCTAGAGCAGAATTTGCGCGGCTTATGACATTATCAATGTGGGGACGGAAGGTCAGTTCCTTGTCACAAATAACTCCTAAATCGCGAATCTCGGTAGTTGTTGGAACAGGCTCATCATTGATGAAGTAGGTTCTTATAAGTTGGGGGGAACGTTTACGGGAGTAGGTTATTGCCTGACATTTGCTGACGTTAAGGTCTAAATAAATTTTTTTTATACCAAACTGCAAATTTATTTCGATCGTTTTGCAAGTCATGGAAATCAGAGGGCGCAGAAATGATTTTTGAGATTCGCATATCATCTGCGAAGACAGAGGTGTTGGAAGAAGTCAGGACCATGTTGATGTCGTTGATTGCAAGGATGAAAATGATTGGGCCGAGATGACTTCCTTGGGGGACACCGGTAGTTGCATTGATTGGGTCAGAAACTGAAGATCTAAAGAGCACTCTGTACTGTCGATCCTCTAGTAAACAAAACTAGAGACGAAACCGAGCTTCTTAAGCTTGAACGTAATGATTGGGAAAGCTAGTTTGTCAAAGGCCTTTGAGAAGACTATTGAGTTTGTTGAAATTTGCTCGTCGGAATTTAAAAACTTGTGAATTTACCGGAGCAATCTGAGGACTTGTGTTTTGAAATGAAAAGTTCAAGGATAGAGGGGAATGTAAAGAATCAAGTGTGGATAATGAGTGAGAACTCTTGGAGATGAGAAAGTTATCACAATCGAACGTAAAAATATGGTCGAGATATCTATTCATAATGTTGGGTATACCACTCTTTTGGTAGAGGCCGGAATTCGATAGACAATCAATGAATATTAACTCGGTTTGAGGCGTCGCGTTTAATGTGACGTAGTGGGATTCATCTTCTGATAAGTCCCATTTTAATCCCGGGAGATTAAAGCCACCTAACAAGATAACACTATCTTCGGGGTTTATCACGTCGGTCAAATAATCCGAAGTATCAATTATTGGCGTATAAGACTCAGTTGGTTGGGTGGTGTGAATATAACAACAGAGTATGTATAAGCAATGTCTGGAGAAATGTGATCTTGCCACACACTAATTCAAGATTCTCAATGTTGGGAATTGGAAAGGGAGATGAACCGAGCCGATTGTTGACTGCTAACAAAACTCCTCGGCCGTTAGGATTTTCCAATCTCACGGGGCCATCCTTGCGGATAACGTTGAAATCGGTGGTGAAGATTTCGGAGTTTTTGATTTTACCAATAAGGTTACTTTCAGTTAAGGCAAAAATGTCGTAAGGGAGTTTTTGCGAGTTTAAATATACCGCGGAAAGCTTGGTTCGAAGTCCTTTTACGTTTTGATAGTAGATATGGTCCCTCTACTATCAAAACGTAAGATGACTTTGTCGTAACCAACCCCCTACTATAGGACTGATAGGGGGTTGGTTAGGAGCGATAGTAGTTTTTGTAATCGGGATGAGATCTTTGAAGGTGAGAGATCCGCTTAGAGCTAACATGAGAGGCAAATGTAGAAAGGTCATTTGCTACATCGGAAGCCGACATATCAAAGCACTCATGAAAACTATCGAAAATTTTTCGTAATTCAACAGGGTTAGTTGGAAGACCCTCTAAAAGTAGTGATACCATGACATTTGTTTTTATTTTCCCGTCAACACAGCTATTGTTTGTTTTATCATGTAAGTAGGCTAGGTAGAGACGCACAATTTCATATGCGTCTACACAATTTCATATGTTCATATAAACGAGATAGAACATAACGACTTTCAGTGCTGTGATCCGCAAGATGTTTAGTTAGTTTTACTGTAGGGGGAAACAATGAATCTAAAAATGCAGGGGATGGAGTGGGATTGGTTGAGGTCGACGAAACGGTTGTGGTGATTAAATTAAGTGGGGCGATGGAGGGTGCCGTATGAGGATTGAGAACATGTGAGCGAATAAAGTTAGGGCAGTACGGAGTAGAAGATGGGGTATGGGTTGTTGCTGAAGAAAAAGAAGGTATCAAATTAAAAGATACTCGCTGACGCTGAGGTTTGGTGTTAGAGTTAGCGAGGACAGAAGTTATTGCAGGAGTTGTTTGAGTGTTGGGGTAGGTATTTAACTGCCTTGACAAAAACAAGTGGGGAAGTGCAACTGTGGGTATGCAAAAGCTTCAATCCTTCTACGACGGATTGCAAAATACCCGACCATACCAAAAAGAAAACTGCCACGCCTCAAAAAAGTGGGCGGGATATAAAAATATAACTGTTGAATGCTTTATACTAGGTGGTTGCATACATTTCGGCCTAAAACTCCGCCTTTTTAACTAAAAAAATCACTTTTTTTAACGCCACGCCCACAAAAGTGGGCGGAGGCACATACAATATATACATAAAAGTTAGAAAATGCTAGTATCCACAACTTTTTTCATAAAATTTTTTGTCAAATTTCATATGTATTTATTGAAAAAACAGTCATTTTAAGCTAAAATCCCTTAAAAAGTGGGCGTGATCAATGAAAAAGCTAAAATTTTTTGGCTACCTTAAAGACAATCACAAGGCAATGTTACGAACCAAAAATTAATGCGCTAGTGCCATTGTAAGATAGCTAAAATTTGAAAATGTATTTTTTTAAATTAGAGATGGTCGCACGTACAGGCCTGTAGTAGACGTGTCTGTGGGCGGATTCAGCTTATTTTCAAACTTGATCTGAAGGATTGGACTTCCAGCCAACCCACAAAATTTCAGCTCTCTGCCTTAAAATTTAAGGCCTAAAAGTTGTTTACATACGGACGGACGGACGGACGGACGGACATGGCTTAATCGATTCTCCTGTCGGTCCCATTCATATCTCTAAAAGGTCTTAGGGGTCTACAGTGATTATTTCACTGTGTTACAAACTATACATAAAACTTAACATACCCTGGGTCGGGTATAATTAATGTTGGGAAGGATTCCTTGTTTAAGGCTCCAGTTTGAGTTTGGTTCCTTGTTCACTTTTTGTTTGTTTAATTTAAGGCTAGAGCTGTTTTAATTTTTATTACATTCCCATTTAGTCATCTTCATCTTGCCTAGGGTGAGCACATCATTCGAGGGGTTGGTAAATAGCCAGTCGTATTTAGAAGGGATAGTAAATTTGAAACTTGATGTGGTTCGTTTGAGTTTTTCGCATTGCTGAATAACTATTGAGAAACGCTGGAGAAATAATTTGTTTAACCAGGATACGTTCGCATGCCGTGGGACATCCTTTACTACGTAAAAAGTAAGATTTGTGGAGTTACTTATTGAAAGCCTGTTGAGCCTATTGGTCCGCTCAGCATGTGTCCATGAAGTTCCTAGTCTTACAATCGGCTCGGGCATAACAGGTTGCGGTGTTGAAGAGGGTAGCGCGGCGGCAGCATCGGTGATTTGAGGTTCAGACGTCTTATCTCCTATTTCGATATCTGCTTGAGAAGGAACAGAATTGACCGAAAGAGAGGAGAGTGAAAGAAAATCCGCATCAGATGCACGAAGTTCTTCCAGCATCTAGGTGTTGTAAGGAGGTTTCGAGGATGAGATAAAGTCAGGAACGACCTTGCAAGATGTGCTTCTTATTTCATCAGCAATGTCACCAATTGTGAGTCGCATTGCTAGGAGATCATTGCTGATGTCATTGGTTTTGCCCAGCATGGTTCCAATTGTGTTAGAGAGATCAGGATCGATAGAGTTGGGAGTCGACTTTGAGCTATTCTGGAGTTGAACATCAAGAAAAGCTCGGAGGGATTTAAGCTCATCAAAAACGGCTTTCGATGTGTTGACTGTGCTAAGTGTTGAGACAAAGCTCATAAGCTCATCTTTTAGTCCAGTAACGATGTTCTGGTGGAGGTCATCTAGGTCAGGCTTAGAAACTGGTTCCTTAGAAGATATTGAACCTTCGATGCTTTGAAATTTTGTATTAAACACCTTCCTTCTACTATGTGTTATTAAAAATTGACGGACACGATTAGCTTAAAAGTGATAAGGAAAACTATTTCAAAAACTTGACCACAGGCGTCTGCCAGACAACTAGCATAGCAAAAGCACCTACTCGTAGGGGAACGACCAACAGTCAAATACAAAAATTAGCTTAAAAATATTAAATAAGTTCAAACAAGCTAATCTGTCTGATGTCTGTGAGTACTAGACAAACAGTATTTTCCAATGTCTCGGAAGAGGGCTATCCTTGTGTGCATCACCATTCATGTGTTTTTTTTATTTTTGTAGAAATATAGAATAATTGAAAATCGTTCTACGTATACACCAGTTACGATGCGTTGAAAAAGGTAACAATAGCAACTGAGAAAAGTTATGAAGTATTTATAATCGGGCAACATTGCTAAGAAATACAAAACTGCTCAAATTTTTATGTTTAATCTTACTGTAAGCTCAAGTCGTTGTTTCCGCAAATTTTGTCTAAGGCTCTCATATTTAACGTGTTTAGATTTCACTAATTTATAAGAATATTTTTTAATGATTGGAAAATCCAGTAAAATGCTAAGCAGATGTATTTGGCCTAAGAAGGAAGTAGGTAGGTAAATACACCAACATTTATGACGATTGCTTGGGACTTTTTGGGTATGGAATTTTTCCCTAATTGCTGAAAACTACTTATACACCTACCTGGGTACAACAAAAGTTAGAAAGAATTTTGTGGCGCCTGCTCTTTTAGAAATACACACAAAACAGCACACCATTGTGTAGGCGAATTTCGTGCCCTCGTACGTAACTACACTAACCGTGACTAAAAACTAAAAATCTCATTTACAGAACATAGT
Organism: Neoascia interrupta; assembly: GCA_947623515.1. Classification (NCBI taxonomy): domain Eukaryota; kingdom Metazoa; phylum Arthropoda; class Insecta; order Diptera; family Syrphidae; genus Neoascia; species Neoascia interrupta. The sequence continues at coordinate 27,614,422 of OX392462.1, forward strand.
TCTTTCTATAAATTTAAAGTCTGAACTGCCTTTTTTTACTGAGAATCTGCGACTCTATGATGTCTTCAACGTTAAAGGGTAGTTATTGCAGACGCAAAAAAAAAGAACGTCAAGTTTGAAGACATACGCGGAGCGGTCCGTCGGCTTTTGTTGAAGGTTATGGTCATCTAATTGCGCAGTTTGTGTAACATTCTATTTATTTATTAAAATTATTTCTGGATATATTTTACAGTCTGTAATATACCTTTTTCGTACTGCTGTCTACTGTTCTTATATTGGGTGATTTTATATTGGGTTTTGTTACTCTAAAAATAGGCTGAACCGTTTCGAAAATGGAGGGAAGGACATACTCTATCTTGGCGTTTTTTAGGATTAAATACCGCTAGGCTTTTTGATTAATTTTACAACCACCTGTGCTAGCATTTGTCACTTTTATCAAATTCTGCGGACATGGATTTCTGAGAAAGCGGTAAAAAAATATGCTATTTTTTATTTCGCTTGTTTAAATGGGCTTAAAACCTCTGGGTCGAAAACGGAAATTTTGAAACGTTTTTTATGCAGGTCGCTTGCCTTTTAAACATTACATACTTCAGCTAAATTTAAACAAGGTGTTCATAACCGTTGAGGAAATAGAAATCTTTAAAATAATAGTTTTCGAAAATGTTTTCACGTTTGTCAGTTAAATCTTCGAAGTTTTTGAATACCTTTTCGAAGTCTGCTATAGTTTTGTATAAAATTTAAGAAGATGGACTATGCCCGGTGTTAATTTAAAAATTATACTTTATACTTTTTGATCTTTTTTATAATTTTTTAAATTTCAAATCCATAAAACGAATGTTTTGAAGTTTTTTCCAGTTCCCGTTATACATTTTTTTCCAATACCACAACCAGCAGCACTAGCCTTGGATGTTTTTTTTTTTTTTAATTCTATGGCCACCGGTTTATGCACAAACGTTAAAACAAGCTCCTTTTTTATTTCGTTTTTTTAATTAGGCTTCTAAAAACTTAGGTTAAAAACGGCATTTTAAAAAAATTTTAACGCAGCCTTCCTTCTTTTTGTAAGCTTTGTACTTTTACCTAATCTGAAAAAGATTGCTTATACCGTTAAGCTACTAGAAGACTTAAAAAAAATTTTTTTGAAAATGCTCTTATGTTTTTCAGTTAAATCTCACAAGATTTCGAAATTTCAAAATCCGCTATAATTTTCCTTAAAATTTTCAATTATTACGTGTGATTTTTTTCATAGAATTCCACCAAACAGCACCGGTGATGGGGGGGGGGGGGGGGGGACACACGTTTTATCATGCATCGTTGCAATTTTTTTTCGAAAATGCGTCAAAACTGCAGTATTTAAACTGCATTGAAAAAAACTGTTTTTGACCTAAGCACTTGTTACGTGGATACGTGTGTTCAATATTGATTTTAAGCGATAAGCGAAAAGCCGTTCAAAAGGCCTCCAACACTTTGAAAAACGTCATGCATTTTCGACTCTTAGGTTAGGTTAAACAGGGGTGTGGTGAAAAGGACCACACAAACACTAGGCACCAAAACGGGCCCATCGCGATCCCTGGGGAACCAGTTGAACTTAACATTCAAAAGGCAAAAACATCCTAAACATTATCCCTCGTGACACAGCCAATTTCCCTGTAAAAGCCAAGGAGGCCTTTAAAGTTTGTGCCGTCTACTTCTAAGCTTTCGAAGAAATATTCCTGCGCATACGCGAAATTGCCTCACATTCGCACAGAATGTGTGCAATATCCTCAACCGCCTGCATATCACTGCAGAAGCGACAAATATTCGTGTCAGAAAGCCTGAGCCTCTTTGCGTGCTTACGCAGGAGGCAGTGTCCTGTCAGAATTCCTACTAAAGCCCTTAGCTTGTCCCTGCTCAGTTTTAATAGTCCCTTCGATCCTTTTTCTTCTAGTCGTGGCCAGAGAGCTCTAGATACCCCGTGTCCAGTTAGACGAGACCACCTTTGGTTGGCCATCGTTTTAATTTTCTCCTCAATAGTGCCTCTTACTACGCAGAGGGGTGGTTTGATGTTAGAAACCTCACTATTTCCGAGGAGGGATCCTCGGGACTTCTTGCAAGCTCATCAGCCTGTTCGTTTCGCTCTATACCGCAGTGTCCTGGCACCCAGCACAGTCTCACCCGGTTCTGGCTGCACAATGCTTTGAGCATTGTGCGACAGCCCCTGACTATATCAGATTTGATGTTGACCGATTCCATTGCCTTGAGCGTAGCCTGGATATCGATGTAAATGGCGATATCTCTGCCGGATATCGATCCCATCTGCATAAGCTCGGCCGCCCTAAGTACAGCCAGAACCTCTGATTGGAAGACACTGCATGTATCCGGTAGCTTGGATACTTTTAGTTCCGGGTCTTTTGAGAAGATACCGGAACCTGTTCCTTCCCCTGTTTTCGAACCATCTGTATAAATTGCAATTTCATTAGGTCTGACAATTGCACTATTTTCCCATTCCTCTCTCGCTGGATAAATGACTTCATATGGTGTGTCGAAGTCGACCAGGGAGGGAATTTCATCCGTTAGAGCTGGATTGCCTTGCATTAGCTCCGACAGGATCGAGCCGTGTCCGTACCTGCTGCCCTTGAAATAGTTTAAGTTTGTGAGCCGTATCACACTATTGCCAGCAAGTTTTTTTATCTGCAGATCAAGCGGTGTTAGGTGTAGAAGAGTGTTCAAAGCTTCCGTTGGTGTAGTACGGAGAGCACCTGTGATGGCTATACCGTTCTTTGAACCGCTGATAATTTTCCATAAACTGTTTTTCTGTTTGTTGCTTTCCACCAGACCAAGGCACCGTAAGTAAGTATGGGTCTTAGCACCACAGTAAACAACCATTGGGCCATGCCAGGTTTTAAGCCCCAAGTTTTCCCTACCGTTCTCTTACAAATAAAAAGCGCATTGTATGCCTTCTTGATTCTTTCCCCTGCGTTAAGATTCCAATTCAGTTTTTTGTCCAGGATTACACCCAGATACTTCGCGCTATCCGACAGGGATAATTCCACTCCGTTTAGCTTGGGGAGTTTGAATTGCAGTATCTTGTACTTCATGGTAAAAAGAACCAGTTCCGTTTTAGAAGGGTTAATACTGAGACCACAGCTTTTGGTCCAGATGCTGATCGACCTCAGAGCACCCTCCATGATTTCACTTAAGATATTTAAGTACTTTCCATGCACCATTACCACCACGTCATCTGCGTTTGCCGTGGCGCTGATACTCATAGCACTTAGCTTCTTTAGAATTTTGTTAATAACCAGAACCCACAGAAGTGGAGATAAAACCCCACCCTGAGCTGTACCCCTGGTTACAGACATTCTAATCGAGCCTTGCCCAATCGCACAGTCAATTTTCCTATTTGCAAGCATGTTGCAAACCCAGTTTATAATGCCCTGTTAAATGCTAACGTCTACTAGAGCGCTTTCAATGGCACTACTCTCGACGTTATTGAAGGCCCCTTCAATATCGAGGAAGGCAGCCATCGTAAGCTCATTAGAGTGTAGAGTATATGCATGCTGTATGCATGCTGCGAAGCCATAAGAAAGTCATTGCTGCATCTAGCCCTAATATCAAGTAGTCGTTCCAGGGTTTTAAGCATAAAGGATGAGAGACTTATCGGTCTGAAGTCCTTTGCCGCTGTATGTCCCTGTTTGCCAGCTTTAGGTATAAAAATCACTTTTACTTCCCTCCAAACGGAAGGAATGTACCCTGTTCTTAGACTGTGCCTGAAAATTTTCGTCATGTTTTGTTTTCAACTCTTAATTTCTCAAAAAATGTTTCGATATTTTCGAAAAGTTTTATTTTTCAATTAAAGCTTAGTATATTTCATAAACCTACTAAACTTCTTGAAAAAGCACAAAAAAACATTAAGTCCATTTTCACATGAAATTTCAAGCTGTAATTAAACTGTGAAGGTCCATTCATAGCTAGCGAACTGCGACCTGCGAATCGATCCAGTTTTGGCAAATTTTGATGTTTCTTTCACAGCCAAATTTTTTTGATCGTAGAAGTCAAAGAAGAAACTAGTTCTTATTGCGTCGACAAATTGTTTTTCATTCACCAGAATATTAGAAGTTTGCGTGAAAATTTCTGTGCGCTCGTTTCGCACCTAGAATCTTTTCCTTCCTTGCCAGATTTTGTTGTTGTGTCTGAGATTTGGATCTACGGATATGAGAAAAATCTCTACAAATTACCGGATTTTGAATTTTTCGCAAATACAAACGAAAGTTACGCTGCCGGTGGAGTAGGTTGCTTTGTTAAAGAGGGGATATTTGATGATTGCGTGCCTTCGTACCCTGACCTGGTTAGTGCGGATGTTTTGAAACTTACTGTTGAAGCAAATAAGGCAACTTTCACAATCTTGTGTGTTTATCGACTGCATAAATGCGATTTTTCGGTTTTTTTTGAAGAATTTTCTCGTTTGCTTAGTACTGAAAATTCAAAAAACCTTGTGATATTAGGTGACTTTAACTTAAATGTACTTGAAAGTAACGATACAGTTGCTAATTATTTGGCCTTGCTGGCTTCACATGGACTCGTGTCTTTTGTTAACGAACCTACAAGGCTTACATCTGGTAGGTGCCTTGATCACATTTATGGTCGTTTTCGTCAAATCTCTACAGTTAAGTGTGAAAAATGTGTCTTAGATTTTTCGATCACTGATCATTGTATGACCGGCTTGCTTGTCAGTCACTACATTAATAAAAAAGTTACTCAAAAGCCTACGACACAAAGTAAAAAAGCTATTTCAAAAATTAATTTTTCGAAACTCAAACTTAACCTTTTCGCAGAGACGTGGGAAGATGTTCGGGCACAGTCGGAAGCCTCTAAAGCATATGACCTTTTTCAGAATATACTTATGAAAAATATAAATAATTGCAGTTTCTCAATTTATGTTAAAAGTTCCTTGAAAAAACTAAAACCTTGGATTTCTTCTCAGTTAGTCCAGCTAATTAAAAGTAAAAATAGGTTGAGATTCAAATATTACAGGCACCCTGAAAATCTTATTTTAAAAAGAAGATATGAAAGACTGTGTTTGAGGGTAAAAAATGAAGTTTCAGAGTGTCGTAACTCTTACTATCAAAATAAGTTTAGTATTTCAAAAGGAAATTTAAGAGATGAATGGAAATTAATTAACAGTATCCTTAATAACCCTTCTGGCTCTACTATAAAGCCTGTTTCCGTCACTCTTAATGGAAAAACCGTCACTGATGTTGTCGAAATTGCTGAAAGTTTTAACTCACATTTTGCTAGTATTTTCTCTCCTGTGTCTTACGCCCCAGCTTGTACGTTTTGCAATTCCTTTACTAGCTATTATGAGTTCGCCCAAAGCACCACCTTTTTTTTCGACCCTATCACTGGTTTTGAACTTCTTAAAATCATAGGCTCCTTGAAAAATTCGAATTCAGTTGGATTTGATAATATCTCCAATCGAATACTTAAGGAAATAGCTTGTTTCATCGTTGATGTTTTAGCTTTTATTTTTAACAAAAGTATTCTTACTGGTGTTTTTCCGGATGCCTTAAAATGTGCTGATGTCGTGCCACTTCACAAGAAAGGTCCAAAAAACGAAATGAAAAACTACAGGCCAATTTCGCTACTACCAGCTATAAGTAAAATTTTCGAGAAGGTAGTTAAAAGCAGAATCTTAAGTTTTTAGCAAGAATTCACTTCTTTAGTCCGCTTCAATTTGGTTTCCAAAAAGGCAAATCCCTCAGTGGATGCTTTGTTAAACTTTTGTTCGCAAATTTTCTTTAATCTGGATAGCAAAAAACTAACTGCAGGCTTGTTCATTGATATCACGAAAGCTTTTGATTTAATCGATCATTAAACCCTTCTGCGTAAACTTTCTTTGGCAGGCTTCAGAGGTTTTATGCTCAATTGGTTAGAGTCTTATTTATTGAATAGATCTCAGAGAGTAAAAATTAACGAGACTAGAAGTGGAGTTAAGGTAACTAATTTAGGGGTACCCCAAGGTTCTGTCCTCGGACCCATTCTGTTTCTGGTCTATATCAATTCCTTTCTCAAGCTCGATTTCAAGGGTAGTCCCACAGCCTTTGCTGATGATATAGGTTTATCCTATGGCTCGGAAAGCCTTTTAGATTTGATAGCTTCCATCAACTCAGACTTAGCGCTTCTGAGGTTATGGTTTGCAGAGCACAAGCTAACGATAAGCTCTAAAACGAAGTTAATGCTTTTCAGTCTTTCGTCTCGCTCTTTCGACTTTCCTGTTTTTTTCCACGCTCCCGAGTGCCAAAAGTTCAAGTTAATGTCGTGTTCATGTAACCACGGTTCATCTGCTCTTACTTTTTGTGACAATGAAATTTGTTGCACTAGCTGTTTCGAAATAGAAAGGGTTGATGAATTTAAGTACTTGGGTCTTACTTTTGACTGCACTATGAGTTTCTCTAACCACATTCAAAATCTAAGGCAATACTTTTGTGCTACGTTAAGAAGTTTCTTCTTTTTAAGTAATGTGTGCTCAAAAGCCTTACTAAAAACTATTTATTATGGTGTTTTTCACTCAAAACTGCAATATGGAATAACTTGTTGGGGCGAAGTCTATTTTGCCAGACTCCAACCGCTGTTAACGCTTCAAAAATATATGATTCGAAAAATTAGCCGAAAAAGTCGCCTTTATCCTAGCTTTCCATTATACTGCGATTTAAAAATTCTTTCTGTCCGTCACTTATACTGTTTCAAGGTACTGAAGTCGTTCTTTTATAGGTCTGGTAACTTAAATTGTAGAATACTCGAAAATTATCACTTACGTGGTAATCTGATGCATTTAGTTCCGATTTTTTTTTTTTCGAACTACGGCCTATAAAAACTATTTCGCAGTATCATCATGTCGTCTTTTTAACAAACTGCCCTTATCGTTAAGGAAACTTACCTCCTCTTTAATTTTTACAAAAAACTTGAAATGCTGGCTTTTGACTAAAGACTCTAGAGCGATCGAACTCTTTTTTAACTCATAGCCTTCTTCTAAAATTCTGGTTGAATTATTTGTTTTGAAACTTTATCTTTTTCTTTTGCCAATAAGCTTTAAACTTTTTCCAAATAAAGTCACTCATAATTTGAATTATATTATGTAAATAGAAAATGTTTTAAGTATTTCTTAAGTTATTTAATATTCTAAGGGTCACCCCACCCATTTTCTTTATTGTTTACTCATTAAGTGGCATTCAATACTGTTACGTACTGATTAATACAAAATGTCACTATAATATTATTTCATTATAAATTTATTCTTAAATTAAGTTGATTCTTTGTGAAAAATTTTAATGAAATATATGTAAAATCAATCAAAATCAATCAATCAAGTGGGCGACCTGTAAGTCTGTTATGGGGGCGGATAAAAAAATGTTAAGAAAACGACGGCATTTATTGTTTTTCTTTTTGGGTGTTTCTTTTTAAAAAACAATTTAAAAATTTCAATTGACAACAATTCAAATTCGTGCGCGATTGAAGCTGATTGACAAATACAAAAACAAACGATTTGAGGTTAAAAACGCGCGTCCTGTTTTGGTCGTGCGAACTTTAGATTCAATTCTCGCCATGTGGAACGTGAATATATCTTGACAGTTCGCACCGAAATTCCAACTAGTCAAAATTTGTTGGAATTTCGGTGCGAACCGAAAACCAACAACGAACCGGGTACAAAACTCGGTAAAATAATTTGCATTTTGTTTTCAAACCTAGATTCATATACGCCCTACATCGTTTGCCGTGTTGTTTTTTAGATTTTTAATTTATTTAATGTGGTCAAATTGACTTGATCGCAGTTCGCACGGTCGCAAGTTCGCAAGCTGGGTATGGATGGACCTTTATTTATGCTTAAAAAAAATTACCCTCTTTGGATTCTCTGACTATTTCCGCAGTTTATACGCACACCAAATTTTGTCTTTCTACGACTTACCGTTCAGAAGTTATAAAGCGATTTCATAACAGGTCCTTTTTCCATTTTTTGACGGACCGCTAAAAATTGTATTCTAACATTAGTCATGTTGGTTTTCCTGATCGGTCTTCAAAAAAAATATTCCAATACATTTTTCTTGATATTGTTGCCCATACTCCAAACACTGATCCTGATCCTGGAAAAGAGAAATTTCGAAATAAAAAAACATCACCAAAATTTCTTTACTTCTTAGTCGGCGCATTAAAAAGGACATATTGCTACAAAATGGTTTCTATTAGACCATAGCAAAATAACAATTTGTGTAAAGAGAGTGATTTAAATCTGGCGACATTATTATTGTTTCTATTGTTTTAAATTTCGTTATACGACAGTCGTCCTTTAGAAATTGATTGTTTTCACGACCTTAAACCATTTGAGTCCTTTTGAGCACCACACGCAACATGTTAAAGACAGAAAAAACAAGAAAAGACGTTTCGTTACATCAACACATGTTTGTGTTGCGTGTGTTGCTCAAAAGGACTCATATGGTCTAACGTCGTGAAAACAATAAATCAACAAGGGATGCTCAACTCGCCAATTTCAGGCGCAGCCTAACTATTGTTTGCAGGAGATGGGAATTTCTCGACCGTAAAACAAATTTTTGAGTTTATTGGTGATGCGGCAACTTGCATGATTCACTTCAGTTGTCAGTTTTACTTTGGCATTCGTGAGTGACTTTAGTTGCGAAATGCTGGTACGGTTTCCTTAAATTTTGTGGTTCAAAATCATTTAAAGATAGAGTGAAAATAAAAAAGATAATTAAAAATTTTGACTACAAGCAAATTAAAACAAAAAAATATAAGGTAAGAATTATGTTTTTCTAATTTAGCTAAAAATTAAAGAAAAAAATTTAATTGTTCTTGTTTGCAAGGAAAACGTTCTAATATTTGTGAAAAACGTCCTCTTCTCTTAACTCAAAGTTTTTATATCTTCTCATTTGCCAGTGTCTTCATGTTACACAATTTTTAATGGTTTCGCATTTCCATGTTTTTGCATAAAGGTTTTGTTTTTATAAATTTTTCTTTATTTCGTGTAAATAGCCTTTATGAACTAAATTTTTTGGACTTTTTTCGTTAAAATTTCAGCAGCATTTTATTAACAAACGCGAAGGATTCTGCGTAAGACTGTATCTGTCATTTAGATTAATTAGATTTAATTTTTACATTTATCAGCATCATTAGATTTAAAGTTGTTGTTTGTAGTTTCTTGATACTTTCTCGAGTAGCATTTTTTTATTTTGAAATTTCGGTGGAACCATCTGCCGAACATTGACGTTCTATAAGTCTTCTTAAGTTTACTAAAAAGGCTTCTTTTTTTACATCGTCTCAAGTCTTATTTCACATTTTGTGTTAAATGCCAAATGATACGAAATTCTCCTCGATTTTTTCATGTGACTTGATGTAACTTGATGGTTAAAACGAAGGTTTGGGCTCCTGGGGAATTTCAAGACTCTCCTGAAAGGAAATTTGTTGACCATTTACTCGTTGGGCAAGTGTGTCTCTTATTTTTTAATTTGTATACAGATACTATCCAGAAAATGGCAATCAAGGCACATAGTTGTAGTTTCGGTTGTGTACCTACCTAGTAGGGTATTATTACTATAATTTAAGTTTAGTTTGACACTGCCTGTTGGTCTATTGTATGCCCCCTACCAAGCCTTGGAAGGGTTTATACCCTCAAAAGAGCTCCCCTCGCGCTCGCACTATAATTCATTACTAAATTAATATCGAGGACATGTGCTCATGCTTAGTTTTGACTGAGACAACTCACTCTAAAGCACTTTCTACAGGCCAGTTTCGCGTAAGAATATAAGAATGAGAAAAATATTTTTATTTTAAATCTTTTTAGAAAAATTTAAAAAAGTTTTTCCAGATTTTGTGTAAAGGTCAAACCACAATCATACAATCACATTGAGAAAGTTCAAACACTTTCGCTGCGAATTTTCAACATTTTCTCAAATATGGAAACTTTTTCGAGATTTTCGTAATTCTAGATTTTTGTAATCGATATTTTTACTTCTTCTACTTCTTCTTTCTTTTAGGCGCAGATTATGATTCATGATCTGAAAACATGGATCACAACCCTCCCAATCTACTGCATTCCTAACCCCGGATTAGTGGTAGGACCATTAGGAATCCGGGGTAAGCCGATTTGACCTCAGAATATACCGGCAGGCCACCCGGTTTTGGATCTCTTCGTCACTGAGGCCAAATAAATCCATGAATGTTTTGGCCTTCCTCTCTTTCGCAATGACGCTGGAATGTTGACATTGCCATCTTGATCGAGATTCTTACTATTACTATTTTTTTATTTCCGAGATTTTTTACTTTTTTGACTATCGTGGTACACTCCTATTCCAAGAAAAGTCATAGTAATGAATAATCGCGAATATTTTCAATACGTTTTTGTTGGAGGTTGCTTCTATCCGATGGAGTAATCAGGCACAACTACTGGTCCATTGTACTACCATGCAGACCTTACATTAATGTATTTAGTTTACCCATATTTCGAAAAAAGATAAGAAGCAGCTTCAGTGATGAAGAGCTTAGGTGTTCGGCACTCACCACGTCAGCCCCAAAGATCCACCACATGATGCGAGCAAAGGCAGAACAACTACAGAGGAAGTCTTCCGCTGTATCGTCGTCCTCTCCACATGCAGGACAGGTGGCGGTTTCGCTAAAGCCTAACACATTCAAGTGTCTAGCAAAAGCTTGGTGGCCGGTGAGGACGCCTACAAGAAGTCTGCAATCGATTCTCCTAAGAGATAGAAGAAAAGACGCCGATGCCTCACAGATGTCCGGGCGTAGTCGTTTAGTCTGTCTGCACCCATCGCAGTCACGCCAACGAGCCCTGTGCTCACGAGAAACCCAAGTATAAATGGCAGACGTGTCCACAGATACAGGCAGGCCTAAAGCAGGTTCGGGTCCTGAGAATATTTTCAATAGTGGCACGATCTATTTTGTGGCAGTTATCGTGTTTTAATTTAATTAAGGACAATTTAACTTTTTGGACGATCAGTCATAGTGTAATAACACCCAAAATCTTTGGGTCCTTGTGGAGACATCGTATGTGTTGCCCATCTATCTGTATAAGCTTTTCCCCAGTAGCATGCGTTCTTGCTCCACAGTTCACCTCGGATTTATGCTTTCCATACTTAGAAATGGAACTGCAAGCATTCTGAAGAGTGTGGCCGCTTCAATGCCATGATGGATGATTCTCTTTATAGGCCCCTTCACCTGACTTAAATAAAGCCCTACTTTCGAGATATGATTTGTTGGGAAATGCATTTATATATTGTTTTCCGTGAAATAAGCGGTCACACTTCAGGTGCTCCGCTCTTATAGCAGTACAGTCGCGACAATTGAGCGAAACTGTCGTGGCATGTCAAGGCGGATTATGTAGTTTCTCCATACTTTGAGAACAATGACTTTGCCGAACCTGTTAATTCCTTGCTTCGTACGCTTAACTTTCTCATGGGATCACCTCACTTGAAAAAAAAAAAGACTTAAATACAAAAATGCTCCCTTCACCTCTTAAGCTGGTTCTCGCAGCACAGATTCGCCCAATCTGAGACTTTTGCCGGATGTTGATGCTGCATGGTATTAGTGCCGTCTGGTTGCATCAGTGAGAATGTTTGCTTTATTATTTTTGGTTTGTTAAAATCAGAGTGGGGTCAAGAGTGGAATAACTCATCTGCCAATTTAGCAAAAATTAGTAAAAAAAAGAGTTTACAGAGTTAAAAAATTCTGGCTTCAGCTTGGGATTCCTTATTCAAACGGAATGTTTTCGCATGCAAACAAGTTTGAACGAAGAGTTAAGCAGGTCTTAAAATAAGAAGGGGAGCTAAGCTTCTGCTATAACCAAAAAGGCTCAGAGTAATGCCTTACCTACTTAAAACCTTCCTTTTCTTATCGCCTGAAAAGCTTGAACATAAACTTATAATTTTATTTACAGAACCACGAGATGCAACACAAAGACAGAGTGCTTTCTTCAGCAATTCAAAACCAGATACAACAAACTAAATCGCTGTGCACATCACATAAAATATTGAGCAAGTCTGAGAGTTCGAAGATGACGATGAAAATATGGGAACCAACTAGAAGCAAAAGAAATAAATTTAAGTGTAAAGTCAATAACTTTATAGGTATGTGTTGAAAGTTGTATCTCTCTCACTCGAGTTTTACAAAAAAAAATTTTTTTTCAACGTTAGGATGCGACTATACGTCAACAATATTCAAAATTAAATGTTTTAAAATATTGTGAAAGCTTGTTATCAATATTTCAAGAAGAATTGTTTGTTCAAAAGCCAAGGACGCAACGTATAAACTCAAACTTTGTTATCTAACAGATTGGTTAGATGTTCAAAAAAAGTCATATCAACGATGATCCAGCAATCCCACAGCATTTGTCAGCTGAAACAGGAGACGTTCTTAATATTCAACAAGGAGTCATCGTTGAACGAGTATACAGGAACAAGGTACATACATATTTAATTATACTTTTAAGATATTGTTTAGTATATTTTGGTTTAGTCCTTAAGCGCTAATCATGAAGGCAGACACGACTTATTTTAAGTTCATTACAAATCAAAAAAACAAAAATTACTTGGTTTACAAAACAGAGCGTACATAAAATGTTGCAACAAGCTCCTATAAGTTCCTTAGTAGCATCGGTATGTGTTATCAGTGTGATATCAGTGGTACCTCCCGATGGAATCGAATCTTTAAAATTTGGCGTTAAAAATACGAGAGTATTTTTTTTTTTGTAAGGTTAAACAAACATATAAGGAGGAGAAAGGAGAGGATTTTTAGAAAAATGACGGTCTAAATTCGGCTCAAATAAGGCCCCAATGAAAAAAGACCCAAAAAAAAAAATGAAATAAGGCCCCAAAAAATTATCAGGAAACAACAACAACGATTTTTAGTAAATTTTGGGGTGTTATTTCCTTTTTTGGGGTCTTATTTCCTTTTAAAAATTGAATTTTTTTCATAATGAAATACAACCCCAAAAGCAGAAATGAAATAAGACCCCAAAACTGGTTCCCCATTTTATTTTTTTTTTAATCTAGTAGAATTTTAGTTAAAGAATAAAAAAACGCAAACAAGGTTGTGTATATGCAAGCTTTGAATGTGTATGGGGGGGCATGCTTCCTTATATTAGACAAGATTGGGGTCTTATTTCATTATGAAATAAAGCCCCACTTTAGGGGCCTCATTTCATTATTTTTGGGGATTTATTTCATCGCAGTGGGGCCTTATTTCATATTTGAAATTGGGGTATTATTTCATTATGAAATAACACCCCAAATTTGGGGCCTTATTTCATTTTCTCTTTTGGCGTCTTTTTTCATTGGGGCCTTATTTTCAACAGCCAAATTATTATCATAAAGTTCAAGTCTCCGGTCGACCTTTTTTTAACGAAGTTTTGACGAGCACGCAAAGACATATTACCTAAAATCTTTTGTCACAAAAATGTAATGGGCGCTTTTGGGTTTTTTTCAGATATTTTTTTTATTTCAATACAAATATCTTTGTCAACGCGTAGAACAGTTCACTTAAAGAACGTTGACTTCTTTGACGATTTTCGCCTTCTTGGGAAAAGGTGCTTAGGACTTTGAAGCCGTGATCAGTAAGTAAAGAAGTTGGACAAAAACTCTAGCTACCGTTGTGGCCTCAGCGTTGGGTAAAGCATATGCTTCCGAAAATTGTATGAGGTCATCCTGGAATGTTACTAAATACTTTTGACACTATAATTTACGGGTAATGGTCCTACTAAATCCAATGGAGTGATTTTAATGTGAAAGTAAGAATTTCCGCTACTTTTATTTAGCTGACAGGAGGTACATTTCTTTATGTATGATCTTATGTCTTTCGTCATGGTTGCCCAGTAATACTTGGAATTCATCCTTATTAAGAGTTCGAGTGACTCCCTGGTGTCCACCAAAAGGTAAGTCATGATACTCAAATAAGGCTGTTTTTGTTTTTATTTTTATTTTAGGAACTTAAACGACTCATCTTTTAGTCGTTTAAGTTCCTAAAATCGACCACAACTCTCCATCGTTTTGTTCCATTGTTTCCAGGTTTCTTTGGAACAAGTAGAAGTGGTGAATTCCATGGGCTGGAACTCGGTCATATGTCATCATTTAGCATCTCATTCACTTGCTTGTGAATTTCTTGACGCTAACTTTCTGGGTATCGGTAAGGGTTGGCAAAAATCGGTTTCGGTTAGGATTTTGTGCGTTATTGCCTCAGTGTGCGAGAGATGATCCCCTTCTAGCTGGAAAAGATCATTATACTCTCAGCAAAATTTAGGATGCTTTCTCTTCCTCTGAGTTGAAGTGCTTTAAGTCGAGAAGCGACTCCAGCTTACTCAATCTGTGTTAAACTGGGCCTTTAGATTAATCATGGTTAACTACGTCATGGTCACCTAGCATGTCCCATTGGACGTAGACTTTGTTCTGTGTCTGAAGTATTCAATAACAGAATTTTTACTTTGGTATTTTTGAGTTTAGAAATTGTGCTACCCAGGTAAATATTCGAGCTTATTCGTTGTTTTTGTACTACAAAATTTTTGTGAAGTATATTTTTTATAAATAGCACTTCTATTTTTTGTTGGCTACGGGGTTTAATTAAGTTTAATTTATTTTTTTCTGAAATTTTATGTTCTTGCTCATTCTTATTTTCTGCTGAGGCTCTTTTGCCCTTAGTCTTACGGTTGCTTGGTCTTATTATCTGCCAAGTCTTCTTTATTTAAATAATCGCTTTCCACCGTTTTGTCTGCCAGGCTTTTAAAATTTGTATTCACTTTAATTTAAAAGATATTTTCTCCATTTTCGGTAACGTTTAGATCATAGTGCTTGGATTCGACAATTTTATAGAACTTATTGCGAGTTGAAAGCCTGTTTGGGGTCGAGGGTGCGGCCTGGATCCTCTCTTGACAAGTAGTGAGTGCTCCTTCTTCTCTCCAAAGTCATAGCCTGGGGGCACCGCTTCGGAACGGGTAGTTCTTTGGTTGTCTTCCTTGGTTTCCTCGTCATTCGTTTCACTATTGGCGTATGAATAAAATTTTTTTGTACTTGTTTGAGTTTTTAAAAAATGTTTATTGCGATTGGTACATGCAATCGGTTTCGTGGTTTGTCTAAAACTAAAGTACAATATGATTTATTAAAGTTAAAGCTACCTATCTACGTATCGTAGAATCTACGTATCTCTCCATGCATTTTATCTCGTACGTGCTGGAATGTGCTTTTGTGCAGTGTACTTGTCAGGTGTCCGATGGCCCAGACACAATGTCAGCATGATGTTTCCGCTGGTTGTAGTACACGAGTGGGTGGATGTCGTACGTGCCGTCAACCGTGGGAATAGATGAATGAGTTCATTACAATGTATCTGCAGTTAACTAATATGCCCTGTATTTCGAATATTTTTTCTTTGTAATTTACTTTACACTTATAAAGCGCGTTGTGACCCGTATACTGCCGTGCTTTCTTCGTACGAAGAGAAGAGCAGCCCCGGGGAGAGTAAAAGATTGTTTTTCTATGTTTTATTATGTGGCCCGCTGTCTTTAGCAAGGCTGCGACCAGTATTCTTTATTGGCTTAGTTAATTTTTACTAATTTGGCCCGTTATCTTCAGCTAGGCGTCCTGCGAACTTCTTAGTTTAACTCTAATTTTTACTCTGATTGTTCCTAACTCATCGATCCCTTTATATACCATTTAAGCAATTGATTTTGTCCCTGCACTCAGCATACTCCTCTTTTCTTACCAATGAACTATTTTTAGGACGGCTACGACCATTGTCCGTAAATCATGTCACCCACTTCAAGTGCGGTGCACCCCCTGTGCTACGCATAATTGTTCATCGCAATCATTTGTTTGTGCAGGGTCAGCATATGCAACCTCTTAGTGCTCGCTGTCGCTATCCGCACCATGTACAAGTGCATTGGCCGAATGATTGTGTGCGATCGTTCGGCTCTACACTTGTCGCGATCAAGTTACAATATAGAGGTTCTTAATTGTTGTTCCTCATAATGGTTAAGCACAATGGGTTGGACAGATGGTCGTTCGGTAGGTTAGTGAGGAAAAATATGCTGTGTCATTGGGTTTCGCGGAAAGGCTTGGTCTGTTATGATTTATGCTTTATTTGGGGTCGTTTTTGGTAAGAATGTGTGCACGCGGATGTGCGGTCACAACACTGTGGCCTGGTTTACCACATATCTGGCAATTTAAACGTTGTTGTATAGGAGGTGGATTCCTCCTATAACAAGTGTCTTCTGCATGGTCCGCCTGGTTGCAAATGCGACAAGTACGACTCTGTGGAGGAGACTGCGTCTTGTTTGGAATAACGTGCGAAGATGCGAAATTTGTGGGCTCTAAATGCGTTGACCTGCCTTCGGCGTAAGCGATTGCCTTTTTTTGGATCTGCTTCGCCGTGAGGTAAAGATAATTTGAGGTAAAGGTCTCGTAACCCGCCCTCGAATGATTGTATTGCCATTTTTTCATTTTCGGATATTAAGTATTTCCGAACGGCGTTGTCTTGCGCGTTGGCATAAGTGGCTGAGTTTAGGTTATTGAGCATATACGATCGCCGAATTCTCTGGCCGTTTCCTTGGGCCCTTGTCTAGCCGTTAACAACTCATTTTGTGCCAAAGAGCGCGACTTGACCTCGTGGTACTCTTTCTGTGGTTCGTATACAAGGGACTCCCAAGTGGAGATTATTTTGAACCGTATAAGTTCGAAAGCTGGATCTTTTAGTCGCGTTTTGACTTCGTCGAGAAATATTTTCTGTTCTGCTTCAGTTTTCGTCTAAGCGAATAGAAGGTTGCCGCATGCGTTAAATTTGGCAAGTTCGCACGGGCTTCCATTAAATATGGGTACGATATTAATGATATCGACCAAACTCATCTTGTACTCAGTAATTTTTTTTTCAAGGGTGGGGAAGGAAAGTCTGTGTGAAAAGCTCGATTATCCGAGTCCTACTTCGAGTAGAAAAGGAGGGGGGTAAAATCAAAGACCGAATTAAAAGAATTTTAATTAATTTAAATTAAAACAAAAAACTTTATTAAAAATTTCTTAAGAACAGATTAATAAAGACTTTAAATTTTTTGTGGGAGCGAACACTTTTTAACTTGTGGGTTCTTCGATTCTCTGTTCTTGACTGGCTTTTCTTTTGGATGTTTCCTCAGCAAAAGATATGGTTCGTCCTAGCAACATCCCCCCTTGAACCATGGTATTCGAGATCACCCTTCGACACATGTGCCATCTGGGTATCTAAATAGAAACGTGATTAGGCATTAATCTAGCTTGAGAAGAAAGGGTCCTTTAGGTATGGAAGATGATGTTATGGGAGAGTCATTTTTGGGGGCTATAAAGATAGGTCTGTTATTTTCTATAGGAGCATCTACCATCTTATTTGAAATCATATTTAACCTCATTATTGTTCGCTTGTCCCAAAAAATACGCGAACAACTTTATCTTTACTTTTTTCTTCACTTTATTCTTTCCGATTAATTTACATTAGTTCGCCTTAATCACTATTTTATAACTTTATTTCTATTTTACTATTTAACGCTTGAACAATTGATTATTGAACCGACCTGCACGCTTCCGAAAAACCCAAGTCCATTTCTCCAGTCGTGCGCATTCTTCTGTCAACTTTTTCTCTCTTACGTGTGGTCTCTATTTCTGTTACTGGATAGCAACTTTCTGTTGCTGGATAGCAACTAACCCGTGGTCTCCACACTCATATCTGATAGAGCAGCAACTGTGTCTCTCATGAGCTGTTTCATTTCGCTCTGATCTTCTGTCTTTTCAGGCAAGGCATTTTTAACTGTCTCTTGTACTGCTGTGGTCAATTTTGATACGAGATAACTTTCATCTTTACTGCCGACTTTTGTGAAATTTTGCCTCAATGCATCGAATCTATCTATGATGTAATTCTCTTCCACATACTTCCATGCATTTTTCTCGGTCATTTCTGATAGTCGTCTTAAGGATTCTCCAACACAGTCTGTTATTACCCACGATTCAATATATTCGAGTTTTATGTACGAACAAAAGGATCCTATGGGAGGTTGGACTCTCAAAAATCTTAAGGGATCTTTTTGATCTTTTCGCTTTGGAATAATGGGAGGACTTAATGGGTTCATTTCTTTCTCTTTTTCGGGGGTCAGCTCTAGGGAACTATAGTCTTCTGTATTTGCAATCAATGAAGAGTTAGATGAAGTAGGTTCCTTTAAAAAGTCATTTGCCATATCAACAAGTCTATCTGTGGACAAAGTATATTGTGATTTTAGATTGTACCAAGTCATTAAAATAAGAGGGTGGATATCTTTCTTAATCTCATAGTGAATAAATTCTTTTTCAGAGATGGGAATATTGTCCGTTGTATTCATTAAATATCTTAGTTTTTTATTCCACAGACTTGCTTTGGTAAGGGTGGTGTCACCTTTATCGTATACTTTTGGCCAATCCTCTATTCTTTTGCTGTAATGCCTCGCACTACTATTTGTTACGAAGGCTTTTGCGTAATTAATTGTATCTGGGCTGAAATAACTTTCTTTTTCACCTGAGAAGTACTCAATAAATTTATCATAAGCGTCTGCTGATTCAGACTTAGTAAGTTTGATGGTTTCTTGGATTTTTGACATTAGGAATTGTAAACTGTGACTTTTCTTATCGATCACACTTTGGTCTTTGGCAATTATTTCTTTATTATTGGATCGTGCCTTTTCCTCGTTTGGGGTTATAGTGTTGAGGCGTGCCGTTTCTTCTTTTAAACTTTTATATTATTATTATTATGACTATTTATTAACATAAAATTATAAATTTAATGCTAAAACTAAAAATAAAGAGCATTAGCTACAGAGGCTTTCAGTTCGTAAACTTTTATAGTTTGGACGTGCTGCTTCTTCTTTTTGGGGGAAGTCTTCTTGTGCGTTGATTTGATACATAATTCCCGAGAGAGCAAAAACAAATACGAATATAATTATTTTGAATAAGTGTGTAGATGTGCGGAAATAGAAATAATTTATACTATTATGCATGTTTTCTCTACCTTATTGCTTCTTAATGTTTCGGCTGCTGTAGTCACTGTTGTTGTTGTTTCTGATGTCAATTCTGGTGTCAGTTGTTATTTTCGTATTGCCAGGCAAGCTTCACGCCCTATAGTTGCTAATTACGACCTGGTCTTTTGCACTGCCTACTGTTTGCCTCCGGCGTACTTTTTGATAAGTTCGCCAGGTCTTTTTTTTTGTAGGCCTTTCACTTTTATTTCACTACACTTTTACTTTAATGTACTTTCTGGCGTGTAGCCCCAGAAACGCCTCGAGCAGGTTACTGAATGTATCTCTCGTATTTTTGGTAGTAGGGATAACCGTTTTTAGTTTATCCCACCGCCGCCACCAAATGTTATGTCCGTTGACCGTGCTTTCTCTTTTACAGAGAGAAGAGTCGTAGACGGACAATACTCTGTATTTTATTTTTTTATTTATCATTTATATTTTAGAATTATTGGCCCACTGTCGCTATGCATTAGGCTGCAGCCTTTTCAACTGGTGTTAATATTCTGATTGTTCCTTCCTCATCGATCCCTTTGTAGGTATAGTAAGTTTTCAATCGATCTTATCGCTACGCAGCATATTTTTCCGTCCTTACCAATGAACTATTTTTAGGACGCCTTTTTAGGACGCCTGCGACCATTGTCCGTAAATAATGTCACCCACTTCAAGCGCGGTGCACCCCCCTAATCGTTTGTTTGTGCACGGTCAGCATAATGCCACTTATTAGTGCTCGCTCTTAGTGCCCGCACGATGTAAGAGTGCATTGGGCGAATCGTCGCGTCGTGTGCGATCGTTCGGCCCAACACCATGATTTGTGTGACGATCAAGTTACACAATACGAGGTTCTTAATCTTTTTTGTTCCTCATAATTGTTTGCTTGTGGGCTGTAGGGGGTATAAAATATCGGAAAGTGCAAGACAAGTGTCAGCTGATTCTTCATACACTTGTCATGTCTTGTACTGTGATCGTATTACGAAAAATGCAAAAACCATGGATTGCACAGTTGGTTGTTCTGTAGGTCAGTGAGGAAAAATATGCGGTGTAATTGGGTTTCACGAAAATAAGAAAATAAGTCGAATAAGAACTCATAGTTTTTTTCTCCACCCATTGTGGAAATGATTAAATTTTTCATATTGGTTCTTGAAATTGGACAACTCCGGTTTTTAAGGATGCTTTTTTCAGCTCCTGTGTCAATTATTAAGTTTATATATTTGTATGGGAACGATCGGGGAAAAGCCTGCAATTGTAGCTCGATGAAAAAAGAAAGAGACTCCGACCAAAAGCACGAAATGCACAAATGCAAGCACAAAAATGTTATTCGCAAGAGAACGATGAAAACCCCAAGTATAGCAGCAAACGATCGATATGAACAGTTTCATCAGCGACCAGAGAATATGCCAATAAGTATGTACACCAGGTTATACTATACCAGAGTCCAAGATTTGATTTAAAGACTTTATTGTATGGTGGTCCAGATCCAAGTGGGCGAGAAATGCAATTTTATGTCAAATTACAACTCTAACTGTTATACTGTTATACTGTTATACATTAAATATAAAAGAAAATGTTAAAGCAGAATATAAGATTAAATAGTAACTAGCGAATGTTAGAGATGAGTAATCTAAATTAAATAGCGAGTGCATAAGGCATGAAGTCATCAAAGTGAAATTAGTATGTGAATGATTTGACAAATGATTTTTCAATTACGTTGAGCATAGTTATATTCTTGAACAATATTGATAAGAATTATCCTTTTCAAATGGGATTCTTACCATATTTGATTCATTGTTAGGGATAAGAGAAGTAGTTATTGAAATTTTTTTGTTTATTGATGGGCTTCGGCAGCTTGGTATGTGAGTCGAGAAGGACTGCCGGTTTCCGTTTCTCGACGAATGTCGTTTCCCATGTTAGTTTCAGAAATCTGATTAGGCTTGTCTTCTATTATTTGAAAATTGGTTTGAGAGTGAGGCTTTACTTATCGGCGCCTCGTGATTATTATATTTGGGAGTGTTTAAAGAACTTAGCCGGGCACGACAGTTTTGGTACGTGTGGTTACGCTTGTTACAGTATGTGCAGGTTAAATATTGTACCTCTCTTTTTATCTGCTGGGGGGTAATGCTAGGGAGGTTTCGAAAGCATACTTCTGTGGAATGCCCTATTTTAACACACGTTCGACAGGTAGGTTTTTGTGGTTTCTGTTGATAATCGGGTTTAGACCAGGAATCACTAGAACCTTGAGTTGGATTGTTGTTTCTAGTTGCTCGTTCTAGCCTTGCTGCCTTGTCTTCAGTTACTCTACTTCTGTACTTCAGTTACTTTAACTTTTTGGTAGGGTAGATCCTTTTTGCGTGGATCCCACCGCTGCCACCATGTAATGACTTCAAATCTCCGTGCTTCCTTGTTGAGAAGGGAAGAGAGTTCGAATTCAAATAAAAATGCTTTTGGTAATTATTTTTGTTTTGCATTCTGCTATTGAGGCCAGTTATGAATTTTTTAATTTCTTAGAGTTCCAACTTCTTATTAATTTTAAAAGTCACGACAATTTTATGTTACGGTTCCAAGGAGACTGATGCTATGCTATTCCTCGATCAACCATCGCACCAACGGAACATTGCTCATCACACACATATACACATATGTTGTAACCCGGTAACTGCCGTGCTTTCCCTTCAGGGAGAAGAGCAGCCTCGGGGAGAGTAAAACAACTTTTTTAGTTTAAAATATCTGGCCCGCTGTCTTAGACGTGGCTGCGACCAGTATTCTTTATTATTATGTTTAATGTTTAACAATAACTTTTGCTTATTATGTTATAACTAATCAGGCCCGCTGGCTGTCTTTAGCATGGCTGCAACCTCCCTAATTTGCTTAGGTATTTAACTCTGCTTGTTCCTTCCTCATCGATCCCTTTATATAGTAACTTAAGCAATTGATTTTATCCCTGCGCTCAGCATATTCCTCCTTGCTTACCAATGAACTGTTTTTAGGATGCCTACGACCATTGTCCGTAAATCATGTCACCCACTTAAAGTGCGGTGCATCCCCTGTGTTACGCATATGTTTATCGCAATCATTTGTTTGTGCACGGTCAGCATATGCCACCTCTTAGTGCTAGCTGTCGCTATCCGCACCATGTACAAGTGCATTGGCCGAATCATCGTGTGCGATCGTTCGGCCCTACGCTAAACTAACGCTACGGCCTAAAGCTTTGCCTGGATTGACTCAATGGTTTCCCTAGGTCCACATTTTTCCCTTAATAGTGTTTTTAATTCTTCGAAGGTTTCGGGTTTATTTATCCCTAGCTCGGTAAGAGCTCTGCCTTGAATTTTACATTTAAGGACGAACTTTATGAGGGTTTTCTTGGCTGCGCTTGACAGGGTATCGTGGTAGAACTCGATACTATTTAGAAAATCACGTAAATTTTCCGACCGTGTGTTGTCGTTTTCACATGTCAGAGTTGGCAACTTCTGAGCCGTACTGAAGTTGAACTCGTCTGTCATAGTGGTAGTAGTCTTGTCGGTAGTCAGAGGTGTTGGAGGGGCGTTAGAGGATGTTTCGGGACCTTTCCCGGAGTTTGTATGGTCTATACTTTGATCAACTATGTCTTCAGACAGCGTGCGGTAAGCGGTAGCTTCACTGCTCATACGTTTTAAGTTTGCGCGGTCTAACCCAGTTATTTGATTTTGGTTTATCTCCCCTAAAATTTGAGCGAATTGTTCCCACTGTAACTGGATTTTTTGAAGCTTGTGTTCTGCTCCTTGTGGAGTTCTGGTACGGTTCGGGGTTTTTCGTAGTCTGGTGTAACACGTCTTAAGCTGATTTAGAGCTTCTTCTAGCTTAGGGAAGCTCATTAACCTAGTATTCTTGGGAGAGAGAAGAACGTAGGAAGTGTTTGCTCAGAAGAAGTTGTATTTTTAAATTCCCTTTATATATATTTTTTTTTTTATGAACATATCTCGAACATATCTATTATGAACATTATGTCGCCGAGTTTCGGCGACGTTGGCGGCAAGCAATTGAGGGCCAGTGTTGATGGTTTCAGTTTTGCTCTCTGTTCCGCCCATTATTGGCCAGTTGCTGGGTTAGCTTCCCGAAGAGGCGATGGAACTTCTCCTCTTCTTGTTTTCGCTGGAGCTTCTTAGCAGCACGAGCAGACCTGATGTTCCGTCTTATCTCCTTTATTTGGAGAGCGTACTGCTTCCGGACCTCAGTTGTTGTACCAGGGATGTTCTGTAGGCGGTTCAGCTTCCGGATTTGTTTTTGCTGTTTTACTTTAATACCTCCTCTGGTTTGGGGAGGTGCTGTAGGGGGCAGAGCAGTCTTCTCTGCTTCTACGCGGCGGATTTGGTGGCTGTGGTACTCGGCGATTGTCAACCGCCGGAGTCCTTGGTTCTGCAGTGAATCTGTTTTTGTTTTCAGCAATTGGTTGGCTTGAGCAAGGTGTTGAGATGCTCGGGCCAAGATCTCTCGTGGTGCTGTTAGGGTTGTATCTCCTGTAATCTTCTGATCTGGAATCTTCTGATCTGGAATTTTCTGATCTGGAATCTTCTGATTTGGGATCTTCTGATTTGGAATCTTCTGATCTCCTGTAATAACCAGACCTGCTCCTGGCAGGATCGCCGTGTAACGTTGTGCGCAAGTACAACCTGTTTATGCAACGTTGTAAGAAAAGTACAACCTGTGGTCCTATACACCCGACGTTAGCTATTGCGCTGTCGTTTATCTCCACCAGCAGAAGCCTGCTGGGTCAGGAGAGGGTGTAGTTGGTTCTGAAAGGATTAGATCAAACCTCCCAAGCGAGTTGCTTGTCGAGAGAGAAAGACTGTGTTTGCTCGGCTACGAGTTTCCAAAAAAGAACACTTTATTAAAATTTGCTTTGGCTTATATACAAAATTTCTGGAGTCAATTTCCATTTCAGTCCATTCAAATTCCCTTTCAATTTTCGATATTCGGTAATCCAACCCATTTCTTTCAGCACGTTAATATTTTTCCCAGCATAACAATTCTGCTGTGTCGGTACTATTGATAATGACGACGACCCAGACATAACAACCTTGAACAGGGCATCATGTATCGCTTAGCTGGCGTCGGTCGGGTATATCGTACTCATGGCCATATGCACTGTGGGTGTGGGTAGGTATATGTTTATTTTTAGATCAGAATAGTAGACATTATCACTGGCAGTGGGTCACGTCTGTACGCTGATATGTAATATGACCGTGCCAGTGCCGCATACGGTGTATGGACAATTACCGTTACCTACCCCAACGAATGCACTTATTCTAGGTGGGTTGGAATACCGAAGATAGATTTGAATGTGGGCTGATGAACTCAATGGAAATTGAGTGATCGCTGGTGTGCTCCCCTCACAATGTCACCCACTTCAAGCGCGGTGCACCCCATGTGTTACGCATACGTTTATCCTAATCGTTTGTTTGTGCACGGTCAGCATAATGCCACTTATTAGTGCTCGCTCTTAGTGCCCGCACGATGTACGAGTGCATTGGCCGAATCGTCGCGTCGTGTGCGATCGTTCGGCCCAACACCATGATTTGTGTGACGATTAAGTTACACAATACGAGTTTCTTAATCTTTTTTGTTCCTCATAATTGTTTACTTGTGGGCTGTAGGGGGTATAAAATATCGGAAAGTGCAAGACAAGTGTCAGCTGATTCTTCATACACTTGTCATGTCCTGTACTGTGATCGTATTACGAAAAATGCAAAAACCATGGATTGGACAGTTGGTTGTTCTGTAGGTCAGTGAGGAAAAATATGCGGTGTAATTGGGTTTCACGAAAATGAATGGTTTGTTATGTTTCCTGATTTATTTGGGGTCTTTTTGATAGGAATGTGTGCACTGGAGATGTGTGGTCACAACACACCTATGTATATACCGGGGAGCATTTCATTTTTTTTTTTTTGATAATAATATCCTTGAATTTATTTTTATAAAATTTGTCGATAAATGGAATTTTTAAGACTTGTTGACTTCATTTTTTTATAGTTATGAAGTTTTTCTTACTATCTTCTTTGATTTCGTTAAATGGATTTTGATAAACCGATTCATCGAAATGAGTCTGATTGGCGTCAGCTTGCTTTCAATCAACTTTTTGATAATCTGAGGTGGCTTTTTCTCATTATCGTCTGGGCTTAGATTTATGTTTTCCCCAGGGTTGTGTATTGAGGTTGCCGATTCAGTGTTGCTGACTTGTTCTTTTCTTTCAATAGAAAGGTCTAGTTGCGTAGTTGTTAAGTCTGTTTCCTCTGTTTTAGCATCAGTTATGGAAACTATTTCTTTTTACAATACTAGTTATGAATTTTCCAAATTCTTTTTTTTTAGATTTCCAACTTCTTATTTAAAATTCACGACAAGTTATGAATACGGTTCCAAGGAGACTGATCCTATGCTAATTCTCGATCGACCATCGTACCAACGGAACATTGCTCTTCATTATACACATATACACATATATGCCTAATAAGTGACGCTGCCTATTCAGCAGAAAGGTATAAATTCCTCTATCACTTGTTTGGCGATATCGGATCGACACTTGTGTAAACACAAGAGCGTCCGGTCATCCAGAACTCCATGGGCGATTACGGACACTTGTCTTAAACAAAACAAATGTGCCCGTCCATAATCTTTAACGAGATAAGAAGCCATAGGATGTGTGTCACCATAAGAATCTCAGATTACGAACACTTGTATAAACAAAGTGTTCGTCCAATGGTTTCTTGTGAAACCATTTAGAGATGATTAATATAGGATGGCTATAATGTGTAACTATATGCAAAGTGTATCTTATTATTAAGAAGTAATAAGATCCGTGTGAAGCTATGCACAATGGTTATCTTATCATTGAAAGAATGATAAGATCCGTTTTTGGTCGATGATTAGAAAGAGGAGATCAGCATAACACCTGCCCTCTTAAAACAAATTTATTAAAAAGTTGCTTAAAGTAACTTAACAATAAATTTGATAACTTAAGAAATAATAAAATGTTACAAAAAGGATTACGTATATATAGTAATAAGATCATTCCATTTTTAATAAAGTTGTTTACAGATTATAATTTTACTTTGACCTGGTTACTTGTATTTCCTCTTTAGGCTCATTCTTATAAATAACAATAGGTTGTGGAGTCAAAGTTCTTGCCTTTTTTCTATTAAAACATTTGTTAAATATTGTGAACGTGGCTTTCCCCGAACAACACCTGTAAGCTAGACAACCCAATATGGCTGTCATTAAAAGACTACCTGTACCTATCAATATACCTTTAGTCTGAGGAGGAATTTCTTTAAGTTTTTTATGTATATAATTCTCTTGATTTCTTATTTCTATAGTTAAATCTTGTAACTCTCCTATATTCTTCAATTTAAATTTAGGAAGTATGACTTCCTCCGGTTGAAGATCTTCTAACTTTATATTTATGCAACAATCGTCTAAATACAGATGATAAATATCTTTATTTTCAACCGTAGTATTTACATTTTTAGATATTATAGTCGTGTCTATAGTTTCGAAGGTGCAATTATTATCTAATGTTAAAATTCCAATTTTATTCAACTTCCCTTCTTCTGTTTTTTCATTACATTTACATTTAAAGCTAGTATCTTCATTTAACACAAACAAATATTTTGATTCCTTTAGAGGATGAAATAATTCCACTCGTCCGTTAATATTTTTTTATATACAGTTATTACTTTTCCTTCGCATAAAATTATTTAATTCACAATCTTCAGAGGACCGACTATATTTGAAAATTAGATTTTTACATATAAAATAATTTTCAATTTTATTACAGTTACTAATTTCATTTGTTATTAGAAACTCCTCCTTGTTTTTGGTTATAATAAAATATTTTTGCTTTAATTCTACGACATACAGCATGTTATTTAGGAAGAATGGGATAGTTACAAGTTCATATATATCAGCTTCAATTTTACTTAAAGTAGGTATTGATAGTATAACGACTAATCTTTTACCCTTTATGTACATGGAGCAAGAAATTTCTTTCATTATGTTTGGGAAATTTTGTAAAATTGGTGTAAAAAGTAAGATATTTGTTTTTTCTTTTGCTTTCAAAATATCTATTAACTTCCTAGGTTCAATAATAACGGGATGTACAATGTTATTGCGCAAAAATAAAACAGCATCAATAATTTCGTTTATAAAAATGTTCATATGGTTCACCATACTGAACGTTCTAATTTTTATTTCAACGAAGTACCTTCTTAAATAATCATTATGTCTTTCCTTATCAATTTCGGATAAATATTTCTTTACGCTTGATCTCAGTTCATTCGTTATATTTCCCAAGTTAAGGTACGCGTCTTTTAAAATTTGATTTTGTTCATTGAGGCTATTATTTACTTTAATTTCTTCCTGTTGGCTTTTGTGAACGAATTCTAAGTTTTCATTAGTAATACTTATGGCTTTTTCATAATACTCAGCATCAGAATTGTCCATGGTACCAAAAAGTACCTTCAATCCTGATCCCACAAAATCTATAAGTCCTCTTTTCTGTCTTAGGTTGACGCCTAATAGTTGATATATTGTATCAAGATTTCTTTTTAAATTATTAACTTCAAACTTAGCTTTATCCAAATGTTATCAACAGAGGTCCTTATTATTTTAAAAGGGCCCTTAAAAGTATTTTCTAATTTCTTGTTCTTAGAAAAATTCTTTAATAATTCCTTATCTCCTATTTTATACTCAGGGGGTTTTTTAGTACCGACATCATATCTTTCCTTAGCTTTTTCCTTAGATTTTTTACTATTTTCTTTGACGGTATTTTCTATATTAGAAATGTGTTCTTTAATTTCATCAACATAATCTTTCATATCCTTTAATTGCAATTGGTCAATGGCACTAGGTCTGTTAGCCTTCCTGCCAAACAATACCTCATGAGGACTATATCCTGTAGTGCTATGAACTGAAGTATTATAACTAAAACTAGCAAATCTAACAGCTTCGTCCCAATTATCCTTCTCAAAATTAACGGTATTCAAGTATTCTTTTAATCTACCATGTGTTCTTTCTACACAGCCATTTGACTGTGGATAGTAGATACTAGTTGTTATATGCTTGATCTTAAACTCGTGAGAAAGATGTTTTATCAATTCATTACAGAATTCAGATCCGTTATCCGATAGGATTATTTTGGGAATTCCAAAATACAGTATCCAATATTCTGTAAAACATTTTGCAATAGTTTCCGCATTTTTATCCGGAATTGGGATAAACTTTATATAATTTGAAAGGTCGTCTTGGACACTAAAACCGTACACATTTCCGTTTCTAGATGTAGGGTAAGGACCTGTCTATCTAAAATCTAAACTAACTTTTTCTAGTCCTTCATCTGCGCTTGATACTATTTTCATAGGAGTTTTAGTTGGATGTCTATCAATTTTCCCTAATTGACAATTCTTACATTTTTTGATATATTCAATCACCATAGCATTCAATTTATTCCATTTATACTTTTCCCTTATTTTGCTTATTGTTGCTCTTTGTCCTGCATGTCCGCCCATCACACTCTCATGATACTCCTTTATGATATCTGTTTGCAACTTCTTATCTGTAACTTCAATTACCGATTCCAGTTTCTTCTTTTCTTCTTCAATCGTGTTTTTACTTGTTTCTGGTTGCTTGTTTTCGGATGCATCTACATTTTCTGGCTCACTCAAAATATTTTTCTTCTGTTTTCTTGTTACAACATTTACGTTTCGACTCAACTCATCAGCTACGTAATTATCTTTTCCCTTTTTATATTCTATCACGTAAGAATACTCTTCTAGCTTTAACCTCCATCTATATAATCTAGATCCAGGATCTTTAACATTAAATAGCCATTGTAATGGTCTATGATCTGTTCGAATTTTAAAATTCCTACCATAAAGGTAGGGGCGAAACTGTTTGACTGCCCAAACTATGCCTAAGCACTCTTTTTCAGTTGTATTATAGTTCTTCTCTGCACAATTTAGAGTCCTACTTACAAATTGAATAGGTAGATCTCGATCTCCTGTTTCTTGTGAAAGAACTGCTCCTATTCCTTCATTGCTTGCATCAGTTGTGACAATAAATTGTTTATTTTAATCTGGGTATTGAAGTGTCGTAAAGTTCACTAGGCTTTCCTTTAATTTCTCAAATGCTTCCTGTTGTTCATTTCCCCAAGTGAAATCGACACTTTTCCTAAGTAACTTATTTATTGGTGAAGCAATCTTACTAAAATTCCTTATAAATTTTCGGTAATAACCAATCATTCCTAGAAATGACTTTATACCTTTAGTATTCTTGGGAGGCAATAATTTTTCAATAGATTCTATTTTCTTTGGTTCCGGCTTTTTTTTTTTTCAAAAGGGGTTTTTATTTCAGATAAATTTTCTTTTACAATGTTTTACCTGCAAAGCAAAGTGCTTATCTGCAGGTGATTGGACATAACGTTGTTATAATTTTGAAGTGATTTAATTTTAAAAGATTAGGTTTAAATAAAATAAGTTAATTTTGAAGTTAAAGTTATAATTGTGAAAAAATCTAATCTGACTCTACTTTACATGATTCAATTCAATTAAATGTTTTTTTAACTCTTTTTTTCTTTTTTTAAAATTTACAATATTTTTCAGTGACAGTGGGAGCAAATTCAACAATTTAGGGACAGTGCATCGTAATTCTCTGTCTCCGTACGAGTTGTAAGCTGTCGGTACTTCTAACATACCTTGGGCTCGTCTTCGGGTGTTAAGTGTGTGGCTGATAGGTTGAAGAAACCGTCTGTCGTCCATATAGCTTAGCAGTGTAGTCATCTGGAAGATTGCCTTTACGTCTAAAACTTTAAAACTTGAATTAGTATGTCGAATAGTTTTAACAAGACGATGTTGTAAGTTTGATATCTTCTCCTGATGGGTTTTCGCTGCGTTTCCCCAGGCCAGAATCCCGTATCTAATGCGTGACTCCGCCAACGAGTAGTACACTTGTTTTAGTACCTCCATATGTGAATAACGCTTAAGGTACACCATTGCAAACATAGTGCTCTTAAGTTGAAGACGCAGGACGTTAATGTGCTCACGCCACAGAAAATTCTCGTCTATGGTAACCCCGAGGTATTTAATGGTTTTAACTACCTCAATTGTGCTGCTGCTCCTCAACAATGGACAACGATCATTTCGATGAAAGATTTCAATAACTTCCGTTGGCTTCGATGGAGTTCGAATATGCATCAACTTGGTTTTATTTGCGTTGATCACCAGGCCGTTGTCATGACACCATTCAGACACAAGGTTGAACTCGTCTTGCAGCATCTTTATAGCTAAGTGCAAGTCCTTGTGTTTTACGACGATTGCGATGTCATCAGCGTAGGCATATGCAGTAGCCTTTTTAAATGTTTTTAATAGTTCATTCGTGAACAGTATAAATAGAATAGGACCCAGTTTGGAACCTTGTGGCACACCGTATTTGATCGTTCTTTTTTTGCTTAATATGTCAGATACCTTGACTTGTATTTCTCTTTCACTAAGATAGCTTTTGAGCCAGTTTGCCAGCACTCCTCTAAGTCCTAACCTGTTGACACTATCCACAAGTTTTTCAGGTGTAAGGGTATCGAATGCTTTGCTGAAATCTATGAAAAGCACAAGAACGTTGTGGTTTTTGTTAAGTCCAGCATTCACCGTGTTGGTAAACTCCCCCAGTAATGATTGGGTGCTCTTGCACTTTTGAAAACCAAATTGGTTAGGGTGAACCACTTTGTGCTTCGACATAAAACGATTAATCCGATTAACAACTACCTCTTCTAAACATTTTTCAACCGCTGGTAGAATTGAAATCGGTCTATAATTCTCCGTGTCTTTTTTTATTCCCCCTTTGTATATGGGGCGAATTATAGAGGTTTTCATTAGCTTAGGCACATAGATAGGACTGACACAAACTACGGTTAACGATCTTCGTGATTATAGGAGTGAGAAACAAAGCATTTATTTTTAGATCAACTGGTCTTATGTTGTCTGCTCCAGGACCTTTTTTGTCACTCAGTTGACGCAGTATCTTGTAGACTTCAAACTCTGTTGCTTCCTCTACGTAGATACTTTGTTGAAGTTGCCAGTTCTCATGGTTTGAAGTTTTTGTATCACAGACATGAATAATGTTTGCCGCTTGATTCGAAAACCGCTCCACGAATTCCTCAACAATGTCTTTTAAGCCTTCGGTAGCAACTGGAAAATTGTTTGTGATTGCTTCGTCTACTGAGCGTTTTTTCCTTCCAAGCAGTTCACTCACAATACTCCACGTTTTCCTCGGATCGTTGTTGGCAGTTAAAAACTTTTGTTTGTAATAGTTGGCTTTTACAAGTTGAATGTTCTTGGTGACTGTGTTTCGATACCTTTTGTATTCATCTTCAAACGTCTTACATCTGGGGCTATTTTTCCACCTTCTATATAATTCATCCCTTTGTTTGCACATTAGAATTATTTCCGGAGTGATCCATGGCTTATGTTTCCGTTTTCTTTTGGTTGTGGTTGTTTGACTTGCTTCAGCATAAATTTTACTCATTTCTCCTACGAATTTATTATAGAGGGTCTCAGCGTCATTTTCATGGAGTATTTGTTGCCAGTCTGTATTCTGAATAAGCTCATATTTAACCCTGTTTTCACAAGGTGTTTCTGAGATATTTGAAATTTTTGTTGCATATAAAACGGCGTAATGGTCAGAAAGATCAGTTTCGATTACTGCTGAGTATATCTCACGTTTAGTTATGCTAACATACACATGGTCAATTATTGTCGCAGTATTATTTAAAACATCAACGCGCGTGGGACATTTAATCACGCTTGTTAACCCTTTGGAAGCCATCATCTCCATGTATTTTAAAACAAGTGAGTTATTCTCATCACGGATGTTAATATTGATATCTCCCAAAACGATGTTTTCATTATTTCCCTTTAATATTCCATCTAATTCTTCAATAAACCTTCCAACACTCGAGCTAGGTCGCCTATATATTGCATGAACATGCTTTTGCTCACCGTTATGGCATATTTCTAGGTGCATGCCCTCGTAGTTTATTGGACTAGCTGGTAATATTGTGTAAGTTATATTGTCTTTTATAAATATTGCAACTCCTCCTCCTTTCGTCGCTTCTCGGTTTAAAAATTCAGGATTAAAACCGTCAATACTATAAAAGTCATTTTTTCTCTTCGGTATATTAATTTCATTCAATACTAATATATCGATGTAGCATAGCACATTTTCAATTTCCGCTATAAATACATCCCAAGTTTTTGTGATCGATCTAATGTTAAAACTGACACAACAAAAATTCATATTTTCCAAAAAAGTTTTTTCGATGCCGCTAACACCATGTAATACCCTAAAGTCAACATCAGCTTCACTGTATATGTTTTCCATTTTACATTTTTTATTTCGGTTCTCTGGTAAGTATGACGTACAACAACAATGCTTAGTTGTTCATCTTGTTTACATCGTCGCAAGACCCGATGTGTATGGATTCACCGTGTTCGTTTTTTTTGGCTAGTATTTTTCCGGCTGTTTCCCACACAAACCTCCAGTTGCACTCTCTGGCTTTGTTTTTTGCTAGCCAAAGAAGGTGCTTATTAGTAGGTGTGAGATGACTGTTGACATATATTATTGCTTCGATTTCGGGTGTAGTACTTGTAGCAGCAGCAGGGCCATTGCAAGTATTTTCTCTGATCTTCTTCAGGGGAATGCTTCGCATTGTTTTTGCATTTTTAATTAAATTTGTTTTGCATGCGTGGCTTGCAAAAGTGACGATGATCGTTGATTTGTTTGGGTTTTTCTTGTTTGTTCTGTAAATGTCAGTAATGTCTGAGTTGCTTATGTTTTGGTTTAAGGTTTTGCCGAGTGCTTGGACAACTTCGATTAGATTTTCATTCTGTGTTGGCGGAACATTTTTAATTTCGATGTTGTTTTTTAATAATTGTTGCTCGAGGCTGTTAATTTTCGTTTCCATTACATAGATTTGTTGGTCCTTTTTCTGATTGCTTTCCTTTAGCTCTTTTATTTCGTTGGAAAGTTTTTTCAGTGCTTCGTTGTTAGTTGTCATATGCTGCTTTATTTCTTCATATTTTTTCGCCATAAATTCACAACTTGTGTTGATGTCAGACATTTCTTTACGCATTTTTCGCATTTCATAAAGAAGTGTGTCATTGTTAATGGCTTTTGTTGCTCCTATTGTGCTTGTTGCTGGATTTTCGGTTAGCTGTATAACTTCAGGAGAACTTACGCTTCGCATTCTTTTTGACTGGGGTTGGATCGTAGTGATTTCAGCTGGTGTTTTAGGTGCAGAAAGGTCTGCAAGTTCCTTTCTGCAGGTTGAACATCTCCATTCCTCCTTCCTAGCAATGCTCATTTTTCTGTAAGATTTTTCAGAAATGGAGGTACATCCATAGTGCATTTTTCGGTCACATCTGTGACATGTTACGAAATCTCCATCGGCGGGGAGGTCGGAGAGGCATTCGCTGCATGGATCCATATTGTACATGGGTAGGTAGGTACTGTAGTGTGGGTGTTTGCGGGAGATTAAATAAGCAAATGGGAGAGAAATTGCTGTTTAGATGATTTTGAGGGGGAAAAGAAATTATTTTTCACTTCCTTTACAAGGGCTTATGGATTTTTTTTAGATAAAAGGTATAAAAAGTCACTGTCTTTGGCACACTTTGGTTTATTCTGAGTTTTAAAATAAATAAATACGTTTTCCACCAAAATGGGATCAAAACTCAAGAGAGGAAATAAAACACAACCGGTCACTTCAAAAGCTGTCAGACTCTGACACCCTCATCAGTAATAACATGTCCTAGGTAACTTACTTCTCTCCTTAAGAATTCACTTTTATCCGCTTGGATTTTTAAATTTGCCTTTCGCAATTGTTCAAAAACTTCTACTAACTTTTTGTTATGCTCTTCAAGACTTTCTCCATATATGACGACATCATCCATATATACAAAACATTTCAGACCCTGGAGACCAGACAACACGGTATTCATCATTCTTTGAAAAATACTTGGAGCATTCTTCAAACCAAAAGGCATCCGAACATATTCGTGATGTCCATAGGGGGTGGAAAACGCTGTTTTCTCAATGTCCCCATCTGCCATAGGTATTTGATGAAATCCGGATGTAAGATCAAGGGTTGTAAAGTATTTCGACTTTCCCAGTTGATCCAATATTTCAGAAATATTCGGAATAGGATAACTATCAGCGATAGTAATGTCATTTAACTTCCGGTAATCAATTACCATCCTCCACTTCACTTCTCCTGAGATATCCATTTTCTTAGGTACTACCCAAAGTGGAGAGTTCCAAGGGCTCTTTGAGTCTCTTATTATTCCATCCTCCTGAAGTTTCTTAATTTGTTTCTCAACCTCTTTTTCGTGAACCTTAGGGTACCTATATGTCTTAGTAAAAACAGGTTGTGCATTTTCCTTTGTTCTGATTTCACATTTCATTGCATTTGTTGCACTTAATTTCTCTCCATCTAACAAAAATAAATCACTATATTTCTTTATAATATCCCTAACGGATTTTTCTTCTTCTGCATTCATATGCTCTGTTCTCAGTAATTTTTGTACTTCTCTACTCCTATCTGTGAAGTTCCAGACATTTTTTAAATCTTTAATTTGTTCATTCTCACAATTTTCACTGAGCTTAAAATCTCCAAGTTCACTTCCTTCAACTGCGATGACGTTTTTTATCTCAGTTTCCGTTTTATTCATTATACTAACTATGCACTTGCCACTATCATTTACCTTTGTAATGCATTCTGGAATGATTAGGTCTTCGTTCTCAAATCTTTTAACTATAATTTCTGTTCCTATTGTAAACTTGTTATTAAGAGAAACGATTCTAAAGACCTCTCTTCTAGGTCCAACATAATTGTTAAAGTCATCAAAAATTAACTCATACTCCTCATTATATTTTCTCAATATCTTTTCTTTGTAATCAATACAAAATTGTCCATAACTAAGAAAGTCCGTTCCTAATATTCCATCATAATCTCCTTACATGTCATTCCCTGTGACATGAAACTTCCAACTCTTAAAGCTGTTGTTATCTCCTAAATTATGACAAATCTTAAATCTTAGTTTGCAAACTCCTCTGGATTGCCTAGAAAATCTTCCAATTCCTGAAAAATGGATTTTTTCACTTTCATCTAAATCTTCATAATAAATGCATTTACTTTTCATCAAACCTTCAACTAGCTCCTGAATCTACTAAAAATTTATATTTACTGTCTTTAAATTCTATGATAACGTAGGGACTTGATTCATGACTTATAGCCGAGGATATGGCAACCCTATCCTTTACCAATCCTTTTCTTGAAAATCCGACCTATTTTTGTTATTCTTATTGGAATAACAATCTGTGGCTTTATGTCCATTTTTGCCACACTTATAGCATTTTAAATCAGTTTTAACGGGGTTTTTAGAAAAATCTTTTCTAAATGCCCCTCGTGGTTGTTCGTTTGTTTTTGCATAACAGTCTGCTGCTTTATGCCCATTTTTGCCACATTTGTAGCATTGTAAAGCATTAATTTTTACTAGATTTTTATTAGAAAAATCTTTCCTAATTGTTGTTCCTGCTCTTGTATTTAATCTTGCCTCCTCATTAATCGCATGTTGTGCCGCTGCACTTAGGCTTTCAGGATGGCAATTGTTTACATAAGTACTAAGGTCAGGCTTGAGACCATTTATGAAAATATTAAGAATCAATTTTTTTTCTATGTAATTGTGGATAATCTCCACGTCTGCTTGCTTTTCGGTACTTTCCCTAGCGTCAGATCCAAGTCGGCGAGACATTGTTTCCATGACTTGTTCAAACTGTTTGACTGTCATAGTTCCCTGCCTAGCATTCATTAGGTCTCTATAGAGTGCTAATGTATTATATTTTTCCTTGTAAAGGGCTTTCAAATGGCCTTTTAAATCATTCCAATCATTTATTACTTTATTCTCTAATATAGTTTTTGCATTTCCCGTAATGCGCACTTTTATTAATTTGAACAAGAAGTCTTTTTGTGATTCGGATGCGAGTGCCATTGCATCATCGCATCCAACCACAAAATTGTTTATATCCGATGCGTCCGAGTTAAACGAAGGGATTAATGTAATTAAATCGGTTAATGATATCTCTTGAGCCATTTTAATTAATAAAAATTACAATTAAATTTATTACTTTACTTATTTTTTTTTTTTATTCTTTTCTTTTCTCTTTTACTTACTAAGATGTCCTTCAGACCACAATATTAATTATATTTTCAAAATGTTACACATACTAAACTTAGAAAACAGTATTTAAACAAACTTAGAGCTGATAGCCCTGATAGCTAGTGCTTATTGAGTATTTG
Organism: Neoascia interrupta; assembly: GCA_947623515.1. NCBI lineage: Eukaryota > Metazoa > Arthropoda > Insecta > Diptera > Syrphidae > Neoascia > Neoascia interrupta. Next base: position 27,650,826 of record OX392462.1, read on the forward strand.
TATGTAGGTATTTAAAAAAAATATCAATCTAATTTCTTTCTATTTTCAACAACTTATTATACAAACTAACAATAAAATTTGCAGCTTTATCCTGTATTGAGCTTGGTTCTGTCCTTCGCAATTTCACCCTTCACTGATCCACGTTGTCAGGTTGTTTCTTTATGTTTCTCGTATCCCAGCTTTACTTTTCACCTCTATCACTTTTAGTGACCAAATTTTTTTTCAGGCCAACTCTTTGCTTGTTTTTTTTTTTTTTTTTTTTTTTTTAATTTCACTTTTAACTTTAACTGCTATCACTTTTTACCGATTCTACGTTTTTAGGCTTTCCTTCTTGATAAACTAATTTTACCGCTGCCACCAGTTATGAATTTTCCAAATTCTTTTTTTTTAGATTTCCAACTTCTTATTTAAAAGTCACGACAAGTTATGAATACGGTTCCAAGGAGACTGATCCTATGCTAATTCTCGATCGACCATCGTACCAACGGAACATTGCTCTTCATTATACACATATACACATATATGCCTAATAAGTGACGCTGCCTATTCAGCAGAAAGGTATAAATTCCTCTATCACTTGTTTGGCGATATCGGATCGACACTTGTGTAAACACAAGAGCGTCCGGTCATCCAGAACTCCATGGGCGATTACGGACACTTGTCTTAAACAAAACAAATGTGCCCGTCCATAATCTTTAACGAGATTAGAAGCCATAGGATGTATGTCACCATAAGAATCTCAGATTACGAACACTTGTATAAACAAAGTGTTCGTCCAATGGTTTCTTGTGAAACCATTTAGAGATGATTAATATAGGATGGCTATAATGTGTAACTATATGCAAAGTGTATCTTCTTATTAAGAAGTAATAAGATCCGTGTGAAGCTATGCACAATGGTTATCTTATCATTGAAAGAATGATAAGATCCGTTTTTGGTCGATGATTAAAAGAGGAGATCAGCATAACACCCGCTGTCGCTATGCATTAGGCTGCAACCTTTTCAACTGGTGTTAATATTCTGATTGTTCCTTCCTCATCGATCCCCTTGTATAGTAATTTTTCAATCGATCTTATCCCTACGCAGCATATTGCTCCTTTCTTACCAATGAACTATTTTTAGGACGCCTTCGACCATTGTCCGTGTAAATCATGTCACCCACTTCAAGTGCGTTGTGTTACGCACCGCACATCATGTCACCCCCTGTGCTACGCATAATTGTTCATCGCAATCATTTGTTTGTGCAGGGTCAGCATATGCAACCTCTTAGTGCTCGCTGTCGCTATCCGCACCATGTACAAGTGCATTGGCCGAATCATCGTGTGCGATCGTTTGGCCCTACACTTGTCGCGATCAAGTTACACAATAAGAGGTTCTTAATTGTTGTTCCTCATAGTTGTACACTTGTGGGCTATATGGGAAGTGCGAGACAGGTCTGAGTTGATACACTTTTCATGCCTTGTACAGTGACCGTGTTGCACCAAACAAGAATGCACAAAAAATGCAAGCACAATGGGTTGAACAGATGGTCGTTCGGTAGGTTAGTGAGGAAAAATATGCTGCGTCATTGGGTTTCGCAGAAAGGCTTGGTTTGTTATGATTTATGCTCTATTTGGGGTCGTTTTTGGTAAGAATGTGTGTACTGCGGATGTGCGGTCACAACAGTCTACTGCTTCGTCCAAGATCTGTGCACCACGCACCTTTGACGAGTAATTTTAGTTGAGATTTTAGTCCGTTGCAGAAAATATTTAGAACCATAGTGCTGTTTAGGGAACGGATTGCTTTATTAGCATAACTGTCTGCAGTGTTAACATTTGCGTTGTTTAGTTCGTCACACAAAGCGTTTGCTCTCTCTGTGTAGGAAGCAACAGACTCGTTCCGGCCTTGTTTAAACTGAAAAATCTCTGTCTGAATAACTTGTATCGATCGACATTTCTGAAAACTTTTAACTAGCGCATCTTTAAGCTCAGGCCATAAGCTCGGATAGTTAGTTTGGACTTAACTATGTCCACTAGTTCGGTCTTTTGCTCGTCGTCAATTGTTTTCTTAAATTGAAGTTCTATAAGCTGGATGAATCGATCTAAATTTCCTGCCGACCCATAGAAATCAGGTATTAACTTTATTGCATGAGACGAGTTAAATGTCATTTTGCCTGCTACTTTTGGCTCGGTTTTTGACGAAATGGTTATTGAATCTAGCTTTTTTTGGAATCTAATGCCAGGGGTTGTTCGCTGGCTATTGTCTTCTTAGTTTTACGGGAAGGAATGAGGTCACTATCTGAAGATCTACGAATTCTCGGGATTTTTCTTGTTCTTAGTGATATCTTCAAGTTTAAACAAGACATGTAGTTGTTCAACGCAAAAAAAGAACGTAAAAACAAAACGTTGTAAAGAGACAACCGAAAAGGTTTTTTTTCACTGCCAGGCAGGATTCGCGCCCTAAAGCTGTAGATTACGGCCTGGTCTTTTATCGCTGCTCAATTTCTGCCTCCGGCGTCTTTTTTGGAATTCTCCAGGCCTTACTTTTATGAGTCTTTTTAATTTTGCACTTTTATTTTACTTTCTGGTGTGTAGCCCCAGAACGCCTCGATGATACAAAGTGTGTCTCCCGTAATGGTAGCGAGATCTTCGTGAGATCCCACCGCTGCCACCAAATGTTGTGACCCAAATTCTGCCGTGCTTTCCGATATGGAGAAGAGCAGCTTCGGGGAGAGTGAGAGACGTTTATTATTATTTACTTAGATATCTAGCCCGCTGTCTTTAGCTTGGCTGCGACTAGTATCCTTTTATTTTATTGTTTTATTATTGAGTTATAAGGCCCGCTGTCTTTAGCTTAGCTGCGACCTTTATCATTTAACTCTAAATTCTACCTGTTCCTTCCTCATCGATCCCTTTATATAGCAATTTTACCAACGATCTTATCCCTACGCAGCATATTTCTCCTTCCTTACCAATGAACTATTTTTAGGACGCCTACGACCATTGTCCGCAAATAATGTCACCCACTTCAAGTGCGGTGCACTCTATGTGATACGCATATGGTTACCGTAATTGTTTGTTTGTGCACGGTCAGCATAATGCCACTTATTAGTGCTCGCTCTTAATGCCCGCACCATTTACGAGTGCATTGGCCGAATCGTCGTGTGCGATTGTTCGGCACTACACTTTGTGTGACGATCGAGTTACACAATACGAGGTTCTTAATTGATCCTCATGATTGTTTACTTGTGGGCTGTAGGAGGTTGGGTATAACAAATCGAGCAAAACACTTAATGTAAATGTCAAGATGTGTAGCAAAACAAATGTGGGGACAAAAACAGTTAATGTAAATATGTTTTTCTTACTATAACTTAATGTTCAGCATCTTGTGGTTTTTGGGCTGGCTGGTTTTGTCCCGGCGTGACAACGTCTTCTTTGCTTCTATAACAAAAGAATTGGAGAGCCTCTTTGTTTTTTTTTTCACTTTTCACTATTTTATTATGTTTTTTTCTAATATATTTTTTTTTTGAGTGTTCTGGTTTTGGAAGCTAAGTCATATGCTTTAACTTTACATCCCACCGCTGCCACCATTGTTAGATCGCGCACCTCGCGAAAGAAAACAACCGAGTTCTTTTAGTGTTTGGATGAGAGTGCCCTGTTCATATTCTTTCCATTGCCTTCTTGCCTACGATCGTCACCAGTTCCAGGTCAACCACGCAATCTGAGCCAGTCTCATTACTCACTTCCCTTATTCCGAACACATGGTCACTGTAACCCTAAGCATATATGCACTTGATACGCTGCGGTGGGTCAGTACTGCTTGGGTTTGTATTGTGACCCCGCAGTGTGTTGTGTTGCTTTATTGTTGACATAGTTCGATTCGTTTCTCATTCTTATTCCGGTATTGGTTTTGTTACCGATGACACATTTAGAGCATGTGGGACGCATAATCGTACTATGCCGTCGTTTAACATTAGCAGTTCGTGGGAATTAGGTGTGGTCTCTAGACTCTAGGCTGAGGGCACAACAACGTGTTATGTTTTGTGTTTTTTTTTTTGGTAAATTCTTTAGACGGTATTAACTACTTCGACGGTATGAAAAGAAAGCTTAAACTTTGACTTTAAAGATTCGCGAAATAATATAACTTTCGAGTTTTATATAATTCAAAAACAAGTTTCGCGACTGTACAAAAAAATTCAATTATTTTGCCCGCACACGACTGTTAGGGGCTTTAGCACCCGCACAATGAGTGGACTTGATAGTCCACAACCCAAGCACCGACCGAAGCTGCAGCTCAGCTACTCTCGGCTCTACTTGGTTGGCTTACGAAACCGCTGAAGGAGAGCGGTTTTGATGATCGTCCGATGCAGCTAGGTGACCCATGTTAAGCCACGTTCCAGCATCTTATAGGCCGGATAGCTTGGTGTATTGGGAAAATGCAAGATAGCAAAAAAAACGGAGGAATCGGCTCGAAAAAAAAATGCCAAACCCGCAACATGGGTCTTGTACTATACAGGATAGTGTTGGTAGCGTAGGGGAAATTCTTCTTTTGTTTATTTTTTTTTTTTTTTGTTTTCCCCAGGATTAACAAAATGAAAAATGTTGTTTCCTACATTTGTTTGACTTATCGCTGTACTTTGGTCCTCTTCGTCAAGGTTTGCTATAGTTTCAACGAAGATGGCAGGATCACAATGTAGAGCTTAAAGTTTGGAGTTTGAGTTCAAAGTTTGGTTTTTGAAGCGTGTAACGCTGTTCTGATCTATTTTTTCGTAAACAGTATTTAATAGCCTGCTTCCTCTAAAGTAAGCATTTTGTCTCCTAGTGTTTAAGCTAGTTTGTTTTTTTAAGAATTGTTTCAAACGCTGGCGCTATTGCCAAATCTAAGACCACTCTTCTCAGCGTCTACACTCTCCAGCAGCCAGGCTGCTGAACGAAGTAAGCGATTTTGGGTTTCCTCTTACAGATAAACTAAGCTTGACCTTTAAGCCTTAAAGCTAGGTACCTCAATTAACTCCTAGAACTCAATCCTGAATTATAATCCAAATGTAATCTCTTTGTTGGGTTCTGGATGACAAAAATGTTTATTTGAATTTTCTATTCTATTTTCTATTTATACAAAAAAAATCTTGTTATCAATCTCATCGATAAATCTATATCCCCTCTTTGATAACTCTCTGACCCCAGCGTATCACCGGGCGGGCAATATCCCCATAGAGCTGGTGTTCCTTTATTACGAGTAGTTATATTTTACGGGGATGTATAAACTGTCGACCATTTATTTATTTTTTTGTTACGTTTAATTTAAATTTCTGCATCTATTAGGCTCTAAGAAATGCTTAATTTCTTTATCTCTCCCCAGGGTATGTTAATTTTGTTTGTTTGTTTGACTTTTCAAAGATGTGAAGACCTTAAAGTGGCCTAAAATTTTAATTCCCAAGGAGTGTCTTAAAGTTTTAGCATTAAATTAATTAAAAATTTTGCAAGGAGTTAATTGAAGTCGAATTCTTATTTATGTTAAATACAATGTTGCTAGCAGACCTCCTACTTTTCTTAGTTTCTTGAACCTCATGTCACATATTGCAAAGTGTCCCATTTGTGTAGTTACGTTTGAAAAACACAAAAATCTATTATTCTCATATTTGCTTTATTATAATTCTCATATTATGTATAGCGTCGTGTCTGAAACTAATTAACATAAATAAAAATATAAAAATCCATAATTACATCAAAATTGTAAAAGGCTTGCGAAAACGCTAGAATATAAGCTACACAAAACTTAAGACTAATTTACACAAATATTTTGCCCCTTAAATAAGTTAACAAAATAGACATTAAAAATAAGCCATGTGTTCGATTTGCTGTAAAAATTGTAGAAAAAATTTAATTGCTTTTTGCACTATTTCTCGTGGTTTTACTATTTAAACGAAATACAGAATAAAGAAACCTTTTTTCTAATACAGTATCATTGTTTACATGATTCTATAATGCAAGTAAGATATTGCGCGTTATTGTGGCTTTGAAAATTAAAAAAAAAAAACATAAGAATTGTAAGCAAGCATGTCCATATTTATTAAATAAACTCAGCATATTTTCATATAGAAAGGGAAATGTGTAGATAAAAACTTTGTTATATTTGTTTTAAATATATAAAATTATTTTGAACAACAGTCCATGTATTTAAAAATGTTTTCATTTAGAAATGAGAATGCGTATCGCACTCAGTTTGTTAGTTTTAACTTATTTTAAAATCAATGTTAATTAAAAAATTGTCAAAAGAAAAATAGTTTGTGTTTTTACTAAGCAAACTGAAAGCAGTACTAGTGAACAGACCTTATTTGAAGCCAAAAAACGTAAGTATATAAGACATTGTAAATATTGACAAAAAATTGTAATCATGTTTATGAAAAGTTACAACTTATCCCACTAATTTAATTAAGCCCGAATGGCTTGAATTAAAACACTCAAGAACTTCGTTATTATTAACACTTTAGCAACACGAATGAACACGGAAGAGAACTGACAGAATGAGCTTGGCTTATAACTTAAAACATCTACAAATTTAGTTAAACTTTCGAATTTAAGTCTACCCCGTGAAGGATATTGGATGAAGCGACATCTAGTTAAAAAATAGTCATTGAAAAAGGAGTCTTGATAAGGGGAATCTAGCAGTCTTCAACGTAGCGCAATCATTCAGATCAGTTTACTTATGACAAGCGTACTCGCAGTTCAGCAAAAGGAACTTACTTACTTACTTAAGGTGGTGCTACAGTCCGGGGTGGACCTGGGCCTCAGCCAACAAGCTTCGCCAGCCAGCTCTGTCTCTAGCTAGCCGTCTCCAGTTTCGCACGCGAAGTTGGCTGAGGTCCCCTTCCACTTGCGTGCGCCACCTGAGTCTCGGTGCTCCTCTACCGCGTCGTCCCTGCGGTGTGGATTCGAAGATTTTCCGGGCCGGGGCGTTGGTGTCCATCCGCTCTAGATGACCCAGCCATCGTAGACGTTGTGTTTTGACTCTTTTGGCTAGGTCGGTATCGCTGTACAGCCCGTACAGTTCGATGTTATATCTCCTCCTCCACTCTCCGTCTATGCAGACGGGACCGTAAATCGTCCGAAGAATTTTCGTCTCGAAGCAGCCTAAAGTGTTTTCATCCGCCTTTGACAGGGTCCATGCTTCTGCACCGTAAAGCAGGACTGGGATGATGAGGGTCTTATACATGGACACTTTAGTTGCTCGAGAGAGGGCTTTGCTACTCAATTGCCTTCTTAGCCCAAAGAAACAGCGATTGGCAAGAGTTATCCTTCGTTTGATTTCAGCGCTGGTGTCATTGTCTGAATTGATAGCGGAACCCAGGTAGACAAAGTCCCTAACTACCTCAAAGTTATAGCTGTCGATGGTGATGTTTTGTCCAAGACGTCGGTGTTGGGTGTCTTTTCTTGATGACAGCATATACTTGGTTTTGCCCTCATTGACTGCTAAACCCATATTCGCCGCTTCCGTCCCAATACTCACGAAGGCTTCACTAACATCACGCTTTGTTCTACCGACTATGTCAATGTCGTCTGCGTATGCAAGTAGTTGAACGGACTTTTGAAAGATTGTACCTCTTGTGTTGGCGCGAGAGTTCTGCACAATTCTCTCAAGTATGATGTTAAAGAAGTCGCATGACAGCGCGTCGCCTTGTCTAAATCCTTTTCTGACATCAAAGGGGTCGGTGAGGTCTTTGCCGACCTTGACGGAACAGCGTGAGTTTTCCATCGTCATCCTGCACAGACTGACGAGTTTGGCAGGGATGCCAAAACTAGACATTGCGCTATATAGCTCGTCTCTATAGATGCTGTCATACGAGGCCTTGAAATCGATGAAGAGGTGGTGTGGATCGATTTGGCATTCCTAGGTTTTTTCCAAGATCAGCAAAAGGAAGCATTCGAATATAATTTTAGCCTGGAATTTTTAACTATTTTCTTATAACAAAGTATTTTTTTCACCTGATGTTGTCTCATGCGCTGCTAAAAATTCGTAAGCGTAGCAATCTTACAGTAGGTATGACAACGATAACAATAAATACGAGTTTCATGAAGCTGTTTCAGTCAACACCTTGGTATTCGTTGGAATCCTAATGTTGAGCAGATACTTCTCCGAGTCGAACGATTAATTTTTCGATGGTTACGATACGTTTTTCGCATGCCGCCCGACAGACTTCCTAGACAGGTTATGTTAGCCGAGATGCGAGCGCGTAGGCCTGGTAGGCCAAGAAACAGGTGTTGCGATCATTTAAAGAATATCTCCGAGAGGGATTGCGCCTGTGTCTCTTGAGTTAAAACGATGGAAGGACCATGTAGCGGTCCTCGCTCCGCGACCCTTCTAAGGATAAGCCGTCACCGAAAATGATGATTATGATGAGAATTGATATGCCTTGCTGATCTGGGGGCCGATTACGATGTACGAAGTGAATCGCAAATGTCATCGCATCTCCATTTTTTGGTATTACGATGCGCGAACGCCCCCAATTATGCAAAACGAAGTCGAATGTGTTTGCGATATTTTCGCTTTCCCGTGTGGATGCGCCCAATTATGCAATGCAAATAAAAACGTGTATAATAGACTTTACATAGTTTTATTTGATTTTTTGCTTTTAAGAAATCAAAAAAGTGCAAACGCACAACAATTTAATGTTTTGGTATCCCAAAAAGAAATTGCAACGAGAGGGCTGAGCGGGTTGGAGTAATAACTTTTTTTTATTGGTCGCACATTTGCTATCACATTTTATCACAATCACAAACAAAATAAATGGGATTCATTGCAATTAAGTAGGTCAAATTAAGTCAAAAAAGTTACAAAAAATCTAAACTCGGAATGATTTTTTTGAGTTTTGTTTGTACTTGGAAGGCTCAGTCACTTTGACAACTGGAAAGCAACGATAATACAAGCAACATAATACCCCAATTCGAAGCCGATCGCACCTGAAAAGGCGGATTAAGTGCGACGCGCCTCGCACATCTTAATCTGCCACCCGATCATATATGATCACAACATTTACTTTATATCAGTTTGATATTGAAAATGTTGAATTAATATTCAAAAACCAAGCTTCTTCTCTACGTTTAAATGCTTTATTACCATTTTTAATGTTAAATTAGCATCTCTCCTAATTACCCTGATATGGGGAACCTCCAGCGCTAGCATTGGCCACTTTTTTTTAAATATTTCCGAGAAAACTGCAAAAAATGTTGTGTTTTATTTGATTTGTTTAAATAGACATAAAAAATTTAATATGGAATCGGCAGTTTAAAAATTTCAATCGCAGTTAGCCTGTCTTGTGCTTCATGCTTCCAATAAATTTAAACAAGATCGTCATAACCCCAAGATACAAAAATTCTCTAAACAATTATGTTCGAAAAGGTTTTGAATATTCGAAATTAAGCCCAAGTTTTCTATAAAATTTCAGAATATGGTCTTAGCCTGTACTTTATTTCAAAAGCTATTCTTCCCACCGTTTTTGAAATAGAGGGAGGACATACGTTCTTTTGACCTTTTTAAGCATTTTTATAGGTAGGAGGTATAGGAGGTATATTAAGTTTGTCACATAGTTTGTAACACGGTGAAATAATAATGGTAGACCCCCAAGCCCTTAAGGGCATATGATCGAGACCGAGCTCTGAATCGAATAAGCCGTGTCCGTCCGTCCGTCTGTCTGTATGTCACACGTTTATAGGCCTCAAATTTCAAGCAAGGGAGTTGAAATTTGGTACATAGGTTCATTGTTATCCGAAGCAGTACAAGTGTAAAAATTTTGCAAATCCGTAACACACAAAAAAGAAAAATTTAATTGGTAAATCTCCTCCAGTGGGCGTGGCATCTATTTTAAGGGTAAATTTTCAAATGCAGTTTACTCAATATTTTTGCTCGAAATTGAAAAAAATTCGACTAATATTTTATGTTGAAAACGCTTAGTTCTACATTTTGTTCATACAAGACTTTGGGCCAGCCCAAATTTGGAGGCAGAATTGAAGAAAAACCTAAAATTTTCCAGAAAAACGTAATTTCGACTGGCCTTGAGCCTAATTAAGGAAAGCATGAAACAAAAAAAGTGGCAGGTTAGGTAAACGAGTCTTCAGTCCAAATTTCGTTCATATCAAGTTTTTCCAAAGATACTGAATTTGAACCAAATAATTGCATTTTTACGTACATTTAAGCGTAACTTGGAAATATCTTATAATTGATAGTTTGTAATTAGGGGCGATTAGTGGGGTGCCGTGGCGTAGTGGTTAGTGTGTGTGCTTATTACGCCGGAGGTCTGGGTTCGAATCCTGCCATCGTCACCTGAAAAAAAAAGACTTGTTCTTTTTCACGGTCCCCACCTCCGCGAGGGTTTGACAAGCCCTCCGAGAGTATCATTTGTCTTGAAAAACTTCTCAAAAGTGCCGTTCGGATTCGGCAAAAAATTGTAGCTCCCCTTGTATGTGTAGAAATTAACACACCCAACATACATTGTTGAGAAGCTGAACGAACAAGTATTTATTTGTTGGTTCAGCTCGAGCTGTTGCGCCACTCTTTTTTTTTAATTAAGGGCGATTGGACCACGCCCCTTTTCGAAGTTTGCATTACTTATAAAATGTCAAAAAATAACAATGCCATCAGCATTTTACAATGTTTGATAGGATGGGGTATTCAACGGTCCGTTTTACGGACTATAACTTCTGCGTCCACACTGAAGCACTTATTCACTGGTTTAAATGTGAAAACCATAATACAACTATTTAAGTTTGTTTATGAAAGCAAAAAGCATTTTTAAAAATAATTTATTTATTCTGAGTTGAATCTCAGAAGTTTTTTAAAACTTTGAAACTCGCTTTGGTTTTCCTTGAAATTCTATATAGTTTCTGAAGTTACATTTCTGGTGTAGTTTTGTTCCAAAAAACACGCGTTTTTTCGATTTTTCGCTTTTATCCGATTTATTTTTAAAACGGCAGTACTTAAGCTCTTTCAGAAAAATATGACTTAAGGCCTTTGTTGACCTTGAGTGGCTCTATACGTGTATTCAATAAATGAATGAAAATGTATTTTTATTATTATTATTACTATTTATTAACATAAAACTATAAATTTAATGCTAAAACTAAAAATAAAGAGCATTAGCTACAGAGGCTTTCAGCTCGAAAGAAATACATAGATAACTTATAAAATTGTATTGTTACTAAGAATAAAATTATTTATGTTTAGTATATTTTCAATGCTTATAGTATTCAGAAAAGAGTAAATTGGTTGATTACTCTTTAGGATGGTGTTAATTTTTTTTGATTCCATGCAGTTAGATAGACCGACTAGATGAGATAAATCGATTGAGTTGTTGCAGGTTGGGCATAAAGGTGGATTTTCCTTTTTCAATATGTGTTGATGCGTTAGGATGGTGTGTCCCAAACGAAGACGAATGAAATTAGAAATACATTTTCTAGATATTGAAGATGGATAGATGGGGGCGCTGCAGCATGTGTTGATTCTGGAGTAGTGGGTGTTGATGCTAGTCCAACTTGTGATTTTGTTGCTTTTAATTATGGAACTTATTTTTCTTAGAAGATCTGTTTTCGAAAAAAAATCAAAAGTGAACACTGGTTTTTTGCTGCAGAGTTTTGCCGCTTCATCTGCGAATTCGTTCCCCGGTATACCGATATGAGCAGGTTTCCACATCAATTTGAGTTTTTTTGGGTTTTTGATAAAAAGATCTCTTATATTATTTATAAGTTTGGTGTTGTGGTTTGGGTTGCGTACGGCATTAATAGCCGATAAGCTATCAGATCAGATAACTGATTTGGTCTTATGGTAGAGCATTATTTTGGCGGCTTCAAAAATGGCTAGCGACTCGTACGTAAAAATTGACGCAAACTCGCTCAGGATACCCGCTCTTAGCAAAGTCCCATGTTCGTCGGTTACAGCAAATGAAGAGCTATGTTCGGATTGGGAACCGTCGGTAAACACAGGCTTCCAGCCTTTAGTTTTTAAGGTGTCCATCGTTTAGGCAAAATCGATTTGTAGACATTGTTGGCGGTGTTCTCTTTATTGTATTCTCCTGGCGGCTTGATGGTATGTTGACTTGAGAAGGTTAAGAGTTGTTTTAGGGCATTTACCATAAATACATAAACCATAATCTATTTTACTTAAGACTAGAGATCTAGTGATATTGCAAAGAGTATTAACATGAACATTTCATTTATTGTTTGACAAATAATTAACTATGTTTGACCTTGTAGCTATGCTCTTTTTAAGATTGATAACATGATTTTTCCAATTATATTTTTATTGAATTTCAAACCTAAAATATCCAAGTTATCTACATTTGGTATGTCAATATCGTTAACAGATAAGTTAATTTGGGAACAATTAATTTTACGGCATACATGCAATATTTTACATTTACTAAGTGATAATTTGGCACCTGAAGACTTGCACCATTCTAATATTTGGTTTTTTCTAAATCGTTATTCTTACACATGATGAAGATATCATCCGCGTAGATACAGTGATCTAGAAGATTGTATTTTTCAATTATGGTACTGATCTCATTAAAGGCAATCAAGAAAAGAACGACCGACAAAGGCGAACCTTGTGGTATGCCATTTTCCAGTGGACGGTTGGCAGAAAAAACATTATTCACTTTTGCGGATATTGTCCTGTTTGACAAAAAGGATTTTATACAATTGTACATTTTGGGCCCAATACTCCATTGTTTTAGCTTGTTCAAAATTAAATGTATGCCGATACGGTCGAATGCTTTTTCGAAATCAAGTGAAAGTATCGTCACGTGGTTACGAGAAGACAAGGCTTTGGAAACATAATGATCAATGTGGAGTAATGCGTCCGAACAACCTCTATTAGGTTTAAAAGCGATTTGGTTTATGCTTATTAACTTTTTGGTTTCCATAAACCAAAGAAGAAGCTTAGCAACTATTTTTTCCAAAACCTTTGACATGCATGGAATGAGCGATATTGGGCGGTAACCTTCAAATGAATTTATGGGTTTTTTTGGGTTTTGGTAGAGGAATATTGTTTGCAGCTTTCCAATATTGCGGTATGGTTCCAGTATTGAATATGAGGTTATATAATCTAAGAAGTCTATATTTAACATGGACTGGTAGACTTTTAATCATAGGATACGAAATGCGGTCTCTACACGGCGTTTTTCCCTTCAATCGACTTAAACAACTTTCAAGTTCTGTTTTTGAAAATATGCTTTCTATTTGTTTTGCTTCATTGCTGCAGCTAGTATTGGGCGCGGAACAGCGAAGGCTATTAGTTTTAGCTTCTTTAAAGGAAAGAGAAAAGTTATTGTCTGTCGAGAGAGATTTGACCAGGTATTTGCAAAAAAGTTGCTGATATCAAGTACAGTATTGGGGGTTTCTATGATTTTTATTGTGCGGGAAGTATGCCTGCCAGTGAGAGAACGTATATTACTCCAGATTTTTGCTGTCGTAGAGTTAGGACTAATGGCAGATGTGAAAGCTGTTAGACTTTTATTTTTACTTATTTTCATTTCCCTACGAAATAGAGCGTTAGATCTTTTATATTCAATAAGATTAATTTGTGTCGGATGTTTTTTAAAACATCTCCAAGCTTTTATTTTGTGGTCCCTCAACTTTTTTAGGGTTGAATTCAACCAAGGAACAACTTTAGATTGAAAATAAGGTGCGCTTTGTGGAATTGTGTGGTTGGCTGCGAAACGTATTAGTATTCGTCTTCCATTTTCAGCTCTTCATTTCACAAAAACTTTTAAAAACTTGAAAAAAAAAATTGTATAAAAATCCAACATTTTTGAGTTTAAAGTGTCGTTGTTAATTTTTGTTCTTGGCTGCAAAACTTCTCAAAATATGTAATACTATATAATATAATAGCATATATATTATTTTATAAAATACTAAAAAATATTTAATCAATATTCGCATAAAACTTCAAATCATAATTTAACCGTTACGTGTGCATAAACAAATTTCGCTGAATGCATTGTCTGGGTATTTTCGCATTTTAAAAGCGCATCAAATTTTGTCTTTCTACAACCTACCGTTCAGAAGTTATAATGCTATTGGACGGACTGACAACATTGCGACGGACAACATTGTGATATCATAAAAGGTCCTTTTCTAATTTTCGGACAGACCACTAATAAATGTCCATCTTTTAAAAAGTATTTACAAAAATGTATGACTGAAAACAACGCTTTCCATCACGTCAAGCCGTGTTTACAAAAAAAAAAATTATTTTAAAAAAGACAATCATCAATCTTCCTTAGGATAGTTACATATAAATGCAGCGTGTTGGATGTCGGTAGTGGAAGCGTGAACACCCATTTTATTATTTATTTACAGCTTACTAATGCTTAGGTGATTGCTTTTTGCAAGCTGATATATTTCACATTCAGCAACTTTTACTGTAAAGTACAATAATTACTGAAATATGAATTGATTAGAATGTAAATTTTTTTTCTTCTTATAAATCAAAATTCTTGAACTCTGCAATCATAGGCAATAAATAAATGCTACGTGGCTGGTTTAAAGTTTAAAGATATCGCAATCATTAATCTTATAGTTACAAATCGCGAATTAATAGCCATCAAGATTTTTCTTCTTTATTCTTGAATATCAATTAAGACATCTCGATTGTCAGTTTTAATTGTGTCGTGAGAAAAGGTGTGAGGCGACGTTCTGACGTACACAAATATTTTCATACAGTCTACTCCGGTACATCCATGCAGGTAAGTATGTAAAATAAATTGAAGACTACTAAGTAGATAGCATGAAATCTTATTTATGGTTTCTTTTTGTTTCTATACAGGAACATAAAAATGTATTATCTTAAAAGTAAACCTTTCCTAAACTTTAAAATTCCAGCATACATGATTTGTTTCAGTAACATCAGTGCTAGGTATGTAAATAAATCCGTTTAGTTCTATACCTTAACACATTGCAAAAAATAATTTTAAGCTTTAAGCCCTCGATTTTTGTACGGTTGAAAATGTTATCCATCAAATTGTGAATATCACATGTCGTTTTCAGAACATAATCATTTTAAAATTTTTTGAAAATGTCACATTTTTTTGAAAATGTGAACTTCGAAAAAAAAAAATAAATTCCATCAGAATAAAGACGATATCCCTTATTTTGAATTAAGCTTTTTATATTATTTCGTAAAGTATAAAGGTATAAGACATCAAACTATGAACTTTGGATGATTTGAACTTCTTTACTGCTGATCGTAAACAACTTTTATCCATGCCAACCACCATGACTTTTACCGTAAAAGCCACCACCGCCACCGAAAAATTTCACACCGCCGCCGTAAAATCCGCCGCCACCGCCACCATGATATCCACGACCGCCACCGTGCCATTTACGTCCGCCGCCTCCATATCCATAACCGCCACCACCTCCATATCCATAACCGCCACCTCCTCCATATCCATAACCGCCACCTGCTCCATATCCGCCTCCGCCCCATCCACCTCTGTGACCATGACCTCCATACTTTCCTAGATGTGCTGCTTTCTTAACACGGGTAAGTAGCATACTGTTCTTTGCAGTATTTTCAGCCCAGATTTGTACGATCACCAGTGAAACGCACAGCGCGATCAACGTAAATCGCATCTTGAATAATTCTTTCGAACTTTTCAATCTCCGCTATAAAGCACACGAAATAAAACTGTTTCGAACAGTTCAATGGTGTTTTCCTTTTATACCTTGCAATAGTGCAAATTGTTACAAGCATTGCTACTGGTGACTGGCAGTGTAGCTGGTTTCACTTGACTCTTCGAATAGTGCATATTTCAATGGGATAATAAATAAAAGATTCAAAGATGCAATCGTGGAAATTTATACAAAGTTATTAGAACCAAGCCCAATAAAGATTGATGTAAAAATTGCAGTATGTGAAGATGATAATTGTTTTGCATATTTTTTTTTCTAAAATTAGTCAGAAACACAAATTTAAAACCCCCTGGGAACTATTGCGTTTCGTATAGTTATAATTCTTATTCAAGTTCAAAAATTAAATATTGTTTTGCACAAGTAATTTCGATTCCGGAATAAGCTACCTAGATAATTTTTAGCGGTCCGTGCGAAAATGGAAAAACGGACCTCCATTTCCATGTGGTATCGCTCCGTTGTCTGTCTGTCCGTACGTCCTTCCGCACCTGTAATTTTCGAACGGTAAGTCGTAGAAAGATGAAATTTGGTACATTTATAAAATCATTTTTAAAGTAATAAACGTTTTTGTTTTCGGACTTACCGCGACCTTTTTTTAGATATCCCGACGTTTCGACGTTACAGGTAGACTAAAGAGGTTCTATGCATGAGTTTCTTGTATACGGTCTCTCTTGCGGAGATTGTACCGGTGCGTTGCTTGTGCAAGCGTTTGCTGTTGGGATGACAGGGGTTGTTTTTAGTGTTCTTGAAGCTGGCTTAAATAATTTTATGTACACGCACGGCTGACGAAATCAGCTGGTGTGTTGTTTACACAATTTCTTTTTAGCTGGATCCCAAGCGCTGGACAACCTTGGTCGGATTAAAATTCATGAGCTTTTTTATTTCAATTGCCTCTCGCACTGATTCTGGAAAGATAGAATTTCTCCGTAACAACTGACTTGGCTTTGTCAAAGCGATTGAAATAATCTTCATTGTAGGCTAAATGCTCACATATTGCCGATTTTGTGACTGCCTTTAATTGTATTGCTTTTATATGTTCTTTCATGCACTGAAAAAATATGTGTAAATAATAAAATTGAATTTTCGCGAAGAGATTCGAAACCGGGTGGCCTGCCAGTAGGTATATTCTGAGGTCAAATCGGCGTACCCCACAAGCGGACCATTAGGACTGCAGCAGAGTGGGAGGATTATAACCCATCACTTCAGATTATAACCTCGGGCCGAAATGAAAAAGAAGAAGAATAAAAACGAATTTTTGCAAAATATTGAAAACTTTTTATAAGGAATGGAAAATAGATACCCATTTTCAACGTCAAGTTGTATACCAGTATATGCGTATACTATCGTATCGTTGTATCAACTTGTATACTATACAGTATTAACGTCATAACTTTTTCATGACTGTATTTGAAAAGTCGATATTGGGCTAACATATGAAGAAGCCAAAGGCTAAGTAAAGGCCAAATCAAAACGGTTTAGAACTGTTGTTTTGGCGTATTTTCGAAAAAAAACAAGTCGGAAAGTGCAACAGTTGGTATGCAAAAGCTTCAGTCCATCTACGACGGATTGCAAAATACCCGACCATACCAAAAAGAAAACTGCCACGCCTCCAAAAAGTGGGAGGGATATAAAAATATAACTGTTGAATGCTTTATACTAGGTGGTTGCATACATTTCGACTCCGTCTTTTTAACTAAAAAACTCACTTTTTTTTAGCGCCACGCCCACAAAAGTGGGCGAAAGCACATGCAATAACACATAAAAGTTAGAAAATGCTAATATCTCCAGCTTTTGTCTTATAATTTGTTGTCAAATTTCATATATATTTATCGAAAAACAGTCATTTTAAGCTAAAATCCCTTAAAAAGTGAGCGTGGCCAATAAAAAAGCCAAAAATTTTTTAGCTACCTTAAAGACAATTATAAGGCAATGTTACGTACCAAAAATGGATGCGCTAGCGGCATTGTAACATAGCTAAAATTTGCAAAAAGTATTTTTTTTAAATTTGAGATGGTCGCACATACAGGCCTGTAGTGGGCGTGTCTGTAGGCGGATTCAGCTTATTTTCAAACTTGATCTGAAGGACTGGACTTCCAACCAACCCACTTAATTTTAGCTCTCTGCCTTAAAATTTAAGGCCTAAAAGTTGTTTACATACGGACGGACGGACATGGCTTAATCGATTCTCCTGTCGGTCCCATTCATATCTCTAAAAGGTCTTAGGCGTCTACGGTGATTATTTCACTGCGTTACAAACTATACATCAAACTTAATATACCCTGGGTCGGGTATCAAAATCGTGTGAAAATTTTTGTCCCCACCACTATCTCCGATATGGCATCGACCAAATTTAGCAGATTCTGAGATCGAGCTCGAAAACTTCAAAAACATTTCAACAATTATTTCCAAAATATCCTGGTAACCTAGCGGTGGTATCGATTATAATGAAACATGGTTTGTTGCTATATAAAACGTATCAACTTAATTCTTAAATTTTTAAGATCTTTCAAATTTTCTAAAACTGCTTAAAAAAAATTGAAAAATTTACGTTTATAACCGATACCTAAAAATCCTGTGCGAGTATTATAAAGAAGTAAGAATATGAAAATCAAAAACATATAACGTTGTTTAACAAAAGATTCCGAATAGACGTTTAATGGATTTTAAATCAAAAAAATGCAGAAAAAAGCTAAAAAAAAACCCTCGACATTAGTAATTATTATTACCTCGACAACAGTAACATAAACCGTTTTGAAAAAAAAAAATATCAGACACAGGCAATTTTTTGAGGATCTTCTTCTTTTTCATTTAGGCGCGAGGTTATAATCTGAAGTGATGGATTATAACCCTCCCACTCTACTGCATTCCTAATGGTACGCTTGAGGGGTACGCCGTGTTGGCCGCAGAGTTTGACCTCGGTTTTGGATCTCTTCGACACTGAGGCCAAATAAATTGTTTGAGGTTCGAAAGAAAAATATAGGGGGGCTATCTATAATATTGCGTGGTTTTCGAGATATGCTGAAAATCCTTTAGGTTGATTTACTAAAATGCTAGTGCTAAAAATGCCTATAACTTCTTATTTGTTTCTGTCTAATCAACTAAATTTTACACAAGCACAAGCCACTGGAGTAGAAAGCAAAATATTAAAATAAAAATAAAAACAAAAAACCCGTTTTTCATATTTTTTTTTTTAGTTTTTTTTTACCGGCCCTTAATCGTACCTATGTAGATTAAGGGCCGATTTCACCTTCGAAACTTAAGTATAGGTTCTGACACTTCACTCACTCAGGATGAAATTTCGTTTTCACATTGATTTTTTACAATCACGCACTTAAGTCACCAACATTGGCGACTTAAGTTTTTCACAAAAAACAATGCAAATTATTTTAATTTTGATGAAAAGCACATCAATGTACAATAAGGAATGGAAAGAGCTTAAAACCAACACGATACACTGAACATTTTTATTGAATGTTTTAAAAATTACAAAACAAAATTGTTTTGACAGCATTTTCTATGAGCTTACGGCTAATATGCAAAACCCCAGCGGATTCGGAACGGAGGCTGAGTATTGAAGCGTTCTCATCTTAAGTTTTACTTAAGTTGCCACTGTGAAATCAGGACTAAAAGTACCTAGAAAAAAATTAATGAAAAAATCTATTTTAAGAATTTTAGACCTGAATACCGGACAAACAGTCAAAAATCTCCCCTTTATTTACTAATGGCAGCATTCAATAACTTGTATACACAGATCTTATGCATATATCTTCTTAAAATTGAATATTTCGAATATTCTATTAATATTATATAAGCGAAACAAAAATGAGTTATCGAGATGCGCTTGGAAAAATGCCATAAAGTCCGATATCAACATTAAATGAAAAAAAAAACAAAGTCGCAAATACACTAAACAATTCTACGCTAAGCCTTCATAAAAAAGCCGACGGACTGCTCCGTGTATGACTTCACACTTGACGGTCTTTTTTTATTAATTAAATCTCAGTTTTTGCTCACAACTCTTCATAACAAAAGAAACAATTTTGATTTGCACACGTTGTTTTTGGATAACTTAAGCAACTGAAAAGGCAGAAGTAGAAGTTGACATGATATCTTACTTACTTACTTAAGGTGGCGCTACAGTCCGGGGTGGACCTGGGCCTCAGCCAACAAGCTTCGCCAGCCAGCTCTGTCTCTAGCTAGCCGTCTCCAGTTTCGCACGCGAAGTTGGCTGAGGTCCCCTTCCACTTGCGTGCGCCACCTGAGTCTCGGTGCTCCTCTACCGCGTCGTCCCTGCGGTGTGGATTCGAAGATTTTCCGGGCCGGGGCGTTGGTGTCCATCCGCTCTAGATGACCCAGCCATCGTAGACGTTGTGTTTTGACTCTTTTGGCTAGGTCGGTATCGCTGTACAGCCCGTACAGTTCGATGTTATATCTCCTCCTCCACTCTCCGTCTATGCAGACGGGACCGTAAATCGTCCGAAGAATTTTCTTCTCGAAGCAGCCTTAAGTGTTTTCATCCGCCTTTGACAGGGTCCATGCTTCTGCACCGTAAAGCAGGACTGGGATGATGAGGGTCTTATACATGGACACTTTAGTTGCTCGAGAGAGGGCTTTGCTACTCAATTGCCTTCTTAGCCCAAAGAAACAGCGATTGGCAAGAGTTATCCTTCGTTTGATTTCAGCGCTGGTGTCATTGTCTGAATTGATAGCGGAACCCAGGTAGACAAAGTCCCTAACTACCTCAAAGTTATAGCTGTCGATGGTGATGTTTTGTCCAAGACGTCGGTGTTGGGTGTCTTTTCTTGATGACAGCATATACTTGGTTTTGCCCTCATTGACTGCTAAACCCATATTCGCCGCTTCCGTCCCAATACTCACGAAGGCTTCACTGACATCACGCTGTGTTCTACCGATTATGTCAATGTCGTCTGCGTATGCAAGTAGTTGAACGGACTTTTGAAAGATTGTACCTCTGGTGTTGGCGCGAGAGTTCTGCACAATTCTCTCAAGTATGATGTTAAAGAAGTCGCATGACAGCGCGTCGGCTTGTCTAAATCCTTTTTTGACATCAAAGGGGTCGGTGAGGTCTTTGCCGACCTTGACGGAACAGCGTGAGTTTTCCATCGTCATCCTGCGCAGACTGACGAGTTTGGCAGGGATGCCAAAACTAGACATTGCGCTATATAGCTCGTCTCTATAGATGCTGTCATACGCGGCCTTGAAATCGATGAAGAGGTGGTGTGTATCGATTTGGAATTCCTGGGTTTTCTCCAAGATCTGCCGCAGTGTGAATATTTGCAGTTCTTCTAACACTTTAGTTAATAAAATACCTTTTAATAGTTTTTTGTATATCAAAGCTTTAAAAGAAGAAGCAAAGCAGATCAATATTTTGCCAATATAGTCCAAAAAGGAAATTGCTCCATAGGTTTGTCAAGGAGTTGTAACAATAAAGAAACAACTTTGGAGGCAACTTCTGCGTTAAAATTTTTTCACTTTTTCACTTATATGATAAGTGATGTCACAAACAAAAAAATCGTCTGCCTGGACTGTGATTATCACAATGTTCTTGTAACAGCTCATGGTCACAATCAATCAACGTCAAAATCAGCTGGCCTCCAGTTTTGAAACGTTCTGGTTAATTCGATTTTTTGCCTACACTTAGGCTGTCTTTCTGCATGCATGAAAAAAACGAAAAGGTTCTCACATTACAAGCCCATATAAAGCAACAATTCATAACAATATTTTTGTGATTACCTTGCGCAGACGGATTATTATGTTTGATCACGTTGACCGTCACAAAATGTGAAAATCACAGATCACCTTAGGCGATTCCACAACTGGAAAAGAGACTTTTATTTTTAGGCAGACACTGATCTGATTTAAGTGATGTCAGAAATCACAAAAATTCGTCTGCGTGGACTGTGATCGTCACAGTTTTCTCGTGACAGCTCACGGTCACGATAAATCAAAGTCAAAATAAGCTGGTCGTCAGTGTTCCAACTCTTAAGTTAGTTGTTTTTTTTTTTGCTTCTCCTTCACAAAACTAAATAAAGCAACGATAGGGACCAATATTTTTTAGATCACCTTACGAGCTTAGGCGGATGGATCGAATTGTGTTTGATTTAATTGATTGTCAAAAAATGTAAAAATTACAGATCGCCTTAGACGATCACCTTGGTCTTTTCTCCAGAGTAAAGTCCAATGGTTTTTTTTCACTTTTTCTCTCACAAAAAAAAATTGTCAGCATTTAAATGCAGGACGAATATTGTTGCTAAATACTCCGCTAGTAAAAACCTTGTTTTCTTCGTGAAGGCATAACACTTGCGGGAATTTCTTATCCAATTATAGGTTCTTAACCAGATTCTTGGAATCGTGCCTGGATTCATCTAAATTGTGGCACAGAATCTATAAACGAGAGGGAAATACAGAAAAAATAGTTAACAGCTCTCTCCCCGTGATACCTTTAATTGTACAAGTGGTTGACTTTTCTCACAGCTTGTCCAACAAAGTCATTAGTCCATTGGACAAGCGAAAAACATATTTACTTCCCCAGTGGCTCTGGTGGACAGCAGTGTGGACTGTTGCAGTGTGTCCAGCAGTAAATATTTCGAGGTAGTTAGTGTGTCCCGAGTTCGAATTCCGACCGGTGCAATCAATATTTTTTAAGTTTCTCCGAGAGAGTCTGCCAAACAATCCAAAAGTATTCCACCAGACTCGCCGAAAAATTACAGGTACCCTTCCTGACTGTGTGCATCGGCATGATTCGTTCTGAGAGTTCAGGCGATGTCTCTTCAAAGCTGCAAGTTATTTTTCCCAATGAAACTGATCTTGCTAATATCGGATTATGAAGAGGAATAGTGTAAATGAGCCCGAAAAGACATTAGAAAACAAAAATAACCAAGATATTGAGTGACGTACTATTTTTATTTATTTATTAATTAGAACTTTAAAAGCAAATTGGTTGACAAAGATTTGTTTTTGGAAGATTTTTTTTTGACCAAGAACTTTTTATAAAAGTTTTTTTTTAATGGAATTTTTCAGTCTTTTCATAAATTTATGCAGGATTTGACAGTTTCTAATATGCGCTCATATTGACTAAAAATACAGCATCCACAATAGGAACAGGGTAACACAGCACTTCCTTCTAATCTTCGGTGCTCTGGATCCTTTTTGAAAAACACCCAATGGCTACTCTCCACTCCCAGAAATATGTAAACTTGATCAAATCTGCTCTCGTTGACTCTGAATAGATCCTCGTTTCCGGAAAAAATTCTCCATTCCTTATAGCGAACACGAGAGTTGGGCTCAAGGGCTGATCGTTCCTTGGAAAGGGTTCGGAAATACTGTGGAGAAAATGTATTTTTTAAATACGCATAATATTGAAAGCATTTTTTTCATAAGTTACTTACCCAATCACTAACTTGAGTCACCGTTCCACTAGGTCTGGTTCTTTTTCTTGTCATCATTAAGTGCTTCTCTTGAGAACGGCTGGAAATAAAAATATTTTTTTTTTAAATTTAAATATAATTCAAAAATCGTTAAATATTTTAATTTAATGAGAAAAGCTTATTCCACAAATAAGAAAATATGTAACAGTTTTTATACTTACATAAAAATCAAATGGATCACAACAAACTCAACATTTTTCGGGACCATCTTAATAGGATGCTACGTGCCGTGGGCTATCTTACACACTGGTGCTCAGCTTTCTTGTGTAGCCAGCATTTATAGAAAGAATCGGAAAATCTACCTGTAGGACACCACCATCCTTCAGCAACTAGATTTTCAAAGGATGTTTTATTGCTGATATTATGCAATTTTCGGGGTTTTCAGTCATTAAAGGCTTTGCCAATGTTAATATCCAGGTTACCGTCTTACATTTTTGTGGATTGCGTAGGTATATAAAATTTCTTATTTACCTAGAACAAGGGTTCTTGTCGAGGGTAATTTAGTAAATACAAAATAGAGCCGATAAATGTCGTTTAGCGGCTACTTATAAATAAGGATTATGAACAAAGGTTATTTTTGGTGGTGAGGTAAATATTGTTGTACGGTAGGTAGGTACTGAAATTTTCTATGCGCTTCTGGTAATGCTACTTAAAAGTTATTAAAAGGCTTACGCCTATAAAATCAATAGAATGGGAACACCGCTCTTCCAATGTATTTGTCATATTTCTTGGTAAAAATGCAATAAAATTAACGATCGTTGGTCACCCCAGCGTTTTTAAAAAAAAATTAACATCTGGCGATAACTCTAATAAGTGTTGCCCGTTTTACAATCGGCGTGTCATCGTCAAACCTGAATATATTGCAAATTGACAGGACATATTTTATTTGTTAAGTTTTGTAAGCCTTGTTATGTGTACATGTATTTTCATGCAAGTAATTATTCAAAAAAAACATCTATTTAACAGTATGTCACAACTTACAACAACGAATGTCAAAATAATCGTCGACTTTGACGTGGGTTTTAAATATGTTGAATTGGCCGGGTGCCGTCCGAGACGCCACGGCGCGCGGCGATAACGCTGCCAGTGTGAATCGCTTTATTCGATGCTCTCTCGCGGTGAGTGCGCTCCAGCACCAGCTATCTGACATCAGATTCTATATTATAGTATAGGATGTCTCCTCTTTTTCGGTTTCGTTTTTATGGTGCTGAACCATGGAGTATAGAGCCCATGGAAGGTGGATTAATACGTTTTAAGCTACTACAAAAAAATAGAGGGACGCAACAGCTTGAGGTCAACCAGATACCAGGGCCAACTTCTCAGCAATGTATGCTGTATGTGTTAATTTCATCACATACACAGGGACCTTCAATATTTTACCTAATCCGAACGGCACTTCTCGGAAGGCTTGTCACACCCTCGTGGAGGCGGAGGCCGTGAAAAAGAACGGGTCTTTTTTCCAAGTGACGTTGATAAGATTCGAACCCTTTAATTTACTGCTAGAATTAAATTCTGCGTGTTAATTTTACTCCCGTCTATATGGACGGAGATTGGCAGAGGAGAACAAGTTTACCGTAAGTCCAGATGGAATTTTTTATTTTTTTTTTATGCTAACATAAATAATGCATTTTTTCCTGATTGCAATTTTGTTATTACAAAATTGTCGGTCTAATTTAGTTTAACAGTTATAAAACTATTTAAAATTTCAATATTTCCAAGTGCCTTATTTTAGCCTTTAAATTTCCACCTAAGACTATGCAGTTGAAATTGAACTAACTTTTTCCGCAAACAACTGCTTATGGAGACAACCGTGTTTGGTTGGCCTGCTTCGCTCGCGGGTTAAAGGGATTTAAGCTCCCAGGGATTTAGTTGCTCACGTGACTAAGTTGCCATGCTAAGAGTAGATGCTGGTTATCCAGCAGGCGTTTGTGGGCCAATACGGTTCACATGCGGGGCATGCGAACAATCTGTCAAAACAATCGAAGAATTGATCGTTCCGCTCGGAGAAGTATTGTATTGTATTGTTTTTTATTTATTCAATATCACCTTAAAACTAGCTAACAAAATATATTTCTTTAATTCAGGATACAAAATTCATATTACTAGTTAAAAATTAATGAACAAATGAAAGATCATTCTAAAACCTATAAGTTTGTGTTGAAAGATCCATTGAAAACAAACGAAAAAAATTTTAACGCAAGAATAACTGACGTGGGGTACCATCAGGTGTGCCTTAGTTACAATTCAAAAAGGATTGCGTGTTGAACCGCAGGAACAAAAAATAAAAGTTTTTTAATGAATAATAGAACAAAAAAAGAACGAGAAGAGAATCTTTTTGCATTTTTTAATAATTTATGTTATTATTTTCAAAAGCAGCTCCAAGCTTAATGGGTTCATAGTAAAAAGCCATTCCTTAAGTGATTTTGAGAAAGAATGAAAGTTTTGTATGGAACGTATAGACACAGGTAGTTTGTTAAACATTCTACGCGAAGAAATTATATAAAAATTCATAAAATGTGTTTTGTGCACGCGGAGGATGTCATGTCAAAAAGTACCATGTTATTTACTCGCAAGTTGTAGGTCGAAGAGTTTCTAAAAGGAACATTACCGCTTCGTTTAAAAAAATCTTTGCGTACCTTGGAAACGTATAGGTTCCTGAGAGGCAATATATGAAGACTTGTAAAAAGTGGCCAACTTTCCGTATAGCGATTTTTGTCACATATAATTCTAATAATATGCTTTTGGGCAACGAAGAGTGGTCTTAAGGTATTGAGAAAGGTTCCTCCCTAACTAACAATCCCATATTGAAGCTTTGACTGGACTAATCCATAATAAAGCATTGAGAGAACTCTTTGCGAGCAGTACTGCTTCAGAAGATACATTTTTCGTGTTATAAGAGTCATGTATGATTTTAACTGTAGGGCTTGTGCCTTCCAATTGAGATTGTTATCAATAAGAATTCCAAGATATTTGAAGGACTCGACTGCTTCAATCTTAATACAAACTGTTGAACAATTACCAGAAACGCTATAGTTTTGCTTCCCACATGTGTGGAGTGGTAAGCAAAACTTTTGGCAATCACTTGAATGAAAGACAAACTCGAAGCTTTCTAGATTATTTTGGCTCAGTTAAAAGTTCATGAATTTTGTTTTTTCGCTTACAATAAGTTTATGAGAAGTGAACCAAATTCTAAGCAATTGAAGGTCGTTGTTGACTTTCGCACTGCATTCATGGAGCGAGGCATCAGTATAGGTGAAGGCAATGTCGTCAGCAAATGCGCTAAGATTTCCGTTAAAGCTCTGGATGAACAGTGAGTTTATATATATAAGGAACAGTATAGAGAATAGCACAGATCCTTGCGGAACACCATTTCTTAGATTAAGCGAATCACTGAAAACACCATTCACCAATACTCTCTGCTCCCTATCCAACAAGTATGACCTAAATCATTTATGTGACGATCCTCTGAAGCCAGCCTTATATAATTTTGTTAAGACTAAATTTAGATCCACCATATCAAAGGCTTTAGTCATGTCAATGAAAAGCGCCATTGTAGAATGACTTTTATTAACACCGCTGTACAAATCCCAGCAGACATTTGATATTGCATCCTCCGTGGACTTTCCAGGTCTGAAGCCATATTGTGCTTCTGAGAAGAAGTTGGTTTTTTTCAAGAACGACAAAATTCTTGATTTCATCAATTTCTTGAAAATTTTGGAAATCGTGGGAAGAAGAGAAATCGGTCTGTAATTGGCTATCATTTTGCAACTCCCTTTTTTAAACAAAGGTAGAGCCTCTGCTCTCTTTAAAGCCGCCGGATATATGCCACTGTTTACGCTGAGGTTAAATAGATAACACAGAACATATTATTATATGTTATTGCAGAAATACCATCACTTGTACAAGTATTCTTGTTTTGCAAAGCCATAGTCGTCTTGAAAATTTCACAAGAAGTGAACTGGTGAAAAAAAAAACTATTACTCTGCCACCTGTCTTCAATTAAGTTCGAGGAAATATTGCAGTTACAACTGGAAGGTGGTTCGGAGGGTTTAATAGTCTCAGAAACATTAACAAAGAAGCTATTGAATGTATTTGATATAGCACGTGGATCAGTCAAGGTTGAGTTATCAACCTCTATGTTAGGGATATCACTAGCCTTTTTTTTTCCTACCTCCCATTCCTTCTTTATGTTTCCCCTGGCCTGCGTTAAGCGATTGGTGTAGTATAGCTATCGCGTGCTTGTTCTACCATAACCTTAGTTCTATTATACAAATTATTATAATATATCTTCAGACTAAGATTTTGTGGGTGTTTTCTACATTTTTTGCAATTTCTTTTTTACGCTTGATTTGATTAAGTACGTGGAATGTCATCCAAGGTTTTAAAAACAAATCGTGCTGTCTGATGTTAAGGATAGTAGTTGTGCTAAGAAAACAGTCTGAGAAAACAGTTTCCCAATTTTCATACCTGAGTTTTTCCTTCAAGGCTTGGTGGTCTGTTTGGGCTTTTTGCCTGCTACAAATTTTCCTATGCGGAGTCTTCGTTTGGTAACTAATTTCACATAAGTGGTGATCGATTATTCTATAATCGTGCGCTTTACAAAGAAAGACCGTAGTAATATTTTTTTCAAGTCTTAAAAATATATGGTCAATGCAGGTACTGGTTGAGTTTGTTATGCGGGTAGGTACATTCATCATACTTTTAAGACCAAAAGAAGCCATCAGGAGCATATAATCTTCACACTCGGAATCAGAAACGTCAAGAAGGTCTATGTTAATATCACCTATGATTATTAAATTCTTCTTTTTTATACTATTTAATACGGTATTTAACTCTTTGAGAGAAGCACTCTTACTGCAGCAATGTAACCGGTAAATGCAAAGCAACGTGTAGCTAGATTTATTAAGTGAAAAATTAACTTTAATTATATCCGCACTTCTTAAACTGATTTTGAAGCGATCGTGCACAATTCCATTTTTTATGTAAACGGCTATACCGCCGGCAGCATAAGATTCGTTGCAATTTCCATAGGGAATATAACCATCTATGTTATACGAGTCAAACTCATTTTCATACACCCAAATCTCACTAAGCACAATAAACAAGGGTAGCTTTACAAGGGACTGAACATGGACTAAGAAATTATCAAAATTTTGTCTTAAACTGCGAATATTTTGATGTATGCAAAAAGATTCATTACAATTAGATAGAGACGGAACACTATCACAAGAATGGGATTGTTTACATGGAAGTTATCTGTTATCATGTTATTTTTTTAAGATCAGTAGCTGCTCAACATTAAGATTCCCACGAATACTGTCGTTTCTCATTCTATCCCTAAGAGTAACACCGGCAACGCATCTCTCTCAGAAATCTCATATCGGCAACTTGTACCCACGATCTAAATCTTTCAGTCAATACCCAAATTTCATAACCATATATGAGGGTTGGAATGAGCACTTAATAAAAAAAACTGAGACCTTTGCTTTCACTCCAGTTCGGCTTTCCTGATGACCGGCTGGCGCAGTTCCTTTACCATTACTCCAGTTTGGCCCCAGCTTCCACCTTTCGTGAAGAAGACCCTACCTCTACCTGGTTCGATGGGACTCCATTTATGTGCATGGTACACTGCACAGGAGATACCATAAAAGGTTCCTTATGCATTCTTGGAAGGACCCCTAAAAATCACATTCGCAAAAGTTCCATCAAAACTCACAGTGACACCCCTTGCTGACAAAATATGCTGAAGTAAGACTCTATCCTCCAATTTTTTGAGAATACGCTTTGAAATCGTCCCTTCACGGGCTAGCATCGGAATGCAAAACTCTCTGTTTCACGAATTGCCATTTAAAAATGATTAAATTCTCAGAGTTCTTTAAATTATTCTTTAAATCATCCTGTAGACTCCCTAAAAACCGTCCGAGTATTTATGTATACTTCGCAGCTTGGTTACCCTTTCCATTCTTTTAGTATTCCTAAAACTGAGCTGTGGTTTTTGCCCTCCAATTTTACGCCTCGCCATAGACCCGCCACTACAATTCCCAGAAAAATGAACGCATCACTGCATATTTATAGGCTGCTTTGTTGTTCAGTTTCCTCTTTTACTTTAATGATTGTTGATCGTGAAGCTTATTAGTTTCTTATTATAAATTCAAATCCATTTTACTGTTCGATTACCTGCCGGCGAAAGCAGTAATTATTATAAACGCAGTATTGAAGGAAGAGGAATGAAAGAAAACCTACGTTTCACACGCAATTCTGTCAGTC
This sequence comes from Neoascia interrupta, assembly GCA_947623515.1. Classification (NCBI taxonomy): domain Eukaryota; kingdom Metazoa; phylum Arthropoda; class Insecta; order Diptera; family Syrphidae; genus Neoascia; species Neoascia interrupta. The sequence goes on from OX392462.1 coordinate 27,680,203, forward strand.
AAGTCGATTAGTCATATTTTCGCCGTGTCGTCATTGCATGCTGAGGTTTACCTATCCGCTTAAAGAAAAAACGTTGCACTTTTAGCATGCACAGACTTTTCTACGTTGCATCCGGAAGTCTTAAAAGATTCAAGTAAATGCGCGCCATCACTTTAAAAACTCAACATGACACTTGAAGGCGGCCTTGCACTTTATGACAACAAAAAAACAAAAAATAATTTTCCAAAGTTGAATGAAGTAAAGTTGAACAATTAATCCAGTTAGGCAAGATTTTCAAACATTAAACTGCAATTATAAAAAATCTCAAAATTAAGTTCACCAAAGGTCAAGTTTTCAATCAGAGGGTGGTGGCTAGCGTTGAGGTTGAATCTTCAATGTCAACCTCATAAACAATTAGAGCTTCTAATTATTCAAAAAAAAAAACTCGTAAGACAAATGCACACTAATAATTGTTGTTATTGCAAAATTTTTTCGAACCTAAATACTTCAACTCTGTAGATCACCCTGATGATCGTGAAGCTTTTTTCACTTGATGGATAGACAGCTTAAAAGTCGAATCTATTATAGCCACTGGAATAGACTGCGAGCGTTTTGCTTGAACCCAAACCCACTATTAAGGTGTTTGGATCTTTTTCGCACAAAAGTTTTTTTTTTTCTTCCCATTCGAGACTTGTGGCACAGTCGTTGCTCGATGCCGGCCGCAGTCTTGATCGCCAATACAAACCGAACGGTTGGTTATACATTCTCAGCACCGAATTCGTGTATGCAGTTGACTTTTGGTATCTAGCCGTACTCGCATCTAGATTGAAAGTTTCATCATAGATCTACGAGTTTGGCAGTAGATAATTACACACCCCGACGACGACGACGGTGAATATTGGACTTTTTTGCGCCGACCTAAAAGGTTCGTTCGTTTGAGTGTTTCAAGTGATCGTGCGACCAAATCGTTTCGTTGTCGAGTTCTTTGTGGTATCTGATCGTGTGCGGTTATAATGTGATGAAGGCTTATCTGTAGATTCTTTTTCTGGCCCATCTGTTGAGCTAGTTTTTTTGAATCTTTTATTTTTTTTTTCTTAGTGTGTATCTAATTTTTACCTAATTTTTAGGGATTTCAGTGTTATTGTTCTGTAATCGAGAATCGAGCTTTTTTTGAAGAATTCAAATTTTTGAGGTAAGTTGAATGAACTTTTGGGTTTATGATATAAGAAATGCAAAAAAAAACTGATCCATATGCAATGAGCTTTCTCTTGCACCAAATCGGAATTGATTTTTTTATTAGTTTCTTTGGACTTCTTCTCCGACTGAGTCATTTGGTTAATTGCTTGGCTCATTTGAGTGCCTATAGATGATTTTGTGATTTTGACTTTTTGCGAAGAGGTATTTTTAGAGTCATTGGAAAGTCAGCATTTGTATGGGATTACTGATGATTGCGGTCTTTTAGTGACCCTAATGTAAGCGATCGTGTAGGCACATTAAATAATAATTAATAAGAGAAAAAAAGAGATTGCACAATCCAGCGATGAGGCTGATTTTTTTTTAATATTTAAGCCTTAAAAGTACTGTACTTAATTTGGCAGTAGATCCAAATGACAACACTTTATTTTTTTTGTAAATATCTTTTTTAATGTCATTGCGTATTGATTTATAACAACAAGTTAACTTTTGCTGGGGTTAGTTGTTTTTATCACCCTAAGGTGCAGGAATGCTTTTGTGATTAGTCACGAAGCTATTAGAAGTTTTTCGTCTCGTCTAAATGTCTTATCTGAGTTGAAATCAACGTAAAGCTGCATTTGGTAAGACAGTAGGTATAATAGTGCGACGGCCTCAATGTGAAATGAGCGAGACCGAACTGCTGGTTTTAATTTTAATGTTTGTTAATTCATTTCTATCTGAATTGGAAACTTTTAAGCCGGTTAGTTTAGCACAAACAAAATGAAATACGATCAATTTAAACATTTTAACGATTTTCAAATTGATGCTAAATAATACCTAGTTAATTATTTTTTGTGCATGCCGTCGCATAGAGATCAGTAAATGTGCCCAGTCTGCGTTCAAATAGCACCCCTGTCATCAAAATTGAAAAAAGTCGTTCTTTTCCACGATCCCCCCTTCCGCAATTGTCTGGCAAAGCCTCCGAGAGTTACCATTGCCTCGAAAACTTCTGAAAGTGCTGTTTGGACTCGGCAAAAAATTGTAAGTCTCCTTGAAGGTATGTGAAGAATACAACATGCAAGGTTGAGAACAGTCACTCTCTTTGCCTACTCTAAAGGACAGCTTCATGTTGATCAGCATCTGGATTCCAGACTGTGAAAAAATATTCTTGAGGTTGGTTTGGTTCTACCTGTGCGATAAATCCTTCAGACCAAAGGAAAAATAAAAAATAAATAAATAGAGTGGCGCAACAGCTCGAGGTGAACCAGGGCCAACTTCTCACCAATGTTTGCTGGTGTGTTAATTTCTTTTACATACAAAGGGACCTAGAATCTTTTGCCGAATACGAACGGCACTTTGAGAAGCTTTTCAAGAAAAATGATACTCTCGGAGGGATTATCAGACCCTCGTAGAGTTGAGGACAGTGAAAAAGAACAAGTCTTTTTTTCAGGTGACGATGGCAGGATTCGAACCCAGACCTCCGGCGTAGTAAGCACACATACTAAGCACTACGCCACGCTCCCTCTCCTCCCAAAGGAAAAGTATTCACTATAAAATCAACTTCCACAACTTAGAACATGTGACATGAGTTATGTTGACCCTGAGAGCACCGGCACGTTGCAGCTTTTTAGATTTCCAACTTGAAGATGTGTCCCCAAAAAAAGTCTTAGGTTGTCAAATAACACAATTTTGATGGTCAGTTCACATTGCCTTTGCTGAGGTTACTATGCCCTTAAAACGTTTTTACAGAGTTTCTGTTGTTGCACCAGCTGTGTGGCACGTGGTGTCATTCTGTCCAACTATAGTTCTTCTATTGTAGGTCGATAACGCAGAATGTTGTTTTCGACGTGAATTTTAACTTTGGAACTATCTGTGTGGCATGTAGTGCAGCCTTTTTAAGAATACAATTCGTTGAGGTCCGTGTCTCAACAGACCATAGGTTGTGATATAAGAGGTTAAGAGGTTTTTTTGCACTCAAATTCACGCCTCTGATCGCAACCATTTCTTGTTCTTCTTTGAAATGTTGCTACCCGTAATCGGCTCTAAGCATTCAATACACTTTTCGGGAGCATTTAATAAAAAAAAACGCCCTCTGGAGGTTGTTTCTACAATTTCTGCGACTTTGAAAGATTTTTGCGGACTCTGGCACACTGCGAATTTTTATACCTCCAACCAACCCCCCGAAGAAAGTCTTATGTTGTCAAATCATACGGTTTTGTATCAACCGCAGATTTCAGTTTTTCACTCAGTCACTTTCGATCTCGAGTTGCATTAGTCAAATTTGGTGGGTTAGTCCCGGAATAAACTTGAGAACTTCTTTTTATGTTTTTCTAAGTAAAATTACAGTTGTCTCACGTATTTCTGTGAAAAACTAGGTTTCAGCATCAGCAGAGTCTAGAGAACAACTTGAACTTCTTTGATTGTTTCCTCGATGAAAAGTAGTGTCAGTTCGGAGAATATGGTTATGAGCCCTGTACTTAAAAACTTGTCCCTGGATTAACTTCAGATTTGTTTTCTACCCGCAATTATTGGTTTTTGTTTAAGCAAATTTGTTATATTAATCAGGCTTAAATTCAAAAATAAAACAATTATTGTTGCGACGTTTTAATCGCGGTTTTTGTTTAACCTGATGTAAACTCTGTACTAAAAGTCTGGTCCCTAACAGCTCAGCTTAATTTATCTCTCAAAAAGGCGGCAAAAGGCCTCTTGCGGAAGAAATTTGGAAATTTGGCAAGTGACAGTTGGGAGAGTCAATGATTTCGATAGTCGAAGTTTTAGTTAACTTTACCGACGGAACTAGCCCCGCACTTGGGTAAACTCTAAATTATGTTTTAAGCAAGGATTAACTCTGCTGTGAAAAATTGGCCCTTAAAAGTTCAGCTTAATTCAATTTTTAAAAAACATCAGATAGTCATATGCGGAAAAAGTCTAGAAATTGTTAAGTCACAGTTGGGTCATCTCATCATATTGACTCGATTTTTAGAGCCCAAGATTTCGATAACTTCATTGTCGATTTGATGAACTAAAAACCAGATTCCTGGGAACGCTTATGATTCTTTTCATTGCCATAAGTATTTTCAGCCTATCTTAATATACGACAAGGTAGTAAATAACGCATTGAAGATTTGGTTTAAGTAATAAAAGTGCCATTTAGGGATGGGGATGAAAAGACAGTTGCCTCACGTGTTTCTGTATAATATTCGGCTTGAATCTGGGCTAAAAAAGTGAGAGTACGAAGACTTAATGAGCCCTGGACTTGAAATCTAATCCCTGGGGCAGCTGAAAACTTGTTTTCTACCCAGACTAAAAAAAATTGGCTCCGTAGAGTGGAGTTGAAATGTTAACGGACGGAAATGTCGAAAGAAAAAACCATATGGGGTTCACCGGCAGGGTACGACATTGCATGATTGGCTCCGAATAGGTAAGTTTAACTTGTCTCTTTAAAAGGCTGCAAAAGGCCGCTTGCGGAAGAAAATAGTAAATTTGATAAGTAACAGTTGGGATAGTCAATAACTTCGAGAGTCAAAGTTTTCGAATACTTTATTGACGGAGCAAGTCTGAACTAGAAAACTGCTCACTTGGTTTATCTAAAGATCGACTCGGCACTGAAAATCTGACCCTGAATAGCTCAGCTCAATGCAAAAGAAGGTTAGAAATATGATAAGTGACTGACAGTTGCGTGAGGCCGATGATTTTGAGAGCCCAAAATTTCGATAACTTCGTTTCCTGGGCAAGCTCTAAATTCTTTTTAGATCTAGCAAGTGAGTAGGTGCAAGAGTTCGTTTGTAACAAACTTCTATAAACCCGACCTTATATACCCTGTAACACCGAATCTGAAAGCTTTTTGGCCCAAATTCATATATTATTTGTATTGGCCACGCCCCCAAATATGGGCTAAAAATTAGAATCAATTAATTGTAAATTCGTGAGAATCATGAAAAATTCGTTAAAAGCGAAAATTATAGCTGAAAAAAAAACAGTTTTTACCTGAAAACGCCCCCTAAAAGTGGGCGGAGCTCAAAACTTTGAATATAACACATTTAGCAAAGAGAAATATCTTCAATATTTGTCATAATTATACCCCATCCCATAGGATAGGAGGTATATTAAGTTTGTCACAAAGTTTGTAACACGGTGAAATAATAATGGTAGACCCCCTAGACCTTAAGGGCATATGATCGAGACCGAATTCTGAATCGAATGAGTCATGTCCGTCCGTCCGACCGTCTGTATGTCACAAGTTTTTAGGCCTTACATTTTGAGCTAGGGTGCTGAAACTTCTTACGTAAGGTCCACGTCATGCGAAGCAGTACAAGAGTAAAAGACAGGCCCACAATCGGTCAAAATGTGCAAATACCTCCAGAGTTTTCAAAACTGTAAGACGTTCTAAAAGGCTGAAATTTGACATTTAGCTAATAAATGTAAGACACAAAAACAAACAGACACAAAAATTTATTATTTCCCTAATAAATAACGGGCGATTTTTTAAGAGGTTGAGAACTTTAAAAAAAAAAACACAAAAAATTCGAAAAAATTAATGAAATATTTATTTGAATCGATAGTTTGAACTTTGCAATTTAATGTTTAAAGATAATTTCATGCAAATGTTGACCGCGGCTGCGTCTCAGGTAGCCCATCCAAGTAGCTGAGTCCAATTTTGGCATACTCTTTCACACATATCGGCCGGTATCTCACGAATGAATGCATGGATGTTGGCTTCCAGTGCGTCAATCGAAGCGGGCTTGTCCCTATAGACAATATTTTCTTCACTACGCACAGTACGTAAACGTGTTGGTGAACATTTCGAACCGAGCACGAATTTTGAGAGTAAAATTCAATAATTTGCAAGCGTTGTTCATTTCTAAGACGATCCATGGTTAAATTGCAAACCAAACTGAAGCTGTTTGACAGTGACACAAGGTACTAAACACACGTCAGCTGTCAAAACCAGTGTTGCCAAAACCAAACCAGCTAAAAAATCACCCTTTATAAGACACAAAAAAGACAAATTTAATTGGTAAACCTCCTCTAGCGGGCGTGGCATCTATTTTAAGGGTAAATTTTCAAACGCAGTTTACTCAATATTTTTGCTCAAAATTGAAAAAAAATTGCTTAATATTTTATGTAGGAAACGCTTATTTCCATATTTTGCTCATACAAGACTTTATGCCACGCCCACATTTGGAGGCAGAATTGAAGAAAAGCCTAAAATATTCCTGAAAAACTTAATTTCGACTGGCCTTAAGCCTAATTTAGGAAAGCATGAAACAAAAAAGTAGCAGGTTAGGTAAACGAGACTTCAGTCCAGATTTCATTCATATAAAGTTTTTAGCCACGCCCCCTTTTAGGGGTCGATTTTTCAAAAATATTGAATTTAAATAAAAAAAATTGCATTTTTACGTACATTTAAGTGTAATTTGGAAATATCTGTGGTTTCTAATTAGGTGCGGTTGGAACACGCCCCTTTTTGAAGTTTGCATTACTTATAAAATGTCAAAAAATAACTATGTCATCAGCATTTCATAATGTGGAATAGGATGGGGTATTCAACGGTCCGTTTTACGGACTGTTACTTCTGCGTACACACTGTAGCACTTACTCACTGTTTTTTTTTTTTTTTGATTTGGAGTGAACTTTCCGGGAAATCGGTTTTTTAAAGATTTAACATGTTAAAAGTGAGCATGGTCGATATTGTGGGCGGTTCAATTTTTGCCTTGTTAAAGGTTTTAGGCCAATATTGCTCAATATCAAAATTTGAGTTCCTACCTTTTGTCTAACTTGACCAAAAGGCATTTTGAAAGAAAATGTAAAATAGAGGTTGTCTTGGCATTGGAGCCAGTAGTGGGCATAACCGTTGGCTGATTTAGCCAATTTTAACACTTTGTCTGTGCAACATAAGAACCAAGACGTGAACCAAATTTCTGCTTTCTAGCTTAGTTTTGAAGACCCTGAAATGAGTATGAAAAATTAATATTACTTTTGACTTTTAGGGAATGTTCAATAAATAAATGTAATTAGCTGTCATTAGCAGACGATGTTTCTGTTCTTACAATGCACAGCAAGACATAAGGATTTCATTATCCTCTAACATAACAGTTGCGAAAATGCATTGACCAATTTTTAGAATTGGTAGGAGAGAGTATTGCAGGCCTAAGCTTAGAATGGACGCGATCTTATGAAAATCGATACAATGAAAACAGATGACAGTCGCATTGTGACACAAAAGGGGGTTAATCTCTTGACACAATATTTAGAACTTGGGTCGAAAAGTCACTTAAAACTCTTTCCACATGTGAGATTAGGTCTAAAGTTAATACACTCTTAGAATGCTTTTCATATGCTTCCAAGAAAATACAAGGCAATTTAGTGGCAAACATCATTGAGTTCTCGATTCTAATTGCACAGTCAATCACGTTAGTCGTGAGATTGACCCTGAGTGATTGTCCCAATGGCAAAATTTATTGTATCTATAACAAAGTCAAAAAATTCCCAAAAAAAAGATGGCATATAGTGTAGTCAACAAAATGAGATGCATTAATTTAAAACACAAAAACTAATTAAGACACCAATAAAGGCTTGTGAAAAATATAGCATTGCCAAAAGGTCAACTACACATTGTTTTAACGGCATTGGATTGTTAGCTGGTGTCCACTATATAAAACGTGGCATTCATAGCAATTATTTATCAAATTCATTATAATACTGTTCTCCCAACCTGACACCATCTGGCCGTGATCAAAAATATTCCTGGTCGCTTCGGAGGGCTGATCTGCATCAGCAATTATGCTAACCGCATACGAATTCTTAGTGGGTGTGATATTTGTCAAAAGCCAAACCACCTCAGGCTTGAATACAAATATGAAACTCGAATTTAGAATTTGTTTAGTTTATATCTTCTTCTGCATAATTTATTCGATAGATTTAGAATTCAAGAAAATTATGCCATTCTGGTCATTGAATTTCGAAGATCTGCATATTCAATGTCTGTGATCGACGATCTGCATTCATTTCCGTAAAGAAATAATTCTTAAAACTGGACACAAAGTGAAACATGATGCTCACCATGCTTCGAGTTGGGTGTCGCTCTGTAGATTTTTATACCTGCGAGAGTGAGTAACTGGTAATTTTAATTTAAGGCATTAAATTCACTTGCGACTGTCTGCACACTTTTTCGCAATGTACACAACGTCTGACCTTATGTCAACAATAAATGTAAACAACTCAAAACTCTCTTAAAATTCGGATTATATCAGAAGCCATTGTAAATGTAAAGCATTGTCACCGCATTCAAATTTTGTCCATGACAAATTGTAATCATAGCTTCGAGGCGTGTCGTTGTTGTGCTTTGGGAAAATCACCAAACACATTGACTCTCCAATTTCTCTGGCAACCTTAACCTCAGTCGAAGAGAAATTCAAAAACTTAAAAAAAAAAAATAAACATTTTTTAAATCCAACCAGACTGACTTTAGAGAATGGAAAGTTCATAGCCAAATATTATTTCATACAGTTTTGATTCGTTTTGGCCCAGCTAAGCGAAATTCGGCCAAGACACAAGACCGTGTCTGACAATTTATGCTTAACTTGTCGCTTGTGACGCAGGCGTCAACGAATGTGGTTGAATGCTTAAAATGTTTCCATATAGCATGTGGCCAGCGCGAAGCAGAAACACATGCGTTCGTTATTGAGCGTGTTTCATTGGAGTTCTGAGGTAACCTAGAACTAAAAAAAAACCTCTTACAATGCATTGACGTATACCTAACCTGTTTGGTTTGATTGCATAGTTTTGTGAAAGGAAAAATTGGATTTTTTCAAAAGATACGAAACAAGCAACAGGGGATTTCGACGAGTCACCTAAGCAAAGTGTACTTGTGATATTTAGTTAGCTGGTGGATTTGTGTCTAAGGAAACATATCATAGGAGTAAAAATCGCTATAAGCGTGTAATTAAATCATTGCAACATTTTTCGGAATTATCTGATAGGTGTTGAACGAAAAAGCACATTAAATCAATATTGACATGACCTGGGATGTTAACTTGCAATGTTTGTTCAATTGTTGCGGTTTGGCGACCCCCGAGCAGCAATTTCAAACTGACACACTTTACGACCTACACGTAAGGGTAAGTGTCTGAAAGTCATACTTTGAGTAAAACTAAGGATGCAAATCAGCTCAACACCCCCAGAGTCCACTTCTGTTTTAACCAGAGACCAGTGGACCAGTGGACCAGTGGACCAGTGGACCATTTAGCATCTTAAAACATCTTAAGCAAGGAGATTAGGAGAAGATTAAGAGATTGCATAACAGATCGACTGTGGCCATCCAATATTTGACAAAGGGTAAAAGAAATCTTGTTTTGGACATATGCATTAAGACCCATGATCCAGTAGTAAACAAGACGTCAACATTATTTTTCCAATTCGATTCGCATTGTCCTGCTTTGGTTAAGAGAGCCTGATTCAATTCCACTTTCATATTTGTGTGAAAGGTTGTCCAGATAATGAAGTTGTAATTTGCAACGGCGAGTTTTCTGTTGGCTCCCTGGACATTTCAAAGTTTTATGACAATCATTTCCAGCCTTACATGGAGTTTACTTTTTTCTACGTTCCCTATAAAAATTATGAAAAGACACTTATTGGCGCTTACAACTAATTTAGCGGAGCCATTGACCTGACATTTAGCAGGAAACGTACAGAGATCATAACTTGCGAGATCGTAGTACTTACGCAAAAAGCATGCAGCCTTGGTTGTACCCTAGGTTAGGTTAGGTTGAAAATGGTTGTTTGCAACTACTGCAAGTTCACTCGGTGGCCAGATTGGCCCATTGTGATTACCCTTGTGAGGTAGACAAACATGGTTGGAAATATGTCTTACTAACTGAACCAGTCTGATCTTTTGATAAACCTTTTTAGGTAAAGTAGTGATATTCCTGCCAGGTCGTCCAGGCTATCAAAGAACCTGACTCCTAAAAAGGTTAGTCGTCGTTCTTGAAGAGCTGGGCAGTGGCAGAGAAAGTGTTCTATAGACTCTATTTCTTCTTTATCCCTACAGCTTCTGCAGAAGTCGTTGGCAAAGATTCCCATTCGTGTAGCCATGACACCAACGAGTGTTCTTATGAAATTTCTACTGAGAGATAGAAGGGTCGTTGTTCTTTTTAGGTCGAGTACTGGCCATAAGCTGTGAGTTATGATACAATCTTTAGACTGTTGCCAACGTTCACCGGCTAGTTTGATCGTGTATTGATCTATAAGACTTTTGGCTGTGTTGAAAGGGAGATAAACCCGTCGGTCAGCCATCGTTATGTCCATATAAGAACCTTTGCTTGCCAGTTCGTCGGCCTAATAGTACCCTAATTTCGTTTTAAGTAGGGTTGGGCTTTGACGTTTTCTAAAAGAGGTATTTGCAAGTCAAAATTAAAATTTGTAATAATAAAATTGGGTGTCGTAGGGTGCCGTAGCGTAGTGGTTAGTATGTGTGCTTACTACGCCGGAGATCTGGGTTCGAATCCGACCCTCGTCATCTGAAAAAAAAGACTCGTTCTTTTTCATGGTCCCCAACTCCGCGAGGGTCTGACAAACCTTCCGAAAGTCTTAAAAAACTTCTCAAAGTGCCGTTCGGATTCGGCAGAAAACTGTAGGTCCCTTTGTATGTGAAGGAATTAACACACACAGCATACATTGTTGAGAAGTTGGCCTAGTTCACCTCGAGCTGTTGCACCACTCTATTTATTTATATAATATTAAAATTGCGAAAAAAAATCCATATGACTTAAATCTCCTGTCCAAAATTCGAAATGTGCTGTTCTACAACTCCTTGTCTGGTTACACTGTTGGATTTGAGCTAGGTGCAAGGTTGGGTGTGTTCAAAATGTTTGTGCTCATACGGAGTGCATCATAATTCTGTTAAACTCTGCGTCGTAGAAAAAAAGGTCTGCTTTCTAAACTAGAGCGTATGGACACCAACGCCCTGGCCCGGAAAATCTTCGCATCCACCCATTAGAGGGGCACCGAGACTCAGGTGGCGCACGCAAGTGGAAGGGGACCTCAGCCAACTTCGCGTGTGAAACTGGAAATGGCTAGCTAGAGGCAGAGCTGACTGGCGAAGTTTGTTGACTGCGGCCTAGGTCCACCCCGGACTGTAGTGCCACCTTAAGTTAAAACGCCTTAATTCTCTAGTTTTCGAGAAGAAATAAGGATTCTTCAATTTTGTGGGCCATGTGTAAAAGTAATTTTTTGGGGTGAATAGCAGCAATCTGCTATCAGAGAACTGGTTACTTACTTTAAAAGAAACAAGTTAGTTGTGTTGACTTTTATGTTTGTTTCCCGAACCCCTGTGCAGTGTACCCTGCACATAAATTGAGTTCCATTGAAACAGGTGGAGAAGTTTAAGTATCTCGAGGTACTTTTCACGAAAAATTGTAGGAGTGATACTGAGTTTGAGTTGTCCTGTAGAATTGGCCAAGCTGGAGCAATAGTAAAGGAACTGCGCCAGCCAGTGATCAGAAAAGCTGAGCCTGGGGTGAACGCAAAGATCTCAGTTTTCAATTCTGTGTTTGTTTCAACTCTCTTCTATGGTCACGAAATTTGGGTAATGACCGAAAGAATTAGATCGCGGGTACAAGCTTTCGAGATTTCTAAGGTGCATTGCTGGTGTTACTGTTAGGGCTAGAGGGGGAAACATTAGTATTTGTAGGAACCTTACTGTTGAGCAGTGGAACGATTAATTCTTCGATTCGTCCGACAAGCTTCCTAGACAGGTCATGTCAGCTAATATGCGTGCACGTCACCCCCCTGTTAGCCCAAAAAAAAGGTGCTGGGATCAGGTTTAGACCATCTCCGAGACCCCGTCTGGGGGTTGTGCTTGTGCCTCTTGAGTTGGTGGCGGAGGATCGATGGAACGATGGACCGATGAGAACGATGAAAGGACCATTTAACCACCCTCGCTCCGCGACCTTTCTAAGTATAAGCGGTCACCGAAAATGATGATGATGGAGTTTGCTCTTTTTTTAAGAGGCACGGCATATATAAAACCAAAAGAATATGTAACCTTTATTTTATGTTTCGAACTATAAGCTTCTACGAACTTTAAATCTTACTTAGCTCGAGGTGAACCGGGGCCAACTTTTAAACAATGCCATACAATTTTTTGCCGAATCCGAACAGCACTTTGAGAAGTTTTTCAAGACAAATGATACTCTCGGAGGGCTTGTCAAGTCCTCGCGGAGGTGGGGACCTTGAAAAAGAACAAGTCTTTTTCATTCAGGTTACGATGGCAGGGCGAAGACGTTACCGACGAAGCATACGAACGATACCGCCCACCCGACCTGGAGGAGAAGTAGCTGTGTCTAAGCTCAAGTGCAACAAAGCAGCCGGAGCAGACGGCCTAGCTGCCGAACTTTTTAAATCCGCTGGCGATGAGCTGGTTAGGAGCATGCACCAGCTCATCTGCAAGATGTGGTCGGAAGAAAGCATGCCCGACGAATAGAACCTCAGCATTGTTTGCCCGATCCTGAAGAAAGGAGACCCTCTGAGTTGTGCCAACTACAGAGGCATAAGTCTTCTTAACATCGCATACAAGATCTTTTCTGCTGTACTGTGTGAACACCTGAAGCCGTTTGTCAACAATCTGATAGGCAAATATCAGTGTGGCTTTAGGCCAGGAAAGTCCACCATCGATCAAATATTCACACTGCGGCAGATCTTGGAGAAAACCCAGGAATTCCAAATCGAAAACACACCACCTCTTCATCGATTTCAAGGCCGCGTATGACAGCATCTATAGAGACGAGCTATATAGCGCAATGTCTAGTTTTGGCATCCCTGCCAAACTCGTCAGTCTGTGCAGGATGACGATGAAAAACTCACGCTGTTCCGTCAAGGTCGGCAAAGACCTCACCGACCCCTTTGATGTCAAAAAAGGATTTAGACAAGGCGACGCGCTGTCATGCGACTTCTTAAACATCATACTTGAGAGAATTGTGCAGAACTCTCGCGCCAACACCAGAGGTACAATCTTTCAAAAGTCCGTTCAACTACTTGCATACGCAGACGACATTGACATAATCGGTAGAACAAAGCGTGATGTCAGTGAAGCCTTCGTGAGTATTGGGACGGAAGCGGCGGATATTGGTTTAGCAGTCATTGAGGGCAAAACCAAGTATATGCTGTCATCAAGAAAATACACATAATACCGACGTCTTGGACAAAACATCACCATCGACAGCTATAACTTTGAGGTAGTTAGGGACCTTGTCTACCTGGGTTCCGCTATCAATTCAGACAATGACACCAGCGCTGAAATCAAACGAAGGATAACTCTTGCCAATCGCTGTTTCTTTGGGCTAAGAAGGCAATTGAGTAGCAAAGCCCTCTCTCGAGCAACTAAAGTGTCCATGTATAAGACCCTCATCATCCCAGTCCTGCTTTACGGTGCAGAAGCATGGACCCTGTCAAAGGCGGATGAAAACACTTTAGGCTGCTTCGAGAGGAAAATTCTTCGGACGATTTACGGTCCCGCCTGCATAGACGCAGAGTGGAGGAGGAGATGTAACATCGAACTGTACGGGCTGTACAGCGATACCGACCTAGCCAAAAGAGTCAAAACACAACGTCTACGATGGCTGGGTCATCTAGAGCGGATGGACACCATCGCCGCGGCCCGGAAAATCTTCGAATCCACACCGCAGGGACGACGCGGTAGAGGAGCACCGAGACTCAGGTGGCGCACGCAAGTGGAAGGGGACCTCAGCCAACTTCGCGTGCGGAACTGGAGACGGCTAGCTAGAGACAGAGTTGGCTGGCGAAGCTTGTTGGCTGAGGCCCAGGTCCAGCCCGGACTATAGCGCCACCTTAAGGTTACGATGGCAGGATTTGAACCCAGACCTCCGGCGTAGTAACCACACACACTAACCACTACGCCGCGGCACCCCAAAGTTTCGTAAATAGTACACTATTTTTGGAATATAAGCTAGGTACAAAAACAGATCTCAGATGATGCATTCTTATGATGTGTTAACATAGCGTGAGTTAAAAGAATAAGTAGAGAGAGAGAAGAGGCACTGGGAGACTTTAGCTATGATTTAACAAGGCGTGTGTTGAGAAGGAAAGCCTCGCATGAAAGCCCATATCACAATCGTGCAGTTCTGCTTAAAAATGTATTCCAATATAATTCGATACGGCTCAAAGGTGATGTCGTGAAGGTGTTCCAAGGAGTCGAGTGACTTTGCTATGTTGTGGCTGACTAGTTTTAAAACTCGCTTTTGGATGCTATCGAGTATCAGACGCTAGAGTTATATTCAACGTTTGGCCGTATGTACACTTTGAATATGATTGCCACATCTAATAATGATAGTTATTTCTTATGCATTACTTTAGGAATTCAAGGCATTTCGCAGCACTCTGTGGAATGCCTTGAATTCCTAGAACGGTAGCAAAAAATGTAGGCTTCAAAATGCAGCTTGGGTCGAAGTTCTTTTTACAAAATTATGCTTTCCAAAATTATTATTGCCCGCGCTCCCTTGTTGGTTTCGGCGATGCAAGTGAGGCCAAAACAAGGCAGATTTCGCCCGCTACTTTCAAGTTGTGTAAAATTGATACTTTTGAGTCTCCTGAGCCAGCTGAATTTGCTGCTTCAAGAGCAGTGAGACGTTCGAACAGTGAGCCTATTTCGATCGACTGTTGTAGGCTAAAAAAATTTTAATTCAAGCTTCAATGTCCTTCAAAGCCACAATGGTTAGCGTCATCATTGCCTACTACGAACTCTAGTCTGCACTGGCTTAAATCTACGAACGCCAGACTGCTTTTCCATCATGTCTGGCTTTTAAAGGTGCCTTTACTTACAAGTATTGTGTATATTTGGGTCTGTTTCTTCTTTCTACTCATAATGAGACTCTCCTCATGTGCAGTTTAAGGCTAGCTTCCAGGCTTAAATTTACAAGTAAAAAGATTAATACCTGATACACCCATCCAATCATCCCAATTTTGGTCTGGTTCAAATATAGTTAAAGCCGGAATTGTGGCCTTATTCTTTGTTTGACAAAAACTTTGAAAATTAAGGTTAGTTTAGTAGTCAACAACTCTTATATTACAAGAGAGCTTTTTTTGACAAGTTTAAAAAAAATTTAGTTCAGATCATTGGCCCCTTTAATCAAAAAAGAAGAATAATGCTGCATAAAGGAAGTTACGCCGCAGTTTCATTGAAACTTAACTAAATTAGTTAAAGTGGGCCTGCCGCATTACTTTTTTTAAGTTTTAGACCCTCACTATTTTCAAGTTCCCTCAGGAAACGCAATCTAAAAAAAACGTCAATTTATGGCGTATATCGTTTAGTCATAAGCTGCTAAAGGCATGTGCCTTCTGGGTCAATAAAATGCTTTTTATCAAAGTTTAATCCACTCGCAAAATGATTGTATCAACTTAACACATTTCTCGCCTACACATCTGTGTAATTCGTAAATGTGCTTTGTTTCCACAATGTCTGTTGTGTACCGAATGCCAGCTCAACTGTCAAATTGTCACGTCTTGCCAGCCGACTCCCTTTCATTAACTTATCAAGGCATGTAAAAACCATAAAGCTCACTTCATGCTCACTTGCAATGAAATCTGTCATCAAAGTCCATTGCAATAAATAATCCAATGACAGCTTGAGTTCCGCAAAATCATAAGTCAAACTAGATCTACACCACCCTATGAACATTTCGTATCCTATACTTAAACGACATTATTATAGAGAGTACTATAGGACCTGATGAAGCATAACACCACGGACGAGAAACTCCATAGAATTACCTTGGAGTTTCTTCAGATACACAGTTTCTTTGAAACTGCACAGGTTGCCTCCTAAACTGGAACACACCGACAGAGAGTGTTGCATAAAAAGGTACAAAACTGCATCGAAGCATTGAGTTTTTGTTGCATGCGCAGCGCTTTAGTGAAATTAGTGATAAACTAGCGAAAGTGACAGGAAATAAAGTGTGCGCATTGCATCCAAAACAATGTGCCATTATAATAGCAGTCGGCCGGTTAATTGACATGAAAAATTGGCAACAAATCTCGAAGAACGCATTGTGCTTCATGAGAAAATACAATTATTATGTCATAAAGCAAAAACAGATTTATCACAAGTTTCGTAACCAAAATTTTGACAATAGAAGTTACAAATAGAAATAAAAAAATCGCATCTGAATAGAAAGTCTTTTATTCTTTTGGGTGGAATAATGGGCCATTTTACTCAAGCTCTTCCGGTGCAAAAGTTACCGATCTCTTCCTGACCGACACTAAAATGGAATCTGAAATCAAAGGTTCCCCCCCTATAATGAGTTTGAGATACATTTTCGAAACTCAGCTTAAATTAGTTTTTAGGCTCTGAGTGTGGTAATTGGTTTGGGTATTGAGTGTAAATTCTACGGTGAATGGATTATGTGTTATCGGTTTGAAGGTCTATCGATGGTGTGTGCCGCGCGCTGCCGCCTGTGGACAGTTGCGAATTTGTATGTGAACGAAATCCATTCATCACTGACAAAAGCAACAGATCCGATTGTTAATCTTTGTGGCTGATACGGTTTCGAAATACCGCGCGCAATTAAGTTTATTTATGACTTACATAAGACACTTATGGTTGGGGGCTAATTTGTCGTCATTTTCGAGTGCTAATACACATTTTGCCGAATTTGCGAGCTTGGAGAGTCAAAGAAATGTCGTTCAAAGAAATACCTCAGGCTGTTGACCTACATGCGGGGTGATATTTAACCGAGCTGCCACTGGTTTTTGTAAAAAGTTTCGTAGATCGTTATCGGAGATGCAACCTATTTCAAGCACAAACAAATTGCGAAGTTATTATCATACATATTTCTCTGCTCTCTTGAATAGTGATCGAACTTCCCAATTAGTCTGTATAGCTAAAATAAAGAAGCAATATTGTGAACGAAATACCAAGCCCCAAAGATTATTGTGCGCAATGTTAGCGCCTACCTTATGCCTCATGTGAATAGAAACATATCACAGCATCATCCGTTACCATTTTTAAAGTAAATTAATACTGTTTCCTCCTTAAACGAAAAACTTTAAATGAAGCTCTTCCTCAAGACCATAGTGTATCAGTCCCTCTTACATGTTCCACAGTCCTTAAATTTATACTCGTTTTAAGGGTAGCCCGTAAGCGTAGAAATGAGGGTGCATAAGCAGGATAATCAATTGCTTAGGTGTGGAGATATCTTAAAATATTAAGACGATGATTATTCCAGTCTTCAATAGTCCAGATCTGAATAAAGCTGACTAAGGTCTGAGACATTGAGATGACAGAAAAATGATTTTCTATACCGCAAGAATAATAAGCACATGATACAAGCACAATGATTATCCTTGTGATTTCTGCTAATTTCATAAAAACTATAACTTTCATCGTTGAAAAACAAGCTTTCGTGTGACAGTCTTAAAAATTGTTAAAAATAAAATAGTGTAACAAACTGTCATAGCCGCACTCGTTCGTTGACTGTTAGAAAAACACTTGAACCGATGACAATTTGCCGCACGATTTTTTGCCTTGGTCCAAATGTGTCACTGGCCTTAATTAAATTTAAGTAAAATCATCTATGACAAGTGGCCATAAGTCAAGCTTAGAGTGTGGGGTTATAATTTTTGAGTACCTTATTCATATCTTAACTTATTTGAGTGGTTGGATTAGTCTTTAAAGATGTCCTCAAATCCATTCTTTCGATCGTAAGTCATCATCATCATCATCATCATTTTCGAATGCCGCTTATCCTTTAAAACGGTCGCAGAGCGAGGTTGGCTAAATGGTCCTTCCATCTTTCTCGATCCTCCGCCACCAACTCAAGAGACTCCGGCGCAATCCCCAGGCGGGACTCAGAGAGGTTCCTTACCTGATCCCACCACCTGTTTCTTGGCCTACCAGGGGGGCGACGCACTCGCATCTCGGCGCATGACCTGTCTAGGAAGTCTGTCGATCGCTCTACTCGGAGAAGTAGCTGCTCAACATTAAGATTCCCACGAATGCTGACGTTTCTCACTCTATCCCTAATAGTAACACCAGCAACGCACCTCAGGAATCTCATTTCGGCAGCTTGTACCCGCGATCTAATTCTTTCAGTCATTTCCCAAATTTCATGTCCATAGATGAGGGTCGAAACGAATACTGAATTAAAAACTGAGGTCTTTGCTTTTACTCCAAGCTCAGCTTTCCTGATGACTCGTCGGCGCAGTTCCTTTACCATTGCTACAGCTTGGCCAATTCTACAGGACAAATCAGTATCACTTCTCCCATCTTTCGTGAAAAAAGACCCCGAGATACTTAAACTTCTCCACCTGTTTTAATGGAACTCCATTTATGTGCAGGGTACACTGCACAGGAGTTCGGGAAACAACCATCACTTCCGATTTGTTCACGTTTACTTTCATCCCAGCATCATCACAGACGGCTGCAAACCTATCCAGTGCTCGTTGAAGTTCCTCTTTGGATGATGCAAGGGTGGCCAAATCAACTGCGAAAAGCAGATGGCTCATACTGATGCCAGCCAATTTGAAACATTGCTCGCCAAGACTGCGCTTCACCATCCAGTCCATATATGCTATGAAAAGGAGCGGCGACAGAACACAACCCTGGCGAAGTCCAACGCGCACATTAAAAGGACAGGATTTGACGTCATTTATCCGTACACAGCTTCTGCAGTTTCCATACAAAGACTGGATGGCTCTCAGAAGAGGCCCACTCAGCGCATAGTCCTGCAAAACTTTCCACAGTGTATCCCGAGGGACTCGGTCATACGGCTTTTCCAGATCTACAAAACACGCATAGATCGGTTTGGCATATTCCCAGGCCTTCTAGGGCACTATAACTCCCGTTTGCCAATCGCTAGGTGCCTGCCCAGGTGCTTCCCAGGCCACCTTAATGACACGTGTTAACCATTAAACACCCTCTTCACCTATTGCTTTAAGCATTTCTGGCCCTGTTGGGGGTAGAGCAACTCCGAAAAGTGCTCTCTCCATCTGCGCAAGACATCGCTCTCATTTGAAAGAAGTGTACCGTCCTTGGATTTAACCCCTTGAATGATATTTAATTTCCTTCCTCTGAGCCGGCGAATGGTCTGCCAAAATATCTTGTTTGCAGATCTGTAATCGTGCTCAAACTTCTCGCCGAACTTTTTCCATGACTGTTCCTTGGCTGTTCTGACTGCCAGATTGGAAGTCCTTTGCGCCTCATTGTACCGGGCTCGAGAATTTTAGTTTCTACATTGAGAGAAGAAGAGAGCCTTCATCCACGCAATGTAGGCTCTCTTCTTCTCCCTGATGGCTTCTTGAACTCCAGGCGTTTTAAACTAAGCAGTTTTTTTCTCACCACCAGCCGCCACCCCAAGCCGCTTCACTCTACAAACATTTCCTGCAGAGGCAATGACTGCCGATAAAAACAGCTGCCATTCCTCCTCTACATTCAAAAGGTCAGTTGGAATTTGTTCAAACTTCTCCGAATCATGCTGTGCAAAACGCTCTCAGAAATCAGAGTCAGCATCCTGCGACCTTTCCCACCATGTGCGGGTCACCAGTCTTGGTTTTCACCTGGGTGGCAAAGAAATACTGTCACTGAAAAAAAATTTACACAGCACTAAGTGGTGATCAGTTGACAACTCAGCTCCCCTGAAAACTCGAACATCACAAATCATTCTTTGAACACACGATGGTACAACAAAGAAATCAATCAGTGACTTCTGATTTAAACTGTGCTTCTACCATGTGTATTTGTGAATGGCTTTGTGTGGTAAAAAGGTGTTCCAACTGCTGCATCCTTAATGTTTTTCCAAAACAATTTTGTATTACTCAGGCGCATAAGTCAGCCTGAAATTGATTGATGACATGGGTTATGTTTGCTTGTGGTCCACGATGGTAGTTAATTCGCAAGGACCTGCGACTCTAGAAAATCTCAAAGGAAAAAGTTCGACGAGGTCAAACCTTATGTGCTCATGGCCAGTACACATCACTTCCACGTGAAATGACCATGCCCTCGAAGCACTCGTGCAGTGTGGCGTGAGCTTTGTGGCATGCAGTGTCATCATGCAGTATCAACATGTCGTAGGCAGTATCAACATCTTTCAATTCAGACCAGAAAACGCTGGTAAGCAACGGTAATGGCCGGGCCAAAATCAACACCACAATGATTTGTTTTTGGATGTATTGCATCGGACGCACTTTTATCTCTTGTTCTATAGACAATTTTGCTTGTTCAAAAACTTATTAAAACGAAATCGGGCAAAATTCTGTTATGTTCGTTAATCCTTATCGTAAAAAACCCAAAAGTCATGAGTAAACCCATTCTCAAAAATTATTGTAAGCGTCTGTAATTTTTCGCCTAATCCTTTCTATTCGCGAGATATCCCTTGTTTGCAATAATCGTTCCGAGCTCTAGCGACCTGCACCCAGACCTTCGACATTCAATAAATAAAGGCACTTGGGATGTTCATAAAATGACAGTTTTGTGGCGGGGTAGTTTTATTGCATGACAAGTAACGTCGTACAGACGAAAGTGCAACGTATTGGTAGTAATGAATATTGGACAATTAAAAATTACCACTCTGTCCCCTTTTCCCTGAATTCAGTTTTCAATTTTTTTGCAACCCCTTCGTAATTTTTATGTTTGCTATAATCCCTTTGTGACTACTGCATGATGCTGTCCGAGTAATTCGGCAAGCTTCACATCGTTCGCATTTTTTTTTTGTAACTACCCGCAAGCGTGAGCAGCTTTAGGAGGCGTGAGCTGTTTAATGAGGCAAGTGAGTCTGAGTGTGCATCTCCTTACCCTGTAAATAACCAAGATGACTAGTTTTAATTTTCAGTAGTCCACGCCACATTAATTGAAAGACTGGCCCAAGCAAATAATTCCTGATCTTCTACTTTAATTCTACGACGAAAAGATGATAGAAACTCCGGGTATAAGTCCATGGCGTAAACTAATAGGTCTGCAGAAAGTTTTCATTCGAATAAGAATAATAGGGCTTAACAAGATTAAGGAAGAAATTATATTTGAATTACTTCTTCCTTTGAATCTTCTTCCTTAAATAAATGCACAGAATTTAAAACTTGTCATATTTTTTATATAATTATTTTCCACGATAGGGCTACAAGAGACATTGATTTCATGGGAATTAGTGGCGAATTTATATCAGGTTGGTTGAGTTGACATTTAATGTAATTCTTTTCTTGCTAGCATTTATTATGCTTCATGACTGATCTCACATTTCAAATTCTGGTAAGAATTAGCAATGTTTGCATCAGGATGGAGCCAGCCCCATAGGCAGCTTTACACTGCAGATATTCTATTTTTAAATAATCAATGCACATAATTAAGAAATGAAACGAAGGAAATACAAAAATAAAGTGACATCAATTAAAAAAATATCTAAAGTAGAAATGCTGAAATTCAAACTAAGCACCCCAAAAACCATGTTCGTAGAATGAGTAAATATAAAACTTCTTTATTTTTTTCCTGCAACTCGGCACGTCAGAATTGATTTGACTGGGAAAGATATAACATTTCAAAGTTGATAAGTTTTTGTCTGTGGCTGTTGAAATCAAATCACCTTTTTCAACCCTTTTATACCCTACCGAAGCATCTATTAATTTTAGTGCATAGTTTGTAACACAGTGAAATAATCACCATAGACGCCTAAGACCTTCCGTCTGCCCATTTTAAGGACTTTTGACTTGAGCTATGAAGTGTGAAAGAATATTTTTAGGGTCCACCCATTGATTTAAATGTCAGACAACCTCAAATTTACATTTTATTTAAAAATGCATTTTGGCCAAGTGAGTTATAGGAAGTGGGGTGGGATGCCTTGTCGCAGTGGTCAGTGTGTGTGCTTACTACACCGGAGGTTAGGGTTCGAATCCTGTCATCGTCACCCGAAAAAAAGACTTGTTCTTTTTCATGGTCCCCACCTCCGCGAGGGTCTGACAAGCCCTCCGAGAGTAGCATTTGTCTTGAAAAACTTCTCAAGGTGCCGTTTGGATTTGGCAAAAAATTGTAGGCCCCCTTGTATGTAAAGAAACTACCACACCAGCATACATTATTGAGAAGTTGTCCCTGGCTCACTTTGAGCTGTTGCGCTACTCTATATATTAGTCCTAGGAAGTTAGGCATAGGAACTCAAATTTCAGTGTAGAGCAAAAGTGGCTCAAAGTCTTTAATTAAACGAAAATTAGATCTCCAACATTATCGACCATACCCACTTTTAAAATGCTAAATCCAAAAAAAAACTGATTTCTCGCAAAATTCATTTTAGGCTGAAAAAATATATAAAAATTTTTAATGATGTTAGTATTTAATGCATTTTCTAACGATTTTAACTAAATTAGAATTAATTAATTGACTATAATTTTCAGCCCAAACCTATTCATGGGGGCGTGACCAACAAAAATATTTGACATACAGTATATTGAATCAAGCCAAAAAAAAACTTTTAAATTTTGTGTAACAGGGTATTTAACAGGGCATTTCCTTCATGTTCGGCATTTTCACCAAAATGCCAAGTCAGTTTTTTCCCTAGTAGCATATGTTGGTCTAACGTCAAGCTGTTATTTGCTCAATTGCTCAATAATATTGAATGCCGGAGTTGGCATTTTCATCTGTTAAAAATGCAGGTATTTGGTTTCACACATCACACTGCATAACGATCACACTGCATGTTGCTTAATGTCACAAGAAACGCCTAGTCTGGGCATGGGTAGGTTGCGGTTAGGTTAGGTTGAAGTGTATACCGGGTTCGAAGAACCCAACTCACTTAGACCTAGATCCATTGTGATACCACGTGGATGTGGAAATATTGCCTACTCGTTGAATCAATTCGAGCTACTAATGAAGCGTAAGAGACGTTTAGGGTCAGTCGTGCTATGATCACTAAGATCATTAAAGAAGAAAGCTCCAAGGTGAAGATCGGTTCTTAGTCGGTTCGAAGAGAGAGCGGGGCATGTGCAGAGAAGGTGGAGAGTGGTCTCTTCTTCCTCCTTGTCCATGCAATTGTTGCAAAAATCGTTAGAAAAGACACCAAGCCTTGTCACGTGCTTTCCTATCGGACAGTTTCCTGTAATAACACCGATTGTATAGCACTCATGTGCGATCTATTAGGAGCTATAAAACTCCTAGCGCGTTTAAGATCTAGCTTAGGCCAAATCTGTTTCGTTACTAGACAGGTACTAAATCTTGTCTATCTTAAACTTGTTCTTTCTATTGCATCCAGTTTTATTATGAGTTTGCATGTCGAATTTGGAATGCCTAAGGAGCCTTTATCAGTCGAAATTGAGATAGTAGTTCCAAGTTTTGCGAGTTCGTCAGCCTTACAGTTGCCTGGAATGTCACTATGTCAATATGGGGGCAGAGATATTGCCATTGGGGAGCGTAGAGCACGTGTTGGAACTGCTAGCAGTGGAGGGGCCATGAAGTGCATCAATCCCAACCTTGCCAGAAGCTGAAGTTCCTGAAGTTCTTGCTGCTGACCGCACAGGGTGGATCAAGAGTATCCACAATCGCACCACTGTTTTGCAGAGCAAGAGCTGTACCGGAAGATAGTTTTGTCACCGTACTACCGTCCGGCTTTGAAGGGGTGCCGGTCTTACCTCCTTCTTTATTTTTTGTTTTTTATTTATTATCGTCGCACGAGTAGCGGAGAAAGGATGTCCACTTATACAGAGATCCGCAGTATATAAATAAGGTTAAATAATCCGAAGGCGGCCAGATACTTGATCCGGATACTGCGTTCAAGACTGGGCGATGTGAGAAACTGGACCCTCAGCCAGGCTGACGCTCGGCATGGGTCGTATAACACCACTCGTCCGACCCAGGGGAAGGGATAAAACGAAAGGGGATTGGGAGTGGAAAGGGAAAGGAAAGGACAGGTAGGGTGGAGCGGCCTTTGGTCTCGGGCCTCATCTAGAGAAGAGCTTCTCTAGCAATGTTGACCTTACTCAGCCCCTACAACTCGACAAGTTCGACGCTCAGGCAGGGGTAGTCTGGGCGTACAGTCTTATCAAACCTTAAATAAAATTCAACCTACCTGTACCCATTTCTAAAAATCTACATCGTATGTGGAGAAAGGAACTTGGCCACCCCAGCTCATTTGCCTTTTTCCAATGGTCGATACAGCAGCTGAGACGGCAGATTAAAACATGTCTGCGCATTAGCAGTATGCTCATTTGACACTGGTTTTTTGTTTGTGTATGTTATTTTATGCGTGTTTTTGATGGGACACAAAAAAAACTCAATCAATTCATGTAGAAAAAACTTGCCCAAGAAATAAACTGTCGCTTTGGACAAAGAAGATTTTGGGTTAGCCGAGCTTTAAAATTTATAAGCAAGTTGGTCAAACAAAAGACAATCTTGCAATTTGCCACTTGTCGATTAGAATCAACTCAACCTAAATTGTCAAAAAAACACACGGAAATTAAGAAATCGCTCATCCAATAAAAGCGGTTTTTTAAAAAAAAACTTATCGCTCTTGTAATCAGTTACGATAACGTTGATAAAAAAGCTGTCAAAAAAGGCTCTTGAATAAGCCGCTCTAGGAAATGCATAAAATTTCCAAATTTTGTTTGGTGAAAGTAGTGTCTGACAAGTTCGAGGTAGGAAGAGATATTTGAGACAACTATTTGATTACCCAATTCGTCTGTCAAAAATAAGCATATTCATGCAAAATCAACGCTACATCTTCGTGTAGGCTCCGAAGCTATTTTACGGATTGAAAACGTTCGTAGGCAATAAATTGCAAATTAGTTTTGCATCATTGACCATTAAACAAGTTTTTTTTTCTTGATCAGTTAAAAATAAAAAAAAATAAAAAACTCAAACACACAATTGAAAACAATTTGCAAAAAGGAAATCGCTCTCACCATTTGCGTTTTAAATGAGCTTCCGCTTTCGGTTGCGTACCTGCCGAAAAAAAAAATTTACAATAACAAAAAACAAAGTTGTAATTAATTTTCTTTATTTAATTGTGTCTTCCCGAACAATAAATAATAATTTTCGCCTAATAACACAACATGAGCCTGCGATGTTCGCCGATTACAAATGCCACCGCGCTGCTGCTGTTGCAAACGAGAACCAAAAATCTAAACGATTTGGTTAAAACTGCGATTTAAATTCTGAAACTACTGCTTTGCGGCTTATTGA
Organism: Neoascia interrupta; assembly: GCA_947623515.1. Lineage (NCBI taxonomy): Eukaryota > Metazoa > Arthropoda > Insecta > Diptera > Syrphidae > Neoascia > Neoascia interrupta. The sequence goes on from OX392462.1 coordinate 27,705,518, forward strand.
CTGACGCAGTTAGCTCATTCGGTTAAGAGTCGTCTTGTGGTCATTGATTGGCTGTGTTGTGTACTCAATCGAATATTTGGTCAAATATGACAGCTCATTTTTTCGTTGTCCAAATCTACAATCACTGCGCTGCCCAGGGGCTTATGAATAAACACACATATCGGCTTGAATATAATTTAATCGGATGGTTTATTGATTACACTGTGGCTTGAAAGTTATGTCGTGTGGAAACTAATTTCTTTGCGATATTTTTTTTTTCTTTCAAAATTACAACATCTCCTCTGGTAATGCAACCAAATGATGATTGTTGTTGATGGGGATAATTTAGACAGTGATTGCAATTTTTCGAATTGATTTGTTTTGCTGTGCTGAATGCGTGCGCAAAAGGGAGAGTTTGCCAATTGCGTTTTGGTTCAAGGGCTTTTTTAATTGTAAAACCAAACTGCATGCATCGATAATTCGCAACTGTCAGCTAATTTGTTTTCAACTCTTTGTGGTTGTTGCAACATAAAGGGTAACAATTAAGAGAACACAGCCACACAATAAAGAATAAATTGCTACGCAAAAGAGCTCAATGTTATTGTTTGTGTCGTTTATCTCTCAGTGGCAGTATAAAACCTCGAATTGGCCAGAATATTGACAAGGTAAGATACAGAGATTCTAAGATTTTTGCAGTGACGAGCAGAATCTAAAGGACACGATTTATTTCATGTATATTATTATCACACTATAGAGTTATATAAAAAGGCCGTCTTTTGAGGCAGTCTTAGCTGATGGACGGTCAAAAAAGCCATGCTGATTTTAAACTTTCTTTGCGTAACCCAATTTTAGACTGGTAAAAATACAAGTATATATATAATTTAATTAACTCATCCCAACTAAAACTTTAATAAGAAAATCAATGTCGACATCATTATCCACTTCCTTCGTTCCAACAACGATACAAAAAACTTGTTAGCCTACAGAAAAAGCACCATTGGCCATAGTGATCTGTCCGTTTGGTCGATCCCCAGAAGTGAACTATATTGAAACCTCTTTGCAAACATTAGATCCCATTCCGATCGCCTAAATGAAAAGCAGTAACGGATCTTGGAAAACTTATGTGTAACAACTATTTCAAACGCTTTTCCAACAGATTAAAACAACTGCTTCCGATCTTGTAACATGGCAGCAGAGGATGTGTCAATCAACGCAGAGCCACTTCTTCAAGTTTCTTAAGTTAAACTGCTTACCAACTATCATCAACCGGATTTATCTCCTTAGCTTTTAACAGCAACTGTATGCTTCTACGTATTAGGATTTTCATCATATCCGTTGATCGTGCAACCCTGAGATGCTGACATACCACACTCTGGCAACACTGGTTTTGTGCAGATTTATTCATCGTGTACCAAACTTAAGTAAGGCATGAACTAAAGCGGCCAATCCCAAATATCTCGATGCTCACCCGCACGAAAAGCCGGTTTGGCTTCCTAATATGAGCCAGTGCAAGTGTTGCACAACACCAAAACACTCAAGCAACAAGTATATCGCAATGAAATAAAAATGCGATATTACTCAAAACACCCCAAAGATAAATGGCCCGTAAATTGGACTGTGTCGTGCCGTTTGAAAAGTGGCCAGTTCCTGGCACAATTTCAACTGAATCCACCCGATGAATCAGTGTGTGTGAAAACTAGTTTCTCGGAACTGTGATTAGCCGCCAATTACCATTGCACTTAACGATGTTGCACGGTGCTAGTGGCATTTCTAGGTTCAATACATGTTTTAGGCTAACGATACGGAGCGCCATGATCAAGCTGCAAGTAAGAGATGCAAGGCTCAGACGCAGTAGTTTTGTACGTCCTGTTTCAATAATGAAACCAGTGTGATTTGCCATTGCTTAATATAAGCATACATAAGGCGTATAAAAGCTGAATGCGACTAAAATGCAACTTCCAGGCTACTAGGTTTCCACTTTTGCTTTCAATGTGAGTCATTAGATGAGTTTTATTTGAAGTATTTATTTGTAGATCTTATGGCGAATCTGAGCTTGTCATGTACTTTTCGTTTTTTAGGGATTATATTTTCGTATATTCACTCTGGCGAATACGTAACATTTTTTGGAACGCACTATTTTTGACTTGGAAAAAGTACAAATCGATAAATCCATTAATATTTAAAACAAGAGAATCGAAACAGCAAGCAAAGGCAACTAATTTTGAGAGAGAAAACAATTTGTGCCCACTGTAAAACATGACCAGCCCATGTTAAGAATACTCGTTAAAAAGGTTCGATTATTTTTCTTTAGAATTTTAAATTGTTCATTAGCACTCGCACTTATACCCATATTCAAATACCATCAATTCGCAAAACCCACAGGCTTATGGATAAAATCTATTTTTCAGTTGTAAAATTATCAGATGGCTTCAAGTTAACTGGAAATCAATTAGACTCGCCAACATAATACTCGTGAAAAAAATCATATTTATTCGATCAACTTATTTTGGCAGGTAAGACCTGTTTTTTAAGGAAAAATGCATTGTCAAAAAGGGCTAGGGGCGCTTATCATCACAATTTTTATTTCAAAAAAAGAGTTTTGACAAAGTAGCATGCCCTTCATAATCATAATAATGAAACATGATGTAACAAAACAAACACGGAGAAGCCTGTCTGTCCGTAAATAATAGTCAGCTAAGCTCGGATAGATTTACCAGTCCAGCTAAATGAACTTAAGATAGGCTGGACTACCCTTAAAATATGTAGCACAACAAGAGTGGGAAGAACTTCAGGATAGAAGAGATAGAAGAGAAAAGTAATTCTTGACCCAACACAAACGCTGGTGTGCCATTACGCCACATGAAAACCCTGTACAGAAACCCCAAAAATGAAAAAAAGCACTCATTTGAACGCTAGAGTAATAGGCACGCATCTAAATGTCGGCCATTCTATTTGCATGTTGGAAGATGTGCTTAATTTTCAGTCAACCATCATAACCTGGACAAAAAACGCCGACCAGAAAGCCGCTCATTTTGAGGCAGACGCTCTTTGATTTTTTGTTTGTTGCTGGTCTAAGTCCGCCCCAGCCCCAGGCATTTTTTATGTCAGTACCCACCATATCTATGATGAGCGTTCCCAATTCGCTACCTGTGGACGCGCCCAATTGAAAAACAGCAACACCAAGATGTAGGGTGCCGTGGCGTAGTGGTTAGTGTGTGTGCTTACTTCGCCAGAGGTCTGGGTTCGAATCTACCATCAATTTCAATTTCAATTTCAATTCAATTTATTCGGTGCACAGTGAGACAAAGTCTTTTATAGTACATTCTTCATTATGGTAAAATAGATAATTGAGTAATTAATTAAAAAAACAGACATCGTCACCTGAAAAAAAAGACTCGTTCTTTTTCACAGTCCCCACCTCCGCGAGGGTCTGACAAGCCTTCCGAAAGTATCACTTGTTTTGAAAAACTTCTCAAAGTGCCATTTGGATTCAACAAAAAATTGTAGGTCCCCTTGTATGTGAAGAAATAAACACACACAGCATACATTGTTGAGAAGTTGGCCCTGATTCACCTCGAGCTGTTGCGCCACTTTTTTTTTTTATTTATAGCCCCAAGATGAGATTTTTTAGATTAATTCGAACTGCCTTTAGGGGGAGTACATTTAAATTACTTACAATACATTTCCTATAACAAAACTTAAGTGCAACTAGAACCTTAAAATAAGGATAAAAATAGGTTTTTGTACCGGCAAACTTTCACTTGTTGCACCTTCAATGATACTCTTCTTAAATTCCAACAGTTTAATGCTACTCAATTTATTTGCATTATAAGCGGTCGTTCTAAAAATGGAAAAGGAACCTCTTATGTCCGTCCGCGTTTGTCCGTCTGTCCAATTGCGTTATAACATTTGAACGGTAAGTCGTAGAAAAACAAAATTTGGTGTGCTTATAAACTGTCAGGAAACAGTCAGAGAACCCAATGAGAGCACAAATAACGGTTTAATTACAGATGGAAGTTTCATGGGAAAAGGGATTCAAATGATTTTTAATACTTTTTTTAAGAAGTTTAGCGGGCAAGAACTATAAAAACGAACTTAAGTTACGTAAACAATTAGCTTTAACGAAAAAATCTAATTTATTTAAATTTGAAAAGGTTTTTGAGAAATTGAGAGTCAAAAACCGATGACGTTTTTCAACGTTTTGAGGCCATAACTTATGAACCGCTTAGTGCACAAAGCCAATACAAAACACAAGTATAAAATAGCACAAAATAAACAAAATGCTTAAGTTATATTTTAAAGAAAAAGTTTTAATACTGCCGTTTTTATGCATTTTCGAAAAAAAAATCGCAATAATACACAAACAAAACGTATGCCCCCCTTATCTCCGGTCTTGTTTAGAAAAGTCATATGAAAAAACAGACATATCGGAAATTGTCAAAAACTTCAGATAAAACTCAAAAACATAAAAGTATTTTCAAAAACAATTTTTTTAAATGCTTTTTGTGTCTAAACGTTAAGAGCAGTCTCATTCGGATTTGGTAAAATTACAAAACGTACTAAAAACGCAAACCGCGTTAAAAAAAGTTTTGAATTGCGGCCTAACCTAAGTTTTTCGGTGTAACCAAACCTAACCTAAAAATCGGTGGCCATAGAACTAAAAAAAAAAAAACATCCAATACAAGCGCAGATGGTTGTACTATTGGAAAAAATTCTAACGGAAACTGGAAAAAATTCAAAATAATTGCTTTATGGATTTTAAATTTAAAAAACTTTAATAAAAGTCAAAAAAAAACGAATCAAGAAACAATATGCTTTTCCGTTTTCTGCAAAATCCATGTCCGCAGAATTTAAGAACAGTGGCACATATGCAAGCGCAGGTGGTTGTTAAATTGAAAAAAAAATCTAGCGGTTTTATTAACATTTAACATAAGGGAGGAATGGAAAGTAGTAGACAGCATTTTAGGGAAAAGTAGGCAGCCAATAAGTATAAACAGCTTGGATATAGATGGTATTAATGTCACCGATTTAAGTAGCATTTCAGATAAACTCAACGAGTATTTTACCGAAATTTCAGAAAACCTCAAACCATCTTTTGAAACTAATTTAGACTGCAACTGCTTCAAAAGAACAACAGATGGCACTCAACCAAACAGTTTTGTTTTCCTACCATTTTCCTCAAATGAAATTTGTAAGGCAATATTCGCACTAAAAAATAAAAACTCGTGCACTAGCGATGGCATATCAAGTGTATTGCTTAAGAAAGTGTGTTATAATGTAGCAGACGTTTTGAGTTACTTGTTTAACCTAAGTGTTGAAAGCGGTTGCTTTCCCCAGCACCTAAAAGGCGCTGAAGTAATACCACTTTTTAAAAAAGGCAACAAAAAAAATATGTCAAATTATAGACCCATTTCCCTCCTTCCAACATTTTCTAAAATTTTTGAAAAACTTATAAAATCGCGAATATTGTCATTCTTAGACAGGAATGAGTTTTTTAGTAGTTTTCAATTCGGTTTTAGAAGAGGGATGTCAACGGAAGACGCAATCCTAAGATTATGTGGCCAATTATATGAAAGTGTGCACTGCAAAAAAGCCACCATGGCTCTTTTTGTTGACATGACAAAAGCGTTTGACTTGGTTGACCACGACGTTCTGTTGATGAAATTATACAATGCCGGGCTTAGAGGAGTCATTCACAAATGGTTTTGCTCGTATCTCAAGGGTAGAAAACAAAAGGTCAATGTAAATGGGTATTTGAGTGATTCACGTACTTTAAGAAATGGCGTTCCACAGGGTTCAGTTCTGGGTCCTGTCCTTTTTATAATTTATATTAACTCTCTGTTTGCTCTGAATCTTAACGGGGCGACAACAGCTTTTGCAGATGACATAGCCCTGACTTATCAGTGTGATACAATATTCGAAAGCATTACGAAGATCTCAGAAGACCTTGAAACACTGAGAATTTGGTTTTCAGAACATAAGCTGATTATAAGCGAGAAAACAAAATTAATGTCTTTCAGCCTATCAAACAATGATTTGGTAATTTTTGATTTATGTTTTCATTCGCCAAATTGCAAAAAACTCTGTTTGCCTGTACATAGCTGTGGAAAGAGTACTTTTGTTTGTAACTCCCCCTGCTCAAACAGTTGCTTTAATATTGAATCTGTGCAAAATTTTAAATACCTTGGTGTACTAATTGACCGGAACCTGAATTGGAAAGATCATATTCATACCATTAAAAATCATATGCTCCTTGTAACTCGCAAAATGTACCTCATCAAAAAACACTGCTCTGCAAACGTGCTAAAGTCAATTTATTATGGCCTTGCCCACTCTAAATTACAGTATGGTATTACAAGTTGGGGTGGCTCTTATAACAACTCTTTTAAACCATTGTTGATAGCTCAGAAACATTTAATTAGAATTATTAGTAAAAAAAATCGTCTAACTCCGAGCTGGCCATTATTTATAAATCTGCGAATTTTACCAATGAGACATCTTTACGTTTTTAAAGTACTAAAAGAATTTTTTAAGCAAAGTGGAAATCTTCCTAGTAGAACAAATGAATTTTATAGTCTTCGTTCAAATAACATGCACCTGGTAAATGTTCCATTTGCCTGCACAACCCACTTTTCGCGCTTCTACACTGTTACAGCTCCTTCAACGTTTAACAATTTACCTTTTTCCGTTAGGTCAACCTTACGATTTAATTCATTCCTAAATCGCGTAAAAGACTGGTTATTTAGACTCAACTATGACTTCCTTGAATCATTACTTGGATAATCTGCTACCCTAAACAAGAGCACAAGTCATTCCTGTATTTTTGGTGTTAGCTTCTAATGATTAAATTTATAAACCAATGAATTTATATTTGCAATTATTTTAAATGAATTTTTTATTTTATTTTGCTTATATTGTTAGATAAATTCCTTAAATTTTGAATTTCAATTAATCGATGCTCCCCCACATCAATTATTGTATCTTTATATTGTAATTAATTTGGTTTCTTTCCACACTAACTGTAAGTTACGGATTGATTACTATTATTTTCCGCCTTATTTTAACTAAAGCTTGAACGTTATAATAATCTTAAGTTTTAAATGAAAATAATAAACTTAAAATAACTAACTAACTATTAAAAAAAATAAAATGTAAATTGCTGTTTTAAGTATTTTAAATTATTAAAATGCTAAAAAAAAGACAAGAAAACGTATTTTCTTCCCTCTATTTTCGTAATGGGCAAATTTTTAATAAATAATAGATGCAGTCCTTAAAAGTTATTAACAGTTTTTAAATAGTAAATGGTTCCCAAGGTATGCTTGAAAGCACTCTTGTTAACTAATTAAAATGATGCTGCAAGCAAATATTTATATCGTTACTTTTTAACCAATTATTTGACATCAAACAAATTTGACACTCAGATACATGAGCTAGCACAATAGATTTGAAAAAAAACTTATAAAAGTTTTACTTAAGAGGAAAATACAAAAAAAATTAAAAGAAAAGTTTTTCGCCGCCCTTTATTTTAGATTAACGAAACTTATAAATCACTCAATATAAGAACAGTTGGCAGCACTACGAAAAAAAAACAGACCGTAAGATATATCCAGAAAAAAATTTTTGGTAAAAATATAGAATTTCACACAAACTGCACAACATAGATATGAGACGGACAGCTCGTCGTATGTCTTCAAACTTGACGGCATTTTTTTTAAATGAGCAGCAATCAACGGCAATTACTTATCGCATTCTTTTTTAATTTACTTACCACTTAAACTAGGTTACTCATTAAAACTACTTATTTTCTAAGCAAACTTTCTGTTAAATAAATGAAATTGGCTTAATTTTTACAATCCGATATACATACAATTCCTCATTAAACATAAACAGCCACAGAGTTCCACCTTACGATTAAAGTAAATGTTTACGACATGTTATTTTATTTCTCACCGCACAAATTTACCGACTTTTTTTTATACTTATCTGTTCATCTATACACTTAATTTTAATGAAAAATCATTTCTTTTTCATTGCAGGAACTAAAACAATAAAAATACAGTCAAAATGAATATCAACCTCAAAGGTCAAGGATTACGTTTATGTAAGTACAACTCTAAAAATGGCGAAAAAATAAACTTGAAATAAAAAAAATATAAGAGACCATTTTAGATTACAAAGAACATTTGGCCAAATTTTATAATTGGGGGCATTTCAATGAACCAGAATATAAACTCACATATAATTATTGTTGACAAGTTTTAATGTTCATTGCTAATTATTGTCTTCAGGTAACAGGGTCTCCTTTTATCGTCTTTAATGGAAGACTGCCTCGAAAAAGCTATTTACTTATTCAAGTGCTAAATAAGAAGAGAATTACTGTATTTTACAATCAAGTTAATTATTTAGCAACAGTTTTTTTTTTAAAGAAGGGAAAAAATATACGACGCATTTGGCAGGTAGTTTTTAACGACATGAATTTGAAACCCTCAAATGAATCTTAATCGCTGGGATTTTAGGAAATGTGTCTAGTTAGACAAATGCTTTGGCGGTTATGTTAATAGAATTGTTTAATTTATCCGATACCATGGCATTGTGAAAATTTGCCCTGGGCTATGCAAATATTTTTATATTATATAAGGTCTTGGGATTCATTTCAAAATGCTCCTCCCAGTTGTTTTGGATTTTATCAAATTGTTAGCTTTAAGCTTCATTAAATAAAAAATAGAGATGTTAAACTGCGACAATAAAAGTCACGTAGATTAAGTAATGAGATTAAAGATAGATTGAGTCGCGTACGTGCAAACGTCTTAGGCTTAGTCTTATCTTCTTTTATCTAAAGCTAATAAAAAGAAATAATTACAAGAGTAAATGACTTTCTTTTGTGGCTGGATTGTACTTTGATTTTTGGACCGATCAAATAAATAGTTTTAGCTGAGTTTTTGGGATGACTAGATTAACGACTCTCGAGTGTGGCTACCGATGCTTTTAATTGCATGATAGCAGGCTTATATTCAGTAATTTTGCAGAGTCTGGGGGTTTCGTTTACTATTCTTTTTCATGAGTAAACATGATTGGACTTCTGGAAATAAAGTTCGTCAAACAATGAGTCTGGGTGTTTCGCTCACAAAACTTCTACATGAGTAAACATGATTGAGTTCATCAAACTATTGTATTAAGTTCCCGCCTCGACAAGAGTCGATGTGTGATGCCGATGATGTGATTTTAAAATAATAATCCATGAGATAAAAGTCAATTTATCAGACTAAACGATATCTGGTGTGACTTGCAGTGTAAAGTGGAGCTAAGGTTGATAGAACTGAGATTTTGTTTCCTAATAAGGAAACCACAACTACTTACGAAGGAAAACCGGAAAGATTTCAAACGAGGTATTAGACTCAAATGCATTGACCCGACGTGTAGTTCTCTTTTCATTGAAAATTCAAGCTAAGGATTCTACATTTTTCCAAGGTAGGAAACATTTTTGGATGCATTTGTAAAAAAAGAAACATAGTGTTGCCCCTCCATTTGCTGCCAGACTATGATATATATCCTCCTGTATTTGGCGCGTTGATAAATTCTAAGGGACAAATTTTAACAAACGCTGACAAGGCATACCAGCCTTGGGTCGGTCTAAAAAGTAAGGCTAAAATTGCAAGGGGCTACACACTTGCTCTTCTGGTGTCTTTTCAAAAAGGAAAAAAAGATTATGTAAGCGACCGGTCCTCGGAGTGTGTACGAATAACAGCTGATGTTGAAAAGATTACCAAATACGATGTCACCATAAACATCGCGAAATTCTATTTTTAATTCCTTAGGCAATGCAAAAAATACTTAACACTCCTTGCAAGCAAGTTAGGTGATGCTGGGATGAAAGTAAACGTGAACAAATCGGAAGTGATGGTTGTTTCCCGAACTCCTGTGCAGTGTACCCTGCACATAAATGGAGTTCCATTAAAACAGGTGGAGAAGTTTAAGTATCTCGGGGTCTTTTTCACGAAAGATGGGAGGAGTGATACTGAGTTGTCCTGTAGAATTGGCCAAGCTGGAGCAATAGTAAAGGAACTGCGCCGGCTAGTCATCAGGAAAGCTGAGCTTGGAGTGAAAGCAAAGATCTCAGTTTTTAATTCAGTGTTCGTTCCGACCCTCATCTATGGTCATGAAATTTTGGTAATGACCGAAAGAATTAGATCGCGGGTACAAGCTGCCGAAATGAGATTCCTGAGGTGCGTTGCTGGTGTTACTCTAAGGGATAGAGTGAGAAACGGCAGTATTCGTGGGAATCTAAATGTTGAGCAGCTACTTCTCCGAGTGGAGCGATCGATTCTTCGATGGTTTGGACACGATGTTCGCATGCCTCCTGACAGACTTCCTAAACAGGTCATACTAGCCGAGATGCGAGCGCGTCGCCCCCCTGATAGGCCAAGGAACAGGTGGTGGGATCAGGTAAAGAACCTCTTTTGGTCCCGCCTGGGGATTGCGCCGGAGTCTCTTGAGTTGGTGGCGGAGGATCGAGAAAGATGGAAGGACCATTTAGCCACCCTCGCGACCCTTTTAAAGGATAAGCGGCATTCGAAAATAATGATGATGATTGCAAGAAAGTTTCATGAGAGTATATTTCCTGCATTTTGGTAGCTGCAACGCCGACCGATTAAACTTAAAGCTTTATATTTTCTTTATTAGAATACCATGAGTATAGAACTCCTATGACCCTTTTTAATGGTTAACCAAATTTTCCCTTGAATGGAAGTGTCTAATGAATGGAGTAAAAATTCTAGTTCTGTCAAAATTTTCCCCCTGCAACCATCCTGCCTGCTTCTCTTTGGATTGGGGTCACAATTCTGCTTAGGTCCAAATACTTTTTTACAAAATTACTGCTTTCTTTTTACAAAATTTTGACCTCCAAATTCTTCTTTTCAAATTTCTGTTTTACAAAATTCTGGAAATGCAACTTTTAAAAATCTTTACTGCGTATGTATGTAAAAGCAAGTTAAGCTTGCGAACTAAAATTAGCTGCTGCCACCTAGCCTGTGTCTTTTATTGCTCTTGCTTTACTTCCAAGATGTAAACAATTTGCTTTAAAAAGCAGAATAAGCTGAATTTCATTGCTTAAGTCAGAATTTTTCAAAAGCTTAATTTCTGAAGCAAAATTTGTTTTCGAAAAAACTTTCTTTAAAAAAATGTTTCTTCAAAACAGAATAAGCAGACTGTGTTTGTCGGCCTTAGGTGATTATCTACAATATAGCCGCAATTCCATCTTGTGTGCTTGTCTATGATTGTTCTGCATATACAAGAAATTTTGTTGTTCGAATTTTGAAAAAGTCAAATTTCGTAAAGCAGAATTTTTGAAGCACAATTTTTACCTTTATTGATCCCGCTCCCGATTTTTTCTTGTGAAAAAGCAGATTTTTGAAGAATTATTATCTATTTCCATTGAAATGTGTATAGAGGGCGCGCCGCCATTGTGCACCCCCTGCCTGTTTTTTTATACCGTACACAGGTATTGTTGAGTTTAATGTATAGTTTGTAACAACGCAGTGAAATAATCACCGTATACGTATACCCCTAAGACCTTTAAAAGATATGGACGAGACAGACAGGAGAATACTAACGTTTCTCACTCTCTACGTCAGTATTCACAGGGAGTGAGAAACGTCACTATTCTCAGAGAGTGAAAAACGTTAGTACTCATGGAAACGTAATGTTGAGCGGCTACTTTTCTGAGTGGAACGATCAATTTTTCCATAGTTTGGACACTTTGTAGTATGCCCCACTACATACTTCCTAGACAGGCTATATTAGCCGAGATGCGAGCGCGTCGCCCGCCTGGTAGGCCAAGAAACAGGTGGTGGGATCAGGTAATTAACATACCAGACCCCGTGATCGCACATGTGTCTCTTGAACTGAAGGCCACGCCCACTTTTTGTTTGGGCGTAACTTAGAGTAACGTTCTTTCAAACAAAATTTTTGAAACTTGAAAAAATGCATGCTATAATATTGTCTTCCAAATTTTGCCTTCAGGAACTATATGTTTTCGACCACTTTTGTAGACGTGGTGTTGAGCAATGCAGTGTTTCAAGGCCAAAAAACATGTAGTCAGTAACCACCCTGCATAAAGCATGCAAAAGCAATAATTTTCACCCCGGCCTATTTTTGGAGGAGTGGCAAATTCTGTTTTATGTAGATCAGGGTATCATATGCAAACCGTTGCAGGCACTTTCCCACTTGTTTAGCTTTGCTTAACTTGAAAAAAAAGGAAAAGGTTTCCTTATAAGCAGAATGAGCAGAATTTTTTTGCTTAAGTCAGAATTATCTATCTTAAGACAGTCAAATTCAATTCGGCAGCTACTTGCAGGTTAAGCTTTGATAGCTGAGCGCTTTTGCATAAAGTCAGAGCTAATCTTAAGCTGCAAAATCAGAGTTTTGTATTTAGCGCACTTGTCAGCTTTGCTGAGTTGGTTTTTTTTTATAAATTCTCAAATGTTATTGACTTCATTTTATTTTTTATATTTTTTATAATATAAGTTACTTCTAGAGTCTCTAACATCTTGTTCCCAAGTTGATCAGTTTCAATAAATTACTAAGTCAAGCAAGCCAAACACATGGTCTATGTTTTTAAATTTTCAAAATCGAACAGAGTGAAGCATTGAGCTCAGGTGTAGCTGAAAAAATCTCAGTGACTTTGGGAGAGGAGAAGATAGTCTAAATGAGTTTCCACCCCATTACTTTGGGCTATAAACAGAAGCAAAAAGATTCTGATAAGAATGCACAATCTTTCTTGAGATTTATTTGCAAAAGATTTTTTAAACCAGAATGAATCCGAAACAAAAAAAACGTCTATGGGAATCGTACGTTTATGATTTTTTTCCGAAACTATGTCCTTTTTCTAATTTTTATAAAGTTAAACGATGTTACCTTTGTTCTTATTAAAGATATGACATTAACCATTTTTATCACAATTTTACATTGTGTTATGAAATCCCATTTTTATAAAGGGGAAACAGTAGGCCCATTTGACATTAGTGGTGTGATTGTTTCTTGTTTCAACTACACTAAGCTGCACATTTTCTTGATATTTATAACACTGGAACTGTTTGAACTGATGTCTAATTAGAAAATGAATAATACAGCTCTAATTATATCAAATAAAAACTCATATTACAAATTAATTATAATATAAACTTGTTAGCGTTAAGGGCTTTTATTATCTCTGATTGTTTAATAGCGGTTGCATTCCTTCAAATTGGCGTTAAAATAGTTCATATTAAGAAAAATATATACATACAGACTGGTTTTCGTTTTTATCTATAAACCTGCATTATGTAAATGATCAATAAAGCATATTAATGTCAGCTGTAATTGTTTGGCTTGAAATCTATGAATGCTTATCATTTACGTCGGGCAAAAGTCGTACTTATAAATCACAGGCAACAATTAGAAAAGTGGCTAATTAGAAAAAAGCTCTTACGTATTATTTAAAAGAAAGAAATATGTGATCGTTAAATATATTGTTACCTTTTATGTAAGCATATCGATGGTTAAAGTGCAGAACCTCGTAGACCATTTTTGCAGGTTTTTTTAGAAATCAATTTTTTGTTTTTACTTTCTAAAGCAGGTCCTCGTATTTTTTCGTCAAACTAAAATTCAGTAGGAGACTAACGAGGTACTGCACAAATTTCTTATCCAATTTTAAATAGGAGGTTTTGAGTTAAGCCTTTCTTGTAAAATGGTCAACAACATAGATTCTAACCCTGAAAATGTCAAGAGATGGCCCCGATTTTTCTGATTTTTTTGCGAGGTCAGGGACTTTTACCGTCGATATGTGTTTGCAAGTCTAAGTGAAAAATTTATTAATTGGTCAAGTAACACTATAATGAGATTTCCTGTTGAAATCATGAACATGTTCGAAATGGGATCATATTTGAATGCCAACATCAAACTATGGATAAAGGACTAATCCAAAGAAAAAGATTTGCGTTGATCTTAAATTGCAAATGTGTTTTAGTTGAATCCTTATGTACTTAAATATCACCACAGTTAAATTCCATTTATTTCCCTTAGATTTTACGTCAGTGCTCAATTTTATTTCAAAACATTGAAAGTCATTCACCTCCTGAAAATCTGGCTGATATTACCAAGATATTAGTAAACTAAAATCAGAAAAAAATTATCCAAACACCATTTTATACTAGTAATAGTAGCACTAATAATATTACCAGGTCCAGATATTTGCGAAAAACGCGATTTTCGTGACCTCTTAACCTCTATAACTTTTTTAACCGGCACAATATATCAATGTCGTTTTTTCACACCTTCATAACAGCGCCGTAATAAAGGTGTTTATGAAAATTCAGCTCATTGGCAATTTTTCGCATATAACGGGTGATTTTTTAGCTGGTTTGGTTTTGGCAACACTGGTTTTGACAGCTGACGTGTGTTTAGTACCTTGTGTCACTGTCAAACAGCTTCAGTTTGGTTTGCAATTTAACCATGGATCGTCTTACAAACGAACAACGCTTGCAAATTATTGAATTTTACTATCAAAATTCGTGCTCGGTTCGAAATGTTCATCGCGCGCTGCTTCCATTTTATGGTCGGCATTCTCGACCTTCTGAGCAGTCTATTCGGATTTCACGTTTCGGGCCGGTCAAATGGCCGCCTAGATCGTTCGATTTGACACCATTAGATTATTTTTTGTGGGGGTATGTCAAGGCTAATGTCTATAGGGACAAGCCCGCTTCGATTGACGCACTGGAAGCCAACATCCATGCATTCATTCGTGAGATACCGGCCGATATGTGTGAAAGAGTATGCCAAAATTGGACTCAGCGGATGGGCTACCTGAGACGCAGCCGCGGTCAACATTTGCATGAAATTATCTTTAAACATTAAATTGCAAGGTTCAAACTATCGATTCAAATAAATATTTCATTAATTTTTTCCAATTTTTTGTGTTTTTTTTTTTTTAAGTTCTCAACCTCTTAAAAAATCACCCGTTAAAACCTAAATCGACTGCACTATAACTCATTATCTAGATCCTTGAACCAAAGAGATTCACAATAGTCACCTTTTGAAATCGTATAAAATTTTCGATCCTTCCACATGTTCCGGATGGGATCGTCATTTTAACGGCAAAATTTGTTCAGTACAGGCTTTCGAATTTATAACGGGTATAAATATTCACTAAACAAATATTTTTTAACACTACCAGTCACCCTGTTTCTGAAATGCTTTTCTTTACGGCTTTATGGCGTTTTACGTTAATTTTAAAAAAAAAGTGCCATAAGCCTAGGCTCTGTAATGCACCCGCACAAAGCTTTTAAGTTTTAAGTCTAACATGTAAATGATTGCATATTTCTAGGCTTTTTTCAGACTCGCTTTTTATGCAACAGCAGATTCTTTTTAGTTGCATGTTCCGCAGGCGAAGTATGTGTGTTTTGAAAATCGTTTTGAAAAATTACACATAGGTAGATACATAATGTATGTTCGTACATAGTTAATTTTCTTTGAAATCTAACGTTATTCTACAAAATCATGTCATAATCCTGATTAAGGTAACCAAGGCGAGGCATGAACAATTTGCATAATATTGTTATAAGTGTTAAGCACACGATATAGTACCAAATTCTGGTACACAAAATTTTCAATTTAAACAAAATCAACGAATTTCTTACTACCGCTCCCTGCATGGTTTGTACAAGCAATATCAACTGCTCCAAGGCTTTTCCTTAACCCTTTAAAGGCCTCCACCTGTGTCGATTTCATAATGTTTGCATAAAACCAAAAATCCTACACGCTATACTAGATTACATTTAATTGCAAAATCAAACAAGCAACTTAACTAGTGTAATTATTGTTACTCCGCCAGTGGCCAAATCAGCAGCCTTCACCGTGGCTTGAATAGTTTAACACACAAATTAAAAATCTTCAGCCATTAGCCACTATAATAACGTGAACACATTTCTGCGACGAGCTTACGACTTGAACAGAGAAAAAAAAACATTTGTAAGCAATTAAACACACATTTTGGGTGATTAAAAATTGTTTAATCTGTTTTTCTGTTGACAATTAAAATTTATTTTTGGCATTGAATGTACATTCCGATGGGCAAAGTACTATTTTTGTTATATCTTCTCTCCATTGGGCAAGCGCAAATCGTTTCCTACATTGCTTTTAGTTGATGTTTTCGAGGTACGCACTCCGAATTGGTCAAAGTCAGGGGCGTTTTGTGAGTTTTATTTCAATCGCCCAATGCTATCACTCATTTTGCGAGCTTTGTGCTGTTATTTCTTAAGTGTCAATTTTTTAACGCATTCAAGTCGCCTACACAGTTTTTACTGCAAGTCTGATTTTTATTGGATGCCTTCCGTACACAAAAGTTCAACCACCTTTGCGTTTTATTCCCAGTCTACGAGGCGAAATATGCACATGACCACCCCTTTTCATTTTCCTTTGAAGGGCTAGTTCGTTGCTTATTTAATTCAACTGAACTCTTTCGTTTTCGTGTTCATTCAATAATGCGACCTGTAATGAGGAAATGATTATTATCGCTCCGAGTCACAATGGTACAGACATTGTTGGCTGCTGATTAAAAGGTGATATCGCCCTCATTGGAATCCTTCGCAGGGGTCCTTCACGTCACCCTCCTCTCAGTGCTGACGCGTCTCACTTCGAATTGCCGCGACGTGTTTAAGATAACAATTAACATTTTTGCTTTTGTTGATGGCCACAAAGAAAGCCACACAAACCGCAGGTGAGCAAAGTGATAACAGTAGTATCGCCAATCGCGTGTGTATATGTGCGCAGTGTTTAATGTTTATATCGTTTCGAAAATACACACTGAGTAAGCACTAAAAGAATCCCAGAATAGCAAATACGACCTGTGCATGAACGAACACGGCTTCACATGTACATGACGCAGATTGTGGCGCACAATAATGTGTAATGCTTACCGGATTCTTTAAGGCGTGCAGTGAATCTTAATGGTTTTCTAATTTTTATGTCAGCATAGATATACTCGTAAATAAATTTTCGATTTCAATGTGATCGGAGGGTGTTCGCATGTGTTTGGAAAAGACTATTGGCTGGTCAATAAAGTAAGATGGGAACTTAAAGTAGGGTTAAGCTGCTATCGTCCGCGCATGCTTTTTCATCACGTGTAACCGGGTTTTGCCATAGTTCAGCCTTTTAAAATTAATAATTACTTTATAAGCCTGAACAATGCGATGTCGGGCTGATTTCTGAGTGACTAATAATTCAAGACTTCCGTGAATGTCTTGTTATTTCTTACTGAAGTAAAATATTTAACCTTAGCCATAAGACGGGGTGAATTATACAAAGCAATATGACTCAAAAAACGTGCAGAACCGCAAACGGAAGTATAATCTGTTTTATTAATTTTAACGACAGGCGTTAGGCCCTAAAAGGGCCCCTAAAAAATGTATGTGACTAAAATAGGTAAACTCGAAAAGATATCATGTTTAAGGGATCAATTGGTAATAGATAGCTCAGCAAGGAAATGCATTATTCGAGCTTATAGTATCCTCGACAGGATTTCGAACTGCCAATTAATAAAGAGAAAACACATTGCTTCTACTAAAAGAGGAAGTTTAAAAAGGATGTTCAAAAAGTGCGCTCATAATTTTAGTGGCGGTCGTAGTTATATTTTAAAAAACTGGGGGAGAAAAACAAAAATTGGTTCAAATTGGTTCTAAGCTGGTTCCACAAGGCAAATCGTGAAGCCTGTCATTTTGTTCCCTCGAAGGGGTTCGTATCCGGGATACTCTAAGAGGCCAAATTTAAAATTGTCAATATCATAATCATCTTCATCATCATATTCTTTTTGTCACTAAGCCTTAACAGGGTTGCTAAGGGAGAACGGGTTGTCAACGGTTGTGTACGTGTTGGGGAGAACAACCTTATTCAGTAAATTCAAACTATCAAACTAAGTATCGATCCCTGGGTAGACAAAAAAAAATTTATTGCTGAAATTTGAGAGTCTTTTGTGGAAAAAGTGATTTTTCTCTTATCTAGGTTTGGCTAACCTTTAATTACATTTAGCTAAATTTTTTTTTTATAACCTTCAGTACACCTGAAAATAATAAGAAAATAGCACTGTTGAAGTTGAACTTGTCGCGAACTTTGATTTGGTTTTGTATGCAAATCTTTAAAGGACTTTTAACTCTATTTTGCTAAGATCCTTCAGTTCATCTAGGAAGTATCGTTCAAACACGTAACACTGCTTCATGGCCATATATTCCAAACATGGCGAACAGGTTCACTTTTCCAAACCCCTTGCAGCGTCTGCCAACGGAGCTGTGAAGTATTTCTAGCCGTTTTACGCTCAAATCCACAGTACAGTACCCTATGTGGATACCATAGCTTATATGATGTGATCCCACCAAAATTTTCCTCAGCTCCCTGTTAACTTCAAGGTCTTTGGGCTGTATCTTTACTGACTCTTAGTCGGGTACCTACTCCCCGTAAGTAACTTTTGATCCATCATCTGCATGCATGTAAGCGTGCTGTGATTTTCATAGGGAAGGGAGTCAAGTCTCTGATATATATGAAGAAAGTGGATCTAGTAAGGGAATTGACACATTTCAGTGATATCATAGACCCTATAGTAAGCTTCAACAAAAACTACAAAGTAACAATCCGCAAAAGAAAAAAATGGACTAGCAATCCACATTGGCTAAATTATGACACCCTTAAATGGTACTGATATACCCTTAAATGTCAAATAATTATGACACCCTTAAATGGTACTGACGGGTAGAGGTCAAGCAGTGGAGCTGGGGCTGGTATATTGGCCGAGGTGCCTTTAACACATACCCATCTGCAAAGAATATACAATTTTCAAGGCGATCTTTTTGCGACTAACGAGGCATCTCACATTAGTTATAATAGATATCTCACGAGGGTAAAGATGTCACTATTCTCAGACAGCTAAGCAGTTCTAAAAGCTCTAAATAGCCTCAGTTATAACTCCAGGCTGCTATAAGTCCCAGGTTTTTTGGGAATATTACAAAATTCTAAACTCACTGGCAAGCAAAAACAGTGTAAAACTGATTTGGTAGCCAGGACATGAAAACTATGAGGGTATAAAGAAAGAGCCGACATGCAAGCTAAATAGGGAGCTGATATTCCCTTCATAGGACCTTTTCTCCTCTTTGGTTTCACTATGACAGACATTTATCATCAAATAAAAAGCTGGACTTCAAGTATCTCTTTACAAAAATAACCTGGAAGGACAGAAACACCCCCAAAAGAGCCCAGAAAGCCCTAGAACTCAACAGATATGAACTAAAACTGCTATGTGTAGTTCTCACTGGACATGCAACATGTAACTACCAACTGTTCAAACTAAGCAACAGCAGCGCTGTAACCCGCAGACACTGTGGAGGAACAAAAGTGACTTTCTTTAGGTCATCTTTAGGAACATCTTAAGGTATATTGTCCTGGCTCCTGGTCTTGCTTCGCACTGATTTAAAAATACGGGGAAACCCAATTTAACAGAGAATGACTATAACAACATCCCAATTTAGGAGGCTATCAAAGTCGTAAAGAAAGCCCTAAAACCGTAGATCAAAGAATAAATCTTTTAGGTCGCAGTACAAGTGGGGCTTATACCCGCTCCCTTTGCATTCAATTAAATTCAATTAGACGTAGATGGTTCAAAGTTTGAAGAAAGTGAAAACCTGTACACCAACTATTGACACATAATTTTGCAGTTGAATCTGTTCTAACGTCGATTTTTGCTGCTCTTGTACAAACTTATTGACGCGGGTTCATACCGAAAATGGTTACCCCCAACCTCAAGTTTTTCCCTCCAATTCATACCAAGGCCACCCCTTCCATCTGAAAGGCATATAATATCTGGGGTCCGACTGTCAGGCAACCTATTCTTCAGGAAAGTCCTTGTCTGGCACTTACAACTCTGGTGATAGTTGTCCACACCGAAACTATTACCCCTAGCAGTCATATTTCCTTTTCTTAGTTAAGTCCCTCACCAATCAACCATCGATTTGTGGCTTATACTGTCAATGGTTGCCGCGACCTTTCTCACCCAAATGGACTAGTCATCATTAAGGTCCTCGTGCTGGTAGTGCTGGTCTTACGAAAATTGGTATCACAATAGACCTTCTTTGGTCTAAGTGTGTCTCTGCCAACCACGGACAGCCACCTAACTTAATCTAACCTCTTCTGTGCTACAAGCGAGGGGCTCTGCTACTACAAGATAAGTATTTTCTAGTCATAACCACTGTCGATGCATTTAATAAATCAGCATTCAAAAATGTTAAGCGATAAGAAAATATTTCTCCCATTAGTTTTTATTTTAATTGCATTGTCAACGAATATATCCCAGCATTCATCACTCTATCTTTTCCTATTCAAAAAATAGATTTAAAAAAATATCATATAAACGGCGAAATTGTGTTTGGTAAGCAATTTGCAAAATTCATCGATTTGTATGCTACAAGTCGACTAGTGTTTGTTGCTTTCATAACAAATACCAATACCAGCCAGTATTTGAATAAAATTCGATAAACGTTCAGATATATTTTACTGATAAAAAAAAAACTGCTATGTGTACGCAGATTTGTTTAAATGATTTTCTATCAAATATGCTAATTGAATTAAGTATTATCGATGCTGATAGATTCTCTATACCCTAAAAGGTGTCGCATTTGTGAGAGGGTAACTTTAAGGCGTAATATTTAATTGATATAAAAATCCGATAAAAGTATGAATAGGCATATTGTTCAGTGTAGATTGTGAAATATTTTGCATATAAATTGTTTTATTACTCGACAATAGCTACTGTTTAGAAGGTCATCGTATGCTTGAATAGGCAAATTGAAAAGGTCATGTCGTTGGGTGGAATAGGCCAAAATTCAAGAGAAGACCGATCAATGAAAGCATTTGTATTTATTTTATTAATGAACCCATCACACATCCATCTCTGTATTGTATTTTTTCCAAGGTCATGGGACATTGTGATATCGTTGTGCAATTAAAAAGTTTGGATTGTCGGTTCACCAAATGAATACGACTGGCTTACGCAATCCTTTTATTACAGGTGAACCTATGGCACGGATAATTAAATTCATACTTTTGTTTCCTCCGAGTCAGAAATACCGACTACAAGTCAAGGTCAACAAAGGGACCTAGTACTATACACACAGTTAGCTTTATTAGACCGAGCGTCACAATAGGCAATTAAATGATGGAAAAGAAAAACTTACTTCAGCAGTCTCGTCAAGCGATTTGTTAGTTGACTGTTGTCGGTTTTCGACGGATATGGGCCAACGTTAGTTTGGTCAATGTCATGTTTTATGCGTGACAAACTGTTAACCACAGTCAATTTAGTAGGTCACTCTCTATGCAAAGAAAGCACATGTTTCAACCGTTCGCCCATTCAGAATACTTTTGGACCTCAGGCAATATAATTCCAACTGGCACGCAACGTCTGCTGACAGGTATTGTTCGTTCAGCTCGATTGAATTTGATATCTGCCGGAGCTATAGGGCTTACATTAGTTATTATGCCATGAGCTTGTTGAAGATCAGTGCGTTTTTGGACAAGGGTCACGGTTACTTAATCGGTCAAGCCTTTAGTTGAAGTGAATCAGGCAAAGTGCAAAAGTGTATTTAAGTCGCATCAAATTTATCGTTTTAGCTTCTTCCTGGGTTAATAATTAACTTTTATTCTCAAACAGCTTTTCCTTCAGATAAGCTCTCATTTTATAAACTTAAGTCGTTTCTACCAAGTACACAAGCGCAAAGGGTTGCCTTCAGCATGTGTATTTTGATTGCTTATTCCTTTATTCCTAGTATGCATGCGATAGTTCGTCGCTTATTTCATTCAATCGAACTCTTTTGTTTTCGTTTTACAACCAGACAAGTGATGAGACAAGTATTTTTATTGCTCGTAGCAAAATTGTTCTGACGTTGTGTAGGCTGTAAGGATAGTTGAAGAGAATCGCTATTGAATTCGTGCCAATCGGTGGGCAACGCTGTGTGGAAAAGTTCACTTAATTACCAGTACGAACACAGCCTGAAAAGTTTTAGCCGTTGTGAAAAGTTTTAAAACGACTCGACAACCTCGTATTTAGCTAATGAAATTTCCTGGAATGTCATTTCTTATGGCATCTTAAATTTGTTTATCTTAAGGATATTAATAAAATTAACTCTGGTATACATGTTAAGAAAATAGCAAATGCAGTGAGGAGTTTGCCCCACTATTAATAAAGTAACAAATCTCACCACTCCAAAGCTGTTAATGATGTATGAATGGACAGTGTCTAATTGTAAAATTTTCAGGAAAAGATTTACGGAAGGTAAACTCACAGGTCAACTTGAACCTTTTTGTAACCAAAAAAAAACATAACTAATAAGCAATTTGCAATACTCACAATACACATTCAAAAATGCATACAATTAGCTATCATGCATCTAAGCATTTACCATTGTAACTATTACTTGTGCAGTGGCTATTCAATATGCATTAGGCTGCACACAACATATCTCTATGCCTTAAGCCTAGGTAAAGAATGAAAAAGAAAAAAACCTGAAAATCAACTTGGCTTGCGCAGTACCTACTATAAGCATTTGCGTTGTCTCGTGAACCCGCCGCTGCATTGGTGTGCACAACCTTAAGTCAGTTGCGCGATATTATGTTGCGAAACATTTGCAACTGACTCTGTTGCATGTAAGATGTTGGAATGCAACAGCAGCTGGTTGTTTTTTTGTTTTATGGGAAGATGTTGTCTTAAGCTTGGAAAAATAAAATAAAAAAAATTATTGAAACGAATAGCATTCGGATGTGTATACGCATCATTGGGCTCAATGTAAATGAGACTTGTAATAAAGTGTTACGTGATATTGTTTTGTTTTCTTGTTAGATTGAAGTTGACAAGTGATCAGCACAGAGTTACGAGTTGATCGATTAGTTTGATTAGATTTCTTTGTTTACAAAAGAAACAAATCTGCTTAAAATAAACCATGCCTAATTTTCATTTATCGATAAGATGGCAAGTTTTGACGATTTTTTTCTTTGTCAAATAAAGACGAAATTGGCAAGGTGTAAGATAATATGGGTATTTAAAGACACATTTCTTTAACCTTGCGGTTTTTTTTTTTGATCTTGCCTTTTTTAGGAAGATGTTTCTAGTCGATCCCAACTAACATTTTAGCTCTTATAAGACTCTAAAAGAGCTTTAAAAGATTTATGTCCGATAGCACAGCTCTAAGAATTTCACTCTTGTAGATTGATATAAGATACTTATAGAGCCTTACAAGCGTTGAATGACCTTATAAGAACTAGTAAAGTCTGATAGAAAAACTATAATTCTTATAGTAAGAGCTGTATTTTAATTGCTGCCTCTGCCAATAAGAGAGGAAGATGTAACAATGCAAGAGAAATTTTTATATATCTTCATGAGAACAACTTAGACTAGAAGAGTTAAAGTCTTATAACAAGTGTCTTATAAATGTTAAATATACTCTTGGTATAAGAGTTAAGCGCTATAAGATTGATACTCCCTTAAGAAGAGTGATACAAAATCCTTTTTGATCTTTTAATAAGTGGTTTTGCTCCTAGAGTATCCAGAGCATTATGGGAGTCTTATAAGAGCTATTTTGACAAGAAATATTTGGCAAGAAATATGTATGCATTTACTCAGCAATTGACTCTAGCACCTCGCCCTCTTCAATCAACTAAGGGGAGAATTCAACTTCTTTATTTCTTATGATCATGGCTTTATCCAAGAGGCTATGTTCTCTGGGGCACATCGAATTCAATGTCAGCATTTCATTAAGTTCGTGACATTATTCCAAAAAAAGCATTTTTCTGCCGAAACGCTTAAGAGCACCACCAGCATCTTAAGTGCACCATCTTTCATATCGGTAAGTAAAAACTGAATAATTTTCACATCGTTTAAACCACGAACCTAAAAAACATCGCAATATTTACTTCGAAACATCGCAAAATGAAGCATAATTCTGTCATTGTTTTTTTTTTAATTAATCAAGTAAAAAAAGATCGAACTGGTGACTGGTGCCTTCAAAAAAAAGTTGCGGTGTGCCACACTGCGGATTCACCAATCTAGTTTTCGCAATAAAAATTCGGAGGATATGTGCTGTTAAAAAATGTGACATTGACAATGAACGACACTCAAAATCCTTGGGAAAATTATTGAGAACGTAACAAAATGGCCAAATAGTGGTATAGAGAGACGGCCACTTAATTGAATTTCTACCGTGCCTAGTGGTGAGTATGTCAGAAATTACTGCTTACTTCGCAGGCGGTCTGGCCTCAAATCCTTCTTCTGTCGTCTTAAAAAAAAATCCTCGTTCTTTTTAACGCCTCCACCTCTACAAGAGAGTGGAGACGGATAAACCCTACGAGAGTAACAGTTGTCTCGAAAAACTTCCCAATTTTTCCATTCGGATTTGGCAAAAAATGCAAGCCCCATTGTATGTGAAGAAAGCAACGCACACAGCATTCATGATTGGGATTTTGACTCTGGTTCTTCTCGAATGGGGTTTACTCCTTTTATTTATTTTACTTAATTGATTTTGTATTAATTAGAATCAATATTAACACAATAAATCATAAAAATAAAACTATATAATACATATTAGATTTTTTTTTTAACGTGTTCAATATTTTTGAAAATAGGCATTAAATGGAGCAACCTGTATAGAGTTTATTGTTTCTCCCAGAAGTTCTCAATTTCTCAATTCTCGCTTTCGTTTCCCAGTGAGTACGTGAAAACTTCAGTCTGTCTGCAACGGATTGCAAAATATTCTAATCTGCAAAATTTTCTAACCAAAACTTGACTGCCACGCCTCCAAAAAGTGGGCGGAATATAAGAATATAACTGCCGAATGCTTTGTACTAGCTGGTTGCATACATTTTGGACTAAAACTTCGCCTTTTTAACTAAAAAAAAACACCTTTTTAAAGCCACGCCCACAAAAATAGGCGAAAGTAGATACAAAATATAAAAAAGGTAGAAAACACTAAAATCTACAACTTTTGTAATGAAATTTTTTGTCAAATTTCATATATATTTATTGAAAAAAAAGTCATTTTGAGCTAAAATCCCTTAAAAAGTGTGCGTGGTGAATGTGAAAGTAAAAAAATTTTCTGCTACCTCAAAGACAATTACGAGGCAATGTCACGTACCAAAATTGAGTGCGCGAGCACCATTGTAACATAGCAAAAATTTGAAAAAGTATTTTTAAAAATTAGAGATGGTCGCACATACAGGCCTGCTAGTGGGCGTGTCTGAGGGCGAATTCAACTTTTTTTCAAACCTGATCTGAAAGACTTAGCTCACTCACCATATTTCAGGCCTAAAAGTTGTTTACATACGGACAAACGGACATGGCTTAATCGATTCTCCTGTCGGTCGGGCCCATTCATATCTCTAAAAGGTCTTAGGGGTCTACGGTGATTATTTCACTGCTTTACAAACTATAAATTTAACTTAATACACCCTGGGCAGGGTAAAAAACCCTTTTCTGGAGATGCTGAAGCTCAATCCATTCCAAGCTTACTAACTGCCGAACAGAGTAAATCCCTCCAGACAAGGTGGGTACTGGCTTGGAAGCTTTCCGGGATAAATCCAGATACAAACATTTTTCGAATTTGCTAAAATGCCATCTTTAGATTTAGAACGATTAAAACAAAGTTTTTATCGTCATACCTCTTGCAACTGCTGAACCTTTGATTCTTCGGAAAAATAAAAAAATAAGTTCTTTTTGAAAAAAAAAACTTTTAATCTAAACAATAAGCAACACAAAACGTTCTTATCACTCTTAAAAGATTTTTTCACCTTATAAAAATGAATTTTTTACATTAAGTTTATTTTAAGTTAAGGTGAGCTACTGAGTTACGTTCTAACCAAATTAATAAAAACCCTTGGGAGGACTCTGATCTCAAAATTGATCTTGACAATCCGGATCACAATCCTATGCAATGCACAAGACCAAATTACATGAAAACATCATCAACTGCATATAAAGTAAATCTAAAAACATAACATCCAAAACATCAACCCAGCGAATCCGAAACCTTGTATATCACTTATTCGTCAGCGACCTCAGTTGTTATCTTTGCAACCACATTCACTCCAAATAAACCCGTCAAAAGTCCAAGTTTAAGTGCTCAAATTGTAAAACATTGAGTTCAAAGACCCACATACACAACAATGACCCGATTCAGTTTGAGCAATTCGAGAGCAGTAACTATCACCAACGACCTTGTATAGAAATTCCTTCTTAACGCCTGACGGATCAAGAATAACAATCAGGCACACAGAAAGTGTTGCATTCTTTGAATCTCTGCATCTCTACGCTCGATAAAAGCAAAACATTCGACTTATCTACCATCAGAAAAAATCAAAGCCAAAACAAAAAAAAAACAAATCACTTCATTTTCTCCCCATTGTCAATAGCATGCAACTTTTCAAGCCCATTACCTGCCAGCTTAAATAGCCGAGCCACTTAAATCGCTTGCGCAGCCGCATAGTTACGCCTGATTCACGTGTATTTTAATTTTTTCCTCCCCAACCTCACTTGTTCCCCTCTTAGAAAATAAAATTTTTTGATAAACGAAATACAAATTTGAAAATCAAAAAAAAAAAAACACAAAACATCAACAGGTCTTCTCGTTGAATGAAAATGAATAATAAACGAGACAACAACAACAAGTCTCGCGAGAGGAGAGTGATAACCGAAATGAGAAAAGGTATCCACGCCAACTGGCCTTAATAACACACTGGCCAGACCAGTAATAACTACGAAAAAAGCCGTCCAACCGCAATCTTACTCCGGATAGTAGCAAAAGTATCGACTAAGGTAGTCAACACCAAAAGTATCTACGGGGATTGAACGTTCGCGTGCTGGGATTTCTTCGCCATCAGTTATACACTGAGAGTCGTCGTCGCGAGCGCTTCAAGTGTAAAGAAGTTAACAATTTTCTTCTTCTTCTCTTAGTAGCTAAAGTTTATGAAATTAACTTATCGCGCGCGCGTTAATTTCGAAAACTTGTTCAATTCATGACCAAGTCTCGCCCGTCAAAACTACTCAAAATTGTGATACGGAATTTTTTGTTCTTCGCAAAGAGTGGCATCTAGTGGATAAAATTGTGTTTCCCAACAAGAAAAAATCAGTTCCCTTTGGTATAATTTAAAAAATTTTGTCGCAAAAGAAGCGCACCATTCACTTTGCTTTCATTTTCGCTTGGAAACCGATTTCGACAAATAAAAGTATCTTTCTGTATTTGTTTATGTTGTTATTTTGTATGGTGACACACGCACCTTCTTCACCCATAACTACGACACAACAGTAGCGTCAAGTGTGCGCATTGTAAAAGTGAAATTTTCCGGTTAACATTGTTTGGTTAAGCATTTAGACGCTCGATACGATCGATCGATGAAAATAAAAGCATAAATCCTGTGATCTTTTAAGACGACAAAAAAAAAATCGAAGAAAGACGAAAAAAAAAAGAATTAACCCAAAACATGCGCAGAATCGAAAAGAGTTACAAGACAAGAGGCCGTGCACGAAATTTGCATTGAGATAAAAGTGTAACGACTTTTTTTTTGAGAAAGTGTTTTTTTTGAAGAGAAATCTTTTTTTACTAAGCTTAAGAGTTTGAATGCGGAAAAGCCTGCATAATACATTTCATGTTTTGCTTCGGATTTTTAGTGGCTTGGTTAAGTTTTCCAGTTGCTATGTAAAACGTGATCAGCCTACAAGCTGTATGTTGTGCTAAATAAAGATTTGACTGATCACTAGATATGGATTTCTTTTCCGCGTTTTTTGAGTGTGATGAATAAGGCCCGTCAAAAAACTGACGCTGGTGGGATGATCTCTTTCAAGAAGTCAAGGGTTTGTCAAGAGATCAAGTGTTTCGATGAGTTGTTCAGTTTTTTTTATATAAATTAATTGAAACTCAGAACTACTGGTTGGGTTCTTACACTCGAAAGAAAATTAAGTTGATTAACTCGTCCTTCGTTCTATCAACTTTGGATTCTCTCCCGGTTCTAATCAACTCAATTTCTATAATAGCCTTTATTTGGATACTTTGTAGCTGATCCAATGACTACTTTCTTTAGGGATGAAGTTTCCAAACCCATTTTCTTTGCCTTTTCTTTTTAAAAAGTTGCAAATATTGCAAAAAAAACGAATAAAGGACTAAATTTTTAAATGTTAAATACAAAAAATATTGACCAATGTTTATTTATATAAAAACTGTTTTTTTTTTTTCTTAAGATCGAATCTCCATTTTTTCGACTGCGCCAAATGTGATGGTTTGCTGTGTTCTTCATTCTCCACTGAAAGTTTCAAGATTGTTTGATGGAATCGACTTTCCGAATTGTCATTTCATTAAAAGTTGAAATATTTCCGAGCATATAGCTGGGATGAGAGCGCTGTTTTGAACTCTACCAGAACTTTAGCATCAGACAAGATTTTCACATCAGAATCTCAAGTTAAATTGATCTTAACCAAAAAAAAAATGGCTGTCAATTTCGATCCGGGTTAATCTTGGTTTGACTTGCAAAAATTTTATTCTTTCACCCTGCAATAAACCCTGAAAACCCTGGTAATAAGCCCTGGTTACTTACCTAATGACAAACCCTTTCCCTGTAGCCGGGAACACTAGTGCGCACCTCGAAAGAACTGTTTGAAAAAGGCTGCTAGAAATAGAGGCCAACATTTTTAAGCCCCATATTAAAAACGTTATAAGAGGCGCGAGAAACATGGAGATTAAATAAATAGAATACTCCCTAACAACTTTGCATACACCCAACAGTCGGCCAAAACAGTGGGCTCGTTTGTAGAGAGCAGCATGTGCGAATCAGACAAATGCGAATATTTTAAATGAACTATTCGCCTAAAAGAATGACTTAAGGCCCTGAAAGCCCAAAATTAACTTACTTACTTACTTAAGGTGGCGCTACAGTCCGGGGTGGACCTGGGACTCAGCCAACAAGCTTCGCCAGCCAGCTCTGTCTCTAGCTAGCCGTTTCCAGTTTCGCACGCGAAGTTGGCTGAGGTCCCCTTGCACTTGCGTGCGCCACCTGATTCTCGGTGCTCCTCTACCGCGCCGTCCCTGCGGTGTGGATTCGAAGATTTTCCGGGCCGGGGCGTTGGTGTCCATCCGCTCTAGATGACCCAGCCATCGTAGACGTTGTGTATTGACTCTTTTGGCTAGGTCGGTATCGCTGTACAGCCCGTACAGTTCGATGTTATATCTCCTCCTCCACTCTCCGTCTATGCAGACGGGACCGTAAATCGTCCGAAGAAATCTCGTCTCGAAGCAGCCTAAAGTGTTTTCATCCGCCTTTGACAGGGTCCATGCTTCTGCACCGTAAAGCAGGACTGGGGTGGTGAGGGTCTTATACATGGAAACTTTAGTTGCTCAAGAGGGGGCTTTGAAGAGGTGGTGTGAATCGATTTGGAATTCCTGGGTTTTCTCCAAGATCTGCCGCAGTGTGAATATTTGATTGATGGTGGACTTTCCTGGCCTAAAGCCACACTGATATGTGCCTATCAGATTGTTGACAAACATTCACGCATTACAGCAGAAAAGTTCTTGTATGCGATGTTAAGAAGACTGATTCTTCTGTAGTTGGCACAACTCATAGGGTCTCCTTTCTTCAGGATCGGGCAAACAATGCTGAGGTTCCATTCATCGGGCATGCTTTCTTCCGACCATATCTTGCAGATGAGCTGGTGCATGCTCCTAACCAGCTCATTGCCAGCGGATTTAAGAAGTTCGCCAGCTAGGCCGTCTGCTCCCGGCTGCTTTGTTGCACTTGAGCTTAGACACAGCTACTTTCACCTCCTAACGTCTTCGCCCGGGTTGAATGGTTCGTTCTGCCTGACAGCGGTATTTGGTTCGTTGCCGTTATACAGTCTGCAGAAGTGGTCTTTCCAAATCCTCAGCACCGGCTGCGATTCTACAACGATTTTCCCTTGATGGTCCTAACAGGCTTCAGTTCGAAGTTTATACCCTTGGCAGGACCTTTTGATCCTTTGGTAAAACTTTCCAACCTCATTCCTGTTATAACATCTCTCTATCTCTTCAGCCGCGCGCTTCTAATGCTCCCTTTTTTTCCTTCGGAGAAGCCGGTGCTCCTCTCTCCTCCGCTGCTCGTAGAGCTCGCGAGCAGCTCTAGGCCTTCTGTGCAGCGCCGCTTTGTATGCTTTCTATGAAAGCCGAAACTAGCCTCTAACTTAAAAATTAAAAGTTGTTGCTTTTCAGTATGCTTACAGTATTTGACAGCTATTTGACAGCTTCATGTTCTTCGCTTGTGTTCTTTATGTTCTTCACTAGTTCCTACATTTCATCACGGTGTTTGAGATCTTAAGTCGACTTAATTCAAGGAACACAAGGTTGGTTTTATCCCTTTTTAAAATAATTCTTAGTTGGTGCTGAACTGCTTTTAATAGTATCGGGTTAGCTCTTAGTATCGCGAGTTGCACTTATTACACTTATTTTTTGCATCAAAACATGCTACTTTTCATCAGTAAAGGACTCACGTCACATGTGACAGTGACAGCAATGAATCTCTACTTATTGTGAATAATTATCTTTCTGAAAAGGTTTTTATCGATCATCGAATCCTACGAACCTATAAACATGTTCTTGTTGATGCTGTATTCTTGGAAATAACGACAAGGTTATTTACTACCTGATATGATATTCCCATTAAAAATTATTGCAAGAGTTCTGTGCTGAGCTGTATAAGCCCTGGTTAAGGATTAACTTACTACAATAACGGGTTGAGTCTAAAACTGCTTGTATAATGCATTTTTAATGCGGATTCTTTGGTAGATTTAATATTGCATTCATTAGCACTCCCATTTCGTGGGATGAGTATGCATATGCACCCATCAGCAAATTTGTTTATTTTTCTTTACTGGATTCCTTAAGCCCACTACGCATGTTCGTGGGTTCCAATAACAAATGTGTACGATTTGTATATCCCAGAACTGCTCATGCTTTAAGCAATAAATGACTCTTAATACCTCCCAAAGCGTGCAACCCATCCCTGTTTTTCGTGATGATTCGTTGGTACATAAGTGACATCATCCAAAGGCTTAAGGCTTTTGAAATAAAATTCAAAAACCGCTCCCAACTATTAGACAAATTTTTTCCCAAAAAAAAACTATTTTTCCATCGAATCTCTCTCATCTCCCACGAAGTATCTTCAGCAATTTCAAATTCATACATGCACCTACGACGACGAGTATGTATTTATTGCCCACAGGCGCAATGTCCAATGTATATTGAAGATTATTTCTTCTTTCACAGCATCTCATGAAAATTCAGGATAAAAAAAACCATCTCAGAAACCAAGAAGCCAACCATTGTGAACTGGAAAATTAAAGCAAATCTATGAAGGTTCACAAAGCAATTTTGTTTTGTTTTGTTGAACTTACTTTACTCTCATCTACTCTTTTGGTCTTGGATCGTTCGGTTCATAGGACCTAAACCTAAACCAGTTCTCAATGAAGCCGTAGAGACTGTTGAAAAAGATCGTTATATAGGCGTTGGCCATTCCATGGAAATCATCAGCTCAAAGAACTGTATAGGAGAGGTAGTATAATCTTCTCCTATGTATACCCTATGCGCAAGGAATTTTTATTATTGTATTCATGGGATTGTGAACGAACGCTGATGACCTTGGCGAAGTTGTTTTGTTGATCGACTTGATGAAAACAGGCTTTTTCGATGCAAATTTTCTTCAGGTTTTATCTCCCTAACGACTAGAGTTGGTTGATTTGATATTTTATTTAAATTTTTATTAAAATTCTGCGAACGTTTGAGCTTAGTTCTGGGCAGATTATTTAATTTTGATAAATAAATCAAGATCGCAGATCACTAGGAAAGTCATAAAACAGCTTTCAGTTGCGTTTAGCAACCAAAATATCAAGGATATAGGAACCAGAATAGTGAGTTCCTTTGAGGAAGTTCTGTTTTTAGTTTTTATTAAGCTTTAGTACCGGACTATTGTTCCATTCGTTTTCAAGTATTTTGACTTATTATTTAGCATAATTGTTTTTGTGGTTAATATACTACAACCTTCGACTCAAAAGAGAGAGGCCATTCATGTCCTAGTCAGTGAATCTGTTAGGTGTGATAAGTAGGTGATCCTTCCTTCTTTTACTTGTCTAAAGAGTTGTCTGATTCTGATCTCTTACAGGATGCGGCAGTTTGCATTCTGTCTACCAACTTAGACGTGTGTCTCATGATTCAAAACTAACTGCTATCAAAGTAATGCATTTACGAACAAGCCCATTAATTCTAAAGACAATAAGTTAGATAGGCCCATACCTTCGTAGCTAGCTACAATATTTTTTATCTTTATTTACCTGGAAAAAATTTCTCTTGAATACCAAGCACTTACCCATTTGCATGCAATCCATTATACCCATGTCACATCACTGACCCGAAAGACCCTTTCAAAACTGTGTGATTATTCACCGGAAGCACATGACTTCAACAAATGCTTGAGTTTAATTTATTTATCATTCAACGAATCTTGTGTTAGATAGTCGGCCACAACGGCTTTGAAGAAAAGCACAAACGGTGTGATGTACTTTTTGTAAAACTCTATGTGTGACACTACAATTATTATTGCACTCCCACTTGCATGTTGTCACATGTTTCATTCGTTGTTTTAAATAAAATTAGATGTATTTTGTTAATTTCTAATTATTTCGTAAATTTCCAAGAAACAAGTGACAAGCGTGACGGAGAAGTTTACCTATTACGGAACAGGTACCAATGAGGAAGCATTTCGAATAAAATGAAATTCAAAATTAAATCAATGAGCAATATAGAAATTAATAGTTGTATTACATTATTTTATTGTCTCATTCCTTATGTCATTTCATTTTCTTTAATTGTTAATTGTCAATCATCGGAGTCTAATAGAATAAGAATCTGATTTAATTGAGATAGAGATCTACTGATTTCATATTTCATAAAAAAAACAGGCAGTCATATTTCCTTGAAAACAATGAGTGACGTAATATTTGTCAATCACTAAATTAGGAGTAACTCAAAAAACGCAGAATAAATATTTGTGGCAAATTACACAATTTTGTCAAACTTCGTCAAGGCTTACTTGAAGGTTTTAAAGTGGTCTTGGTTATGCTGGTTTCCTGCGAGCAAATTGAATAGTTGAAAGAAGATGCTTGAACTTTTTAAGCGTGTATTTTATTGACGATTATCCCCAAAGCGATTTACCCTTAACAGCAAATGTATCATTTTCACTTTAAGCAAACTGTCAACTCACTTTTGACAATAGTGCCTCTGTAGCAAACACATCCAAAAATGGCAGTGCGATAGTAATTTCGTTATTATCATTAGAAAATTCGTTGAAAGCAAAAATTAATGCTTAAAGAGCAGTTAAAAAAAAACTGTTATATTCTAATATCGCTGAATTTTGTCATATAGGTACATAAAATGTTTCATCGATTCAATACAAATTTTCCGAGATCAAGTTACTAAAGTTAAAATACTGTCATGGCTGGCGTTGCGGGCGGGTTAGTTTTCGTCTAGCTTAAGACTTCGGGTCATTTTAGCTGAAAAGCATTAAGTTAAGATCCTTAGCCTTGTATAGAATGACTAAAAGGCCTGATGAAATAAAATGTAAGTTCAGGGTTGTCTTACATTTAAGTCAACTGGGCATGGCTAAAAGCGAATCTTACCAGTTTTCATACTTTACCTGAACCTGAGAACCGAGCTACGCTCCCTGTTTCACTTGACTAGCTCAATTTTAAAGATCTAGAAGCTTCACACAATACGGAAAAATGGAGAGCTAGATGGCGGACGGACATGGCTTAGTCAAAAGCTTAACCACATTGGTCTTAGTCATATCTCTAAACGGTCATTAGGTTCTTCCATGATTATTTCACTATGCTACATTACTCATTTAAATTTAAGTTAATATAACCTAGTAAGGGCTATATTATTCGGAAAATGTGATCTTAAGAAAAATGTATAAACAACACTTTGATGGACTCATTCCCTAAGTGATAAAATCCAGTCCATTACCCACAATCTTTGGTGCATTGTGGCATATCCCAATATTTAAGGAGGAAGCTTTACTTAGTCCACTCGCCTGTTAACTGTTAAGGGTTTATTCCAAAGGAGCTCGTTTATCAGCCTCTGAAGCCAAATCTACAAAGCGCGTGATTCCCAGCAGGCATTCTCAAGGTCAATTCTACGAGCGTAAATCTGGTTATTTGTGCAGCCATTCTGAAAGCTGCAAAGTTTAACAGCTGTTAATAACACACAATTTTATATGAATATACTCAAAATTGATCGTTGAGTGACTTTAATGTCAGTGCGGTCCACAGGCTTTAAAATTGTGATGTCGGAAGACACGATGAAATAGATAAAAACATAAGGAGATAATTAGTGGTCTTATGACTTTAGATGTTCGCCACCGAGACTTACGATTTAACGCCGTACTACACACCTTAAGCACACCATTAGCAAAATTCCATTCACTCCTGCAAACTTGCCACCTTTAGGCGGAGTAAGAGCCGTAGTGGCTGTAGAACTATTTTTCTGTAGCACTATTTCTTGACCGTCTTTTTTAACGGCGATTAGAAACTTTTGAAACTTCATACTGTGGTTTCCAAAGACATGATTGTCACTTGAGAGTAGTGTTTTGAAGAATTAACACCCCATTATAATATCCAACTTTTGTCCTCTAGGTCGGCATATTGTCTGCCAACAATTTTTTGCGACATCTTTGAGAGGTTCTTTGTTTTAATTTCTGACTCGCCTTTTTGCGAACTATGGCACCTTGACCTAAAGAGATCTTTTGTGCCATTAGCCTCAGGATAGCTAAAGCTAGGAGTTTATCCATATTCCGTACGAATTTGGTAACGCTGCTAGCCCGTACTCAATTGCTGGATAAAAAGTTCTGTCTAACACCATTTAGGGCTGGTCATTCACATAGGATCACATAGGATATCTAATCCAAAGTTCGGATTTTTCTTGGTTGGAATGTCCGCAAAGTCGAGTACTAAGTTTGTTACCTCGTCAGTCTAGGTTACGATCTCTAGATCTCGATGTAGATCGCTATTTCTAATTTGCTATGTAGCATTAACGATTTCTGTGGGGTGCCGTGGCGTAGTGGTTAGTGTGTGTGCTTACTACGCCGGAGGTCTGGGTTCGAATCCTGCCATCGTCACCTGAAAAAAAAAAGACTTGTTCTTTTTCACGGCCCCCACCTTCGCGAGGGTCTGACAAGCCCTCCGAGAGTATCATTTGTCCTGAAAAACTTCTCAAAGTGCCGTTCGGATTCGGCAAAAAAAATTGTAGGTCCCCTTGTATGTAAAAAAAAATTAACACACCAGCATACATTGTTGAGAAGTTGGCCCTGGTTCACCTCGAGCTGTTGCGCCACTCTATTTATTTATTTATTAACGATTTCTCTGAGTATCTTATTTTGAAAAGATTTTAAAATAGAAATATACCTTGGTTTAGTACAACCCCAGAGTTGTATACCGCACAACCAAGATGGTTTTCTTCGCTTTTTTTTAACTCGGGTCTTCCATTTAAGACTTGCATCCAGAGTCATTTCTTGATATTTCGCTTCTTTTGAGTGTGGGATTTGTATCGAGTTAAATGTAATAAAGGTTTGTTGTTTATCTTTTTATAAGTAAATTAAACATGCGTTGACTTAGTCTGCTTAAAGACGACTCGCCAACTCTTCGTCCAGTCGCATATTTTGTCTAAAGCGCGCTAAATTTTTTCTGCTGATAATTCAAGTGTCGTAACAATAGCGAGAATAGCAGTGTCGTCAGCGAACGTAGGTAAAGTTGTTTCCTCATCGTGGGGTATGTCCTTAGTAGAAATCAAAATAAAATTGGGCCGAGAATGCTTCCTTGCGGGACACCGGCATTTATTTCTTTGAATTTCCAGTATTCATGTTCGAACCTTACGCGAAATATTCAGTCTTCAAGGTAAGACTCTAAGATTCGACAATAGTTGATATCGCAGCCGGTGGTGCTCTGTAAGGCATCTTTTTGCATTTGGGTGCAAGACTGTGTGGCGATTATTGGCATGTCTAAGACCTAGGGTATCCACTCAATATGTGCCCAGTTTTATATAACTTCATTTATCGCCGTTTTGGGGGTCAAGCAAGGGTTCAGGTATCTTGAAGGAGGTTTTTGCGCGTTTTCTTCATCAGCTTTCTTATTACCACCAATACCTTCGTGACCCGAAACCCACCACAGCTTGGTTTACGTTTAATTCCGTGAACTAAACTTCTGCAGGAAATTGATGCAGTCCATGATTTGGAGCCAATGATGTTCAGGCTAAGGGATTTTATAGCTTCTTCGAGACAAATGTTACTTTGTTGTCCTTGTCCGGATGTTCCCACCAATTAAATACCAGTAATGTCCTCTATTACACTGCCCCCCTAAGAAAGATTCATAGTCTGTTCCTCCTTATATTCTACCAATCTCAGACGCCCTGTTTGTTTTTTTGAAACCGGTCAAATATATCACATCATTTGCTTATAACAGAGCACAATGATACATAGATTCAATGTCCCTTTTTGTAGGCAGCATATAATATGTACCTCGTGTTGCTTAAAGTGAAATTTATATCCATTTTTTAGACGCCTTAGCTTCTATGCTCGCAAATGCGAACAGATAGCACGCATAAAGTTCTTCCAACCTCAATTATATAAGTCTATGTTACTCCTTAACATGTAGAAATAATATTAACATAATTCTAGTACTGACTTTAAAACTATACTACATAAATCATTTTGGACTTTCCTCCTGTGGCATGTACATAAAATTGCGTAAAATGAATAACCTTAATGCGGTTTTTGTCTTAACTATTTGAGGGGTTCGATCCTTAATATGGTTTTATAATATGATCCGTGAATGGATGTTGAACCAATAGATTCGAACTAAGGTTCAATGCAACGAAAGATCTCATGACTTTTGTACATAATTATAAACCTTATAATCGCTACAATTTGATTGTTCGAGCACCAGCTGCGTAGGTACAATGTAGGTACATCCCGCACTTCAATCTCATGTCTGTTTCACAAAGCAAATTTTTCAAGTGTCAATAATGACTCACAGAGCCCGTTTGTCTATTCGTCGACTTATTGCAATGACAGTTGAATGGCAATTAAATGATCAAAAAGACAAGTAACGAGATGCATTTAGTAGATATAGTAAAGATCAGAACTGTTTACCCTACCAGTAAAGTAAGTGATAATTAAGTTGAATGTGCTGCTTAGCAGGACAAAGGTGCAGTTCTAAAGCAGATGATGTCAGTGAGAGATTCCAGCCGGTGTGTTTGCTTTGCATTTTAAGAGGGACTATTAAACAATTAAATTCACGTACGTAAGGTGTTGAGCTTTATGTAATTTTATCACAAAGAGTCTATAGTGGAGTGAAATGCTATGACTGATAGTGAAATCAGACACGAAAGTGGGATTTATTTTCCGGGGGTATTGCTAAGCTAACAGTGGGCAACAGGAACGAGTGATTCAACTAAAGATCGGTTTATTCTCAGCGCATAATGATTAAGCTTTCAATCACCATGCTTGAAGTTCCATAGAACTGGTTCTTTCTAAGAAAAAAAAAACCTGCCTTGAAATAGACAACGAATAGCAAAAGGTCATAGAAATTCTGTTTGCGAAAACCCCCTTTCATCTTTGAAAACAAAAAAAAATCCGCTCAAAATCCGTCTAAACATTGATAGTCTCTTGTTAAAGATGTTTCCTTCAAATGAGCACGTGTCAGCACTATATGAATTTGCATTCAAAAAGGCGTTATGGCCTCCTAATACTCTTTAAAGATTGATATTGATTGACGTCTGCATGTATGGGTTCCTCGAAGTTCTTTGTCTATCGCAGATTTGTTAAAGATTTTAATTTTTTTTATTAGCTATTGCACAATGAACACGTTCATTATAAATTCATGTATCTTCTATAGTCTTGTGCTTGCACCGCATCTCCAATGATTTCGCAAACCTTGAAATGCGATTGCAGAAGCCTTGAGGTAAACACGTTTTGCAAAAAAAAAAACATATACAATTATTGCTTTGGGAGTTAAGAAATATTTTATGGCTTTGCAAAAAGATGCAAATTTATGATTTCATTATCGGGTCTTTTGTCTCTATACTCAAGAGTTGCCTTAGCGAATAGCAAATTTAGGCCAAATACAGGTTTTCCCTGAATTCCTTTTCTCTATTGAATTTCACTTCAATTATGACTTCCTGCAGAGTTATTTTCCACTTCACTTGCCATGAAAATAAAATGCATTCTCACAGAGATAGAGTCTTATTGCATCTTGAGTGCTTGCCTTTGCC
Organism: Neoascia interrupta; assembly: GCA_947623515.1. Taxonomy (NCBI): domain Eukaryota; kingdom Metazoa; phylum Arthropoda; class Insecta; order Diptera; family Syrphidae; genus Neoascia; species Neoascia interrupta. The sequence continues at coordinate 27,743,881 of OX392462.1, forward strand.
TACAACATACCGCGCACTTCAGCCAAGAAGTGAAAGACCTTCTCCATCATCAGTGTCTGATGAAATACCAACAATACCTGCACCTTACCACCAGCTGAAGTCAATAGTGTGACAGACAAGTATGTCACTGGGCACATGAGAATAAAATAAGTCACAACCCAACTGCAACCACAAAAGTTTAGCAAACACGCATTCGTACGTAAACCGCAACAACTGCAGCAGCCCAGTGCATTGAGGTCGATGCGTTTTTCAAAGCAAAACTATCCGTCATCAAGAGTGTATCTGTGAATTAAATGTGCACGTTTGCAATTTTTATCGCAGAACTAGGGAAAAATGTATTTTTCACTTGCGAATCAGTAGACCGCTAACGGAGAAAACTCATCGTGCACCATTGAAGTAATTATTAATATCTATAAGATGCTCGTAGCTTTTTCACTTGTTCAGATACATGCACGGTCCGATGGAGTTTTAGAATGTTGGTGTTAAAAATATTCGTTAATGAATTTATGTTAGGCTCACTTTTCTTCCACAACCACACGCTATGGAGATTTCTTTATTTAACACCTGAATAGGGCAAAAGGTAGCTGCCATAAAAGTCTAGTGCAAAAACTTTAATTATTGCTACTTAAGGGGCATGAATGTCCGAAGTCAGAGATCAGCTTGGAACTTGAGCTTGACCAGATGATATAAAAAAAATTTCCTAATTAGGCCTTAGTTGGTAATTAAAAATCACAATTGAATGAGTCATGTATGGCAAGGGTATCTAAGAAGTTCATGATCGTGTAGTTTCATAATGCTTACGAGAAAGTAGAAACTGTTTGTGTCTTTGAAAAGTCTTAAGTACCTCCAAAGAGACCTTAAGAAATCTACTAAAATCGTCGTTCTATCCAATCTAGGACAAAGAGCCCTTAAATCACACCCTATTAGCCGACCAAAGAAATTTCGAATTAAACTTTAACCTAGCTTCTGTTCAGCCTCTGCACTAGTTGCATGTTTTGCTCCTCAATATCGACCGAAGAACAATCGCCTCTCAATTATTATTCCTATTCACAATGATTGTTGGATCGCTATTATTTGCAATTACATCGTTATTTATTTAAAAACTAAATTATAAAAAAGAGTACCTTTCGCCAAGTGCAACAGCAAGTTTTTCATGGAATCGATGCAAACGTATATTAAATAGCAAATCAAACACTTGACGTACTTCAACTCTAAACTTAAAAGCATGAAAACACAACTCAAGGCAGCCATCACTTGCTTGAAAGATTGATTCTGTATCTAAAGAGTACCGAGTTCCGGCACATGGTTATGTGAATTCCTCTCTTTAGAGCAAAACCAAAAAATCATACCACCACGCGATTTGAATTCAACTTAAATAAATTAATTAGTGATTCACAATAGTGTATGAAGCATAATAAATATTATGAATAACTTAAAGCGAAAGTGAAAGTGAAGTGATTGTAGCGCAACCGAATACCAAGCTTAAACATACAGATTTTGCAATTAAACCACAATCCTCATTTTAATGTGAATTATTGTTCATCTTTTTTTTTTGGTTTATAGGGTTTTCTTGTGTGTGTTTTGTAAGAAAAGATACAACAACAACGGAATTAAATAATATTAGTTAGGAAAAAAGTTTAAACTAAAAACATATATACAAAATGCATGGTCAAAGGAATAAATTATGTACGAAATTGTCCAGCACGTTTCTCAGAAAGTGGTGTAAGTATAATTAGCATATTTAAAAATATTTTTTTTTTATTTAAAATTTAAGTTTAAGGGGGTTTCCACATATTTATACCCAAAATCCTGATGGCATAATATTTTTTCCTGCTCGCTTAAAACAAATAGCTACTTTGCAGATTTCTGAAAAAAAACTATATTAGAGATAAAAATAATAATAATAAATTGGTATCACCAACTACTAAGATCAACTCGCTCTAATTGACGTCCCTTGAACTTCATACCCTCCTAAGTGATCGCAATAAAAACTAAATTGCAAATTAAATGAAGAAACCTTGAAGACTTTTTTTTAAGTCATAAAAATAAGCTACAACACTAATGAAGGCATCGATTTATGTTTTTTTTTTTTTAGGTTTAAAAAATCTCCAGTAAAGTTGACTTAATAGTGCAGTGATTTAAATAAAATGATATTTAATTGACCTACATTATCATACTTGTAATCATTAAACGCATTGTCTTTTAAATTGCATAATTCCTTTTCCTATATAAAATGATTTCCTTACCTAATCCAGTTGATAGCTGGTTTAATGTACTTTAAAAGCATTCAGATTAACATTATTGCAACATATTTATTTTTACGATGTAAAACAAGCAAACTCTTACACATGAATGAGATCAATTTCACTGGTAAATGTAAATTTTTCCCCGCTCATTATGATGTCCAAAATTGAACTTTGTAAGTTTGTAACAGATTTTTTTTTTTTCTTTAAAACCTTATTGAAACAGCAGCAGTCTAATGTAAACTTACAATTGCATTATTATATTCCAAATTTATTGCTGACAACTGCTTTTTTGAGGTTAGTTGTGTTGTTAATTGAAAAAAAAAAACAGTGAGTAAGTGCTACAATGTGTACGCAGAAGTTACAGTCCGTAAAACGGACCGTTGAATATCCCATCCTATCCCACATTGTAAAATGCTGATGACATAGTTATTTTTTGACATTTTATAAGCAATGCAAACTTTGAAAAGGGGCGTGGTCCAACCGCCCCTAATTAGAAACCACATATATATCCAAGTTACACTTAAATGTACGTAAAAATGCAGTTTTTTGGTTAAAATTCAATATTTTTGAAAAATCGACCCTTAAAAAGGGGCGTGGCTAAAAACTTTATATGAACGAAATCTGGACTGGAGTCTAGTTTATCTAACCTGCTACCTTTTATGTTTCCTTAATAAGGCTCAACGCCAGTCGAAATTAAGTTTTTCTGGAAAATTTTAGGTTTTTCTTCAATTCTGCCTCCAAATGTGGGCGTGGCCCAAAGTCTTTTAAGAACAAAATGTATAACTAAGCGTTTTCTACATAAAATATTAAGCAAATTTTTTTCAATTTCGAGCAAAAATATTGAGTAAACTGCATTTGAAAATTTACCCTCAGAATAGATGCCACGCCCACTAGAGGAGGTTTACCAACTACATTTGTCTTGTCTTTTTTGTGTCTTACATTCATTAGGAGATGCTAAGTGTCAAATTTCAGCCTTTTAGAACGTCTAACAGTTTTGAAAACTCTGGAGGTAGTTGCATATTTAGACCGATTGTGGGCGTGTCTTTGGGCGGATTTCAAAAATGTTTACACTTTTACTGCTTCGCATGACGCGGACCTTACGTACGAAGTTTCAGCCCCCCAGCTCAAAATTTAAGGCCTAAAAACATGTGACATACAGACGGACGGACGGACATGGCTCATTCGATTCAGAATTCGGTCTCGATCATATGCCCTTAAGGTCTTGGGGCTCTACCATTATTATTTCACATTGTTACAAACTATGTGACAAACTTAATTTACCTCCTATCCTATGGGATGGGGTATAAACAGTGCAAGACAAACTGTGCAAGACAGTCTGTGACAAACTTCTTTATTTCCAACCCTATATACCATGTAACACCATATCTTAAAGTTTCTTGGCCCGAATTCATATATTATTTGTATAGGCCACGCCCCAAAAGGTGGGCATGGGCTTAAAATTAAAATCAATCAATTTTGATTTCGTTAGAATCATGAGAAAAAAACGGTAAAAGCGAAAATTATTCCAGAAAAAAAACAGTTTTTTCCTTAAAACGCCTCCTAAAAGTGGGCGGAGCTCAAAGCTTTGTATGGACCAAACTTTGAAAATAGTAAATAAATAAATAAATAGATTGGCGCAACAGCTCGAGGTGAACCAAGCCAACTTCTCAACAATGTATGCTGTGTTTGTTAATTTCTTTACATACAAGGACCTAGAATTTTCTGCCGAGTCTGAACGGCAATTTGAGAAGTTTTTGAAGACAAATGATACTCTCAGAGGGCTTGTCAGACCCTTGTGGAGGTGGGGACCGTGAAAAAGAACAAGTCTTTTTTTCAGGTGATGATGGCAGGATGAAAATAGTAATATCTTCAATATTTGAGATATAATTTTTTTAAGGTTTTTTAGGGTTTAAGGTTTAAGGTTTTTTAAGGGTTTTTAAGGATCTAACATCTTAAAAGTGGGCATAGTCGATATTGTTGGCGGGTTAATTTTTGCCTTGTTAAAGGTCTAAGGCCAATATTGCTCAGTACCAAAATTTAAGTTCCTGTGCCTTGTCTAACTTGACCAATTTGGCATTTTTTAAAAAAAAGTAAAATAGAGGTTGTTTCACATTGAAGCCAGTAGTGGGCGTGGCCGTTGACAGATTGAACCAACTTTCACACTTTGTCTGTGTATCAAAAGAACCAAGCCGTGTTCCAAGCTTCAGCTCTCTGGACGGACGAGCGGTAATGGCTTAATCGATTCACATGTCGGTCTCGATCATATCTTTAAGAGGTCTTAAGGGTCTACGGTGATTATTTCACTATGTTACAAACTATGCGTTAAAATTAATTTACCCTCGGCCGGGTATAAAAATTGCATGGCCCCGCAGGCATTCGAACCCGGGACCTCGTTCACAACAGTCCGGTACAATAGCCCCTGCGATACAACGCATACGCATTCACATCTTTTACCGGTAATTTGTGCCAAAATTACGCAATGCAAGAATAACTTTTAATATTTAAAATAAAATTAATTTCTCCTTTTCGTATTACCACTCATCCAATACTACAAAAAATTCTTTTTGAGCCCTGAAACCCCTATTTGGAGCGTTTGTTTGATTTAGTGTGAGTGCGAAGTTAGGTCTATGCAAAGTTTGTGTGTGTATTTTCCGAAATTAAACCCGAAACCTGGAAAATGCGAATTGTCACCAAAAACAAGTTTAGCTAGTGAGCGGGTTACAATCCGCTTGGGCGAATCGTCAGATACCCCATCCCAATTGACCCGTCGAGCTCCGAAATGCGTCATAAATCTAGGTTGTTAAATTTTAGTTTTAATGTACATAAATTGCACTTAGAATTATCAGCTAAGAATCTCCTTCAATAAAAAAAGGGGTGTGGCATCAATCCCTTTTTAACAACATCGCATTTTTTGTTCAAATATTTTATTATTAGTGTGGTATACTCGTGTTCATTGCATTTTTATATTAAAAATTTGGTTTACACTTAAAAACGCCCCTAAAAGTAGGCGTGGTAACAATTTTTTTGCTAAAGTTGATAGAAAAAAAAAACTAATTGGCACTTGCAAGCTCAGAAGAGCTATCGCCTGACCTCTCTTACAATCATGCATGATGTGTGCGTTACAGGTGTTTTTCACACATGAAAGGGACCTACAGTTTTTTGCCGATTCCGAACGGCGGATTGAGAGGTCTCTCATGACAAATGATACTCTCGCAGGGTTTGTCAGGCCCTCGCGGAGGTGGAACACCGTGAAAAAAATTCGGATTCGAACCCGGGACCTCGTGCACAGTGGTTCTACACACTAAACACTGCACCACGGCGCCCACAAAGCTGATGGAAGGTACGTTTATATCTGAACATTTTATACTGCTAGTTTTCTGGAATTAAAGCAAACAGAATGCAAATGAAATATGACCACACCCATATTGGGCTGGTTTTTCTTTTTTTGAAATTCCAATCACAATACACTTAAGCAGGATGTCCTATACCAAATTTCAGCGTCCCACGACAACTTAGATACTTCATGCTAGTAAGTAAAGTGCCAACTTAAGTAAGTAAGTAAGTAAAGTGGACGTGTCAGTGGGCCGATTTCAAAAATGTTTACACTTGTACTGCTTCGGGACCTAGAAGGAACTGGTATTTACATGGTTTCAAGCTCCGCGCTCAAAATTTCAGGCCTAAAAAACCGACAGACGGACGGTAGGACGGATGGACATGGCTCATTCGAATGTCAATTCAGCCTCGATAATTTGCCCTTAAGGTCTTGGGGGTCAATGGTGATTATTTCTCTATATTACCAACTATTAATCAAACGGAACACAACTCTTATCCAAGTTCGGAACTTGAATTAGGGATGGGTGTGGTTGGGTTATATTAAGGTAAAAATTCTGTTTAGTATTTATGTTTTTGGTACCTACTTTACTTTTATATTTGAGTCGTAGTTCATTCTAAAATAGAGCCGCAATCCTTAAAATCGCACTTAAATGTGCCTTTGTCTCGATCTATAATAGCAATGTACAGTACGCGCCTCTGCATAGGCGTATCACACCACACTGTTTAATAATCCCATTTTTGCACTCATACAGCTGAAATACGAAAAATCTTTACATTGACAAGATCACCAATCTATAAGGAATATCTTTGATTGCATTGTTTCTTAACACAGGTCAATTAATCGATCATTTTCGGTGACCGCTTTTCCTTAGTAGATTCGCGGCGCGAGGACGGCTAAATGGTTCTTCCATCATTTCTGTTCCTCCACCATCCACGCAAGAAACACAGGCGCGATCGCCATTCGTAAGATTCCTACGAATACTGACGTTTCTCACTCTATTCGTAAGAGTAACAACAGCAACGCACCTCAGCAGCTTGTACCCGCGATCTAATTCTTTCGGTCATTACCCAAATTTCATGACCGTAGATGAGAGTTGGAACGAACACTGAATAAAAACTGAGATCTTTGCTCCAAGCTCAGCTTTCCTGTTGACCGGCTGGCGCCGTTCCTTTACTATTGCTCCAGCTTGGCCAACCCACAGAATAAACACAGGTAAGATATGCAATATGCTATCAATTGAAATCTCTGCTGTTTCCACCATTGCTGTTCTTCGTAATGTACTCTGCGGGTATAGATAAGCTTAGGCCCTTTTATTCTTTCTCCAACGCAATCAAGAGAGAAGTAGGCCTTCAAATGAACGGATCTAATTACTACGAAAACAGAATTAAAGTCGCAGTGATGTAGCGATCCAAAACCGTGGGGGCCTGCCATCTTACTAACTTACTTACTTAAGGTGGCGCTACAGTCCGGGGTGGACCTGGGCCTCAGCCAACAAGCTTCGCCAGCCAGCTCTGTCTCTAGCTAGCCGTCTTCAGTTTCGCACGCGAAGTTGGCTGAGGTCCCCTTCCACTTGCGTGCGCCACCTGAGCCTCGGTGCTCCTATACCGCGCCGTCCCTGCGGTGTGGATTCGAAGATTTTCCAGGCCGGGGCGTTGGTGTCCATCCGCTCTAGATGACCCAGCCATCGTAAACGTTGTGTTTTGACTCTTTTGGCTAGGTCGGTATCGCTGTACAGCGCGTACAGTTCAATGTTACATCTCCTCCTCCACTCTCCGTCTATGCAGACAAGACCGTAAATCGTCCGAAGAATTTTCCTCTCGAAGCAGCCTAAAGTGTTTTCATCCGCCTTTGGGGGGCCTGCCATCAGTATAAGCTTAATCGGCGTACCCCGCATGTAGAACAAAAAATGCATGGAATGCGTATCTATGGCCCCAATTTATGGCCTCGCTAGAAGGAACATAAGGAAACTCAAAGCCCTGTTGGGGGTTGAGCAGCCCAGAAAACGGATCGCGTTATCTGCGTAATACAACTTTCTCATTTAAGGAAGTGTACCGTACTTAAATGTATTTGGCTTGTACGAATTTGGTTTCTTTACTCTTACGCTTGACTTAATTACGCCTGGAATACTTTTCTCTTGCTTACCCCTGTTTGCCTATACTGTGTTTCTTGATCTCTCTATGAATACATACATATGTACCTCAATTTAGGGATGCTGAGGCTGTAATTTCAGGCTGTAATCAAGGGAGCATCGTTGTAGAATCGCAGTCGGTGCTGAGGATTTGGAAAGACCACTTCTGCAGACTGTATAACGGCGAGGATGAACCAAATACCGCTGTCAGGCAGAACGAACCATTCAACCCGGGCGAAGACGTTACCGACGAAGCATACGAACGATACCGCCCACCCGACCTGGGGGAGGTCAAAGTAGCTGTGTCTAAGCTCAAGTGCAACAAAGCAGCCGGAGCAGACGGCCTAGCTGCCGAACTTTTTAAATCCGCTGGCGATGAGCTGGTCAGGAGCATGCACCAGCTCATCTGCAAGATATGGTCAGAAGAAAGCATGCCCGACGAATGGAACCTCAGCATTGTTTGCCCGATCCTGAAGAAAGGAGACCCTCTGAGTTGTGCCAACTACAGAGGCATAAGTCTTCTTAACATCGCATACAAGATCTTTTCTGCTGTACTGTGTGAACGCCTGAAGCCGTTTGTCAACAATCTGATAGGCACATATCAGTGTGGCTTTAGGCCAGGAAAGTCCACCATCGATCAAATATTCACACTGCGGCAGATCTTGGAGAAAACCCAGGAATTCCAAATCGATACACACCACCTCTTCATCGATTTCAAGGCCGCGTATGACAGCATCTATAGAGACGAGCTATATAGCGCAATGTCTAGTTTTGGCATCCCTGCCAAACTCGTCAGTCTGTGCAGGATGACGATGGAAAACTCACGCTGTTCCGTCAAGGTCGGCAAAGACCTCACCGACCCCTTTGATGTCAAAAAAGGATTTAGACAAGGCGACGCGCTGTCATGCGACTTCTTTAACATCATACTTGAGAGAATTGTGCAGAACTCTCGCGCCAACACCAGAGGTACAATCTTTCAAAAGTCCGTTCAACTACTTGCATACGCAGACGACATTGACATAATCGGTAGAACAAAGCGTGATGTCAGTGAAGCCTTCGTGAGTATTGGGACGGAAGCGGCGAATATGGGTTTAGCAGTCAATGAGGGCAAAACCAAGCATATGCTGCCATCAAGAAAAGACACCCAACACCGACGTCTTGGACAAAACATCACCATCGACAGCTATAACTTTGAGGTAGTTAGGGACTTTGTCTACCTGGGTTCCGCTATCAATTCAGACAATGACACCAGCGCTGAAATCAAACGAAGGATAACTCTTGCCAATCGCTGTTTCTTTGGGCTAAGAAGGCAATTGAGTAGCAAAGCCCTCTCTCGAGCACCTAAAGTGTCCATGTATAAGACACTCATCATCCCAGTCCTGCTTTACGGTGCAGAAGCATGGACCCTGTCAAAGGCGGATGAAAACACTTTAGGCTGCTTCGAGAGGAAAATTCTTCGGACGATTTACGGTCCCGTCTGCATAGACGGAGAGTGGAGGAGGAGATATAACATCGAACTGTACGGGCTTTACAGCGATACCGACCTAGCCAAAAGAGTCAAAACACAACGTCTACGATGGCTGGGTCATCTAGAGCGGATGGACACCAACGCCCCGGCCCGGAAAATCTTCGAATCCACACCGAAGGGACGACGCGGTAGAGGAGCACCGAGACTCAGGTGGCGCACGCAAGTGGAAGGGGACCTCAGCCAACTTCGCGTGCGAAACTGGAGACGGCTAGCTAGAGACAGAGCTGGCTGGCGAAGCTTGTTGGCTGAGGCCCAGGTCCACCCCGGACTGTAGCGCCACCTTAAGTAAGTAAGAGGCTGTAATTTCCATGCATGACGTGAGAGCATGGGTAACCTTGCTGAAAGTCTTGGAACCGCATACCCCGTGCCAGACTAACCACTGAATTTGCCGAAAAACAGTTTAATTAATCTATAGTTATTTAGCTTTGTGTAGAATTAGCTTTTTGAGAGAATCAAGCGTATAAGATTAGGGTCGTTTTTATATTTTGTATGGATTAGTTTTTAGCCAGTAGAAAAAACTGCGCATGATAAGGCTAAATTTAACATGAGTGAGTGACACTTTAAACTGTCTAGATAAAATCACAACCCCTCGCAAGAAGACGATACCAAATAAGTGTGTCTTCAGGGTCTAAAATAAATGAAAAATATGATTTTGAGACCACCATCAAATGTTTATCATAGCATGAAATAAATAATGCTCCCACTATACTGAAAGATAAGTAGTTCACCAGAAATCGCAAAAACAACAAAATTTGCGAATAAGGCTATGTGGAATGATACTCATCTGAATATACATCCCACCGACGCCTCATATCTAAAGCGATCGGATACACCGGGCACTAAGACTACACCATGGTTTCTCATCACTTCATCATCACGAAATATAAGCAACAAGTGCTCTCATCAACAAATTAAGACGACCATCGCTTATTAATAAGAAATCTCATTATTGTAATGACCTTGAAACTAGTCCAAAACACTAATCCAAAAATGAATCGCAAAAAACTGAGGCCGGAAAAAAAGACAGAAAAATAAAACACGCAAACATAGTGGGTACCAGTAGCACTTGCAAATAACCTCGTAGTGTCATCAAAAAAGTTAAAATAAACCTCATGGTCTGAGATTGCAAAAAAAAATAAGGGGCTTGCCCCTTGATCATCGCCATTCATCACCATTGTTTATATGGCCCACAAATGGGTCTTAGAAAACAGTGTGACTAAGAAAAACTTCATGAATAAAGAGTCAAAGATACACGGATGGCGTTATGTAAGCGCCTCTCGCATGCAGCTGTGCCAAAGTAAAAGTTGAGTTTTCAACTCGTTTTTATTTTTATTTTTGCAACCCAGAGAAAAGAGGTAAAAATTGAGGTCACAAGATAAGACGATCATAAAATTTTGGAATTTCTTAGAAACCACTGATAATTAGTTGGGTGTCTCTACTTTTTACTTCGTTTAATTGAAGTTCGGCCAGCTAATTAAGAAAACGGTTCATTTGTCCATAAAACACACGCCGACTGACGGGCGTCTTAAGAAGTCAAAAACCTCCGCCAAGATCGAACTTGAATTTGGAATTATTCAAGCTATTGAGCTAAGTGCTTCATATAGACTCTTCGTTTCTGGTCTAGCGATATGAGGTGAATGAATTCGCCAGAGTTTGCATATAAATGGGGTTATGATGGCCCTATACATTTGTGTGGTGTAACAGCTCGAGGGTATCTCTCTGTATATGGGATTTCATATGCCAGAAACTTATGCAGAGGTTCAAGTTTCACAAGTTCCAAAGTATAGAGTGTTTGTTAAGTTATTTTATAGCCCTAATCTGCATAATCACCGGTAACCATATCACGCGTGGCCATACGTCCACATCAGTGTGTACGCGATATGATTTCCATTCCGCAGTAAGCTGTGACATAATAAGCTGGACTGTGCGCACTTTGCGTAAGACAATAGGCGCGGGATGGCGTTGGATAAACTGATTGTGTGCCTGACGATCATGTGCTTGCGTTTGACTACACACCTAGTCACAAAAATTACTTCATAGGCTTTGGCCAACCAAGTGATCAACTAAGGAAGTCATTAGTTTTCTTTTTTTTAATAATAACCAAAACCGAAGGTTAACAAAACAAGCTTGCGAGTAACACCAATAAACTGGAAACCACTCTATAAGTAGGACTTAAGAGCATCGTGAGAATTTTCGTAAACGATCATTATTCAATATGAAGTGCTATGGTGATGGATTGAAATAATTAAGAAATCAACCAAGTAAAAAATTGAGTTAAAAAAAATATTTTTATTTTTGTTTTACCCGGAACAAACGAGGAAGTATCTCAGCGGTTACAAACCGAAGAAAGCTCCACAGAAATATGTTACGTACGCTTTCATTGTAGGGTAATTTTATTTGATTCGAATACAGGCGACAGTGCCACCATTTAACGTGTTATTTTTCGACCGAAGAAGTAAAACCACCCTTCTGCAATTGCCGGTCATCAATTGGCCACCTACTTAGGTGGCGGATAGAAGAAAGCTCGCCATTAATGTTGGAAACCGGGTGAACCAAAATAAAAGAAACAGAATGAAAAATCCAGGATGAGAGGCTGTCTCAAATGAGCGGATTGGCAGAATAGGTGGGATAAAAGCGAGTCAAGTAGAGTTACCTATAACTATCTTCCCAAAGTTGAAGGAGCAGTTAGACCTATTGAGTATGACTTTTCACTTTACATGGGATTCCTTTCGACTGGGCATGGTTCTTTAAATGCATTTTTGCATAAGAGAGCCTTGTCTGGTACGGAGGAATGCTCATGTGGAGCAGTTAGGGAGGACCGGCTGCATGTCTTGTGTTATTGTCCGCTTCACGCTGATATAGGGGATCTCTCTTCTATGGGTGTGAGGTGGTCTGGTGACGCATGGGATGTAAGTTCACTAATGTTTTCTAGGGACAGTTTGCCTCCGCAGTTTTTCTAAAGATATATTTCGAAGGAGGAGAATAGTGCATGATTGCTAAGTTATAGGTAGTCTTAGAAGGTTTCTACTTTTCAGAAGCAATCCTAATGGAATTGCAGTTCCTCCTCTTTTCTGCAGTTCTAGGTTAGGGTCGTGCGTGTGGTTGCCAGGCCACGGACATTTAAGGCAGTCCATCTGGAAGTGACCTACACGGTTGCCAAGCTCCACCGGAAGCTATATTCTGGTACCATGGGAGGCAGATTGCCCATGGGCTAAATTTGTCTCCAGTTGGCTTGGCTCATTTCTGTCTAAAAGAGGTAGGCCCCCTTGTGGGAGCATCATGGTGGCTGTGGTTACCCGAAATCGCGGGAACGTTTGCTGATCTAGAAGTCCTGCCTTTGGGCCCCTGGCTTCTAGACCGGAAGAGGTGCTGATAGGCCTCGCTCTAGCAAGGAGGAAGCGCACGCCTTAAACGTGACTTCATATTGCACTGGATGACGTCTTGTGCTGGAGAGTGCAAGAAAGATCCCGGGGCAGGTAAACGTATTTCTTTACCATCACTTTGTGGAATTGCCCACCGTGAGATTAAGCCTAAGAGGCAGTTGCTCACGTTAAGCGTTTTTCATTTTCTTTCTGTCTCAAATGAGAGGCTTCCTAGTCAGCGACTGTTGTCTTGGGGTTGGTGGGCCGATTGGTGTACCTGGCACCGAGTAGTCTATCTTTTATTTTCTCCTTTTTGTCTTCTTTCGTCCCCTTGCTCGCGTTATTTTTTTGCATTTTAATGGGAAGCCATTACCCCTTGGTTGCGAGCTCATTATACCAAAAAATTTAAAACAGATTCTTTAAAAAAGATATTGAAAAAGTTCACCTTTTTTCTTTATGTGAACCCACCTCGGAAATCTTTTCGGTTGGCCCGGTGCCAGTCCCGTCCCTGGGTGTTTGATGCCGCCGATTCAACCTCGGAGAGAGCTTCGATTCGAAGACCCTTTTGGCTGGAGTATTGTTGTCCATACGCTCAATATTAGCAGAGACAAAGCTTTTTGGATTGTATTTTGCTTCCAAAATGACAACATTGAATTTTGGACGTGTTAACATCAATCCTAGCATGAACCTGACTCCCATTTAATGTCATAAAATATATCAGGCAAAAGTAGGCATCACTTTAATAAAAACGTTAAGGCTTAGCATGCTTTGGAGAAACTAGGTTCTCGTACATAATTTTAAGCATACAGTACTTACTATGTCTCCACCGGCAATTAACAGAAGATTAGCGGGAGACGATTAAAAATAAATCCTAAAGTGGCTCCATCGGACTAATATAGGATTAATTTGACACGAAAACTCTGTTTCTGTCATTTAGGGCTCTCAAAAGAGATTGGCGATGTCATTCCCCAGGAGAAAAAAAACGATTTCCTCAGTAAAAGTCACAATAGAAAACGTACTTGTGACAGATTTGTCACAGTTCAGTTTCCTTTTTTGATTCTCAAACTGTTACAAAGGTGCAGAAAATAGGTTTGTGAATAGGCTGAATGGGATTTATGAGAGGATTTATTTTTAATCGCTTGCCGAGAGGATTTAAATTTGCATGGTAAATCGCGTGATTTTCAGAGGATTTAGTATAGATTTATATTAATCGAGGATTAGAGGTGGGTGGAGACATGGTAAAGCACTCACAAATTTTCATCATATTTCCTGCAATTCCTGTTTTGCATTTAACAATGTACTCCTGCACTTCTTGTGTTCACTTAAGTTGAAGTAAGAAAATTTGGGTTTTGCTTATAAGCCTTCTTTCATTTGAAAGTATCTTGAAAAAATCCCGGAAAGTTTTGACGGGATAACCATTTTGTTGAGTTTGCACTCTTGCATGAGCTGTATGACACGTAGTGCCGTCTTGTTGTTAGAATCATAGATTTTTTAATTCAGAAAAAAAAAATATTGTTGAAATTTCTCGGTGTCCCTCACAAGATTTGGCTAAAAATTGCACTTTAAGCATGATGTGTCTCATGGGACCAAAATGCGACATATTTCTTGCAGTTGGCACAATTTTTTTAAGTTTTTAGTTTTCCATAAGTATTAGTTATTATATCCCCTAAATCTGGAATTTTGCCAGCATGGCCCCTAAACATCTTGACTGATCAACATCTAAAGCAATTAAGCTGATCGTAACGCAATGTACGGCCTTTAAGTAAGTTCATATTTCCTTTGTATGAAAAATTTCGAAATCCTCCAATTTAACGACTATTCCTGTCTAGCAACATTTTATTAAACCTGGATGACAAACACGACAGCTTTACTTTCCAAAGACAGAGTCAATGAATTTACATGTACGAAAGTGCATCACAAACCTGCTTGAAATTAGTGCCGATTAAATACTCATTCAGTATAATTAAATTCTGTTCTTAATATTCTAAGGTCTACCTTGAACGATAAACGACAAGTGTGCTTTGTCGCTTTATAGGTTTCGAAAATATATGAACACAACGATTGAAAGCTACAAGCTTCAGTGTTTAAAGCACAGAAATATTTTAGAGTGTTCAAAACAATATATCTTAAAATGATGCGAATGTTCGTCATCTTGTCAGCAATAGGCAAGCTTCATTATAATAAAAAAATATAAACTTTGTCAACCATTGCATCAATTTAGAATTGAAATTTCTCTTCCATTTCCTTGTTTGCAAATCACCTACTTACTACAACACATTGTGGCACACTAATCCAAACAAAAAAACCTCTAAATAATAATAAAAAAAACTTGTTTACTTTTTTGTCCCATAAACACTTAAAAAGCCTCTCAACGAAATCTTTCATTTGCATAAATAAATAACCCTCAATCGTCTATTAAAATCTTCTTTTATGTCGGCAACATTTTCGTCGAAAGCACTTGTCCGCCATTAAGAAATGTCATTTGCCAAATTCCATCAGATCCATAGTGCGTCAGCAAGGCCAATTTAAAGTCAACCTGTGCACAGAGCTTGGTTTTGTTTAATTATTTGCATTACTGACGCACTTATTTGGCAGCACGTAAGCCCATAAACCTTTACGTGCCTGAAATACCCGAGTCGCATTCAATCCCCAAAAGCATAATGGAAATGGAATTTTAAGCTGTTTCTAACTATTTTTGGGTGAAATCGCACTCATCACCCTGCCCGTCTGCCAAAACTGACATTCAAATCCAGTTTATTGCAAAATGCTTTTTTTTTTTTTTTTCTTAAAACAAATTTTCTCTTTTTCTTTTACAGGGATCACAATAGCGTTTGCGGTATGCCTGCTCGTTCTGGGTATTCTAGTCGCCTGCGGATTTTCTGCTCTAATCAACAAAGTAATCGACCACCAGGTGGCACTGCGACAGGGTGGTCAAACATACAAATGGTGGTCGAAACCGCCGGTGGAGCCGAGAATGTCAGTCTATGTTTACAATGTCACAAATGCCGATGAGTTTCTCAACAATGGTTCGAAGCCGGTTCTAGACGAGTTGGGACCATACGTTTACACGTAAGTTTTTTAGGTTTTATGTTTCGTTTTACTTTTAAATAAGTATGCAGGTAGTTAAGCGAGATAGCATTCGAGTTCCTGTGGAATTTTCCGCCAACGAAATCTGACATTTTGCAATAAGTGGTGCGGCGGCCGGTGGCGCGTTCATTAAAAACTGCTCGCACCAAAATGAAGGCCAAATATCACTGTCAATCGGTATCAGCGATACGAAACTAGGAGATCAATTAAACTCATCAAGTTGTCTGCTGCAGAAATTAATTAACTCTACTGGCTTCTTGACAATAATTGTTTTCGGAAATGCTTTCCTGTTTACTTAAGTCACAAACTTAACCGGATGTACTTAAACGCAACATGATACATGAGGGCTAAATAATTGAGACCACTCAATTCAAAATGCATGTGTCAAAAGAGGTTTAACGCCGCTGCTCGATTTTAGATCTGATTTTAATATATAGATTATATGTTAGCAGTTTAAGTGGAAAATTCAATCGGAAAGAGCTGTCATACACGGTGCATGGGCGCAATAGGGTAATGGTCGTTTATTTTGAAATCTCGCTGAGAAAATAATCTTTTGAACCGAAAATCAACACGAAACACCACAAGCCAGAAACCCGATTTTATGTTTATTTCATCTCAAAGTCTTTTATTATTAAACTATTTTTAAAATCTTTAAAATGCATTACAATACATTGTGGGCCAACTCCTGTTGCAGGTGGCGCCCAACGTGGGGTCTTTTCTTTTTTTCTGACGTAGTTTTTTTATCGTGTCTTTTACGGATCATGATTTTTTGGGGAATTTATCAAGGACAAAGAATTCCTTAGAACCAAGCTATCTCTATAGAGGTCAGGGTTTGGTTTTCTGGTCATGGTGTGAAGATGGATCTGTAAATTAGACGTAGAGATCGGGACTGAAAGGGATTTGTCCGTGTTTGCGTGATGGTCAACGATTTTGCAATACCTTCTTTAACCCACTTCAAGAAGAGTTAGCAGTTTTCTGTTTTCTTACAGACTGTTGGTTTTCGTGACGTTTTCATCAGCGACTTCCTAATATTTGAGTCCCCTCTTCCTATTACCAAAAGGACCTCCATATTTTTAACAACACGTTCGGAATCTGAAACCCGTATATAAAAATTGAATAAGGGAAATGCTTACCTGATATGGGGGTTACCGATAATACCGGTATCTATAGAAATAATTCGAGGCAGACAAAAACCAGTAACGAACGACAAATCCAGGATCGTCTGTTTTAAAATGAGTGGTCTTCTGGTCGGTCGTCTGTTATCCAGGTTAAGGTCGAACTAATGTTAAATACCTTCTTCTTTTCCACCATGCAAATAGAATGAACATTCAAGTGTTTGCCAGATGCTTTTATTGAATACTCTGCTGGTTATATAATTGCTTTCCTCTGTAAAGGCATAACACTTGCGGGGGTAATCTTTGGTGTTACTATTAAGGCTTTTTATGTTCCGTGCAAGATTAACAGTGCTTGTGTTGGATCGGGAACTCTTTTTCTCCCCCAATACATAATCTAATTTTTTCCACTCGTTATGTGCAAAGCTAAGCATTGAAGGGTAGCCATAACGCCTTGATCGCGAGCTCAATATAAAATAACTTTATAAAAAAAGCTTTTAAATTTTTGTTGCTCTTCTTTTGGCTGGACCTTTTAACGAACTTTTGAAATGAACAGTTGTCAGGAAAATTCTTTATTAATTTACTTAGTCTTAAGTCAGTGCAGCTGCCTGCCCTCGCGCAGCCATGCATATGCGATACTTACGTTCTTATACACATATGGAGCCTTAAATTTTTAGTCGATTCTGGCAAATTCAGAGCTCTCTCATTGCAAAATATGCTCTAGTAATGAGAGAGCCATTAATAATAAATTAATGGATAAACTATTAAAAAAAAAACCTTTTTTTCCATTATCGGGACTCGAACCCGGGACCTCGTGCACAGTAGTCCGACGAACTTGCCGAGCCGCCACGCCCACCTCTTTAGCCAGCCACGCAGTTCAATCCAATCATCCGATCAGTTTCAGCCAAATCTTGCCAAATCTATGGTTGCATGATTACTATGGTACTATGGGGTAAATAAGTATTAAAAATATCTGAAACACGTTTTCCTAGAACCTAAACAAAAAAAATTGACTTCGTTAAAAAAATTATTAACGAAGCTTCGCTTAATATTTTCATTAAACGACTCGAAGCAGGCACATAATAAAACACTGAAATATTCTGTAATAATAGTGGTGATTTTTAACGGGTGATTTTTTAGCTGGTTTGGTTTTGGCAACACTGGTTTTGACAGCTGACGTGTGTTTAGTACCTTGTGTCACTGTCAAACAGCTTCAGTTTGGTTTGCAATTTAACCATGGATCGTCTTACAAATGAACAACGCTTGCAAATTATTGAATTTTACTATCCAAATTCGTGCTCGGTTCGAGATGTTCATCGCGCGCTGCTTCCATTTTATGGTCGGCATTCTCGACCTTCTGAGCAGTCTATTCGGATTTCACGTTTCGGGCCGGTCAATTGGCCGCCTAGATCGTGCGATTTGACACCATTAGATTATTTTTTGTGGGGGTATGTCAAGGCTAATGTCTATAGGGAAAAGCCCGCTTCGATTGACGAACTGGAAGCCAACATCCATGCATTCATTCGTGAGATACCGGCCGATATGTGTGAAAGAGTATGCCAAAATTGGACTCAGCGGATGGGCTACCTGAGACGCAGCCGCGGTCAACATTTGCATGAAATATCGATTCAAATAAATATTTCATTAATTTTTTCGAATTTTTTGTGTTTTTTTTTTTTAAAAGTTCTCAACCTCTTAAAAAATCACCCGTTATAAAGTAATAATATTTTGAAATAATATATATTAATACATTATAATTAATAATAATAATATATTTATAATTGACTTTATAATAATCATTATAAGGATGATTATTATGATGTCAATTATAAATGCCTGAACCACCTCGCAATTAATATTGAAACGAATGCCAGCGACAAACTAATACCTTTAATTAAATTATGACAGCATTCAATTATGAAAAACACGATTACAACCTTTGACTTCAATAAAAAGCTTATAGTAATCCCCTGTCAATAGCAATAAAAAACAAACTATTAATATCATACAAAACTTCGCTATACCTATACTGATTCTCAGTGCCAAGTACCAATCTATAAATCATTTCCTTAGTAACCTTCGTACAAAAGTTCATAGGTTCAAGTGCATTCGATGAATCAAATCGATTTTCCACGATAGCTCAAGAAAAATCTTTTTTTGTTTTCATAATTCAATGAAAAACTTTATTCCAATTTATTTTCTTTTAATACCCCCATTGATTGTTGATTAATTGCAGCCATTTGTTATAGAAAAGCTTTTCCGTATTTTTCAATTCGTTGCGGGATAGGGCCAAGTTGAATTTTTTTTATTATTGAACACAGGTTGATGCGGCCAGTACCATTATTTTGTTACCACGATTTAAGCGCATTATGTACGAGCATGGACCATTTAATCAATTATCAGTGACTTCGTTGTACCAGTGACATCACGGTTTTATTGTTAGAGTCATAAATTATCACCTGGCAGCTTGTGAAAGTGAAGAAAACGAAAATGTTTTAAATTTTACGATCAACGAGCATGCGCCGCCGTTAAGAAAAGAAAATTAACATGTATGAAAGAAAACTTAAAAATTTACATACGACAATTGGGATTTCAGGTTCATTTATGTTAACAAATTGTTGTTCAAATTGTACGTCTCGTGGACCGCTCTGGAAATTTAGTAAATATCAATAAAATAGCTATTCAAGAATGCTTATCAAAAACATCACTTAAAACTTGAATGTATAGGGTCGAAAATTGGCGCTCAAAAGCGGCATTTATAAATATATGGAAAAATAAAAAAGATTCACAATTTAAGATAAAAAATTAAACAAATTACTGACTGTGTAAATTTCGAAAAAGGTTTCAAAATTGATCGTGATCGTGTAAAGTTCGAAAAAGGTTTTTCGCAGGTTCCAAAATCTTGTTTTTCTTCAAAGATTAAACAGTTCCACAATAGGTATAAAATTTGTCATTAGGGTCTTCTTACTTAATACTTTTCTCAGATATAACTCAGACATATGTATCTAAAACTTAAGGTTTGGCACAGATCTTAGCAATATCTGTGTATGTCTTAACTAATGAAACTCATTCTTTCGTTAAAAAAACTTGAATCTTGTTTTATAACATAAACATTTCCAGATAATTATGAAAGCAGGTCCCCAGGCGATGTGAAGTTGCATTGTATTGCCTTAGCCTACCTTTCTACTTTATATAAACAAAAGTAATCGCTCTTTACTATAGCTTTTCCTCGTAACAGGTATACCGTTAATCATGCAAACCATGTTAAAAGAACCTATAGGAACCTTCAAACTATCACTTTAAATTTTTTTAAAGTGATTAATGGAGCTTGTTCATTTTTTTGCCCAAAACCAAATATTTTCTTAATTAATTTTTCTCATGTAACTTTTTTCAGGTGAGTCTTACTTTTAAGGCAATACGTTTTCCTCGGGATGTATTTATAAAAATGCTTAAATTATCATTCGCATATAGAAAAGGGTTCCACCACCCTTTTTAGTTCCTTCATAGAAACTGTAGTGTTATTATGAACAAGCCCCGGAAACGTATAAGCAATTGCACGGCAACTGCAATTCGCTTTAACACGGTTTTATAGAGAAAGGTGATGGCATAAGCCTTGTTTCAAGTCTTTTAACATAACTTCCCACCAGCGATGGAATAAACACAGATATGTCTGGTTTTTCACAGATATTTGGTTGTCGGTCAGATGCGCAGATCTGGATTACAAAACCAGATTTGACCAAACCACACCAAACTTTGGTGAATTCGACGATTAAAACCCCGATTAAAACAAATCTTACTTTGATCTCCCCTAAATCTAGAGATTTACCAAACCAACTTTAGCCTCAGAAGAGATTAAGAATTGGTCGCATTATAAATCTCTTTCACGCATGAATTCTCAAATGAAATCAAGAATTCTGTTTAATTATTTGTAAAATTTTCGAGTTCAGTTCAGAAAAAAAACACCCGAACATACTTTTTATTGACAGTTGTTACATCAACTCAACTGTGACTATTTGAATGTGGGTTTATTTGAATATCGTTAAATGTGCAAAGCAGCTGACGACCAGACATTGTCATTTGACACAACGTGAAATGTCATTGGATGTATGTCATTGAGATATGTCAAAAATAAAAGTATGCGTCAAGTTAATCTTCTTTTTCCCGGTGGACACACTTTAATTATTGGGATTAGCTTTTATTTTTCCTTATTCTCTGTCTGAATTCTTTGTCTAGTTAAACTTCTACAATGTAGATACGACACAAAATCAGTGAAGTTTAATTTTCTGAGATAAGGGGTGCTGCTAAAAAAGTTAAGCAAATGTCAGAGGTTTTTGACAAAAAAGAATTATATTTAATACAGCTCCAGACCAAACCAGATATTTAGCTTCCGAAATTCCAGATTATGTTTTTCTTTTTATTCCAACGCTGCTTCCCACAATATTATTTTGAGTAAAATTTTCTCATTAAAATTGATTTAGTGATTTAAGCGTTATCGTAAAGAGAACTTTTGGCCCAGGCTTGTGCTTATCTGATTTAAAGGCCTTTTTTCAAATGATATATTTAATTTACGAAGGTTTAAGTTGGTGGTAATATTTCGAAAGATTTATGCAATTTTCTGTGTCCATATAAGTCATATAGCCTATATCATATGGCTCCTACCACACTTAGCAACTAACAGTTGCGATTGCCAACGCTGTTGCAACTGGGTCTCTTCAACTTATTCAAAGTTATTTTCCTTCAATTCTTTTACATATGCCTACCACTTCTTCTGCCACTTGACCATGGAACACAGCCAATTTTGAAGTAATGTGTTCTTTAAAGATACGATTTGCTTAGAATCTTATGTACATTTCGGACGTATGTCTCGAGGACGATTGCCTTGAACTCTTTTGTGCAAGAGGGGATTACTCTCTGTCTAGACACTGCGCTGAAACAGATTCAAAATTCAAAGGTAACCGTCGGTCGTAGCTCCCTATGTAATCTGATTTCTTTGTTTCATCATACCCTGGACAACGATCCAGACGCAGAATTGCAATATAAGTCCGGTTGGCCATTTCCCACCCTGTTTCACTCAAAGGTACTATCAGTACTTTTAATGTGTTAGAAACTTATCAATATTTACACCGGTTGTCCAGCAAAGCTCTATCATGAAATCAATAAACTTAAATTCCACTTGGCATTAAAGCATGGTGTCATAGTTTCAAATTAATTCATCGTTCCAATCGGAGAAGAATCTGCTCGACATAGAGATTCCCATGAGAACACCAGCAATGCACTTCAGAAATCCATTTTGGGCGTTCCTGCGATTTAATTCTTTCAAAAAAGGAGATAAAAATTAAATTAATTACTGAGATCTTTGTTTTCACTTCAAACTCAACTATTCTGATGATCGAATGGGGCTTAGTTCTCTGCAAATTGAATTGAATTGAAGCCACCCCAGAAGGTTTAAATTAACATTCCCAAACCTTCTGGGGTGGCTGGTCCTCAACTGGGCGCCCCAATTGAGGTGGCGGATAGGGGAATCCTCACCAGATATGGTCTCAAAATGAGCGGCTTCCTGGTCGGCGTCTGTTACCCAGGTTAGGGTCGGCCGAAACTAATAATTATAAGATATTTCCAAGTTACACTTAAATGTACGTAAAAATGCAATTTTTTGGTTCAAATTCAATATTTTTGGAAAATCGTCCCCTAAAAGGGGGCGTGGCTAAAAACTTTATATGAACGAAATCTGGACTGAAGTCTCGTTTACCTAACCTACTACTTTTTTTGTTTCATGCTTTCCTAAATTAGGCTCAAGGCCAGTCGAAATTATGTTTTTCTGGAAAATTTTAGGTTTTTCTTCAATTCTTCCTCTAAATGTGGGCGGGGCCCAAAGTCTTGTATGAAGAAAATGTGGAACTAAGCGTTTTCTACATAAAAAATTAAGCAAATTTTTTTCAATTTCGAGCAAAATTCACTTGATTCAAAATTCAATTTTGAAAATTCACCCTTAAAATAGATGCCACGCCCACTAGAGGAGGTTAACCAATTAAGTTTGTCTTTTTTGTGTCTTATATTCTTATAGTCTTATGTCAAATTTCAGCCTCTTACAACGTCTTACAGTTTTGAAAACTCTGGAGGTAGTTGCACATTTAGACCGATTGTGGGCGTGTCTTTGGGCGGATTTCAAAATTTTTTACCCTTGTACTGCTTCGCATGACGTGCACCTGACGTACGAAGTTTCAGCACCCTAGCTCAAAATGTAAGGCCTAAAAACATGTGACATACAGACGGACGGATGGACGGACGGACGGACGGACGGACAGACATGGCTCATTCGATTCAGAATTCGGTCTCCATCATATGTCCTTAAGGTCTTGGGGGTCTACCATTATTATTTCACCGTGTTACAAACTATGTGAAAAACTTAATATACCTCCTATCCTATGGGATGGGGTATAACAAAGCCTGCAGTAAAACTGAGTATTATTCTTTTCATATTTTTTCTTCGCCCTACAAACGTTTCGTTTTGGACTGATTTCAATGGGACCCCACTTATGCGCAGTGTGAATTTAACAGGAGCTCGGGAAAAACCATTTCTTTCAACTTCATTACGTTAGCTTTCCACCCATTACAAAAGCCTGTGGCCAGAGACCTAACACCCCTGTCCAATGCTTGTTAAAGTTCTTCGATAGCCTAATCATCAGCAGATGGCTACCGTACGTCACGTTGTTCGATTCGAAATGTTCCTCATTAAGACCACAGTTTAACACCTATTCGCATATATAATAAAAGGAGAAGCAAGAAATTACGGGCCCAGGCAAAGTACAAAACATACTTTAAATGTTTGAATTTCACATTTGACAAACGAACACAGCTTCTGCAGTCTCTGGAAAGTCTGCTGAAAGGCTGTCAAAAGGGGGCTTAACTTAAGGTGGCGCTACAGTCCGGGGTGAACCTGGGCCTCAGCCAACAAGCTTCGCCAGCCAGCTCTGTCTCTAGCTAGCCGTCTCCAGTTTCGCACGCGAAGTTGGCTGAGGTCCCCTTCCATTCAAAACTCTTCAAAACTCATACTCATTCAAAACTCTTCAGAGACTCCGCCATCTCGATGGAGACCCGACTTAACGCTTCTTCTTATCTACAAATTGAGTATAGACAGGCTTTCTCAATGCTTGCAATTGAAAGCAACGAGACTCAGTTTTAAAGGCCATAAGCAACACTGTTCTTCCCCTTACAAGGGTATCGATAATAGCTCTGCAAAAAAAATCCTGAAAGATTATGTAGATGTCTCCCCTAAGAGTTGGAGCAACCTTCCTGTCTTCTTTTTAAAGGACCGATAATGTCACTTTTTGCTTTCTCGCTCTCTCAATGGCACCTGTTAGACCTTTCACCCTTTTCTTCAAGCATCAGCTTGAGATTTTTATAAATTCATCTATACTGAAGGACTCTTTTCCGCCCTAAGCTCAGAATTGTCCTCTTCTGCACCCCGTTGGGCATTCAGCTACTTTTAAATGTGCTTATTTCATCTGCGCACTCACTTTCAATCTCTTTTGAAAGAAGTATGCTGCGCCGTCCTTGGATTTAGCTCTTTTAAATTCAACATCAGTCCACGAAAATGGCAAATCGTTTGCTAAAAAATCTTTTTTGCAGATCTGTAATTCCGCTTCTTGTGGGCTGCTGTGGCGTGTGATTACTACGCCGGAGGTCTGGGTTCGAATCCTACCATCGTCACCTAAAAAAAAAGACTCGTTCTTTTTCACGGTCCCCACCTCCTCCAGGGTCTGACAAGCCCTCTGAGAGTATCATTTGTCTTAAAAAACTTCTCAAAGTGCTGTTCGGATTCTGGAAAAAAATGTAGGTTCCTTTGTATGTGAAGGAATTAACGCACACAGCATACATTGTTGAGAAGTTGGCCCTGGTTCACCTCGAGCTGTTACGCTACTCAATTTTTATTTATTTTAATTCCGCTTCTTAATCTCGTCGAACTTTTCCCATGTTTTTTCCTTATTTTAACTGTTAGTTTGCATGTTTTTCTGGCTTAAGCGTACGTTTAATTCACACAATGTAAGTTTTTATTTTCTCTTTGGCGGCTTAGTCTTTTTAACCAAGCCGCTTCACTCCACAACCATCTTCCGCACAGGCAGTGACGACCAATGAAAAAAGATGCTGTTCTTTCCTCCTATTAAAAATACTTGAAATTTGTAAAAACCTTTCAAAAAAGATGGCGTGCCGTGGAATAGTGGTTAAAGTGTTTGTGCTTACTACACCAGAGGTCTTGGCTCGGTCCTACCGTTTCGAGAACAAGGAATTATAGACAGTTTCTTCTTTGAAGGCTGGTAGTCGCCAAGCCAAAAAAGCTAATGCCACGGTCTTAAAGAGGGTGCAAATGGGAAGAGCAATCCAAGCCCTATTTCCGTACTTATTCTGTTTTTGGCTTCACACTCGCCTTCTTACAACCCTGTTCTACATATGTACATAATATGCCAGAGCTTCAACGTAAATTATGTTTATAGATATTTTGTCCTAAAAAGCGAAATCAGTAAATGTATTTGTTCCTCCCCCTACTTCTTGTGTTCTTTAATTGCTTTCGCTAAATTTCAACATTATTTTTAAGTCACAAACGATCTTTAGCAATTATAACTACGAACCAAGTTTGAAGTTTACACTCTGGGAAATCATGCCGAAAACGTATTTTGAAATGCATAAAACATAATGCGAGGTGTTTTTTTAAAGTAGGTAGGCATTTGGGTATAGGCCGCGATTTTATGCTCATCCTTTCCTGTGCAAAATAATAGTTAAACTGCTTGAAATTTCGGCTCTATATTTTGAATATTAGCTACTTTGCATGGCTTTCATACATCCCCGTACAATGCACCTTGCTGCTTAAGAAAAAATAAATGAATAACGAGTGATTGTCTGTATGTCTTACCTACTTCCTGCCAGAAACTTTTCCATGCCATATTCATATGCTCTGCCTCTGCGCTGAACTCGATCCAGGTACTCGTATTTGTGCCGATTTGCCTCAACGTGTCCGCCAAGAGAAAGTCACTCATTACATCAACACGAGTTGGTAAAACGAGTTTATCTCGAGCTCAAGTATTTAGCGCAGTGCTTTTGTCGCGTCTGCCATAGCTATTCTCAGAGTGATTTATATTAATTTGCAGCAACAAACCAAGTAGCACAAAAGCAACATAAAAGCACTTATGAGACTATGAAAGCTGCGAGTCATCCTAGCCTGCGTACTGCCAACAAGTCCGCGTTAAACGACCATCATTACTTTTGTAGTAATTAGTTGCCAAGTGCGCTTACATTCAATTTCATCTGATTATCGTTTTCCATACACAAAGGCAACACCAGAGTTATGCAACATTGTATACGAATGCGTAAAAGATTGAAAACTAATAAACTTTTCATTTAAAAGATACAATTATTGAAGCACATAAGATGCTCATTAACAAAAACGAAAATACCGAAGAAAAAAAACCCAACTTGTTCAACTGGATCAGTGATTTTATTAACAATTCACGAGAGTGTAGTAGATCACCGCAGCGAACAGTCGATGCTTCGGGAGCGTTAAATTGGACTCGTGTTTGCTTTTCAAATTTCATTCCAAAAAAAACTACTTTAACTACTTTCAATGATTTTTCCATCTGTTTAGCCAGATACACGAAAAAAAAAAATTGGACAGGTGGTAATGGTGGCGCATAATAATGAGAATGCCGAGTCGATGTGCCAAGGCGTGGGTGCTTCACATCCTACCGCAATGCACCACGGGCGATGGTGTTTGGAACAGAAATCGTGATCGCAGAGAATTAACCTGCCGATGGTAGCGCGGCGACCCCAAAAATCAAGCGAAATTATAGACACGTTGGGGAGGTCGGCCGGCCATGCGTCGTCGTGCAGCTTGGTTTATTTGTGTTAATATGGTACGGAAAATTAACTTATGCAACGACAACACTTGTTTTGTTGCAATAAAAGTCAGTCGGGAGCATAATGTTGGGAAACATTCGGTGCCGACCCAGACTGACTGTTGGCACGTTATTGACACACACTTCGTATAATGTTTTTATATACGCACAAATGAAGCGGCCCAAAGAGCAGCGACTTTGATCGCAAAAGTGTGAAGTGGGACAAATTTGTAATCCTACAATTTTTTTTTCTCCCATCTAAGCGAGTGGCACATAGTGACGGCAAGGTCAAGGTGTTGCCTGCAGCACAAATTAGCAACAACGAACTTTTTTTTTAACAATTTTATCTTTGCAGCTGTATGTATAATGAATTAATTTTAGTCATCCTTTTGTAGGCTGAAATTCGCCGAAAACGAAAGCTGTGTGTTGGTGAGTCAGCTATACGACGCTAAAAGTTTAGCCGAAAGATGCTAATGCAGTCCTAATTGCTTCAAATATGCATTAAATTCGCGACACAATGTTGATTGGGAAATCAGAGCAGATGATTGAAAAACCTGATCGTTGACGAGAATACAAAAGTTTCCACCTCGATTTGGGGAAAATTTACAAGCCTCCGAATGAGAGGCTTTCAATACGCTTGATTCTCCGCTATTGTAAAAATTGGGCTATTTTTCGCTTCTATCCTAAATCCTGCAGGTCAGGTTTTCTGCACAGGTCAGGTTTTTTAACAGAAAATTTAGTTAGCCTTAAGGGAAGGTGAAAGAATAATCAAGCAGGGAGGTTGCAGGAGGGGAACAGATCATCCCAAACGCCGAGAATTGTGGCGCCATCTAGCTTTAGTAATGTCTTAATTGACAGAGCCAGCGAAGGTCGGCGGGAAAAAATGCAATTAGCTTATTCTTATGACTTTTGAGATTGGTACTAGATATACGATGGAGGACTCAGATGCAAATACTGGTCTTTATGGTTCTTTATTTTAACGCCTTTCGAAGAAAGATGAGAAGAATCTTCCATAAAGTAGAGCTTACATGTTCGGCCCTAAAGATCAATTCAAACATCAGGGGTAGGTAAGACAACTACAAAGGAAGTGTTCCGCTTCAATGTTGTCTTCTCCATAGGCAGGACGTAGGACATGCTCTGGTTTTGCTATTTTAAGTGTTATTCAAAAGCTTGGAGGACCAAAAAGACGCCTCCTTCTAATGGCAGTTGGTTCTTCGAAAAGGTAGAAGGAAAGACGATGAATACTAATGCATGTATCTGGATCTAGTCTTTTGGTACGGCACAAAAGCCCTTCTTGGCTTTTACAGGGAAATTGGCTGTTTCACTGTGAATGTTAAGGTTGTTTTTACCTTTTGAATGTTATTTTCACCTGGTTCCCCAGCGATCGCGACGGGCCCGCTTTGGTGCCTAGTGTCTGTGTCGTCCTTTTCACCACACCCCTAGTTAACCTAACCTAACCTAGTCTTTTGGTATACCGGCATTTTACCCATTGTATATTCACCAGCCGTGCCAACGAGCCCTGTGCTTATGTGTACCCCCCTGATTAGTATTGGCCGTGACTCGCAGGTTCCGTTCGTCTTCGTAAGACAATTTCGGGTCTAAAACGATTTTGATGGTTTGCAACATACAACTTAATACTTTTGAAGTGTGATGTAAAACACAAAAATGAGCAACATGACATGATTTGAAACATATAGAAAAAATTGAGATTGTATAGCTTGAGATTGTACGGCTAAGTTTGGCGGAAGCGGTTTATAATTCTGCATTTTCGTAAAAATATTCAGCTTTTCAAAATTCTGCTCTTTAAAAAATCGACTAAAGCATTAAAGTTCCGCTTTTCAAGCAATCTTTTAACTTTGAAGTAAAGCAAAGGTAAGAAATCCACAGGCTAGAATTTCCAGAACATTTCCAGAACATTGTAAAATAGGGTTGTACTAAGCAGAAGCTGAAACCCCAACCCAAATGGCCTTGATGTTGAGACTATTTAAACGCTTAGATCAGTGCCTCTTTGCTTCAGATTTGATATTTCTAAAGCGCTATCTACTTCGAGGCACGCAGCAGTTATGTACTCTCTCTGATAATTGTAAATAAATAAATAAATAGAGTGGCGCAACAGCTCGAGGTGAACCAGGGCCAACTTCTCAACAATGTATGCTGTGTGTGCTAATTTCTTCACATACAAGGGGACCTACAATTTTTGCCGAATCCAAACGGCACTTTGAGAAGGTTTTTAAGACAAATGATACTCTCGGAGGGCTTGTCAAACCCTCGCGGAGGTGGGGACCGTGAAAAAGAACAAGTCTTTTTTATTTTTTAGTTGACGATGGCAGGATTCGAACCCAGACGCCCGGCGTAGTAAGCACACACACTAACCACTACGCCACGGCACCCCACCTCTCTGATAGTTAGCAGCGAGTAAAAAAACAGGGTTCTGACATAATGTATTGCATTGAGTAAGAACAGGGCAGTTTTGGTTGTAAGCCTCCGCAGAAGCTAGTATCTAGTTATAGTTTGAAACTCACCTTATAGGGTGTTTTCACCGCACATGAAACAGAGATTAACGTAAGTGGATTTAAAATTAATCTCAAAGTGTTTTCACAGGAAAAAGAAAATTAACTTCCCTTATGCTTTTATTTTCGACACTCTGTTGTGAAAAATGACAATATTTGTTCGACATTCCCTCTGCACATCTGCTTGTAAACGTGGAATTAATAATACCATAATAAAAATACAATCAAATTTATTTTCAATCGCCATTGAATTGTTGATTCTACGAAACGAAATAACCCAAAAAATAGACAAACAAAACGTCGAATATGTTGATGGGATTTCAGTCCCAACATCAACCAGCAGCATTGAAATCCACCATTCTGTTGCAGTGTACACACCTTTGTGTATTTAGCTATTTTGACAGATCCAACCACATTCATATCAACAGCAATATAAGCCACTCTGTGCATCCTTTTACACAACACAACAAACATAGCTGAGTTGGTTTGTTTCGTCAGAAAACAAACAGAACGCAGCCTACATGGTTTGATTTGCGAATTCATGCGTGGAAGAGATCTTTTACGCGATCAATCTTTCTCAATTTTTTCGTGAAGAGAGCCCATCTTCAAAGAGCCCCTACCTAAAGTTGTCGTTACTATACCAAAGGGTTCACCAAATCCAAATTGTTTCCTTGGGTGGACGCCTTAACAAAGTTCAACCAATTTTCTTATCATCGTGCGAGCAGCTCCCGCGGAAAAAAAAAGGAACCCTTAAGGTCAATTAATTTTGTCTGGTCAGCAAAGTAAAACCTTTAAAATAAGGTTTCAATTATTCTCATTGATTTATTATATTCGATAACAGTAGAGATCTTTCCCAAACTTAACTTTCGTCCTTTAATAGTAGAAATCAGCGTATTTATTGTCTGCAAAAGAAAACAAGGTTAAACAAGGATGTGGTGAAAAAGGTCACCTAGGCACTAGGCATCAAACCACCCTTTTGCATAAAGAGGCAAACAATAGTCCCGCGGTGGATTGATGTAACTAGCCTTTCTTAAGGAGCCCTCCTCTTCGTGTAACCTCCTCAGCTTGCTCATTTCCTTCTTTACAGCTGTGTCCAGGCACCTAGCACAGTCTTACCCAGTTCTGACTGCACATCCCGACAATTATTTCGATCGATTCCCCTGCCTTGAGCGTAGCCTGGCTGTCGATGTAAATGGCGATATACCTGCCACATATCGATTTCATCTGGCATTAGCCCTAAGTATAACCAGAACCACTACTTGGAAAACACTGCTTTTATCCGGGAATTTAAATGATACTTTTAGTTCTCGGTCTTTTGAAAAGATGCCGGAGAGTCTCCGAAACCATGATTTTTGCGCACGAAAATTTAACACATAAGGGCATAATATCTTCCCAAAGAATGTCCCAACGGTAAGACTTGCTTTGAGTTCATTTAAGTCCGCAAAAAAGTCGTTATACATTATTTCGAAAACATGTCCTGTGCATAAATATAGAGCTTGTTACCATAATTTTTAATAACGCCCTGCTTAATAAGTGGAAACAATTTTTTCCATGTTCCGATCGAAATTGTGTCAATAGTTGTTACCTTGATTAATTGTGATATGCAACGGAAGTAGGTTTTTATTGGCTTTGAAATTTCTTTGGCAATAAATTCCTATTTAAAGCAGACATTTGCTTGA
This sequence comes from Neoascia interrupta, assembly GCA_947623515.1. Taxonomy (NCBI): domain Eukaryota; kingdom Metazoa; phylum Arthropoda; class Insecta; order Diptera; family Syrphidae; genus Neoascia; species Neoascia interrupta. Next base: position 27,774,754 of record OX392462.1, read on the forward strand.
GGTTACATCCGGATTGGTCTCTTTGTAAATCTCAGCAGCCTGCTTTAAAGTACATAATGCAATGTTACTAAGGCATGATATAAAAAGTAAAATTTCCTCTACTTTTGACCAAACATTTAAAAAAGAAAAAAGTTAGCCCTAGAGGCATATTACTCTAATCTTATTTCGAAAGATAAATAACGCACGATGTTACGTCCTCTGACTGCACAAATTGTCTTGTATTTATTTTAGTAATTATTATAACTAGCCTCAAAGCTCGTTATTAGCGTCTGCTCCATGCGAATTACATGCAAATCAGTCTTACAGTGAGTCTATTAAGTAATGCGAAACCATTAGCTGTCTGGTGGAGCAATTAGTGCTTCCTATATCAACAAAACGCCGTTGAAATATTTGGTTTTATTTCATTGCGATATTTCAACAATAGTCTCCAATTTTCTTTGCTTAAATTTCCATTTCTAAGCATGTCTCAAATTTTTCTTTCAGCCAATCATGGGAAAAAGTAAACATTATTCAAAATCGCAATGGAACTATCAGTTACAACATGAAGAAGGTGTACATCTTCCGCGATGATCTGTCAGCCGGATCTGAGGATGATGTGGTTATTGTGCCAAATATTCCCATGTTGAGTGCAACATCACAGAGTAAACATGCTGCCCGGTAAGTCTTTCAGTCAACTGAATTTGGTCCGTCTTTATTGTGTTGTTATATTCAACTGTATAGGTTCCTTCGCTTGGCTATGGCCAGTATTATGGACATTTTGAAGATCAAGCCATTCGTTGAGGTGTCCGTCGGACAGTTGCTGTGGGGATATGAGGATCCTCTACTGAAACTGGCCAAGGATGTTGTACCCAAGGAACAAAAGCTGCCATATGAAGAGTTTGGTTTGATGTATGGAAAAAATAGCACGTCACCTGTAAGTTAATCAATGTAAATATTTTCGCTAAAGAGCGGTGGTTAACAATTTGCATTTCTTTTTTTATAGGATCGTGTTACAATTTTCTCTGGCGTAAAGGACATCACAAAATACGGCATCATCGACAAATACAACGGGCATTCACATTTGCCACATTGGATTGGTGATGACTGCAATCGACTGAATGGAACTGATGGATCCATATTCCCACCCCATCTGACACACAATCGCACTTTGCACATTTATGATAAGGATCTATGCCGTCTGCTACCTTTGAAATTCCAAAAGGAAGTAACGACTAAGGCCGGTGTCAAGGGTTACCGATTCACACCGCCAGAGAGTGTTTTCGCCGATGTCGAAAGCCATCCGGAAAATATGTGCTACTGTCCGGGTGGAGAGGGCTCCTGTGCTCCTAATGGATTGTTCAATGTCTCGTTGTGTCAATATGGTGAGTTTAGTTTTACCAATATGGGTTGATTCGTTCCTGAAAGAAGTAAAATAAATTCTGCAACCCTAGAAGGATGGGGTTAAGGTGTGCAAGGAGAGTTGGTGCAATGCAGCGAACTCCTACGATGTTTTAAGTAAAAATTAATACATTTGGCTCAGTGTATTACTTTGTTCCATGACAAACCTTTCGCTTTTTGCATAGTAATCGCAGGAAGCAGCATCATAGGCTTGTCTTTAAAGACAATTTTTATAATACGCTTAAGTACTGGCTAGCTTAAGTACTAGTTCTTACACCCTGCAAAATTTTGGTTTCCTTCCATGGTTAACAATAAAAATTTATATTGCAGGCAGGGCTAGGGTTTTCCAATGATATCAGACCATATTTCCCCAATTTACCACATTTTCATACCACATGAGATTATTCCTATTCCTAAAATAAGAAATGGAAATCGGCTTAGCCTTTGAACAGAGATTATATGTGGTTAGAGCTGCGATTATGTCTGTTAAGCTATGTTCAAAAATTTGACCACATTATCAGTATCCTAATAATTTTGTAGACAGTTGTATATCCTTAATTTTAAGCTGATTTCTTATATATTATGGATCATAATAGCTTTTGTACAACAAGAAGGCAGACTTTCAAGCCTCATCCCTTCCACGTAAAAGTTCCAGGTGTTTATTGAAAAACTTTCGCACGCAGTAATGATCAAGTCCAGTAAACCTTCCAGTCCAGTGACCTTTTAGTCCGCATGCTCAATCTGAAAGATGACTGTCGGGAGATTGAAGCTAACATTCATAATCGTTGCTTCAGTGATGAAAGGTGTTGTCTATATTCGTGGACGAAACGTCTGGTCATAAGAAAATCCTATTTAAATTTGGTCCTGAAGCTTTCTTCACAAAATGGACATTATTGTACTACAGAACACACGGCTCGTGTAAGCGTTAAGTAGACCAAAGATCATAACCAAAGATCTAAGAACATAATACGGTTCGAAAATAAACCAACTGCTTAGACAACGTTCAACAACTTCAATATGGTTTTGTCTAGAAGATTAATGATCGAATATTCTGTAGCTATACTATGACAGACCATAAGCATTTTTTTCACGGCTTGTGATCATGATTTTAACTCTTTGTTGTCGCAAGGCTTTGGACGGGAGCAGCATGTAGTTGTACTCTTTTTAACGTGATCAACTCCTTTCGTAGCCCCTTAACTAGCAGTCAAAACCACGCTTATTTTAAGCGAGTACGTAGCGTTTAACGCTCATTACGTAGCGTTCACGTTTTCTCATTGCGCACTCTTTCTCTTTGCAAACAACATTTTGAAGCCGAGCTTCATTGTGTTAGGAAACACTGAAATCGTATGGCTGAACTTGTAAACGTCAAGCCGAGGCCAAGCATAGGCTGCTTTGTGGTTCCCGCATTAGGCTCTTTTGTCTAAAAAAGCAAAACAAAAATCTTGAAAAAAAAACACAGAACCAAAATCAAAGCCTCGAAAGATAAAAACTGGAACACAAAAAGCCCCCAAAAGTGGGCACGGGCTTAAAATTAAAATCAATTAATTGTAATTTCGTTAGAATCATGAGAAAATACGGTAAAAGTGAAAATTATTTCAGAAAAAAAATGTTTTTCCTAAAAACGCCCCTTAAAAGTAGGCGGAGCTCAAAACTTTGTGTAAGGCAAACTTAACAAATAGTTATATCTTTAATATTTTCAATAGTTTCTTTTGATTTGGAGTCAACTTTCTGAGAAATCGTAGTTTTAAAGATCTAACATGTTAAAAGTGGGCATGGTCGATATTGTGGGCGGGTTTATTTTTGCCTTGTTAAAGGTCTTCGGCCAATATTGCTCAGTACCAAAATTTAAGTTCCTGTGCCTTGTCTAACTTGACCAAAAGGCATTTTTAAAAAAAAGTAAAATAGAGGTTGTTTCACATTGAAAGCAGTTGTGGGCGTGGCCGCTGTTGGATTGAGCCAATTTTCACCACATTTTGTGGCAGTCAATGTGATCAAACAAAATAATCCGTCTGCGCAAGGTAATTACGAAAATATGGTTCCGAATCGTTGCTTTATTTAGGCTTGTGGTGTAAAAACTTTTCTTGTATTCATGCATGTAGAAAGTCAGCCTAAGTGTAGGCAAAAAATCCCACTAACCAGAAAGTTTGCAAACCTGAGACCAGCTGATGATTTTGACGGTGATTGATCGAGAGCTGTCACAAGAAATTTGTGATTACCGTTCACGCAGACGAATTTTTGTGATTCGTGACATCACTTGTCCGAGATCTCCTCAGCCGACGAGAATTTTGAAAAGAATAATTCTGAAAGCAAAATTTGATAAAAGGAATTTTGACCCCAAAACCGTGATAGGCTTTATAAGAATCCATAAAGGTTTTGCTTATTGTCCGCTAGTTCTGTTATAACACATCAATTCCGTAATGTGCTCCTTCACTTCCATCAGACTCAAACAGCTGTGGCTACAACTTTCATGCAGCAAACAAGAGGTAATACATAGTCAAGTCTTAAGCGAATGAATTAAAGTCTTAAACGATTTTTGGAAAATACGCACAAGTTGCATGCCTGGTTGCTTAGTGACATCTTGAGTAAAGAGATACAAGCTCTTATCCAGTTTCTCAACTACGACAATCTCAACAACCCTCATAAATCAAAATGGTACAAAAGGTTGCAATAAGGTACATCAAAGTGCTGATTAGGTTCATTTCTAATCAGACACCTCTTCCTACCTTTCTGCATACCTAGTTTTTTCCCTGCTATTAAAAACTGACTAAAAATTTATAGCTTCCCAACTATTTCTGTACCATTATGTCTGTGTGTATAAGGCTAGTTAACATAATGTAAAGGACGACAAGCAAGGACCCCCAATGCTTCTAGTTCTAAGTAACTTACGAAACCCTTACTCTTATGACTAAACGCTTTTAATTTTTATACACTTTTAAAAATACTTTTTTTACTTAAATACTGGACACGTATTCAATCAAATACCATAAATTTATTTCTTCCAGATTCACCAATTATGCTAAGTTTCCCACATTTCTACCTCGCTGACGACAGTCTACGAACAGCTGTCGAAGGTATTTCCCCACCAGAGAAGGAGAAACATCAACTTTACATTGATGTTCAACCTGTAAGTTACTTTACTTTATTACATAAAATGAACTACTAAAAAACGGTTTTTTTCTCAGGACATGGGAACTACACTCCGTGCACGTGCTAGAATCCAAATCAACTTGGCTGTCAGCCAAGTGGTCGACATCAAGCAAGTAGCAAACTTCCCCGATATTGTTTTCCCAATTCTATGGTTCGAAGACGGTGTTGATCAGCTTCCCGATGAGATTACAGACTTGATGAATTTCGCTTCCACGGTTCCGCCCAAGGCGAAACAAATCCTTATGATTGCATTCTTCCTGCTCGGTGTTGTTCTCTTGGTGCTGGCTGTATTCTGCCTTATCCGAGGCTCGAACCGACAAAACACCCTGCACCTGGAAGGCTCGAATTATCTGGCAACGGCGCAGATCGATTTGGCCAAGAAGAAAGCCAAAGAGAACAAGCAATAGACAGCCATTTAATGGCTATCAAGTTTAATTAGATAACTTTTTTTTTATTTGTTTCAACGTGTTTTTATTTAATGACAAAAAGGAGAAAAAAAAGCTTTAAAAAAGAGAAAAATAATATTTTTGAAAGTCTCTACCGAAAGTTTGAATTCTTGTTTCGATCGACAAATGTTTTAAGACACTCAATTATTTAAAGCGATCAGGTTTTTATAAATAGGTACATTCCTCTTAATTTAAATACAAAAAAATGATCATCTCAACAAATCATCACAAAGAAGTACTTCTGAACTCCGTCCAATTTTTTGAAATGACAACTCAAATTCCTTCCAGTAGTTAATGAGTTTCAATTAAGGACCAATTTTTTTATGAAAAAAAAAGCAAACAAAAACATTTACTTTTAAGAAGAAAACTAAAAAAAATAACAAAATCGAACAATTTAGTTTAAGTGGTTGTATATAGAAGAAATTATTTCGAAAAGAAGTAAAAAAACAGAAAATAAGAAAAAAAAAACATTTTGTTTATAGATATTTATACATATTTTTTTCGGTTTATAAAGAATAATTTTTAATTCTTCGTTTTTTTTTACTTTCTTCCAACACAGTTGAATCTATAATTTAAGCGGGTTGTATTTAAAAAAAATATTTAATAAAAGAAAACTTGAATTTTTGTACATGGAGAAAATGTTCGTATCTAGTTTTTATTATCATATTTTTCTAAATAAAGAAAAGCATGAATGTATGTTGTAATTAAAACAAAAGTAGGAAAGAAATTTGGAAATAAAATATATTTTTTTTATATTTTAAAATAAGGAAATTTTTTTATTATGTGAGAATCAAACCGGCGAACCAGACAAACAGACTATTAGCACAGCAGTAGTAGTTGGAGGCTTATAGTCCTCAATTTCAAAGTATAACATCGTGCCTAAAAGAAAAAAGGAAAAAGTGAAGAATCAGTTGAAGCGGGCATCACTTCAGAATTAACAACCAGAAGCGTTTTTTTTTTTAACGAAGGAACTGAGCTTAACCTTGTTTTTTTTTGTATAACGAAAATGTTGTAATTTGGCCAGAACTCTGCCTGAGGAGGATGAGGGAAGTACAAGTTGTAAACAACTTGTGTACTTCAAGTATTTTTTTTTATATCCGTCCTTTCAAAGCCTCCAGAAGTTCCTTAATTATGCAACAGTCTTCTCTGTTCGGGCTTAACCTGTGTCTCAACCAAAATTAAGTTTTGTCTATTCAGTGATTTCATAATTTCCAATCATTTTCTAAAAGCCGTCAACAAAGCCGTTTAGTTTTCATCCCAACGCAAAATTCCGGATCATATCCCAAGCAAACGCAGATTTCGTAACCGATTCCATGCCCTTTTTGCCAGTCAAACTGACAGTTAACGTTTTTATACCCGACCCTGGTAGATTAACTTTAACGCACAGTGTTTTTTTTTATAATGTCATCCGCGTTCAAGGGGTTATGGCTACCCTTATACTGTGAGTTAACATAACGCGAATGGAAAGGATTAGAGGAAAAAGAAGAGAGCGACTGATGCACTTTGGTCTTGAACTGTTGTGGAATGTAGTGACGAGGAAAAACCTCCTTCGGAAGCCTTGCCCACATCCGTGTTGATCGGCTAAAAAAAGAACTCCAATACGCGGTTCGTCCGAAATTAGGCTCAAGGGTGTAATGATGAGCATTCCTTCTTGCGCGAGTATTGCAGTCGAATTCTTTAAGGGGTGGAATGCAACTAGCAATTTCACTGGAGCACTCTTTATGGAAGAAAGGATAAAGGATATCATACCCCCATGCTGATATGCGTTTTAAGTCGGAATTTAATGAGTTCAACATACTTAACCGTTCCCTTTCGACGTCCGAAGGACTGGGGCGTTTGCAAGGAAACGAATATGAAAAACTAAGATTACTGTCATCGGCAAAAAATTGAATTGGATTAGATGTGGCAGACAAGAGATCATTTAAAAAGATCAAAAAGAGTGTTGGAGATAAAACTGAGCCCTGGGGAACACCAGCATTAAAATGGTGGACATCAGACTTGAAACCGTCCAAAACCACTTGGATTGATCGGTTTAGAAGAAAATTTCCAATCCAATGAATAGAAGACACATCGATTCCAAATGCACGCATTTTCGACAAGAGAGCCTGGTGCCAGACTCTATCAAATGCTTTAGAAATGTCGAGCGCAACAACCTTGCTTTCGCCATGAAGGTGCAAGGAGCGGTTCCATCTTTCGGTGAGATAAGCCATCAGATCACCAGTGGACCTTTTGCCACGAAAGCCGTATTGACGGTCATTGAGAAGTCTCCGTGATTCTAGATATTTCATAAGCTGACTATTCATCAGCGTTTCCATGACCTTGGAAAGAGTGCAATTGCTCGGTAACTAGTCGGAGAAGTTGAATCGCCTTTTTTTTGGGACGGGCTGAACAAATGCAGTTTTCCATCTTAGGACAGATAGAAGAGCCTACGCAGTGGTTTTGCCAGCGTGGAGGAAGTTTGTAGCATAGTGAAGAAATTATTGTAGATCCCGAAGATCTTTTAGAGATATGATCAAGACCAACAGGTAATTTGTCTGTCCGTCCGTATGTAGGTATCAAGTTTTTAACTCTTTAAATGTGAGCTAGAAATTTGAAACTTGGAGTGTAGCTTTGTTCTCATTTTTCACAAAATATGAAAATTGACAAGATCCGCCTACAGCCACGCCCACAATTCATTTAAGGTATCCCGGAACATCTGTCTCGATTTCCAGCGTATATTTGGCATATTTGACAAATGTCGGTAAGAGTGGCATGCAGTTTATTACTTTTTGAGAAATTGTATTCGCTTGGGCAATGATTCTTCTAAATTAAAACATTTTTTTCCATTGCAATTAAAAACAGTCAAAACCAGTCAAATTTCGTTTGCGTTGCAGTCAAAAATCAGTCGACCTGTTTTTTCTCCAGCCGAATCCTTCCGTTTCCTGTCAAATTTGACTAGAAAACGGTCAAGGCAAGGCATTTTACAAGTGAGACTACGAGTAAATGAGCTTTTTTCGTTTCTACACTCAGTGAGTGTGTTTTTCAGCTCAGTGAGTGTGTTTTTGGCGAAGTGTTAGTGTCCACCCTCTGGTCGCGCAAGAGTTTCGACACTTGGAAAGAACTAGGACATTAATATTGCATTGAGTTTTTAAGGAATATACACTGCGGCTCAACCAAATAGAGGTCCTAGAAATCCGGTTTGAATTCTGTTTTTTCTACCGCATCACGATCCTCCGAACGTTGCTTGTTGTTAAGTGCAAGCGCTCTAGGATCGTCATTGGCTTGGTCCCTAAAAAGGAGGTTCTGTCTTCCTGGCTAGGCCAACGTATTGTAATATTTTGGCCTGGTTCGTCGAAATAACTCAATTTCACTTTTATAATTCGACAATGAAACACTTTATTTATCAAACAAACTTATTTAAATTCAAATCACATTGTTATTCAACTTAACTACTTAGAATTCAACACTTAATTTCCATTCAATCACTTTTTACTTTACTACCGATTTTCACAAGTCACACACAAGTTCACACGTTTAAAATATAACTGTCCCGTACGAACCTGTCACCCGTGTATTTATACAAAATTAAGTTCCTTCTAGTACGTTCCATACTTCTCCTTTGGTAATTTTCCATTGGTACTCTTCCGCTGAATTCCAAGGAGGGGAAATCGAAATTCGAACTTCGAATATGCCAGCTGACTGAAATGGCAGTTGGGTATGTTCGTTTAGTGAGTCGAGTGGGTGTGTTCGTAAATTTAATCGATGGGTGCATTCAGCGATTTCTGCATGTCTTTTATTTCTTGTCGCCACATTACAGTATAGTCTTCGTTTTCTTAGATCGTCAACTACATTCAGATCCACAATTTCGCACAGCGCAATAAGTTCGCGATTGTGTCTTCTTCTCCAATCCCCCTTCCCGCACACAGAATGCTTAATTAGCCGAAGAATTACTCTCTTGAAAGAGCCAAGTGTTCTCTTTTTCTGCTTATAATTTAGCGCACGGCGTCATAAAACCAGAACTGGCAGAATAAGGGCTTTATAGATCTTACACTTTTCCTTTCTGATACAAGTTTACCTTACATCGAACTTGAGTTTAATTATTTTATTTTCCTTATATTACAAGTATGGGTATCAGGATGGGTATAGATAGGAGAGGACACTAAAAAACAATAAATAAACAACCTGGAAAAGTGTAGGTAATCGTCATTCAAAAGACTGAACGTTCGCTGTTTTACATTTATTCGCTTTAATCTATTTCATACTCTTAGGCAGACAAGTTTATCCCAGCAACATGCTGCTAAACTAAATCGATTCTTCATAGAATCATTGTATATAAGCATTTACGATTTAGCTGGAAGGTAAGGAGTAAATATTTATTTCCAATGATACATTCTTCGACACAATCAATTTCAAATATTTTAAAACATACGCAACACTCCTTTTATTGTATTTTTTTTTATTTCTTGACAATACTCAGAACTTTGTACAATACTCGGGGTGAAATACCGGAAGACTTGGAAAGTTCAAGACCATCTGTTTTCGCTGGAGTGTGTGTTTACAAACTGTTTTCTAGTTTGAAACCCGGTAATGGGATTTATTTTAATACACATACGATTTTGCACATCACACCAAAAATCGTGGCTCTTATCAGCTACGAGGGCATTGCTCACTTCAATTTTTGATTGTTGTCTGTAGTATTTTAATCTGCTTTTCATAGGAACCGGCGCAATAAAGTGAGCGTACCAAAATGTTCACATTCACACATTTTATAATATGAACAAAACTCAAACTAACCGGCGCAATAAAGTGAGCGTACCAAAATGTTCACATTCACACATTTTATAATATGAACAAAACTCAAACTGATATCAAAATTTGGCAAAAATTATTCGCAACACTAGCGATCTGAGAACTGATTAGAAGCGGGCATTGATGCAATAATTTCAATGAAGGTCTTGCGATTAAATTGTTTATCCATGAATGTGTTGAAAAAAAAAGTTATATTTGTATGTAGACGGAAGAATAAACAAAACATAAGATTACTTTCTAGATAAAAAAAATTACTTCGTTTGAGGTAGGTTTTATTTTAAAAGATGATCAAAAAAGACTCATAAGAATTCTTTCACTTCAGGTCGTCAAGTTTTCAAAATCTTAGTCTAGTTTTTCGATTTCAGCCCGTGAGACATATGTGATTATAATATGAGCATAAAAACAAACCCCAACGCTTATTACATTTAATACTTGGATAGTGAATTTCAAGTAATTATTTGTTGTATATTTAATTTTTAATCAATTCAAATCAAAAGTGTTTTATAACTTAACTTGTCCTTATTTGTATAAGATTTTCAAAGAGATCAATAAAATTTCAACAAAAAAAATTTCAATTAAGTTAAAATTTCCGATTAAGTTTAACAATACAATGATTGCTAAAACTATAGGTGTATCGGCAACAGTGATTTAAATAATGCTTACTGCACCTTAAAATAGACATCGCGAAAAATATATGTGTTATCTCTGTGTGATCCAAAAATCAGAATACATCAAAAGAAAATCTACGAAAAATAAAGAAACAGAAAACGTCAACGTATTGATGACCGCAGTCATGACGTTGACGAGTCCCAAAAACGCCATGACTCAGTTTTGTCTTGTGATAACGAAAGCATTTACGCGAATATGAAGCATTCACATATCATTAAAATAAATCTTTGTTGACAAGTTGATTAACCACTGATAAAGCATTCAAAAAATAAGAGAAGAAGTTTACAAATGCTGTACGCTTCCCATTTAAGATTTTGAAAAATATTTCAAATTGATGTCAAAGCTAAATTGTCATCTTTCACATTCAGTTTGACCGCTTTATTCTTACCAGTAAAAAGGGGCAGGAAAGATGCTTTTTCATTGTTCAAGCAAAACTAAATAAAAGAGTTTCCAATGGATACTTCTAAGTCCAGAATCAGGGAGGTGACTGAGGCCATATTATTATAGCTACTTCTGTCATATTGGCTGTAGTTTATACTTTTTGTTTTGCTAAATTAGCATGAAGTATGCTGAGAGTATCTGTTTTCAGTGTCCTTTTCTTTTAAGATAACTCAAGCATTTTATGTACGGCAAATACACCCGAAAGAGAGGACAACGATTTCATATTCATTTGTGAAATATTTTCGTTCTTCTTTTGTTTAGAATAATTTGTTTAAATACGCAGAAGAAACAAGGATTATTATCTGAACAAAAGGCTCGTTCTTTGTTCAAGCTCTTCGTAAAGTCTAGGAGAGGGCAAAGAGTTGTACCTTGTCCACCGTTTATGTGAAGAAGACAACACACATGTATGCCGTACATGGCTGGAAGAGCTCGAGCTAATCTCCATTATGACTGGTGATACATTTCTAGCCAATTAATTAATGATGAAATCAGTTTTATAATTTTCCTCCTAACAGCATCCTAATCAACAAGCAGAACAAGTGAGTAAGTGCAAAAACTTAACAAATTTCTTTATAAAGGGTGATTTTTTAGCTGGTTTGGTTTTGGCAACACTGGTTTTGACAACTGACATGTGTTTAGTACCTTGTGTCACTGTCAAACAGCTTCAGTTTGGTTTGCAATTTAATCATGGATCGTTTTACAAATGAACAACGCTTGCAAATTATTGAATTTTACTATCAAAATTCGTGCTCGGTTCGAAATGTTCATCGCGCGCTGCTTCCATTTTATGGTCGGCATCCTCGACCTTCTGAGCAGTCTATTCGGAAGATTGTGACCAAATTTCGCACCAAATTTACTTTGTTTGACAAATAAAGTAAAAAAATTAAAAAAATTAAACCACCAACACGTTTACGTACTGTGCGTAGTGAAGAAAATATTGTCTATAGGGACAAGCCCGCTTCGATTGACGCACTGGAAGCCAACATCCATGCATTCATTCGTGAGATACCGGCCGATATGTGTGAAAGAGTATGCCAAAATTGGACTCAGCGGATGGGCTACCTGAGACGCAGCCGCGGTCAACATTTGCATGAAATTATCTTTAAACATTAAATTGCAAGGTTCAAACTATCGATTCAAATAAATATTTCATTAATTTTTTCGAATTTTTTGTGTTTTTTTTTTTAAAAAAAAGTTCTCAGCCTCTTTTTCAACCTCTTAAAAAATCACCCGTTACCTCCAACTCTATTTACCATGTAACAAAAACACTAAAAATTTTTGGCCCGAGTTCATGTACCATATGTCAATTATTTCTAATGACCACGCCCCCGAAAATGGGCGTGGGCTGAAAATTAAAATAAATTAATTGTTATTTCTTTAGAATCATGAGAATTTCTGATTTCCTTCCAATTCGAGGTAATCAGGGCCAACTTGAAGTTAACAACGTTAGAAAGCGTGAAAGCGAAAATTATTTCTGAAAATAAAACAGTTTTTTCCTAAAATCGACTCCTAAGAGTAGGCGGAGCTCAAAACTTTGTATGAAAGAAACTTATCAAATAGTAATATGTGTTTAATACTTATTTATTCTCTCAGATGTGATTTGCTTATTTGATTTGCTTTATTTTAAAAAGTTTGCAGTTTATATGTGTTAGGAAATATGTATTCATGTAGTGAATTCCAAAAAGTACTTACTCTATAGAAAAAAAAGAATTTTGAAACAGTGTAGCGCGAGAGGTTTCGAGGTGAGCATGGAATTGATGAGCGCCTAAGGCTTGCCTTGTAGATCGAACAAAAGAAGAGTTTTCAGGAAATATAATATTATAATATTTATAATAAATACATAAATCAGCAACACGTCTACGGTGTGTTGCTGATTTATGAGAGAGAAACAGAAACAGGAACAGAAACAGAATTTCACACATTAGCAACGCAAAAAGCATTCAGCGACGTTCAGATTACGTTCCTGTTTTACGTTGCTTGTGACAACGCGGCTTAAGTGATTGTAGATTGGTTGTTAACTCAGGATTATCGATTAAATGAATGGCTCTCTCTTTTCTGAATTGAATCAAGAAGGCGGACAGAATGCTTAGGAGCAGAGCTTCAAATATGAGAGCCTTATTCTAATGCTGGTCTAATCTAAGCTTTGTAAAGTAGAAGTAACTGAGGACGGGAAAAGAATGGTTTTGCTCTAAACAAATAGCTTAATTTTGACGAAGCAGTTTTAGCAATATTAGATTAGTGTTGGTGCCAAGTTATATTAGAGTTAACATTGACTTCGAGGAGGTGGATATTATCTTTTTCATAAATGATTTTTCTTCCCATATTGAGGAGTGGTACAGAAAATGCATTATAATCCTTAAATGGACAGAATACTGTGTTTTGCTAGGGTTGAAAGTAACGAAATTTCCCTTGCTTCATTCTACAATCTTTTTGAGATCAGAAGATTGAAGTGATTCAATTTTACCCTTTGGTTATGAGAAGTTATAGCATTAACAGAAATTCTGTTTGTGGTAGATGCTATAAGAGTACTATCATCCGCAAAACCTAAACATCTTATAATTGGTTGAATTTAATAAATCATTTATTTGAACAAGAAATAAAGTTGGAGATACCTATAGAATTGTACCTTGTGGAACACCTGCGTTAATTGTAAGCGAATCGGATGACACCCATAACTGCGACTTTAATTGATCTTCCATAAAAAAAAATTTCTATCCAACCACAAAGAATAGGTTTGTACAACCACAATTGTTGTATGAAACCGTAATATGCATAAGTTAAGATATACGAGCTCTATGCCACACACGGTCAAATGCCTTGAAAATATCGAGAGAAACAGCTCTAGATTCACCATATTTCTCAATAGATTTTTTTCAAATGTGAATAGCAAAACTTAGCAGGTCTCCAGTTGATGGTGCTCCTAAAACATCACTGCACTTGCTAGACAGGATAAAAAAACGTGCCTTGAAACTTATAGGAGACAGAAATATTGCTTAGTCAATTGACTCTCTTGAACATCGACGCAACGTCTCCTGCCTATCACTCTTTTATCGCTTTTTTTACAAATAGTGTTCCAGTGAAATTCTGCATTCCGCCCCTTAAGATATTCAACCGTAATACTCCTCAGAGATCGAATGCGAGATTTTAGAGGTTCTTTCATAAACCGTACAACGCGAATGTGGAATGTCCTTCCACAATTAGTCTTTCCTGTCCAATACAACCTGCAGCTGTTCAAAACAAGAATGCATCGGTACCTCTCCTCCCTTTCCTCTTCCTCTCATCCTATCCGCTTGTGAGATGTTAAACATTAAAAAGGGTAGCCAATATATGAACAAGGTTGGTAGGTGGGTAGGTAGGAAAGTGGCCCATTGTGCCGCCACGTGGGTATATTACCAAGGGAGTAGGTTGGCGTGAATTCTATGACAGCCAACCAGTCTTTTCGATGAATTTTAGTAGTTTTTGACCGGTGTTTTACTAAGGTCGCTTAGGTAGTCGTAGAAGTAGGAGCCTAGTATGGATTTCCTGTACGAAGCGAGTGCCGGGCAGCAACAGAGAAGGTGTTGTACACTTTCTTCCTCTTCCTCATCTAGGCAGCTTCTACAGAAGTCATTTGAGAGTAGACCTAGTCTTTTTGCGTGAGACCTAATAGGTCTTAATAATAAAAATAATAAATAATAGTCTTTTTGCGTAAGACCTAATAGGCAGTGTCCGGTGATAATTCCCACTGCAGTGCTAATTTTGGATCTCTTTAAGGAGATCAAGCTATCTGATCTTTTTGGATCGAGACAAGGCCAGATTTGCTTGGAGGTTAAACAAGCGGTGCCTGTCCTCCATCTGGCGTCAGTTTCTTGTATACTGTGATTTTTGAGCTGTAATTTGAACGTAGCTAAGGGAATACCTATATTACAAGAGATTTCATCTTCTGGCAGTCTAGTGGCGTTCTTAGCGAGTTTATCAGCCTCACAGTCTGATATAATGTCTCTATAATGTCTCTATGACCTGGCACCCAGCACAGGCAGATCTGAATCTTTCTTATCATATTCTCTCTTGTTCATATCTTGAAATATATGAACAAGAGAGAATTGTAAAAAAAAGTTAAACGTTTATGATGAAAACCATACTGATGATCGCTTAAAAGGGTATGTCTCTCTAAATATTTAATTATTTCTATATTAACAGTCTTTTCCATAACTTTACACGTTGTAAATAACGGAGCTATATTCCTATAGTTTTTTGGAATAAAATTTCCGATAAATCGTGTTTTTTGAAATCTAACATGTTAAAAGTGGGCATGGTCAATGGTGTGGGCGGTTCTATTTTCGCTTTAAAATATCACCTTTTTGACAATACTGCTCTATACCAAAACTCTTTTAAGAGTTCCAAAAGGCATTTTAAATTAAAATGTGAAATAGGAATTGCCTCACACTGAAGCTAGTAGTAGGCGTGGCCGTCGGTAGAGCTAGTCTGTTTTCACATTTTGTCTAAACAAAAGCACCAAGCCGTGCACCAAGTTTCAGCTCTCAAGTTTGAGCATCCAGCTCAGTTTAACCTCGTTTTTTTTTACCAAAACAACCAACAAGCTGGAATTTGATCGCAATACAGCAAAAGTTTTGCTGGAACGAAGTAAGTTTTGAGGAAATAAAAGAACTAACCTAAGAGCTCCACTTGCAATGGAAAAAGCGATTTATTGATAGAAATATTTCAATTGACTATTTCACTGCTAGTGTAGACGCTTTGGCAATAAGCTTTGCAATATTGATTTGCAAATGGCCATCAATGACTGATTTCCATTTGAAGAGCAATCATTGCCATAAATCTACGCGACAATGCGATTTAAAATGACATTTAGACCTCAAGTAAATTTTTTTCGTCTTCAACGCCATCTATACAAATAAAAATATTAATTTCAAACCGGAAACAATGTAGACACTATGAAATTTCAAAACTTTTACGATTTTTTTTTCCGTTTTCAATGTGGCACTGAAGGCAATGAAATGCCCACATTGCAAGTGATTGAAAATCTAATTGCCAGCTATTTTTTTATGGCAATTGCCACATCCATTTCGATTGCCTTGGCCATTGACTGTGTAGGCGCAGCGTAAGATACTTGCTGAATATTTATTCAATTCAATCCACTATGACCCTTTTATTTAAGACCTTTAATAAGCGTGAAATAAACGTCAGAATTTTTAGGTAAGGTACTTTGAAGATGAATACCGAAATTCCACAACTATTTCTGGATTATTATATGCCATGAAAACACACAAATATTACTCAATTGTTCGGCCCTAAGAACGTCTCATCTTCGGGATAGGTCTTCCTCAAAGACATCTTGCATATAGATACAACCATGGGTTTTAATCCTGAATTTTAAAGTTTCTTAGTTTTAATTTCTTCGAAGTATTGAAAAGGCCAAGGGAAAAATTTGTGCACCAAACTTTTTAAAACGGCAGTCAAATCAGAAAACGTAGTACCCCTGCAGAAAAATGTAGCGAAGAAGAGATGCATAATCACCAGACGACAGGCGATTTGCTTCCTTTTTTTTATGGGGGCCTAGATTGGGCTCTCATCAACACTACGTTGCGGATTGATTCCATATTTTTCTGAGTTCAATTTGCTAGATTCGAGTATAAGCTTAAAGCGCTGATATCAAATATGTATTTAAGCTTTCCTTCAAGTCTTCGAGAGTGGTTAATGAATAGGTTTTATCTAAAAAATTTAGCTTGCTTATTGCTGTCAATGTCAAAAACTTACGAACACAAGAATCAAGCCTTAGACAGTACACAACTGACATCTCAGTTGAAAACAAACATTTTTAATGATAGTGACGTACGTCACACGCCCTTTTTCTATGGGGCGACTTCCACAAGAACTTGGGCTTTAGAGTATGTTGTCAGTTTTGGGCTTCAGCGTGACGGAATTTAGTAAAGCACGAAAATCTAAAATCCAAGAAAATTGTGCAAAATTAAAACGATCCCTAGGTCTGAAGCCTTAATTATCTCCTCAAATCGAAGGAAAACAGAAAATTTAAGCTTCATAAAAAAATAATTGTTTGCCATTCTTTTCAGAACACATATTTATCTCTACTTTCTGACTGTCGTGAATAAACTTCGTCACTGTTGGCTTTATCATAAAATGCTTTGTCAGACAGAATCAAAATCGAAAGCCGACAATCACGTAATAGATGTCCGATTCGAGAAATCGCGCCCTTCAAGCATTTTTGTCAATGAAACAGATAACCTTATTTTAATCATGTAACATTAAGCTGATTAAATTCAAATTGAAATCGTTACATTAAAGTAAGACCATGTAAATATTATGAAATGCTCTTAATATGACTCTTGTAATAAAAAGCTATTTTTGCGAAATTTCATAAACAGGAAGGAAGATATAATTATAATTTTAAAGGTTTTGGGATATACCGCGTTAAAAATAAAGTATGAGTGCAAACCGTACTCACCCCGAACGTTTCGCTTAAGTTACATTAAGCGTGGTCACCGGGAAATTGCCTAAAAATGCTTATGGCGATTAGCACTACGCAAGTTGAAGCGTTCTCTCGTTGTTGTGCATCAGGTGGCTGAGAGCAAACAGTGCTCACTGTGTCGCTGGGGCTGGTTAGCCAATTCGCAATCGACGGTGATGAGCCGATTATTGGATCCCATGTTCGCGACAATTTGAAACTGTCGTCGCGATTGAAATTTGTGTGGCGTTTTATCTCAATCGCTTCACAAACAAGCCGTGGGATGTTATGCGACTCCCGAGCCAGTATCTTAGCCTGGTCAAATCTGATCCAATGGTGATCGTTGGGATGGTCTAAGACATGCTCGGCTAGGGCGGATTTTTCTCGCTGCCTATTGCACACTGCATTTATATGTTCTTTTAAACGGGTCGAAACAGTTCGTCGCGTTTGTCCAATGTATGATGACCCACAGCTACAAGGGACTGCGTAAACACCGGGAGTTTGGAGAGAAGAGCGATCTTTGAGTGATAATTTATCACCTTTTTTGGCGGTAAGAAGATCGTTTTCACACCGTATCGTTTTAGAATTCGACCGACTTTGTCCCTGACACCTTTCACGTACGGAAGAAAGGCTCTCTTGTCCAACTCATTGCAGTCTTCTTGTCGCGACAAATTTGGCTTCCATGAACGTTGTCTTTTCGAGTAGCCGTTCGATTGAAGGACGTTGTCCACAAAGGTAAGTTCAGCGGCGAGATGCTCTGTATCACATACATTGTGAGCTCGCTGAATAAGTGTGGAGACAACAGATCTCAAATTTGCCGGATGATGGTGAGAGGAAGCATGGAGGTACCTGTTTGTGTGTGCCTTTTCTGTAAACTGTGTGTCCTAATGTACCATCCGATTTCCGCGTTACTTTAACATCCATAAACGCAATGGATCCATTCTGTTCTTGTTCCATCGTGAACTTTGTTTTCGGATGTTGTGAGTTAATGATGCAGAAAGTGTCATCAACGTACCTCAACCACACCTTTGGTTTCTCTTCGCAGCTATTCAAAACCTTCTTCTCAATATGCTCCATCCACACCTCAGCAACTAAGGGAGCTAGAGGTAATCCCGTCCCATCTTTCTGATATAAGATATAATTATTTTTTTACTTCAAATATTTTACGTCGAATATTTATCAATATGTATAATGATATTGGTGGATAAACATAATAAGGATTAACATTTAAATTTTCATGTTCTGCAGAAGAATTTATTCGCTTTGACAAAATTTCAAGGTTACTTCATTTTATAACCTATATTATAGAAGTACATTTTATTTTAATCCGGCTAAACAAAAACTATACATATATTTTCAAAAATATTTAACAGCATTACAAATTAACTAATACTTGAAAGCACCTGGCGATCAAACTGTCACCCCTGAAATGAAACACCAAATGGGGTGGAGACTACTTCCATAATTTATTTCAAACTATTCAAATATTACTCTTACCTTTATTTAACATTATACAAATTACCTTTAATTAACAAATTCATCTCTACTAGATTAATGTACTTTGCTGAATGTAGACTTCTTTTAGACCCCTTAAATCCTGTTCAAAAAAAGCTAGATGAACAGGCTAATAAAAAAAAAACTAAGAACAATATACATAGACAGGTAGACGAAAGGTAGGGTAGATATATCCCTAATCATTTTCTAGACTCCACTTCAAGTCCTAAAGCACACTTCTCAAGATTATCTAGTGCTAAGACCACTCAACTAGATCTATAAGTGCACTTAAACGAGTACTAGAATGGCAATGAGCCTTGATCCACTTAGATTTGACAAACTATGTAAAATAAAACTTGTCGGGTCATTACTCTAAATAGTACACCATTTTGCCTCTGTTTGATTAGGGCGTGAAGTGCACTTCACATAAACGGCTTTGGGGCTTAGTTTAGGTTTTTTAGAGTTTCGTTTGGACTTTCGAATTAGTTAGCGATCTGGGAGATTTTGGGACGTTTTAGAACTTAAGTTTACAATCCTGTCGTTGTACACTTTTCTCTAAATATGTGCTTTGTACAATTATAAAAGTGTCAACCCACGCAGTGCATAAAATTTTGTACGCCTATGCAAAAAATAACATAAGTTAATCTAGGGTGGCTTATAGGTAAACATTAATTGACCTAAATGTTTTATGTTATAGATTGTATCGATAATTATTTATTATAATACATTAAGCAACTAAGTCTGAGTCTTAATAATTCTACTGCATTGCATTTTTGTTATGTCAATATTTACAATAATTAAAGATTCTAAGAGGTGCGTGATAGATTTAAAGGCTTACCAATCGAATGGTTGTCATAGTTCAATGGAATAAAAACCTCAAGCTTTATCCCCACTAAAAGAAAAAAGGTCTTGTTTACAGATTTTTTATTTGTACCAATTATTGTTGAAAGGATGATTATTAAGCGCTCGATGAACTTGATCAGAATACATAAAAAGTTTAATAATTGATATTAAATTGTGTAATTATACAATGATGGCTATTATTAGAGCATAAAAAAGTACTTAGCAATGCGTTAAAATTTTTGTGTTTACGTTAATTTAGGGAAAATTAAATAAAACAAGTGGGTAAGTGCAAGAGTTCCTCTGTAATTGGTTACATGGAAATTGGTTCTATGTACCCCACCCTATTTACCATCGAATTTAAAAGTTTTTTTGGACTGAATTCACAAGCTGTATGTAATTTTTAGGCAAAAATTCAAATAAATTTATTTTAATCTCGTAACTCAAAATTCGGTTCTAAGATGCTTTTTTGTCTATGCTACAAACTATAAATAAAAATTAAATAGCCTATCATATGGGATCGGTTATAAAAACAAATTCTGTGAGTAGTATTGCTTTGTAAATTTTATTTATGCTGTTTTAATGTAAATGTGGTTTGTGCTTGTTTCAAATTTAACCTCGAAGTTTCGAAATTGGAAAAGTTTAAAGTTTCATCTCCGTTGTTATAACCTATTCCACAGGAATGGAGTATTTTGATACAGGCGAAAATGTAGCATAGAGAAATAATGACGATAGACCCCAAGACCTTAAGGGCATATGATCGAGACCGAATTCTGCGTCGAAAGAGCCATGTCCGTCCGTATGTCACCAATTTTTAGGCCTAAGTTTTGAGCTAGAAAGCTGAAATTTTGTACGTGAGCTCTCTGTCATCCGAAGCAATACAAGTGTTAAAATTTTTGAAATCCGCCTACAGACACGTCCACAATCGGTCTAAATGTGCAACAACCTCCGGTGCTTACAAGACTGTAAGACGTCGTGAAAAGCTGAAATTTATTATTTAGCACCTTTAAATGATTACAAATCATAAAAAATAAAGATAAGGTCCGCAGACTTCCCCGCAGACTTGTGGGCGTGGTATCGATTTAAAGTGTAATCTTTCAAATGTAATTTATTAAATATTTTTGTTCCAAATCGAAAAAAATTTACTTAATATATTATGTAGAAAATCTTTTTTTTTTTAAATTTCTGTCATACAAAGTTTTGGGCCACGCCCACATTTGGAGGCAGAGTTTAAGAAAAACCTGTAATTTTTTAAAAAACATGGATTTCGACTACTTTTTAGCCTAACTTAAGTAAGGATAAGAAATAAAATTTAGCACATTAGCTTCACCGGGTTCTATACTAGATTTCGTTCCTACAAAGTTTTTGGCCACGCCCATGTTTAGAGGTTCATATTACGAAATTGTTGAATTTTACCCAAAAAAATTACATTTTTTGCATCGAATTCGAGAGTAATTGTTCAAATGCAATTTATTCAATATTTTTGTTCCGAATTGAACAACTTATACTTAATATGTTATGTAGAAAATATTAAGTTCTACATTTGGTTTATACAAATTATTGGGCCACACCCATATTTAAAGGCATAATTCCATAAAAACCTATAAATTTACAGAAAGACATGGATTTCGACTGCTTTTTAGCTTTACTAAGTATAGAATAAGAAATAAAATTTACCACATAAGGAACACCGGATACTATATCAGATTTCATTCATACAAGGTTTTCGGCCACGCCCATCTGTAGAGGTCGATTTCACAAAATTCTTGAATTTGAACAAAAAAATTACATTTTTGTGTACATTTTAGCCGTTGGAAAAGGGGTTGGACATGCCACGCCCCTTTCTTAAAAAAAGTGAACAGAAACTTATAAGGAATAATTTTTTTTCTATTTAAAATGATGCAAATGGTAACGGAACGGGGATGGAAAACAAGAAAATAAACGAATGAAGAATAGGAATAGAGAGGAGAATAGGAATGAAAAGGAGAATAGGAATGGAAAGAAGAATAGGAATGGAAAGAAGAATAAGAATGGAAAGAAGAATAGGAATGGAAAGAAGAATAGGAATGGAAAAAAGAATAGGAATGGAAAGAAGAATAGGAATGGAAAGAAGAATAGGAATGGAAAGAAGAATAGGAATGGAAAAAAGAATAGGAATGGAAAGAAGAATAGGAATGGAAAGAAGAATAGGAATGGAAAGAAGAATAGGAATGGAAAGAAGAATAGGAATGAAAAAGAGAATAAGAATAAATGGGGTATAAAAACAAATGTTATGAGTAGTATTGCTTTCAAAACTTTATTTATGCTGGCTTGATGTAAATGTGGCTTGTGCTGGTGTCAAGTTTGACCTTTAGGTTTCGAAATTGGAAATTCCATCTCCATTTTTCATTTCCAAACTATACGTTGCGCCATGAGAGGCTTAGATATTTTAAATTTTAAATCTTTTTCAATTTTTTCAATTGCTGTTAGACCTTTTTCCAATATCACAACCACCTGCACTAAAATTGCCTGTTTTTTTTTCTTAAATTCCGTGAGAACAGATTTTTGAAAAACTGTACAACACGTTATTTCTTATTTCGCTTATAAAGGCTTAAAAAATAAACTTAGTTTGGAGATGAAAATTTTTAATATTTTCAACTCATCAGCTAAGCTTATTTCTACACTCTTTGTACTTTAACAACATTTGAATAAGAACTCTTTGACCGTGAAGATAAAAGAAGGTTGTTTTTCGAAAATGTTGTTAGTATGTTTTCGACTGAAATCGCTGAAGTTTTTGAATATTTAAAATTCGCTTATAAAAAGTAAGATTTGCGATTTTTCCAAATACATAATCATTGCCGTGAACGGGGGTATATCTGTTCCAACAATTGTTTAACTGTCTTAAAAAAATTAAGGTCCAAGATTGAGTTTGTTTTGCAGAAAACCTAATACCTACTGATTTGCCTTTTCTTTATCAATAGAAGACTCAACCAGGCTTGGAGCTGATTAACTTTGCGGTTATGTAAGGATTTATTTTATAAATTATTAATTTATTTATGATTAATTTATATTTCTTTCTTAAATCACTGCAAGTTTCCCACAGTGGCGTTTTTTTCATTAGTGTGCTGAGTTTTTGTATTCTGTTAACCTTATAATTTCAATTTTATTCCTATTTAAGGGAGGATTTAAGGGAGGTGAAAATTTTATATGTAGGGACAGACTGATGGTAGAATATTGGATCAGTTCATCTGTCAGTTTTTAACTACATCTTTTGAAGCTTAGAAGACTATGATTATTATTATGTAGTCGGGGTAGAAATATATGAAAGATGGTCTTTTTAGGGCCTTGAGAAAGAGCTTATGGTTATGAGATATGTGATCAATATTGGTGAAGAATCAACTGTGCTCTGTCCGTCCAACCGTCCATGTATACAAGTTTTCGTTGTTCAGTTCAGTACAATAACAAAAATGCAAACAGGACCTGTAGTCAAACCTAAGGAAATGTCAGGGAAGGAAATGTCAGGGAAGGAAATATCATGCTTTTCGTATGGCCAGCTATATTTGGCGTGTTCGCGAGTTGTAGACCCATACTTACTCTCCATTTACGCTCCGCAACATAAAACAAAAAAAATTGTGTGTATGATGCAGCCTTCAATAAATTAATATAATAATTATTGTTTTTATTTAATAGAATATTATAGAATTTAATGAAATAAATGATTAAAGTTATAATGGAAGGGGTGAAGTCCGTCCGGTCAGCTAGTATTACATAAATATATTAATAAAAAAATATATATTTATCTCTGGGCAGGGTATAAAAAACAGATACATAGTGTACGACGTAGGTTCAATTAATCTAATTTATTTAATTCTTCAAATATGTATCACTTCTACTGCTCGTATAAAATATTTAAGCTTTGCTCTCAACATACCAAAATCAGTTTTCAAAATCAAAAGGCCTATAACTGAGTCGTGCATGTGAGTCCTGCTGAATTTTGGCGAGAATTTATAATCTTACCGAATCGAACCCCGGCTGTCATATCAAAAATAAACCTCGAAAAAAAGAGTCTGCCTATAGTTACTATTTGTACACTAGTTTACATCGATTGTTGATCTGTTGTTAATATTAAAGGTTCCATCAACAGCATTCCACACAAGCAAACTATGTGTGTAGATACATTATTGCAATATGATCATAATTGATTTACCCCTCGAAATAAACGAGTATATTTAAGCCGACAAAAAGTATTCACCAGCTGCAATTACCTACACTTGATATTCACCATGACATTTCGTCACCTAACCTAACGACATAACAAACTTGTGTTGTTGACGTTATTGTCCTTTAAAGTCAACTTTTTCTACGCCCCTTATAGAGTTCAGGTTAAGTTGCTTGGTTGCTAGAAAAATATTAAGCGAATAATAAGGTCTTGATAAGGTTTTTTTTTCTCATCATTCTCATTGTTATTCACAAATTAAATTAGCCCTTAATTCGCTATTAAAATGCGCCTTATTAACAGTTCACTCAAGGCAAAGATCACAAAGCACTTAAGTATCTAAATCGTCTTGCTACCGAAATTCCATGAGACTTTGCTCTGTTCGGGGCGGGGGCAAGTTTTTCCAATTTTATTCTTGTTATAACCTAACCTTAGACATTAGGTTCGAATTACTCGCATGGTGCAGTGCCCGATCAGCGCAATGTGCTAGCAATTGCTAGAATTAGCCAAGAACATGTTTCGAGCCCACTGCAGTGCTGCACTACAGGTTCAAAGACTCCCTCTTGATTGCACTTTTCTCAGATAGCCGATGGTGGTCTCTGCTCTGGACAGTGCGGTCTTTTTCTTTTTCTCTCGTGACACTCGTGAGCACTACTTCAGCCGGCGCGGTTATCAATCTGCGGATAATAGATTTTTTCAAATAAAAATTGTTTGTCAGTTAACTAAAGCGCGGTGCTTATAGGCTCTGTTATCTCGGGATGAATTGTGGAAGGGAAACGTAACGCCATTAACTTTAAATACACTTCCCATTTCGATTTGGTTCTCAATTGGTTGGTCGACCGACGCGACGCAACGACAAGTGATAACGTCTGTGCCAGTTTCCCTGATCGGTTGGTGGAATTTTCGTATAAAAAAGATTGACGAATTCATACAAGACTAAAAGTTCGGTGGTGCGAGATTTTATTATAACTATCGTCGTTAATCGGAGTTCTTTGTGGCTTCAGACTTTACCAATAGACTTTTCTGAAAGGAACTTTCAAACATGTAAGACACACTAGTTAAGTGCAAACTCGTTTCGAGTGTCTAAGATAAACGAAGTAATTCGTCAGGTCATGAAAATTATAGTGTTCTTGCTGCGTGCTGCATAGCACTGATTTTGGATATATCTGCACATAAGACCTCAGGTGGAATCTAGCAAATTTGGACTTGTTTGCTTGCGACATTGGCAAATCTAGTTTTTTTTTTAATTGGCACCTCTTGGGTAAAGTACGTTCGAGTATATGTTGGCGTACCTTCTAGCTTAAATTTAAAAAATTCTTCTATACGACAGAGTTTTTATACGTTATCTAAATCTGGTTGTTCGTTTATTTTTTCTTTCTTAACCTTAAGTGTATACCTATATAACGAGTGTTTTGAATTCTGCTTAAAGTTTTCTTAAAACGAAAACAAAAAACATAGGCTGAGTTATACCTATTTAATTTCAAACAAAGAGCTTTTTTAAAATTTTAATGTCAGGAAATATGAAACGAAAATCTTAATAATGAAGGTTTTGTATGTAGCCTTTCCTTCGCCACAATTAATTAAAAAACAACAAACTTGTTTACAATGTTTTAGTATTAATATCAACTGTTTAGTATAAAATTGTACACAGAGAATGTTACCGGAATTCGTTCGAAAGTTTCTGGATGAGTATTGTAACTTAATTTCGCTTTTTTTTATATTTTTTCATATCAAGATCTGAAAAATATTTTTAAAAGCTATTTACCATTGTCTTAATTTGTAAAATATGATTGTGATTTCGTTCTGTTGATTCATGATTGTGATTTGTTATCGGAGTTGTAGAAATCAACAATTAAAAAGTTTCTTGAATGCGAACATTTTTAACAGCAATAAGTTTTTTTTTAGGTTAAAGCTATGAAATGTATTTTTTTTTAGCCGTTGTTTTAAATTTAATAACTGGCATCCAATGGCCTGGAGTCATTTATTTGTCATGGCTATCACCGATCATTCTATGACAGGTTTACTGGTCGATGCATGCAAAAACAAAGTCCAAAACTCAAACCCTTGTAAAGAGACAACAAAAATCGACTTACGAAAATTAAAATCTTTACTTTGCGCTGAGGATTGGAGTGATGCTTTTGTGGAGCCTGAGGATTCCAAGTCTTATGAAATCTTTATTAAGCGTCTTACAGATCACGTAGATAACTCGAGTTTTACCAGAATATTAAAAAAAAAACGTGTAAAAGACTTAAGCCTTGGATTTCTCCAGACCTGGTCCTGTTAATAAGCAAGAAAAACAAGCTTCGAGTCAAATGTAAGAAGATCCCAGAAAACATCTACCTTAAAAACAAATACAAAAGCCTTTGCCAGGAAGTTAAAAGTAAAATACCAAAATGTCGTGAGTTTTTTTTTAAATCTAAATTTGGTGCTTTTAAAGGAAATGTGAAAGGGGAATGGAAATTAGTCAATAGCCTTCTAAATAAGCCGCGTTCGAATAAGAAACCTACAACGATAAAGTGCAATGGCCGAATTGTATCTAACAAAGATGAAGTTGCTGATGTCTTCAACAATTACTTTGCCAACATTGTTCCTCCTATTTACAATTACCAAAGCTCAAGTTTTTTGTGTACTTGTCGCCACACAACTCAGAGTGGTACATTTTTCTTGAACCTATAACAAACAGGCTTAGAGCTTTTGAAATCTATAAAAACTTTGAAAAATTCAAATTCTTGTGGTATCGATGGGATTTCAAATCGGTTGCTGCAGAGCATTGGGTGTTTTATTGTTGATGTCTTAGCACATATATTCAATAAAAGTGTCTTTGACGGAGTCTTCCCTGGAGCTCTTAAATGTGCGGATATTATAGCTCATTTTAAAAAGGGTGCCGCTAACGACGTGAGCAACTTTAGACCAATTTCCTTACTGCCTTCCATAAGCAAAGTTTTTGAGAAAATAATGAAAAATAGGGTTGTTTGCTTTTTGAATAAAACTTCTTTTTTTAGCTCACTACAATTTGGGTTTCAGAAGAGTAATTGTACTGAGGACGCTTTACTCAATTTTTGCTCACAAATTTTCAGCAGTCCAGATGATAAAAAATTCACAGCCAGTCTTACTATTCTGCTTGGAAAAATCTTGGTTTAGATCGTATCTGGAGACTAGGTCACAGCGAGTAAAGATTGACAGTGTGAGAAGCGGAAACAAGGTTGTTAATTTAGGCGTGCCTCAGGGCTCCGTCTTGGGACCAGATCTGTTCCTGATTTGCATCAACTCCCTTTTTGAACAAGCATTTAAGGGCTGCCTTACTGCTTTTGCAGATGACATTGGCATAACCTATAGTTCTGCAAGCCCACTGGACCTAGTTGCTGACATAAATTCTGATATAGATTTGCTAAGAACATGGTTTTCCTTACACAATTTGGTGATCAGTTCTAAGACCAAAATTATGTTCGCCAGTTTGTCGGCGCAAAACTCTTTTAACGCTGACGTCGTTTTCCATGCACCTGAATGCCAAAAGTTTAGGTTGTCGAGCTGCTTCTGTAGATCCAACTCTCCCAAAAGTACATTTAGGACCACCAAAACTGCAGTGAAAACTGCTTTCAAATTGAGACTGTCAAGGAATTCAAATACCTGGGTCTTATTATTGATCAAAAGATGTGCTTTCATAACCACATTAATAGCTTACGACAGTGTTTTTGGGCATCTCTCAGATGTTTTTTTACTCAAAAAGAATCTGCTCAAAAAATCTCCTTAGAATAATTTATTACGGAATTTCCCACTCTAAGCTAGAGTATGGTATAACATGTTGGGGAGGAGCATATTTTAACAAAATCCAAACATTGCTAGTTCTTCAAAAATATATTGTAAGGAAAATTTGCGGAAAAAATCGTCTTCACCCAAGTTTTGTGTTGTTTCAAGATTTAAAAACTCTTCCTGTTCATCATTTATGATGTTTTAAATATAAACATCATGAGTGCTCGATAACTTGGATATACGCGGTAACCATCTTCATTTTGTAAATGTTCCTAGGGTCCAGACAATAGCTTTCAAAAACTTCTACCATGTCGCATCCCGTCGTCTATTCAACAAACTCCCTTTCTGGCTAAGGACTCTTAGTCTTTCGTGTTTCGAGTTTTTATTTTCTTTAGTTTAGCGATCCGTTCAAAAATGGCAAAAAGTCCTCTTATATCGCTCTATTTTTTTTTTTTTCTGCAAACCTATTTTCTGCACCTTTGTAACAGTTAGAGAATCAAAAAAGGAGACTGAACTGTGACAGATCTGTCACAAGTACGTTTTCTATTGTGACTTTTACTGAGGAAATCGTTTTTCGCTCCTGGGAAATAACATCGCCACTCTCTTTTGAGAGCCAAAATGACAGAAACAGAGTTTTCGTGTCAAATTAATCCTATATTTGTCCGATGGAGCCACTTTGGGATTTATTTTAATCGTCTCCCACTAATCTTCTTTTAATTATCGGTGGAGACATAGTACGGTAGTAAAATAATAAAACAAAAATAATAAAACGTATGAAACGTCATGCTAGAACTTTTCTAAAAATTTAATTTTTGATACACTCTTCACTAACTTACTAACTTAAGGTGGCGCTACAGTCCGGGGTGGACCTGGACCTCAGACAACAAGCTTCGCCAGCGAGCTCTGTCTCTAGCTAGCCGTCTCCAGTTTCGCACGCGAAGTTGGCTGAGGTCTCCTTGCCCTTGGGTGGGCCACCTGAGTCTTGGTGCTACTCAACTGCACCGTCCCTTCGGGTTGGATTCGAAGATTTTCCGAGTCGGGGCGTTGGTGTCCATTCGCTCTAAATGACCCAGCCATCGTAGACTTTGTGTTTTGACTCTTCTGGCAAAGTCAGTGTCGTTGTACAGCCCGTACAGTTCGATGTTACATCTCCTTCTCCTATCTCCGTCTCTGCAGACGGGACCGTTAATCGCCCGAAGAATTTTCCTCTCAAAGCAGCCTAAAGTGTTTTCATACGCCTTTGACAGGGTCCATGCTTCTGCACCGTAAAGCAGGACTGGGATTATGGGGGTCTTATACATGGACACTTTAGTTGCTCGAGAGAGGGCTTTGCCTCTCAAGTGCCTTCTTAGCCCAAGGAAACAGCGATTGGCAAGTGTTATCCTTCATTTGATTTAAGCGCTGATGCCATTGTTAGCGCTGAAATCAAATACGCTCTTTACACTGAATCAAAAACTAAACTTTGGCCAAAAAATTTTCGAAAACTCGTTTAGCCATTCACACTCTCTAAAAGCCGACTAAAATTTGTTTTCGTTTTCCATTTGTTCATCAGCTGTCATATTTTAGCTCATATTTAGTTTTAAAGGTGCTTGAAAAGATTCATAAAAGGTGGTAGCCTGGGAGGCGACCACAAGGTTACCTACATACCTCTTGTGGTCCATGGGAAAAAATTCCATTTTCTGATATTGTAATGATGAACATTGACAAAACAAATGAGCGGATTAGCCCTTTTTTTGTTCATATGGCCAGAAAAGGCCACTTCCGTTTTAGCTCTTTTATTAATCAGCTCTTTTTGATAATTTCCTGCCATCGTCACCTGAAAAAAAAGACTTGTTCTTGTTCATGGTCCCCACCTCCGCGAGGGTCTGACAAGCCCTCCGAGAGTATCATTTGTCTTGAAAAACTTCCCAAAGTGCCGTTCGGAATCGGCAAAAAATTGTAGGTCCCCTTGTATGTAAAGAAAGTAACACACCAGCATACATTGTTGAGAAGTTGGCCCTGGTTCACTTCGAGCTGTTGCGCCACACTATTTATTTATTTTTTTTTTTTTTTTGATAATTTAAGGATAATTTTAAGGAAGTACAATCAAGTCTTTTGAGGGTATATAAAAATAGTTGGTCGGAAAAAAGGAAGACATGGCCTCCATGGCTTTTTTTGAAAAGCGGTGTTTTTTGTGTAAGCCTACCTCATCGGGAAATGGATGATTGTGGTATCGGTTGAAAGCCTAAATAATGCCCTCTACAAATCCACGCGGCGGACAAACTTTCGATGGGCCAAACAACGGACCCGACCATTTACCGCAAAATGTGATTTTCTAAGTAACAAAAAACGTAGTGATCCAATATTCTTCACCTTCCTAATGGCCCATGCTCTTGGAACACTACATCCGTCTATCAGGTTAATGAAACTTATTTCCCAAGACTTTATCTTAAGTTGAGCAAATTTTGTGCCTTTGGACAAGAAGTTTTCAAGGTC
Organism: Neoascia interrupta; assembly: GCA_947623515.1. Classification (NCBI taxonomy): domain Eukaryota; kingdom Metazoa; phylum Arthropoda; class Insecta; order Diptera; family Syrphidae; genus Neoascia; species Neoascia interrupta. The sequence continues at coordinate 27,804,836 of OX392462.1, forward strand.
ATTGGTCAAAAATGTTTTCAACCGCCAGCATAAGTGCTTTCTTTTCTTCATGAGGATTTTCCGCCTCTCCGTCCATTCAACTCCAAAAATGTTGCAATGATTTTTCGATAGCTGAAATTTTGTCTTCTGAGATTGATGAGGTTGAATTCAGTTTATAAGTTTATTAATTAATGCAAAGATTTGATATAACGTTATTAACGTTTAAGATAACTGAAAATGAAATTTTTCGAATCATCTTTTTCAAAACGTACCAACGCTTATAGATCTCTTTGCATTTAATGATGAACAATATTTCCAAATCATCTCTGTAAATAAGTATCGTAGGAATCAATAAACCTTCACCGCTTATCAGTTATTAAACCACTGATAAAACCACTGATCGTCAGATATTAATCTGCCTTACGATTTATAGAAAAGAAGGCAGGTAGTTGTCACATCTCGCAGTTCAAATAAAGTAAACTCGGGAAATTCCATCAAGATCTACACTTTTTATTGGTTCCCCGCAGTTTGCTTAAGAAACAAAGTGCGTTAATCAATCGAAAGAAGAAGAACCTGTTAATTTACTTAATCTTAGATTGATTTAAAACAAACCCTCGTTTTCCGAAATAGTTGTGTAAAAACCTTCAATCTTTTTCGTCTACTCTAACAGAGCTATTAAAGCAAAGAAGTGACACAGTTTCCTGCACATTATTCTGCATTTTCCAACGTCTGTATATCAACGAGTATCTGTGATCTTTTTCGATTGGCCTCTTAAATGGGCAATCAAATTGACCTTTGTCAATGATGTATGAAAAGCCAAATCATATGTAGCTGCATATTATGAAGTGAATGCGTCTAGCTTTTTTTAACTCCCGTTTCTGTAGTATGCCCCAGACTACGCAGCATAGTAGCTAGAGCTACATACTCGTTATTGTAAATGTGCTATTAGAACATTGGAATTTTAGTGAGTGTTTGAGTGATCTTGTTAAGTTAAAATAATATTCCCTGGGTAGGGTATCAAAATCTGCGCAGCATAATATAAAAATGTGCGTGCATAAAGCCAATTTTTTTCCCCCGTCCTTTAAGAGAGTGGCAATACCTACGCTTCGTCTTGTTTGCCCAGCACAAAAACTCACAGGACACAGCTACAACTGACTGAAAATACGTCAGGTGTTTGGAGTGGGCAGCGATCTTTGGATGACTGGATCTAGTTTATTGCCTTTGGGGGTGAACCTGATTACACCTCGCGTATATTGGGTCCCTAGTAGCTGTGGGTTGTTCTGTAAATACTGGGTTCTGCAAAGTTTTTAAAGAGTGAAGTGCTTTTTTAAAAAGTGTAGTGCTTTGCCTTTGTTGCAAACCATGAAGTTCTTCCATGAACATTTGCCCTGATAGCACAATAGTACATGTCCGTATTAGAGGCATCGATCGGCAGTCTCCTGTGTGATGAAATTGAATGGAGATTCAGTGTTGAGTCAGGGACACCAATTTAACATTTATCTTTTGAATAGAATGAAGAATGCAGAACGTGAATGCTGATCGACTGAGCTTCAAATGTGTGAAACAATATTTCGGCCTTGGTCTGATTTGAGCTTTGTATTGAAGAAATATCTGATTGAGCAGGCGGTGTGTTTTTTCTCTAAATTAATATTTTAATTTCGTTGAAACAGACTAAGCAATGAGAGAAATTAATATGGTATGGGAGGGTGCCATGTTATATTGGAGTTTAATATTTTCTTCAAGAATATAAAAATTATCATCTGGGTAAGTGATAAATTTATAAAATTGGTATTTTGGTACATACGTTCTCCCCTTTTTGGCACTATTTAATATAGTCATAGAAATCCCACAATATTTCTGTTTACGTCTTTTCTGTAGCAAAAGAAAATCCCTCATTGTTGTTTTGAAGGCTTTTACAATTCCAGTTTAAGTGATTTTTTTAATTTATGCTTTAACATAAAAAATTGATAGGGTAGGTAACGAATAACCAAAAATCCATAATATCAAATTGCAAACACAACACTTCCCTTTGCACCTTAAAAACATCTAGAATATCATAAACGTGACTAATCCACACATCTAAATGAAAACAAACTAGTGGGAGGGTTACAATCTGCTTAGGCGAATCGTTGGATACCCCACCACAATTGACCACTGTCAAGCTCCAAAATGCGTCAAAAATCTTGGTTGCTAAATTTCAGTTTCTATTAACTTTAATTGTGTAGAGAATTTGTCAGTTTATAATCTTTTTTCTTAAAAAGGGGGCGTGGCATCAACCTCTTTTCAATAACATAATTTTTTTTATCATATTTTTTATCAGATGTGGTATACACGTGTTGATCGCAGTTTTATATCAAAAATTTGATTTTTTACTTAAAAACGCCCCCAGAGGTGGGCGTGGCGAAAATTTATTCAATTAAGATGATAGCTTACGCACATATCTGAACACTTTATAGTGCAAGTTTTTGGATTTAAAGCAAATATATCAAATAAAAGCCGTTTATTAGAATGCATATAAAATAGGGGCGGTTTTCGCTTTTTTTAAATGCAAATCACAATACACTTAAGCGAGGACATTACATACCAAATTTCAGCTTTCTACGAGAACTTTGATTTTTCATGCTAATAAGTAAAGTGGGCGGATTTCAAATTTTTACATTTGTAAGGCTTCGAGACCTAGAAAGAACAGATATCAAGTCTCAAGTTCCTGGCTCAAAATTTAAGGCCTAAAAACTACCGGCAGACGGACGGACATAGCTCATTCGACTTACAATTCGGTCGAAAAACTTAATATACCTAATATCCTATGGGATGGGGTATAAAAATTATTCAAAACACATTTCTAATAGCTGCATATCTTCAGGTAAATGCATGAATTCAATGCACAGCCATAGTCCAGGCAACGAAGACCAAAAATGACCGAATAGGGGAAATAATTCGTGTAGAAGCGAATTTTGGCACAGTTGTAGAGAAAGGTGTCCTGAATGACACACCGAAAGTACTGGTGGGTGGGGGCGGAGCTAACGGGTGCGCGGGGCCTTAAAGGTGTCTTTTTTCAGTTTTTGGCTCAGATATCTCGAAAACTATAGCTCCTAGCGAAAAAAATGTTGGCTACTAAATTAATCTACACAAAATTCTCTACAAAAAAGATTTTAGATTTAGTTTTTATTTATATTATATATATTATTAAATATTATAATATATATTATTTTATTATAATATTTAGTGAAAAAAAATAAAGATTGAGGCGGTTATTTTTATATACCGGTATTAACAATGCATTGTCTTCGAAATTAAAAGAGTATTCAAGGTTCAGCGTCATGTGTGTCTTTAACTTGCGGTGTATTGTTGCCAAAGCCAAGGCATACCCACAACCAGCTGTGCACCCACAAATTATCCTGTGGATATCCTGTCGTGCCGGTGCTTTTTTGTTCAAGATATTCTGTGGATGTGTGGAAAGTGGGTGCGGGAGATGTGACCCACTTTAGAACTGCAAATATATCCAGAATCAAACGGAATGGTATACCGTTGGTAACCTTTTTTCTATTTATTAACTCACCACCAAAAAAAATACAGCACTTAACACGTTAGAGAATGCTTACAGAAAAACTCAGATGATCGGGACCACACTTTGGTCGGCACCGTCTACCTATAAGCTAGAGATCACGGTTGGGGTTGGGAACATTGTAATACGTGATGGGTGCAACAACCCAGTGTTCCTTAAAGTCATGTATTGGGCACAGAATGGGTGGATCTGGACTGAAAGATGTTCTATGCCTAGTTTTTGCCGAATAATTAGATGGCAAGGTTAGGTCCTATTTTTGTGGAAGGCAAATGTCTAAGGGGAATAAAATAGGGCTATCTTGAGGGTTATGTGCAGTGTTGCCGAAAGTACTCCTATAGGAGTATTGTACTACTTTCAACAGCTCCGTACTCCCGTACTCCTCCTTTCGTATTTGTACTCCTCATTATTAAAAATATCTTACACTTGCAGCAAAGTCTAATTCCAACCTTATTTAATTGAATTCACCTCAAACTTAGTTCAAATTTGTCAGCACTTTTATCTTCAAAATTGTCGTTTTCGTTGGCTTCATGAAATGTGCGATCCCGAGGAAAGACAGCCAAAGAAGTTTTTCATAATATTTCAGTACAGCAGTTTTAAGTTTTTGTGAAGTGTTTGAAATTGCAAGTTGCTCTTGAAAATTAATTAAGAATTTGGGTTCCTTGGAGACGGTACAAACAAAAAAGCTATAAATGCGTCTTGCGCTGCTGGAGGTACTAAAGCAAATGTCTCTAAAACCATGCCACAGCAACTTGAAGTGCCTGAAAGTGCAAGTTGCTCTTGAAAATTAATGAGTAATTTGCGTTCCTGCCATTGCCAATGTGTCCTTTGTGGCTCGTGTCTTCAAGCCAAATAAGTGTGCTTCTGCTGGCGTTCCAAAAAATTTGGTGGAAAACCCACATAACTAAACCCGAAAAGGCCGAAGAAGTTGGGATTTCTGATGCTGCTAAGTTGATCGACCTACTAGCTACTAATTTCCGTTTTTATAAATGACTTTTTTATGGTTTCTTTAAATAGGGTTGAAAAAAAATTTTTGTGTTCACATTTATTTTTGAAGACTAAAAAATTTGTGTACTCCTTCATTTCAAAATACTCCCCTCTTTTGGCTGCAGTACTACCTTATAATATTTCTCTCCGGCAACACTGGTTATGTGTCCTGGATGGATGACATAAGCAAACGCTAGTAAGCCCAAATCTGATCTGGTCACTCTTCTTTTAACACGAACGGCTTCGAAGCAGCACCCTCTTAGATGTTTTACAAAGTCTTTGGTCGCGTTTGCAGGTATAAGAACTCTCCCCGGTAGGCCTTGCCCTTAAGAATGTCCTTCCACCGATCAGGTGCACGGTACAGATTAGCCGGCTGCCGGATATGCGTAAAATAGTCCTAGTATTGTCAAATACTGCTTTCTACAAATCGCGTGCATAATATATTTCGGGCTTGAGCTGCAGGTACACAATACTATGTTATAGCTAGGTATAGAGCTATACGCTAGCCTCCAACCACTCACTCAATAAGGGTGGAACACAGAGATGATGGTGTTAAACACGACGACAATTCGCAATTGGGTATGCCTTGGCTGCTGCAATAATGCACCACAACTTTAAGACGCACCAAACTCTAAGCCTCAAGATTCTTCAAATTTGGAAGACGAAGCGATACAATGAATGTATGTACGTTTCCGTCTCAATCTTTGATTTTTTTTCATGGTAAAAGTTACTTTAATTAAAAATTTCTATTTCCCACCTCTGTATCTCATTAAGTTTTCATCCCACCAAAAAAATGTATAAAATCTTTTTTGTAGAGAATTTTGTGTAGATTAATTTAGTAGTCAACATTTTTTCTCTAGGAGCAAAAATTTTTGTAGATATTTGCCAAAAACTGAAAAATGAAACCTTTAAAGCCGCGCCCACCCGTTAGCTCCGCCCCCCCCACCAGTACTTTCGGTATGTCATTCAGGACACCTTTCTCTACAATTGTGCCAAAATTCGCTTCTACACAAATTATTTCCCCTATTTTTGCTTCATTGCCTGGACTACTACTAATCATACCTATGTCAGGTCAATTGATTTGAACCCATTTTAAACAAAATCTACCCCGTTTCAGACGGGTTTGTATAATTTAATCTTTAAAGAATTGTCGTGTGTCAAAATCAGATGGCACCAAGCTTAAGTTGTGAGCAACTTAATAACTGAGTGGCTTACTCATCCAGCATGCATGTACAAACCTATAAGTAAATATTATTACACATTACTGCACTGCTTTGACCGATATTAGTATTTGTAATCATCAATTTAATTCTCATCAAATCAATTATTACATTTAAAAAATGCTCGCAACATCATTATTTCTCCAACTTTTTATATTTCAATGTTGCAGGTTTGCTGTTGAAGCAACATTATAAAACATAGATACTACGCCTAAGAGTATGCAGGAAATTCTAAGCTAAAATCGGCTTCAATACTCGTGTGAACAGTGACTGTAGCAAGAAAGTGAACGGAACGTTATAAGCACTGTTTTTCTTTTCTTGTAATATTTAAGGCATGTAAAATGTGGTAAAGGTGCATGATGTGACGACTGCAAGGAATAAAAGTATATTGCGACTATAAGTCCCTTGAGATGCTATAGGTAAAATGCTTTTTTGGTCAAACTTTGTTAAACTAAACTTCGCAAAAATACTTGTGCTTGATTGTTACTAAACCGATTTTCCCACGTTTATGTCTCGTCTAAAAATTCTGTCGGAGGGCATGTTAACAACATATCCAAGCCATCAAAGTATTTCATAATTCACTCAGAGAAGTTGCTACTCAATCTTGAGACTCTCAAGACCTTTAGGGCATATAATCGTGACCGAATTCTGAATCGAATGAGCCATGTCCGTCCGCCCGTCCATCCGTCCGTCCGTCCATAGGTCACATGAGGTCTACGTCATGCGAAGCAGTACAAGTGTAAAAATTTTTGAAATCCGCCCAAAGACACGTCCACAATCGGTCTAAATATGCCACTACCTCCAGAGTTTTCAAAATTGTAAGACGTTCTCAAAGGCTGAAATTTCACATTTAGCATCTCCTGATGAATGTTAGATACAAAAAAGACAAATTTAATTGGTAAACCTCCTTTAGTGGGCGTGTCATCAATTTTAAGGGTAAAATTTCAAATGCAGTTTACTTAATATTTTTGCCCGAAATTGAAAAAAATTTGCTTAATATTTTATGTAGAAAAAGCTTAGTTTCACATTTTGTTCATTCATGTGGGCCACGCCCACATTTGGAGGCAGAATTGAAGAAAAACCTAAAATTTTCCAGAAAAACTTAACTTCGACTGGCCTTGAGTCTGATTTAGGAAAACCTGAAACAAAAAAAAGTAGCAGCTTAGGTAAACTAGACTTCAGTCCAGATTTCGTTCATATAAAGTTTATAGCCACGTCCCCTCGATGTCGATTTTTCAAAAATATTGAATTTGAACCAAAAAATTGCATTTTTACGTACATTTAAGCGTAACTTGGAAATATCTGTGGAAATATCTTTTAATTGATAGTTTGTAATTAGGGGCGGTTGGACCACGCCCCTTTTCGAAGTTTGCATTACTTATAAAACGTCAAAAAATAACTGTGCCATCAGCATTTTACAATGTGGGATAGGATAGGGTATTCAACGGTCCGTTTTACGGGCTGTAACTTCTGCGTACACACTGTAGCACTAAAAATTTGGGTTGAAAACCGCAATTTTGAAACGTTTTTAAAGGAGTAAGTTTGCTTTCTAAACGTTACATACTTTAAACAACAAAAGTATGTAACTCCTTCAAACAAATTCAAATTTGAACAATATCGTCGCTGTTAAGATACTACAACACTTTAAAAAAAAATTCATCACTTTCGCTTTAAAATGCGTTTAAACAGCAGTATTAAAACACTTTTGGAAAAATATCACTTAAGCACTTCCTTCATTTTGAGTTGCTTTATACGTTTTTCATTAAAATTTAATATTTACTTGACTTAGGTTCCTATTTTTAGTCCTTGCCTGCTAAACTTCTAAGAATAAGTACCTGAAAACTTTAAGTCGATTTTGTGTAAAATTTCAAACTGTAATTAAACCGTTATGTGTGCATGAAAAAATTCCCTAGTATGCGTTCTCTGACTTTTTCCGGAATTCATAAGCACACCAAATTTCGTCTTTCTACGGGTTGCCGTTCAGAAATTATAAAGCGATTGGACAAATGGACGGACAACGTAGCGATGCCATAAGAGGCCCTTTCCATTTTTAGGCGGATCCCCTAAAAACTAATAGGCAAAAATGCTAAGGACTCTGCTTATTCCTATAACAACCATAAGTAAAATATGCACTCTTAGGAAAAAGTAAATAAAAAGCTGATGAATTGTGCTCTCGAAAATCGCACTGCCCTGTAGAGCTGGCTGACGAAGCTTGTTGGCTGAGGCCCAGGTCCACCCCGGACTGTAGCGCCACCTTAAGTAAGTAAGTAACCCCCGCCCTGACAAGTGATCGATTACAGCCCTAAAAAGCTTTTCAGTACCTTAGTGAAAATATTTCCAGGCAGAATATACCCTTCAGTTTGTATCCTTTTTCATGAAACTTTTTTATCCTCTTTTATGAATAAGAAAACACCTGTTTTCCAATTTATAAGTGCTTCCTCGCCTCTCTAACCGCCTCGACCATGCCACTTTGCGAACTTATCTGGTCAAACTTAACTCCAGTAAAGGCGTGCAAGCTTTTAGCGATTTAATTGCATAGCAGTGGCTTCAACTATTTTTATATGTTGATATGCAAAAAGCCCTTGATCACGGGATTTTTAGCACACTAAAATGCTGCTAATTTAGAGCTAATAGAAACTGTTAGAAGAAAAAATGTATAGAGGAAATGGATAAAAAGGCTTCTTCTAAGCATAACCATGGACCACAAGAACTAAGCTTAAGAACACCAAAACTTTCTCCCGCATGTGTTAATGCAGACCAATGGTAAGATCGGTTGCCCTAACAGTCGCCTAATAAAATGATCGCCACGCTGTTTATGATCGATCTGGAGTACCACTGGCAGAAAGCCGCTTAACTCCTTGAATTTTTCTTCTTGCTAGTTTACGTCTGCACCAGGAATTTTCACCTGGTACCACCCACAACGCTGAGCACTCCACTATCCGCGATCTAGGGAGACGATTGGGGCCAGGAAACCTTGAAGGCGAAGCCATATCTGATTTTTAGTAGTCCGTGCAAAAATGGAAAAAGGGCATCTTATGGTATCAATTCGTTGTCTGTCCGTTCGCAACTCTTGAACCTTCGAACGATGTGTTATAGAAGGATTAAGTTTGATAAAGCTCGGGAAAAAAAGGAAACCGAACACAAGGCAATTTTTTTATACATACACAACAGTTTAATTATATGTACCTATAGTTTGAATTTGATAGTAAAAAGGCAAAAAGTGTTTTAGCACTTAAACATGTGCCATTTTCAGCGTGTGCCATAACTTTGCTGGTCACAATCGCTTTATTTATTAAACTTTATTTAATTTTAATTTTACAAACATAAACATTTATTTTAAAATTGTATTCAGACCCACAGGACAGTTCTTATGACCGTGTGATAGCTACAAAAAAGCTCAAATATGGTTGAAATGAAATTCAATGAAGAGAGTTCGGTCTTCAACAAAACCGATCCAGCAGAAGAGACTTCTGGTCAGCTACTGCGTGATGGTCCCGACGATGGGCCAAAAGGTTCATCACATACCTTATGCTACACCATAAGTGAGTATTTGCTTTCTTTAAATACAACATGCCTCAGGTAAACCTTCTTTTATCTTTTTTTTAGATACCTGTTTCCTCTTTACAATAGCAACACTCTTGACGCTTCTTTCCCTCTGCCTCTTCAGATGGCCGCTTTTTGACTTGATTACCACCGAACGTTTAAGAATGTCACCGAGCTTACCGCCCTTCAAGCTATGGTCTAAGCCCGCACCTGTGGTCTATTGCCGAGTGTATATTTTTACGGCAACCAATGCCGAGGCGTTCCTCAATGGAACTGATAAAAAAATTAAAGTTAAGGAATTAGAACCGATCATCTTTAGAGAGTATTTAGAGCACAATAATATAACCTTTCACGCGAACTCCACCCTATCGTACACGGTACGGCGATACTTGGAATTCTTACCCGAAATGAATGAGCCCGGAATACTTAACCGAAGCATTACGGTGCCGAATATAGTGCTCCTGGGGATGGCTTCGCAGGTGGCCCATCATATGTTCACAGTCAAGGTTCCATTCAATTTGATCAGCAAAGAGGACAAGGTGTTTGTCAACAAAACGATTTACGAGTACTTGTGGAACTTCACGACACCAGCTTTATTAACAGTGGACAAGTATCTGCCTTTCTTGTTGCCTGTGGACAATGGTGGAGTTTTGCATTCGGTGAGTCTGACAGTGGGTGCTTGATTTAAATCTAAACTTCTGCTCACGATTTATATTTAGATCTATAATGACTATAGTGATCGAGTGAATGTTCGCATCGGTCCAAAATATGGTCCGCAGGAATTTTTCACCATCCACACATACGGCTATAGCCCGACGGTTCCCGGTTTTCGACCAGAACTCGGGGAATGCTACGCCGATCTGCAGAACGCATCGGAGGGTGCTATTTATCCCAATCGTGTGGCTAAGGACGTTATCTTGTACTATTGGCGCAAAACAGCTTGTAGGCCAGTGCCGCTCTACTTTCAAGAGGAATTAATGGTTGGTTCGCTAAAGGGCCACAAATATGTGACACACGAAGACTGGTACGATAGGTTAGACAACTTAACAAGCGATTGCTATAAGGGTCTTACAAAGTCCCCACTCCCAAGTGGGCTATCGGATATATCCAAGTGCTACAACGGTACTAAAACAGCATTCGGCTACATTAAAAAATATTTGACACGCAGTTGTTTTTATTATTTCAGGATTACCTGTCGCTGTATCAGCACCACACTTCAGTGGACGCTCTGGATATTGGGAAGACAAAGTCGAAGGGTACACTCCAAACAAACAAGATTATGCGTCGTATACGATAATCGAACCGATCAATGGAGTTCCGTTGGACCAGAAAGCACTATCGCAAAGCAATATGGTTCTACCAGAGCTCAGTGGCTTTAGTAGGGATGTGAACAAATTCAGTAAAATTGTTATACCCATGTTTTGGGTGGAATATGTAAGACATTGCCTTGAAATTGTTCGCCAATTTTACTTTTGACCTTCTTTTCTAGCATCAGCCAAGGTTAACACCAGAGATATTAGCCCTGCTTTCCTTCACAACAAATATTTTGCCACGCATTGAATATGTGGTACCTGTGATATTTTTAGTTTTAGGCCTAGTGTTGTACTTCGTATTGCTAAAACGGGCAAATAAGAACCCCAGCTTAGGTGCGGGAGGGTATTCTAGGATAAGGCTACTTTTTCGAAGAGAAAGGGATCAGTTCTTCGAAAGAAAATAATAAAGACTTGTGAAAAGTCTAAAGAATAATTTAGACTCGAGCAATTTGTGTAACATAAAATCGAATTTTTTGAAATGGTAGGCTCCTAAATAGACACAAGAACTCAATCTATTTTGTAAATTTAGTATACATATTTAGATCTAGGCCGTAAAACTGCCAAAGTCACAAAATGCTCAAAAATTAAAGGAGCCATTGAAATTCTGCTCGGGGTTGAATCCGAAGTTAAGAGCCAAAAATAGGCAAAAATATTTTCAAACACATAAAATTCTACAAAACAGTTTCGAACTTTTTTTACTCCGCTTTCATTTCCTTAATGGCTTAATCGCTTTGTGACTACAAAAAATATTCGACAATATGGAAGTGGTCTAACACTGTAAATAACATTTTTTTTTAACTTAATCATTTTAAAGAATATATTATAAGAAGTATCTATTATAAGCATATGTTAATAAGATAATAATAAGACTTAATTTTATGTTTAATCTTAAGTTTATGTTTAACGCCTGTTAAGCAAAAATTAGTAATTCCGCAGCTTTTAGAAAACACGAATCAAATCATTTGTAACTTTAATTAAGTAATGTAAATCAGATACGTATTACAATAATTACCACTAATTAATAAATAATAATAACAAATTGTCTTTTTCTAAATTGTAATCTTGTTTTTAAAACACATTTCATTTTCTCGTCGGTTTCTAAATAACTATTTTTCTCTTTTATTAACTTTATTTATAACAAAAATAAGCTTGGCAAGCTGGTGAAGATACTTAAGCTGTAAAAAAAATTAAAGCGTATGAAAGCTGTTTTCGATTTCCAAACATCGGACGATCGTATTCGATTCTGCCAATATTTGCTTCAGAAACCTCATTGATAATAACCTGGGGTGGAATCGGCTAAGGTGATCTATGATGAGTGATGTCACAAATCACAAAAATTCGTCTGCGTAAACTGTGATCATCACAATTTTCTTGTGACAGCTCCCGATCAATCGCCGTCAAAATAAGCTGGTCACCAGTTTTTAAACTTTCTGGTAAATTGGTGTTTTTGCTTACTCTTAGGCAGACTTTCTGCATGTACGAATAAAAATCAATGTTCTTACATTACAAGCCTAAATAAAGCAACGATTCGGAACAATATTTTTTTCAATTTTCACCTTACGCAGACTGATTATTTTGTTTGATCACATTGACTGTCACAAAATGCGAAAATCACAGATCATCATAGCCGATTCCACTCCTGATAATGAGGTTTCCATCTTACAATAAAATTGTTAATAAGCTCAGTGGTCGGCAGGACACACAATTGCGCCAGTGTAAAATATCCTAAATGTTTGAAACGTTTGCAAAAACATACTCACATACACTCAGATGTGCTGTACTCATAACAACTTTTAACTGACAGGTATGGAAGGAAACAAAGGTAAAGGAAATCCTCCCCGATGAGGTAGATGAACCAAAAAGGTGCATGAAACAATGAATAGTTGCGCCTTCAGCCCAATGCGTCCGACACGCCGAAGTACTCAACTGACAACTCAGAGAAATACACACGTTCTTATGCCTTCAGCCCAATGAATCCGTTGCGTCCGTCAAGTCAAAGTACACAACTGACAAATTAGTGAAATACACACGTTCTTATGGGAAGCGAAAACGTCACAAAGTTCTTCTATGGGCCGCTTCCCATAAGAACGTGTGTATTGAACTTAGTTGTCAGTTGTGTACTTCAATGTGACGGACGCAACGGATTCATTGGGCTGAAGGTATAAGAACGTGTTATGCTAAAAAATGCAACAGAGTGCGCCATGGAATAGGCGGTCGAAATCAAGGATTCAATAGGGAGGCGGGAGTTTTGTATAGTAAGAAAGCACCACGGATGGTAGTTAATGTCTCCTTATGAAAACCCACCTCTAGTAAAGACTACACTCAAGTGTTTGCAATAAGAACATTAAAGCCCCCTCGATGAAAATCTTTGTACTCACCCATCACCGTGAAAAGGTTTGATCAACGACGATTAAATGGAGACAATATAGAGACAAAATAGTCGACTTTTATATTTTTGTGATCCTGTTTGATCTTGACATCGTCACCTGAAAAAAAAAGACTTGTTCTTTTTCGCGGTTCCCACGCCACTTTTATGCTTGAATAACGACTTTTGAGAAAGCCCCAAGAGGCATCGTCATATCATGGAGTCTTACCAATTTGTACGTTGTCAATCGTGGGGATTTTGGCATTCTTCCACTAAGTTTTTAAGGTAGTTCCAAACAAGTGAGTACGTGCGACAGTTCGTCTGTAACGATTTTCTAAATACCCCACCCTATTTTCCCAGCATCACCAGATCTTGAAGTTTTTGGCCTGAATTTTCTCATTGGGAGTCAAATGTGTGCATGGCCACATCCTCAAGAGTGGGCGGGGAGTAAGAAGAAAATATTTTAAACTAATTTTGTTAGAACCGTAACGAAATGTGTTAAAAACGAAAATGTAAGAAAAAAATAAACATTTTTCCTAAAAACGCCCCCTAAAAGTAGGCGGAGCTCAAAATTTTGTACGAAGCAAATTTAGAAAGTGCTAATATCTTCAATATTTGTCATATAATATTTTTTCCGATTTAGAGAGAGTTTTCAGAGAAGTCAAGTTTTTAAAGATAAAACACTGTAAAAGAAGTCATGGTCGATACCCCATCGGGCGGTTCAATTTTTGTCGTATTTAGGATTCTTATCCGCAATTTTCCATAACCAAAATTTGGCTTCATATGCGTCGTTTAACTTGGTCTAAGGTCTTTTGAAATAAAATTTGAATTTCAAGTTGTCTCGCATTGAAGCCTATAGTGGGCGTGGGCGTGGCCGTGAGCGGATTTAACCAATTTTAACACGTTGTCTGTACAACAAAAGAACCAAGTCTCACTCAAAATTTTAGCTCTTTAGCTTGGTTTTGAAAACCAAAAACCTTCAAAACATACAGACGGACGGACGGACGAATGGACATGGTGTAATCAATTCATGTCGTTACTGGTCATGTCTCTAAAAAGTCTTAGCGGTCTACGGTGATTATTTTACGGTGTTACAAACTATGCATTAAAATTAATATATCCTGGGTCTTGTGCAAAAAGCCATCTTCACAATTTTAGCACCACACTCAAACAATTTTGACAGTCGAAAGGGATGCGATACTCCTTCCGTCTAGCGTAGACAATAGCCAAATTACACTTTTGACTATGGCCAAATTTCCCTTTCCGTGGAAAAATATCAGGACCAATAAAGAGAACTGACCAGTATCGTTCCGGCGACCAGAAGAAAATAAGACAATGCACTGACCCATAAACTCAAAGGAAGAAAATTCAATTACTGTTTAAGCAGCTTTTTCAGTATCGCTTTTCTTCTTTCTATCGAAAAAGTTTGACTTTCGATCGGGTCGTGTCGAATGGTTAGATGTTTTGGTTTCGCCTTTTAAAAAATCGGATTTGACTAGATAAACATTACTATTCTGAACGAAAGAGCTCAAAACTATCCGCGGTAAAAATGTTTTACAAAATTTTAGGAATCATGCTTGTTTCACATCAAGAGCGAGAGAGCGAACGAGTGTCTCGGGCGAGCTGTCAAATGAAATTCAATCAATGGCAATGTATGGGGTAGGTCTCAATACCGGTCGCTGTTGTCGCTGTGTCGCACGCCGGCCCTTTCGAAAAATTCAAAAACCCTCGCCGAGGTCGGCGATTATTCTGTCAATCGGTGTTGTAAGTTATGACTTACTGTTGAATGGACGTTTTTTTTCTCGAAGCTAATACTTGTTGTGAAATATAAACTTTTCATGTGCAATAAAATCGGCAAATTTTAGAAATTCGTTTAGTTTTGTCACTGTGCAGTCAAAACAGTTGTCGCGGTGTCTCGCTTTCATTATGTATGTATTACCAGACGATTTCTCTGGTCTCTCGTTGTCGCTGCCTCTCTGGTTTGAAGCTATCGCGCTGAATATGAAACGCTATCATGACAGCACAATCTCTGTTTTGAACAGGATTCTGTTCCCTACTGCACACACAAGTCATCGAAAAAGTATAGACCACCCAAAAATAATTATTGTTGTTTTACAATTAATTTAACTATTAATTTTTATTCAAGTTAAAGGAGAAGTTCTTGTGCCTTACATTGCAGCCATTGAAACGTTTCTTCTTTTCCTAAAAAGGAACCTGTGCACAAACCAAGCTGCACTACACTCAAAATTTAATAATCATAATAATAATAGAAACACGGAAATTCAGTAATCAAAAAAGTTCTACATTGATTTTACAATAAATGTTTAGTAACTTAAATAAAAACTATTATAGCATTTCCAGTGTGCTGTGGAAGACGGAAGGAGAAAGGTGGTGTCTTGTTGCTACCCTAGGAAATAGTTTTTATTAATTTGGCACATCAAAATCGACTTTCTTTTCCCCTTAGATGCAATTAAGGGCGTTTCTCTTCTTTAGTTCAGTGTAGAGCACTTTAAAACAGACCTCGAGCATTCTGGGCACGCTCTGAACCGAGTGCGCTCAGATTCCGAACCGAGTGTGCCTACTCTATTCTGGATTTTGTAACGCATTTGAGCACATTTTTTGGTTATCTGTCACAATGCAAAATGAATCAAAAATTTTACCGAACAATAATTCATCAAACATTTTTACTTTCGGCCTTTAGAACAACAAACTTTCCTTTTTGTTTTGTTTTTTCATATAAGATAATTATAGAATAAAAACCGTGTCATTGGCTGAACTTCGTCAAACGACAAATAATCTGAAAAACAGCAAAGCCCCTGGCTACGACTTAATTACTAGCGAAATTCTAAAGGAGCTACCGAAAAAAGCTTTGGTCAAGCTACTCTATATCATTAACGCTTCCATGAGAGTTTTATACGTTCCAAGGCAATGTAAAGTGGCCGAGGTCATAATGATTCCGAAACCAGGAAAATGTCCAAACGACAAAAAGTCATACAGAGCTATTTCGCTACTGCCGATAATATCTAAGGTATTCGAGAAACTGTTGCTTAAAAGGTTGCAACCAATCATTGAAGAAAGACGATTGATTCCGGATCACCAATTCGGATTTAGGAAAAAGCATTCAACAATCGACCAGGTCTATCGAATAACAAACGAAATCGAAAAAGCTCTGGAAGCGAAAAAGATATGTACTAGCGCTTGTCTCGACGTATCGCAAGCCTTCGACAAGGTGTGGCACGAAGGCCTGAAGTACAAGTTAAGGCTTAGCTTACCAGAAAAACTCTATAGAATCTTAGAGTCTTACCTTGAAGACAGAATGTTACGCGTAAGGTACGAAAATGAGTACTCGGAGTTCAAAGAGATTAATGCCGGTGTCCCGCAAGGAAGCGTTCTCGGCCCAACATTATTTTTGCTTTATACAAGACACATACCCTACGATGAGGGAACAATTTTAGCTACGTTCGCAGACGACACTGCTATTTTCGCTATTGATACGACAGTTGAATTATCAACAGGGAAACTCCAGCGCGCTTTAGACAAAATATGCGACTGGACGAAGAGCTGGCAAGTCGTCCTTAACGAGACTAAGTCAACACATGTTAATTTTACTTATAAAAAGATAAACAACAAACCTTTATTCATTAGCTCGGTACAAATCCCGTACTCAAATGAAGCGAAATATCTAGGAATGACTCTAGACGCAAAACTTAAAGATGGAAGCCGTACGTTAAAAAGAAACGCGACGAGCTCGAAATCAGGTTAAGAGAAATGAATTGGCTTATCGCAAGATTTTCGAAACTAAGCGCATACAACAAACTGCTTTTGTATAAGCAAGTGCTAAAACCATCTTGGACGTACCGTATACAACTCTGGGGCTATACTAAACCAAGCAATATATCTAGTTTAGAAACTTTTCAAAATAAGACACTCAGAGCAATCGTTAATGCTCCATGGTACATAAGAAATAGCGATCTACACCGAGATCTAGGAATCGCAACCGTGTCTGACGAGGTAACAAACTTTGCTCGCAAACTTAGTACTCGTCTTCGCGGACACTGCAACAATGAAATTATCCGAACTTTGGATCAGACAAATCTTACGAGCCGACTACAACGAATGAGACCGTTAGATCTAGCAGCATAAGATGAAACCGCATAAATTGACGGTATTGTAGGTGCCTTCGTTGGAAGGCAGCCTGCCACACGCGATTACTACAGAAGCTTGAACTACTTGTTATGGAAACTTAGTCGTAGTCTGACGGAAAATGGGAGGTTTTTTAGTGAGTAAGGATCTCACACTACTATGAGCACGCGCGGCCGGTCCTCGTAGTGCCTATGAAGGTTTTTCCTACCCACGGACAAAAAAAAAAAAAAAAATTTTGTTTTTTAAGTACTCATCTGTCATTTCGCTGTGCTCAGCAATAGGCTCAGAATGCTCGGTCAAATTTTTCCGAGCACATTGAGTGTGCTCTGATCATGCTCTGGGCGAAAAAATAAACATAAATCTCGGGCTCTGAATAATCTGAGCACAAAAAGAAACGCAAATTTTTGCTTGACAGTTCGAGCGAAAAAAGAAAAACGATGAAAACGTTCGCTGTCTCCAAAAAATTGGAACAGCGAACTTTTTTTCAAAACTTAAATCGGTTTAGCGTTCCTGTCTCAAAAGTTAAGCCGTGCTACCTTAAAACTTATAACCTATAACCTGCAAAAATCATGCACTGTGGCGCCAAGGGGTAAAGGGTAAGCTTAAACCTTATTAGCTCAAAAATACAAAAAAGTTCATCATTCATATTATAAGCGAAGAGCCATATCTGAGTTCGTTTGAAGAGTTCAATTTATTTTCCGCTGTTTATCAACAACCCAGACATGACATAGAGCGCAATCATCAATGTCCTTGAACTCAGAAGCACGCTGTTTCCTGAAACAAAAGATTTATAGACTTTTTAGTTGTTTAAATCTTACGATTTTTGTTTGCTTGTATAGTTTTTACTTATACTTATTAAGCCGTTTAATTGTCTGCAATAGACTTCCTCTGTTACTTGTGTTTAAAACACTTTGAGCAACTTTTTTAGTTGCAAGTGGCACATTGTTCGTCTTAGTAAAGTTCTAGTAAATTTTACAAAATATCAAGTTAGTTTCAATATAAAATTTTACAAAAATATCAAGTTTAACTTTCTACAAAGCTGAAACAATTATTATGATTAAGAAAAGTAAAATATATGTTCTTTGAATTGTGACTCTTTCACAAAATTTCCATGGCATATCACATGAAGTACTTCGCATGTCTTGATGCGTCAAAAGACTATCCTTATCACCAAAGAGTATTAATCCACTTAACGGTAATTAAATTAAATTTAATGACTATCCAGCTAACGAATTAAATTACAAAAAAATAACTCGTGTATGTGTCTTAAAAACAAGCGTCAAACCTAATCAGTCAAAACAGATCATCAGCCAAAATTCCAAATCTTGTGGTAAATTTAGAAATAGAATCTAATGTCCGTAAGTTTTTTTTTGTCGGCTATTTTTTTTTTAATGACCCTAGTCTGCGAAATGTACTCAAAAGTTTATAGTGTTGCTTTCCAAAATTTATTAAGAAAATCTATTTATGTTTCTTAAATTTCCAAATAATCTTTCAAATGATGGATTCAGTGCATTGATACTGACACACAACAACTGATTTCATGGATTCATCTTGGCTATGAAGAGATAACTAAATGTTGTGGGTCGCGAACTGGCTCATATTTTAATCATTAACTTCAATAAATTAAAGGTAATTTCCGAGATAATAAATACTTTTAGGTTTTTCATTTTTAAACAGTGAACAGTTTTATGGCTTTTTGTCTGGCTCTTTGATCAAGTGTTATCAGAGGTCAGCTCTTCCTTGGAATAATGAAGACATGTTTTTGACGTTTGACAACGAGCCACACCCCCGATTCATTGGAAAACAAAATATTTTAACAAAATTGTATTATTATTTTTTTGTTTATATTTTATCAATAAAATGTTTGTTTCTTTTTATAAAAGATCCATCAAGTTTTATAGTAAACAAAAATAATCGAATCAGGGTCTTGCATCTGCTATTTCCTCTTACAACTCTAAAATTTTGATTGACACATGTTAGATCTTTGCCACTTTAGGCGCCCGGTGTTTTCTATTTGTTTGGGAAAGATGGGATAATCTGTTTGCTGACTCGACTCAAACCTATGCCTGGCTTTCTAAACCTGTTATGAATTGATAACCCACTTGTTGCCGCCGCTTATTTAACACGTGTTCCTGAAATCGATTGATAAGAAAATTGCGTCTAAAGTTGCTTTATTATGCAAAAGTAGCAAAAGTATATGAATCAGTTTATGAAATAATGCTCTTAGGCTTTTGTCGAAATCATGACAAAATAATTAACTATAGTTGACCAAAACAATTCCACTTGAACCATGCTCGATAGCCTTTTCAGATACAGCTGAATCATCACACTAAAAAATTTTAAGTTGTTTGTTAAAATAGTCAATGTTAAAGCGCAGTTTGCATTTTAGTTTGAAACAATGGTTAATAGATTTGTAGGTATGTTATTTTGAATAAACTTTATGAAATATTGATTAAAGGATAATAGAACTGTTATATATAATGTTCGTTACCATTTATGTTATAGCTCTAAGGGCCGGTTTTTCGTCGAGCCCGAGTTAAGCTCAGCTTAAACTAAGATCTGTTAATCCCGTAACAAAATGATTCTGGAGTTAACCCAGCGAGCACTTTTTCAGTGCATAGTTAACTCCGTAAGCAAAGTTGTCAAAATCTTCGACTCTCAAAATGATTGCCTCTCCCAGCTCTCACTTCACATGGAAAAAAGTTCGACTTATTCCCAGATGTAGTTTTTCACAGAAACATGCAAATCAATTGTCAATTCACACAGAAAAAACATTCAAAGAAATTCATACTGTTCTCCCGAGTTGATCCGAGATTAACTCACCAAATTTGGCTAGTTAAGCCGAGATTAACCTTAATACAAGTTTACTGAAAAACTCATTAATCGTTTATCTCAGTTTAACTCGGATGATCTCGCACTGAAAAACCGGCCCTAACTGGATTAAATTAATATCGATATGGAAATTTGTGGAACTTGGAACGTAGAAAAGCTATCCTTTTCTAACTACCCTGTCTATATTTATGTCATCAATTTTGTTTCGCAATTGTGTTGATTTTCCTTCTGCACATCTTGAGAAAATATTTAATTTTTTGTAACATTTTTCAACATTTTTCAAATATGTATGCAATTCATTGGGTTAAGTGGGTTAAGTAATAAAGTGAACCAGTGCGCGATTGTCCGTGAACCTAATGTCCAAACGGAGAATACCTATTGCCCAGCAATCCTCTGCCTTAAAATCCTATTACCTATTGAGCAGGTACTTCTCCGTGTGGAATACTCAATTATAAGATGGTTTGGATACATTGTTCGCCTGACCTGACTACCTAGACAGGGTATCTAGCTGAGGTAAGCACATTTTTTAAGTAGGCAAAATCAAGAGCATCTGCATCTGAAACTTTTCGCTTATGCGGTGTAATGATGAGATTACTTACATCGAATAACTCAAGATCAAATGAAAAGGACATGGTTCCGAGAGTAGGTACTGTATCAGAAAATTTACTCTCAGAAAGCTACTCAAGAGCTTACAAGCAAAAGAGCATTAGACAAGTAACCTTAGAAATCTTGAAACATTTGAGATTTTCGAGATTTTAAAAATATTTTTTACGAGATTTTTGACGTTCGAGATGACGTCATAATCCAGTTTACTTGGTCACTTCCTCGTAGAAGTGAATCGAAACACTTTTATTTTTTTGCTTGCCTTAAGAAGTGAACCTTTGAAGCTGAGCATCTGATTATAAATTCTGTCAATTCAGGTTTTGTGTAATTGACAGTTCTTATTGTATCGGTAGCCTTTTTGATCCCATCTTGATCTAGGATACGAGACTTCATTGGCTCTCTTCATTTGCAAGAGATCGCCAGGTCCTTCTCCCACCGAATCTCTCAAAACCTTATACTAAGTCCTATGCAGCCCAGCATCGATAGCCAGTGGCAACATTGCCAAATAAATTTATCAAGAGAAGCCGCCTCTGATGGCACACGACCACAAGAAGCGTACAAAATGACTGTACAGATACAGAGCGATCAGAGCTGCTCGCGAGCAGAGGAGGAGAGAGGAACACTGGCTTCTCTGAGGGTAATGGACAGAAAACGAGAAACGCGCGGCAAAAGATAATAGAGATGTGACACAACAGGAATGAAGCAAGTTTTACCAAAGATCTGATCAAAACTGAGGTTTGTGAGGACAAAGGGAACAACGTTGTGAAATTGTGGAACCGTAGTCTGTGCTCAGGATTTGGGAAAACCCTTTAAGGAGACTGACTGCTTAACGGCGATGAGCCGAATCCCGCTGTCAGGCAGAATCCACCATTCAACCCGGGCGAAGAAGTCATCGACGAAGGATATGAACGATACTGCCCACCTGACCTGGATGAAGTTAAGGCAGCCGGAGCTGACGGAGATGAGCTGAAGAGGCAAGCAACAGCTTATCTTTAAGATATGGTCGGAGGAAAGCATCCCCGTCGAATGAAACCTCAGCATTGTTTGTCCGACCCTCAAGAAAGGCAACCCTCTGAATGGTCAGTCACCGCACACAAGATCTTTTCCGCTGTACGGTGTGAAGTACAGCTTTAAGCAGTTTGTCAACAATCTGATAGATCCATATCAGTGTGGCCCAATGCCAGAAAAATCCACCATCGATCAAAAATTCACACTGCGGCAGATCTTGGAGAAAACCCAGGAATTTCAAAACGATACCCACCATCTTTTCATCAATTTCAAAATCGGGTGTTTATGACAGCAAATATAGAGACAAGCTATATAGCGCAATGTTAAGTTTTGGTATCCTTACCAAACTCCTTAATTTGTACAAGAGACGATTGAAAACTCAACTCAAGCTGTTTCGTCGAGGTCGGTAAGGACCTCAGCGACCCCTTTGATGCCGAAAAAGGATTAAGACAAGGCCACGTACTGTCTTTTGACTTCTTTAACATTATACTTGAAAGAATTACGCATAGCTCTCGTGCCAACACCAGAGGCACAGTCTTTCAAAAGTCCGTAAATTTTCTCGCATCAAGCAATCAGAAGAGCAGAGCGTGAAACATCCGTGAGTTGCGACGGAAGCGCCAGACATCGACTTCAGGGAGCTTTTAACGAAGGCAAAATTAAGTATATGCTGTCATCAAGAAGAGACACCCAACACCAACGTCTTGGACAGGGCCGACGCCTCAGAAAGCTATAACTTTGAGACATTGTTTATCTGGATTCCCTTATAAATTTAGACAACGACAACAGCGATGGCTGCTTCTTTGTGCTAGGAAGGCAATTGAGTAGAAAAGCCCTCTCAGGAGTAACTAAAGTGTCCATTTGAAAGACCTTCATCATTCCAGTGCTGCTTTACGGTGCAGAACCAATGACTCTGTTAAAGACGGGTGAAAACGCTTAAGGTTGTTACAGGAGGAAAATCCTTCGGCGATTTTGGTTCTGTCTGCACAGACAGAGAATGGAGCCCCCTCTAGATACAAGATCGAATTGTACGGGCTGTTGTATAGCAACACTGACCTAGTGAGAAGAGTAAAGGCCCAACCACAATAGACCATAATAGGTTAATAGTGTGTAACCTATTGTCAAAATTCGTCGAAAACTCCAATCAAGTTCTGCCGAACGCTTTCAGTGCCAATAAAAAAATTCAGTAAAGGATTTGCAAACTGTGAGACTTAACGCCTAACTATAATAGCCTTAGATGAGCTCAAGTCGGCTTCCAGAAACGTCCCACTACACGCAATTCGTATACCATAGCCATAACAAAATTGTTCTCGATTTCGTTGGGTTTTCTTTAACTTTTGCTGGCTTAAAGCTTTGTTTTTGCTTTTCATAAGGACCAGTTTTTCGGTGCCGAGTTAAGCCCAGCTTAGACCAAAATCCCGTAACAAAGTGAATCTGGAGTTAACCTAGCGAGCAGTTTTTCAGTGCTTAATTAACTCCGTCAACAAAGTTGTCAAAATCTTCGAATCTCAAAGTGATTGCCTCTCCCAGCTCTCACTTCACATAGAAAAACACAGGAAAAGAAGTTCGACTTGTTCCCAAATGTCATTTTTCACAGAAACACGCAAATCAGCCGTATTCCACACCGGAAAACACATGCAAAGAAGTTCATACTGTTCTCCAGAGTAAATCCGAGATTAACTCACTAAATTTGACGAGTTAGGCCGAGATTAACCCCAGACCGAAGTTCACTGAAAAACTCATTTCTGGGGTTTATTTCAGTTTAACTCAGAAGCTCGGATGATCTCGCACTGAAAAGCCGGCCTTAATTGTCATATTTAAGCCCACATAAATTTTTTTAAGTTTTTCAAAAGTATGTATCCGTGTATGAGGAAAATATCAAGAATTTTACGCTCACCTCAAAAGTTTAAACACATTATAGATCGGAAAATTGGTTTCGGAAATATTAGCATCCAAAGTTGAAGGAAAAGTGGCATAATTTTCAAATTTGAATTTAAATTCTCAAGCCAACGTGATACACAGTGAAATCTCATAATTTTCTCAGACCGTTTGCGTCTGTTATGGGCACTTCAGTCTTTATGCAAAACTTAAGTGCGATTTTCGTTCTATTTCGACATTAGATCAATCCCGCTTAAGCGTATTAGGGTTAGGACTTTATTTAATTTGTTTGTCACTTCTTCGGCGACTAGTTTAAGCCAACGAAAGTTAACGAAAGGGAGCAAAAGTATATTATGGCCGTGGTATACTAATTGCGTGTAAAGGTATAATGGGACATTTTTTAAATCCGAAGCTCAGTAAAGTCTATTACATTTTACTTAGTAACAATTACGCAAAGTCTTAGGCCTTAAGAATACAACGACTGCAATGACTGGGTCACCTAAAGCGGATGGATACCAACCACGCCCCACCGGCCCCAAAAATCTTCAGGAGCAGCATGGTAGAGGAGCACCGAGACGCACGCAAAGTGGAAGGGAAAGTTTTGCGTGCAAAACTTGAGACGGCTAGCTAGAAACAAAGCTGGCTGGCAAAGCTTGTTGATTGAGGCCCAGGTCCATCCCGGGCTGTAGCACTATACCTAATACTATGTTTCCACCGGCTTTTTCTTAATTCTAGGATTAGCGGGAGACGATTAATAATAAATCCCAATGTGTTTTCGCCAGACAAATAAATGATTAATTTGACATGAGCGCTCTTTTCCTGTCATTTTGGATCTCAAAACAGAGTGGTGACGTCATTTTTAACGCTCGAAAAAAGATTTCCGTTGTAAACATCCCAATAGAAATCGTAACTCAGACAGATCTGTCATACGTAGACAGTTTTAGTGTCCTTTTTCGATTCTCAAACTATTAAAAAGTTTTCGAAAAGGGTTGAAAGTGGTTCGTGAAAAGGGTGTATGAGATTAATGAGGGGATTTATTCTTAATCGCTTGCCGAGAGGATTTAAATTTGTATGGGTAATCGCGTGATTTGTAGAGGATTCGGATTTAGATGAAGATGAAGATGAAGATTTATATTAATCGTGGATTAGCGCTCCGTGGAAACATGGTATAAAGTAAGTTAGTAATTTGCGTATTCCTTCCTATTTTCTTCTTCTATTTTTACAAAAGTAATGCATGATTCAAATGATCCGCTCCAGTAAGTTTTAGTTCTCCAATGCAGAGTTTACCTTGAATTAAGCAAGGATTTAGTTAAAATAATATACAAAACTCATTGATGTGCAGAATGACTATTCAGCGCTATTAAGTGATCGGTCCATTTCCGATTCCGTAAATTTATGGATTTTATAAAGACTTTTTTTTTAAAAAAACAAGATTTTTGAAGATCCATTTTTGAAGATAAGAACTTAACACGACACCTAATAGGGTATTTCCAGCCTGAGTGTTGCGCACACAACGCGTGTCGTCCAATAACAGACAGTGTATATACATCTCTTATCTGCAGACGTAATATTTCGCTTGAATGCCTTCGATTATTTTTTCCCCCGATTTTTTCTTAAGACTCTCTGTGATTAGAGGCTATGTTATCATCCCTTAGTTTTTGATCTATTAACAGGCTCATATTTAAATTTCTTTTAATATGAATCAATAGTGACATTCGGTGTTTGTACTCGTCAGCTTTTGGTCAGTTCAAAGAAGACTGCGTTCGCGGAATAATTTTGCGTAAAAAGAGAAGCTCGAGAATATATAGATTTTTGCATTTCAAGGATCCGTCAACTGTTTAGTTCGGTAAATGTTAAATAATTTTAAGAACATTTAGTTCAGAAACTTGCAAGATATGTGACAATATAAAAATTAAAATTCAAACTTTGTTTTAAATTTAAAGTTTTGAATTCGCTTTAGCTTGGAAGAGAAAATTATGCAAAGACTAAAACAGTTTTCGCGGACATTTGATATTTTTAAGTGAGGTGTTAAATCGTATTAAGAAGGGCTTGTTCAAATATTAAATACTTTTATTTTAAAATTAGTTGGAGCAAACGTTTTTTTAAGTTAATTCAAATATTCTAGAGCTTTTGTTAATCTTTTCTCATTAACTCAAAGCGATAATGCATCCTGTTTAAAAAAAATAGAAGTTGCCCGAGTGTTTAAGTTATATTAATTAAGAATTAAAATTAATCAACACTTTAGGAACTCCTTTGACAGGTTTAATCGTGATCACCTTGAAAATGGCCAAGACATATGAAGGTATTATTTCAAATCTAAATCTATCCCGCGACTTTCTTTGAATCCTCAAACCTTCGTCTTTTAAGTGGCCTCCCATTAGATAAGATTTGATAAAGAACCACGCTTCCAAATGACAAAAAAAAGTATTTCGCGATCAAAAATACTCGCGTGTCAACCCATTCATAATTTCGCAGTCTAATCTAAAACGAAACGTATATTTTTGTAAGCAACAAAATTATAGAAAATATTCATTGAGATTATGGAAACTTAGCTAAAATATTGTTTATTACTTATTTAGTCTTTTATTATAATTTATGGCCTGGGAAGTGTTTTAAAGTGTTTTTGAGTGTGATTGCGATCTCATATTCCGAATGGGACTTAATGTGAATAAACGCAATGTGAATAAACGCACACTTTTTATTTTTGTACCTTTAGTATTTTATGTGAAATTCGTCAAACGCACCAAGAAGCTAAAAGAAAGATTTTAAAAGTCACACGATAACAAAAGAAAGCCCACCAGGTTAACTTTTAACTTTGTAATTTTTGGTTATACATTTTTTAATTTTTTTCCAAAATGTTTAATTTATAATTTAGCTTCTTGGTTTTAAGGATTTTTTTTGCGTTTTCACAAAACTTTTTTTCTTTTGGAGTAATTGCCTTTTTGGTTCTTCTAACATAAGTGGCGCAGCAGCTTGAAGGGAAACGAACCATGGCCAACTGCCGAATCCGAACGACACTTTGGAGGGCTGTGCTCTCGAAGGGTTTTGTCAGACCCTCGGGCAGGTATGGACCGTTAAAAGGAACGTTTAGCGGTCCGTCCAAAAATGGAAAAAGGACCTCTTATGGTATCACTACGTTGTCCGTCTGTCCGTCTATCCGTCCAATCGCTTTATAACTTCTGAACGGTAAGTCGTAGAAAGACAAAATTTGGTGTGCGTATAAACTGCGGGAATAGTCAGAGAATCCAAAGAATGCGATTTTTTTTAAGCACAAATAACGGTTTAATTACAGTTTGAAATTTTTTTCAAGAAGTTTAGTAGGCAAGAACTAAAAAACGAAAAACGAAACTTAGGCTTAAGAAATACTAAGCTTTAATTAAAAAATAAAACTTTTCGAAAATATCAAAATGTTTTTGAGAAATGAAGAGTCGAAAATGCATGACGTTTTTCAAAGTGTTGGAGGCCATAATTTTTGAACGGCTTTTCGCTTAAAATCAATATTGAACACACGTATAAAGCAAAGCAAAGTAAACCAAGTGCTTAGGTCATATTTTTTAAAAACAGTTTAAGTACTG
This sequence comes from Neoascia interrupta, assembly GCA_947623515.1. Classification (NCBI taxonomy): domain Eukaryota; kingdom Metazoa; phylum Arthropoda; class Insecta; order Diptera; family Syrphidae; genus Neoascia; species Neoascia interrupta. The sequence continues at coordinate 27,831,841 of OX392462.1, forward strand.
CAGTCTTGACGCATTTTCGAAAAAAAAATCGCAAAAATGCATGAAAAACCGTGCCCCCCCCCCCCCCCCCCCCCTTTATCTCCGGTGCTGTATGGTGGAATTCTATGAAAAAAATCACTCGTATCAGAAATAATTCAAAATACTAAGGAAAATTATAGCGGATTTTGAAATTTCAAAATCTTCTGAGATATAACCGAAAAACATAAAAGCATTTTCGAAAACAATTTTTTAAAGTCTTCTAGTAGCTTAACGGTATAGAGGATCTTTTTTAGTTTTGGTTAAAGTACAAGGCTTACAAAAAGAAGGAAGGCTGCGTTAAAATTTTTTTAAATTGCCGTTTTTAACCTAAGTTTTTAGAAGCCTACTTAAAAAACGAAATAAAAAAGAAGCTTGTTTTACCGTTTACGCATAAACCGGTGGCCATAGAATTAAAAAAAAACATCGAAGGCTAGTGCTGGTGGTTGAACTATTGAAAAAAAATCTAACGGGAACTGAAAAAAAAACTTCAAAATTTTTTTTTATTAACGGATTTGAAATTTAAAAAATTAAAAAAAAGGTCAAAAGAACGCATGTCTCCCCCTCTATCTTCCAAACAGTATAAAGTATAATTTTTAAATTAACACCGGGCATAGTCCATCTTCTTAAATTTCATACAAAACTATAGCAGACTTCGAATATTCAAAAACTTCGAAGATTAAACTGAGCTGATACACAAAATTTGAGAAAAGTGGCAAATGCTAGCACAGGTGGTTGTAAAATTGCTCAAAAAGTCTAACGGTAGTTAAAAATAATCGAAATTGCTGTTTCATGGGTCTTAAATTATAAAAATCCTAAAAAAGGCCAAGAAAGAGTATGTCCTTCCCTTTTTTTTCGTAGCGGTAAAGCTTTTTGCCAGCCTTTTCTTAGAGTAACGAAACCCAATATAAAATATGTCCAGAAATAATTTTAATAAATAAATAGAATGTTACACAAACTGCGCAATATAGATGACCATAACCTTCAACAAAAGCCGACGGACAAAAGCCGCGTATGTCTTCATACTTGACGGTCTTTTTTTTGGATGACAGACGTAGGATTTAAACACAGATCTCCCTCGTAGTGAGTACACACACTACATAAGTTCTATATAAGTTTGTAGAAAGCTACTTAAAAAAAACTAGCTGGCACTTGCAGCTCAAAAGAGCCATCGCCTGAACTCCCACAACCTCTCTGAAGCCTTTATGCTTACACACAAGGTGGAGACCTGGTACAATTTTCTGGAGACCTGGTACAATTTTCTGCCGATTTCAAACGGCGATTAATTGAGAGATCCCTCAACGCCTCGAGGGTTTGTCAGATCCCTGCAAAGGTGGGATCGTGAAAAAATTTTATTGGGACTCGAACCCGAAACGTCATGCACAGCTGTTCGACACACTAACAACTGCACGACCGTGCCCTTATATTAGTATTAAGGACATTTTGAATAGATTCCGTACATATTGAACTGGAGGTGCCTACTTGAGTCCAAATAAGTAGTTGGTGCTATGTTTTTTTTCATAAGTATCATAACAGCATAGTAATTATATGCATGAATCAAGATTTTTTTACACAAAACAAGAAGTTCTTGTTTTACATTATATATAAATTTAAATCCATTTATTTTTTTATTAGAGTAAACTGTCACTTCAACCTAATGGAAATCAAAAGAGAAATTTATTCGGAACGTAAGTTACTTAACAAAAACTCATAGCACAACCTTAACTCAGCATCCTTCCAGGTAACATAAAATCTCCTCTGATATGGGGCATCATCAGTGCATTCCTGTTTTTTGTATCGCTTAAAGTAGACTACCAAGAGGAACTTATCAAGGAACACGCTCGTTTTCGCAAGGGCTTCCCATCTCGTAGCTCATGGCAAAATCCACCCGATGGTTTTCTTAGCTGCTACATCTTCAATGTGACCAACCACGAAGCCTTCCTCAATGGAACAAACAAAAAATTGCATTTTCAACAAATCGGACCCATTGTCTATCGGGTAAAATCACGTCATCGAAATTTGACCGTCAATGAAGAGGACTCTACACTGACGTTTCGTAAGATTCGATACGAAGCAATGACATTCGATGCAGACAGAAGTCCACCTGGTATACTGGATCAAAAGATCTACGTTGCAAATGGTGTTTTATTAAGTGTCGTTTCGAGAATGCACGATTGGTTCCTGCCGATAAGAAATGTTTTCAATGTACTGATCGGATCGGAGTCGGTTTTTCTACATCGAACAATTCATGAATTTCTATGGAACTATACCACACCACTTATGGACAAAGCGAAAAAATTAGGAATGCCTATCGCGACGCAAAATGCTGGTATGCTTCACAATGTACGAAAATATTTTTTTTTATTTTATTTGAAAAAAAAAAATAGTTTACAAGAACTTGGTAACATCAAAAAAGCTTTTGTTAATTATTGTAAAGAAATAGTTACGCTATTGCGGAACAAAAAAAAACCTTTTTGCAAATGTTTTGTTGGTAAAAAATTAATCTCATATACTGGCCTGTAGAATTCTAATTTGACTAAAAAAATATTTCTTCCTTAGGCAATGCGTGAGAAAAGGGAGTTTTTCACAGTTAACATTGGAACTAAAAACGGACTTGAGAACTTCTTCAAAATCCGTAGTTTGAACAACTATTCAATCTTTGCGGAGCACTTTAGCAGAGGTCATACCGATCCAAACACTTGCCCCATTCATGTGCAAAATTCTTTTGAAAACACACTGTTCCCGCCTTATTTAACACGCAAAGATCGTCTGTCCATTGTTACTGGAGATTCGTGTCGGATTCATCCGTTGGTCTACGACAGTGATGTCAACGAATTGGGACAGAAAGGTTTCAAGTTTGTGATACCAAGTGACAACAGTTCGATTTGTTTGAATAACTCCAAAGGAATTCCGCTGCCAGCGGGAATATTCGATGTCTCCAATTGTCTGTATGGTAAGTTTCATTACTAACTCTTTCTTCGTGGGTAGACCTTTTTTTAAAAGGCTTCTTCTTCTTTCAAAGATGTTCCAACGGCCTATTCACAACCTCATTTCTTTGGAACTTCTTACAACTATTCGGAACATTTTGAGGGTTTATCGCCGAATGCCAAGGACCATCAAGCCTACATACTCATTGAGCCAACAACCGGAATTCCCTTCGATGAGAAAATAAGATTTATGACAATGACGCCTGTGCCAGAGCTGTCAGGCTTCAAAGAAAGTATACAAAAGTTCAATAAAATGATGGTACCAACGTTTTGGTACGAATATGTAAGTGTAAAATGCAACTTTTTTAAAAGACCTTCTAAATCCTTTTTTTTTTATTATTTAGGATCTTGATGACCTACCAGCACACGTACAAATTATGCTCAAAATAACAGCTTATTACTCGCCTTACATACAAAAGGTGTGCATAGCACTATTTTTATTGGGCGCTCTAGTGGGCTTCACAAAAGTAGTGTGTCGAATCTATGGCATAAGCTTGAGCTTTGGCAAACGAGAGGTAACAATCACAGAGGCACCCTCCCGATACTATCACGAGTCGGATAATTTTCTCTCAAAAAAACCAAACAGAACATAATTAATTTATTGCTTAAGACTTTTATTAAATTATTAAATTTTGACCATGCACTAAGCAAAAAGATTTGTGCTTGAGGAGAATGATAGGATAAGCAGAAAGTGATTTTAAAGTTGGAATGTATGTATACTTATAGTTGTATTTGCAATGAATTTGCACTTATGATGAAACAGGATAATCTGTTAAGAAGATCTCCACAATGTAAAAGGCAAATAGCTTATAATACAAGATGTACAATTTTATGTATGTTTTTATAGTTAAGTGAGTTTGCAGTATATTTTTAAATAATTAATAAAACTTAATTAACTTCATCTTTCGATGTATATGGTGTTTCAATTACAGTTAACGGAGTTTCTCTTTATTTTGATATACATTTATATCCACATCATACATTGTCATGGATAAAATGTAAAATTTTATTTTGGTTGCACGAGTCCAGTCAATTTTGGTTGCTGTCACTAGACCCAGAACGAAACAATTAAAATTCCCAACAATCGCTATAAAATGAAATCCTCATAGAAGAGAGTCAAAGAATCTGGTATTAATTAAAAATCTAACCGAACGTATCGTTGGGGAGCGGCTCCTATTGCAAAGCCATACAAAATTAAATTTTATATTGAAAAGTGAAAAATAACAACAATTTACGATCCCACAACATTAAAATAATGGCTAGTCCTATGATAATTTCAAACGCTGCCAGGCGAACATCGTCGGGAACCTTTATATTATAATGACGCTGACATTAAGTTACAGCTCTTCCTACGGTTTCCCCTAAGAGAACAAGTCAAGCCAACACACAAGTGTGGCTACCAATATTGCGAGCTACCGACTGCAAACTGAAGAAACAAGGAAGACAATGTCGAAATTTATTTTATGAAAAATTATAATACTGCTGCAATTTTTCGATCTTTGATCCATTTTTTCTAGATTAACGCTAAGATAACATTAGCAGATCAGATTTGTTACATTCTGAAACTTTTAAATGTTTCCTATGCTTTTAAGGATATCTAGCCATCACAGGTACGCTCCAAACTACCCACACAAAAGCTTTGAACACTCTACTGAGCACCTTACACCACTGGTTCCTTGTACTACCATGCCTACAGAAGCTGCAGGGATGTTGAAGAAATTGAATCTGTTCGTCTTGCGAATGCCCAGCCCTAAACAGCATCAGGCGCAGTGCCCTCGGCAGTTACTTCTTCAACGAGCTCGAAGATATAAATAATGTAGATCTAAAGGACCTCCTAAGATTTGTATACAAATCCGGATGGGTCCAAGAGGGTGGAACTCTGAGCTTCTAACAGCGGTCTATTTCTGTTTTCGTTCCAGGTACTAAGAAGGTTCCCAACGGACACAATGGACCCAACTGCTGGTCTAAGTGAAGCCGTAACTATTGTCAAAAGGGCATCCATCAACCTAACCTAACCTGTACTACCATGCAGTCACCTTACTTTAATTTTAAACTGACAACTGAGTTAAATATATACGTTCCTATGGGAATAAAAGAACTTGGTGACGTGCGTCGCTTCCCATTAGAACGTTTGTATTTCACTGAGTTGTCAGTTGTGTACTTCCCCGTAACGAATGCAACGGATTCATTGGGCTGAAGGCTTTAGGTGCTCGGCACTCATCAAATCAGCCCCAAACGTCGGCCACCTGATGTGAGCAAAGACAGAACAACTACGGTGGAAGTGTTCTGCTATAACTTCGTCCTCTTCACAGAGAAGGTAGGTGGTGGTTTCGCTCAAAACTAATACATTCAAGTGTTGGTGACTCGAAATCTTGGTGACCCATAATGGTGCCTATTCAAGAATTCTGCAATCGAAACACGCTGACCCCTTGCAGATGTCCGGACGTAGTCGTTTAGTCTGTTCACACCCAACGCAGCTACGCTTACTAGCCCTGTGTTCACGAGAAACTTAATCATTAATAGCCAACGTGGCAACACCTACGGCAGACCTAGCGCATGTTTGGGTCCTGAAAAAACCGCTTCTGAACCTTGCCGAGCAAGCTCATTTCCCTGGATTCATATTTTTATCTAAAGGTTAGTGGAGTCTCATGCTCTCGCTTTCCACAAAAAACCAAACCCCTCTCCGGTTTTCGAGCCATATGCGAAAAAAATTGCATTCTTTTTCTTTCTCAGAGCTTCAACACGGCCATTCCATTGCCTAAGGAAAGTCGACCTGGTAGTTGGGACTCTCATTGCGTCAGAGAGCATGTCCATAAGACCGGATCGAAGGATAATTTTCTCACAATTTCTTCAAAATTTCAATATGCGTAGTACCCAAAGTCATCTCTCCTTAAGCGAGATATGTTTTTCGGCGTAAACTAATAAATCAGGGGGGAGGTTCATCAGAGCATCTAGAGCAGAGCCAAGCGTGCGGGAAGGAAGACTGTTTATGGGTCTGAAACTTTTGGCTAGGATATAGTCAGACTTACCAGGTTTTGGTATGAACACGACTTTAACCAAATGCCAAAGAGTGGCATTATTATTTTTCTTTTCAGCGTAAAAACAACGGGTAAGGACGCTGTTCAGCTCTTGAGCAGACATCACCGCCCCTTGTCTTGTTCAAGGTTTGAGTGGAACTTGAACAGAGTTGCCATAGCTCCTCTTCAAACTGTATTCAATTATTTTTTTCGGATTTCTCCTCTCTGCAAAGGTCAGCTTTTCAGTCTTCACAGCTGATTTAAATTCGATTCGTCTGTGATCTGGCGATAAGTTACAATGGGTGATGGTCACGAAAATCTGTAAAATAGGATAAAGTCCATTACCAGCGGTCCACTGACTGTCTCCTAGTATATCACCTGTTAATGATGATGTCAGGCAAAAAGATGAGTTCCAAAAGACTGTCTCTTCACGCGTTACATATGCATCTGCGCGAAACAGTGTTCTCAGCATTAGCATTGGAACACAGGGTAAGTTTAAAGTTAGATATGAAAATGGTTAAAAGGATTGTTACACTAGTTTTGAAAACTTTTATAGACAAGAACTAGTTAGTTTTAGTTAGTTTAGAGGACTTTTATTTCATATTAAAAAGGTGTACATTATACATTTCTTTTATATACAAAAGTCGTATTGGCTTGGCTTAAGGCCGTCTACCAGATTGACATTTAATCATAAAAAAATGTTTAGTTTGAAAATGAAGTTTAAAGTTAATCATAAGATTAACGGTTTAGAAATTGCCTTCAATAATTCGTTTTCTGTAGCATAGCGCGTTCTGCGTATTTTTGTAAAGTACATCCCATCCACGATCACCGTTAAAAATGGACAAAGCTTCAACTATCCCCAGTCGATTTTCTCCAAAGAATATTCTTCGTAGCTCGCTCAGAATCGGGCACTTGGCTGAAAAGTGGAGAACATTTTCTCTTTCAATTGTAAGCTCAGACCGGTGCGGTATACAGTTTAACTCTTTTATAAGTTCGCCTCTGATTTTGAACATCGTACTTATTTAATCTGTTGTGTTGTTATTTAAAAAATACGTTTTTTCCTGCAGATTGTGTTTCAGCTTAGTGTAGTAGGCTCGGTGACGAAGGAATCAAAGAGGAGATTGCCTTTTTCCAGAATTTTATTGAACTGCCTAAGAACGGCATTCTGCTCCTGGTCTGCAAGTTCGAGGTCTAGTCCATAGCTACTTGCTAAAACGTCCCATTCCTGAACACAATTCCTTCTTGCTTCAAGTAAGTGGGAGAGAACTATTCTCGGCAATCTTCGTTCTTCCATCCCCATGACTCTATCATGTAATCAAAATGAAGTTTTAGTGTTTGTAGAAGCAGAGGCGCAACTCCAATCTCAAGATAGATTATATAGTTTGGGCTGTAATTATTCAACATTGTTACTTATAATTCAACACTTAACTTAAATTCAATTACTTTATGCTTTATAACCGATTTTCACAAGTTAACGTTTAAAATAACGGGTGATTTTTTAAGAGGCTGAGAACTTTTTTAAAAAAAAAACACAAAAAATTCGAAAAAAATTAATGAAATATTTATTTGAATCGATAGTTTGAACCTTGCAATTTAATGTTTAAAGATAATTTCATGCAAATGTTGACCGCGGCTGCGTCTCAGGTAGCCCATCCGCTGAGTCCAATTTTGGCATACTCTTTCACACATATCGGCCGGTATCTCACGAATGAATGCATGGATGTTGGCTTCCAGTGCGTCAATCGAAACGGGCTTGTCCCTATAGACATAAGCCTTGACATACCCCCACAAAAAATAATCTAATGTCAAATCGCACGATCTAGGCGGCCAATTGACCAATTGGTCACAATCTTCCGAATAGACTGCTCAGAAGGTCGAGAATGCCGACCATAAAATGGAAGCAGCGCGCGATGAACATTTCGAACCGAGCACGAAATTTGATAGTAAAATTCAATAATTTGCAAGCGTTGTTCATTTGTAAGATGATCCATGGTTAAATTGCAAACCAAACTGAAGCTGTTTGACAGTGACACAAGGTACTAAACACACGTCAGCTGTCAAAACCAGTGTTGCCAAAACCAAACCAGCTAAAAAATCACCCTATATAACTGTCCCGTACGAGCCTGTCACCCGTGTATTTATACAAAATTAAGAACCTTCTAGTACGTTCCATACTTCCGCTTTGGTAATTTTCCATTGGTACTCTTCCGCTGAATTCTATGGAGGGAAATCGAAATTCGAGCTTGGAATATCATTTTGCTGTCAGCTGACTGGAATCACAGTTGGGTATGTTCGTAAAGTGAATCAAGCGGGTGTGTTCGTAGAGTGAATTAATGGGTGTATTCAGCGACACCTGTATGTTGTTTTCATTATTGTCGCCACATAACAGTATTGTATATGTATTTGATATTTAACCAGTGAGTAAGTACTGCAGTGTGTACGCAGAAGTTACAGTCCGTAAAACGGACCGTTGAATACCCCATCCTATCCCACATTGTAAAATGCTGATGGCATAGCTATTTTTTGACATTTTATAAGTAATGCAAACTTCAAAAAGGGGCGTGGTCTAACCGCCCCTAATAACAAACTATTAATTATAAGATACTTCCACAGATATTTTCAAGTTACACTGAAATGTACGTAAAAATGCAATTTTTTGGTTCAAATTCAATATTTTTGAAAAATCGACCCCTAAAAGTTGGCGTGGCTAAAAACTGTACATTAAAGAAATCTGGACTGAAGTATTGTTTACCTAACCTGCTACTTTTTTTGTTTCATGCTTTCCTAAATTAGGCTCAAGGCCAGTCGAAATTAAGTTTTTCTTGAAAATTTTAGGTTTTTCTTCAATTCTGCCTCCAAATGTGAGCGGAGCATAAAGTTTTTTATGAACAAAATGTGGAACTAAGCGTTTTCTACATAAAAAATTAAGCAAATTTTTTTCAATTTCGAGCAAAAATATTGAGTAAACTGCATTTGAAAATTTACCCTTAAAATAGATGCCACGCCCACTAGAGGAGGTGTACGAATTAAATTTATCTTTTTTGTGTCTTACATTCACTAAGAGATGCTAAATGTCAAATTTCAGCCTTTTAGAACGTCTTACAGTTTTGAAAACTCTGGAGGTAGTTGCACATTTAGACCGATTGTGGGCGTGTCTTTGGGCGGATTTCAAAAACGGATTTTGCACTTGTACTGCTTCGCATGACGTGCACCTTACGTACGAAGTTTCAGCACCCTATCTCAAAATTTAAAGCCTAAAAACATGTGACATACAGACGGACGGACATGGCTAATTCGATTCAGAATTCGGTCTCGATCATATGCCCTTAAGGTCTTGGGGGTCTACCATTATTATTTCACCGTGTTACAAACTATGTGACAAACTTAATATACCTTCTATCCTATGGGATGGGGTATAAAAATGACAAGTTAAGTAAGTGCTTATTATTCTGAAAGAACTCCGCTTTTTATATTACTTTTTTGACCCATTTTCGAAAATAAATGCAAAAACGCATGCAAAAACGGACCAGAAATTGTAAACATAAATTTTATTCATCTTTATAATTTTTTTTTTTTTATGATTTTTGAAGTGGTCGAAGATGGATACGAGTGTAATTTCTAAACCCCCTTTTTTAGTGCTAGGTAGATACAATGTTTGATTTTACATTACACTAATTTTAGGGGACAGCAAGTCCATACCAGACCCCTAAGACCTTTTAGAGATATGATAGAGTCCGACAAGTGAATTGATTAGGCCATGTCCTGTCTGTAAGTCCGTCCGTCTGTATGTGTGAAGGTGTTAGGTCTTTTAAATCAATCCAGAGAGCTGAAACTTGGGACAATTCTTGCTTCTTATAATGCTTGCCTTAAACAAAGTTAAAATTGGTTAAGTCCAAGGACGGCCACGCTAAAAAGCAGCTTAAAAACTTTGAACAACACGAAAATTGGAATGCCTGATGCGATGGTGAGGGCATTCAACGCCCCATTTTTGCAGTGTTATATCTTTAAAAACCTTGATTTCTCTGAAAATTCACGCTAAAATTAAAAAATATTTATGACAAATATTAAGGGCCAATTTTGCAGTTGAAACTTAAGTATTAATTATGACACTTAACTCATATTCCGTTTTTGCGTTAATTTTTTTTTATCACACACTTAAGTCACCAACATTGGAGACTTACTTTTTCACAGCAAACAATTCAAATCATTTTTATTTTAATAAAAAGCCCAACTTATGTAACAAATGATGAACAGAAAAATTGCCAACACGATAAACTGAACATTTTTTGTTTTAAAAATTACAAAACAAAATTGTTTTGACAGAAATTTCTGGAAGCTTGCGGCTTATATGCAAAACCGTCTGCGAAATCGGAACGGAGACTGAGGAGTATTGAAGTGTACCCAACTTAAGTTTTACTTAATTGGCAACCGTGAAATAGGCCCTAAATATATCAGCATTTTCTAATTCTGTTCCATACAAAAACTGTTTGCCTTTGCTTGATTTTTTGTTTTTAACACATTTCTTCATGGTTCTTACGAAATAAGTTTAAAAAATGTTCTTCTTAGTCAATTTTTTCCGGGCAGGGCTAATGCACAAATGGAATTCAGGCCAAAAAAACTTCAAGATTTGATGCCGCTGCGTTTTCGTTACAGGCGAAATCTTGCACTTACTCACTTGTTTTGGTTTCCTTTAACACTATACTTGTGCACGACAAGTTCCAAAATTTCTGAGAAGAAAGTTCTTAATAAATATACAGACCTAAAATCTATTTTGAAATTTGTAACCTCATCCTAAGTGATTGGCAGTGTAAGTAATGATAGGTCAATACCATTTGTAGATTGGGAAACAATTCATAACCATCGATCAATCATAGAAGTCACACACTTGTTCAAAAATTTGAAAGAGGCCAACCGATTTCGACATTCGCTCAATCCACTTAGGTTTTAGACTGTCTGACGACAACTCCGAATTACGCGATATTAATTGACCCATATCTGAATGTAAACATTTTTTTCCATGCAATATAAGGATAACAATCCACACGATCGTCTACAGTTATGTCTGTATATCTCTATATCAGCTTACCAACTCGTTGACATGTGCAGAAGTAAACATACAAGAAGTTAGTGCACGATAAGCACTTTTATGTTTCTTACGTAATAAAAAAAGACACACCCTTATCTGGCGCAGTCCATATACGCGCACAAGAATGTTTATAGTTTATCAATGAGTGTCTCCTGATAAAAAAGATCATTCAGGTTACGAATTTTAAAATCTTAAATAACACATTAAATGGATTCCAAAGACGAGGACGCATTGCTAGTGAAATATTACTTTTTCATGCCCAGCCATCTACAAAAGTTATCAATTATTTTCGTCTTACTATTTCGTAACATGTATAACGTGGTCGTATTATATTGAATGATTATGAGTTATATATTCCGTAACATCAGAATGATTTACATGTAAGGTGGAATTGATCTTGTCAAGCGGAAGGTTTTCAAATCGGAACTCTAAGGCCGCCTGTAGATGTCTGTAGATAGTCGTATATTATTTTTTATTAAGAGGAACAGTTCTTCTAATTTGATTTTGTAAAAATCTTAAGTTAAAGTTAAAGAACAATGTTGCTGTCGACATGATTTGGATTTAAATAAAATAATATCAAATTTTAAGAGATTTTGTCGATCACTTCTTCGTGGCACAATGAGTTAGTTTACGGGAACCCATCAGTATTCAAAAATTAACTCCTGTCACTCTGCGATTAATAGGAGGTTTAACTCCAACGCTCCACACTGCTCAAGAAAAAAAAAGCAACTTAACAAAAAAATCCATCAACAAGGAATGCAATCCTTATCTAAAAATATCGTATTAATTGTTACGAACAAAATTTTTCAACACACTGTAAAAATCGTAAAAATCGTAAAAATTGTTGCTATTTCCCAAGTACTCGTGTCAAGCCGCCTTAAAGAAAATTTTACCGATCAAACAAATTTTGTAAAAGTTCTATATTGATAAGGTATACCCTACTGATCGCAATAGTCCCTCATGTCAAGTGAATCCCCATTCCGGTCCCTTCACCAAATCTATGTACTTCCGATGTTAGTGATAAGATGTATAACTCTTCATGTGAGGGTATAAAAAGATTTCAATTTTTTTTTTTTTTTCGAAAACTACTGATATGCCCTCAGTAAATGACGGGATCATTTCACATTTACGTCCCATCGAAGTCGGTGGAATTGATGGGCATCGTCTTTTTCAGTTAGTTTAATATTTTTTTAAATTTATTTTTCATTGAGACTCGTGGTGATAATAAATTTAAGATTAAAAAAAATCACATTCATTACTACCATTTTTTTTATTCAGGTTATTGATTAAAAAAATTGTTCGCGCAAAAAAAAACCCACTCAAAACAATTGAACAATTAGAATTGATGATTTGTTAAGTCTGGAGGCTGTGGTCGAGTGGCGTGGTGTCCGTTTTGAGTGCAAAAAAAACATCAATGAAAAAAACATGTAAATAATAAATTTTTATTAAGTTTTTGTGATAACCTTTTTGACTTCACGTTCTATTCCCTATAACGCGAAATCGTAAGTGTGAGTGTATGTTTTATATGCAATGTCTGATACCAACATTTCAAAAATGACAAGCGCCGCTGCTGCATTTAACTAATTTCATTCGTATCGATATTTAAAAAGTGTTTATTTGAAGGCATACTCATAGGTTGTCTTAAAAAAGCGATGCTGTAATTTGTAATTTACGAAAATTCAGCAGAAACTCTCAGCAGTTATCAATAAGTTTCAAGCGAGATACGTTCTGTTGCATGCATTGCAATAGTGAAACTTCAAAAAGTAAGGATTAAAATTTCTTAGTGTGAGTAGAGTATAGATGGTGCTTAAAAGTAAAGTGTTTTCGGCATTTTCTTGAAAAATACTTTCTTTTTTTTTTGCTTGTTTAGAATCTAAAATTAAACGTCAAAGAAATGGGGCATACATTTTAGAGGCAAAATTTCTTATCTCCACTTTTATATTTGGCAAATCATGGTACTTTTATAGGGGTGAATATGGTGAATGTCTGAAGAGTAGATACCCGACTTTTGTTTAAAAGTTGTTTTCACATAAGCCGCAAATTTTAATGTTATTAGAGATTTGGAGCTCTATTATCTATTGTATGTAGAAGCAAATTAAAATGCCATGAGTAGCTAATTTTTGTGAAGGGTTTTGAAACTAATCTTACTAATCAATGTTTCATATGAACTGGCCCAACTTCAGTCGTACCGGTTCAACATACATTGATACTCTGAACGCGTTTTGTGCTGGTGAACATTTTTAAATATGGCCATAACATCCACTTTTTTTCATTTTATGACGACCAATTGTGGCTGTTAAAAATGGATAATTTTTCTGCGTGTTCGACTAGCATCGACTCATTTCAAAGACAGCATCTTTTTATTTTCATTTGGGTGGCGGGACAAAAAAGAGGAAGCTTAGAAACAAGTAATCACATTTTTTCCACTTCAATGGTGGATATATTATTTGCCCTGCTTATATTTGAAGAATACTTTCTCCGCACTCATCAGTTTCGACTTTGCAAAGAAAGTTTAATAGAAAATGTCTTCCTCAGAACAGCAAAGGCGATATTGATTATCCTCACAAAAATTAATGTCGTTGAGGATATAGATACCACAATCAACGTTACCGATGGACAATTTGAAAATGTGGCGAAAAAAAGTCGCCCGAGCCATAAAAATGCGTCCCACTTAAAAAAATTACACTAATGCTTAAATTTTACAGAAAAAAAAAATCGTGACACGATAGAAAAAAGGAATACTTAAATTTGTAGTCTCAGACCCACCGCTCACTTGATACCCCAAATAGTAAAAAAGAACAAAGAGTTAAATGTGGAATAAAAACTTACTTGTTGCAAAATCTTTCAATAGCGACCTTCAACTTCTACATACGTATTAAAACATTGAGTTGAAAATCAGACAAGACATGATCATCCCTAACATAACATAACGTAGGCGGCTCACCTGCCATTAGCAGAAAAAACTGAGAGTTACATTGCAGAGTTAGCTCCGTCAGTAAAGTTGTCAAAATCTTCGACTCAAGGAATAATTAACTTTCCCAAACCTCACTTCACATAGAAAAACACAGGAAAAGAAGTTCGAGTTGTTCTCAGGTGTCATATTTTATAGAAAAACGCAAAGCAACATCCATTCCACACAGAAAAAACATTCAAGGAAGCTCATACTGTTCTCCAAAATTGATCTGGGATCAAGTCACCAAATTTAGTGAGTTACGGAGAGATTAACCCCAGATCTAAATTTACTGAAAAACTCATTTCTGGGTAGTCTCAGTTTAACTCGGAAGCTCTGATGATATCGAACTGAAAAACCGGCCCTAAGGAAGGGTTATCCGTTCTCCGCCCTCGAGTAATTAAAATGGATTTGTTCCTCCAGGTAGGGGGTCGTCCCGTCGGGGTAACCTCCCGGCAATACAAGGAAACAATAGACAGATTTACTGCTGACTTGAAAATTTATTCGACTCATTTATTTCGTTTAGTGAAATTGGTTTAGCAAGAGGCAGACGCAAAAACTTTTTTCAATTTGTGGCTGTTGTATGAATAACTGATTTGAAAATTAAAGTTCCGTCCAAAAATGGAAAAAGGACCTTTTATGGTATCGCTACGTTGTCCGTCCGTCTGTCCAATCGCTTTAAAACTTCTGAACGGTATGTCGTAGAAAGACAAAAATTTTTGTGCGTATAAACTGCGGAAATACGTATAAGCTGCGGAAATAGTCAGAGAATCCAAAGAGGGCAATTTTTTTTAACCACAAATAACGGTTTAATTACAGTTTGAAATTTCATGTGAAAATGGACTTAATGTTCTTCAGTCTTTTTTCAAGAAGTTTAGTAGGCAAAAACTAAGCTTTAATTAAAAAATAAAACTTTTTGAAAATATCAAAACGTTTGTGAGAAGTGAAGAGTCGAAAATGCATGACGTTTTTCAAAGTGTTGGAGGCCATAACTTTTGAACGGCTCATTGCTCAAAATCAATAATGAACACACATATAAAGCAACGCAAAGTAAACCAAGTGCTTAGGTCATATTTTTTAAAAACAGTTTAAGTACTGCAGTTTTGACGCATTTTCAAAAAAAAATCCCCCTCTTTATCTCCGGTGCTGTATGATGGAGTTCTATGAAAAAAATCGCACGTATCAGAAATAATTCAAAATATTAAGGAAAACTATAGCGGATTTTGAAATTTCTTAATCTTCTGAGATATAACCGAGAAACATAAAAGCATTTTCAAAAACAATTTTTTTGAGTCTTCTAGTAGCTTCTTATCGTTTGTTTACATGGACTTAAAAAATTTGCGTTCGAAACGGAAATTTTGAAACGTTTTTAATGCCTCGTTTTGCAACCGTTAGACTTTTTTTTAAACAGTAACGAGCTGCGCTGACATTCGCTGTTTTCCTTAAATTCCAGGAGCACCGATTTTCGAGTAAACGGTTAAAACGAACTTTTATTTTATTTTGAGTGCTTTTAACTTGCGAAAATAACCACAAAACTGCATGCCATTGTGGCATATTTGACGTAAGAAGAAAAATATTTGCTGCATTTTTCTTCTTAGATACGTCAAGTATGCCAAAATGGCATGCAGTCTAATCTAAGCTTAAACGTATTTTTTAATTATTGTGGCATACTTAGAGAGCGTAGTGATTGCACTAATAAAGGCTCTCTCTCCATGAGCGCAATATCATTGCAAAGCCGGTTCAAAGCCAACGCATCGTAACGGGGAGAACCCGAAGCCTGAGGCTGCTTTGTGGTTTCCGCATTATAACAGTTTCAAGAGCTTCTCAGAAGTAACTCAAAAACATAAAAGCATTTTCAAAAACAATTTTTTAAATCTTCTTGTATCTTAGAGGTAACAGCGATCATGTTCATATCTGATTATAGCACAAAGCGTAAGAAAAGGAACAAGTTGCTTTAAAACATTTCAAATCGTAATGAAAAAATTACTGTTAAATTTAACACTTAAAAGAACGAACCAAATTTGTCGTCTAGCGCTAATGTTTAATACAGTAAAAACTCCATTATATTAACCCCAAAAAATATTTTCAAATTAAAAGACTTAAAACAACTTTAAACCATAAGTTTAAATTTGTTAGCGTTGAAAATTGTGCAAATATTTTTGATTAATAATTTTGCGCGAAGCATACTTTTTGGGTTCACGATGCAATTCAACAAGAGGCAGATTACTGCACAAAAATAGTATGAAGCGTGGGGTGGACTCTTTCTCCACGGGTAAGCCAACATATTGGCCAACCGATAGGAATAAAAAGCCTGACCTTGTCGATTTTTTCATCGCTAAAGGGTAGGTAGGCAAAAACTAAGCTTTAATTAAAAAATAAAACTTTTTGAAAATATCAAAACGTTTGTGAGAAGTGAAGAGTCGAAAATGCATGACGTTTTTCAAAGTGTTGGAGGCCATAACTTTTGAACGGCTCATTGCTCAAAATCAATAATGAACACACATATAAAGCAACGCAAAGTAAACCAAGTGCTTAGGTCATATTTTTTAAAAACAGTTTAAGTACTGCAGTTTTGACGCATTTTCAAAAAAAAATCCCCCTCTTTATCTCCGGTGCTGTATGATGGAATTCTATGAAAAAAATCGCACGTATCAGAAATAATTCAAAATATTAAGGAAAACTATAGCGGATTTTGAAATTTCTTAATCTTCTGAGATATAACCGAGAAACATAAAAGCATTTTCAAAAACAATTTTTTTGAGTCTTCTAGTAGCTTCTTATCGTTTGTTTACATGGACTTAAAAAATTTGCGTTCGAAACGGAAATTTTGAAACGTTTTTAATGCCTCGTTTTGCAACCGTTAGACTTTTTTTTAAACAGTAACGAGCTGCGCTGACATTCGCTGTTTTCCTTAAATTCCAGGAGCACCGATTTTCGAGTAAACGGTTAAAACGAACTTTTATTTTATTTTGAGTGCTTTTAACTTGCGAAAATAACCACAAAACTGCATGCCATTGTGGCATATTTGACGTAAGAAGAAAAATATTTGCTGCATTTTTCTTCTTAGATACGTCAAGTATGCCAAAATGGCATGCAGTCTAATCTAAGCTTAAACGTATTTTTTAATTATTGTGGCATACTTAGAGAGCGTAGTGATTGCACTAATAAAGGCTCTCTCTCCATGAGCGCAATATCATTGCAAAGCCGGTTCAAAGCCAACGCATCGTAACGGGGAGAACCCGAAGCCTGAGGCTGCTTTGTGGTTTCCGCATTATAACAGTTTCAAGAGCTTCTCAGAAGTAACTCAAAAACATAAAAGCATTTTCAAAAACAATTTTTTAAATCTTCTTGTATCTTAGAGGTAACAGCGATCATGTTCATATCTGATTATAGCGCAAAGCGTACGAAAAGAAACAAGTTGCTTTTAAACATTTCAAATCGTAATGAAAACATTACTGTTAAATTTAACACTTAAAAGAACGAACCAAATTTGTCGTCTAGAGCTAATGTTTAACACAGTTAAAACTCCTTTATATTGACCCCAAAAAATATTTTCAAATTAAAAGACTTTAAACAACTTTAAACCATAAGAAACCATTTGAAAGTTTAAAATTGTTACCGTTGAAAAATGTGCAGATATCTTTGATTAATAATTTTGCATCGCTTAACATTTCGCTTAAAGGCGATTTGCTGAGAATGTCTAGCTGACGTTAATGACTTCAAAAAATCGGTCGTAGAAAATGTTTTAAAAAAACAATCAAACTTAATTAAAAATAGTATTAATTATTGG